>OW285240.1:43223876-44530274 GCA_935421215.2 Melolontha melolontha | reverse complement strand
GTATCGAGGTTGAAGGTCAACACTTTGAACATTTACTTTAATGAGTCCGAAGTTTCCGAAACAATTGTCCCGATTAAATTAAATTAGTGTAGCCCGGGGGTGATCGGATATTTTGTGTCTATTTATGTTATTCTTTTAATAAGTTTTTATCATTTTTTTGTGTTTTTCTTGAACTTTTCTACTCGCAATTACATCCATTTTCAGAATTTGGAAAAAAAATGCCATGTTCTATTTAAAAAAAAATTTACCTTCGTATGATCTTCATACGTTCTCCTTGGTGTACGACTGCTTAACCATCAGATAGGACACTTCTTGTAGTAAAACTTTTACTTGAAACTTTTTTTCATAAAACTGACTGCTTCCAAATTTTTGGGGGGCCACGATAAATGGACCACCCGGTATATATACAGGGTGAGTCGTGAGGAATCGACCAAACTCAAGGAGTGTATTCTACTGGTGAAAGTAATGTAAAAAAACTCAAATGTTGTTATCCGATTTTTATTTGTTTTCGAGTTATAGCGTAATTAAAAATGTAGATTTAGTATACCATGTTTATGTATGTATTCGTAAAAACAGTGAAACCCAGGTAGCAATTCATTATAGGAAAGTCTTCCTAGCTGAAGCGCTACCTGTTTGTGGTTTTCCGAACTAGCGGTAGTGACATTGAAAGCAGTCGAGAGATAGTGTAGAGTGGTTTGTATGCCTAATGCGTCTAATGTCACTACCTCTAGTTCATCGTTGATATAGTGAGGTCGCTGCCATCATAAAAAATGTTCCGTATACCTTGGAGTAAATTATAACATTGTGTTCGAGTATTGTGAATTGTGACATTGGCTTGACGTTTGTACGACTATAGTGTAACAAACTAAAATGCCACAAACTTATTCTAATTTAGAATATGCTAATATGGTGTTTGTTTATGGATTTTGTGATGGGAATGCTACAGCTGCTGCTAATGAATATCGTCAACGGTTTCCACATCACAGACATCCTAATAAAACTGTATTTATTAGTGTATTCAACACATTGTGCGCGACCGGAAAGCTTCCCAGTGTAAACATAATATCTGAACGAGGTAATCGACAACAATTACAAGAAGTAGAAGATATTCTGGATGTAGTAGAAGAAGACGCAACTACCAGCTCACGGAGAATTAGTATTCAATTGGGCATTCCGCAAACAAGGGTGATAAAAACACTCCACGAGCATGGCTTACGTCAGTACCATGTACAAAGAGTACAGCACCTACAACGAGATGACAATCGTAGACGTATGGAATTTTGTCGATGGATAAATGATAATCCTCGTTTTGTATCGCGTATACTGTTTACGGATAAAGCGACATTCACCCGTGACGGTATTAATAATTGTCATAACCAGCATGTATGGTCAGACGAAAATCCACACGCAACAGTCGAAACTAACTTTCAACATAAATTTTCGGTAAACGTGTGGTTTGGTATGATCGATGGTTTTTTAATTGGTCCTTACATTTTTGAGAATCGCCTCACGGGAGACACCTATGTTCCCATAAACATCAGAATCCAAATCTTTTACCAGCACGATGGAGCGCCTGCACATTACACTCGTGCAGTCAGGCAACATTTGGCTGAAAGTTTCCAGGGAATTGGATTGGACGTGGTAGACACATTGGTTGGCCTCCTAGGTCTCCAGACCTCACGCCACTCGATTATTGTTTATGGGGCTGGTTAAAAAATGAAGTGTATCAAGTAAAAGTGGACACTCGTGATGCACTAATTCAACGGATTATGAATGCTGCTGACAATATCAAACATCAACCTGACGCAATCAGGAACGCAACCAGCGCCCTTGGTAGACGATGTAAAAAATGTTTTGAAATGAATGGCGGTATTTTTGAAAATATATTATAAAGAACGATAATACCAATAAAATACAAAAACTTCAATGTACGAAATTTTGTTTATCTTTAATTACGCTATAACTCGAAAACAAATAAAAATCGGATAGCAACATTTGAGTTTTTTTACATTACTTTCACCTGTCGAATACACTTCTACAGTTTGGTCGATTCCTCGCGACTCACCCTGTAATATATATTGTTCGTTTATATCGTTGTTAGGAATGTTTTTATGTTTATTGCATCCTTCGATAATGAATCCGAATCACCTTGAGATTTTAGTTAATCAAAGGTAAACAATGGCAAAATCTCAGGGTAAAGTGGCATTTTGTTTATTATTTTTATACCTTCATACTTTATACAAATAAGTGAATAAAGTGATAAAAACAAAGTAAGTGAATTATTATATTTTTCGAACCTGCCGTTCATGTTCTTTACGTTCATCTGAGTAACTACTGGATTGTCTTTCTAAAAAAAGACATATATATATATATTGTTCGTTTATATCGTTGTTATGAATGTTTTTATGTTTATTGCATCCTTCGATAATGAATCCGAATCACCTTGAGATTTTAGTTAATCAAAGGTAAACAATGGCAAAATCTCAGGGTAAAGTGGCATTTTGTTTATTATTTTTATACCTTCATACTTTATACTTTATACAAATAAGTGAATAAAGTGATAAAAACAAAGTAAGTGAATTACTATATTTTTCGAACCTGCCGTCTTTTTCGTGTTCTTTACGTTCATCTGAGTAACTACTGGATTGTCTTTCTAAAAAAAGACACTTATAGAGATTTCCATTAAGGATTTATTTGATAACAATCGCCAAAAATAACAATTAAAAACCGTATATTTTATGTATCAGCACTTTGAAATAACCACATCAATTAAAACTTTTTTTTAACAAAAACTCTTCAATTTATCCGAAACGTGGGAAAGAAAGCAGGATAATTTTTCACGCGGGCAAGAACTGTACCCCGTCAATATTGTACGGACATCTCAACCAGTATAAACGCACACATCTATATACCCTAGATAAGCGCGATGGTCATTAATCATCTTGAAAAATCAACAAAGTCGTAGGTAACGGATAGAAAGTACATCGGTAAAGGAAACATTTTATCAATTTGAAAATACATTATGTTTTATTTTCAGATTATTTTACTTTTATAAAATAGTAGATTTGATTTATAACTTTCATTAAAATTCAATTATTATATTACGATTGCATATACGAGTGCTATCTGACGAAAAAGAATACAAAAAAAAAACGTTTAATTTTCCTTCATAATCGCTTTTCAACTCTACATGCTTAGACCAACAATAGTCCAAGTTTTTTATGCTTTTCAAAAAATAAATTTTCGCAACTTTGCAGAATAGATCTTTGTTTCAGCTATAACCTCCTCATTTCACGCGTATATTCGGCATTTCTTTAGGTTCGGGAATAAAAAAACAACCTGCAGTCAAATCAGGCGAATATGAAGGATCAGACAGCAATTCGAAATGTAGACCGACTAATTTGGTTGTTATAATCGCAGATGGTTCGGCTGGCGCATTATCATAGTGAAATAATACTAATTTCGCACTGTTTTTTCTTTAATTTACCATTTTAATTAAATGAATTATGATAATACAATCTTATGATTCTTTTTTGATTTTCAAAATAATCTGTTACGTTCTGTTCTCATATCTGAGTATACTTATCCTTGTAGATTCTATGCGTGGCCAATGGGAACACAGTTAAGCGACGTGCGACCTTATATACATGCGAATTGAGGACATTGTATAATATAGGCTTCACTTTTCTTTCAGCTATTATTGATGCTGTATATGCGCGCTAATAGAGAGTTTATATTTTGGTGATATTGTGATACTTTAGCATAAAAGAACCTCTTTTGAGGGACTTCACTCTCTTGCCAGCAGCTACACTAGTTAGCACCTTTCGTTATATCTCAGCATACACCAGTGATCGTATTACAAATTTGTCATAAAACGGTAAACAGTTGTTTTAACGGTTTCCACGATAAAATCATTATCCCGCACGTATAAATCATAAACTTTTGGAATAGATTGTATATTTTGTATTTATATGTTGCTTTAGTGAATAAGTTGTAAACACGTAGATTTGTCGTGCGAAGATCACTATTTATATTTCCCCGCAAACGCAGCCTCTAGTGCGCTTGATCCCCTTTAGTATTTTTGTTTTTCGTTATTTCAGGCAAACATAAATAGGGCCCCATTTCTTTATTTTGGAATTGTTTACCTGTCGGCTTCCATACTGGCATTAGACAACCTTGAGATCCCCTGACCCGTCGTCCTAGCTGCTGGCTAACCCTTCCTTCAATAGATGTCGGCTAGCCGCTGGCGTAATACTTCCCGTTTACTTCATAACAGGACACCGCCGTTAATGTACGTTGAATTGGGTACTATCCTATATCCCCGCACGTACAAGTTGTAGAGTATGTTCGAAATTAAAATATTAAAGTATGCCATGGATAATTAACTAGCTCTATCGATCTAAACTTTGTTGAAAATGTGCAGTGTGAAATCATCACAGTCCACGAGTCTATGGAGAGAAGTTTTGAATCGAAATATTTGACAAGTAAAGTTTGCAAAGGCATGTTTAGCTAGTGTGTTGAATAAAATGAATACATTGTGATTCAGGCCAAATTTATAATTTTATGTTATGTACATCATTATAATCAATAATTTTTCAAATGAAACTATTAATTTTCCTTTATGGCTCATATGTTTCTTGCATACAAATTCGGTTTTATGTGGCGGCACCACACGATAATGTTAATAACACATACAAGGGGGAGCACGTTAGTGCGTTACCCTAATATACTTGGCATAACAAAAAGTTTTTATTATCTTAGATATAAGTATATGGAAACTGTATTATATGCATGTATGTTTCCAAAATTCGACGAAAATATGTAGAACTTCTATTAAAATATGCAAAAATATGTAAAGTTTAAGTGATAGTTACACAACTAAATTATTGTCAAAATATTAAATAATGTCATTATCAATTTGGAGATACCACAAATATGTACTATATCAATATTTTATTCGAAATTTTAAAAAATACATGGACATATAATAATAATAAGAATAAGTAAGCTAAACAATGTAACTCTTTGTATTTATATTTGCCTTTATATAGTATTGTAAACATTTACAATTAAATGCTTATCTAAATTCTAAATTAAAAATGATCTTCTGCGATCCGTCAATAATAGCTTATGTATATATATATATATATATATATATATATATATATATATATATATGGTAAACCTAATCAGTAGGCGATTAAAGGTCTGTATATTACTTCAAAATATATGTATTTAAAAAACTCTACATGTTTCGGCTGTATACGCCTTTATCAAGAGAATACAAAATATTCATATTTTGTATTCTCTTGATAAAGGCGTATACAGCCGAAACATGTAGAGTTTTTTAAATACATATATTTTGAAGTAATATACAGACCTTTAATCGCCTACTGATTAGGTTTACCATATCATACCAAGGTCACGAAGTTATTATATATATATATATATATATATATATATATATATATATATATATATGTGTACACATGTTTGTTACTATTCAATGAATACCTTGTATGATATTACAATTTCTTGGTAAACCTGGATTACGACTACCGAAACACTGTTGCATAATTAACACATTTACAGATAAACGAAAAGCTAGCACAACTAAGGAAGAAAGCATAAATAATCTTATTCCTACTAGAGAGTACCTGAATATTAGGTTAAATAATGACAAGTTAACTGTCATTATTTGTTTTGATGGTTCTCTTGCGATACCAGAAATTTTGAAGTGCTGATAAACCGAAGCGCTCACTATCGCCATCGATGGTGAAATCTCGAAACTTCAAGTGGGCGGTAAAATTTCATACTTAGCCGAGGCTTACCTCGACGTACAACTTTAGATGACAATTAAGTAGTGCTATTTTCAATGGTAAATTTGTCTTGATTACCATCCCGAGCTAGAACACTATTACAATATGTTATAGTTTCACCCCGTTACTAGATATCACACTTTGTGGGTACGTTTAATGTGAATATATGTGCTCCGGGTGACGTAATGAATTTTATTTATGATTTAACCTTAATTCACGGTGGGGCCTTTATTATCTATCTATTATTATTAGTCAGCGACTCGAATAAATAGGCTATAAATAGACTAGAATAAATAAACTAGAGGAGCTGGACGCTAGGCTTTCAGTCAACCTAATTCGTAATAACAAAAAAGAAATTAAAATTATCGCCGGCCTGATAACCTGAGATTGTCCTTTAAGGTAGCATTTATACAGTATGGGCTTGGTTAGCGAGCTCTGATGTAGGATATGTGAAAATCATGAAGAAACTAGTCTTCATGCAATATGTACTTGTGAGGAACTGAAGAGATTCAGATAGAAACATTTCGTAAAACATTTATTGGATGCTACGAGGGCACTTAAATTTCCCCCGAGGGGAATAGTGGCTTTTATCGAGGACAATAAGCTAACAGAGTAGAACTGAGAGACCTATTGTGGTTCGAATAAAGGGTATTATGCTCAAATGCCTGAACTTATTTCATCACTCCACATTGGAAACGTAAGAAACAATAAAAGCAGTCGAAACAATGGATTTTCGTTGATGAAGGAGCATCAAAAAAGGCAAAATTTCATTTGCAAGAAATATTATGGCTGCTATCTTTTGGGATTCGCACGACATAATTCAATACCGATTTGATACCGGGAAGTATTACAAGAGACCTCGAAAAACTGGCTAATTATGTTTTAAAATAGAATGGCGAAATACTGCTGTGTCACTGTAAAGAGTTACTTGCGTGGGAGAGTTGGTGGTAACTAACGATTTAACTTAGTCGGGCCCGGGCTCAAGTTGACCTTCTGTTAGAATCCATTTCTTTTTATGTTCTCTGTTGAGCCATAACCAGATCTCCCTTTCAGCGAAGTTATAGGATTCCACATTTTTTAACTTTGTCTATGGTATTAAGATACGGTAGCGCTTTAGTATAGTTAATACATAATTGAGTAGAATCTGCATCTGAATCGCGTTGTCCGTTTCGGAGATATGGTTCCACTATGAATTTTTCCTACATTATAGAAAGAGGCATTATAACCTAAAAATTACAATTGATTTCAAGCAAATTTTATGAGCCGAGAAATTTACTTTGTAGGGTAAATGTTGATTAATAAATCTAATAGTCTTTAAAAAACATTTCGGGGAAAACAGACGAAACAAGAAATATAAGAATAAAATTAGAAAGCAGAAAACTAAATACGACGTTAGTGAACAAAACAATAATAAATATTACAATTTTTGTATAACACTAACTTCACTCATATAAATGGAAGTAAATATTGATATATCGCCATGGGGAAATTAGTTTTTTTTCAGATAATCATTTCGGATCCCACGATATAGCATACGCATATTCATATCGTACAATTATTATGCTCAAAATTATTTAAAGTATCACATTTCTTTTGATAAAGTACAGCCACAATGTCTCTCATAACTATCCAGCCGTAATTTGTAAATATAAAGCGATTTTATTCACCCTAACACCGGATATTATTTCCTGAGCTCGTCATCAATATCGTTCTTACTTTTAGTGTAAAAATTCAAATGAGAGTGGAGGATGTGCCCCATGATCATTACGAACGCTCTGTAATTATCTGCATCCGTGTTTGTCAAGAAATCGATGAGAGTTTGTACGATGGACGCTATATTGTATTTTCCTATGCTGTTAATCATGTTTTAAAAGTTATATGATTTACTAATTCTTGTATTAGAAGCTCGGTAAATATATTCTTTCAGTTTTCCGTATTTGTGAAAACTTTTTTCTAAAGTATTTGAAATCATCGTCTTCTCAATTAAATTGTTTGATACATTTTAAAATCCCGTTTGGCTCGGAAATGCTGTTGAGGGTACATTTATTTCTTAATTTTATCTTCAAACATTTTTTATTGTTAAATATAAGTAAATCTAGGATATAGAATTCAAACATTCCCATTTTTTATTTTATAAATATTTAACTTTAATCCCTTACCGCATGATTTTTTGGTTGTTGATAACTTTTTTGTACATAGTAGTTTAAACAAATCTTAATGCAGGAAAATTAATCAAAAAAATCTATAGTAATTTTTTTTGTCAAAAACTGTCAAAATACTGACACGTGCCAAATTTGTCACAATTTGTAGTTAAAAAAAAACTAGATTTGATAGTTTTATATTCAAAATATATTTATAAGATTTGGAATGCTACAGCTACTCTAAATGGAAACGTCGAAAACAGTTTCTGTCTTTGTTCAGGCATAATGTCACGTTACATTTATCACAAGACACTTGTGATTTTCCTTTACATTCGGGGTACTTGCATCGTTGGCGATCATTGTGCCAAAGTGGAAAATGACCCATGTTATCTGTACGGATCTCTTGAGCCGGTATCGGCGAAAATGGATATTTTTTCTTCTTTAGTTCCAACTGTGGCTGTAAAGAATGGCTTGGTCTCCCACGCTTCTTAGATGTGACACTAGATCTGGTGAGAATTTCTGCCAGTCCTAACTTGAATTCAGACAAAGGCAAGTACATATCACAAGTATCTCCAGGACTTTTGCAACCAATAATTCTTCTCCACAAAATCCAACTATTGCAACATAGCATGTCTATGAAATGAAAAAAAATCCGGAGATAAAATTTTTTCGATCTTATAAGGATCCTGTGGTACCCTAACATGGAATCCAAGAGATCAACACCACCCATATAGCTATTGTATATCTGTATACATTTGGGACGTGGAATTTCAATATACTTTTTTTCCTTTCGACAAAACCGCTGTACTTTTGAAACTGGTTGGCTACCGACATACGTTGAGACCGTGGTGACTATTTTATTGTCAAACCAAGAAACTACAGATATATCAACATCGTCAACTTTTGCGACTTTTTCTATAATTGTACCTCTACCCTTTTTTCTCATTTCAGCTTCTTTAGGAAACTCACAATCTGGTACACGGTTTTTCCGAACAGTACCAAGAGGCAAAATGCCTTCTTTTTTTAGATAGATCAATAATGGTATGCTGGTAAACCAATTATCAAAAAATACTTTATAATTTTGATGTCTTGGAAGTGAAGCAGTTAGTTTTACTACAACATTACGGCTTGCTCCTAAATCTGGTTGATGAGGTAGCAACTCGGTTGGCCCAGAAAAAAAATCAAAATCATAGCTGAAGCCGGATACGCCACTAAGTACGAAAACTTTATATCCCCATTTGTGAGGCTTTTTAGGATTGTATTGCTTCAAAGTAGATTTTGCTTTGGTGGGAATAATTTGTTCATCGATAGCAAGGTGTTCTTCTTTTGGAACAAGTAAATATTTTTCTCGAATTTTATCTAGAAAAGGGCGAATTTTGAATAGCTTGTCATAACCAGCCTCTCCGTGTTTCTTTTGATTTACATTGTCATTGAAATGAAGAAAGCGCTTTATTTCTTCAAACCTGTTACAAGTCATTGCTTGAGATATTGCTGGAATATTTAGCGAACTATTCCAGTAGCTTCTAGTTGAGGGTAAATGCACTACAGACATATATATACAAATACCAATAAACACATTTATCTCCTCTTTTGATATATTTGGTGGTTTGTCTGGTCTGCATTGAACACCAAATAAATTAGTTTGTTCAGTTATGTATGTAAGTATATCATCGGTAAAGAAGAATTTGAAAAAGTGATAAATAGTATCAAAATTCAAAATTTCCTCTGGTAAGGACTCAGATCCTTTGAACGTGCTGTCTTGTTCCACAATATTCAAATGTTTATCTTGCCAGTCTAAGTGATATTTGTTTTTTTTTGT
Source organism: Melolontha melolontha (assembly GCA_935421215.2). NCBI lineage: Eukaryota > Metazoa > Arthropoda > Insecta > Coleoptera > Scarabaeidae > Melolontha > Melolontha melolontha. The sequence continues at coordinate 44,520,495 of OW285240.1, read as the reverse complement.
TTTTCTACTTGCTACAACTAAGGTAGAAAGTGGAACGTCATCTTCACTATCGAAATGATCAGTTTCCTCAATAATGTCATCTACATTTTCATAGGAACACCCATTGCTAAATTCGTCGACTAAAACTTTGGAAAACTTTGCCATATTTCGATAATCATCGTCATCCGATAAACTTTCGTCTTCGCTGTCAACTAAATCTGGAATTTGATTGGATTGTCGACCATAAAACCGTTTTGTATCCATCTACAAAAAAATCATCCTTAGCAACTCTTTACTGCAAACTGTACCAAATATAGCACAAGTAAACAACGCACACGTGACTTCTACCTGTGATTACTAAGCTTATTTCTTTTATGTAAAAAGTAAATATAGGCACTTACCAGTAGCCAGATATTTTTATCTTCACTATATCTTGCTATTTCAAATTATTATGAACTTGCAAAATTTGTAAATAATAGAAACGAATAGCCAGCTGTAGTGGTCAAACGTCAACTAACGCAACTTTCAAAACATGCGCCAGATAGCGCTCTTTATTGGTGAACATAAAGAAGCGAGCGTGCCGAATTTGGAACAGATTGCATTAGCAGCTTAAAATATGTGTAGACTTAGAAAAAACAATTATTTTAACGTGTGCCATATTTGGCACAGTATGCGGTAAGGGGTTAATTTTCGAATTTAGACCGCTTTATTAACCAAATTTTATTATCACATTCAAATTGTAAAACTTTCGCTAAATTCCAAGAAGCGGCATTGTGTTTATATGTGCAAATTTATTTATTACGTTATGATGTAGATCGATTGTTTATTACCTAGGGCTATAGTATTTAAAATGTTTAATCTGACCATCTTCTGTTAGGCGCACGTTTTGTAAATATGTAGAATAAAATTCCTTTAGTGAACAATGGAATGTATCCGGAACTACGTACTTAAATTTACAACGCTAACTAATAATACCCAATTAGTAGTAGTAGTTAATATTTTATTATTCATTTATAGGTAAGATTAGATTTTTAAGAGCCTATCATAAACCTTGACATTGTTGGTAAGTACCGTTTTGACAAATTTATCTTAGAAAATTTCCCCGTTATTACGTTAACTGTACAACCAATACGTGTAGTTAACTATGTAATAGTTTGTAAGGGTCGCGGTATATTTTTATCTACTTGTAAAACAGTATCAACAGAACAGATCAAGATGCCTTTCATTTGTATAACAAAGAAGTCACCAGACAGCTGAATGCTGAATTTGGTGGTGGTCTGATCAATCACAACTCACAAAATAAATATCTGAGCGTACGTTACATCGGTTTCTGACATTCAGGCAGCATCTCTATAAAACTACTGAAGAGGTGAAGACCCGAAATAAACTAACCACCAAGTCGTGAGAAGCAAATGGGTGACCTTGCGAACACACTGCCTTACTCTTCTGCTGAATACTGTGCTGCTATCTGGTATTGAAGCTCTCACACCAAGTTAATAGATACACAATTTAACGATACAATGAGGATCGTCATTAGTACTGTTAGATCCACACCTAGTCTCCGGCTATCCTATCTAAACTTAAATCTAATGTTATAATCGCTGAGAAGCACATGTTTTGCACGTGAAGATTAAAGTCTAAGCAGCTATCAAATACTATTCCAAGATCCGTAATAGGATTAAACTTTCGAAAACATATAATAGGAGGAAGGAAAAGGTGTTAGTTTCTTAGTAAAGAGCATGACAAAGCATTCATCTATATTCAATGATAAGTGAGTAACACTAGACTAATTAATGATAAAGTCGATATTTTTTGACACTACATTGGAAATTTTAATATCGACAGCATAATCCAAGGCAATAGAATGCAAATTAGTAAGTCATTTATAAAGAGTAACAATAATAAAGGCCATAGATTGGAGCCTTGGAGAACCCTAGCAGTATAGATTATTTAAAAGTGTTACAAGATCGATAGTGTCAAACGCGCGGATGTATTTTAAATCAATGCAATCAACCTGACTTTGATAATTAATGTTATCACTAACATATTATGTGAAACTTCCCAGGTTAGTTACAGGATATCTTCCGAAGAAAAAGTCATGTTGTCGCGGAAAAATATAAATGCGGATATTATGAAATATGCAATTGTATAAAACTATTCATATATTTTAACAAAATTGGAAAGAATAGCAATGCATATGATGATAGTTTGATATATTTGTTTTGTCGTATTGAGATAAATTATTTCCTTGCTAGGTATTTGGTTTTTGGTTCTTTATACCAAGAATTATTATGGATGTTAACAAGCGCTTCGCAATAATATAAAACTGTATAGCGAAACAACATCGACACTATTCATAAATGGAAAAAAGGTATGTTTTAAATATGTTATAATTTAAATAGAATATTTTCGTGTTAAAGGTCATACATGTCAACAAAACACCCATGGATGCTAATGAGTAAAGCTGGGAATTATATGCACATGGAAACTGTATTATATGCACGTATTGCAGTGGAACGTGCTTTTGATTGCTTATTAAATCTTTTTTGTTCACGCTACAACTTAATCGTCCGGCTGTTCAGTCTGGTAGACCTCCTTGAGCTCACGTCCCTCGGGTCGATCCTTACGGATGTAGGTTATATCATAAAATAAAACACGAGGTGTCAGATAAATTATACACACATTTTCCCTTTACATTTATATAACAAAAAAAAAATAAAAAAAAAATCAACTTTACAAAGTGCAACGTTGAACTGCTAAAGACACAGCAATAGAGGGCAAAAAAGATTTGGATATCATATGAAGATACAAATCATTAAAAAACCTCACTATGACAACTCACGAGCAAAGATAACAAAATTACTAATATCCAAAAATTTATCAGATGTCAACAATAATTTTAACCCAACTATTTAAACGTCAAAGTAAAGAATTGTTTACTCTGCGCGCGAAATCAAAATCTGAACTGTCATGAATGTATGCACATGACATCACACAAACTCGTCCCCACCTTCCTGCGTATTGAAATATTCAAAGTGACTAAAAACAACCAACCTCCACAAAAAAATCTTCTAATAAATTTTCTAGATATTATTCTGAATATATAAAAAAATTCACAAAAGTTTTACAAGTTAATTATAGCGCTTTCATCAATATATATTAATAATTATAAAGATACCTACATTAATTAAAGTAAGTCACAATTAAACACGAGAGATTCCTTTTTTCCAGATAGGTGTATCATTTAAATAAAATTACAAATATAAAAGATTTGTAAATTCACGAAAAATTACGTTTAACTCACATACGATGCACTAAAACTATAAACGAATTATTCAAAATTTCAATTTTATTAGACAAAATTAAGTCGTGTCCAATATACTCTTATACACACCTATCTTCAAGGACATTCAAATAATCTCTCCAAATGAAGTTCCAGCATCCGCACGGATATCCCCACCAACTATAAAATCAAAATATAAAGAAAAATATACATCTTATTTCAATATAATATCCGGGATGGCGGCAGCTTTAAACATCTGATCAACCTAAATATACGAGGATAGATCAAAATTTCAAACATAATAAAATTCATCACTTAAAATTAAATATATATTTATAACGATCCCCGTCTGAAATAAAATAAACACCAAAATGAAATACATAAGTTTAATAAATGTACTACACAAAAATTTTAATATAGTTCTATTATTTTCCTTTCTTCTCCATGGAAAAAACCATGACAGTATGTTTCCAAAATTCGACGAAAATATGTAGAACTTCTATTAAAATATGCAAAAATATGTAAAGTTTAAGTGATAGTTACACAACTAAATTATTGTCAAAATATTAAATAATGTCATTGTCAATTTGGAGATACCACAAATATGTACTATATCAATATTTTATTCGAAATTTTACAAAATACATGTACATATAATAATAATCAGAATAAGTAAGCTAAACAATGTAACTCTTTGTATTTATATTTGCCTTTATATAGTATTGTAAACATTTACAATTAAATACTTATCTAAATTCTCAATTAAAAATGATCTTCTGCGATCCGTCAATAATAGCTTATATATATATATATATATATATATATATATATATATATATAATAACTTCGTGACCTTGGTATGATATGGTAAACCTAATCAGTAGGCGATTAAAGGTCTGTATATTACTTCAAAATATATGTATTTAAAAAACTCTACATGTTTCGGCTATATACGCCTTTTTCAAGAGAATACAAAATATGAATCAGTTATGTAATTCATATTTTGTATTCTCTTGAAAAAGGCGTATATAGCCGAAACATGTAGAGTTTTTTAAATACATATATTTTGAAGTAATATACAGACCTTTAATCGCCTACTGATTAGGTTTACCATATATATATATATATATATATATATATATATATATATATATATATATATATATATATATATACTGAAAAGCTTCACAAAACGTCGGCTGATATAATTGGCGCGTACTTATATTAGAAGATAATTGGACTCCTCTTAATAGTGTCATCATAATTTCCTTGCAACGCACTGGACATTCTACTAAGCTAATTAAAGCCCTCGTTTTTCTCCAGAACGTGTGTTAATTTAATTTTGAACCGCTCTCCTATGGTGCCTCTCACATTATAAATTTTATTCTTGAAACTTTGAATCAATTCTATCGATTCACTACGTTCAACACCTTAAGTTTCAAGTTTTCGTAGTGCTTAATAAAACCATAGTTTGCTTTGATAGGAGCTAACTCTTAGAGAACTTATGGTTTATTTAGTATATCTTTGCAATCTGCAATTGCTATCGAGTAGTTTGAAAAAGAAAGAATGAATTCTCTTATCTGTTCAAAGGTATCTGCATAAAACGCAGCGGTATCGAGCCACGTGTCCCATCTTGTTATTATGGGTTATGGTGGCAGTGCCAGACCAGGTAATTTATCTTTGTCTGTTTGAGTCCTCAGCGGTGCTTTAATAATTTTTTTTTGTCAAGTTGATCAATGAATTACTATCTGGAAATATGTAATGTATTTCTTCTGCTACTCTATTAACAGCATGGGTCTAACATGTTACGTGCATCAGATTCGGGTAAAAAATCTTCAAATTATGTGCTGACTTCACCATATATGTATGTCGTAGCATCCGAAAAAATCAGTAATGCCTTGTCACCTGCAACGGTATTCGGCAAATAAAATTTCGTTAAACTATCGTTTATAAATTTTGTTATAGTTAAGTTATTTGTTTTCTCCAATTCTTCTGTACCAAGGAGCATCAATAAGTTGGCAATATAGCGTCCCTATAGCGTAGGAACTGACAGTTTCGTATACTTCTCTAAAAAAATCTCTAAAAATAACAAATATGTGTACATATACTTTCGAGAACTAACTAAACACAACTGGCGATATAACTGACCTATAGGTCAATATGATTGCTTGTAGATTCACTGGAACTTTCCCGACTTGATAAATACAAATCTGGGAATTCCCGCTGTATGGAAATGCTCATGTGGACTGTTACTATAATTTTGATATATTATAAATAAATGATTTTGTATATTTTTTGCGGTGCCTTTTAGAAATAAGTTATAAAATATGAACAAATATGCAATTTTATATGAAATACGCCTAAAGCAATATTTATATGCAAGACATGCAAAACAAAAGTAGCCGCAAATGCTTTCTTTTTACGTGATCCGTATAGTTCTGCAAGAATGTTGGTAAACATATCATTAATAAAAAAATATGAATTTTCATATAAACCCAGCTTTATTAATAAGTAATAATCCGGTCGTATATACTAGCAAATAGACGTTTTGTTGCCGGTATAATAGATTTAATTGGTACTATACAAATAATTTTGGTACTGCATTTAAGTAGTCTGTATAGTACACTTCTTGTCACACTCGCCCTGCACGTACATGTGCAAGGTAACGTATCATATTACAGAGCCAAATCCATTTAGAGTATGTTCGAAATTAAAATATTAAAGTATGCCATGGATAATTAACTAGCTCTATCGATCTAAACTTTGTTGAAAATGTGCAGTGTGAAATCATCACAGTCCACGAGTCTATGGAGAGAAGTTTTGAATCGAAATATTTGACAAGTAAAGTTTGCAAAGGCATGTTTAGCTAGTGTGTTGAATAAAATGAATACATTGTGATTCAGGCCAAATTTATAATTTTATGTTATGTACATCATTATAATCAATAATTTTTCAAATGAAACTATTAATTTTCCTTTATGGCTCATATGTTTCTTGCATACAAATTCGGTTTTATGTGGCGGCACCACACGATAATGTTAATAACACATACCAGGGGGAGCACGTTAGTGCGTTACCCTAATATACTTGGCATAACAAAAAGTTTTTATTATCTTAGATATAAGTATATGGAAACTGTATTATATGCATGTATGTTTCCAAAATTCGACGAAAATATGTAGAACTTCTATTAAAATATGCAAAAATATGTAAAGTTTAAGTGATAGTTACACAACTAAATTATTGTCAAAATATTAAATAATGTCATTATCAATTTGGAGATACCACAAATATGTACTATATCAATATTTTATTCGAAATTTTAAAAAATACATGGACATATAATAATAATAATAATAAGTATGCTAAACAATGTAACTCTTTGTATTTATATTTGCCTTTATATAGTATTGTAAACATTTACAATTAAATGCTTATCTAAATTCTAAATTAAAAATGATCTTCTGCGATCCGTCAATAATAGCTTATGTATATATATATATATATATATATATATATATATATATATATATATATATACTGAAAAGCTTCACAAAACATCGACTGATATAATTGGCGCGTACTTATATTAGAAGATAATTGGACTCCTATTAATAGTGTCATCATAGTTTCCTTGCAACGCACTGGACATTCTACTAAGCTAATTAAAGGCCTCGTTTTTTTCTAGAACTTGTGTTAATTTAATTTTGAACCGCTCTCCTATGGTACCTCTCACATTATAAATTTTATTCTTGAAACTTTGAATCAATTCTATCGATTCACTACGTTCAACACCTTAAGTTTCAAGTTTTCGTAGTGCTTAATAAAACCATAGTTTGCTTTGATAGGAGCTAACTCTTGGAGAACTTATGGTTTATTTAGTATATCTTTGCAATCTGCAATTGCTATCGAGTAGTTTGAAAAAGAAAGAAAGAATTCTCTTCTCTTATCTGTTCAAAGGTATCTGCATAAAACGCAGCGGTATCGAGCCAAGTGTCCCATCTTGTTATTATGGGTTGTGGTGGCAGTGCCAGACCAGGTAATTTATCTTTGTCTATTTGAGTCCTCAGCGGTGCTTTAATAATTTTTTTTTGGCAAGTTGATCGATGAATTAATATCTGGAAATATGTAATGTATTTCTTCTGCTACTCTATTAACAGCATGGGTCTAACATGTTACGTGCATCAGATTCGGGTAAAAAATCTTCAAATTCTGTGCTGACTTCACCATATATGTATGTCGTAGCATCCGAAAAAATCAGTAATACCTTGTCACCTGGAACGGTATTCGGCAAATAAAACTTCGTTAAACTATCGTTTATAAATTTTGTTATAGTTAAGTTATTTGTTTTCTCTAATTCCTCTGTACCAAGGAGCATCAATAAGTTGGCAATATAGCGTCCCTATAGCGTAGGAACTGACAGTTTTGTATACTTCTCTAAAAAATTCTATAAAAATAACAAATATGTGTACATATACTTTCGAGAACTAACTAAACACAACTGGCGATATAACTGACCTATAGGTCAATCTAATTGCTTGTAGATTCACTGGAACTTACCCGACTTGATAAATACAAATCTGGGAATTCCCGCTGTATGGAAATGCTCATGTGGACATGTGTGCCATGGATAATTAACTAGATCTATCGATCTAAACTTTGTTGAAAATGTGCAGTGTGAAATCATCACAGTCCACGAGTCTATGGAGAGAAGTTTTGAATCGAAATATTTGACAAGTAAAGTTTGCAAAGGCATGTTTAGCTAGTGTGATGAATAAAATTAATACATTGTGATTCAGGCCAAATTTTTAATTTTATGTTATGTTCATCATTATAATCAATAATTTTTCAAATGAAACTATTAATTTTCCTTTATGGCTCATATGTTTTTTGCATACAAATTCGGTTTTATGTGGCGGCACCACACGATACTGTTAATAACACATACCAGGGGGAGCACGTTAGTGCGTTACCCTAATATACTTGGCATAACAAAAAGTTTTTATTATCTTAGATCCAAGTAAACAATAAAGCTTTTTTAATGCGTTTTTTTAATAATCCTCATATATACATTATACGAGGGTCTTTTATGTTTTGTGTACTGAGACATAGAGAGCGTTACTAATCAAATGTCAGTACTAAAAATTAACCTCCATCATTAGTTAGCCTAATTCCAAAGTTTCAGTGCGATACGTGTGGTTTTGTGCTATAACGAACTGTTAAAGTTGACAAGTTAGTAGGAATATGGAATTAAACGGTGAAAATTTTCTTTTTTATAATTTTAAGATAATAATCTCAACAAGAATGCCTCGCCAAGTTGGTTTGTGTTTTCGGTAATGAAGCACCACATCAGTCAATTCATCGTTGATCACTCACTCGTTGATATGGAGAATTCAAACGTGGACGGATTAGTCTTAGCGACGATCCAAGAGCAAGTGCACCAAAAAACGGCAGTCACTCAGGAAATCGTCGATGCTGTGTGCAAGCTGATCAACGAAGATCAACATGTGACATATTGCGAAATTGAGGCATCATTGGGAATTTTAAAGACCTCAATTCAAAAAATTTTCATGAAGAATTATATGTAAAAAAAAAATAGCTTCCCGTTGGATACCGCATCTGTTGACCGAAGAACAGAAGACAACTACGGTGAATTGGTGTATCGCTTCAACGCAGGAAACTCTAAAGACGTGTACGACATCATGAGTGGTGATGAATCTTGGATTTACTCATACGAGCCAGAAACTAAGCGCCAGTCGTCTGTTTGGGTGTTCCAATGTGAAGAAAAGCCGACGAAAGTCATTCGTTCTCGAAATGTCTTCAAAAAGGTGGTCGCAACATTTATCTCGAAAGTAGGTCATATAGCAACAATTTCTCTACAAGATCAAAGAACTGTTACTGCCGATTAGTATACGACCATTTGTTTGCCGCAAGTCATCGTTGAGCTACGAGAAACCAACCCACAACGACGAATTAGTCTCCACCAAGACAATGCAAGTTCGCACACAGCTCGCAAGACAATTGAATTTTTAACGACGCAAAATGTCGAATTGCTAGACCATCCTCCGTACGTCCAGACCTAAGTCCCAACGATTTCTTTCCCTTTCCGTAAATCAAGGACAGATTTCGTGGTCAAAGGTTCCAGTTTTCAGAAGGAGCAGTCGATGCCTTCAAAAAGGCAATTTTTACTGTACCAACAAACGAGTAGCATAACTGCTTCCAGAGTTGGTTCCAGCGTATTAATCTTCGTGGAGAATACTTCGAAAAACAATGAAGTCTTTAAACGCTATCTACTGTTTTATTCCAGCTCCATGTGCAAAATATAATGCACGGGGCTTCGCTAGATCGTCGGTGGTGATACCAATCGATTCACTTTGGCGAAATACACTTACGCATCTTGATTATGAATAAGTAAAAATCTGTAGAAAAAATGTTTCAAGAAAGGTACTGAAATGTGTCTTTGCCCCTCGACCTTTGTTCAGGGAATTGGATATTGCCCGACGGTCGTATGATTTTCGGAATCTCTATGGTAAATAGTTTTGAACATATTTACTCCGAATTGAAAAAGCATTAGTGTGAAGAGATATATGAAAGATATATGCAAAGATATATGCAAATAAGATGAAGTTCACCCGAAAGAAGAATCCTGTCTATTTTAAATAAATGGTTGAAAATTTGTGAAAGCTGAGCTATTAACAATTTTCGGGAACACCGCTGGAGAAATTTTCAAATTGTACGGGGTCTAGTGGTTATCACAAGACGGCAGACTATGTGCCCGGTGCATGGTGACAAGAATCATTTCACCATCTGTACTAAATATTATTTTTCATTCCTCTCGCTTTGTTTACATATCGGAGCAGAAAAACATATATTTAGTAGTTATAGTTATAGTTTATATTTAGTTTCCTAAATATTTCCATACATGCATTTATCAAAGAGATAACAGAATTTGAACATATATTTTACAGTTCTAAATCAAAATAAAAAAAAAACATTATTTTGTATTTCTAACAATGAACGAAACATTTATTCTAAAGAAAAAGTGGTATTATTGGCAATAACAGATGCACCTTCAAAACATATTTATATTATAGTATCCAAAACAATATTTAGTACACATGGTGAAATGATTTTTGTCTGTCTGGCACATAGTCTGCCGTTTTTAAATTCACGTCCGTGAGATTGTTTTCATGTTTTATCATGTAAAGTGAGTCAGATATTTCGAATTTTAACTTTATTTTGATCTCCAACTAAGTTTTCGTTAGATAAAAATATAAAAATAAAAAAATAATTAATTAGTTACAATTATCAATTTTAATTTTATTGTTGTATTGTTGAGCTGCTCTCTTTAAAAAATTACGATTAAACATCGCCGAATTTTAAATAATTAACGCACTATAAACACTTAAATCGCCTATAAGGCATAGCAAATTTCGTCCTATCAGGTAGCACCATATAATATAGTGACATCTGACGGACGAAAGAGACTATGCCGAAAATGGCAACCCTTGCCTTGACCGGCTAAGCCGGTACAAAAGGGAAGAAAATACGCATATAGGTGTAAGTCCATTAACACGATGCCAGATGGCAGTAAATATACAAAAAAGGTTTAAGTATATCAATACGTTAAGCACGTATTACGCATTTGTTACAAATGAAACAGACATGTAAAATACACATCTGTAACTGCAAACATGCACAACACACCTCGTATTTTCCAGCTTTTTACTTCTGCTTAAGACATATGTTTCTGCTATTACTATTAAGCGTCGTCAGTTAAGCTAGTGAAGTAATTTAAAAGCTTAAATCGCCTATAAGGCATAGCAAATTTCGTCCAATCAGGTAGCACCATATAATATAGTGACATCTGACGGACGAAAGAGACTATGCCGAAAATGGCAACCCTTCCCTTGACCGTCTAAGCCGGTACAAAAGGGAAGAAAATACGCATATAGGTGTAAGTCCATTAACACAATGCCAGATGGCAGTAAATATACAAAGAAGGTTTAAGTATATCAATACGTTAAGCACGTATTACGCATTTGTTACAAATGAAACAGACATGTAAAATACATATCTGTAACTGTAAACATGGACAACACACCTCGTATTTTCCAGCTTTTTACTTCTGCTTAAGACATATGTTTCTGCTATTACTATTAAGCCTCGTCAGTTAAGCTAGTGAAGTAATTTAAAAGCTTAAATCGCATATAAGGGAAGGGTTGCCATTGTCGGCATAGTCACCTTCGTCCGTCAGATGTCACTATATTATATGGTGCTACCTGATAGGACGAAATTTGCTATGCCTTATAGGCGATTTAAGCTTTTAAATTACTTCACTAGCTTAACTGACGACGCTTAATAGTAATAGCAGAAACATATGTCTTAAGCAGAAATAAAAAGCTAGAAAATACGAGGTGTGTTGTCCATGTTTACAGTTACAGATGTGTATTTTACATGTCTGTTTCATTTGTAACAAATGCGTAATACGTGCTTAACGTATTGATATACTTAAACCTTTTTTGTAGAAATAGATATTTACCGAAAAGACACCAATGTGAACAAGTTTATAACCGCGGATTCAAATCACAGTTTCCAACAAAAGATGGCATCCTTCAATTTTCTTATCCATCGGTTGTTAAGTTTCCCGCTTACAAAAGATAGATATGAAAAAGAACTTGGATTAATCAGAAGCATCGCTGCATACAATGGTTTCGATTCGAAAATAATAACCAACCTAATTAAGAAATATAGGCTTAGGAAACTTATTTATGATACCACGAACTTACTACCTCAAAAAGACCTAGGTGAAAAATTTGTTTGTTTACCGTACCATTCAGCCTCTAGAAATCTGAACGCTATCTTCAAAAACCATTCTCTTCGAATAGCGTTTAAATCATGTAACTCATTAAAATCACTTTTGGGTAACACCAAGGACAAAATTGAGGTAGAACATAAATCTGGTATATATGAAATAAATTTTAACGATTGCAGCCAAAAATATATCGGCCAAACTAGTCGTTCAATTTCAACTCGTTACAGGGAACATATTTCTCACTTTAGATTCAACAGACCCGAAAAATCTAGCGTTGCCCGACATATTTTGGACACAGGTCATTCTGTGCCGGCAAATAACCTTAGGTTGATTAAAACTGTTAATAATTATAGAGAATTAGATAGTTATGAAAGTATTTATATATATAGAAATAAGAATAAATTAATGAATTCTGACAATGGACCAATCCCTCAGTCCAGTTTGTACGCCTTATTGTGACAATAGCATTATTTTTTTACGCTTCATGTATTCACGCTTCACGGCTTCCTAAATTTCACGCTAGGTTTAAGTAGTATATAAGTGTTATTTCGATGTTAGGAATTTAGTGGTATCCCACTGGCGATTTGGTGAAGAGCATATCTTCTAAGGTTTACCTTTGCCAAAAACGCTACGTTTAACATTTTTTCAGTTTTTAAAGTTATTTTACTGAAGATGGCAACTTAGTTGCCGAAATACGTATATAGTATTTATTGATGTATATTGTGGTTAGGGTGTTTTTCTTATTTCTGTGTAATATGTATGATTAGCTTGTTTTAATTTTATTTGGTCGTTTCATTGCATAGATCAGTTGAATTTTGTTATTAATATATTTGTTATGTATGTATAATTAGCAATTTATATTTTAAATACAATTTTAATCTTTTTCGTATGAACTTTATGAACGTTCTCGTATGAACGCAATTAAAAGTTTTATTGTATAGCTTTTATTATTAACGGTCTATTATATGAGGGGGTATTGATATCTAGTTAGCCTAGGTCATTTTCCTTGAACAAAACAAAATCTTGTTATAATGGAAAGAAATGACATTTTAAAAGTGTCATTGTAAAATCTTAGGTCAAAAAGTCGAAGTATTGCTGTTCAGTAAATTTTGAAAGAAAGCATGTCGAATGCAAATGTGAAAATCGATAAATTGGAGTATCGAAGCATCAACAAATACTTATATTTGAATAGGTTAAGTGGTAAGGAAATTTACGAAGGTATGCTTAACACACTTGGCTATCAATGCCCATCATATGCGACTGCCAGAAATTGGATTGCGTCATTTAAATGAGCAAAGCTTTCCGCTGAAGATGAGAAGCGACTAGGAAGACCGATTTCGGTGTTCAGCCCTGAAAATATTGACGCAGCTCATGACACAATATTATCAGACCGTCAAATTGGATTGAAACATATAGCTTAGGCACTAAAGATTTCATATGAATGCGTACATTATATGGTTCACGTCGATTTAGATATGACAAAAATTTCTGCAAAATGAATTCCTAAATGCTTGAACGCCGAACACAAACTAGCAAGAGTGAAAGCATCACGATCAATCTGTGCCCGTTTTGAAGGAGATCCAGATTTTTTGAGCCGCCTTGCGACTATGGATGAAACATTTGTGCATTTTTACGACCCAAAAACGAAACAGCAATCGATGGAGTGAAAGCATCATGGTTCTCCAAGGCCTAAGAAGTTTCGAGTTCAAAATCGGCTGGAAAAGTTCTTATTTAATTTTTTTGGGATATCCGTGGAATAATTATGATCGATTTCCTATAAAAAGGGTCAGACCATCACTGGAGATTTTTATTCCATATTACTAATCACCCTGGGAGAGAAAATTAGTTGGATGTTAGCGAAAAGTGTGTTATTTTTCCAGGACAATGCGCCTGCACACAAATCGCGCATTACCATGAATACAATTCGGGGTCCAGGTTTCGAATTACTGGAACACCCGCCTTATTCCCCAGACTAATATCTGTATCTTCGATAGAAAAAAGGACGTCGATTATTCTGTAGCCAAGATATAATAGAAGCTGTAGAGGGCTTTGTTGGTCAAGAAGAATCTTTTTTTGGAATGGTTAAAAGCGTTGCAGGATCGCTGTATTAAGTGTACTTATTTAAGAAAAGACTATATTGAATAACAAGATATTTTAAGTCCCAACTGTAAATTGTTTCAATAGTAGGTTAACGTTAACAATATATCAATACCCCTCCTCGAAGTATAAATATAAAATCATATAGATATAGTAAATGCCTATTTAGATTTGTAGTATTTTAATCTTCAAGAATGGAATTATTTTATGGTTGTTAATATTCTATTTAACTTGCATTAATCTTTCAACAGGTCTGCTTGCATTACATCGCACCTAAACAAAACTCGTTCTCTTTCTACATTTATTACTTGATTTTATGTTTATTACCGTACATGTTTTACTCTAATAAATACGAGTTGTTGAATCTGGTTTGCTACATAATTGTTACACAGTGACTACAAATTATTTAATAATTTACTGCTGTTTATTTGGTTCATATATTGCAAAACGTTCCGTTTTTATTTTGTTTTAATTGCAGCATTGTTCATGGTTACTTTTAAATAAAAATTAAAGATATATCCTTGGTTACGTTACTTATATGCAAGTTGTATGACTGAAATTACGTGAAAGTAGTTACATCTGCGCAACCTATTTTTAATAATGAATTAGTCAGGGTGACAATATACTATATTAATATTTAAAACAAGGATCAATAATATCAATTACGAGGGATGTCCGGTTACTAAGATACATTTGGGAATTACAGACATACTACTTTCTTTATAGAAATCAAACATATACTAAGTAAAAGAGTGAACTGTTAGCTACCTTTCAATATAGTCACCGCCAATGTTAAGGCAATTATCTCTCTTCGTAAAAGGTGTCATCCTAATTTCTAAAATACTGCCGTACTTCATCTTGAAGTTTGTCGTCGTCTTCAAACCTATTACCCGACAAAGAGCTTTCAACGGCCGAAACAAATGAAAATCGGAAGAAGCCAGGTCTGATCTATGTGGCGGATGGACAATAATTTCCCAATTGTGTTTCTCAAGCCAGGCCTTCGTCTGATTTGAGGTGTGGGGTCTTGCATTGTCATGCAACGACCTGATTTCTTTCGTCATCCTTCCTCTTCGTTTCTGTCGAATGGCTTGATGTAGTTTTGAGAGTTTGACAATAAATATCGCTGCTGATTGTCGTTTTCGGTGGTAAATATTAAATGAGCAAAATGCCTTGCATATCCCAGAACACAGTTGTTATTGTCTTTTTTGCTGACTCCTGAACTTTGAATTTTCTCGGTGTTGGTGAACTTCGATGCTTCCACGTCATCGAATCTTTTTTTTAATTGGGGGTATGGTGGTATATCCATGTTTCGTCTCCTGTAACTATAGACTCTAGACATCACTTTTCCTGACGATAGAGCGTTAAAAGTTCTATTGCCGCCGGCATTCGGTGCATTTTGTGTTGGCCGGTCAACAGTTTTGGTACCCATCTCGCGGACACTTTTCGATGGCGTAATTCAGATACGATTTCGTGAACAAAGCTTTTAGGAATGGCGGTGAGTAGAGCAATTTCCCGTATTTTCAACCGACGATCTTCTCGAATCAGCGTATCGACCTTTAATTGATTCTCATCCGTTTCAGGATTCAGGATTTTTTTATGAATTTCGGTAGGTGTTTGTATGCAGAAAACGAATGACCGCTCGCACTTCAAACTTGGAGTATGTTTCGATCGGAACATTGTGCGACCATAGCCACTTATGCAGTACATATGCGTATCTAAAATGCGTGTAAGTTTTAACCTAATCGGAGCGACGTAGGCCGTGGGTCGCGCAAACATTCCTTTGGAACCCGACATTCCTCGTATATTGCACATACACCCTCGGCTGTAAGTATTAGCCACGTCGTAGATTATATACATGGTTCAAACGAAATATTCTGGCATACTGTAATATGTAATATCTGATATAATATTAAGTATAAAATCCTAATGCATGAAATTCTACTTCGAACGAGATCAAAAGAAAAACATATTTAATAAACGCGCTTAGCTCGATCCGACTCTGGTAAATTTAGTACTCCTTTATAACTGCAGCGCTATCCCAACAGAAGCGTAATGGTAGGAGTTGTTGATGCGATGATGCAGTCTGTTATCAATTTCGGTGAAATATGGCTTATTCAAATCATGAATTAACAGATATAGTCTACTATACGGTGAAACAGGTGGGAAATGTTAGAGCTATTAGACGTATTTCTATTGCGCTCTGGAGTTTTCTTAAAAATTAAAATTACAATGGTAAGTACTCGAAATAGTAGCAAAAGTGTTGAAACGAGAACACACAAACTGCCTACTGTGTGGAAAAAATAATTAAGGACTTGGTTGCGAAAGAAACAACAAAATTAAACGAAATATTCAACTACTAGAAAGAGAAATGGAGATTATGAAACAAATAAATTCGGAATTATGCAAGTGTCAGAAAACAATCAAGATAAAATTGAATTGATAAATAATCAAGTAAATGATTTAAATGAGCAGACGGTTACTATTAATGATAAAATGCTCCTGTGAATAATAATTACAACAAGGACAAGAAAGACATTATTATAGATGAATTGAATGATAAAATAAAAATTCTGGAAGATCAAATAGTGTTATTGAATAGTAATAAAAAATGTGAGAATAAATCGACACCAAAGGAGAAAAAAACAATTGGTATAAAAACTGCTGATGATTCAGATGTCGGGAATTTTTTGTATATTTTGGCTTCTTTCGATTTGACAACTACTGTCGATGAACCAACAAGAATCACAAGTAGGTCTGAAACTCTGCCAGATAATATTATCACCAATTCTAAGGGTTGTGTGCATTATGATGTAACGTTGTGGACGCGGCGTGGTCGGATCATAAGGATCAGGAAATTAGTTTTACATATCTAGATCTTCGTGATCAATAGCTGGTCGGGACCAGGATGAGACATTATACTAAATATAAGTGAAATCTGCCCATCTGCGTTCAAAAAAACAAGAAGAACAATGAATCCATGGCTAAATGAATTCAAAAAAAGTGTGAAATTAAAATGCAATTATACGAGGGTTATATTGAAAACAGATTACTTAAAGAACCCTATAAATAGAAATTACGTAGATTATGTAAAGGGTGTAATCAAGAAAGCTAAAACGGAATATAATTCAAATTACATTCTGTTATCGGATAATAAAAGCAAGGCAACATGGCAACATTGTGTGCGTATCGAGCTTACGTAGAATCGCAGTTGCGGTATGATTTGGTCTTCTGGGGGAACAGTGTGGGTGTGGGAAAACTTTTTATTCTACAGACGAAATGTCTTCGTGCAGCTTTTAAATTGGGACTTACTGACTCATCGAGAAATATTTAGAACCAGAAAAATACATACGCTTACTGGTCTGTACATTCTGGGGTGTGCTTTGTGTGTGAGAAGAGGTATGAGGAGTGCGTTTGGCAGGTATGCCTTGAATCACAAGTACAGTACTCGCAGGACGGAAAGTATCTATTTTACAGTGCCACAAACAACTCTGATCAGGGTACAAAAGCACGCAACTAGTCAGGTGTTAAATATTTATAATCATATCCCAAAGTAAATTAAGGACTTGAGTAGGGGCAAGTGATTCAAAAAAGCATTAGAAAATTTGTTATATATACAAGCTTTTTATTTTTTAGATGAATTTTATTTAAAAAAACATTTTAATGTGTTGTCTGTGTCAGGCTTTATTTCCTGTTTTTATATTTAAATGTATAAATAAATGAAAGGCTATTTCCGAACCGATCCATCAAAGGATTTAATTTTACAAACCGTGTACAGATTGAGAGATCGCGGTATATTGCATCCAAGTTACGAATGCCGTGGCCGTGAAAGACGACGTGGGGCAGTAGATGTGGAGGAACAAATTTTGGATATTGTGAATGAAAATCCAAGGATAAGTACCCGAGCGGCTGCGAGAGAGGTAGGCGTTTCACACACAACAGTCCATAACATACATCGAAGGAAATTCTTAATTAAATTTAGTAGATGGCTCAGTCAGAAACTTACACAACAGCCGCACTTTGCCTCAAGGGTGTTATTTACCGGTGGGTGTACTTTTACGAGGGACGGTATTCTAAATATTCACAACCTTCATTACTGAGCCGATTCGAACCCTCACATCTTAGTGTGGGACGTAATTGTCGGTGATTAATGCCGCATGTACTACCTACACGACTTAACGGACTGAGATACTTGAATTTCTTAGAGAATTCGCTACCTAATTATCTAGACGATGTTCCTCTAGAAATACGAGCTCGTATGTGGTTTATGTATGATGGTGATCCTGCCCATTTTTCTCGTGAAGTGCACAACTTTTTAAATAATTGATATCCTCGATGAATAGCAAGAGATGGTCGTATCCTATGGCCTCCGCGAGGTCTCGATTTAAATCCATTGGATTTCTTCTTATGGGGCTCCTTGAAAGGTCCAGTTTATAACGGCACTGATTGTGGACGATTGTCGACGAAGACGATCTTCGGTAACGTATTTTTCACGCTGCGGCCCGTATCCGTGAAGACCGGGCCGTGTTAAATCGTGTACTTCGAAAGTATATCGACCGGTTCGAAGCTTGTATTTACGCAAATGGCAGCCACATTGAACGGCTCTTTTAATAAGCATTCCACCTGTTTCACACAAATCTGCCCTTTTTAGGGCAAATAAGCTGTTATTAAAAAATGAGGGAAAAGAACACAGAAAAACATGAATATTCAATTAAAATTACAAATGCAATTTATTATTTCTCGGCTTGAATTTAATATTAAGACAACTAAATTAAAAATTCCGTGTAACCACAAAACTCTTTTACCGTTCAAAATTTTTAAAGAAACTCGATTTGGTATTTTTTGGGGATATTACAAAGGCTAGGCCATTGATCTACTTATAAATAACAACAGAACAGCTGATGCATAAGAAAATTTAGATCTAGGAAATTAATGAATACATGTTTACAAAACTTTTCACACAGACTATTTACATTACTGAAATGTGAAGTGGATTTTTTGATAAACTTGGACAAATAATTGTCTAATCGTTTGTTGAATCGACAACATATAAACATATAATTTCTATTTATTTAGATTCAATCTGAATACAGGACCGTATTTTAAAAGTTTGGTCCTAAAATTGGTGTCTTACGTATCTATTATATATTAGCGTATGTTGGAAGATTTCATTTAGACCCTGTATCATTAATTATAACGCCATATACTGCCAGGTGGCAAGGAGATTGACACAGTAGCAATGAATCTAATATATGCGCCAATCTATCCGTAGTATGAATATATCACAAAGCATCCAAGCAACATATCTAGAAGAAAACTATCTTCGAATAACAAGGAAATAGAGCAAGTCATTCCAGAGGAATGATGGAACTATCTGAAGCTGTATAGATCTAATCTAAAACGGAAGAAGTCCAGTTTTTAATCGGAAACACGTACAACTTCATGAAAGCAGCAAACAAAAAAAAAACAATCAAAATATGTGTGATCGAACCATTTTTAATAATATCGTGTTACACTTGGCATACATTAATAATGTTTTTAATTCTACTCTGAAATTATATTATTCACAAATATATCGAATTCGAAATATTAAAAACTACTAGTCATTTTGTGTCATATGTATTCGTATTATTTTCAATAGAAAGCATTTCTTTTGTATCATACTGGTCACACAAACGACCCGAAAACTCTCTACCAGCGGCGGAACGGTTAACTCATGTATTCATATTCTGGAACTTCCGTTTCTATTACATCATTTTAATTTAGTTATTAATTACATTAATTAATTACATACGACTTCTATTCTAATTATCTCTAAATTAGTAACGTTATTTACTATTGAGATAATTTTTCTACATGTCGAAATTTTACTGACTCCGTATTATATTGACATAATTATAGCCGCATTTAAATCATTATTGTGAACTTTATCAAAACTATATCATGTAAGATATAATTTTAAAGTATCTTTGGCATGAAATATTTTAATGATATTAATTTCATTGACATCGCAGCCCTTTAGCTCGCATCTTTAATTAATCATTAATTCTTTAGACATCGCTAGTTTCCATATGATTGGTTATCGTTACACTCGATATTCAGTATTCAGTCTTTATTTGTCAAAATAATATAAATTGTATGACACGTCAGTAACAGGTAAAAGTACAAAAATATTCGCAATATAAATGAACACACATGCATGTGAACTACAAAACGAAGAAACCAAAAGTCGATATGAAAAATGGGAACCAAAAAGCTAGTACTAACACTCAGGATACTCCTAAACTGCATAAGAAGAATGTCAAAATAGGAATTGTTTCACCCTTTTTGAAAATTTAATTATGCTTAAAGTTTTTATCTCAATCGGAAGTCGATTGTAAAGCTTCGGGACTCAATAATCAATACCCTGCTGTGTTAATTTAAAGCGATGGTATGAGATCGCTAGCGCATCTTTGAATCGTGCGCCGTATTCGTAATGAACTGAATTTGTTTCAAAACGGTGTTGATTCGCATACATAAACTTTACACACTCCATTGTTACTCTCTTTTGTTACTTAGACTGTAAGTATTTCTTTTATCAATAAATATATATCGTGGGCATACAAGTAAGTGTCACAGGTCAAGGTAGATGGAAAATCATTTATGTAAACGATAAATAAAATCGGTTCCAGTATCGAACCTTGTGGGACACCAGTGTTTACTTCCTACAATTCGGAAGTGTTGTTTTGCCACCATACCATGTTGTCGATCTTGGAGATACGATTGTCATAATTCATGAGCCACACTTCTAACTCCATAACTGTATAACTTGTTTAGCAGTCTGCGATGAGGAACAATGTCGACGGCCTTGATCAGATCGCATATAATTAACTCACAACTCTTCCTATTAACGATAAGAAATAATTACTAAACTTCTAGTTTCAAAAATTTTTATTGCAAATCCACTACAATATTATTTCGCCATACAATGGCTTCATTAGGTGGATGAAATACTGAATATTTGAAATACAATATTTATGTACAAATTATTGAGAAAAATGGTGGAAACATCTTTACAATCTTAAATTTAGTAGAGGGGAGTCGTTTAAATCTAATTGGTCATTTAAAGCTAAGTCTCAATTATTATATCTATTAATTTTTAAGTTTTCTAACAAGTTAAGTTTTTTGCTTTTATCTTGAATATGTATTTGTAATTGTATTTAAAATCTATATTAAATCTATGATTAATTTCTAAACAACAATTTGCAAAAGTTGAATCTGTTTTCTTTTCTTTATGACTTCTCTCGTGTTTTTTCATCCTAATTTTGAACGTCCTTCCCGTTTTCCTATGTATATCTTATTACAATCTTCACATGTTAACTTATTTTCACCAGAGTTTGATTTTTTGTCTATTTTATCTTGTTGTTTTTAATAACGTTTTTTATAGTATTGTCTGTTTTAAATGATATATGTTTGTTATTAAGTTTTTTAATGAATGTACTAATTTTATTCGAAATTTTTCCTAAGTAAGTGATTGAATTGTAGGAATTAGTTATATTGTTTTTTAGTTTTGGGTAAACTAAAGAAAGGGTTTTAGATTTTTGTTGACTATTCAGGATGTTATTGATAATATATATTGTTTAATGCTATTGTGTATATCCTATTTAGTTCGAGGTCGAAATTACTTTTACTTATAGGTACGTTAATTAATCTATACACAAATGGTTGGTTGTTGATAACTTTTGTGTTATAGGATGAAAAAAATTAGCGTGTATTGTGGTGTCTGTATGTGTTCGTTTATGGTATATAGCGAACTCGTGTTTATTAGTTTAGTGTTATAGTCAAGTCTAGAAAATTAATTATTTTATTTATTTCTCTCTCTATTGTAAATGTTATTTTGGGGTGAATAGTGTTGATATAATTATGTAATGTTTTTAATTGTCTATCTGAACCATTAAAGCAAATTAATATGTCTTCAACATACCTAAACTAATAGACACAATTACTAAACAAAGGAGATCTACTTATTTTAATTTCTAAATTGTTCATTAAAATTTCGGCTAATAAGAAGCTTAGTGGGTTCCCCATTGCTAGACCTTCTGTTTGTTCATAAAAGTTTTTTTTAAATTGAAAATAATTTTGTTCCAGGCAGGTTTCTAAATGCTGTAAAATTTCGGTCTTTGTGATAATGTTAGTGTTATTACATTCTAGTTGTAGAGTGATTAAATCTATTACCGTCTGGGGTGGGACACTAGTGAACATTTTCTCTTGCTACTGAGATATCATCTACCGGTTTAATGATAGTTGTCATTGTTGATCTATTGGATCTGTAATCGTGCTGCTGTTCTACTAAGAGGTCATGTTTTTCGAAAAAGAGTAATGTTCTGCCTTTGATTGCTATCTCGATATGCTATTTTTTTGGTATCTTAGGATAGATTAATAGTACTTTTAGAGTTCAATACAAAAAATTTCTCTGTTTTCTTGTTATGAAAAAAAAAATTAGTAAATTTATTTATGTCGGTCGGCTAATATGTAGATTTGACACTAGAATCCTATTTTACGAGTAGCTTTCCTTCACTCGTTGCTTTTAATAGTGGTTCCAAATCACGAAAGCGATTATGAAATAAGTAATATATAAGACAAATTAAAGTCTCCAAGTATTTTTCATAGTCTAGCAAAATTAAGAAATAGATACGTAGTTATAAGAAAAGTTTTGAGTGCAAACCACATATTTCATCAAAAAGAAAAATTTATTTTCCAATGCATTGAAATATATGTTGAGGACGACTTGAATATAAATCTACTACTGATGTATAATCAATATACATATGTATGTACATATCTGGAGAGTTATGAAGGTATTTATCATGCATATGAGGTATATTCAAATTTACATATTTATTTTGCGTCCCTTGTGCAATTTCCACATAACATGAAACGTCTTATATTTAAACAAAAGTCAAGGTTCAAGATAACTTCGTTATAACTATATATCAAATACAAATACATCCTTTTTATAAGTTGTTGTATTTTTGAAGTATAATTAGTTTAAAATACGACAAATATTCGAGTATTACAATAACTATATCCCATTTATTCTAAGAAAGGAGCAGATGGCGCTGCAATCTGAGTGCAATGTACACAGGAATTTCAAACAAGTGGAAAATATGGTTATTGTCAAATGTTGAGATATGTACCTAATATCTGATGAAAGATTATAATGGCCAACACGATTTTTGCTAACTTCTAAGCGAGACTTGTTTTTTTTACTAATTCGGGTGTGCTGAATCCAAAAATCATATTAGTTTTTGCGTATCACGTTAAAATTAAACTGTATACTGTACTATGATTTTAAGAATCACTAATGTAGCTAATAGGTCTTTTGTAAGTAACTACAAAAGACCTATTACGATATAAAGAAAGTATAAAATTTTATAATTCATTTATTTATTTCAATACGATTTTAGTCACAAGTATAGTGCAAGTATTTACACAATAATCATTAAAAAATTACAAGAGAATTTGTAAAAGGAATAAATGGAATAAATTTTCGTTTGTAGCACTTTCTGCTGTGTATTTTGGTTTGGCAGTCCCTTTGAACACTCTAACATTAGTTGGCCATCATATGAGGATGCAATCTTCCTTGGTACCGAGTTTCCATAATGTGTAAATCTCGGTGAAATCTCTCGCCTTGTTAATCGCTTACAGCACCCACATTTTCTGGAAACCTATCAAGATGACTATGAAGAAAATGAACAAAAAGCTTCATTTACATGTTACAATCTAAGCGGTGAACTTTTTTAAACATTGATTGCACTAGATCTTTATAATTGTAGGCTTTTTTGTTTCCAAGAAAATGTTTCGCGACCATCGTAAATGAAGTCCAGGTTTCTTTCTCGGCTTCGTTCATAGAGCCTATGAAATTTGGATCTCTCATTAAAGATCTAATTAGAGGTCCATTAAATACTCCAGGTTAAATTTTTTCGTAACTTTGTAGTGGAAACTTTTCACATATGTACGGAAGCAGTTAACTTGCAAATCTAGAGCTTTAAAATATTGCTTCATAAGACTCAATTTGATGTGAAGAGGTGGAAAATTTACTTTTTCACTGTCGACTAAAGGTTGACTTATAATATTCTTTTCTCCAATATCTAGGGATGTTCTGGAAGGCCAATGTTTCTGAATCCACTGTTGGTTTCTAGCTCGACTATCCCAGAGGCACAAAAAAGTACAGAAATTTTGTATATTTTTTTTTTGAAGGCCAAGTAAAAAGTTTACCATATTGAGATCCACACACCATCCATACACACAGACCATAACTGGGTCTTCCAGTTATGGTCTGTATATTTTAACAACTTTATAACCTTCTCAATGTCGTTATATGTTTCCTTTAATTGAACAGAATATCCAATAGAGATTTAACCGAAAACGTTTCCGTTGTGTAGTAGGACACACTTGAGGCTTCTGCTGGAACTGTCGATAAACAAAAGCCACTCACTTGAGTTAAATTGTACAACGCCCATTTTAGTTAGCAAACCTGACACATTGTTACAATAAACAAATTCACACTATGCTTTAAAATATTGCACAGGATCACTTTCCCTGCTAGGATAAAAAGTTATATTCGTACTTTGCTTGAGGAAGTTCCTTTCATTCAATCTTGAAGCTAGCAGGTCCGATCGAATGATTTAGTAAGGCATTTGGGGCCATCAAAGGAATCCCTTTGATAGCCCCAAATGCCTTACTAAATCATTCGATTCTGCTTGAGTAAAATGTTGTGATCGATCATTAGAAACTATATCTCCCTACATCTGAAGCTTGCTCCTCATTTCATCGGAATGAGGAACTACTCGAATCGCGGAGTCGATATTAGGATATACAATTTTATATTTATTCTTCTTATTATAACCTGAGGTTTGAACTAAACAAAAATAGCAATCATCTAGGTGGTTTTTCGGTTCACGCCATATCATTGGAACGCCAAAAGCTAATTTCTGGCGTTTTACCTTGCTCCACTGCTGCAAATTTTCCACATACGGTTTACACATATTATGTGGAGCCCATAACTTGTCCCGATCAGCAAGTTTTACGTCTAAATAAGCCAAGTACATTTTATTAACGAAAGCAGTAATAGTAGTAATATATATATATTATATATATATATATATATATATATATATATATATATATAATTATTTCGTGACCTTGGTATGATATGGTAAATTCAATCAGTTGGCGATTTAAGGTCCGGCTTTACTTTAAAGTATATATATTTAAAACAACCCTACATGTTTGGGCAATGATGCCTTTATCAAGGATATAAAATATAAATGACAGTATACAAGTGTCATATAATTGAGTTGCTATGGATAAAATTATTCAAAGATACATTCCAATTCAATAATAATAAATCATGCCTTAGTATTCCAGAAACAGATAGACAACAAACACAGGGAAAAGCAAGACATGAGTTATTATTATGTATGCGCCCGTGGAGCGTCTTAAGATGCAAAGTTGTCGGCATTCGCCTTAAACGAGAAGGAAAACCACGAAAAGCTACTCGGAAAACCAGACAGGAATCAAAACACGGAACAGTCAGCATGATAAGCAAATGTATATGATATTTAAATGTAATTGATATTTAAATAAATTAAGATATATAATTATATAACAAAAAGTAAATAATAAAAAACATATATCAAATCTATATATGAATAAGTTTATTAAAGAATCAAAAAGATTTGTCCAAGACAACCCTCATATTATAATAGCAACAGCAGATAAATCAAATAAAACAGTGATCATTCTTAAAGAGGAATATGAGCAAAAAATAGAAAAACTATTAGACGATAAATTCACCTATAAAAAAGAAAGAAATAATCCAACGGAGAAAACTCAAAAAGAAAATAATAACTTAATAAATAAATGGCATAGACTAAACCTAATAGATTTCAACACTAAAAACAAACTTCGCATTTTTAATTCCCACCCTCCATCAATATATGGTTTACCTAAAATTCATAAAAATAATATCCCTTTAAGACCAATAGTATCTAACATACAAGCCCCTACTTATAATATAGCAAAATTCCTAGGTGATAGCATATCTAAGATGTTAGGAAAAACTGAATATCATACCAAAGACTCATGCCAATTTCGAAATTTCATCAAGGAACAAAAAGTACCAACTAATCACAAAATTATATCACTTGATGTAGAATCTTTATATATTAACATTCCTACAGATCTAGCTATAAACATAATAGAATCAAAATGGGATGAAATTAGTCCACACACATCACTAAATAAAAACGAATTTATTAGAGGTATACACTTCTGTCTCGATAACACATATTTTCAATACAAAAATTCTTTTTATAGTCAAACATTTGGTATTACCATGAGCTCTCCTTTAGCTGCTCCTATTGCAAATCTAGTAATGGAACATTTAGAACAAATCGTTATCAATTCATTAGACTTCCACCCCATTTTTTTCAAAAGATATGTTGATGATATCATAACATGTATTCCGACTAATAAAATAAACTATCTTTTAAATAAATTCAACAATTTTCACAACAAATTAAAATTTACTATTGAAGAATAAATTAATAACATAACAAATTAATTAATTTTCTTGATATTTCTTTGAGCTATGATAGACAGGGTACTATTTATACAAATTGATATAATAAACCCACAGCTTCTTTTCTATATATGAATTACCACTCAAATGCTCCTACAATATTCAATAAAATGATTATAAATAATCTGACTGATAGGGCAGTAAAACTATCACATACTCAATACAGAAAAGATAACATCAAGAAAATTAAAACAATCTTAACAGATAATAATTATCCACCACAACTTATAGACCAAACAATTAAAAAAAGAGTACACCAAATATACAACACTGCAGACACCAATAAAAATTTGAACAATGACACAACATATATCACGATTCCATATGTCCCACAACTATCAGAAAAAATTAAATACACTTTAAAAAAATATGATATAGCTACAACATATAAACTTAGTAATACTAATAAACATTTATTTTCAAACCTTAAACCTAAAATAGAAAAAAATCGAGAAACACATGTCATATATAAAATACCATGTCGCGATTGTGATAGTTACTACATAGGCCAAACGAAACAATATTTATACAAAAGAATACAAGCCCACAAATACTCTAAAACAGACAAAACTGCTTTATAAACACACAGATATTTGATAAAGAACAACACACAATGAAAAGAGAAATTAAAGAAATGATTAGTATTAAACAGAAAAAAAATTCAATTAACAACAGAAGTGATATAAAAAATTTAAGCAGTATATACTATAACTTAATTGTGTAACGATCTGAAATTTACCAACATAATATTTTTTTTTGTTATATAATTATATATCTTAAGTTATTTAAATATCAGTTACATTTAAATATCATATACATTTGCTTATCATGCTGACTGTTCCGTGTTTTGATTCCTGTCTGGTTGTCCGAGTAGGTTTTCGTGGTTTTCCTTCTCGTTTAAGGGGAATGCCGACAACTTTGCATCTTAAGACGCTCCACGGGCGTATACATAATAATAACTCATGTCTTGCTTTTCCCTGTTTTTGTTGTCTATCTGTTTTTGGAATACTAAGGCATGATTTATTATTATTGAATTGGAATGTATCTTTGAATAATTTTATCCATAGCAACTCAATTATATGACATTTGTATACTGTCATTTATATTTTATATCCTTGATAAAGGCATCATTGCCGAAACATGTAGGGTTGTTTTAAATATATATATACTTTAAAGTAAAGCCAGACCTTAAATCGCCAACTGATTGAATTTACTATATATATATAGTTAATTTAGATATTCGGCGATTGAAGGTCTGTTTTACATTAATATGTATATATTTAAAATAATCTTTTACATGTGTCGGTAACCATTATCAAAGAATTATAAATGATAATTTATAATTTATAGCTTGTGTGAATTGCTGTCTACAAATTACAAAGCAAATCATACGAAATTTTTAATTGAAAAATTTATTGACTTCTGCTTTCAAACCCGACATCTACTTTCAGTAACTAACATCTGAATCATTAACACTGTTACTTTATAATGCATTTCTATATAGCTTGAACCAAGGTCTATCGTTGCTTAAGTGGTAAAGCAACGGTCCGGCAAACCGTAGGCTTGGGTTCAAGTCCAAACGTAGTGAAAATTTTTCAGTTAAAAATTTCATATGATTTGCTTTGTAATTTGTAGACATTCACACTTACTTCGCAATTACATACTAATTTGATAATATTTGTAAATATTTCATATAAAAGCCGAAAAACTCCAAGAATTTATCAATGATATATTTAATGAACGGCTAAGAAGTTATCTAAACACACATACACACATTATATATATATATATATATATATATATATATATATATATATATGCGTAACAATATTATCAATATTATTATTATAATATGAAAAAGAAATCAGCAAACAACAGTTGAGCCATACCTTATAATCAAGTTGACCTGGTTACAGCACCCCTAATAAACCCTAGGGTGATTACACCCTTACTTACCTGTTCTAATTATCGAGAAATTGGTCCCTAATGATTACCTTCCCTAGTTTTGCGTATTATCAATTCTACTAAATGATGACATATACTCGTATGAAATACTTATTGCAACATTGTTCAGTTGTACTTTTATAATCTCTTGACGATGCCGCAAGGAGAAATGTAAATAGAGAAGTACATACAATATTTTTTTTTAAACTAAGCAAAGTGTGTTTTAATATAATTTATATGAAAAACAAGGAATTACTCTAAACTCACAAAAATTGTAACATTGTGAAACGCTTTCACAAATCACCTGGTAGACAACGTTCTTAAGTATTTTCACAAACTACAAAATTTAAAAATAAGCGAGTATTCCATAATCTTTTTACATACACAATACCAAATTTATAGGTTACTTATTGTTTCAGATGTAATGCTTGTCCAGTTGCTAAACCGTCCTTCCTATGTGGTTCAGACAATCGCACGTACAGTTCCTGGTGTAGATTAGACTACCACAACTGCATCCATCACACAAACATTCAAGTTTCTTGCAAAGGATTTTGCCCATGTAAAGGTAGTGTTTACTATAAGCATTTTATAACACAATTATATTTTCTATTTTTTAATACAATAAATTAATCACTGAAAAATACTAATTACTCTTCTTTAGCGGTTAAAACAAACTGAGTGGAAACGAGAAAAATCCATAATCTCTTGCTTTATAAGAACGGAACTTTATCACTGCGTTGTTAGTTATGCATCAAATACAAAGCAGTATAATATCACAATCAAATCTTTAAAAACTCAAACTTCAACTTTACAAATAATCACAGATTTTTTATATGATACACCATAAATGTTAAAATGCTAAAACATGAAGGAAAATGTATTTAAATTTCTTCTTTCGCATCTCATGTTAAAGCCGATGAATTTCGGGACCGAATACTTTAGTAGTTAAGGGTCTACTTTAGTGCCCGAAAAATTACCATTTCAGAAATATGCAACCCACATTACAGCATACTACAACAGACTAGGCACCAAGACGCCCTGCTGAGAGGGTCGAAGGATTATGTAAATTAGCAAACAAATTTGATTATTGACACATCAGCTACTTGGGATGTATTTATGCCTTGTTTTCAGCAGATAGATGATCTGTGTATTTCCGCCTAAAATTTTTTGAATCGTAGATAAAGAATAGATGTATTATTATAACAAATGTAACTTAATAGGTTCTAATATAAAATAAGTAGTGTAGTAAAGCTACACAATTTTACCCATACATACCTAATTGAAATACTTAGATGCTTGCGTAAAGTAAAAGACAAACAAATGTATTAACTTGTTTTCCTCTAAAAGTGGTTACGGCATTACCTGGCTTTCTAATCCTTCTTAGTCATTTAAAGTTAATCACCTGGTTACTTGGAAAAATGTATATAATTCGATAAAGATATGACCATATGATATTAGTGTTGGTGACCGTTGTAATTTTGAAATATAAACAACAATGGGACTTCACTCCCAAAAAAGGTTGACAACCGCTGCAAAACGGAAAAGTAGAAAACAGTTGATGAAACAAATTCGGATAAAAAATCGAATAGTGTCTCAACGTGATAATATTGTAGATAATGAAATTGTTTTCACTGAGACAAATTCGGCACGCGACGACAGTTTTGATTCGGATATATCCGATGAGGTTTTTATTGAAACAGGAAATATAAACAATATTGCAAATTTTACTCTTGCTGGACGTAGGATTGTTGATATAAATCATCTGTTTACTGTTCTAAAAGGAATACGACATGATATGTTTGGCTGTACTTTTCAAAATGTAGAAATAAAAGCGGAAAAACATTTTGGTTTTAAAAGTGTTTTTACGTATAAATGCAACATGTGTGGAATAACCGATACATTCAGTACTGAAAATGAAAATAAAAAATGTGGAGTAAATGAAGCAGCGGTGTGTGGAACTGTTGCAATAGGGGCGGGTCATTCACAATTAACAGAATTTTCCGCAGCTTTAGACATTCCTCAAATGTCTTCAGCAACGTATGCGCGCATAGAAAAAAAAGTGCTAAAAAATACAGAGGAGTTAGCATTAAAAGAAATGCTAGCTGCAGGAAAGGAAGAACGTAAGTTGGCAATTGAAGCAGGAGAAATTGATAGCGACGGAATACCTTTTATAACTGTAACAGTGGATGGAGCTTGGTCAAAACGAAGTTACAAGTCTAATTATAACGCTCTCTCGGGCGTTGGGTGCGTAATTGGGACCAGAAGTAAAAAAGTTATGTACGTAGGAGTAAAAAATAAAATGTGCAAATTTTGTAAAAAAAGGATAAAAAAAATGTTCCGTCTCATAAATGTTTTCAAAACTGGAACAGTTCTTCAACTTCTATGGAAGCAGCTATTATTCTAGATGGGTTTAGAATGTCAATAGAAATGCATAATTTGCGATATAAAACTATTATTGGTGATGGGGATAGTAGTGTGTATAAAAAAATTCAAACAGCAAAACCTTACGGACCAACATATTTTATTGAAAAAATTGAGTGTCGAAATCATGTGTTGCGAAATTTCTGTACGAAAATACGAGAAATTTCAAAAACTCCTCGATCAGATATGTGTATACGAAATTTTTTACGGCAGAATATTCTTAAATTTAGGGCAGCTGTAGTTAGTGCCATAAAGTACCGCAAAAATGAAAATGTTTCTTTTCAACAAAAAATTGAAAACTTAAAAAATGATATTCTCAATGGACCTGCCCACATATTTGGAGAACATAGTAACTGTGCTAGCTATTTTTGTAGTAAAGATCGTAACAATGGTAACAATTCAAATACTATTGATTACAAACATTTCAAAAGCAGTGCTCTATATGATATATTTTTCCAGTCTTTGAATAGAGTAGCCAATTTATCCTCCAGTTTACTTTATGACGTAGACAATAACGCCGTAGAATCCTTCAATTCTGTTGTGAATAAATTCGTGGGAGGAAAAATAATAAATTTTTCGCTGGGAGGCTCGTACCAAGGGAGACGTTTTGCGGCAGCCATAAATTATAATAATAAAGAGACATTTGTATATACATTTGTTAAGAAAACTAATGGGGATAATTTTAACGGTGTATATTTGGAAAAATTCAAAAATCTTAAACTAAATCAAGCAATAAAAAAGAAAAGCAAAAAAAATAAAATTCGAATTCAAAGTGCTGATTCGGATTACGGAGCGTGCAAAATCGTGGTACCTGACATGCCTATTCCGGAATACGAAAGCAAGAGAAAACAATTTCTTGATGAATTGTCATTATCTGATTGTCATAATGTTCAAATTAGGACGGTGAATCAGAGACATAACAACGAATGGGAAAAAGAGAGACAGATAAGATTAACGGCAAGTAACTTTGGCAAGATTTGTAAAATGAGAGAAAAAGCAGACACGGCTAGTACAATAAAACATATGCTGTATACTAATAGATTCAATAATAAAAAACTACCACATTCTCTACAGTATGGCATAGATAATGAAGAAAGGGCCAAGCAAAAATTTATGGAAATTACAAATTTGAAAGTTGAGGCATGCGGTTTGTTCATTGACGAGAAGAAAAAATGTTTAGGTGCCACTCCAGACTGATTAATTGGATTCGATTCTATTGTCGAAATAAAATGTCCTTATTCAGCGCGTGATAAATTAATACATGAAGCCATTAACGAAAAATTAATTAATTATTGCACCTTAGATGCAAATGATAGTAACAAAATTTTGCTAAAAACTTTTGATAATTATATGTATCAAGTGCAGGGACAACTCCACATCACCAAAAGAGAGAAATGTTATTTCGTAGTTTATACTAAACACGATTTGAAATATGTAGTAATAGAACGAAATGATGATTTCTGGAATCATCATATGATTGAACATCTGGAAAAATTTTATATGAATGCATACTTCCAGAAATAATTGACGCGAGGTATCATAGAGATCAATCTATAAGAAGTATTATGAAAAAAGATCTCTAATTATTTTTTATTCTAATTTTTTTTAAATACAAACTATTTACTTATGTAAATACAGTAATTTATTAGCTGCAAATTAGTTTGTTAACATATAAATGACTAGAAAATTCATCTTTGATGTTTAGTCTCCGATCCGCACTTAATTTGCGGTGATTATTATGGATCAAAATTCTCTTAAAACACAATCAAAGGTAATTTAATTAGCCATTGAACCAGTTGCAGCATTTATTTCAATATTTACGCCGATTTATTGGTTGATAAGTTAATATTGTTATAGGTAGAAGCCTGTGGAGCCAATTTACATAATCATTTGACCCTCTCAGCAGGACGTCTTGGTACCTACGTGTGCTGTAATGTGGGCTGCATATTTTCGGGGACCTTGAGTATCGGGTTGCCTGTTTTTGACTTTTATTTTTATTGATAACTAAACAACAATTACATCTAGACAAAAACGGGCTGTATAGCTACCTAGATATTATAAATACCTACAACACAAACATTTCATAACTATATTAGCTGGCCTGGTTATCTCTCAATTTGTCCGGATAGATTTTCTGTTTCTTACCGATAAAAGTCAAACCGTACAAAAATTTTGAAAAAAACGTAAATACCTACCTAGTTTTTATTGATACATGGTCATACATACATCGAGCGGTCTTTCAACTTTTAATTTGAAGCCAAAAAAAGGCCGGAAAAATACACTCATTTCAGTGTGGGATTGCCGGGTATAGCGTAGAGCCTTAAGGCAACGTCGTATAATCATACTACGTGCCAATTCAGTGTTTATCCGAAAGGAACTGGTGACGAATTTGATACGTAAATTCATACAATTTCATTAAGCCGTACACGTTCCTTTTCGAAATTAGTATTTAATTAAAAATTATTTTCTATATATGATAATAATAATAATAATAAAAGAAAATTTATTGCACAATTCAATGTAAAAGAAATATTTCAATGGGTTGTGTAGATTGCCAGAAGGCTTTTGACACCACATCGCATGCACTTATCATACACCTACAGAGATATAAAAGTTCAAGCTAAAATAGTAGTTCCCAGGTAGTTCTTCGACAAGGGAGAAAAGAAGTAGTAACAAAACCCATAACAATTTAAGCGAGGTATCTATCAGGGTGGCTCATTAAGTCCACTCCTGTTTTAAAATGACGATGCTGCCTCTGTCCTTGGCTCCTATGAGACCCCAGAATACATGTCAGGGAAACCTAATCAGAGAAAATATAAAATCACCCATCTATTCTATATGGATTACCTTAAGATTTACGCTCAGAATGAAAAGGAAGATTCATATAGTTCGTAAATGTGCTTCGGACATGGGCATGACTCTAGGAATGGAAAAAGTGTGCTGTACACCATATTAGACGGGGAAAGTCGGAAGGGAACGGGGGAAATGAAGATGTAGTGGATGGCACTTCTATTCAAGAGCTTGCTACAAACCTACACATTCTTGGGCATAAAGCAAAGCAAAATTAAAAAATGGGCAGAAGTAAACTAGTCAGTTAACCAAGAAATATGATACAATTTGGGGTTCAGAACTGTCAGCAAGGAAGAAAGTAATGGCTACCAACATTTTAGCAGTGCCAATAGTTTCGCAAACTTTTTGTACAATTAAATGGAATATTGAAACTATTGTACAGCTGAATAGGAACACCTGAACAATTATGATAAACTATAGAAGTCACCATTCACGAGCATCAGTACAAAGAATTTACATGTCCAGAAAAACAGGCAGAAAAGAGGACTAATGAACATCGAACAGATATTTTATACTGCTGTTATCAGTATTGCACGTGTTGTATTCACTACACAAGATCCACTTCTGAAGATAGTTTGGGCACATGAAGAGGAAGGAAAGGGAGCATTCTTGTTTGGCGAGATGGAGAGAGCGCTCAACGAACTAAAGCTACAGTACTGTGTCATCAAATCTAGTAGAGAAAAGACAAGTCTCAATCAGGTGCCTGTAATTGACTTGAGGCAGATGGTCAGAGAGAGGTGTGCCGATGTAGTGGTGAGCCAACATCAAGAGAAGGCGATGCATGGTTTGTTTTCTAAGAATATAGATAAACGTGACCTAACCTTCAGTTTTTTGCATATACCATATTTATACTCGGAAACAGAAGGCTATAAAGTTCAAGAGTATGCGAGGAGGGTCATGGAACAGAATGTTGGCGACACTAGGCGACAGAGCATGTAAATTAATGCCGGAAACTACCGGCAGGCTGCCAGAACTACCTTCCAAACATATATACAGAGTTTTATACGTAACCTGTTCATTAGAAGTTTTCTATGTTAATGCCTTAGGATACTTTTGAAAATTTGTGACACGTAATCTTGATACTTGATGTGTTAAAATATTTACACTCATGAACCACTTTCGATTATACCGGAAGTCATACCCAACTTTGACATTTTAAATAGGATGATATACTTTTTATTGCTTTTTTAGATTCCTTGTAAAGTACTATAACACTTTATATTAAGGCTTTTTTTCGAAAAAATTAACCGTTTTTGAATTATTTTGTTTTTTCAATGTACTTTTTAAAACCACATATCTCAGTTGTATTTGATCTGAACTACGTCATATTTCTACTGGAGACAGGGAAAGGTATAAGATTCCGAGTAGTGCCTAAACATTTAAGAAATCTCTTACAGGGTGTTCGAAATTGATTGATTATTTATGTAATGTTTAATTAAAGGGAAATCGATTTTTTAAATCGAACAGCCTGTAGATGAGCACACCATAGTAAGTAGATAAACATTTTGCATCGTGCAAGTATAGGTTGCCCTATGTCTATCTCTCATAGTTTTAGAGTTATTAATGATTATTTTCTAAATTGAGCATTATCAAGAAAAATTCTAGAAGTAAGCCTTGAAAATAAAATCTATCCGTCAACATTGTCACAAAGTTTATTTCGTGTCTAACTGGTTTTATGTTGTTCTCAAATATGCAAGATAAATTAAAAATTTATTCTAATAGAAATATTTTGAATTTATTCTGCAATCATGGTGAATCTCTTCAAATTATTGAAAGAACATGTCAACTTAATGAAAGATACCCACATTTACCAGCAATGAATAAAACTAAATTCACGCGAAAAGAGTCAAATTTCATTCGCTTTGGTATTCAAGTCAAGAAGACAGTTTGAAACAAATTACGGGCGACGAAGGTAATGAATTTTTGCTTTGGGTTATTTTCATGTGCATCCAACCAGTTATATACCGGCGGCACCTGCAGATGTAGGAATTTCATGTACATCAAAGGATTTTAAAGAAAAATAAAATACATCCTTTTTATTTCCAATCAGTTTAGGTATTTCGTCCAGGAGATTAAGATAGAAGAATTCAGTTTTACGAGTTTATTATAACTAAAATACAAGAAAATCCCAATTTTTTATCTAAAATTATGTGGACAGATGAATCGAAATTTAACCGTGAAATAATTTTTAATAGAAGAAATTGACATCATTGGGCAAAACAAAATCCACATGCCATTAGAGAAGCAAATTTTCAAGACATTTTTAGCTTTAATGTTTTTGCAATAATTATACATAACCACGTTGAAAACGAAATTTATAAGGAGAATTTAACAAGCGTAACGTACTTACAATTGTTAAGGGAAGTAGTACGCCATTTTTTAATAACCTACTATACAATCTGATACGGCAATGTTGGTTTCAATCGGATAGAGCATTTGCTCACTCTTCACATGAGGTATATCGAGAATTAACCAATATCTTCGAGGATAGGTGGATTGGTCGCAATGGACCTTGGTTCTGGCGACCTAGATCCCCCGATCTGACTCCCCTTGATTTTTATTTATGGGGTTAAATAAAAAATTAAGTATATGGGTTTCCCGTGCAAAACAGAGAATAGCTTACAACTAGAGTAAGAGACGGTTTTCGAAACTTGAACGCTCACCAAGTAAGAAAAGCAACTACAACAGAGTTAACAAGAAGAGTAACGCTTTGTTTAAATCGGATCGCAGATCATTTTGAACATTTGTGAATATAATTTTTAACGCATTATGTGTTTTTAATATGTTGATTTTATTAACTTTTTTGCTTGTTAATGTATAATTATTTTTGTTATCTCATATGATATAAAATATTTTCTCAGTTTTGTAATTTATTTTCTTTTCTAACTTTTTCGCAAGAAGTTTAATGAATCTAAATACAATTGGTATAATACCAAAACTATTTAGATTTTTTTTTCTAAAGCTCTCTACTAATAATGCTCAATTTAGAAAATAATCAATAATAACTTTAAAACTATTTTCGATTTTCCTTTAATTTAAGGTTACATAAATAATCAATAAATTTCGAACACCCTGTAAGAGGTTTCTTAAATGTTGAGACATTACTCGGAATCATATACCTTTCGCTGTCTCCAGTAGAAATAAGACGTAGTTCAGATCAAATACGCTTGAGATATGTGATTTTAAAGAGTACATTGAAAAAGCAAAAAATTTCACAAAAATTAAAATAATTCAAACACGGTTAATTTTTTCGAAAGAAATGTTAATATAAAGTGTTACAATACTTTACAAGGAATCTAAAAAAGCAATTAAAAGTGTAACATCGCATTTAAAATATCAAAGTTGGCTATGATTTCCGGTATAATGTGGTTCATAGGTGTAAATGTTTTATTTTAATACACCAAGTATTAAGATTACAAGCTACAAATTTTCAAGAGTATCCTAAGCCATTAACATAGAAAACTTCTAATGAACGGGTTACGTGAAAAACCCTGTATACATCGACATGATGCAGCTCTTCGAGTGATATACTACCATCTAAAGTATATCTATCAGATAGATGAGAAAATGATTTCTCCCTGCGACATTACGCAACTTCGCATTGTCATAGAAAATAAAAACTGCAAAAGTTTTTGAAATTTTGCATTTAGCACCACTAGACAACTGTCAGCTAATAAGTCTGATATGGCCCTGTTGGATTACGTAGACAGATGTATGTACATTTTCGAAATGTCATGCCGCCCCAGTGAGGACAACATCACAGAAAAGCGGAACAAACAGCGGAACAAACAACCAAATACCGTGACTTATTATTTGAGCTGCGAAAGACCTATGCAGATTACAATATATTCTTTATACTATTGATAATTGGTGTTCTTGGGGTAATCAGCGAAGACATAACGAAAAATTTACTTAAATGCAAAACAATACGGTTCCGTACGCACCTTAAGGGCCCATGAAGCCACCTGCACACGACCGTAAGTTGAACCACAAGGATAGCTGATTTTCTGGAGAAGAAGCAGTTCGTGTATGAAGAGTTGCTTCTGCGTATTAGCAAGCGGCGCAGTAGAAACAAGCCCATCTTCTGCCTGCCCCGCACTATTACCCGTCAATTACTACAATAGTTTAATTAAATTAATTAGTTGTTACAGTTAAATTATGACTTTGTTGCTTGTCGTTGTTGTTACTGTTATTATTATTTATGACAAAACAAGATAAATTAAAAGAAAGGGCAAGAGGGTGGCTCTTAAATAATAATAATAATAAGCTTTATTATCCAATAGAACAAGTTCCAATTACAGGTCAAAGTAATATATAATAACAATAGGCACTGAAGAACATAGAATTTACAATTATATATGGAAAAAAGGAAAAAAACTAAAAAAACCGGCACAATATCAGCCAAAACTAAGCAAACCTATCGAAATACTGCACAATGCTTTAATGAAATGCTTGGAGGTATAAAAAGTTAATATCACGATCTGACGGTATGCTATTAAATAGTAATTATGTGATATATGTGATAGACTACTGCCAACGACTTATACAAGGCTCTCGAGCAAAACTACGTCGCATTGAACAATTAGGGCCGTTAAGTGTTTTATAATGTTAAGTTTACAAATAACAGATCTTGTTAAATATTATGTGAAAAATTCTAAATAGTAAAGTTTTCCGAATGTGTAAGATTTCTCATTCGAAATAGTGTGAAAACTTTCGTTACAGCATACTTCAATTTCTAATACATTAATTATGCCACTGATCGATATATTCGATAATGTGTAGCTATTTTAATATTGTCATCTTTGAGAAACACTGTTTTAAAACCGAATTTTGCTATTCATTACATTTTTTCAGAACTATAGCATTCTTCAAAAAGTAACGAAATAGATTATAGAAACACTATCGATGTTAGTACCTTAAACACAAAGTATGAGAACAAAAGAGTATGTGTTCTGAAGTTTTAGGTGAATTCTGGCATATAAACATGAAGTAGTGAGTGTGTAGTCAGCGATGGTCAATGTTTTTTTTTTTATATAAATTAGGTCAGATTGAAACCACATAAATTTAACGAATTTCCGCTTCACCGTCTCCAGGTGACAACAATAAGTTTGGTAGTGTGGATACCATACCACCGACCCGTAGTAGAGACGAGAACGAACAAACGAAAAGAAGACAGCTTTCACAGCCCGTTCATCAGTTAAAGTACCACAATTTCTAATAAACTTCAGGGCTTTTCTCGCTGACAAAGTAATAAAATTAATATGTTCCCTGAATGCGAGCTTAGTAACCAACTCGGCACCCTCAGAACACAAATTATATAGTTGGTAATTAAAAACAATGCTCTCAGATCTTCCGATGAAAGACATTACTTTGTATTTGCTCATATTTAAAGGAAGGTTTACCCCCGTGGCGCGCCTTTAGATGTTTCACATCAATAACATCACTAAGATGGCCTTAATTAGTCCGATTACACATCTCTGCACGTCGTCTGAAAGAATCCATAGTATTCGTCAAGATTTGTAATGGAATCGTCTATGCTGTGAGGTTCCCTCTGAAAAACTTTATGTTTTAAATACGCCCATAAAAAGAAGTCGCATGGTGTCAAATCAAGTGAGCGAGCAGGCCATGTTATGTCGCCAAAGCGAGAGATTACTTTTCCGGGAAACAAGCGGCTTACAGATTCCATTGAGAGCCGTGCCGTATGAGATGTCGCTCCATCTTCTTGAAACCATAACGAACGTAAGTCAGCGTTTTGTTGTCGAAGCATTTATAAGAGAAAATTGCTCAGCATGGCCACATAACGCTCAGCTGTTACCGTTACAGCTCTCCCGTTGCCGTCTTCCGAAAATTCCAAATGAACTCACTCCACACCAAACTGTTACCTGCTCGCTATGCGAAGGATGTTGATGAATTAAACGAGAGTTTTCCTGTGCACAATATCTAAAGTTCTGCTCTTTGACATAACCATTTAAGTGGAAATGGACCTCATCTGACATAATAAGCTGAGCTAAAAATTGTGGTTGTGTTTCAATAATTTCTAACAATTGTGTGCAAAAATCCATTTGGTGATTAAAATCTCCAGGCAGTAATTGTTGAACCACTTGCACTTTAAATTGATGAAAATGCAAATCCTTGTATAATATCCGCCTGACACTCTGATACATGATCGCAGAGGCTTAATTAATTTTTCGCAAATAAGGGTTCTTTCTTTACAATTTTGATTACCCCGGTAGATATCCTTTTGTACATGCGCTGCCTTTTGACGACCTAGCTCGGTTTTGGTCGAAGATATCTTGAGATGAGGTCGTAGGCGGTGATCAGATGAAATAGATACACTACTACGTTGATTGGATTCTTAGCTCTTGTCACCACGTGGCTTTTGTAGTTATAAGGTCTTAATTATCGTTCTTATGAAGTGTCTATACTGCTCTATAGTGCTCTACAGTACTTGGGATTATTTCAAAAGTTTCACGAATTTGTTGATTGCCAATTTTTCCTACAAGGGATTTGTTTAAGGTGACCGAGAAGGTTTTTTTTCCATTCAATTACCGAAGTTTAAGTTTTTGTGTATTATAAAACCACCAAGTTCCATACTGGTATGTATTCCGCACTTAAATTATTTCTTTAACTTATCCTTCGTTTGTTTGCACCTTTAAATAGGTGGTTGTATTATATGGTAACTGAAGGCCCATTAGTTTTCTTTTACGGCCTGCTGATGATAACTTACGGTCCATACCCCGACGACACCGCTAATTAGAAGCGAGAAACCCGGTCAACCACTGTTCGGGACCTCAGCTAAGCATTTACTGTTTTATTTTCTTTCTTTGAGTTAATTTGGAACTATTAATTACTATTGTTAGTCTTAAGATTTAATTCATTCAATTTTAAAAATACTACGTCATTTCATTTGTAATGTAAGCTTAAATTAACTTGAATTATCATACGTATTAGTGCTGAACTAAAGTTTTAATTAATGCAATTTATTTCAAAATACAAATCTTTCATGAAATATTTTAATGCGACATTTCCTATAAACTACAGTTTTTCTCTGTACCATCTTTTTTAGCCTGACATACGAAAACGTGTTTCTTTTTCATAGCAGTTATCAAATAACTTGCATTTTATTTTTTTTTCCTTAAAATGTAAATGTAAATTTATTTTCTCCTATTCTTCTTTTTTTTCTATTTTTATAATCAATTCTTTTTAAATTACTGTAGAGCAATTGGCAAACTCTGTTTTTTCTTTGTTACTAATTTACACTCTTCAGAAGAGTATTAAAATTTAATTTTAGTTTTTTTTGCCACTAGTATTGATAAACCTCTTAGACATATACAGGTTCTGGTCAATAGACTATACTTGAGAACTATAATATAGGTTCACGCTCGTTAATTTGTAAACCCAGATAAATACGTATTTTGAAGGGGGGGTTTTATGCAGGTGCTATTGAGCCAAGTAATACGTTGTCCTTTTTTTTCTTTTCCTGTTTCTTTTTTTTTATTTATCCTGTAATAATTACATTAATTTCAAATATATTATTAATAAAGATCAGTTGTATTTAGCTTGGTGGCCGAACTGTTCTTTTCGTATCGGACGACTCGGCTGCGCAATCTACCTGTCGAGTGTGCAGACTTGCCGTAATATTTTTTTTTATTATTAAGATCCTGAGTTTCCAGATTTGTGGCGTCTAGCGGCTTCAAATTAGGTGGCGCCCCTTCCTACTTTTTTTTCGTACCTCTGGGTTTTTCCACCCCTGAGCAGAGGTTATCATGGTAGCCGGGTGGGTCGCTAGACGTTGGCAGGAGCGGGTAGATGGGTGACCGAGATTGCTTACCACTAGGCGCCTAACACAACAACGGGCGCCGACCGTAACAACTGCTATTTGATAAATTTAATGCTACGGAATGCCGTTCTCACATTCACCACATTGTTCGTTCATGGACAACCAGAATTCTTCTTTAGTAATGCAGAAGTGGTCCATATAGCGTTTACTACTCAATTTAAAATTGTTTGGCGTGTTGGTACTCGTCCATTTCTTCCTAGGTTAAAACGACGACGAAAGATACGTTGAATTAACGTAGCCAAATCATCATTTTTTAAAAACGCTCAACTGCAAACGCACGATGCTCCATAGTGCAACGCTCCATGGCGACCAAGGAGCATGTCATATAAGAGTGCCACATTTTATCTTCAAAATTAGACCTTTACACTGTCTCGGATATTCATATGGTAGTACTAAATTCGTAAATAACCGCTATGGCGGCATTGTAAATTACTATAATGTTTTTTTTTTGTTCTACATATTGCAGTGAACTGTGCCTTTGCTTATAAGAACAGCCCGCAACAAAAGTCCGGACTAATTCAGACGGAAATTCTACTAGCTTGAAACTTCTTGCACCAGAGCTTGCTCTCGCACGAGCAAGACCGTGGAAAAATAAAAATTCAAAGTGGCATTAAAATAAAGTCACAATTTGATTTTACAATATTTATTAAAAATAAAAAAAATAAAAAAACCCTTTACAAAATGTAAAGAGAGCTAAAGCATGATAAACAATAGCTTGGAGGAAAAAGTCTGTGTGATAAATAACACGCACACAGAGAAAAGCCTCCTGTGACTCACGAGAAAATTTAGAACTAATAGATTGTTAAGAAAATTCTCAAATTTAAAATCTAAATAATAACCCCAACAAAATTCAATTCGAAAATAGACTAAACGTCAACTCGTAATTTACATTACCCGTGCGCAATAAACACAAGGACAAAATCTCCCCTCCAACCTGACTTTCAAAACTTCTAGAATAACGTGACAAAAAAAACTCCCTCATACAAAAAATATGGTAATTTTCTTAGCTATCTATATTATAAGCTAATATAGAAATAATTCAAAATTACAAATAGGCACAAAATATCTTCAAATTATAAAGAAATAGATTTTTTATAAAACAATTGTAAAAAGTACTTACGTACGCAACACTTTTGGTACAGAAAAAAACTAAAGCGAGAGATATCAAATATAAAAATAATTAAATCAAAAATACGAGATCACAAAAACTCGTAATGCGTAAATGAAATATTAATTACACATCAAAAACACTCAAAACCAAAATAAACTCGATTTTAAATCAAATA
The DNA here is from genome assembly GCA_935421215.2 of Melolontha melolontha. Classification (NCBI taxonomy): domain Eukaryota; kingdom Metazoa; phylum Arthropoda; class Insecta; order Coleoptera; family Scarabaeidae; genus Melolontha; species Melolontha melolontha. The sequence goes on along the minus strand of OW285240.1, from coordinate 44,477,358 downwards.
TCTACTTGAAGTAAAAAATGAAGTTTTTTACCCCAACCGTACCATGTAACGAACTTGATATCTCTCTTTTCTAAACCGGCAAAATATGCGGACATCGGACACATCCAGTTCAAAATAATACCGCAAGTCGGAACAACTTCCGATACAATAATAACTATACAGTCCCGGTCATTACAATAAATCCAATAAACATTTAAATATACTTTGATATAAAACAAATGTGCATGTTTAATAAATGTAATAAAATCACTGTTTATTCATAATAATTCTGCTTCGGGGAAAAGTTCATTGCAATATGCTGTAAATAAATATTTCGATCTTTTTTGATCTCATCAGTGCGATATATCTATAAATATAGAAATCACAGACACATATTCACGTGCATATAAATAAAAATTTATTCTGTTAAAAAAATAAATTGCAACTCTATGTGTCAGAAAAGATAAATATTTGAAATTCAACAAATATATAAAAAAAAATGCAATATTCTTGCAATAAAACGAAATAAACTATATACTCATAACAAGAAATAAACAGGAATTTTAATAAACAGCAGTAGAAAATAAGGACAATTCTTCATATGCATAAAAGATCAGAAACTTGCCAACGTACCAAGAACCTAATTCTTCAACAAATGCATAACCTGCTTAATTTTTCTCGAGTTTCGATTCAGAGATCTATCATTAGAAAACCGACAAATGTCATCATGAAATTTCCTAATAATTAAACTCATAGATATATTTAATAACTACCCTTGAACTAAAGTTTGATGATCGGATTTAACACAAATATACCATGAAAAACTAACCTGCAAAGTTACCAACATTTTCTTGTGAATAGAATTTACATGTCCAAAAGATTTTAATGACACAACCATCTTATCATAAATGGTATTAACATATAATATCAAACTAAGAAAGAAGATTATTTCAGTTACTAAATTCCTTAAACATTGTAAACGTGTGATGAGGGTCTACGTTAGCAGAAAATAAAGATTTACAAGTCTCGCAATCGGGTAGGTAAATTAAGTTTTTTTAGGAAGAATCTACATACATAGGTGACAAATAGGCTTGATAATTCAAATCATTCTCATTATTCATCATTAATCGGAATATTTAGAGAAGAATCTTATAATTCATTCGTATCCAATGTACTAATCCTCGCAAAACATATATTTGTTTTGAATTCGAAGAAACATCAATACCTAAAAAACTTTTAATAAAGTTCAACCATACCTGTTTTCTATCATCATCAGAAGGGAGAGTGAAGAAATGTTTATTTTGATATTTAATGTAATAGTGGAATAATTACGATTTTCGCAACCTGGAATTTTACATTTATGTTTGTGCATACTTGGAAAAGTAATTCTAAAAGTACATTTTTATGTAAAATATTTAAATTAATTATTACTACAAAAATTAATAATAACAAAACAACAGTTAACTTACCCAAAAAAAAAATGTTCCTCTTTAAAAATAATTTGTTAATGTATCCTCGGTACCGTGGACTGTTGCCAGGTCGCATACTCTTATAGTCAAACATATTTATTCATAGATTTTTAAAAATACGAGCAACGAAGACTTTTTGGTGAAAATAACGCTAAAAACTCTCTCATTCTACATACCAAAACCTTCTTTGATGTTTGACTATAATCCTTTTAGATACAAAGACTACAACGACTTGGCAACAATACTATATTTGGTACGCTTTATGAAATTGAGATAGTGCGCATATCTTGCCCGAAATTTCGTATTTGATAGAATATCCCTTAATGGCGACTGAAGGCTTTTAACTGCTGTACAAGTGAGCGACACGTCTACCGGCATATGTTTCTGGGGCCAATTTTAAATCGTCTAAATAATTATGCCGTAGCCTGTATAAGTAGAAGAACATTGAATTTAATCTTACTTTAATTAGGTAATGGGTATTTTTGCAGCATTCAAGCGGTATAAAATTCAAAATTTATACATTTGGATTTAACAAAATTCCTTCATTATACTGTTCACATTATTTGTTTAAATAATAAATCATATTTAATAATACTTGTTCTATATATTTAAAAACGATAACTCCACAAGAGCGACTTCTTACACAGCTAAATAAATATATTGCGGCTTGAGTTCCCCAGACGAAAGTAATAAATTTTCAGTAATATAATACCTAAGACTATAAATCTCAAGAACTTATGAATAACGTTGAGATGAATACATTTTTGTTTGGTAAAGACACCTTTGTTACATCGCAACATAATTTATTGACTATCGTAAAAGAGATACAAGAATAATTATTTTTTCAACAACGCAGCTGCCTTTTTTGGTATACCTTAAAAGTATTGATTGTATTGAAAACTAAAAATTGTTAAATCAAATTTATAACTAAGATTGTAAGAAAAGCGTTGTGCGCCATAGGCGTACGCATCTAACAAGTGTAATAAAAATAATAATACAAAGTAACTAGTAGGAACTAGTAGACATATTCTGCACTATATGATTCGTAAAAGCAGGATCAGGTATGTTTCCATATTTGTCTCAGAGAGTCAGACACGCGTCGTAATTGTGTGCCCATGTGCAAGGCACACAGGCGGCCAAATCAAAGGGCGGCGGAAATTATTCGACATTACTAGAGACACTGGTCATTAATCATTAGGTTAAGATAATACTAACGTGTAATTTAAAAAACATCGAGAGAAAGAATTCAAGTGGGTTACCGATTATGCTTACTTTATGCAACCATACCCTCGATAACACACTTCTTCTATTCGTTATATTTTTTGCGTGCATATAGAATTTAAAGGGGATTCGGTATAACAAGGCATTTCCAACCTAATAAGTTGCAACTTTTTATTAATTTTAAATATGAATGATAGTAAAAGGAACAGTGATAGTGACAATCTAAATATCGTCAGCCAATTATTACTTTAAGACTATCTGAAACAGCATTAACTGCTACTATTACGGAAATTATGGAAGAAACATCAGATAATACAACGTAACTGTATTGTAAAAAAGTATATATTATTAGATCTCTGCTTTCTTATAGTTTTTCTTGTATATTATACTGGGTTCCCTATATTAGATCACTAATTTTGATATACTATTTAAATCTAAACGATGTATGTAATTATTTTTCTTCAATAGGTCAAGTTGAGTAGGCTTTGGCATTACATTTGATCGAGTAGGCAGGCGTCTGTCTTAAAAAAGTCGACTAATTGCTAAACATAAATTCACGTCAATGTCACAAACAAAGTGTTACAATTTGTGTCAAATTTTATAAAATTTTTCAGTAGTATAGATTATTCAGTGCAACAATGTGTGTTGTCTGTGGAAATGTACATTAGAACTGGTTCAGTAGAAGAATTTCGGCGTGCATTTCGACTGTAGTTTGGTGATAATAATAGGGGTAATGCGCCAACGTATCAAACAGTTACGGCATGGGTTCGTCAATGACGTGAAAATGGTTCTGTGCAGAACATTAAAAAATCTGAACTTCGTAGAACGGTTTACGAATACGGCCTACAAATATTGAACGAGTGAGAGCTGGTTTCATGAGAAGTCCTATCAGATCTGCTAATCGACAATCACTTGCTCTACCAATATCCAAGGGAAGTCTTAAAGAATCATTCACAACGATTTAAAATTTCATCCGTACAAATACTAAATGGCACCGCACCTTAGCCAACGAGATAAGGAAGCGAGCTTAATATTTTGTCAGTAATTTTTAAATCGGTATCGAGAATCAATACTTTGTTAATGACCGACGAAGCAAATTTTCATGGATGGCGTTGTTAACAAACAGAATTTTAGATACTGGGGAGCTGTAAATCTTCGCGAATTGTTTGCAAAGAATCTCCATAGTCCAATAGTCGTTGTTATTTGTGGTGTAGGATCATTTGATATAATTTGTCCTTATTTTATTGAGGATGAAAATAACCCTTCCGTAACGGTCAATTCCGAGCGTTACATTAACATGTTACAAATGTTTCTCATCCCAGAACTGATTAGGCGGAGATTAGTAAATGATATGTTATTGCTCTGTTATTCCAACAAGATGGGGCAACAGCTTATACAGCCAGAAACTCCATGAGGATCTGCGAGAATTTTTTAACGGCCGCATAATTTAGCTATTTGAAAATTTACCATGGCGACCTAGGCCCTCCGACTTAACGGCACCCGATTTTTTTCTATGGGGGGTATTTGAAGACAAAGGTCTATGCAAGTCGTTCTGCAACAATTGAGGAACTAAAAGACCACATTCGAGAAGAAATCACAGGAATAGGTGGAGATTTGCTTCGCCGGGTGATGTACAATTTTGCATTCACAATTGAAAATTGTATTCAAGTTGATGGAGGGCATGTAGAAGATATGATTTTTAAATAATGAAGAATAGTTTAAGTTAATTATAAATCCAAGATAATTACTTGTACATTAGTGTATTAAAGGATTTTTCTACTCTACTTAGAAGGATTTTATTCGAAATATAAAATGGATAGTCTAATATGGAGAACCATATATAAGAATAAGAAAAATATATTTTTTTTATAAACTCAAAATATTTCTTTACCTTATATTCCCTCTTTCAATAACAATCAATTTCGATGTTTCACATTTGCCAGGCGTCCCATGACGGCTAAGTTTCTTCTCTGGGGCGCGAGTTCTGGGAAACCCTGTATATGTTTTTTGTGGAGAGCTACTGCTCACATGTATTCTTTATTTTATACAATTATCCTATAATTGGGGTGTAAGTGTCTGTTGGGTAATAAACGTTATTATAATTATTTTTATTTATCTATTTATACGTTAGTCAAATTACAAATATTTGTTGTTTACAGAAAATGATGTTCATCTGAGGAAAAAGCAACGACAACAAGAACGAAACAATAACTTTATGAATAAAAAGAAAGCCACGCTCTACAAAACAGGGACAAACATTGGTTATGTAAACGATGGAAAATCCATCCAAGCGCCTCCGAAAACCGATGTCTACACCTTCACACCTCAAGACTTCAAATATGACAACAAGCACTATAAATATTTCATTTATTCTAAGCCAAAAAAGGTAATATATTAGATTAGATTAGATTATTTGAGGTTGCCGTAAAACCTTCGATCTTTCCACATGAAATATTTGATTTGAATTTTTAGTCTTCAAACTATTGTGAGCCATTTTACTTACACTGATCAAATAATTATTTGAATTAAAAGGAAAAGTTAAGTGAAAAAAAATTTAATGTTGCAAAACGTAATGCCTAAGTTAACGTAAAATACATTTTATATTTGTTCAAAACCGTTACCCACGTTAGAATCCCTTTCTTGACGTGTCTCTCCCTTTTATAAACTCTGTGCCGCGCACACTTTTTCAAGTACATTACAACCTATTCTATCCGGACCTGTGATATCCAGACCCACCCATATCCGGACGTATTTCCAAACCAATTTTTCAATTTGATTTAGCGAAGTTTGTGTTCGAGATAATGTGCCAGATGGGAGGGATGGAAAAGTTGCAGCTAAAATGTTGCTCGCGCACCTAGTCTGCGCATCCCCATTTAAATACATACATACGTCACACTAGACACGTAGAGTTTTGTTTGTAAATGTTATCGATATTGTTAACCTTTCTTACTGCATTTTATCTGTTATTTTTCATTGTTATTCTTTATCATTCTTTTTTCTAAAATGGCGAAGATTGGTTGGTTGGTTGGTTAGATGCTGGTGAAATAGCACTATGAGTGACTGGAAAAAACTGGAGTAAAATTGAGAAATGGTGCTCATAGCAAGCTTCAGCAAGTAGGTTAAAAAACTAAAAATGATCAAGCAAGCCACTAACAACCAAGTTAATGGGGCTTTATATCTTTGACTTACCCAAAGAAGAGGATAAGGATTGCCTATTTCAGGTTATATGCTAAAAGAAAAGGCTACTTAAGAAATTATAATTGCAATAAAGAAATCAGAGCCGATAAACAGTTTAAAGTAAGTTAGGAATGGTTAGAAAGTTGGCAAAGTCGTTATGATGTGAGGAAACTGCAAATCAGCGGTGCTAACAAAGAAAATGTTGACAACTTCCAAACGTTTCTACACAGCTTTATAGACGATCATGAGATTTCAGGAGAACAACTTTACAATTGTGACGAAACTGGGCAGAACTATAAAATGCTGCCGAACTACATTTTGCCTCCAAAACAAGAAGATAATGCACCAAGGTATAAAAATAAACAGGAGAGAGTGACCATTTCAGCTAGTAGCAAAACTACAGAAGTTCACAAACTTTCATTTAGATTTATTGGAAAATCTAAAGCTGGGGGCTTTCAAAAAATTTATAGATTTATCTTCAGAATAATTGAAACATACATGAGTAGGTAAACCCCACCAGTTTTGTATAATACAAAAATATTTTTAATAATATAAAATATTATTAAAAGATTTATCTTCCCTGTTAGTTTAATACATACACCAACGGAGCACATGGATAAACTGGGAAATATCTACTGATTGGTTTCAGAAGCAGTTTATGCCATAAGTTGAAAAACATTTAGCGAAAAATAATTTGCTAGGACAGGTAGTGCTCCTACTAGACATTGCACTCTTACGCCCAAGTGAAGAAGAACTGAGTAATGGTGACATAAAATATGTGTTTTTACCGCCAAATGTGACGTCCCTTTGTCAACTTATGGACCAAGGTGTGCTCCAATTACTGAAACATACCTACCGCCGTAAGTTACTACTCTGTTGATTGCTGAAATGGACGAGGGTGAAAGTGTTATGGAATCTTTAAAAAAGGTGGACATGTTAGATGTGGTGACGTGGGTATTCCGAGAATGGGATGTAATAAAACCGCTTACGCTGCGTAGGTCGAAGCTGTTAGATCACGAAACAACAGAAAAATGGACTGGGGAGAAACCAGAAGAAATCAATGAAACTGTTTGCAATGAAGAGGGGAGTCAGACTGCAGACCTTATAAAACAACCTGCCTGGATATGAAGAAATCTGCACCATCTAGTTTTGACGTGTGGTGACGTGGGTATTCCGAGAATGGGATGTAATAAATCCGCTTACGCTGCGTAGGTCGAAGCTGTTAGATCACGAAACAACAGAAAAATGGACTGGGGAGAAACCAGAAGAAATCAATGAAACTGTTTGCAATGAAGAGGAGTGTCAGACTGCAGACCTTATAAAACAACCTGCATGGATATGAAGAAATCTGCACATCTAGTTTTTTTATATAAATAGAAACGCTAAACCAATAGAAACGTCTAAAAAAACATTTCGCATTCATTATTTCTGGCCCTCGAGCTATTTACTTCGACCTTGTGATTGCCGAATTTTTCCATATCCGGATAGGCCGGTCGCCACATTAGTCCGGAATAAGACAGGTTGCACTGTATAGCAAATTTTCACATATTCTATGTATTTATATGTCGTCGGTTTTTCTATTTTCTATTTTACATTACCTTACATTCAATCACATTCGGATAGCACCAGGGTTTATTACACAAATTTTTAATTGCCTATCCATCGTCGTGTAGAAGCAAAGATCTTGTATTATAATTTGTTATTTGTGTTTTTTATCTTACTTTCTTTTTTCTGCATGTCCTCCATGGCTTTAATATTTTCGAAATTTCTAACCTCTGAATTTAAACGTGCCTGCTGTCATCTTGATTTGTTTACAATTTGCACATTTGTTGTTTACTTGCACCATGGGTTTTTAAAAATTATAATATGTTTTTAAAGCTTATTGGATGTTATTTGGCGGAATAAGGATATGAGACTGGACGGGAAAGTACGCATATATAAGGCATGCAAAAGACCAATACTTGCATATTCAATAGAAACGAGAGCCGACACAGCAGAAACAAAAAGGATGCTTAGAACAACGGAAATGAAAACATTGAGGTCAATAGCGGGGAAAACACTGAGAGACAGAATCCCGAACAATCAAATACGGAATCAATGTGGTGTACACGATATCGTACGGTGGGGCAGACAGAGGAGACGGGAGTGGAACCAGCATGTAACACGAATGGATTGCGAGAGATTAGCCCGAACAGCAGGGGATCTAAAGCCAATGGGCACCAGACCACCGGGAAGGTCCTTCAAAAGATGGCGAGATAGTTGGCAGTCTACGTCACAAACATGACTGCAGTACTATGAAAGAGATCGGATAAGAACAGGCCTAAGGCCTAATATAAGAAGAAGAAGAAGAAGAAGAAAGCTTATTGTTATTATCGATTATTTGTAAGCTTGTTTTATTTAATTCGAATACATTATTTCATATTGCCACGATCGCGCCGTCGTGCCATTAGGTGCTTAGTGATAGCGTAAATAACAGAGAAGAAAAACAAAAGAGAGGAAAAAACGAGGCTTCAGGCGACTTCCATTGCCTCACCTACCCGCTCTTGCCAACGTCTAGCGGCCCACCCGGCTACTAAGATAGCCTCAGTCCAGAGATGGGAGACCCAGAGGTACAAAAAGAAGGTGGAATAAGGCGTCACCGAAATTGGTACCGCTAGACGCCGCAAGTCCAGAAACACGATAACTGAAAGTATGACACGCCACGCGGCGGGTAAATGACGCAACCAAGTCGTCCGAAACGATCAAGGAAAAAAAGAAAAGTTTGGACTCCGTGCTAAGAACCACCAATCTTTATTATAAAACTCTTCGTGTATACAACGTATATAGAGGCTGAGTAATTATTTAACGAAAAGAAAAAAAGAGAAAGCGAAAATACAATTATGTATAGAAAAAACAGAATACCCTCTACGCAAAACCCCCCGTCAAAATACGATTTCACGGGGTTCACAAGACGCGAACGTAAATCTAAATACAAAATTATATACCAGATCTACTGATCAGACCCAATATGCGTCCAGAGGCTTCTCTATATGTTAACTAAAACTAAAGTTAAAGTGAAAATTGGCGTAAATTTAACAAAACAAAGTTTGACCGAGGTTCTATAATATTTTAAAAATAAATGAATGATTTTATTTAAACCAGTCAATTAAAGGAGAAAATGTATATCTAATTTCTCACATAAAGTATTTTAAAGGATCTACATAAGAAATTACGTGATCTTTTAAGGCTGATTAGGAACTTAAATTGACTAATAAGAGAACTTAATATTTCAAATTATACAAAAAAAGACAAAATAAAGAAAGTAATTCTTAATTTAGGTTCACCGAACGTCGAAAGTGGGCGGTCCTAATTTCCGCTGACTAATTTGGTTGATGTAGCCAGGAATCGATCGTTTAGATTGTTCGGCAGGCCGTAAAGAAACTGTGGGAGCTTCAGTAGCCCATGGAAAAAAAATACCTATTTAAGGGTGCAAACAAATGAATAAAATTAAAAGAAGTAAATTAACTTCAGAATTACATACCAGAATGTACTAGTGTTTTTTTATGATACAAAACATAGATGTCTGTAATGGGACACGAACCCCTCTCGCAACTGTAATATCCTTTAACAGGTAAATTTCGTACTTCCAACAAAAATACGTGGAGCTTGATTAAATCCCTTAAGAACAGAAGGGCACGGAAGAGAAACGATACTTCTTAATAAGCGATCATAAAACCCTAAATTCAAAAATCCACGTGGTAAGTGAAAGAGAATTCGATCATAGGCACGACTTATCTGTATAGGTATCGATCTTACATCCGCGCGACAAGTACGCTAGATAAACACGAAGAATTACGAACAAATACAAAGACAGCGCTTGTACAAAGGAAAAATTACAGGTAGTTTCAAAATTAAAAGAACAAAATGGTAAAGCAAGAACTCTCATTTTCGAAAAATAATTAAGCCGTTACGAACAAGTAACAATATTTACGACCGTAAAGAAATTTTATTGTTATTTTAATAACAATGAAATTTTCAGAAGCATATTTATATGCTCCTTAAAGATCATTTACATTCGCTGCAAATGTTTATTATTTTCGGTTTACACTATGAATGCTATTAACACTGAATCTTTTATTAGGTGGACTTATTTTCGTTTTTAAATAAACGATACATTACTAAAACTATATTATAAACATTTGGACATTTTATAAAGATATTGAATTTAAAATACTAAAAATCATTTTTAATATTCCTTTTTTAAACATGGTACGTTAGCATGAGTTTTAACTTAATTAGATTATAAATATTATTAAATCGTATCATAACCTATAATCTATAGACATGATATATTCGATACATCGAATACAATATTGTGTGACATAATATCAAAGCACAACCCATTTTAGCTATGTTTTATTCTGATTTATACTCTATTTGTATTTGTTTTGCTTAATTTATATTAAGGTGAAAGTTCACAGCAATATGTAGGTATATTCCTGAATTTTATCCTGTTATTGGTTTAAAAAGAAAACCATTGGACAATGAAGCTATTATTATTATTAACATTTTATAAAGAAATTTCACACCAGCTACTAATTACATTAAAATCGAACTATTGCTCTTAGTTTCGAAAGAAAAGGTGTATAAATATTTCTATGGTCTCCTCCAGACCCTTGTCGAAGCGATCCGCAGTGATGCGGAGTTTAATGTATCCCTACTTAATTAGAATTGACCTTTCTCTAATTTGTTTACGCGCAACTAGATTATAATTACAGTGCGTAAGTTAACTTTGGGTTGTCACGTATTATTTGCAGATTATCCTTCGATAATGTTTTAACTACAAAATAAATATGTATAGCGTAGCTGTTTGAAACCATATAAATAATAAAGTTAATGGTGGAGTATTGTCAGCAAACCAGATTAATATTAAACACAAAACATATGTGTCGTGACTGTATTATATTACATAATATTGAATAAATCTGCCAACTGCAACAGCATATTTCTGGCAAGACGCATGTTATTACCCATTTTCAATATAATATACAAGGACATATGTCAGGGCGCCTTCAATTTCCATGAAACTCTGACGGTCACACCAATACACATTTTACAATGCACATTTTCCATTGCATCGCGTTCACAAGGGAGACATTGAATATATTTTCGTGTTTTTTGGAACTGGAAACTGCCGCTCGTGGGCATTACTATATCATGATATGTTATTGTTTTGGAAATCTCCAGAGTTCTCAATGTATTTGAAATTTATAAGCAATTACTGTGTGAACTCTAAAGTATTGCGACGACTACATCTAAATTTTCTAAATCCGACGAGAATAATATCTGTTTCTACGATGTAAAAAGTTACATCAATTTATAGATTCCATTTCAAAATCTAGATAAATATATTAGTAACAATTAATGTGATAATTAGGTATAAGATATTTATGCACTAAAAAATTTGAACAATTTTTTTAGATTGAAAATTATTGAAATTATAGAAACAAACTATATTTACAGTGATGTAACAAATTTTCAAAAATAAATTTGCGCTTATTGTCCGCTAGAATATTTTTGTACTGTGAAAAAACTCTCTCGACATCACCCGACACTATCATTACAAATTCATATTTTACAATGTCACTGGCATTTAAATGTTTTATGTTTTAAAATAAGCATTTTAATAAAGTCATGGCAAACTATGATTGCCATTTAAAATAATATTAGTTTATTTTATATCGTGCCATGAATATTTAATAAAGATTATTAAATTCTACGTAAAAAATACTATCATATGCCATTTTTAGTTTTGTTCTGTCTTCAGTGGTTACGAATATATGTATAACTGAAAACTTCGTCAAATTTCAATTTTCCTTAAATATCTCAAAAAGTTGACAACATATGACAAATCTGAAAATGCTATCAAATACTCATCAAAATTCTGAGCAACTTTGCTTTTAACCGATCTGATATCTCCAACACTAAGAGTGTTTTCAATATACGGAGATAGAAAATGGGCACTCTGTATACGCGAAGTATAGAAGTGAAAAGTCATCTCTGTCCAGGATACTGTGTGTTGACAAGCTCCAATAAGAGCTAAATGCATCCACACATTCCGGGATGGATGTGACTTTTCACGAATTTTTCATTATCCTAGCAACCAGGAAGGTGGCGTAGCGACGTGTGGCGTTTCTGCATACTGGTACAAACTTAGTTTGTTGAAATGCAGAAATTAACGGAGCACATTAGGCGACATTTACATGTAATGTGAGAATTCTTTCAATGGAGACTGTGGTTAAATAATAATTTAAAAAGGTATATAACCCCTTACCACAATTATTAGTCGTATCCTAAATACGTATTTCGACAACTAAGTTGTCATCATCAGTAGGTAAAAACTACTAATTAAAGTCACACGGGGCACAATAAAGTAAGATAAACGCTTCCGCACAACTACTATACACTGCAACCCTGTAAAGACTAAATTTACCATGCACATTTCAAACTACGAGACAAAACACTTGTCTCTTAGAAATGGTTCTTAAACATGTGTTAAAATATCGAACAAAGGGACGGCAAAAATTCTTCTCTAAAGACGGCGCCAACTAAAAACGATTTCAAAGCTACGGTGACCTACTAATAAACTAAATGAAACACCTTATATTTCCACAAAACACTAGTATAATTAACTGTATGAGCATTTCATGTGCAATGTACAAATTAATAGTTATTATTTAAACGTGTTATTACAAGTACGCAGGTAGTGACAAAATCTATATTGGGTCCGAGTGTAAAAACATTTTCCATTAACAAATGGTTAAACAGTCGTATAGTAAAGGCCGAACTCTCATAGCAATTCTGAGAAAGACAAAATTAAGAAGAGGCGTTATATGTGAAAAACCAGACATCCGGCTTGTTGTATTATATTAAATGAGAATACAATCCTCGTGAAAAGGGTCAATAAATAATTAGATATTGTAGGTGTATAATTTAGAAGTTAATTATAAATAGGTGACAATGTGTTATATTAAATGAGAAACCATTCACGTGAACAGGGGGTCTATGAATAATTAGATATTGTAGGTATATAAATTTAAAAGTTAATTATAAATAGGTGACAATGTCCTAGTTAAGGAGTTAAGCAATTTAATATAATGTATAGAATTCACGGTAGGCTCTGGGTGTGTAGGAGGTAATTTTGCATATTAAATGAGAATTTAATTCACGTGAAAAGGGTCTTGAATAATAGGATATTGTAGGTATATAATTTAAAAGTTAATGATAAAAAGGTGACATGTCCTAGCTAAGGAGTTGCGCTATTTAATATAATGTATAGAATTCACGGTAGTCTCTGGGTGTGATAAGGAGGTAATTTTGCATATTAAATGAGACTCACTTCACGTGAAAAGGGGGGGGTCTATGCATAATTGGATATTGTGGGTATTTAATTTAAAAGTTAATTATAAATAGGTGGCATGTCCTAGTTAAGGAGTTAAGCAAAATAAAATAATGTATAGAATTCACGGTAGGCTCTGGGTGAAACATGATAAATAATTTAATAAACACCCGGTACATCTGTTCCCCCAAAACGCGAAACATTTTACATTTCGTGAAACAAACACACCGAATGCTTCATTCAACAACCATTGTTTAGGAGGTAATTGCATTATTTCACGTGTATGGATTCCCACATGTCTATATTTCTGATGTTACATCCCCCACCCACTTATAAAAATGTGAATAGACAGCTGAACGGTATTGGAGATTTATCGCTATTCAAGGAGGTATGTTTATTTTGAGCACACTACACAATGTACCGATTACAGGTTTGAAATTGATAAAAGGAATTAATAAACCCCATGAACTTGATGCTTACGAAAGTATATTTATCGCGAAAAATAAACATACCTCCTTGAATAGCGATAAATCTCCAATACCGTTCAGCTGTCTATTCACATTTTTATAAGTGGGTGGGGGATGTAACATCAGAAATATAGACATGTGGGAATCCATACACGTGAAATAATGCAATTACCTCCTAAACAATGGTTGTTGAATGAAGCATTCGGTGTGTTTGTTTCACGAAATGTAAAATGTTTCGCGTTTTGGGGGAACAGATGTACCGGGTGTTTATTAAATTATTTATCATGTTTCACCCAGAGCCTACCGTGAATTCTATACATTATTTTATTTTGCTTAACTCCTTAACTAGGACATGCCACCTATTTATAATTAACTTTTAAATTAAATACCCACAATATCCAATTATGCATAGACCCCCCCTTTTCACGTGAAGTGAGTCTCATTTAATATGCAAAATTACCTCCTTATCACACCCAGAGACTACCGTGAATTCTATACATTATATTAAATAGCGCAACTCCTTAGCTAGGACATGTCACCTTTTTATAATTAACTTTTAAATTATATACCTACAATATCCTATTATTCAAGACCCTTTTCACGTGAATTAAATTCTCATTTAATATGCAAAATTACCTCCTACACACCCAGAGCCTACCGTGAATTCTATACATTATATTAAATTGCTTAACTCCTTAACTAGGACATTGTCACCTATTTATAATTAACTTTTAAATTTATATACCTACAATATCTAATTATTCATAGACCCCCTGTTCACGTGAATGGTTTCTCATTTAATATAACACATTGTCACCTATTTATAATTAACTTCTAAATTATACACCTACAATATCTAATTATTTATTGACCCTTTTCACGAGGATTGTATTCTCATTTAATATAATACAACAAGCCGGATGTCTGGTTTTTCACATATAACGCCTCTTCTTAATTTTGTCTTTCTCAGAATTGCTATGAGAGTTCGGCCTTTACTATACGACTGTTTAACCATTTGTTAATGGAAAATGTTTTTACACTCGGACCCAATATAGATTTTGTCACTACCTGCGTACTTGTAATAACACGTTTAAATAATAACTATTAATTTGTACATTGCACATGAAATGCTCATACAGTTAATTATACTAGTGTTTTGTGGAAATATAAGGTGTTTCATTTAGTTTATTAGTAGGTCACCGTAGCTTTAAAATCGTTTTTAGTTGGCGCCGTCTTTAGAGAAGAATTTTTGCCGTCCCTTTGTTCGATATTTTAACACATGTTTAAGAACCATTTCTAAGAGACAAGTGTTTTGTCTCGTAGTTTGAAATGTGCATGGTAAATTTAGTCTTTACAGGGTTGCAGTGTATAGTAGTTGTGCGGAAGCGTTTATCTTACTTTATTGTGCCCCGTGTGACTTTAATTAGTAGTTTTTACCTACTGATGATGACAACTTAGTTGTCGAAATACGTATTTAGGATACGACTAATAATTGTGGTAAGGGGTTATATACCTTTTTAAATGTAATGTGAGATTTAATACTCAGTAGTTCTCATTTACAGTAAGTTCATTAATACCCTTCTACTTAATAATTTCTTCCTGGTCGGCAAATTAACCTTTCATGTTTAATTGTTTTATATTTTTAATTTTTTATCTAAATATTCTGCTAGTAGATGTTCCAATTTACTTTCCTTGGTATATAATGTATTTTTCTTTCAATATATACGAAATACTTGTACAAGCTTTAAAATCTTTCATCTTACAACAGAATATCCACACCTTTTTATCTATATCTCAAGTTCTCATCCAGATATTTCTAGTAATATTTTGTATATATTCCTGAGTCTATGTATCGCGGCGATGCAAGTGTATTTTTCGAGCAAGAAGAATTTCAGTAATGTTAATTTCTGGGAGATCGATGTGGTCGAACATTAGATACATCGAGATATCGTCTTTCAGAAGTTGTGAGGTTTGTATCAATTCTATTAATAACACTGGCCAACACGATTTTTGCTGACTTCTAAGCGAGACTTGTTCTTTACTTAGTTGGGTGTGCTGAATCCGAAAATCATATTAGTTTTTGCTTATAACGTCAAAATTTAAACTATATACTGTACTATGCTCTTTGAAGAATCAATAATGCGGGTAAGCAGTTACTTACATAATACCTATTACGATATAAAGAAAGTATAAATTTAATAATTCATTTATTTATTTCAATACAATATTAGTCACGAGTATAGTGCAAGTATTTACACAATACACGCCAATCGTAGAATTACATATTACGATACCCATATCGTAAATATCTATTTTGTGTTCCGTTTAGGTAGTTATTAAATACCTTTTCTCAAAAACCGCCTAGTACGCCCCATTTTCGAGTACCTGCTTTTCCTCTATATCATGGTACTATTGAAATTATTTGTACCTAACTTTGGACAATGTAGATAGAATTCCAACAAGAGGTAATCATTAAGAGCACTTTCATGTTTCACTAAAGTTTGGTAAGATTCTCTCTCTCCGTACAATCACATGTTTTTGTCGTATTTTATATAAAATGGCAAGTTCTAGTCGTCGATCTTGCGAAAATCCAGCGAATAAGTTTTGTTATATATGCGGACGATATATTTTAAAGTCGGTGTGGCGAGAACCTACTGAAGATGTAATTTATTGCTGCTTCTATATCACTAAAACAGATGGATATTCAAAAAAAGCAAAGGAACAATACTGAGTAACCAAATTTACCTTCTGCACTAAGGCTAGTTCGTCATAATCAGAAATTACCGATGGCGATTGCGCCTTTAAACTTGGATAACGTTATGTTTCCAGGCGATTACAATTCCTCATCAGGATCTAGTCCACAACTTCCCAAAAATGCCAGTATTGGCCCCACATTTTTACAAACTATCAACGAACCTCCCTTAATAACTCAGAATGAATTAAATGATTTAGTACGTTAGCTAGGAATGTCAAAATAAAAATTTGAATTTCCTGGTTCCAGACTTTAAAAGTAGAACCTATCAAATAAAAATGCAAAAACTTTCACTTTACCGAACACGTAAATTTTCATTTTCAAGTTTTTATAAAATAGAAGGATCGCTATGTGTCTGTTAGGATATTGATGGTTTAATGAATGAGCTTAATATGGAACATGTACATTTTCAAGTGACGTATTTTCATAGATTCGTTGAAATACAGCTTAGAAGCGGTCTTGCTTCATAACGGTAACAAAAAATCTATTCGTTTAGCCCATTCACTGACAATCAATGACCACTAAATGACAAGGAATTGGCAGCTTGTACTTGATGTAAGTGTAGTGAAAGGCTTTCTGAGATAAACATAAGATATCTCATATATAAACTTTTAAAAGCCTATCAACCACTAGGATGTTGCGTATCGTTAAAAATGTAGTTTTTACACTCGCGTTTGAATTTTTTTTCCGGTAAATTAGGGTAGTAAGTAACGAACAAGGTGAAACATCAGGATAATGAAAACATAATAACAGAACTCCTCCCTATGTTGGGCGACCACTGCTAGTTTTTAAGAAATTTTAAGAGTTTATTATACTGAATACAAGAGAAACACTGGAATATTTTATTCCAGTATGATATCTTCATGTAATATACGATGTAAAATAAAACAAAACAATTAATTTGTTTAATCTTCACTATATAAAACGTATATTTACTAAACGTTTACAAAAATGTGACGTGTTTCGCTAACACTGTAGCTTTACCGAACGACGATGGTATAATGATTATTCTACAAATCAAATGAGTGTATGCACATAAATTTGGTAATTACAGGTATATAAAGAAAGAAACGATAATCTGTTAACAAATAAAGGAAGAGATTAGGCATTCAAACGAAATAATCACATTGATAAACCCTAATTAAATAAGTTTAGTTAAGGAGAACTATTTATACCTAGTTGGTCATTCAGTAAATTCCCAGACTTTTTATTTTTATTTATTTTCAGGGCTTCTAAGAGGTCTAATTTATGTGATTTATTTTGTACATGTAAGATTTCAAACTCCGGATCGAATGAATGGTTTTCAGATAATAAGTGATTTGAGTAATTAGAATCTAGTTTTTTGTTATCATAACTACGTTTATGTTCTGAAATTCTAGTTTTGAAATTTCTGAAAGTTGTCTGTTTTAAAGTATGTATTTAGGTCTGAAGTTTCTAAACATTTTTAATTTTAATTGAAGGTTTTCCTATGTACGTTAAACTTTTAAATTGATTATTTTTATTTTTACTCTTATCAGAAGGAAATACTTGTTCTAACGTTTGCTTGTACATTTTCTTAGCTATAATATTATCAATTAAATTTGGGTCATAGTTATTATTGACGCGAAACGCGTCACGTTTTTGTAAACGTTTAGTAAATATACGTTTTATATAGTGAAGATAAAACAAATTAATTGTTTTGTTTAATTTTACATCGAATTAATATGGATCTTCACCAAGTAACAGCCTCATCTATTCAATTGATGTAATATTTTATATTTTTTATGATGATCTTTAGTAAAATGTCTTTGCTTAGATTTAACATGTGTTACATGTTTATATTAAATAAACATTTGATTTCAAAAATATGTTTACTGCATTTATTACCTGTAGCCCCTATAACAAAAAACTGTACGTGTTACAGTATTTTGCTTATCAATATCGGGTTTGAAACTTGAAACTACCTATTTTTATTAATTTTACTTCAGGGAAATTTAAAATCTTTGAGAAGTGTAATTTATTTCAATTTAATGCCACTATATTCGCAAAAGGAAATAACTTCGAAATATTTAACCAAAATAAAATTGCATAATCTTATTTTCAGGACAACTACTTGTATGTGGATGACAAACAGAAAAATTATAATGAAGTTATTGACAACAAATTATACAATAATCCCATCAGCATGATTCCAGCCACACCACCAGCAAGAGAATGTTCTTCCAGTGCGTTGCAGTCCATGGGCAATAGACTCTTAGATTGGTTTTCAGTGGTAATGTCCGATTCATCTAAAAGAAGGAGACCGCGAAATAAACCCAAAGGTACTGTTCATAATAGCCATTATGACAGTTATTCTTCTACTAATAAATCAGTATTTCCAGTTCGTTTTCCACCAATATGCAAAGGTGAAGTGAGATGGATGTTCCAACATTTAGACTTGAATAGTGATGGGCATTTGTCGTTACAAGAATTGTATGATCTTGAACATGATCAAAGTGAAATTTGTTTGAAGCCATTTCTGCAGCAATGCGACGGTAATCATGATGATAACGTTACACCTGTGGAATGGTGTCATTGCTTCCAACGAACGGAAAGGCCGTGCGCAGCGGTCAAACGTAAAATTACACCAAATTTAGTAGGTTTGTAATATATTCACTCATAATTTTCAATAAATTACATGTGCGCACATAAATATTGTTTTCAGGTGATTATGTCCCCGATTGCGATAGCCAAGGGTACTACAAACCCACACAGTGCCATAATGCTATTGGAATGTGTTGGTGTGTGGATAAACACGGCGTAGAATTTGCGAATACACGCACGCACTCAAAACCAAATTGTGGTAAGTTTGATTTTAATCGCGATTTTGTCTTCAATGTATCGAGTATAGATCTCGGTTTCCGGATTGAAACCGCGTCGAGTTAGGCGTAACTAGCCAAATATTTATCTAACACTTTCAAACAACACACAGGTGAGAGTAACTCTGCGATTAAAAACTTTCAACATTTTGTAGCTCGTTTACAGGATTTTTCCTTAGACACTTGTGATTTACTAGTTAGTTTTGACGTGAAATCTACTTTCACGAAGGTCCCAATCCCGGACACAGTGTCTATCATATCCAACATTATAACCGCCCACGGCAAACCGAGTGATATATTCTAACTCCCAGATTGTCGCTAACATTTTTATGGAAGCTTTTGAACAACAAGACTTAATTTCCTTTCACTTAAAACCAAAATATTGGTTTAGATATGTAGACGATACGTTTGCCATTTGGACGCATAGGCGGCAGTCCTTAGATGAGTTTCTACTTTTCCTGAACTTGCTACGGTGTTAAATACCGTTCACATTAAAAAAGAAAGAGAAAAAAACAAAAAGACACGTCTAGCGGCGCACCCGGCTACCAAGACAGCCTCAGCACAGGGGTGGGAGACCCATAGGTACTAAAAAGAGGAAAAAAAGGAGGTGAAAAAGGGCGCCACCGAATTTCGTGCCGCTGAACGCCGCAAATTCGGAAATTGATATAGAAAAATATGGCAAGCCACGCGGCGGGTAAATGCGCAATCAAGCCTTCCGAAACGAAACCAAAAGAAAAGAGAAGTTTCCAATTCAACTAGACTACGCTTTATTTAAATTGCAGTTGACAACAAAACCGACCGGTTGCAAAACCGACAAAATAGAAAAAACTAAATCTTAATATTTCAACACATATAAATTGATTGAATATTAGTTACTAGCTAAATTATGATTTTGATCTTGTAAATTACGTGCGTAGCGTGTAAAAAAGAGAACTTAAATTCACTGAAGGCGATATAGATAAATAAGAGAACGATGAATAATTTTAAAAAATAGTAACTCTTAGCTTGATTGTCCGCCTCCATAGTGGGTAATTAGCTTTGATTGCTCTTTTTCATTATCCTTGGTATCAGGTCAATTCAGAATATCCTACGGTAGGCCAGCAAAAAAAAGCACGTAGATATTTCAACGAACTGGGTTACGAAAGTCGTCCATGCCAAAAAACCATCTGTTGTAAGGATACAAAAAAAAACGAATAAAAATTAAATGAAATAAATGAAGTTCAAAAGTACGTTCCAGAATAATTCCAATGTCTTTTTTTATACACAACGAATATATATCCTTAATGAGAAATGAAAATGAAATTAATGTAGTCAGGGGGGCTACAAAAAAAAACGGTACTCTTCATTAAGAGAATAATTAAAGCCCTATAAATAAGCGATCACGATGATGAGAGAGGGGTAACACAACTGATCGATATCGGTGGCAGTCTACATCTCTTCGTAAGATATCTCCACTCGATAACCGAGGGGGAAAGAAAACCAACGCAATCATTTTTTTCAGAAATATGTACGTAAATATGCACTTACAGGTAGATTCACAATTAATAGAACGGAATAAAATAGAGAGGGCGCTAATTTGCAACAAGTAAATGACAACCTCCCAGCACCATAACATTCGCTTTAATATGGAGGTAGAATCAGACGAAAGTCCCCCGTTTTTAGATGTTTTAGTAATTCGCAATATTAATGGCAAACTGGACCACACGGTTTACAGGAAACCGACTTACACGGACCGTTACCTGAACGGGCGTTCCCATCAGCCGTCACACAAACAAGCGGTCATCAATACTCTTATACAATGTGCGTTTTCTATCTCAAAACCTAGGGCACTACCCTCTGAACTTAAACATATTTCTAACACCTTACTCCAGAATAATTAAAACGCCCACGACATACACGGTACTATAATTAGACATCGTAACCCCAAACCACGGAGCGAACCCGATCCTAACATCAGCTCCACTTTCTTACCGTATATTAAAGGTATCACCGATCAGATAGGAAAGGTTCTACATAGAAATAAATTCAAAACCGTTTTCATACCTCATTCTAAAGTTTAGGACCTCTTATCCTCTTTTAAAGACAAAATATCTCCGCTCCTAGCACAAGGAGTGTATCGCATTCCGTGTTCGTGTGGCAGTGTGTACATTGGCGAAACTAAGCGGGCAGTCGGTGTGCGTGTGTTCGAACATGAACGTTATACTATACTGTTAAATATAGCCGGTTCAGGGATGGCAGAACACAAACTCCAGTCATCAAATTCTATTCAAAGATGTCTTTTGTCCCGTGAATCGTATTATTTCCCTACGAAAATTTGCGAATCAATTGAAATTCGCAAGCATCCCCGCAATCTTAATAGAGACAATGGCTATACGTTACATCCATCGGAGCAAACTCTATTGAATTCAACTACGAAAGCCTACGCCCATACGACGCATGCGATTGGCTCATTGTCTCCAGCCAATAACAGGCCACCATCTGACCCGGTCCCCCCTATATAAGTTGTGCCAGTCTCTGTCCTAGTATTCTACTAGCTAATGCGCATCGACTAATATCTACATACCACCATGAAGATGTTCCTTGCATCAGTGGACTAAACGTTGGCAATTACGCCTAAATATAAATCAGATTTATATTTTAAATTCTTTGAGAAAGGCATCACTTGCCGAAACATGTAAGATTGTTTTAAATATATGCATTTTTAAGTAAAACCAGACCTTAAATCGCCAACTAATTAAATCTACTATATATATATGAAAAATGTGTGAAAGCCATATCCATCCGGAATGTGCAGATGCCGACATTTCATAGTTTTTACTAATCATCAGTACACCTTATCCAGAAATAGATACGACTTTCATTTCTATACTGCGATATACATATATGCAAATGATGAAAACACAATGTTAATGAGAATTAATAATTATTAAATTCCCACATTACATGCAATTGCCGCTCTAATTTGTTGTATTATTTTCTACAAATGACAAAATCACATTTGCCTAATGTAGCTACTACGCGTGACGGCGCCAACCGTCTAGGTTGTCCGGGCAAATGAAAAATGCGTGAAAGCCATATCTATCCGGAATATGCAGATGCCGACATTTCATAGTTTCTACTAATCATCAGTACACCTTATCCAGAAATACACACGACTTTCATTTCTATACTGCGTGTATATCTGCAAATGATGAAAATCGCAATGTTAATGAGAATTAATAATTATTAAATTCCCACATTACATGCAATTGCCGCTCTAATTTGTTGTATTAGTTTCTACAAATGACAATAATACAACAAATTAGAGCGGCAATTGCATGTAATGTGGGAATTTAATAATTATTAATTCTCATTAACATTGCGTTTTTCGTATATATATTGTAATGGGATAAATTTTCATTACATTGCTTGATGAGCTATTTCTAGATTATGTTAATACGATTTAAAATTTGAGCATATGCAAGAGATATTTGAAACATTTGAGTTTTAAATGATTGTTATGTTTACAAAATATTAATTACTAATCTTGTTCTTAATAATTTATTTTTGCAAATATATATTAGAGTTGAATCTTGGTTGATATTTTTAGTTAATTATATTTTGAAAGTTGACTAGAAACAGTATTGCAATTGGTACGATTCTAATTAAATTTCTTCAAGTACTGACACAGTAAATAAAATCCTGTAAGTGATAAACTAAAAATATTTGAAACCAAGAATTCATAATTAAAGTGTTGTATAATATCAATTTATCAGCTTTAATTAGTGTGGTCATTTACTCTTAAATAATTCTTAGACCCAAAGCTCTTGCATAGGTTTTATTTTTACTCGTAAATTTTGTCATTTCTGAAATATTAAAATAATATTTATCTTTATCAAAATTAGAAATAGCTCCAAATGTAAATAACTATATCAAATTTAATTTATTGTAGAAAATAAACATATATTATTGAAATATTCCATTCTTGAATTTAATTTAGTTTATACTACAAAGTTTATGTCATTTAAAAACATCTTCACCCAGGCGCGGCTCGTGATGACGTATTTGGGAGTGCAAGTACAATATGATCATTTATATTTACCCTCTAGCAAGCCATGAAATTATTTCTTGAAAATATCGTGTTGGTAGTGACAAATAAAATAAATCTGTCATTATGTGTATGTTCTGATAAATAAAACTCATCTGTCATTAATGTATTTATTAATTGACACTTAAAAATGTTTACAATAAATCATAAAGTTTTTTTGATCGAATCATACTTTAGGAATGGTGTAAAATTAGAAAATGGAGAATGGTCGTACTCCTTGCAGCCTTGTATAGAAGAATTTCGGGCAGAATTTCCAAATTTTCCAACAACATATGACAGTTTGCGGCAATTAATTCAAAAGTCAGTGGTTAAATTCCGTGAAACAGGGTCTGTCTCGAAAACCAGGTGCTGGTAGACCACTAAAGCGGACAGTTGAAAATATAGCAGATGTTGAGGGACGAATAAACCAATCACCTAAGAAATCGATTCGTAAGCTTTCACAACAAACACAACTGTCATATGGGACCTGCCAGAGAATCCTTAAAAAAGACTTACAAAAATTTTCATACAAATTTCATTGCGTGCAAGAGCTTTTACCAATCAATCATGTAACCAGAGTTAATTACTGTCAGTGGTTCTTAGGTACGATTAATAACGATGACGTTCTTGACAAATCCTTCTGGTCCGATAAAGCATGGTTTCATTTATCAGGATATATAAATAAACAAACAATGCGCATCTGGTCTAGTGAAAATCCTCATGAAATTCTTGAAACACCCTTGCATTCACAAAAAATAGGCGTTTGGCTTGCTGTTTCTCGTAGACGGATTATTGGTCCAATATTCTTTAATAATACGATAAATGCAGAACGATATCGTAATAATTTATTGCTACCATTTGTAAATCAATTACATGATGATGAGCTCCGCGAGGAATATTTCCAGCAAGATAATGCAACAGCCCATAAGACAAGAGAAACGATGGAATTATTGCATGAATTCTTTAATAATCGAATAGTAGACTTTCCACCACGATATCCGGATTTAACAATTATGGACTATTTCATTTATCCACATCTAAAAAATATAGTATTTACGAATCGTCCACATACAATTGAAGAACTTACTAATGCTATCCGAAATGTCTGTAAGGAAATTCCACCACATAATTTAAGGAATGCCTTCAATAATATGAGACGAAGAGTTGCGCTATGCATAGAAAATGATGGAGCTCACTTTGAACATTTATTGTAGCTGTTTTTATTATTAAACTTTTTATTTTTTCAACTGAAACGTTTGTATCTAATTATTTGTCAAAATGACAAAACCTAATCTATCATCAGTATAAAATAACCTATATCACACACACGCTGCAAAATAAGTTAACTTAAATTATGGTACCAACTTAAGTTTAAAAAAGAAAAATGTCATTGCCTTCTAGAGGGTAGAAATATATGATCATATGATACAATGACGCGAGTGTTTCGTGTATTATCGTGTACTAACTGTAACGTTTTCTTAGTAAACACCGAAAACACACGAGGCACTCGCATCATTGTACTTGCCCAAATACGTCATCACGAGCCGCGCCTGGTCTTCACCTGTTAAAATTAACACTATTATAGAGAATCCACCTATGGGGAAGATAATATTCTCTTTCTCTCCGACAAGATTAGTTTCAGAAGACATTTTTGTTTAATTTGCTTGAATATAGTATCGATTTGTTTATTGACCGTACTGTTAATATTGCAGTGATCGATGTATCATCAGACATATCGATTTAAATATAATAGCATATTATTATCGACATACGTTTATACCCCCCCCCCTCCCCACGAACGTAGGACGTATTATTACAATATATATTCGTATATTATACATCGATATTTTTAATAGTTTTTATAATAGCCTTTTAGTATAAGTAATAACCTTTGTGAATACTGGATACGTTCCTGTGAACAACCCGTGCTCGAAAGGGATTATAAGGCTTAGGTTACATTTCTTTTTTGAAGATCGAGTGCTATTTAATAAGTTAAATCGTTATCAAATCACATATTAACAAAGTGAAGATTTTAACTATTAGCTTTGTTTTTATTTTAAATTATGAATCTTCATTAAGTAAAAGCAGAATCTATCCAATTACTCTTTTTATCATGGTTAAACTGTGTAAATTGTATATCTAGATGTTTTTATTTTATTGTTGATTTGGCTTTTCAGATTCTCTAATTAACAAAACCAGTGATCTTCCCGAATCAAAAAAAAAAGAAGAAACCAACGATGATGAGGACGGCGATGATATAGAACAAGATATAGAGGGAAGCGCAGATCATCCTGACAGTTATTAAATAATTAGAACAGAAAAGAAGCAACAAGAAACTACCAGATACATTGTCTTGTAGTGTCCACCAGAGCGCGTCTACATTATCTGTCCAAAAAATTTACGTTTACATTTCGACTGCTTCATAATTATATTATAACATTGTGAATTGTTTCTATTTATACACTACCGCTAAAAATTAATCAACGGCGATTAAATGCCCTTTGTATCGAAAATATTGAGAAATATTTGTACAAGCAAGATAAATAAATGTCATCTATATCTATATAAGAGATCTGTACCTCGACGTAGGTATAGAAGTGTAGTAGGCAATATCATTATAATCCATTCATACAACGCTTAATGGACTACCAGAAACCTGAACATTCCACACTGAAGTATGAATCTGCTTTAATTGTTTATAAGAATTCCACAAGTTTTTTATCATTCTCATTCTATTTCAACATTGTACATATTATTTCCTATAATTTAAGGTTGTTATATTTTGCTATTTCTTCTATAATGAAATATCACTTTCTCTACTGAAGATTACAGGCGTTTTACATGTAAATACAATTAAATATTGCAATTTTAAATATTTGTTTGAAATGTAACTATATGCAGACATATACATATAATTTTACATATATCGTCAAAAATACAAAGTGATTATTTCAGAAGAAGAAATAACTCGTTCGCTTGTATACATAAATGTATTTGTGTAAGACTTTTATTAATTCGTTATGCTGTCGTTATCTAGGGAAAATGAAAATAGTGCAACTACAGACAGAATCGTATATTGTCGAATATAATTTGATTTGATTACAAAACACTATTATTTGAATTCTTTTTTGTGAGACATTTGTATTTGTTTATACACAGTGTGGCAGCTAGTATATACATGATTTTTATCGTAAACTGTTAGATATTTCTATGCGTGATAGCAAAAATAAACAACGCCAAACTGGCTTCGGCAACTTTCAAAGTGCAGTAGCCTTCCAATGACTTACTTTTGTGGGCAGATTGCTATTGAAAATACAAATAAACGAGCCAATACCCTAGCTGCGCCCTAGTGAAGACGGCGTGAAGTTCCTTTTGAAATGTTGATACGTAACTGACCAGCTCTTAAATAGAAAAAGGGCGACATCATGTATTCTTTGTTTTGTTTGATTGTAAATCGTATTTATACGAGACACATGGAGAACGTAGAGAATAACTGCACCCACCAAGTAAAAAAAGAAAAGATGTTAGGAGAAGAAAGCTACAATTACCAATCAAAATAAAACACTCTCATAAATATTATTACTACCAGATTTATTAGGGGGAAGTTTACTTCTCAACAATTTCGAACAGAAAAGTATAAACAGCTCCTATAAAATGAACAGACCTGCACATATGTAAATCCCAAAAATAACAGTTATATCTCAGCAAGTATTCGATACCATCAAACAGATGAAGCCCTGTATGTAAATTTCAAAAATAGATTAATAATAAACGAATCAAGCAAATGGGTAAAGCCATGTATATAAATTACAAAATCAAGTTAGAGATAATCGATGCAAGCAAATGGGTACAACTATGCAAAAATTATTTATTTCAAAAGAAAGTAATTAGAGTTATGTCTGATAGGCGATAGCCTGAGATCAACGTTCCAACATTCAAAATTATACATATGTAATTAAGTCATTGCGAGACATAAATTAATTAAAATTTAAAATAAATATCTGGTATGTAATCAAAATTGTTTGCTGTAAGAATTAGTAAAAAAATAAAAACCACAACAAGAAGGAAATAATAAGCTTAGCAATTAACACTCCAAAAATAATAGGGTTGATACTAAACTAAATCACAAGTTTTTATTATTTAATAATAAGGTCAAAAAGATAAATTAAATATTATTACTTGCCAATGCGCTGAATATCTATAAATTAACGAATGCAAACGCAATATTGTAATTTTCATAACTGAAATGTATTAAAATTAATTAAATAATTGACAAACGAAAGATAAAGTACTCTTCGTTACAATAAGCAAAGAAATATTCTACGAAATGGTCGGTGAAGTGACATGGCTCTCCCAAACTTGGAGTAGTAATTAACGTCAGGCTTAATTAATTACAGGTCGCGAAACACAGAAACGACAGAACTTAGCTTTGTCGAGTTGACGCATTCGGCGATCCTTCGGTCAAGATGGCTAGCACGTGCCAGCGTACCACGCTCCGTAACCAGGAACTTAAATCTGGATCCATCCAGGCGATCTTTCAATTAATTGCAATCCCAGATTGTTTAGAGTGTTCTTAGCACCATAGTGGACAATATACCACGTGTATAGAAGGCGAATAAATGATAAGAAAGGGGAAAACAAAAAGAAAGAAAATCGTCTCAGATTTTCCTTGGGTCGCTGTCGACATGGCGTGTAAAAAGCCAGCAAAAAGCTGATGTCTCTAATTAAGCTTGCGAATAAAGGCACATATCGACCACAAGGCGATCTTTCGATATGGCTAGCACATGGCCGTCTATCACGCCACGTAATACCAAGAAGAACTTGAATCTGGACCCATCCAGGAGATTTCCTAATTAAATGCAGTTCTAGATTGTTTAAAGTATTGTTAGCACTCTAGTGGACAATATACCACGTGTATAGAAGGCGAAAAAATTATAAGAAAGGCGAAAACAAAAAAAAAGAAAATTGTCTCTTACCAAGATTTTGCTTGAGTCGCTGTCGACATGGCGTTTAAAGGCCAGCATAAAGCTGATGTCACTAATTAAGCTTGCAAGTCCAGGCACACATCCACCACAAGGCGATCCTTCGAGCAGAATGGCTAACACATGGCCATCTACCACACCGCGTAACCCAGAAAGAACTTAAATTTGGACCCATCCAGGCGATTTTCTAATTAATTGCAGTTCCAGATTATTTAAAGTATTTTTGTTTGTATAAAATTGGTATAAAAAATTAGTTGGTGTTCTTAGTAGAGCGTTAGTTCTAGCTCTTGGTGGTAAAAAGTAAGATTAGATCTTGACGTCATTCGAGGTACCTGAAAAGCTATACAGTTTAATATGTGGACAATATACCACATGTATAGAAGGCGAATAAATTATAAGAAAGGGGAAAATAAAAAAAAATAAATCGAAGAAGATTTTGCTTGAGTCGCGGTCGACATGGCGTATAAAAAGTCAGCAAAAAGCTGATGCCACTAATTAATCTTGCGAGTCAAGACACACATCTACCACAATAGGTGATTATAAATTCGTAATTAACACAATCAACTACTCAAAATCACAGAAAAAGAGCTTCGACTCAGGAACACGTCCAACTCTTTCAATGTCACAGCACGAAAGTGAACGACTGAAGGCAAAAATGAACGCTATCTCCTTACCACACTTCGATGCATACAGCGACACGAAACACGTTATACGCGTCGTACATCGGCCGATTACAGTCCCATTACCCGACCAAAATTGTACAAAATATCGTAACAATATATTAACGACTTGTTTATGACGATTGCTAACAGTCATCAATATAATTATGTTATTATGTTTCTTAACAGTGGTATTCCCTCTCCAAGATTTAGGATACATTTTCATTAAAAGGTATAAATGTAAAAAGCAGTAAAAGTTTCTTACAATACAGCATTCCTTAGTATGTACTTTATTTTGAAACCATTGAATGATTACAATATTAAAATATTTATAAGTTGAAATAAGTTTAAGGAATTGGTTTTGTAACATGAGTTTATTATGCTTCCATAACTGGGATTTTTTCTAAGCAGCCAGTAGATTCTTTTTATATTTCGCGCCAAGTGTCTCCCGTTTTGTTTTGACGTGGGCTTTCTATCTCAGCTTTGTGTCTAATATCAGGTTGAGATACGTGGCTTTATTAGAGAAAGATACTACATGTGTCGAATTATTTTCTTCGTGAAATCAATTTGCACTGATTTTGTTTCGTTCAACTTCATTCTCTATTTCGTAGCCCATTCTGGGATTTCGTTGACAGCTTTCTGTAGGTTTCTTGTAGATTTCTTATTTGTTCTTCTAATTAATGGTATTGCAGTATCGTCGGTAAAAGTAGATATTAATTTATAATTTAGGAAGGTCGCAAGTGTGTAGGAGGTACAGATCAGAGTCCAGTACGCTTCCTTGCGGCACCTGTGTTGCAATTTCTCTCAACTTCGAGTATGATTCTTCTTGCTTTATTCTGAAGAATCTACTCGTAATGTACGACTCCATAATCTGCTTTTTCTCTAGTGCTATTTCGATATTGTCAGCGATTCTGAACTTGATCAATGGTGAAATGTTAGCTTCGTTAGCCAAACTAATGCGGTAATTAGTTTTAATTTCATTTTGAGATGAGAAAACTATTTTTTAATATCACTAAGAGTTTATGTGTAAAGTGCAATGTATATTCTGACTATCACGTCTTGTATAACGTTTTACTTCTAACTTTTACATAAGTATCTGTACGGTTCTGTTTGTAAAGCTTCATGTTTGTGCCGTCTTTATACCGTACATGAAAGTGAGTAAAGTGTAATATGCATTTATGTACTATGTACTGTTGTTAAATTTAGAAAATTATTTATGTGATTTTGATGTCCAGTTTATTATTCGTATATAATAATATATTATTTTTTATTAGAAGTAGAGAGTTTATAAAATCAGACTAAACCTTATTAGCAATTATTGATTTGTGTGTTGAAAGAAAAAAATAAATAGATTATTGTATATATAGAAAAGGTATGAAGCTTCATAAAACAATTTAACAAAAATGTAGGTAAAGGAACAAACCCTTTCGGCCATGATTGTTTTAGGACGTTTCGATTTCATGTTAACACTTCTAAAATAAGTTTTGACTAATTATAATTTATTAGCTGAAGAACGAGGCTTCATTGTAATAAAGTAAAATGAAAACAATTCTATTTTTGTTATTTTTATGCGTACTACAAACACACATATACATCTACTTACAATTATATTGTATGTTTTTAAGATAATAAAAAATAGAATTTAATATACCCACATGAATATTTTATTTAATAATAATAATAATCTTTATTGCCCAACAGATAATTCCATTTCCAGGACAAATACATTAAATAAAGAAAAAAATATATAAGAAAGGAACAGATGTGTGCTAAATTAAATAAAAATACAAAATATAAGTGTATCACATAAAATAAATAAGTACAGTAATAAACTAAAAGAAAAACTTAATCTAAACACCTCTCGTAAAAATGTCACCATAAATATTATCCGCTCATTGGTATAAAAAATTAGTTGGTGTTCTTAGTAGAGCGTTAGTTCTAGCTCTTGGTTAGTAAAAAGTAGGATTAGATCTTGACGTCATTCGAGGTACCTGAAAAGCTTTACGGTTTAATATTTCAGGCGAGTCAATTCGACCATCAATTAACCTACACATAAATCGTGCAGCATTATCCTCTCGACGATGTTTTAAAGATTTGAAGTTATGTCTGTCTAGAAGGCAGTTGTAGTCAGTATTACTTGTGGGATATCTACTATCACATCTGAAGGAAAGTTATTTGAGGAATCTCCTTTCAACCCGTTCAATTGAGGAGTAATGCCTCGAGTAGTAAGGAGACCATATTATCGAAGCATACTCCAATCTACTCAAAACAAAAGCCTGGTACAATGATTTCAATACAGTTAAATGTTGAAACTAACTGGTAGACTTCATAGCGAAGCCCAACATTCTAGAAGCAGACGAGATGATATCCGAAAGGTGTAAGTTAAAGGACATATCCGAGTCGAATTTGACGCTAAGATCACCATTGGAGTTCCTTTTCATGGCCACCAATACTATATGATGACTCTACTTTATTAATTTTACGCGTGTAAGATACAACACAGCATTTGTTCACATGAATCTTTATCCTGTTTTTACTACACCAATCCGCAAACACATTAATATTATTTTGCAAGGCATCAACATCATTCTGTAATTCGACGGATAAGGATAATTTAGTATCATCAGGATAGACCAGCACAGAGCAAATGAAAGATATGAAGAGATTATCACTGAAAAGGACAAAAAGAAGAGGTCCAAGATTAGAGCCCTGAGGCACACCAGATGTTGAAATGAATTTGTAAGAGTAAAAGCCACAACGTATGAGGTAATAAGTTCTAACGCAGATGATCTAAACCCGAAAGCACTCAATTTGTTTAATAAAATTTGATGGTCAGTAATATCGAAGACTCGAGAAAGGTCAGCGTATACAACGTCTAGTTGACAATTATTATCCAATACCTTACAAATATTTTGAGTAACTATCGATAGATTAGTAACGATAGACTGCAATGGCAAGAATTCATGTTGGTAGCTGAATATGTATGGACGAGTGTTATAAAGAATAGTGTTGTATAAAATCAGCTCAAAAATTTTACGCAAATTTGGGAAAATCGGTATGGGTCTATAATTTTCCAAGCACAATACATCACCCTTCTTGAGAACAGATGTAATTCTAGCTTTCTTCCATCAATCAGGAAAAGCACACGTTTTCAGAGCCAAATTAATATCGAGCTGTAACGGCTTTGCTAACACTTTACTAGTATTACGAATAAAGCAATTGGGTATCAAATCATCACCCATTGTTGTCTTATCTGGAAAACCAGACACGATTTTTCAATTTCAATTAGAGACACAGGGAGAAATCTAAGGACAATATGTTTGTGGCAGAATCTGAAACAGTTATTATGGACTCAGGAAGAAAAACACCGGAAAAAACGTCAGCAAAACCATCAATTATCCCCTGAGGATCACTAAATTCATATTCATGACAATAAAGTCTCCCGGGAATTCTAGTCCTTCCTTTCCTGTGGTTAATAAACTTCCAGAATTCCGCGGAATTTTCCTGAATGGAATTCTCCATATTAGCCAGATATTTAACATAAGCAGACTTGATCTGTCCCTTAACCAAAGACTTCATTCTTTTTAACTCCTGAAAAAAAATTTCACTTTCATTATTTTGTCATTTTTGTCTTAATGTTCGTTAGTTTTTAGATTTTTCTTTATTTCAGGTGTAAACCACAGATGAAAATTAGAGTTAGTAGTAATATACTTAGGGACTGATTTATCAAGTATATCATAGAGACAATCATAAAACTTATTAAGAGCTAAATTAGCATCTGAATATGAATTCAGAATGGACCAATCAAAATTGTTAAGATCATTGATAATTTGTGGATAATTAGCTTTGAGGAAGTCATAATGAAAGGTACAGGATTGCGGAAACTGTGTAATCTCAACTGACCTACTTAATTGATAAGAAATAGATAAGGCAGGGTGGTGCGAATCCTCGGGAACCATAAGTGAATCATCATGAGAAACCAGAATTTCACCATCAAGAATGTCAAATACCAAATCACGAAGCCTACCATTAATGTTTACAATGTTATTTACTTGTTTTAAATCAAGAAAATTGTAAAATTCTCTAAGAATATCAACCTTTGGATTGATTTGATGTACGAGGTTGCTATTAAAATCGGGTAGGTTAAAATCACCGACAAGTAAAGTAGGAATTCTAAATAGCAGCGGACTCAACGCATCGAAGAATAGCTCAAAATCAGCAGGTACAGGAAATATCAGGTGGTATATATACTAATACTAAATTAAATTGGGAGCCAAGAAAAGAACATCTACAAGCAATCAGATCTATTAATTGTATGCTATCAGTAATATAAATGGTGTCAATAACATTATAAATAATTCTCCCAGACAGAGCCATTAGAACACCTCTCCCCATAGACCTACCAACAACATCAAACCGCCGATCACTACGTATAACATTATAATTATTCGAAAAAAGTTCTGAATCTAACAGTGAGTCATTAAGCCAAGTTTCTGTCAGAACTAAGTCATAAGACAACTCGCAAATATTATTATAGAATAAATGTGTTTTAGATCGTAAACCTCTGGTATTTTGGTAAGAAATATTCAGAAAGTGATTGTTGGGCTATATTAGTTTGACGATACCGCAGAAACAATGATCGGAATACCATCACGATATTTAATCTTCAGATTCTGTTTACTTTACCAATCGGTAAAGTGAAGTTAGTCTAAGTCCTGCGATAAAGATCTCTTTGGGCCTGGGTACGATCCGTAGAAATAGATATATCAGACCATTTATCATCAGACCTAAAGTTACTAAAATTACGAACAATTTTGAACAGCTTCCTGAGATAAGAAACAAAGTCGAATTCGACGCTTGCGTTTAACATTTGTTGCATCAAATCTGCTCAACCTAACCGCATCAAAATCTTGGACTTCAATTTTGAGTGCAGATAATAATTTTGAAATAAGGATTTTGTCAAGCTCTCGCTGCTCATTCTTAGTCTTGTCATTCATCTCCTCACTACCGTAAATAATAATATTGCATTTGGGTTTTTCCCGCTTGTTAATTTCATGTACTACCTTTTCTGTAATAATAAGTGGATCCTCATAAGCTGGAGTGGATTTTTTATAATTATCTTACGTAAATGTTTCACGTTTATTTGACTACGTTTGCAATTGACAATTCGACATCACATTTTTTGACATTTGAATTTGTTACGAAATGCCAATTAATCACTCTGAAATATTAAACTGCACTACATAAAAACAGTGTAATACTTGTTGAAAGACGCTGTAAGAGAATTTTCAGTAACTTCTCTAACAACTTCGAGTTAATTCTCCAAATCTACGTGTACATTTTAATCCGTAACACAGAAGTGGAAGGTTTTTCAGCTATACTTTTCAGCTACATAATTTGTCGAACACTATTTATTTGATTCTCTATACTTTTCTCAATGTAACTCTCCCTATCCAATCCCCACGACCAACCAGCATGTCGTTTTAACAGTGTAATGTCATCGCCAGAATAAGCTAATCAACCAACACCGCGAAAGAATGACGAAAGCAGTGACCTTTATATCACTCTATGTCTGAAAGTTTCAAAAATTTGACAACCTTACGAGGCAACTGAGAAAATGTGTTAATGCCTACTCTCTGTGATCTACATTTGTCAGAATTGTAGTACAGAAAAAAAACATGCTTCACATATGAAGGTGTTAACCTACTGTATCTTCTATAGGGTTCTGGGGTATAACTGATGTCGACTCAGGATTGTAAATATTGTATATATTGTAAATTCATAGATCTTTGTAGTTGGAATTCTAAATACCAACTCATTGCCCCACCTTGACTATTATGAATATTTAAATTACCCAGTTTATCACGGCAGCACGCTCCATAAACTCAAAAATGACGATCACCTAAAAGTGCTATATAGAATAATACAGGTCAAGAGAAGGCAAAAAGAGCTTCGTCTTCGTTAATCAACAGGGATGGGCGTCGACACGTCGACTTTTATCACAAATCACACATATATAGATGTGTAGCTTGATAGGCTATCCGTGTATAATTTTGCGGGGTAAGGTATCCATACAAGATGAGGGGAAGGAAATTATTTATGCAACTTAAACATCACAAGTAATACTTATATAAATACCTATAATACCTAATAACAGTCATTCAATAGTTTAATTTAAATTTAACTAATGTTATAGGTAGGTATAGCTTTTTTTAGAAATGTATCTAATACAAATATCGAAGAAGTCAACACCCCAAACGAGATAAATCTGGTTTAGCTTCTGAAAATTATTTTGTTGTTTATGAATAC
Organism: Melolontha melolontha; assembly: GCA_935421215.2. Classification (NCBI taxonomy): domain Eukaryota; kingdom Metazoa; phylum Arthropoda; class Insecta; order Coleoptera; family Scarabaeidae; genus Melolontha; species Melolontha melolontha. Next base: position 44,442,062 of record OW285240.1, on the reverse strand, counting down.
GACGTCTTGGAGGATTACACACTAGCACCAGTAGCACCATCAAATGTAACAATAGAAAATACTCCAAAATCAACCACACAACCTATTAATATCGATACTCCAAAAACATTAAACATAATTAGTTCTAGGGGTTCTGCGTCTTCTAAACGAAAAGCATCTGGTACTACTACTATCTAAAAAAACTAAGACAATTTATTTTGATACGTTAAAAGAGCAAGAAGAAAAAAATATAAATAAGGCATTGGCTAAATTTGTATTCGGCTCCAATTTTCCATTTAGTGCGGTAGAATCACTTTTACTTAAAAACTTCATCAAAACCAGTGGTTCAACGTACGCAGAAAAAATTCCTGGTCGGAAAAAAACTGTGCTGGATGGAGAAATTCATCTACAAATTCTAAAATAGTTGTAACAATGCTGTATAATATAGATCGATAAAATGCTTTTATTAATGCGTGGGATTGTACTACAGAGTCTGAAACAGGAGACAAACTTGCTGAAATAATTACTGAATACAAAGCAATTGCCAAACAAAAAATGTGATGTGAATGTGTATGGCATCGTTTCCGACAACGCCAGTGCAATGAATAAGATGGGGTCTCTTTTGCAGTACACAATGTGGCACAGCACCAGTAGTAACCACACGGCTAACCTTTTAGCGAAAGACGCGTTAAATAAAAAGTTAGTAGAAAACGTTATCCTTGTGCTAAAAGAAGTTAAACATCCAGATTTTGAAAAGATGATAATTATGAAAGGAGGTCATTGAATTAAGATTCCTGCTGAAACACGATGGTGCTCTTACAAATTCGTTTGAGAGTTTGTTAGAAAACGTGGATCATATGAAGCAAATTATTGCTTCTACTAAAAAAAAAATAAAACTCAAGGTGAAAATTTTATTCAAGAAGTTCGAATAAATTTAAAAACACACGACTTAATTTGCGAATTGATTAACACTGCATAAAATTCGAATACCTCGGTCGCAGATGCGGCCAATCTGTGGTTAGGTTTAAAGTTAACAGCAGAATTTAATGAAAAATTAAGAAATAGGCAAGAAATTACTCTAAATATATATGCATTAACAGCTTATTTTTTTCACCCCTCAGATGACACATGAAAATTTTCTGGAAATCAGAAAAGTAAAATAAATGCATTTTTGTTCAAAAACCTGAACAGCCAAGGAATAGAGAACTGGGATCAATTCAACACAAAACAAGGTATACCTTCATTTTTATCATACATGTATCTATCTTAATTTTTATTTATATTTATGCTTACAGGTATATTTGAAATTCTGAACGAAAAAGAAGTCAAAAAACCTCTGGTCTTCTGGAGAATGACCAAAATGGAGTATCCCGTCCTAAGTAGTTTACCACTTAAGCTGCTCAAAATGCCTGCTCAGATTGAACAGCTTTTTTCAAACTGGGGGCACATTCATTCCCTTTTAAGAGACAGGCTTACGTTTGAGAACTCAAAAAAGCTCATATATATTTACTTCACCTTAAGAGCTGGAAATCCGCATCATGATTTGGAAGAAAAGTCAGATTTTGAAGACTCATAGATTTAAAATTACACAAGTGATAAATATTTTGAATTCTTTATACATTTACATATTTCAGTTGTTAAAAAAGTAATAGTGACGGAATAAATATTAAATTAATTAAATTTTAATAATAGTTTTCTTGTAATACTCTCTATCCAAGGCAGATACTTCGATACTTTTGTGTAAAGTGCGTAAGTATTTACGTCACCTCCAACATTGGATTTTGCCGTTAAACTGACAATTCCTCTAATAAAATATCGCGCTCTATCTGTCTTAAAATATAAACCTCCGCCACTGTGTCCCTTGCACACGTTCGTTTCTGCAATCAAGAGAAATTAAATATTAACTAAGGGTGTTTTATTACTTGACAATTCATATTTGCTGTACATTTGTTTTTATTTAAATAATTTGTCTTTTTTTTATTAATGAAATCCATTAATTAAAGATCAATAAAACAAAAAGTGAATACTATTGATTTCTCCGAGGAGGTTTTGATATATTCTTGAAACAATTTTAAGTTTTATTATTCAACATAGTCTACTCTTAAATTAATACACTTAATACAGCGATCCTGAAACGCCTTTAACCCTTCTAAAAAAAGATTCTTCTTGATCTGCAAGCCAGCCCTCCACAGCTTCTATTACGTCTTCATTACACAAAAATTGACGTTCTCTTAAACTTTTTTCAATCCAGGGACCAGATAATAGTCTGACAAGGCTAAGTCTGGGGAATATGGTAGATGTTTCAGTAATTCGAACCCTAGATCGCGAATTGTATTCATGGTAATGCGTGGGCGTTGTCCTGCGAAAGCAAAACACCTTTGGCTAACATGCGACGTCTTGCTTCATTAATTTTCTCTCTCAGGATAATTAGTAATCTAGAATAAGAATCTCCAATGACAGTCTGACCTTTTTTAGGTAATCGATCATAACTATTCCACGGATATCCCAAAAAACTGAAGCAAGAACTTTTCCAGCGGATTTTTTATCTCGAAACTTCTTAGGCCATAGAGAATCATAATGGATCCTAAAAATGGACTCATGTTTTATCCATAATCACAAGACGGTTCAAAAAATCTGGATCTCAGGCGCAGATTGACTTTGTTTCTTTCATTTTTGCTCGTTTGTGTTCGGCGTTCAAGCATTTAGGAATTTATTTTGCAGAAATTCTTTCTACGATCAGTCGCGGCCATTTCGGAAAACACGATACTGAAATATGGCACGCCCCCAGCGGGTAAATGGCGCAACCAAGTCGTCCGAAATGATACGACAAAGAAAGAAAAACTCGGATTTCGGCTAAACAACACAACTCTTTATTATAACTTGCGCTTAGAGGACAAAAAAATAATGGTACTACGTAAGATGGGCTATTTGATTATTCACAAAAAAATAATAAAGAAACTAAGTTGCTAATATAAAACGTATTAATATATGTATGACTAAGTATATCAGCACAAAGAAGTAAGTGAAATCTTTCCTGTATGTAATAATAAAATTCCTGTATAAAGTCTACCCAGAAAACGAAAACCCCGTCAAAATACGTATTTATCTGGTTCACATATATAAATACAAAATTATAAGGCAGATCTATTGGGCAAACCTGGTATATGTCTGGAGGGTTTTGTTAGAATTAATAAAATACACTGAAATAAAATTTACAAAGTTAAATATTGAAATAAATTAAACAAATGTTTGCGGTTTTATAATCTTTAAACAAAAAAAGGAATGAATGATTATAATTAATTAAAATGACAAATAATAGAGAACAAAATGTAAATCTTAATTTAAAATCACAAATTAAAAAAAAACTCGAAAACTAAAATCATTCGAACGTGTAGATATAAGAAACACATATACTTGTACACGTTTTCGACTTTGCGCAGAACAACAAATAAAAACTCAACGAAAAGATCTTTATAAATTTAATGCAAAAGTTGTTTCTTGTTAAAGAGTAACATGTATGTAATTACGTTGTACTCTTGAAATAAATTTAATGGCTTAAATATAGCGAACCAAATGAAAAGGAAATAATCATTGATGCTTTTAAGTTCATTTTAAAAGTACAATACAAATGAAAGGTTCACAAGTGTTTAAAGGCGCCTCAAAATCTATTCAGAACGAATTGCTAGAAGAAATTAAATCTGCAAATTTTATTGCTTTGGAAGCCGATGAAACTACAGGCACCTCTAATAATCAGAAAACGGTTGGTATTATTCGATACGTGTTCAATGGACAAATTTTTGAACGCTTTTGAAACGCCTTCTGGGTCTGATAACAATAAACTAATCGCTCGAAGTTACGATGGGGCGTCCGTGATGAGTGGTAAGATAAATGGTGTCCAAGCTATTATCAAAAAAACATTTCCACATGTACATTATATTCACTGTTACGCGCCTCAATTTAATTTAATAATTAATTATTGAACGAGCGGCACAATGCAATAAAAATGTAAAAATTTTCTTTACAAATTTTCAGTGATTTTCAAGTTTTTTCTTCTAGGTCGCCATAACGAACGGTAATTCTTGATGAAATAGTCAAACATAGATTACCACGCGCTGTTCCTACACGCTGGATTTTCAAAACTTGATCTGTGAACACATTATTTGAACACAAGGATTCTCACGAGGAGAATGGTTAGACAAAATTACTTAGGAAGATGGGATAGATTCAGTTACTACTATTAGTGAAGCAAGTGGTTTATTGAAACATTTGGATTGCCCGGAATTTCTCTACTGGTTGAAAATATTTCATTTCATCATGCCACATGTTGAAATATTATTTAATCAGACTCAAATGCGCGGGATTGACAGTGCTCAACTGCAAAAGGCAATTGAACAATTCCAAAAGCAAATTATTCACATTAGAAATTTAAGAAATTCTACTGACAATGACCATCAAAAACGCAATAATGAAGAACCTGCAAGGAAAAGACAAAAACTACAGCTGGAGATAAAAGAGCTGTTATTGCAAAGGAAGTATGTGACACTATTTTAAGCCAAATTAGCAACCGATTTGATTTTAGGAATCACTTAAGTGCAGCATAGTTATTTGATTCTCAAAATTTTAAAACTTATAGTCATTCATTTCCACAAAAAAATTTTAACGAAACTGTGAAATCTTTTCCTGTGTTGGATAGTGTAAAATTGAAAAGTGAACTTTCAATAATTTATGAGCGCCATGACGTGTGATGTAGGTGGTGTTTTGCCACTTTTAGTGTTCATAACAGACAACAACCTAAAAAAGGTTTTGACGGAAACATACAAACTATTGAATATTATTTGTACAACGCCCATGTCGACAGAGAATGTGAACGATGTTTTTCCACCCTCAAACGCATTAAAACTTTTCTGAGAAGCACAATATCAGAAGATCGACTGAACGCATTAGCGGTCCTATCAATAGAAAAGAAGTTCATCCAGTCTCTCCCGGATTTTGAGTACAAAGTCATAGACGTCTTTTCCAGCATGAAAAATAGGAGAATGGATTTTATTTACAAATAATAGGTAAGTTGTTTTTGTGCCCACCCTCTTTCATCACTCACGAGCCGCCACTGGTTATATATACTCTACTATATCTACTAGCAAAATAATTAACTAAAAATTCAAAATGAATTTCGTAAGCAGACGCAAATGTAACATCGAAAAGGATATAATATTCAGGAGTTTATACTTGAGAATTAAATATATTAAAATTATAAAATATTTCTTCCGTATAATCTGAAAAGTTTTGTTGTAATTTATACCATTAAACGACGTTGAATATGAAGAAGATTTACCACATACCTATAAGTTCGGCACCAAAATTTGTCCTCTACAACGGCTAAATGCATGAAATGATAATTTACGTTTTTCCTACATGTAACCGTTTGCCAAAACTGAGCACTATTTTTGCAAGGGACAGCATTGGTTTTGACGAAATTCCAACCCGAGCTTTGAAAAATGTAAGATTGGTTTACGAAAACAAATGCATTTTTCTGCTGCCCAAATGGGGCACAATTGGTAATTTAGCTCTACTCTTGTCAGACAATTCTTTTAATTTTCTGAATTTCTACACGAGCTCCTCTAGCCATTGGGCTTTAGAGGATTAGTAATTAGACTACTTGCGGCCAATTTTCGGTCACAATAAGCACTAGTAGGTACGTCGCTGTTTAGCCAGAATTCCTTTATGAATCGATTTCAAGTCTAATTGAGTTACCCATCTTGTTTAAAAAAAAACACGTAATTCGTGATCCTTACGCTGTATTCGGAGAAACTTATCCTTTACTTCTTGAAAAGTTCTAAGGTACATTTCATCATTTAATTTATTGAATATTATATCTCTAATTCTGAATACATTTAGATCAATAGATAAAATGATTTCGTCAATGTTATTCATGCGTCACTGCACCATTCGTTTACCTATTTTCGATTCGAATTTCCTTAAAGTTCTTAGTAATACGAGAATAATATATTAACCATAAATATTAACCATATTTTTGGTTAATATTTTCTAGAATTTAATTTGAAATATTCTCAAAGTAATTCCCTTGAGCAGCGATACACTTGATCATTCTTACTTTTTAAACACTTTTTAAAAGCTCTGAACCAATCTTCTTTCGGAATACGTTCACAATAAGCATGAACTACGGTATTAGCCTCTTCTTCAGATGAAAACCTTCTACCCCGAAAATTGGTAGCAGAACGCCTCCTCCGCGAGACTGTTGTAGTTCTTCAAATCGTCAATCAAATCGGATATTTTACTAGGCACAGTTTACAAGCAAGGCGGTTCTTTGGAACTTTGCCGACTTTTGTTCGTCATCTGGCTCCAATCTGATGCGGCCTATTTTGTTAATTGTTCCAGAGTTTAATGAAGTTAGTGGTGAATTTTTTTGCTTACAATTTAAAAACAGTCTCAACATAACGGTATCCAAGACAATAGTCTCACAAAAACAATGTTCAAGACAATAATCTACTTTTAACATTAAAAGACAACAGTCTCATTTTTATCAACTAGAGTAGAGTATCTCAGCCGATTCTAACACCTCCTCATTGACCTTGATCGCATATATATTGGCGATCAAAGTCAATGGAGGAGGTGTTAGAATCGGCTGAAGTTAATCGACCTTCTTAAATAGAGTGAGGAGGAATACGTGGTGAATATGAGATGAAGGTTAAATAGGAGGTTCCAGAATCATATTGGTGATCAAGGCTAATCAGTACGAATGACTCCCTTTGTATCCCAGATGAGCATGACTTTCTGAGATGACGGAATTTTTTTGAATTTTTGTACGCGTGCAGAATCAAAACGATATTCCATTGTCCGCTTGTTTTCGAGATCATAATGATAATTTCAAGGAGTGCGCAACCTTCTTGCGTTAAAAATTCTCAGAAACCTAACTCATGATAAATGACACTGTTACACAACGACAGTGCACAGGCAAACGAAACTTTCAATGCTAAAAGGAGATATTCGAAATTAGCGTTTATACGTTATAACTTGTTTCTATCTCCACTACTAACACAGTCCAGCGCCGTAATGGTGTGCACGTGTGTAAGGCACACAGGCAGCCAAATCAAAGGGCGACGACTGGTCATTAATCAATAGGTTAATGTAATACTAACGTGTAATTTAAAAAACACGCTGACCTATCGCGAAAAAGAATTCAAGTGGGTGACCGGCTATGTTTACTTTAAACAATCATACGCTCGACAACACACTTCTTCTAATAGTTATATTTTTTGCGTGTGTATAGAATTTAAAGGGCATCAAGAATTAAACTTGTTAGTATTTATAGCGTTATTTATATTACGGGGCTTTTTATCACTTATCGGTGACTAGATAATTTATATATAACACGGTTTGGTTTACCCTAATATATATTTGCAGGTGTTTAGAATTTTAAGATGCATCAACAACCATGTGTGTCAGGCTTTAAACTTGTTAGTGTTGAAAATGTTATTATATTACGGTCTGCTTTACCAACGCATCATTTACTAATTATTTTTCGGTAAACCATAACAAGCAACAATATTTTTCCCACATCGAGTTAAATGTGATAAATCATAGAATGTTGCTATGGCTATTAATATTTATTTCTAATTTGTGCCTCTATAATATGTATGTAAGATATATACAAGGCTATATATTCCTCGTGGAACTGGAGCCGCTCTAGCGAGATCATTTGACCTGCTTGTTGATAATGGATATAAATGGTCACTACGCAGTGGCGGCTCTTGATGACGTACGATGTGCGCTGCTGCACGGATGAGACTACTTCGAACTATTTCGGAAGATTTCGGTACGGTTACTTGCTTCTCTGTATATATGAAAGCTTAAACGAAGCAGTCTCATCCGTGCAGCAGCGCACATCGTACGTCATCAAGAGCCGCCACTGTCACTACGTACCCATTTTATCATTTTGTCCTTACAGGTTGTTGCATTTCTTTGCTTCTTCTGCTATCTTCTTCCATTCTGCTCTTTTAATTATTTGTCTTTCCACTCAACAATCCTTATACTCCTATAGTCTCGATAACTTCGTCCTCCCGTCGTTTTTTTGGTCTGCCTTTGGGTCTACTTTCTGGTGGATAACCTTAAACAAGATTCTTCAAATCTATCTGAAATCAAAATCAATTAAAGTAAGTTCCTGAATGAACTCTTATCTTTAAATAAACATAAAACAAGTAGAATTGAGTTTATGAATGATTTGTTACATGTTCATAGAGACTTAATTATTTTTCGCGAATTAGGGGTCTTTCTTTACCATTTTATTTTATTAATTTAGAAACTCCCTCTAGTTATTCCTTTGTACTAGCGCTGTATTCGTATTTGTTCGGATTTATATAGCATTTTTGTCGCTCAGATGTAAGGCCGACACCGGCATATATCCGTCGTTGATTACGTTGACGGAATTCTCTCTCGCCCGCCACGTGGTTATTTGGATTTTAGGGCTTTATTATCGCTTTGTAAGAGTTGTCGATATTGTGCCGTGCCCTCCTGTATCTAGGGATATTTCCAAAGTTCCACGAATTTGATTGGAATTGCCAATTCTACCTGCAAAGGAATTTTAAGGTGGTGAGAAGAGTTTGTTACGAATTACCGGAATATAAGTTTTGTGTCTTTAAAACCGCTAGTTACATACTGGTAGATATTCTTTTTTTGTAATTAATTAATTTCTTGTAATTATCATCCGTTTGTTTGTACCCTTGAACAGGTGGTTTTTGGTTTTGGTTTTTTCTCTATATGGTAGACTGAATTATCTCTCGTCCTTCCTTTTTTTACGGCCTGCTGAAGGAGTATCCCATTCCCTTCTCGGACGAAACAAAGAAAAGATCGAGAAATCTATTCAATTAATATATAATTTAACAGAAAATGTAACCTGGCTATGTTAATATATAAAGTTGCATATGTGAAAATACACCGTCATCAAACTTATTCTTAAGACATGAATGACAAATAATTTATTGATATTTGTATACCTGTTACAACACTATATTCTCCTATAAGTGTTCCTGCACAGAAAAGCTCTTCATCTGAATTGTAAATCGCTATTGTCCATTGATACTTATTCTGTATTCCTTCTAAGCCGCAATCTGAAAATAAATACAATTATTGCTTTGTTTCTGTAAAGGGTACAACAAATAGCAATAACATTTCTGATAAATAGTTTAAATAATAATCAAGTTTCCAATTAGACCATTTTATACATACCAAGTTTTTATACAGAACATTCTCAGTGCTTTCTCATTCCTTCTTGGCGAAAAATTCTGCCTATAATATTTTCTTCCCTGTTCGCACGGTCATTCGTTTGAGATATATCCGCAATTTAATTTCTTGATGGTATTACAGCACTATTCTAGACAATGTGTAATTTATGAATATAGTTCGTTTCAACTTATTTTAATTTGACATAATTGAAAGTATTTACCTTTATTACATCTTCTGGTGTAAGAGTGCGATGGGACGTAGATGCGCAGGGGCGCATTTTGTAATATTTGTACAATCATTTATATATATATATATATATATATATATATATATATATAATTATTTCTTGACCTTTGTATAATATAGTTGATTTAGATATTCGGCGAGTTAAGGTCTGTTTTACTTTAATATGTATATATTTAAAATAGTCTCTTACATGTTTCGGTACATAGTGCCTTCTTCAAAGAAATTTAAAATATAAAATTCATGTTGCTCATTCTGGCATTATTTTATCACTATGAAAACGGCTTATTTTTCCCATATTTAAAAGGTTAAGTAATGCCTTCATGATTAACATTAGTTGTCAAAATGCTTGTTTCTATTCCTCTTCTATACAACTATCAAGGTTAGTAATTTTTGGTATGATCTTATGTAGGTATGCGTATAAATAAAATTTACTACATTACATAATTGTTTAATATATAACACGAAAAATAAAATACAAATAAAAATAAATATAAAACCATGACAAGAAAACATTCATATTTCGTCATACTATAATTTACTTCAATAACTCTATTCAATTGATGGGGCATTGAGTTTGCTAATTGCTACATGTAATTTTCATCTGCCGCTAATTCTTCCCAAGCATTTTCTATAGAGTTCCAAAGGTGATACATGTTAAGAAAATTAAGATTTTGAGAACACAATTTTTTAGTTAATAAACCCCAGATATTCTCAATGGGGTTCAAATCTGGGCTGTTAGCGGGCCACGGTAACGTTTCAATGTTATTGTTATATAGCCATGTTCTAACAACATTAGCCGTATGTACAGGATAATTATCATGTTGGTAAATTAAATTTTCTGGACATAATTGTCGAACAGACGGTAACATTACATTTTCTAATATATGGCTGTAGTTGTCAGCATTGAACCGCCCGTCTACTTTGTAACAAACTCCTAGCCCCCAACCCCATACATTTACATTGAAGCGTTCACTCCTTCGTACTTAATATATATATATACTGTTCATATGCGTGCATGCGGCGGTCTATACACACGATACGTAGATTGAAATAGCTTTCATCGGTGAATATGACATTTTTCCAAAAAGGCAATTCCCTATACCTAAACATGAATTAACAAAAATAAAAATGGAGTTGTTCGTAAACTTCTGTCAGCGATAATTATTTAACCGCCACACAACTTTTCAAGTCTGATTCTTGAATTCTCCGATTAGCTGTAGACCGTGATCCACGAAAATTTACTGCAATTTTAGCATTATTAACGGTATTCAAAGGGTTTTCCCTCAAATGGCGCAAAAGCAGCGCGTCTTCTTCGTGTGCCGATATTCGTGGACGAGCAGAACCACGTCTTCTCGAAACTGTTCCTTCCTCCTCCCACCGTTTCTTAATTTTTAGCACAGTAGATTTATTGATGCCAAATTGCTGTGCTACTGCTCTAATCGTATTTCGATCTAGTCTGTCAAGTGTGACAAATTGATTTGACGCGATATGACAAAAGGAAGTCAAAGCCTATATACATTTATATTTATCCCATAATTATGGAAACCAAAAGCTTGATTTAAATTATCGTATATTAAGTGTACGCCAATTTATTGCACAGAACTGTACATATTAAAGTGGAACAGACCTTAAATCGCCGACTAATTTAATCTACTATATATATATATATATATATATATATATATATATATATATATATATATTGTAATAAATATAAAAGCCGGGATAATAATTATGAGAATGAATATAAATTATAGAAAAATAAATGAAATAGGAGCTGAGACTGCTTAATCTTCGGGTCTATAGGCGGGATCCGGATGTTCGGATATCAGGAATTAAGTACACAAAATAATACGAATATGTATATGTTTGTAATAAATATATTAAAGAATTAAACTGTTGTATTTTCTTAAATAAGTAAAACAAGATACAAATTGAATATGTTAGGTGAGTATGTTACTCCCTATATTATACTGTAAAATGGGAAGCCTACCCCAAATTAACATAAAACAAGATCTATTAGTGCATCAATTATTATAGATTTTTATATTGCAAATATAAACATTATTGAAAAGTGATTATTATTTTGGAATTACGTGAGTATTAATTAAATATTTAAGACTTGTGGGAAATGTTATATCTTGAGGAAAATTACAGACAACAAAATATGAAATACCTGTTCTATTGGTATAAACAGTAACAATAAATCTGAAGTACGTGTATCTTCTGGATGATATTAAAAACCACGATGTAGATCGTCAGTTACAATTGTGGAAGATCACGATAATCTGGTTTGTCACATCTAGTAGAGATGATCCTAATATAAAACGGCTTATAATCCTGGTGAACGTAGGTTTCAGCAAGGTTATGTGTTAATATAATAAACAGGGAAAGGTGTAATTTATCCCTCGGAATCCAATGTAATTACTGGAAACTCCATCAAAAACTCTGCATAACTGCAAATAATAACTGTGACGAGGATATAACGTTGAAAACTGTATATAAGGATTCCTGGAATAATCCACTCGTAGAAAATTCTAACAGCAAGGTATTTCCCAATATTTTATTATTAAAACACTACTTTTTATCGAATTCTTATGGTTTTTACTTTAAAATTAATAAACTTGAAGAGATAACTTTAAATATAACAATCTTCACCAATTTCGTGCAAAAAAAACTATCTTATTTATCCTTTTTTTTTTTATTGTCATGACTCCCACTAGAAAATTTACATTTTTGAATCAGATTTTCTTTGGAATAAATACAGTAAGTTTAAAAGTTAAATTAAAAGTCATTTTGACAATTTAGTAAGGAAAAATTTAAAGTGTTTCTATGAAAATCTTACATGAACCAGAGTTAAAAATAACTCTGACGATTGTTCAGAATGTTAATTGGCATATCTCACGTAATTGCAATTACAAATTTAGAAATAAAAGTTAATTAGACACGTAATATACAGTAACGATTATAGCAGTTCGATTACAAAAAATATGATCAGAATCAGATTTAGTATCACGAAAACATAAAATATAATCTAAAAATTTAATTTAGAAGCAAGTAACAACAATAAAAAGAATGCAAATTACAATTATATACGATATCAATATTGCTAAATCTAATTATGATTTTACATAAATTATACAGAAATTTGGCTATCAAATTATATATTTTTAAAAACATTAAATTTCAGATATAACATTTCTGTCCAAGAAATCATTTAAATGAAAGAAATTATGAGCATCAGAAGAACTACAACATTAATCCCCATTGTTAACAGGAAAAATTCTAAGAAAAAGAATTTTAACTGCAAATAAGTGTTATTATTAAAAGTAATATAGGTTGGTGCATATTAAAATTGTATCTTGCATTATATTGATTATATATATATAGAAAACTAGTCAAGTATAAACATTATTAAAATATCTCTAGAAAATAAAACAAAAGTAATAGACATTAAAGAATAAATGAAACTTTAAAGGGGGAAAAAAAAAAAAAACATGTCAAACATATAAATAGGTAAATGTATTATATAAATTAGTAATTGAAAAATTAAATTATAATTATTGTATTAGAAAGTTCTTTCGAAATGCAAATATTAATCAAAATTAAAAGTAGTATATTAAACTAAGACTGATATATAAAAATATCCTTTCGATCTGTAACATACCAATTTGACCGATAATAGACTTACCCCTATTCTTATTAACCCGTTTGAACATAAAAATTCTTCAATTAACATGAAAACAGCTGGCTTGCATTTTGTAACAGATTAGATAATAAATTAGACTTGTAATCTTAAAATATACTGTAAAAATGTAAAATTCAATTCTCCTTTGCTATGTGGTCCTGCAGCATTGAAATGTGATATCTACCCTTAATTAAATTAGTATCCTCTTCGATAAGTTCATAAGTATTGTTTCCAAAAATACGATTAATTTTATAAGGTCCTTGATAAGGTCTCAATAATTTCGCCATAATCTTATTCTTACGATCTGATACTCGCAATCTCTTGACAATGACATAGTCACCTATTTGATATGTTTTAAACTTACGTTGAACTAGCATCCTATTGCGTTCCCATTTGTCTTTCCTTTTCCTAAGTCTTCCTCTAACATCCTGTAAACGTTCTGACAAATCTAAAAGTTCCTTGTTATCCCAAGGTCTTCCAGGAAGTTCTCCGGTAAAAACTGTTATTGGAGGATGATTATGAACAGTACTCGGCGTGTTGTTCATGACGAACTCAATTTGACTTAAATGTTTAGCCCACCTATTATGTTTATCGTTTAATAAAATCCTTAAGTACTTGAGAGTTTCACGAATATACCTCTCTGTAGGATTTCCTTGTGGATACCTAATAGATGTATAATATGTCTTAACATTATAACTATGTAGAAAATCTCGATACCTATCATTAGTAAAATACGTAGCATGGTCTGATAGTATAGCTCTTGGAATACCATATTGCATGAAATAATCCTGTAAGGCTTGTAACACAGATTCGGTATTACAACGTTGCGTTGGAATTAACTTGACAAATTTAGAGAAAATATCACAGATTACCAGAATATTCCTGTATCCTTTTGTGCTAGGAATTAGATTAGATAAGAAATCTATAGAAACAAGGTCAAGTCTATCATAAGAAATGATATTATGGCTAATATTTTTAAAAGTAATATTCTTATCTTTCGCTAATTCGCAAACTTGACAATTTCTAACTACACTCTTGATAATGCGCTCGTCGTTGATACAGAAGAAAGCTTCACGGAAAATAAGCCAACATTTCCGTGCTCCTATATGTAAATACCTAGTGTGTAAATAATGAGCAATTATCCTAGTATGATACTCATTTAGAACATAAACTTCTTTTTTTCCAATTAACTTAAGTAAAAATCCGTCTTTGATTTTCATCCCCTTGTAATTTTCAACTTCCTTTAACAATTCTTTAATTTGTAAAAATTCCTGTGAAGATTGTACCTGTCTAATTTGCGTAAAAGAGAAAATACCGTGTTTCTGTAATTCTACCAGATTAATCATAATGTTCTGTTTCTTAACATCGCCATCCTTCCTTGTTAAGACATCCGCAGTGATCATCTCCCTACCTGGCCTATATTTAATATCAATCTCGTATGTTTGTATAAGCAAAGTCCATCTATAAATCCGGTTATTATTAAGCTTAGTACTCATGATGTTAATAAGAGCCTTGTGATCTGTCTCTAAAGTGAATCTTTTACCAATCAAATAGTATTTCAATTTGGTTAACGCAAACACAATTGCCAACATCTCCTTTTCAGAAATCGTATACCTGATCTCACATGGTTTCAATGTTCTTGATATAAAATAGATAGGTATTTCCTGACCCATTTTAATCTGAACCAATTCAGCAGCAATGGTCTGATGTGAAGCATCTGTTCGCACTATAAAAGGTAAATTAAAGTCGGGATGATGTAACTTAAGGTTGTCCACGAAATTTTCCTTCAACTTAATAAAACATGATTCGCACTCTGGAGACCAATTCCATTTAACAGCTTTCTTAAGTAAATTCAACAAAGGTAAAGTTTGTTGGCTATAATTTGACACAAATTTTCTGTAATAGTTTAGAATACCAAGAAAACCTCTCAATGTTCTTAAATTCTTCGGACGAGGGAAATTCCTAATCTCATCTAAACGTTGAGGATCTAATAAAACATTCTTTTCATTAATTATATATCCCAAATAATTGACTTCTTCCCTAAAAAATTGACATTTACTTAAGTTTAATTTCATACCTTCCTCTCTTAAAGTATTTAAGACAATAGTCAGATGTTGAAAATGTTCCTGTACACTGTTAGAGAAAATTATAATATCATCAAGGTAATGTAAAGTAAAATCTTCGTACTTATCTAATATCTGGTGTAAAAATCTTATTAAAGCGGCGGGCGAAGTTTTTAGACCAAAAGGACAAACTCGAAATTGATAGACCACTCCATTTATAATGAAACCACAATATTTTCGAGAATTCTTTTCTAAGTTAATTAGCCAAAAAGCGTTTTTCAAGTCTAATTTACTATATACTTTCTTATTACCACATTTTGTAAGAAGGACGTCAATATTTTGAGGCATTTCAAACTCCGGTTTTATTCTAAGGTTCAAGGCGCGTGCATCTAGGCATATTCTTAAAGAATCATCTTTTTTCTTCACAATAACAATTGGATTAATAAAATACGTGTTAGATCTTTCTATTATACCAGTATCTTCTAAGCGTTTCAATTCCTTGTTTATTCTTTCCTGGTAATAATAGGGTATGGGATAGTTTTTGCTTGCTAAAGGATCTTCTTTATCAATTCTAATAACATGTTCGTAGTTTCTAGCAAACACAATAGCATCATTAATCAACTGCATGTTATTATATAAGATATCAATTAATCTATGGGAAACATGGTCATCTTTAATATTTTGCTTCATAATTAATTCCTCTATCTCCTCTAAACTATTTACTGTTTTACCAACTTTCGCTTCATCTCTCACCTCCAAAACATTTTCTTCTTCATAATTATTCAATCCTAATCCCGTCAACCTATTTTCCACTCCATTATAATCATTATTTATATTCATATATTCAATATTTAAACCATCTTCCAAACTATCACATACATTTTCCTTCTTCTTAACCATATTAATCCTAAACATAACATTATTTATCTCTTCATTTAACTTATCTTCTTTATATTTAAAATACTCAACTTTTTCCTCCTCAGTTAACGTTTCAACTAAATTAATTATATTATCATAAGTAAAAACACAAGAGCTTTTTTTTTATCGGATAAATTTCTCTTTGTAACGAAATTATTTTGCCAATCAGTAATTTGACGAGAAAAACTTACATGAAAAAATCGCGAGACGATAGTCGAGCGATTTTTTCTAATGTAAGTTTTTCGAGCGAAATTACTGATTGGAAAAATATTGAGTTAAAAAGAAATTTATCCGATTGAAAGAAAAGCTCGAGTGTTTTTTGGCAAGATAAATTAACGACATGAATAAAACTTTTTAAATTGTCTCCATATTGACGATTTTGTATTTCTTGTGTTTTGCAGTATTGATCTTTTGATATTTGTTGAAATTTCCCCAAACCGACTCGTATTTTACGTTCAACGATACTTAATAGTTATTACCTGTCAGCTGCCAAAATAAATTAAGTGATGCAGGGCTACTAGATATGTAACAGGAAGAAGCATTTTTATCGGAGGAAGAAGCATTTTTATCGGTGATAAAAAGCTATGTAGGTTTTTATCGCTGTCAAAGTGACAAAAATGTCACCCGCATATGGACATTTTTATATAGGAGTTAATTTATCTTTAATAAAAATCTTACCCTCCAAGAAATCCATAACCATACCTAAAACTTTTATATTATCAATACCTATAATAGCGTCATATTGAAGTTTTTCAATCATATAAAAAGGTATTATGTATTTATGATTATTTATAATGATATCTGTAGAAATCCTTTGATTAATTGATCCTATCCGTCTCTTATTAGCGGCGACTATATCCGTGCCTTTAATTTTAATGATTTTGTCCTCATAATTATTTATTAGTTTCACCTTGTCCTCATGTATCAATGATATCTCTGCACCGGTATCTATCAAACAATTGATAATGCCATCATCTAATTTAATTTTAATAATAGGTAAATTATAAGTATCCAATATTTTATTTTCATTATCATAAACAGAAATAAATTCTTCGGGGTTTTGATAAAAAGAAATATTGTTAAATTTATGTGGTATGTTACAGTCGATCCGACTTAAATGTTTGTCGTGCTGGTACTGGGAATCGGATTGTTGTATAAGTCCTGTTTTTTTATCGAAGTTTTTTTTTGGGTAAATTCGGGTTCTGGAACAGTCGGTGACAAAGATCTATGTCTTCGTTGTATATTATTAATATGTCCACGTCCTCTCGAATTAAAATTATCATTATATTTAGTTTTTCTAGAAAAATGGTTATTTCTTAAATTATGACCGAAATTATTATTATTATTAAATGAAGAACGATTAAAATTATTGTAATTATTATTATAAGATCTATTATTTGACGGTTGTGGGAAATTGTAATCTTGACGAATATCATTTCTATTAAAATTCTGGGGACGTGAGTTAAAATTCCTGTTATAAATATTAAATGGAGCTCTATTATTATTATAATTGTGACGAAGATTATCCATAACATGATTATTAGTCTGATTATTATGAAGATCAGGTTGATTAAAAGTTCGGTTCATATTCATAGGGTTATTAAAATTATAATTTCGATTATACATACCTCTAAAACTGTTATTATCACCTATTCTCTGATTATTCTCGGAATAATCATCCAACCTCCTAAGTATGTCCATCAATGAATCCATATCATTCACCCTCTGGCAAATAATCGCGTGCGTATCCGTATGAATATAGTGATTCAAAAGCTGTCGCGCTATTGAAGCTTCGTCCAAATCAGGGACATATTTACAACTATTATATATCTTTGAAGCATACGCCTCTCGTGATGTTGATCCCAATCTATACTTCCCTGTAAGTAAGCGAATCTTGGCACGATTCTGCTGAGTTTCGTCCCAGAAATTCTTTTTGAAAAGGTCAACAAATTTATTAAGATCAGCGCAATGTTCTTCTATGCGCATAAACCAATCTAATGCACTATTCTTCAGGGTAGCTCTCAATATATACAACCGCTGTTTTTGATCTGGTATATCTTCTAAATACCTCACCATTGAAGTTAAATAAGTCATCGGATGTACTATGTTAACGTCGCCATTAAAAGTAATTAAATTTTCAACTCTCAGCAGCGGTAGACCATAAGATTGATAGTTTGTTGTTACTAATCTTTGATTAATAGTATCCCTCATACTCCTTATTTCAGTGTCGATAAAATCCTTGTTGCTACACTGATCCCTCAACAAATCCTGTAAATTGTTCTTCACCGCGTTGATCTCTTTATTGTAAATATCTTCGTACTCCAAAGACCTTAGATTAACTGTATTAAAATTCTGCAAACATTTCTCCTGATGTTTAACTATCTGCTCCTCCAGAATGTCTTTATTCGAGTTAATAATTGTGGCAACCTCTTCTTTTTGTAAAGACAATTTTATTTCCACATTTGCCTGAATACGTTCTTCGGAATCCTTCAAAAGTAATCCCCATTGTCTATTTTGTAAATTAATTGTATCTTCTAGTTTAGTATTAATGTTATGTTCCATTTTCTCATTCATTATCTTCATATCTTCTTTAAGAGTATGTTGATTCTGTTCTATTTTCTCGTTTATCATCTTCATTTCTTCTTTAAGATCTTGTTGATTTTCATCCTTCATTATCCTTATTTCCTCCCTCATATCTTGTTGATTCTTTTCTATCTTCTCATTCGTACTTTTAATTCCCATGATTGCTTCAAACAAAACCTTCATCTGGTCTGTCGGCATTTCTTCACGAACAGATTGAGTTACTGGTATAGTCGATCTTTCTCCTTCCCCTTTCTCCTGACCATCATCAGATCTTTCCATACTAGATCCTGAACGAGATCTTGTTTCCATAGTCGAAGAGATATAAATATTAATATATTATTCGCAAATAAATTTATTGTATGAATAACGAAAAGTGTTATTAAAAATATGAAACTATATTGTAAATATTTGTATTATAGATAGTCAATAAATAAATATAACGACGTTTTCTTTATTAATATTTTGTAGAATTAGAACACACCACACACAACTCCCTATTAATGTCGTTATGTCAATAATATAAGATATTTTAAATTAATAAATTACCTTTATTCTATGTACTCAACATCCTCTATCTAAACAACCGTTAAATTGCCCCACGTTGGGCGCCAATTTTGTAATAAATATAAAAGCCGGGATAATAATTATGAGAATGAATATAAATTATAGAAAAATAAATGAAATAGGAGCTGAGACTGCTTAATCTTCGGGTCTATAGGCGGGATCCGGATGTTCGGATATCAGGAATTAAGTACACAAAATAATACGAATATGTATATGTTTGTAATAAATATATTAAAGAATTAAACTGTTGTATTTTCTTAAATAAGTAAAACAAGATACAAATTGAATATGTTAGGTGAGTATGTTACTCCCTATATTATACTGTAAAATGGGAAGCCTACCCCAAATTAACATAAAACAAGATCTATTAGTGCATCAATTATTATAGATTTTTATATTGCAAATATAAACATTATTGAAAAGTGATTATTATTTTGGAATTACGTGAGTATTAATTAAATATTTAAGACTTGTGGGAAATGTTATATCTTGAGGAAAATTACAGACAACAAAATATGAAATACCTGTTCTATTGGTATAAACAGTAACAATAAATCTGAAGTACGTGTATCTTCTGGATGATATTAAAAACCACGATGTAGATCGTCAGTTACAATTGTGGAAGATCACGATAATCTGGTTTGTCACATCTAGTAGAGATGATCCTAATATAAAACGGCTTATAATCCTGGTGAACGTAGGTTTCAGCAAGGTTATGTGTTAATATAATAAACAGGGAAAGGTGTAATTTATCCCTCGGAATCCAATGTAATTACTGGAAACTCCATCAAAAACTCTGCATAACTGCAAATAATAACTGTGACGAGGATATAACGTTGAAAACTGTATATAAGGATTCCTGGAATAATCCACTCGTAGAAAATTCTAACAGCAAGGTATTTCCCAATATTTTATTATTAAAACACTACTTTTTATCGAATTCTTATGGTTTTTACTTTAAAATTAATAAACTTGAAGAGATAACTTTAAATATAACAATCTTCACCAATTTCGTGCAAAAAAAACTATCTTATTTATCCTTTTTTTTTTTATTGTCATGACTCCCATTAGAAAATTTACATTTTTGAATCAGATTTTCTTTGGAATAAATACAGTAAGTTCAAAAGTTAAATTAAAAGTCATTTTGACAATTTAGTAAGGAAAAATTTAAAGTGTTTCTATGAAAATCTTACATGAACCAGAGTTAAAAATAACTCTGACGATTGTTCAGAATGTTAATTGGCATATCTCACGTAATTGCAATTACAAATTTAGAAATAAAAGTTAATTAGACACGTAATATACAGTAACGATTATAGCAGTTCGATTACAAAAAATATGATCAGAATCAGATTTAGTATCACGAAAACATAAAATATAATCTAAAAATTTAATTTAGAAGCAAGTAACAACAATAAAAAGAATGCAAATTACAATTATATACGATATCAATATTGCTAAATCTAATTATGATTTTACATAAATTATACAGAAATTTGGCTATCAAATTATATATTTTTAAAAACATTAAATTTCAGATATAACATTTCTGTCCAAGAAATCATTTAAATGAAAGAAATTATGAGCATCAGAAGAACTACAACAATATATATATATATATATATATATATATATATATATATATATATATATATATATATATATATTGTAGAAGAGCCAATTGACCTTATTATATTTACAAAATTTAATGATTTTATATTGAAGCTGATATGTTAAATGGCCCTTACGTTGGTTCGTCTAAAATGTTAAAAGCCAGTCGTAACAGCCCCTACGTTGGGCCGACCAAATTGAAGAAGAGCCAAAGGGCTTAATAAATAAATACAAAATTTAATGTTTAAATATCAAGAAGCTGGTAAGGTAATTTTTTTAAAATGAAATACAAATCTCTATTTAAATAAGGTATCAAATGTTACATATAGATGGAGTTGTTTTGGAATATTATATCTGTTACTTGCGTATAATTCAACCGATACATAATCGTTTAATAACGAAGTATACTTAACCTCCACAGCTGGATATGTATATAACTTCTTATATTTATTGTCGGGTGGGCTTAAATTTGCGTTAAATGTGCGGCTATATTAGAACAATGAGACTCTTTGGTTGTGCTTACAAAATACACATGAATGCAGGTTCGGTACTTCAATAAGAATACATACAAAATTAAATGGTAAACAACACAGTGAATCATGGTATTTTTTTAATTACAAATTCTACTAAATGAAACGAATGAGTTAAGGAATAATGTAAAGGCTTTAATGAAAGTGTTAAATAACAGGTAAGTGGTCGATATTATAAAATTAGTCTAAATCAAAATGAATCATGTCACGTGATAACATCAACATAAAATAAATTTAAGGTTAAACATATAGAATAAATGAAGGTGACTTTAAATGAGCTAAATACATAAATGTTACCATTAAAATTGAATAATTATAAACAGGGAACTGTATTCTTCAATCTTTAAATTAAATACTACAAATACTAAATGTACCCATAAGGTATATCTATTCAAAAAATCTTAATAGAGGTTATATTTTGTGAAATGAATTAATTCAACATTTTCAAAATTTGTAGGAAATTGGAATAATACTTATGTAAAAATAGACGAGAATGGATGAGTCTTGAGTCTTCCGTGTATTCGAAAAGGCAGGATGCAGGTTTAGGCGGTTTTTCGGACGGCGTCACCCATTAGCTTCTATCTAGCGGCGTGCTATTCCCGGTGAAATGAAATTTTTGGTTTTTTTTGCGGCACTGGTTGAGGTCTGAACCCGCAAAATGCGTCAAACAGGAGCTGGATAAACAGGTAATGTTTTACTAGGTTCGTTGTATAAGTTTTTTAATTTAATTTTAGATTTCTCTGTTTATTTCCAGAGAGGCACTTGAATACGTCAAGGTGTTTTTCGGAATTTTTGATCTAGTGACGCTAACTCTTGTTTGTTCCGAATGCTAGCTTCTTATTCGTCTAATTTGTATTTATTAATATAATCTCGCTGCTTAATTTAATGAAAATGATAATTTAATCACTCAAATTACATTTATGCTTAATAAAAATTACATATTTTATTTTAGTAAATAAATAATTGTCATGTGAATGTTAATAATTTTATATTATGCTAATTTATGGTTGGGATATTTCCCGCTGTAGTTATTTCAAATAAATACAGTTTTCTCTAAAATAATTCGCGTCATTTATTAATAATCAATTAAGTTGAAATATCTTCGGAAATCCAAAATATAGAAATGAAATGACTAAGGCAGATAAAAATAAATAAATATGAGAATTAATTTTGAACAATTAAAAACGCGAAATCAAGTTTATTGATTTGACTTATGAAGAATTCAGTTCCAAAATTTTCTTATTTTCTACCATTTACATATAAACGTTAACTATCTATATTTTATAAACTAAGGCTCTCTTATGTGTAGGCTTGACCTACCTCAATATATATATATATTGTTGTGGGTCTGTTCTCTTCTTAAATGAATTCTTCTTCTAATTAAATATCAGTTCCAAGAATGTTATATCTGGAATAATCAGATTTGTGAAACATTACTTTATAGATAGAATTTTGTATTTTAAAGATGTAAAATCATAATTGGTTTTAAAAATCATGTTACCGATTAATATGATATGTTATATTTAGTCAATCTTTATATTTCGCTCTTTTATTAAATTCATCTTACTTATGTTCGCGAGAATTTTAGATTTCTAAAACTGACTATGATTATTTCATGTATGTCAAATTACTGTAAACTCTGTTATTTATTATCACTTTTGATAACATCACTTTTATATGTGCATTTGGAATTACGTGAGTTGGATTTATTATCACATTAATAGACTGTCAGAGATATTTTCATCTCTGTAATATTTAAGAAATACAGATATGAAATATTTAAAACTATTTCTTTCCATTCTGACAAAATTATATTTTATATAATTTTGAAATTCATTGTATAAATTTTCTAAGAAAATTTGATTTATGTTTCTACAAAATTTCTTATGTAGTCAAGACGATGAAAAACAAGATTATTGATTATTGATTTGGAAGATTTTTGCATGGAGTTTAAAAAAGTAAAGTGAAATTTTAAAATTCCTCTTTAAATATATTATATAAATTACTTATGGTTACATATAATTCTCAGGAAAGTGGTATAATTATATTCACATAATTTATTTACCTGGAAAGAAGGTTATCTTCGTGTGTGGAAGTTCTAGAAAACTTAATAACTATTACTTTAGAACTTTCCATCATATCTAATGTAGCTTACGTTAAAGCAGCGCTCAATTAGAAGATTCTGGACCCCTTTTTGGTTATTTTCAAAATAAGAAACCCACAGCAGGATATAATCATTGTACATAACCTAGCAGTTTTCTACGTATAATAAAAACGTTTGCAGATTTGAGATAAGTAAAACTACCAGACGATTGTGCCAAATATTTAGAAGCCTACCTAGAGTATTCTTCATCCAGAGAACACGTTGAATTAGATATTACCATATCAGTCATAAGCATCAGGTATTCTTAAGAAAATTTATTCCTGTATTTAAAATTAAAGATATAACATTTCTTGCGTTCTCATATTATAAAATTAAATTACTCACGTTATTTCAATAATAATATACTTCTACATATTATTATCAGAACATTGTTATTCTTATTTTGTTTAATCTCCAGATTTTGACACGATTCATTCATTTGTATAATAAAATTCACTATTTTGATGTAGGCAACCCAATGTATCTAGCATTATAGAAGGTTGCATACGTATACATTTGAAACTTATCATATTAAACGTTATTGAATCTTGTAGTCTGTCGTAATTATATTGTTTAATAAATTTATTTGTTATTTAAATTAACTTAGTCGTTTTATTTTATGTATATCTGTGTTGCTGTCTGTATATTCGGAACTCGCTTGTAACTCTGAGATTAGGAAGTTTCTGCTCATTATTTTATTAAGTTCTTTATTTAAATATCTGAGCTAGTTTTTCTATTATTTCATTTTTAATTTTTCATTCATTATTTTTCAGCCTTCCGCTTTAATCATTTATTGACGCCAGCAACGTCGGGCAATTTAACGGATATGCAGACAAATATTATAGGGTACATAAAATAAAAGATGATTTAATATCTTATAATATAAATAAACAACGTAATTTTGTGGGAAAATTGTATTATTAAAAAAAAAACAGAATATATATACCTTATACAGAATACTATATGATATATTACATTTTAAATTATTCTTATAATCACCTACTTTCATCTTACATACTCATTAATACATTTTATCAACTATGGAAACACGTTCCCGTTCTGGATCAAGAATGGAGATAACAGAAGTTGGACAAGATAAAGGTGAAGGAGAGAGGTCCACTAGTACAGAGATTC
This sequence comes from Melolontha melolontha, assembly GCA_935421215.2. Classification (NCBI taxonomy): domain Eukaryota; kingdom Metazoa; phylum Arthropoda; class Insecta; order Coleoptera; family Scarabaeidae; genus Melolontha; species Melolontha melolontha. Next base: position 44,417,363 of record OW285240.1, on the reverse strand, counting down.
ATGCGGTACAGGAAGAAACGTCAACAGACCAGATGAAGATTATGTTTGAAGCGATAATGGGAATGAAAAGCACGAATGAGAGGATAGAACAAAGTCTTAAAGAAGATATGAGGATATTATATGAGAAAATAGAACAAAATCAACAGGAAATGGAGAGAATGAATGAAAAGCTAGAACAAAATATTAACGCTAAACTAGAAGATACTATAAATTTACAAAACAGGCAATGGGGACTACTTTTGAAGGATTCCGAAGAACGTATTCAGGCAAGTGTGGAAGTAAAATTGTCTTTACAAAAAGAAGAGGTTACTTCAATCATTAACACGAATAAAGACATTCTGGGGGAGCAGATAGTATCACATCAGGAGAAATGTCTGCAGAACTTTAATACAGTCAATCAGAGATCATTGGAGTACGAAGACATGTACAATAAAGAGATCAACGCGGTGAAGAATAATTTACAGGTTTTGATGAAGGATCAGTGTAGCAACAAGGATTCTATTGACACCGAAATAAGGAGTATAAGGAATTCTATCAATCAAAAATTAGTATCAACAAACTATCAACCTTATGGTCTACCGCTGCAGAGAGTTGAGAATTTAATTACTTTTAATGGCGACATTAACATAGAAGATCCGATGACCTATTTAACTTCAATGGTAAAGTATCTAGAAGATATAGCAGATCAGAAACAGCGGATGTATATACTGAGAGCCACCCTTAAGAATAGCGCTTTAGATTGGTTTATGCGGATAGAAGAACATTGTTCTGATCTTAATAAATTTGTAGACCATTTCAAGAAGAATTTCTGGGACGAAACTCAGCAGAATCGTGCCAAGATTCGCTTACTTACAGGGAAGTATAGAATGGGATCAACATCACGGGAGGCATACGCTTCGAAGATTTATAATAATTGTAAATATGTTCCTGATTTGGACGAAGCTTCAATAGCGCGTCAGCTTTTGAATCATTTCATCCACACGGATACGCACGCGATTATATGCCAAAGGGTGAATGACATAGACTCGCTGATTGACATACTTAGGAGGTTGGATGATTATTCCGAGAACAATCAGAATATAGGTGGGAATAACAATTTCAGGAGTATGCTTGATAGGAATTACAACACTTATAATCCCTTTAATATTAACCGAACGAATAATCAATCTGTTCTTTATAATGATCGGTCCAACAATCATAATATGGATAAATTTCGACATAATAATAATAGTGCACCATTTAATGTTAATAATAGGAATATCAACTCTCGTCCTCAAAATTCATTCAAAAATGATTATCGACAAAATTCAAGTTTTCCACAGCCGTCTAATAATAGACCTTTTAATAATAACAATAATAACTTTAATCGTTCACTAAATTATAATACTAACAACAATTTCGGACATAATTCTAGGAACAATCATTTCACAAGAAGCAGTAGGTTTAATAATAATAATGTCAATACAAGAGGACGTGGACACATTATTAGCAACTATCGTAGACATAGGTCGTTATCACCAAGGATACCAGAACCCGTTTTTGACAAAAAAAAAACTTCGTTAGAGAAACTGGATCTTTACGAAAACCCAAGGCCCAGTACCAGCACGTCAAACATCTAAAAATATTCGACTGTAACATACCATGCAAACTTTACAATATTTCTTTCTACCAAAACCCCGAAGAATTTATTAATATTTATGACAATGAAAATATTTTATTAGATATATATAATTTACCCATTAATAATATTATAATAGATGGAGGTATTTACAATTGCTTGATTGATACAGGTGCGGAAATTTCTTTGATAAAAGAGGACAAGGCTAAATTAATTAATAACTACAAGGACAAAATTATCAAAATTAAAGGCACGGATATAGTCGCCGCAAATAGGAAACGGGTAGGGACAATTAATCAGAGAATTACTACGGACATCATAATTAATAAACATAAATATATAATACCATTTTATATAATAGGAAAACTTCAATACGATGCTATTATTGGTATCGATAATATTAAATCTTTAGGAATGGTGATGGATTTCGAAGAAGGAAAGATTAGTATTAAAGATAATGTAATTAATTTAATTGAAACGTTGACTGAGGAGGAAAAAGCAGATTATTTAAAATACAAAGAAGAAAAGTTAAATGATGAGATTAATAATGTTATGTATAGGTTTAATATGGATATGAAGAAGGGATTTACGTGTGGTAATATGGTTGAAGGTTTAAATAATGCATATATAAATATAAATAATGATTATAATGGAGTGGAAAATAGGTTAGTAGGATTAGGAATGAATAATAATGAAGAAGATGATGTTTTGGAGGTGCGAGAAGAAGTGAAAGTTGGAATTACAGTTAATAATTTAAAAGAAATAGAAGAGTTGATAATGAAGCTAAATATTAAAGATGATCATGTTTCCCATAGATTAATCGATATTTTATACAATAACTTACAGTTAATAAATGACGATATTGTGTTTGCTAAAAATTATGAACATATAATTAGAATTGATAAAGAAGATCCGTTAGTTAGTAAGAATTATCCGATTCCCTATTATTACCAGGATAGAATAAACAAGGAATTGAAACGCTTAGAAGATACTGGTATAATAGAAAGAACTAACACATATTTTATAAATCCAATTGTTATAGTGAAGAAGAAAGATGATTCGTTAAGAATATGCTTAGATGCACGTGCCTTGAATCTTAGAATTAAACCAGAATTTGAAATGCCTCAAAATATTGATGTCCTTCTTACGAAGTGTGGTAATAAGAAAATATATAGTAAATTAGACTTGAAAAACGCTTTTTGGCTAATCAACTTAGAAAAGAATTCACGTAAATACCGTGGTTTCATTATAAATGGAGTGGTTTATCAATTTCGAGTTTGCCCTTTTGGTTTAAAAACTTCGCCTGCTGCATTAATACGATTTTTACACCAGATATTAGATAAGTACGAAGATTTTACTTTACATTACCTTGATGATATTATAATTTTTTCGAACAGTATACAGGAACATTTTCAACATCTGTCGATTATCTTAATTACCTTAAGAGAGGAAGGAATGAAATTAAACTTAGGTAAATGTCAATTTTTCAGGGAGGAAGTAAACTATTTGGGTTATATAATTAATGAAAAGAATGTATTATTAGATCCTCAACGTTTAGATGAGATCAGGAATTTTTCCTCGTCCGAAGAATTTAAGAACCTTGAGAGGATTCCTTGGTATTCTAAATTATTATAGGAAATTTGTATCCAATTATAGTCAACAAACTTTACCTTTGTTGAATTTACTTAAGAAAGTTGTTAAGTGGAATTGGTCGTCAGAGTGCGAAACATGTTTTATAAAGTTAAAGGAAAACTTCGTGGACAACCTAAAGTTACATCATCCTGACTTTAATTTACCTTTCATAGTGCGAACAGACGCTTCACATCAGACTATTGCCGCTGAATTGGTGCAGATTAAAATGGGTCAGGAAATACCTATCTATTTTATATCAAGAACATTGAAACCGTGTGAGATCGGATATACGATTTCTGAAAAGGAGATGTTGGCAATTGTGTTTGCTCTAACAAAGTTGAAATACTATTTGATTGGTAAAAAAATTACTTTAGAGACAGATCACAAGGCTCTTATTAACATCATGAGTACTAAACTCAATAATAACCGGATTTATAGATGGACTTTGCTTATACAAACTTACGAGATTGATATTAAATATAGGCCAGGTAGGGAGATGATCACTGCGGATGCCTTAACAAGGAAGGATGGTGATGTTAAGAAACAGAACATTTATGATTAATCTGGTAGAATTACAGAAACACGGCATTTTCTCTTTTACGAAAATTAGACAGGTACAATCTTCACAAAATTAAAGACGGTTTTTTACTTAAGTTAATTGGCAAAAATGAAGTTTATGTTCTAAATGAGTTTCATACAAGGATAATTGCACATTATTTACACACTAGGTATTTACATATAGGAGCACGGAAATGTTGGTTAATTTTCCGTGAAGCTTTCTTCTGTATTAACGACGAGCGCATTATCAAGAGTGTGGTTAGAAATTGTCAAGTTTGCGAATTAGCGAAAGATAAGAATTTTACACATAAAAATATTAGCCATAATATTGTTTCTTATGATAGACTCGACCTTGTATCCATAGATTTCTTATCTAACCTAATTCCAAGTACAAAAGGATATAAGAATATTCTGGTAATTTGTGACATATTTTCTAAATTTGTTAAATTAATTCCTACGCAACGTTGTAATACCGAATCTGTGTTACAAGCCTTACAGGATTATTTCATGCAATATGGTATTCCAAGAGCTATATTGTCAGATCATGCCACATATTTTACAAACGATAGGTATCTAAATTTTCTACACAGCCATAATGTTAAATCATATTACACTTCTATTAGATATCCTCAAGGAAACCCGACTGAGAGATATATCCGTGAAACTCTTAAGTATCTAAGGATTTTGTTAGTAGATAAACATAATAGATGGGCTAAGTATTTACCTCAAATTGAATTCGTCATGAATAATACGCCGAGCACTGTTCATAATCACTCTCCTATAACAGTTTTTACTGGAGAACTTCCTGGAAGACCTTGGGATAATAAGGAACTTTTAGATTTTTCAGAACGTTTACAGGAGGTTAGAGATAGACTTAGGAAAAGGAAAGATAAGTGGGAACGCAATAGGATGCGAGTTCAACGGAAGTACAAAACATACCAAATAGGTGACTATGTTATAGTTAAGAGATTGCGTGTAACTGACCGTAAGAATAAGATCATGGCAAAGTTATTGAGACCATATCAAGGACCTTATAAAATTAATCGTATTTTTGGCAATAATACATATGAATTAATCGAAGATGAAACTAATTTTATTAAGGGTAGATACCACGTTTCGATGTTACAGGATCATTTAGCAAAGGAGAATTGTATTTAAAAACCAGCATCATATATGTTACGAAAATAAGTCTAATTTATAATTTCTTTCAAAATAATGTTGCATGTTAGTTATTTACATACTTTAAATGAATGAATTTATATACACATGGGTTAATATGAATAGGGGTTAGATAATTAATTAGCTGTTAGTCAGGTATGTTACAGGTCGAAAGGATATAATTATTTATATAAATCATATTTAATATACAACTACTAATCTAAATAAATATCTACAGTTCGAAATAATATTTTAATACATTCGTTTTAGTTTAATATTCAATTTTTCCAGTTAATATTTTTCAAAAATCTCAACGAATAATTTCTTTAACTTCAGTTATGACAATATAATAATGACAATTGTAATATTATAACTTTGATACATTTTCTCTATAATTTGATTATCACATGTTATCCTGAAAGATAAAACATTTTACTTAAATGCTTTATGCTTTATATAATGAATTTGAGATTCTTTCAATAGTTTTAAAATATGTAAGATTTATTTATTTAATAATTTTCTTTTAAATTTAACTTTTTTTTGTTTTTTTAATTATAATAGCTTGGTACTATTACTTTCTATAGGTAATTAATATAAAGTTTAGTTTGCCCGTTTGTGTGAATTAATTTGATCAGTTTTCATTTATTTTTATATCTATTCAAAATAGTACTTAGAGAGACAGTACTGAGAGAAAAAAATAATTATTACAAGATACAATCTTCGTTTATACACATTTTCTATGCCTTCTATTATTGTACTTAATTTTCGGAAAAAAAAAAATTCCTACTTCTTGGTTTCTATTTTTTTTTTTTTCGTGATCAATGGGGATAATGATGTGGGTCTGTTCTCTTCTTAAATGAATTCTTCTTCTAATTAAATATCAGTTCCAAGAATGTTATATCTGGAATAATCAGATTTGTGAAACATTACTTTATAGATAGAATTTTGTATTTTAAAGATGTAAAATCATAATTGGTTTTAAAAATCATGTTACCGATTAATATGATATGTTATATTTAGTCAATCTTTATATTTCGCTCTTTTATTAAATTCATCTTACTTATGTTCGCGAGAATTTTAGATTTCTAAAACTGACTATGATTATTTCATGTATGTCAAATTACTGTAAACTCTGTTATTTATTATCACTTTTGATAACATCACTTTTATATGTGCATTTGGAATTACGTGAGTTGGATTTATTATCACATTAATAGACTGTCAGAGATATTTTCATCTCTGTAATATTTAAGAAATACAGATATGAAATATTTAAAACTATTTCTTTCCATTCTGACAAAATTATATTTTATATAATTTTGAAATTCATTGTATAAATTTTCTAAGAAAATTTGATTTATGTTTCTACAAAATTTCTTATGTAGTCAAGACGATGAAAAACAAGATTATTGATTATTGATTTGGAAGATTTTTGCATGGAGTTTAAAAAAGTAAAGTGAAATTTTAAAATTCCTCTTTAAATATATTATATAAATTACTTATGGTTACATATAATTCTCAGGAAAGTGGTATAATTATATTCACATAATTTATTTACCTGGAAAGAAGGTTATCTTCGTGTGTGGAAGTTCTAGAAAACTTAATAACTATTACTTTAGAACTTTCCATCATATCTAATGTAGCTTACGTTAAAGCAGCGCTCAATTAGAAGATTCTGGACCCCTTTTTGGTTATTTTCAAAATAAGAAACCCACAGCAGGATATAATCATTGTACATAACCTAGCAGTTTTCTACGTATAATAAAAACGTTTGCAGATTTGAGATAAGTAAAACTACCAGACGATTGTGCCAAATATTTAGAAGCCTACCTAGCTGTACCTTTTGGAGATTTCTCAGAGTATTCTTCATCCAGAGAACACGTTGAATTAGATATTACCATATCAGTCATAAGCATCAGGTATTCTTAAGAAAATTTATTCCTGTATTTAAAATTAAAGATATAACATTTCTTGCGTTCTCATATTATAAAATTAAATTACTCAAGTTATTTCAATAATAATATACTTCTGCATATTATTATCAGAACATTGTTATTCTTATTTTGTTTAATCTCCAGATTTTGACAAGATTCATTCTTTTTGTATAATAAAATTCACTATTTTGATGTAGGCAACCCAATGTATCTAGCATTATAGAAGGTTGCATACGTATACATTTGAAACTTATCATATTAAACGTTATTGAATCTTGTAGTCTGTCGTAATTATATTGTTTAATAAATTTATTTGTTATTTAATTTAACTTAGTCGTTTTATTTTATGTATATCTGTGTTGCTGTCTGTATATTCGGAACTCGCTTGTAACTCTGAGATTAAGAAGTTTCTGCTCATTATTTTATTAAGTTCTTTATTTAAATATCTGAGCTAGTTTTTCTATTATTTCATTTTTAATTTTTCATTCATTATTTTTCAGCCTTCCGCTTTATATCAATATATATATATATATATATTGATATAATGCCGTAGAGGCTTAGCAGAGAAAAGTCCCACGTTCGGGCGACAATACATGATATAATGCGGAAGGCTGAAAAATAATGAATGAAAAATTAAAAATGAAATAATAGAAAAACTAGCTCAGATATTTAAATAAAGAACTTAATAAAATAATGAGCAGGAACTTCTTAATCTCAGAGTTACAAGCGAGTTCCGAATATACAGACAGCAACACAGATATACATAAAATAAAACGACTAAGTTAAATTAAGTAACAAATAAATTTATTAAACAATATAATTACGACAGACTACAAGATTCAATAACGTTTAATATGATAAGTTTCAAATGTATACGTATGCAACCTTCTATAATGCTAGATACATTGGGTTGCCTACATCAAAATAGTGAATTTTATTATACAAATGAATGAATCGTGTCAAAATCTGGAGATTAAACAAAATAAGAATAACAATGTTCTGATAATAATATGCAGAAGTATATTATTATTGAAATAACTTGAGTAATTTAATTTTATAATATGAGAACGCAAGAAATGTTATATCTTTAATTTTAAATACAGGAATAAATTTTCTTAAGAATACCTGATGCTTATGACCGATATGGTAATATCTAATTCAACGTGTTCTCTGGATGAAGAATACTCTGAGGAATCTCCAAAAGGTACAGCTAGGTAGGCTTCTAAATATTTGGCACAATCGTCTGGTAGTTTTACTTATCTCAAATCTGCAAACGTTTTTATTATACGTAGAAAACTGCTAGGTTATGTACAATGATTATATCCTGCTGTGGGTTTCTTATTTTGAAAATAACCAAAAAGGGGTCCAGAATCTTCGAATTGAGCGCTGCTTTAACGTAAGCTACATTAGATATGATGGAAAGTTCTAAAGTAATGGTTATTAAGTTTTCTAGAACTTCCACACACGAAGATAACCTTCTTTCCAGGTAAATAAATTATGTGAATATAATTATACCACTTTCCTGAGAATTATATGTAACCATAAGCAATTTATATAATATATTTAAAGAGGAATTTTAAAATTTCACTTTACTTTTTTAAACTCCATGCAAAAATCTACCAAATCAATAATCAATAATCTTGATTTTCATCGTCTTGACTACATAAGAAATTTTGTAGAAACATAAATCAAATTTTCTTAGAAAATTTATACAATGAATTTCAAAATTATAAAAAAGATAATTTTGTCAGAATAGAAAGAAATAGTTTTAAATATTTCATATCTGTATTTCTTAAATATTACAGAGATGAAAATATCTCTGACAGTCTATTAATGTGATAATAAATCCAACTCACGTAATTCCAAATGCACATTTAAAAGTGATATTATCAAAAGTGATAATAAATATCAGAGTTTACAGTAATTTGAACATACATGAAATAATCATAGTCAGTTTTAGAAATCTAAAATTCTCGCGAACATAAGTAAGATGAATTTAATTAAAGGGCGAAATATAAAGATTGACTAAATATAACATATCATATTAATCGGTAACATGATTTTTAAAACCAATTATGATTTTACATCTTTAAAATACAAAATTCTATCTATAAAGTAATGTTTCACAAATCTGATTATTCCAGATATAACATTCTTGGAACTGATATTTAATTAGAAGAAGAATTCATTTAAGAAGAGAACAGACCCACATCATTATATATATATATATATATATATATATAGATAATTATTTCGTGACTTTTGTATGTTATGGTAGATTCAATTAGTTGGCGATTTAAGGTCTGGTTTTACTTAAAAATGTATATATTTAAAACAATCTTACATGTTTCGGCAAATGATGCTTTTCTGAAAGAATTTAAAATATAAATGATAGTATATTAATGTCATACTTATACATACTTATACATTTGTAGTTGTCATGGATAATAAATATGAGAATTAATTTTGAACAATTAAAAACGCGAAATCAACTTTATTGATTTGACTTATGAAGAATTCAGTTCCAAAATTTTCTTATTTTCTACCATTTACATATAAACGTTAACTATCTGAATTTTATAAACTAAGGCTCTCTTATGTGTAAGCTTGACCTACCTTAACTTCCCCAATAATTTGGATAAGACGTAATTGTCTTGACAAGAAGGCTTGTCCAATTATTCATCAATTCTCAATTAAATAAACTTCTGTCATTCAAAATAATATGAATGTATTACATTGAATTGTCAAATATTATACATTATTTATAATAAGTGTCTTTATTAATATTTTGTTTTTTTTTTAACTAGGCTAGTGTATTAACTTTGTTTCCATGTATATGTGTTTGTCTAACTGTAACATTATAAGTCATATAATCATAATTATTTCGTATTTGTGTACATATAGTTTTTTTTTTATTCCTCTGGTGTTATATATTTTTCGAACTGTTAACTTTGTTATTCATGTATTCATAGTTGTTGTATTTGTTTGTGTATAGTTTTTCTTTTTATTTCCTTTAGTGTTATATTTTCCTCGAACTGTTAACTGGTTGTTTAACTGGGCTGTTGTCTGTATTAAAAACTTGTTTTATATTCTGGTATTTGATTGCATTTAATATTCTGTTAATGGTTATGGTGTTATACTTGGGGTTATTTTGTTTGTATCTTTCATGTTGATGTTACATGTCTAATAATCTTTATAAATTGTTATAAGTAATCTTTGTTTTATATTCTTATAGATGTAAGCCTTTGCTTAATTAATAAATACTTTCTTTATAAATACATATCTTTTCTTTTCAATTCTTTCACATATCTTTAAATTCCATACCTTGTTAACATATATAAATTCCCTATACTTAGACTCTTTTGTCTATACATTTTAATATTTCATAATACATATTCATATAATTATCATTATAAATTATTTATTCATATTTAATTCAATATATCCCCATATTATATCTTAATTCCTTCTATCCTTTATATCTAATCCTTTTCCAATTCTATAACGTTTCATCATACCTTTATCTATTTATATCATACTTTTGTCTTACATTATACATTGATTCAATCATCTTTGTTTAACTTTAAGCAGATTTATTAGTATTTATTTTCCCCATTAAATATTTTATATTTGTCCTATGAGATCAATTAAATAATTGTTCCTTTTAAGTTGATTTTATACCATTGTAAGTATATGTTATATGGCTTTGTCTCAGAATATTTAATTTTTCAGTCATTGTGTATTAGTTTTTTAAGTTTTTATAAGCCTCAGTTATGTTAATTTCTATTTATTGTAAATTATATTCTTTGTTTATATTCATAGTATTTCTTTTCTTATTAAGTTTAGTTATGTGTTCTTTTTCTTTATTAAATTATCTTTATCATCTCTTGGTTTATATTAATGTTTGTGTGGTTGACTTCGTTATTAGTAGTAAATAATCATCTCCCCATCTTAGCTTTGTTCGTCTTTATAATCTTAGAACACCGAGATTCTATTATCAATTAATTATATATTAATTTTTCGTCGACGCACCTTAGGTGTGTGATTGTTATCTTTATAAGAATGGATCATTTTACCTCTATCTAATGTGATATGCATGTTTTTTATGATGAGTATGTGAATAGTTATAGTTTTTGTGTGAGTGTGTAAATTGGTATTGATTTTTTTGTTATGCATAGTGTTAAGGAAATCGTTAGTATCTAAATATTCATATGTAATAGAGTTGTTTATTATGTTATTATTGTCAGTGTATAAGAAAGAGTATTGTAAGATTGCTCTTGAGTTTCCAAAGTGCAAATGATTTGTTTGAGTGTTGTTGGTTGCATAAGTGTGATGTATATCTTTGGTTGTAAATATGTTAATATAAAATTCATTTCTTTCCGTATTCAGCGTTTTCAAATTATTATTCTCCTGAGCATTCTTAATTAAAAAGTTCTGATAATTTTTATCATTTATTAGAAAGTGGTTGCGTAAATTAACTTTATTTCTGTAATTGAGCGGTTTATAAGGCTTATGATCAGATAATGGTTTGATTGTGTTTTTGTAACAGGCATTATTGGTACTTGTGTTATCTAACATCTCTTTGTGTTCCGGCTTAATTTGACTTATTTTTATATCATTAATAATCACAAATTTTTGATTTATGTTTGTTGTTAATTTTTCATTAAAAGTATCTTTTTTTGTGGTAAATTTGTTATTAATCTTTCATTAAATGCGTCTACTGTTTGTATAATTCTTTTTTCCAATTTCGTCTGGCTCTCCTTTAAACCTTTTATCTCTTCTTTAATTTCCTCTTTATCTTGCTTAAGTTGGTCTAATTTAATATTATTAGAATCTAATTTTTGGTTTAATTTTTCGTTGTTCTCTGTCATGATTTGTTTAAAATTTGTTTCTAATCTTTGTGTTAAATTAGTTTCTATAGTTTCTATTTTTCGGTTCTTAGCATCTAATTTTTCGTTATTTTCTGCCATGATTTGTTTAAAATTGTCATTATTCTCTGTCATGGTTTGTTTAAAATTTGTTTCTAATTTTTCGTTATTTGTTTTGTTACTAGTTTCTATTGATTCTATTTTTTTTGTTATATTTGTTAATAGGGCAGTTAAAGTATCAAAATTCATAGTCATTTCTTCCTTCGGTTCTTCTGGTTGTGCAGTAACTGTGATAGTATCACCCTGATCTGCTTCTCTTTCTCTATCTTCAAGGTTTTCTCTCGACTTGCTTCTGGTGCGTTTATCCATTTTATTATTATGATTGTAAATATTGATATTATTGTATTATTGTTATGTATTAAGTTAGTTTTATGCAAATAAATTGTTTCTTATACAATTATTTTTATTTTTCCCCTTTTTATTTAATTAATTCAATGTTTATATTTTAATATTTGTATTATATTTGTAAATTAATCGTAGGTAAATAAATTGTTATCCTGTAAAATTGTCTTTGTTTTAAACTTTTTGACTTTTGATTTAAGTGTTAATTATAAGAACAATTACCTCTTGTAAAAATAGACTTACAAATCCCTGCTCCTGGGTATAAATAAGCGTCCTAGCACACAAGAAAAACCACAGAAAAGCAAAATACAGACTCACAAGTATAAAAATGTTATGTATCTTAAATAAACATAAATTGAATACAGTTCTCCTTATTTTTTTTTTAATTTTTATATCCTCTCTCGTTTTATTTTTTAAAATTGTATTCTATTGAGCATGTTTTCTAATTGCCCCACGTTGGGCGCCAAATTGTAGAAGAGCCAATTGGCCTTATTATATTTACAAAATTTAATTATTTTATATTGAAGCTGATATACTAAATGGCCCTTACGTTGGTTCGTCTAAAATGTTAAAAGCCAGTCGTAACAGCCCCACGTTGGGCGCCAAATTGTAGAAGCGCCAAAGGGCTTAATAAATAAATACAAAATTTACTGTTTAAATAACATGAAGCTGATAAGGTAATTTTTTAAAAATGAATTACAAATCTCTATTTAAATAAGGTATCAAATGTTACATATAGATGGAGTTGTTTTAGAATATTATATCTGTTACTTGCGTATAGTTCAACCGATACCTAATCGTTTAATAACGAAGTATACTTAACCTCCACAGCTTGAAATGTATATAACTTCTTATATTTATTGTCGGGTGGGCTTAAATTTGCGTTAAATGTCCAGCTATATCAGAACAATGAGTCTCTTTGGTTGTGCTTACAAAATACACATAAATGCAGGTTCGGTGACTACAATAGAACGCTTACAAAATCAGATGGTGAAAAACACAATAAATAATGGTATTTTCTTAAATGCAAATTCTACTAAATGAAACGAGTGAGTTAAGGAATAATATAAAGGCTTTAATGAAAGTGTTAAATAACAGGTAAGTGGTCGATATTATAAAATTAGTCTAAATCACAATGAATCATGTCACGTGATAACATCAACATAAATAAATTTAAGGTTAAACATATAGAATAAATGAAAGTGACTTTAAATGAGCTAAATACATAAATGTTACCATTAAAATTGAATAATTATAAACAGGGAACTGTATTCTTCAAACTTTAAATTAAATACTACAAATGCTAAATGTACCTATAAGGTATATCTATTCAAAAAAATCTTAATAGAGGTTATATTTTGTGAAATGAATTAATTCAACATTTTCAAAATTTGTAGGAGATTGGAATAATACTTATGTAAAAATAGACGGGAATGGATGAGTCTGGAGTCTTCCGTGTATTCAAAAAGGCAGGATGCAAGTTTATGCGGTTTCTCGGACGGCGTCGCCCCTTAGCTTCTATCTAGCGGCGTGCTATTCCCGGTGAAATGGAATTTTTGGTTTTTTGCAGCACTGGTTGAGGTCTGGACACGCAAAATGCGTTAAACAGGAGCTGGATAAACAGGTAATGTTTTACTAGGTTCGTTGTATAGGTTTTCTAATTTAATTTTAGATTTTTCTGCTTATTTCCAGAGCGGCACTTAAATACGTCGAGGTGTTTTATGGAATTTTTGATCTAGTTACGCTAACTCTCGTTTGTTCCGAATGCTAGCTTCTTATTCGTCTAATTTGTTTGTAATTAATATAATCTCGCTGCTTAATTTAATGAAAATGATAATTTAATCACTCAAATTACATATATGCTTAATAAAAATTACATCTTTTATTTTAGTAAATAAATAAATGTCATGTTAATGTTAATAATTTTATATTATGCTAATTTATGGTTGGAATATTTCCCGCTGTAGTTATTTCAAATAAGTACAGTTTTCTCTAAAATAATTCGTGTCATTTATTAATAATCAATTAAGTTGAAATATCTTCGGAAATACAAAATATAGAAATGAAATGACTAAGGCAAATGAAAAGATAAAAATAAATAAATATGAGAATTAATTTTGAACAATTAAAAACGCGAAATCAACTTTATTGATTTGACATATGAAGAATTCAGTTCCAAAATTTTCTTATTTTCTACCATTTACATATAAACGTTAACTATCTGTATTTTATAAACTAAGGCTCTCTTATGTGTAGGCTTGACCTACCTCAATATAAATATATATATAGATAATTATTTCGTGACTTTTGTATGTTATGGTAGATTCAATTAGTTGGCGATTTAAGGTCTGGTTTTACTTAAAAATGTATATATTTAAAACAATCTTACATGTTTCGGCAAATGATGCTTTTCTCAAAGAATTTAAAATATAAATGACAGTATATTAATGTCATACTTATACATTTGTAGTTGTCATGGATAAAATTATTCAAAGATACATTCCAGTTTAATAATAATAAATAATGCTTTAGTATTCAAAAAATAGTTAGACAACAAAAACGGGGAATGGCAAGGCATGAGTTATTATTACGTATGTGCCCGTGGAGCGGCTTAAGATGTTAAGCTGTCGGCATTCGCCTTAAACGAGAAGGAAAACTACGAAAACCTACTCGGACAGCCTGTCAGAGATCGATATACGGAACTGTCAGCATGATAAGCAAATGTGTAGATATTTAACTAACATAAGATATATATTTATATAAAAGCAACATATATTATAATGTTAAATTGCAAATCGTTACATAATTAAGTTGTAGTATATACTGCTTAAATTTTTTACATCACTTCTGTTGTTAATTAATAATTTTTTTCATGTTTAATCCTAATCATTTCTTTAGTTTCCCTTTTCATTGTGTGTTGTTCTTTATCAATTATCTGTGTGTTTTCAAAATCGAAATGGTGATCGCGTTGTAGTTTGTGTGTAAATAAAGCAGTTTTGTCTGTTTTAGAGTATTTGTGGGCTGGTATTCTTTTGTATAAATATTGTTTCGTTTGGCCTATGTAGTAACTATCGCAATCGCGACATGGTATTTTATATATGACATGTGTTTCTCGATTTTTTTCTATTTTAGGTTTAAGTTTTGAAAATAAATGTTTATTTGTATTACTAAGTTTATATGTTGTAGCTATATATGTTGTACCGCTAGACGCCGCAAATTGGAAAGTTACGAAAATCAAAAATGGCAAACCACACGGCGGGTAAGTGACGCAACCAAACCGTCCGAAACGAAAAAGAAAAGAAACGAGACGTTTTGAATTCGACTAGTCACTACTTTATTTTAATTAACTGTCACAGAAAACAAAAAAGTCAATGACACTGTAATATAAAGGCGCTAAAATATCGCTCTTAATTTAATTTGAAGCAAAAGGTTTTAATAATAATAATACACTAAACAAAAAAAAACGAAATGAACGCATGTAATAATGTCGAAACTAATTGACACGCTGGATACTAAACCCAGTAATTAAATTACATCCCATCAAAATACGTATTTATCCGGTTCACACCTATAAATACAAAATTGTTCACTAGATCTATTGAGCAAACCTGTATATGTCTGGAGGTTTAGTTATATTATATAAAAAGCGTTCAAATAAGCTTTGCCTCTAGTAGGCCATTCCTTTAAAATCGTATGATTATTAATAATTTAAATTTGCATTAGTTGTCAATTAGACAGATGCATAGTTGACAAAAATTGCTTTGTAATTTAAAATTGATTTAACATGGTTTTTACTATACAACACAAATCATTCATGCTAGAATCTTATTTTCGAAACGGATGTAAGATTGACGGACAATGGCAGTATTCTCTTCAAGATTGTTTAGAAGAATTTAGAAATGAGTTCCCTAACGTCATCTTTGATTATGACAGTTTTCGGCACACAGTGACACATTCCGTTATGGTTTTCAGAGAAACAGGGAGTGTTAAACAGAAAGGAGGCGCAGGTCGGGCGAAAAAGCGTACAGAAGAGCTAGTTAATAATGTAAGAGAAATTATAAATAATGCACCAAGAACTTCCGTACGAGCATTATCACAACAAGTGGGTGTGTCAATTGGCGCATGTCATACAATTTTGAAAAAGGACTTACATTTATTTCCAATGAAAGGTATCGACAAGAAATTATTATGCCATTTATCGAACAGCTTGACGACGAAGAAATAACACAGGGTTACTTTCAACAAGACGGAGCTAGAGCCCACACAGCAGGTGAAACAATTAATATTCTGCAGCAATTTTTTCAAAATCGGTTGATAAGTTTAAACACTGAACATGAATTTCCACCAAGATCTTGTGACATTACCCCATGTGATTTCTTTTTATGGCCATTCTTAAAGAACTCAATTTATCAAGTACAGATGCCTGATCTTGCAGGCCTTCAAATCAGAATTGCTGAAAGAATTAATGGAATTGACAATGCGATACTACAAAACACTTTTTCCTCCATTAGAAGAAGATGTGAGAAATGTTTCGAACATGGTGGTGGACACTTTGAACAATTTTTATAAAATTTTGATTATTTGTTGGAAATAAACATATTTCATTCACTTAAAAATGAAATGTTCGTTTTATTATTTTGACATTTGTCATTTCAATCAAATATCTCATCTCATAACCAACAAAATTCCTATTAAAATTAGTAACAAGCTAAGACATAATCATAATTTCCAAGGGCTACTTTGAGGTAAAATTTATTTGAATTCTTTGTATATATTTTAAACAATAAACAAAATGTAAATTTACAAAATTGACTATACATGATAAATCAAAGGTTAGCGATTATAAAAGATTAAGAAAAAGCTTGACTGGTTATAATTGATTAAATTGATAAAAATATAATTTCTTAAAGTTAAAATCTCAAACTACAAAACTAGATTATAAATTCAAAATCTTAAATTACAAAACTAGAATACAAATTTTATTTTAACGTGTCGATTAAAAAAGAAAAACACAGAAACCTTGAATACGTTTCTTACACTGAAGAAAAACAAGGTAAAAATCTTTCGATATTTTTATCGCCCAAAATTTATTTTCTGCCCAGGAGTACAGGTATGCAATTTACGTTGTACACTGGACTTAAATTTGAAACATAGCATTAAAAAACTAACCAGGGAGGCTATTAAATTAATTAACTACAAAGATTATGACGCTTCAACTGGCGTAACTACACAAATAAAAAAAAACTGAAAATGTCTAGGGAATAATATTTTAACACGTAAAACTAATGAAATATTGTTCCTAGCGAAATTATGAACGCTGAATTAATTTAGTAAAAAAAAAACCTAGGTGACTTAGAATTAAGTAGATACAAGAATAAAGTAAAATTGATTATGCGAAGAGAAAACTAAATTAGAATTATTTAAATTAATAAAACGAGATCGATATATTGAGAATTACTTAGTTATAAAAATAAAGTAAGATTGCACATATAAAGAAAAAAACTAAATCTTAGCTCGTGTTGTCCTATTGAATGGTCGGCGGTAGCTCTTACAGTAGTCCGAGAGATAAGCCACGAAAACCATCTGTTATAGAGATACAGAGAAGAACCAAACAAGTAAAATTAAAAGAAATAAATGGGTTTAAAGCTTACATACCAGATTAATTTCTGATGGTTTTTTTTATAACTCAAGTATAGCGGTTGTGAGAAGCAACCCTTTTTTCGTCTAAAAAATATCCCGGGTAATTGATTCTCAATCAATTGACGTCACGTTGACAAAAAAACATACAAAAAGGAGGCTATGCGCGAACTCCACAAAAAAGCGCGTAATTAAGCCTTATTAATTAACAACGACGTGTTGAAACGATAACGAAGTACGACTTTTCAATCACAGGACCGATCTTCGACTCGCTAGAATAGCCCACTACGCAAATGGCAGATAGAGTGGGAAAAATAACCCACAAAAACCTAATGCGTAATCCGCTGCAGATATGGAACAAACACAGAAAATATACAGGTTAACGATAAATAGAACGGAATGCAATAAAGGAAAACACTAATATGTGACAATTAAATGAGCTGTTACGGACACGTAACAGTTTCTTCTAATTCAAAACAAATATATGTTTGTGAGGATCATTCTGAACATCTAAATAGTTTAGTGCCTCTCATTCCATCGGGTGCAATTGTGAGGAGGATAGTTGACATATCTTAACTAATCTGCAATCATTTATGTCTTTTATTGAGCCTAAAAGTGTTAAGATTAGTAAGTCGTTTTCAACCGTTTTTGAAAACGCGCACGTTCGCTTACCTGCAACTTTATGCAAAACCAAACACTACTTCTAATATCTGCGCGGACTTACTCCCACCTTTACAGCACATTGGATACGAATGAATTAGAATATTCTTCTCTAAATATTCCAATTAATGATGCGAATGATTTTAATTATCAATTTATCACCTATGTATGCGAATTCTTCCCAAAAGCTTAATTTACCCGATTGCAAGGTTTGTAGATCTTTACAATGTTTAAGGAATTTAATAAATCAAATAATCTTGTTTATCCCACTTTTAGTTTATATGTTAATATCATTTACGATAAGATGGTTGTGTCGTTAAAATCTTTTGGCCATGTAAATTCACAAGAAAATGTTGCTAACTTTGCAGAAGGTTAGTTTTTCATGGCATATTTGTGTTAAATCCGATTATCAAACTTTAGTTCAAGAGCAGTTGTTAAATATATTCATGAGTTTAATTATTAGCAAATTTCATGATGACATTTGTCGGTATTCTAATGATAGATCTCTGAATCAAAACTCGAGAAAAATTAAACAGCTGATACATTTGTAAGAGATAAATTAGATTCCTGGTACGTTGGGTAGTTTAGGGTTTTCTAATCTTTTGTGCATATGAAGAATTGTCCTTATTTTATATTGCTGTGTATTAGAATTTCTGTTTATATATTGTTATGAGTATATAGTTTATTTTGTTTTATTGCGAGAATTTTCATTTTTTCATATATTTGTTAAATTTTAAATATTTATTTTTCTTACATAAAGTTTAAATTTATTTTTTAACAGAATAAATTTTTTAGTTATATGCACGTAAATATGTGTCTGTGATTTCTATATTTATAGATATATCGCACTGATGAGATAAAAAAGATCGGAACATGTATGGTTTCTTCCTCCTGGTTTGAAGGAAGTTGGGTATGTATCGACCGAAGTATGAGTTGAAATAATACAATAATTTTTGTATAACACTAATATATTTAAAAATTTAATCTTGGAGTTCCTTTAACTTAATATAAATGCAGTATCTGGTCTTAATACTAAAGACCGAAAAAACTGGCTAATAAATAATATTTGCTCCTATTTAGATCACTGAGATCTTAGTAGGAACTGTTAGTTAGATCACTGAGACCTGAGCTAGAACTGTAGTTAAGAGATCTTGTTTGGAACTGTTTCTTCATTTACTTATTTTTCGGCAAGAAAGTTTTGTCCCCGCCAGTTACAAGAGAGGGAGAACCAACGAAATTAATTATACGGAAATTTCCATATAACCATTTTTACTTCTTCCAAGAAAGTATATGCTGTAGTTTCCAACGTCATAAATGTATTAAAATAAACAATATACGCCGGAAACCCTTAATTATAGAAAATAAAATAATTCTTAAAATAATAAATATACAATACACAGGAAGTGCGTTAGAGATAACATAATAGTTCGCAGAATCGCAGCGAATAAAAACTATTTAACCTATTATAATATAATACTTTATCCATAACAGGAAATATGTCAATGAAACTTATTCTATTATACAAATACATTTACAACTACTAAATGGATGAGTTAACAAGAGGGTTGTGCCTGTAATAAAATAAATAGTTTTTATGACTGTAGAAAAACAAGTCAATGAATAAAGAAATGTAATACCTGACTAGGCCTAAGGTAATTGACAATATTAAATATATCTGAACTCCAACACCCTTTTCTATATACATTATATTTACAATTTAAAAGTAGTATTAAATATATTAACATAATATATCTACATCTAAATGAAACTAAAAATACAAAATTAAATCTATTTTGCCCGAACAATGTATTTAGAGCATATTTAGGACACAAAATAGTAATTTAAAAATGGCGCCGTTGCGGTTGTTTACGAATTTAGTACTACCATATGAACATCAAAGGCGGTAGCGTAAGGGTCTAATGTTTTACATGGACGGTGGCACTCTTATATGACATACTCCTTGATGTAATCTTAGTTTAGTGTATTTGCTACATGCATAGAGTCTAGATATGCGTTTTATTCTTTAAGTCTTGATTTAGGTTAAAATTTCTGTTGTGGAACACAAGTGTATCCCATGCGACCTTCGAATACGTAATTTGTTACTAAGTTTTTTTCATATCGCTCCAATAACAGCGAAATGCCTTCACATGTTCCAGGAATAGATGTGTTTTATCCCGAATTTTTAATTATCCTAACAACCAGTTAGGTAGCCGTCGCGGCGTGGTGTATTCTGCATGCTGATACAAACTTAGTTTGTCAAATTGTAGTAATTAACGTATCACATAAGGCGACATTTGTATGTAGAAATGAAATTTAATAGGTATTAATTATCATTTGCAGTAAGTTCAAAAAACTTATATGTATTACTTAATAAACAATAAAGAGAAGCGACATAGGTGATCAAGATTTGTAAGTAAACTAAATACACCAAACTATTGTTTTATCTAATTACAAGAAATTGTAAAAATATATTTACTCAAAGTTAGGAAATTTAAATGTTTTTTTAAAGAACACATTTTATAACACTTTAATTTAATATTTCGTATTTCACCACACATACGAATGCAGAAAAATCAATAATTCCTTTTTTTATATTACAAAATCTTCCGAGTAACACTTTAACCCATCGATATCTTACACAACGCGACTGCAGTTTAATATACGAGGGATACTTGAAATGTTTCCAGCCTTTTTAACAAAAAAATATTTTGAAGTAAAACAAAATTTATTTTTCGACGTAATCTCCCTAAAACTCGATACATTTGTCCAACGTTTTTTCCATCTCTTCAAACCGTCAGAAAAAAATTGATTGTCCAAACCTAAAAAATACTGATTTACATCGACTTCAACCTCAGCACTTGACCCATATTTTTTCCGCCGAGATATTTTTTCGAATTAGGTAACAGAAAAAACTCGCTGGGAGCTAGATCCGGCAAATAGGGTGGATGCAGAAGCAATTCCAACTTCAATTCGTTCAATTTTGACATTGCAACCATGCACATGAGAACCCGACCGTTATCCTGGTGAAACACGATTTTCTTTTTTGCCAAATGTGAACGTTTTTTCATAATTGTGGCCTTTAATTTATCTAGCAATGCAACGTAGTACTATCTGTTTATTGTGGAGCCCTTTGCAAGGTAGTCGACAAGAGTTATTCCTCAACAGCTTTCTGGATTTTGCATAAGTTTATTTCTCGATTAACTATATGTGTAAATGATCGTTTTTTAAAGGGACTTTTAGTGGTTTTGTAATTCAATACATTTTAAAAAAATATTCATTTCTTGAATTACACTTTAGTTCAAAATGAATTCTGTAGATTATCCAGATGATAGTGACTCTAGTGATGAAGTTTATATTCCTGAAAATAAACCAATTCAAGTTTTATCTGAGGTTGAATCTGATGGTGAAGATGAAGACCATCTGTCAGATAAAGAAGATTTCGATACTCACCGTTCTAAAGGGAAAAAGAAAGTTTAATAATCTAGAAAAAAAAAAAAAAAAGATACACTAGATGATAAAGATACTAATAAAAATACACCAGAAAATTCGAAAATTACTGAAAACTGCTATCCCAAAAAAAACTGTAGCCATCTCGTTCCCTGCAAAGAAAACGATTTTTGTCTTCTTCGAAGTTAGTTCTCCCACCGCAATCCACTGCATTGACTGCTGTTTGGTCTCGGAATATGGTGGTGTATCCAGGTTTGATCGACGGTTACTAATCGCCGCAAAAATTTGGATACAGGCTAAGACACTCGCCCGACATGGCCGTCCGTATGCGTTTTTGGTCGATCGTCAACAAATGCGGCGCCCACTGTGCGGATAATTTTCTTATATCTCAATCTTGATGCAAAATCTTTTGCATCCGCTCACATGATATTCCCCAAGCCTTAGCTATATCCCTAACAGTCAATCGACGATCTTCCATCACAGTTTGATTCACTAAATCGACCATTTCGTCACTTGTAGCAGTTTTCGAACGCTCGTACGACCACGTTCATACTCGGGCACCCAATGTTTTATCGTTGTAAATGAAGGCGAGGCTTCGCCGTATACAGAGTCTAACTCATATCTTTAACTTCCTGAGTCACTTTCCCTTTCAAATGAAAGAATTTGTTCACTGCGCAATATTCAAGTTTCTCCATTGTTGAACGACAATGTGAACTGACAACTTTAGAAGCGTACCAAAGACAAACTAATATTCAGTATGACTTGTAATTTTGACAGTTTACATGATGCCATGGATTTTTTCCCGAAGAAAGAAAGTAAAGAAACTATAAAAGACTATATATTTATGTACATTTTATTACAGAGAGATAATTATAAAGATTTCATATTTTATGTAAAATTTATTATAATGTGTGTTTTTGTGCACGATTGTAGATCGTTCGTGACAGTTAGATGTTTGCAGTTCCCGCTATTTATTGTACTTTTAAAATAATCTATTTTATACCATTATCGATTTTAAAGATACTAATTTTCGTAGGTCTATATTATTGTATATTATTTTAATTATTTGGAATTGTATAGTAGTTATAATAAAGTAAATTTGATGTTAAGTATCCCAATTATTTCATTGAACATAGTAAAGTGTACCACTAAAGAAGAATACAAATGTTTGTACGACATGTTTATACATTTTCAGTTCTTTTTCTTTATGTATTAAACATGAAGAAATTGCTGAAAATGTAAAGATAAACATTTCGTATGAACATACAAAATAAATACGACAATAAACTAGAAAAGAACATTTGAATTTTGGCGGGTGAATGCGTCCGCGTTGGACAGTGCCATCTTTAATTGACTGCCCAATTATTAGGGAAGGATATAATGATCTTCCATTTCACTAGGACAAATTTTTGTTATTAGTTGCCGGTCTCGTTGGTCTCTGCTATAATTATAGATAATTTTAAAATAATGTGAATGTAAAAATATTTATAATACCGAGCAAAGTAATTTAAACAAGTATAGTAATTAATAATTTACAAGTAATGTAACATTTTCTATTACTATATGATTAATAATATTTGCAGCGATGTGTACAATTATTATAATTATACTGAAGTTCAACGATATATAGGGTCAGGCAAATGTGTGGGACACCAGATTTCTGGAAAAATTCTTTCAAAAAATAACCTTAATAAAAGTTTTTGTAGTATTTTATTCTACTCTATTACATACTTTGTTTGTCTAAAGCTTTCACTTGTTTCGAGATATGGTCATCCGTACTTTTTTTGAATGGATATTTTAACATTTTTAGATAGACACATTTTCAAGAATTACAATGATATACGGTTTATATCTTATTACATAGTGGAAAAGGTTAGCAACAAGAAAATATTGAAAAAAGGCAATTCATTCTGGTTGGTTGCTTGCCAATCGCGCGGGAACAGCGCGATATTGCCGGAAACTAGTTGAATTTTTCCCGCCAAAACTGCAAATGGCCAAATTTTCTTACTGGGAGGACTCTCTTTGGTAGAATTTAGCCTCGGAATAATATTTCGTTGATATCTCGCCTTTTTGTTCGAAGTCATAGATTTTATGCAGTATTATATTTTTAACTTTGTATCTTTGTTCGGCGTCGGTAGACGATTTGACTTTATCTCGAAATATCTCGACTCCAAGAAGAGATATTGTCGCACCGAAACTTTTAAAATGTGTAGCTATCTTATATCTATCTTTTAACACTACTTTAATTATCGCACAACGAATACTTCCCCACAATTTTATTTTTCAATTACGTTGGGTTCTCGAATGCGTCTTCTCGCCCTGCCGAAATTCGTGTAACCCCCGGATGCAAGGATTTTCATCTCGATCGTCTTTTTCCTTAGATATTTGCGTGTACGCCATGAACATAGTTTCTAACGGTTATAAATATTTGAAATAGATTTTAATAAAATTGATAATTGAGATATAGAAAGACTAATGTATAAATTAACTATTTTAGAGGAAACTTTTAAATAGAAAATAATATGTGTTACTAGTAACTCGGTATACATGTTGATGCATTTTTACATATATCATACAACATTATTATAGCTAAATTCATGTTACAATTTTTACTATACAGTGTGACATTTCTTTACATAAATAAATAAATAATTACAAAAGATTGCTTGCAAAACTATTACTTGTATTTCTTAGTAAATATAAATATCAAATGGAAATAATTAAAAAAAAGATTAACTTAATAAATACAGTAATAAGTGTTATGCTCGAACAAAAATATTTATGTTGTGCATTCCTAGATTCTGTTTCTTGCATGTGCATTCAATTTGTTCTTGGCTACTTTTCGAAATGGTACTTAAGGATACCAGTATTATATTGTAGTGTATTTGTCTTTTCGGGTTCCTAAATAAAACTATCGATAACTTTAGACACACACTATATTAATAATAAAACGAATAACAATATAAAAACTAATTACTAACATAAGCGCATTTATGTATTTATATCTATGTAAGTTTAATCCGCGATGATTCGGTATGGAATGCTTCAGTCCCTTCCTCGACGGCTTATATATCGCTGTGAATACTCTTCTCGAGCGTTCTACATGCATCGAGAAAACGCCAGAGGTATGACGCGCGACGGATCGTTGGATGAGTCATCACAATATGTATATTTGGATTTTTACTAAATTATCACGTAATTCACATATTTATTAAAAGAATTTATTTGATGATTATGCAAATATAAAATTAATTATCGTGCATATATTGTTATAGAATTTATCTTGAAATAATTTCGTATTGATATAAATGGTTATTTCAGTTGATTTCACACCTGTAAGTAATTTAATGGCAATTTTGTAAAACATTCTAGATATATATTGCATTGTTTTGTTTGTCGCCACGCAATCATAGGCGTGCGAGAAGATTTTGATAAATCGTGAATTCTGTTAACTTTAATACTTATTTTGATACCATTTTACTATTGCTTATGTAACATTATGTGTGTAATTTTATTGTAAGTTTCCGTTACAGATCTGAGGTAGAACTAAAATTTTGACCGTAGGCATTAGGTAATATATAATCACTTGATTAACTTAATTGTCTTATTTTTGGTGCATTTTGCAGTTTAATGCAATTTATTATATTTTTGGAGCATTTTGCTGATACGATACAAACTGCAATTTAATATTTCTGATTTATGTTCGATATATATTAATGTCATAATATACCGAGTGTCATTTTCAATTGTCATTCCATTAAAACGTAAATTTATTTGCGACTTAAAGGCCACTTTGTTAATACTTGTTTCTTTTTTTTGTCAATATACGAATTAACTATTTTCGATTACTTATTTAGTATTTAGGTAGCCCTCCTTTAGTTTAGTCCAATGGTTGGTTGCAATTTAGTAGTCTGTAAGCGCATACGCCTACGATCGCGCAACACTTTTCTTAGTTTTTAGTCCCGAGCCTCCGGACGTAAATCTAAGTTGTTAAGTTAATCCATGACCATCTCCACTGACTAAGCGCATCCACAATAAATAGAGGCTCCCTCTTAAATTGTGCGTTACGACTACCGTTCTTAACATTTTTCAAACATTTTCATTATACCAACACTGCGCCTGCGCGCGCACGGTAGCACAGTTTCCGGAGATACGGCGGTGCCATATGATGGGAACACTTTGTTAGTTCTACAGTTGTTATGTAGACAGAGCTAGTTGCTTCGGCTGTTTGCTAATACGCAGCCCTGAATGTTCTTCGATGCTCGGTCTTAATCATTTCTATGAGGTAGCGAAGTTGTTCTTTTTGTGAATGTATTCTTCTCCAGCAGAGGCGTACTGAGGAATCTGTAGAAAGATGAAATACGTATCTGCATCTCTGGAGAAGGATGCGTTCACAAAAATATTATAATGAACTTGTATTGTGTTCTTCACACAAAATTTTTAATAATATTTTATATTATTAAAAATACTTAAAATATGAGCAAAAAACAAGGAAGATTACATTAGATTTGTTCACGCGACAGAAAAATAAGAAAGATAAGAAAATCAATCGTAGACAAGACATATACATCTACGACATGTTGTAAATCTATTGGTCATAGTGTGTGCTTTCTGTGAATAGATAAACATTGATCAGATAAACATCGTTTTCTGTACCTTTAATTTCACTTTTGGAGTATTTCTTCTTCCAAATACTATCTTCTAGATAGCTAAATACATGTAAGTTGACTTTGCATTTCATCGGTAGCTTTCTGTAGGATTCTTGTAGATTTCTTATTTGTTCTTCTAATGGTTAGTATTACAGTATCATTGGCAAAAGTAGATATTAGTTTATCATTTAAGAAGATCACAAATGTACAGGAGTTACAGATCGGAGTCCAGTACGCTTCCTTGCAGCATCTCAGCTCCGATTTCTCTCAACTCTAAGTAGGAATCTTCTTCCTTTATTCTATCTGTAATGTGTAATGTACGACTCTATAATCTGGGTATTTTGATATTGTCATTCGTTTTATGAACTTGGTCGTTGCTTCGACAGCCAAACTGATGCGATGTAATTACTTATAATTTTGTTTTGAGATGAGAAATTCATATCTTATTATCTCTTAAGAGTTTATGTGTAAAGTCCAATGTGTATTCCGAACCCTACATCTTGTCTAACGTTTTACTTCTAACTTTTACGTAAGTATTTTTTCTCATTTAAAAGTTTCTAAATGATCTATCGTGTTATTACTAACTAGGGCTTGGCTGGGGATACTAATAATGAAATTATTTGTATTAAAACAATTAACTGGTGTTGGTGAAGTTCCTTCAAAGGTCTAGGACGTGCGTGATGATGGTAAATTAAAATAAATACACAAAAACTTAGTAAATAAAATAAAACACAGCGGCGTCCTTAAAGTTTGTATTTATATTTACATAATAATAAATTGAAATTCGTATATTTAAAAGTAATTAAAACAAAAGTAATATGTACACGAGGAGCAGTAAATAATTAAGTAAAAATTAACACACAAAAAATACTCTGAAAACGAACGTTAAATTGCGCAGTAAATTAAGGGTTAATTGAATACGATTAATATAAAAATAATCTCTGTATCGGACAATACAGATTTACCTGTGAGTGGCGATGATGGTCACGTGGCCTTCGAAGATATACCTTGGTCAAGTATATGTAGAGCGGTGTTGGCCGGAGGAATAAGAAATTAATTAGTTTAAATTAATATGAATTCGCTTAAAACAATAATATTTATAGAACAATACAAAATTACCTTTTAATTGCGGTGAGATGCAGGGGCACGTGGAATCATGGCTAGCACTTGAACAGTACCGCGCATAAGATGTGGATCTTATGGTAGTTTAACGAGAAGAAGCTGATAGTTTGTGTCGATAGAAAATGTCTAGAAAACGGTCTGTTATATGATCCATCGAAGAGAGGGATCGATATCTTGAATAATATTTAATTAGAAGCGCGACCTGAAGACGTAGCCTATCGATGTCATAAATATTATTAGAATAACCCTTGTGACATAAGCTTCCTAACGATATCAAACACAACATATGAAAGAAGAAGTATGTAATATTAATTAAAAGAATTTAAAATGGAATGCACTAGAAAGAAATTCGATAGTAACGTTAGGGTTCTGACACGGTCAGGTAGAAGGAAGGGTCTGTCGGTCAAGAATATATAACAAAAGAAATACACTTTCTCTTTGGACACGAATATATACAAGAAAAATGTCTAAGTTAAATATTTTAAAACGACATATTCAAAGAAGAAATAGGATTCAAAAATAGATTAAATAATTCCTATACGCTAAGCGTAACAGTGTATACCTTCTGTTATGTAAAGTATAAGTTGGAATTTTATTTACATAAAGGAAAGATCTATAATAGTGTAGAAGAATCTGGATGTGTTTTTTTTTCGTCCAAGTGTAATTGTTGGATAGGCACTACTGGATTACTGGGATCGGGAAATGGTTAAACAGGTATTAACCTCCAAATCGGAGGTTTGCTCGTTCGGGATTTTCTGTTCAGTACGGAGAATAAATATTTAAACACCTTCTTTATATAAATGCGGGTACGTTTTCTCATTTTTAAGTCTGATTTTTCTAATTTTACGTAGCTCAATTTAAACGACGCTATCGTGTACAAAATGCAAAATATGATGCCATCATTAGTTTATTCCAATGCAAAGCCTTGTTGTGCATTTTAATATTCCAAATTTATATTAATTTTAATTTCCTAATTTAAATAATGTAACTATTTAAATCATTTAGACATGTTTTAAATATTATAAAATAATTTTTTACATAAATATGTTTACATTCTTAATGATAAAATGCTCTGATATGCGCATATTACAAATAGTAGCTTCCCGCGTTATGAAATTCAAAAAGGGTAGTCGTGTTCAAAATAAATGTCAATATAATAAATCAATATTAATATGTTAAAGATATTATAAATCACGTGATTATGGATGAATTTTATAATGAAAAATGAAAGGTGCATGTTTACTAATATTATAAAATCCAAAATTCAAAGAATAGTATGATATTAAATTTAAAATTTTGACATTTATTTCTCATCCATTTCACATATACAGTCAAAAACTAATTAAATTAACATGTTTTAATACTCTGATTCTTATCCCTAGGAATTGATTAGTTGTTTAGGAGCCCGGCATCACCACAATATCAGCCACGCACCACCGAGCATATATTCTGTGCTAATGCTAAATGTTTCCCGGCTACAGGCCGCGGAAGTGCGAGATATCTCGACGCCATAATAATAATATTAATGTTGTTTGTTGTCTGTATACCAATATTTTTTTCAGTATATTAACTACAGAAATATATCGAAAATAAAAAGTCTTTCTTTGGAGACTGTAGTTAAGTAAAAACTCAAAAAAGGTATAAAACCCCTTACCACAATTAATAATCGTATTCTAAATACGTGTTTCGACAACTAAGTTGTCATCATCAGTAGGTAAAACCACTAATCAAAGTGTCGCACATGGGGCACAGTAAAGCTAACAAATATAAACGCGCAACAACTTTACACGGCGTCCACGCATACACTAACTTTAAAATAAAACTCACAGACTAAAAATTACGTCAAACTTACCTCTTTTAAGAAAACGGCACCACATGTGCTTAATATCCATTCTCGAATGAAAAAAGACAACTATATGGAATATTACCGTTGTCCACGTTCAACGTATTACTTTTATTTTTAACGATATGAATGCTTTCATATGCGTCTAGATCTCTGGTGTTATTGATGGCTTTGACAAGTTTTAAAACACTTTAACCGACACGGTGTGATCTGTGTGTAGGGCATGATATGCTACCATATATTTTTCTGGTCTATTAAATCTGATATGTGATATATGTTCTTTATAACGGGTTATTATTGAGCGTTTCGTTTGACCTATATATTTTAAATTACAATAGTCGCAATTAATTTCGTATATACCTGATTTCAAATCCAAATTGACCTTATCTTTGGTATTACCTAGGAGGCTTTTGATGGTGTTTTCGAAAGGCAACTTGGAGACCTCGTTCTTTAACAACTCTATTAATGTTTTTCGTGATTGGGTGGTATGGTAAACACATGTACTTTTTCTCTGGGTTACGTTGAGATATCAAACTTGTAAATTCGCGGATGGTCTTTTTTAAATTCGTTTTTCTAATAAATTTATTAATTATTTCTATGTCAAAGCCATTATATCTCGCGATGTTTTTAATGAAATCTAATTCTATTTGATGTCTCTCTTTTGTTAACGGAAAGTTTAGTAACCGATTGACTAAGAAATTATAAGATGCTGTCTTATGTTGAAAACTATGATTTGAATCCGCGGTGTTGAAAGAAACAAATGTCAATACATTTGTTTCTTTCCGGAAAATATCTATTTCTATTTTATGCTTATTTCTAATTACTAATGTATCTAAAAATGGTGTCCTATCATTGTTTTCCTTTTCGACCGTGAATTTAATAGTCGGAAATTTCAAATTTAATTGTTTAACAAACATGTCCAATTCATATCTTCGCGTGTCAAAAATCTCGATAATGTCATCTACGTGTCTGATCCAGATTATTGGAATGTATTTAGCGTTTTTTTTAAATTCTACTACAAATTGATTCATTCATAAATTAGCTATGAAAGGAGATAGGCATTACCCATTGTTGTACCTTGTTTCTGTTCATAAAATTTTCTCCTACTTGGAAACAATTTTGCGTCATGCAAAGAGTTGCCAATCTCATGTATTCCTCCATTTTTGAAGGTTCAATGTTATTCTTATGCAGCAAGTCTTCTAAATATTTCAATGTTTCTGGAATAGGTACCGAAGGAAATAATGACGTTACATTGAATAAAACTAAAATTTCCCCGTCTTCCAGTTCATAATCTTTAGTTAATTGAACAAATTCTAAGAAATTACTAACTGACAAACTTTCTAGTTTCACGGGTAAATTTTTAATTCATTCTCTAACCATTTGTAAATCATGTAAGTCGGTGAGTTGATACCTCAAGCGATAGGTCCCATCGAGTTACCTGTCTTATGTATCTTCGACAAACAATACATTCTTGGTACTAAAGGATTACTAACATTTAATTTAGATCACAGATCACAACTTGTCGCTTAAAGGATTAAAACTTGTCAAAGCCATCAATAACACCAGAGATCTAGACGTATATCAAAGCATTTATATTGTTAGAAATTAAAGTAATACGTTGAATGCGGACAACGGTAATATTTCATATAGTTGTCTTTTTTCATTCTTAGAAAATAAGCAGAAAAGGTCGAGGGCGAAGAATGGATATTAAACACATGTGGTGCCGTTTTCTTAAAAGAGGTAAGTTTGTCGTAATTTTCAGACAGGTGAATTTTATTTTAAAGTTAGTGTACACGTGGACGCCGTGTAAAATTGTTGCGCGTTTATATGTGTTAGCGTTACTGTGCCCCATATGCGACATTTTGATTAGTGGTTTTACTTACTGATGACAACTTAGTTGTCGAAATACGTAGTTAGGATACTGTTATTAATTGTGGTAAGGAGTTTTATACCTTTTTTGAGTATATCGAAAATAGTTTTCATATTCTAGCAGAATTTATGAAAAATCTCTTTCCCTTTTTTCACTTTTTTTAGATGTATAAAACATTGTGTAGATTATTAAAGTGTTTATTTGTTTACGAGTACAAAATTAGTATATAAACATCTTATATAAATTTGTAATAAGCTTTAAAATACTTTGCAAGAAGTGTATTATAACAGTTTTCTTGTAATACTCTCTATCCAAGGTAGATACTTTGATACTTTTGTGTAAAGTGCGTAATGATTTACGTCACATCCAACATGGGATGGTACTGATAAACTGATGATACCTCTAATGAAATATCGCGTTCTATCTGACTTGAAATATAAACCTCCTCCACTGTCTCCTATGCACACGTTCGATTCTGCAATCAAAAGGAATTAAATGTTAACCAAGGGATTAGTGTTTTATTAATTGAAAATCCATATTTACTGTGTGTATTCATTTTTATTTAAATTATGTGGCTTCCTTTCATTAATGAATTTAGAATTACAGAGCCATTAATTAGTTATCAATAAAACAAAAAATGAACATTATTGATTTGTATGTAACTGTAGTTAACTGAAATCAATGGTGTACGAAATAGAAAACAAAGTAACTCTAAACTTTGGACATCTTATGACCAAAATTTATTGTATCTCATTAACAAGGTTGGTTATGAGGGGACTCTTAATGTTGTCCACCTGATACAGAGATGGCGTGCAAGTATGATATTGATCCTTATATGGCGTGCTGCGTATTGCCTGATTGCCTGCGTGCATTCAGTAGATTGCGGCGATTAAACTAAACCAATTAAATAATGACATTTTACGAAAAATGTATAAAATTGAATTTCGAGCTTCTACCTTATTTTAAATGGTTTTGCCTCAACGGACATAAAAAAAGGAGCTAGATTCCACGTCGAAAGCTTCTCCCCCTTCGTTTCCGACTATAAAAAAGTGAGTTACAAAGTTTAAACTCGATGGTAAATATCCATTGATAATGCAATCCAGATCCTACTGGCCTGCATGGTTTACACAAGAGAACAAAATCAATTTGAAAAATAAGGAAAATCTTTACCGTAAATGGATTTCCACCAAGAATATTGTATTTCTTAATGAGTAATCTCTAAGTTTTTAATCACTCGAGCGTACAGTGTTTATATTGCAAAGGTAGAAGAACACATTAAATCAAACTACTCTTGTAATCGACTGAATTAATAAATTACTCACCGTTATTTATGCTTCCTGCACAAAATTTGTCAGTGGTAACAAATTTCTCGCTAAAATTACGTGGCAAATATTTTAGGCATATGTCTCTAGGCCGAAATGTTACAACAAGCTTTTTTAAAATGTCACTCAGCGGTCCTGTCTCTGTTATAGATCCCCAACCTGCAACCTTCAGAACAAACATTTAATGGATGAAGACACAAGATGTAAAGTAATTTCTTAAAAATAATTAAAAGTTTCGGATCGAAAAGTTTTGACTATAATGTTTGAAAGCGAGAAGAAAAAGGATTATTGTTGGTAAAATAAAATTCGAAAGCGGTTGAACTAAATATACAATGCAATGTATAACGCTGTTAGTAGAGGGGATTGGCCGGTTCTGGCACCTCCACCTCCATAATGACGTCATAACTGACGTCACAATGACGTCAAAACCCAAGTCATGATGTCACAATGACGTCACAACCCAACTCAATGACGTCATACTTACGTCACAATGACGTTACAACCCAACCCAATGACGTCATACTTACGTCACAATGACGTCATAACCCAACCCAATGACGTCATACTGACGTCACAACCCAATGACGTAACAATGACGTCACAACCTAATGACGTCATACTAACGCTGCAATGACATCACAACCCAATGACGTCATACTCTGATAACGTCACAGGGATACGTAACAACTTCCTCCTCCACACTGATATACGAGGTTCAATCAAAAAGAAAAAAACAAAATGGCGGAAGAAGGAGTTAAGCAAAAATGCATCAAGCCAAAAGAACATTAGAAAACAAAATGGCGGATGAGGGTAAGTTTGAAAAACTAAAAAGAAAAAATACTTACAAGATGGAGGGCCCCCTTGTGGGGCCCTCAGAAGCATCACTCCTAAAGCCCCCCTTGTGGGACCCTCTGAAGCACCCTCCGAAACATCATCACACACGGCCCCCTAGTGCGACCCTCTGAAGCATCACCACAAACGGCCCTCCTAATGGGACCCACCGAAACATAACCTCACAATTGAATAAAATACAAGTGCACTAGACAAAAGTTAAATGAATACTGAAGGAAGTTACATCCGACGTGCTATAAGTATATTATTACATATTTTTTTTTAAACATGATATGGATTCAAAAGGAGAAGAAGGAATAGTTGAAGTTCCATTATATGCTACCTCCAATTATTTATAGCTGTTAAGCCCATCGAAATTCAAAGGCACTACTCACGAGGCTCGATGTAAGCAGGTTGGAACATGGACAAGTCTACCGTCAAATGATTTATAGGCATAAAGACCCCTTGAAATTCAAAGGCACTAGCTAGGAAGATTTCATATGGAGTTAGCTCTTAAAAGCAATAAATCTTCCCCAACGTCAGTAGGTGTCGAATGTCTCTTTGGACCGAGCACCACAGCCAATAGACTGCCTAACGTATTTGGGTAAACTCCTGAAATAACCTGTCTCTTCAACTGATAAGTAGGAAGATATAAATTCACATGTTAACGTAAATAAATATGTAAAAAGAAAAAGTGTTTGAATAAATTATGTTAACGTAAAGTATTGATGCTAAATATAATCCCGAAAGGGTTGAGGTGTCTGCAAGGAGATACTAGCTCTGAAGCACCCTCCGAAACATAACCACACACGCCGCCTAGTGGGGCCACCGAAACATAGCCTCACAATTT
This sequence comes from Melolontha melolontha, assembly GCA_935421215.2. Classification (NCBI taxonomy): domain Eukaryota; kingdom Metazoa; phylum Arthropoda; class Insecta; order Coleoptera; family Scarabaeidae; genus Melolontha; species Melolontha melolontha. The sequence continues at coordinate 44,382,962 of OW285240.1, read as the reverse complement.
AATAAAACATGCGTGCACTTAACAAAAAAACATAACCACACAGTAAGTTTGAAAAGCAAAAAAGAAAAAAATACTTACACGATGGAGGGCCCCCTTGTGAGTCCGTCAGAAGCAAAAACCACACACACCCCTAGAGCCCCCCCCCCCCTTGTGGGACCCTCGGAAGCACCCTCCGAAACATAACCACACACGCCCGGGGCCACCGAAACATAACCTCACAATTGAATAAAACACGTGTGCACTAGACAAACGTTTGATGAATACTAAATGAAATCCCTCTACACACCTATAAGTATATAATTATGATGACGAAGGAAAAATTATGAATATGTATTTTCTAGAGCAATCATATTTCGCTATATTATAGAAATTGCTGACTGTAGTGTAATATGATACCGGATGTAAGTTGAGCCAGATGTGATTAATAATCATATTTCGCAATATTATAAAAATTGCTGACTGTGGTGTAATATGATCCCCTATGTAATTGGAGCTTGTTTTTTACTAGATTGTGCATTAAAAAAAATTATGACGCATGTCTGTGAAATAGTAATATTTTTTATTTAAACCTACAGTGTCATTTATGTTTTGATATACGAGGTTCAATCAAAAAGAAAAAATGGTGAATGAAAGGAAAATGTTTAGACATTTTGAAGCAATAAATGAAAGAGGAAATTAAGTTTCAAACATTTATTATTCAAACTAAATATATTTACAATATAAATTAGAAATATATTTAAAATTTAATAAATATAAATTAACAACCCAATCTAATGACTTCAACATCAAAATGTAAGGTATTGTAATGTAGATATAATATTTCTAACATAAATAAAGCATTTAAAGAGTTACTATGACATGACAATAATCCTTTTATATTGCTATATATATATCACCAGGCATTTGGACACAGGATTCCAATGTAGATTTATAAAAATTCACGAAATCCAAAGTCTTTAAAACAGTCAACTTTTGATTTAATAATTCGATCAAACTGAATATGTTGTCGTATGTGTCTTTAGATAGAACAATTTCACGATTACGACTCTTAAGTCGAATTACCTGTATTTTTCTGTACATGCTACATTCCATCTGATGATTAGGACTGCAACCCTCAGTCTTGCAAAATTCCTCCCACTCATCCGCAGTGAAAAAGATGCAGACGGTCGACGAGCGGATTTGAATAATTGGCACAAAACCAGCAGCCGGACTAAGTCCAATAACAATCCACTTAGTACCGCTATTATTAAGCAAATACACAGATTGTCCGACAAGCTGTTTCTCTCTAAGGATAGCATCTTCCTGCTTTCTCAAAGAGTTATCAATGAATTCGGTATAGGTAACCGGTTCGCTATCAGCTGTGGCAATAGAAATATTAGATTGCTAAAATGTAAATTGTAAAGTTAAAATCTGCATACCTCTCTCCATTTTACTGTTATGTGGCACGAAGAAAAACTCTAGACTGACAGTTCAGAACAAGTTGCAGCGGTATATATAGAGTAACAAGAAATAGTAGAGGGGCAGTCTAGACACTTTGAAGCAATAAATGAAAGAGGAAATTAAGTTTTAAACATTTATTATTCAAACTAAATATATTTACAATATAAATTAACAACCCAATATAATGATTTCAACATCAAAAATGTAAAGTATTGTAATGTAGATATAATATTTTTAACATAAATAAAGCATTTACATATTACGTAATATTTTTTTAAACATGATAGAACAAGTTTTTCTCGGTGAAGCCTGTCTAGACACTGAATATTTTTTTTTTAGTAAGAGAGCAATAAATAAAAGAATGAGGAAATTAAGTTTTAAATACTTATTATTAAAACTGTATATATTTACAATAAGAATATATAAATTACAATATGTTATTATACATGTTTTTATATAAAAATTCATGTAAAAGTTCAACATTTTTTACCGTGCAAGCACAATTAGCTTCTTCATGATAAAAACAAGGTTCATCAGCCTTAATTAAAACGGGTATATTGTACACATATACCAAGTTGATCACATCTATATTTACAATAGTTTTCAAATAGTTACACTTTCTTGACCCTTTACGTATATTTTACTAAAGTCTCTACAAATATGTTTCAAAATACCTCGCAGAGATTTCAAGTCTACGAGTCCATCAGAATATTTAATTTTTAAACTATTACTCTGCAGCCAACATACCTCCCTCTTTTCACTAGGTGATAGACGCATAAATGGCGCTATAGGTTTAAATAAAAGATGCATCGATCGGGAACCATCAGTGATAGACATCTCCTTAGGTGTAAAATTGCTATTAAAAAAACCTTGTATGTATGCAACCAGGTAAGGCTTGAATCGTTGTTGATACACTTGAGTTCGATGTAAAGGTGCTAAAATTACAATTAATTTCTCTTCCAATTGTTTCATTCTTCGATTAAATCTATGTCTGTCTGCAGGCATTCTGAATTCAAACAAGTCGAAAATTTCAATATTATCGTTAAACTGTACTCGCCTAGACATTTTTTCGCGAAATTTAGTAGAAGTGTTGTTTACGATAGCGGAGAACAGACTGCAATTAACATTTCCGTTCAATAAGCTTCTATAATATTTAAACTATCCCCTCTCCACCCAACCATTCTACTACAGATCTGAGTATCAGAAATAAAAAATGCTTACTGTAGTGTAATATGAAACCGGATGTAATACGATATAATGAATAAGCAATAATTTATATTGTAAACACAATTTTTATACTAAGAAGAGGTCGGAAAAATATCATATTACCTTACTGTGGTGTGACTAAGCAAAAAATTTATAGACATATTTTTTAAAACATGATAGAACATGATTTTTCTCGGTGAAACCTGTCTAGGCACTTTGAATATTTTTTTTAATTACAAAAAGTATCTTTACTTATTTCAATCATTTAGTCGCACATGTACTTCACATCAAACAAAAATTAATTAGAAAGAAACCGCATTAGTTGATATGTATTAAAAAAATTATACTTCCTGTTTATTTACAAAACATGGAAATAAAAAAAAATACTTGCAAATCATCTAGATAACATATCATAATTATTTTAAAATGCCACCATAAATTCGCAGAGAGCAGCCATGTTGCTAACATTTTTTTTGAATAGATACTAATATTTCACCTATCTTAACAACACGGTTTTAAAATATTTAATTATAAATCTTTAATAACTTACTATTATCCATATGTCGGTTACATTGTTCTAACACATCCATCAGCAGCTCTCCTACACCACAGTATTTACTAACCGCCACCATCACCCCTGGTAGCGGTACGATCAACACCGGTCTATCCTAAAAATATTTTTTATCGAATATTATAAAAAATGTCTTAAAAACTGTATAACAAAACTTACCGATGCTTCAAGAGTTATATATATCGAACACAATATAATATTAAAATTGTCAAACCAACTAATAGATTTAATTGGATGTGAATAGTTATAGACCATAACAGATTTTACAGAAGAATCGAAATGATGATTAACAAATTCAATATACAGGATCCATGTAATAGACAAACTTAGGAAATTTTAAAGTAACAAACATACTTTAAATATCTAATGATATATAATTGTTTACTTCAATGTTGTAGACTAGAAAATTAAAAAAAATTCTATATACAATAAAATCTTTTTGAAACTTTGGGTTATCAGCAAAATCTCTATTATATCTTGGTAAATGTTTATATATATACATTAACAAATCATTTTTGATTTGTTGTTACTGGTATAAAGAAAAAATTTATATTAATTTACATTATAAACCCCTATATTGTTATTGTTATATTATTTCTCTTATAACATGGGTATATATATATATCTATTATAAATAGGTAAAAATTATAATTTCTTGGTTTAAAATAATTGATACCTATAACCAATTATAATTTTCTATGTGAATAGCAAATACATGGAATCCCTTTTGAATGTTTGTTTTATAATGACAATCTAAGAAAAAGGTGTTTAAATTAAATTATTTTTTATTTATAGTTTGTAGAATAATACCCATTTCTATTATTTAAATATACATATTGTTATATATTTTTTTTTTGAAAACATACGTAGAAATCATCTGTCCAATTGAGTAAACCCTTATATTCAATTCGTATGTTACTGTCTAATTTTATTGTTAATATAAATATTACATGCTTTTATATTTATTAAAATCATAGAAATAGTCATAAATTTTACAAATCTGTATACCTCTAATAGTATTTCTAATAACGAAATTTTGTATTCTTCCTCATATAATACTTTAAATATATTAAAATAATGAATTTATCATTCTTTACTAAATTTTGAATTTCTCAAACTAAATTTACATGTTGACAATTTTTTCGAATAAAAATCACGTTTATTTAAACTTAAATAAAACATCTATTGAAAATTTAGAAATACCATGTTAAAATAAACAATATATTATTTTCTCATCATTTGCGACAGAGAAATTAAAATCTTTCAATTGTATAAATAATCCTTATATATTAATGAATACATATTTAAAAGCACATTAATTAGAAATCATCTTTCCAATAGAATAAACCCTGTATATTCAATTCGTATGTTATTACATGTCTTAATAAACTAAAACTGCAAAATAATCAGAAATATCATGAAAAGTTACACATCTGGCGGTGTCGGATGTCGATATTCAGCGTATTATATATTTTTCTTTTAATTGCAAAATGTCTATTAATATATAAATATAGATAATTCATATTGCAAACGTTGTTATTTATGTAGATTTTAAGTGTATCTTGGAACCAATATACTCTTGTAACAGTGATCCGGCTATTCCGTATACGAGGCCTACTCATAAAAAAGTATTTAAAAATTGTCGTTCCGATGAATCCTTTAACTATTGATGATAGAGAATAATTTTAATAACACAATTATCTGTAACATTTGTGATTTGTCATTAAATGGAGATAAAGTGGCAGATCATTGTCATTTAACGAAGAAATTCAGGGATGCCGCGCATTCAAATTATAATCTAAATTTCAAAATTCCAAATATTATACCCTTATTTCTACACAACATGAGCCATTATGACAGTCATCTATTCCTTAGAAATTTGGCAAACGATAATTTAGACATAAACGTTCTTCCGGTTAATAAAGAGAAATATATTAGTTTTACGAAAAAAAGTTTTAGTTGATAATTACACTGATAAGGCGGGTCTAAACAGAGATGTTTATTTAAATTTACGATTTATAGATTCTTTTCGCTTTATGGCATCCTCCATCGAAAAATTGTCAAATAATTTATTTACAACCGATTTTAAAGCCGTTAAATTACATTTTCCAAATATTGAATAATTTAATTTAATTAAACGTGAGAGAATTTTTCGGTATGAATATAAAGATAGTTTTTGAGCGATTGAATGAACCAGCACTACCTCCAATAGATGAATTTTATAATACCTTAACGGAAGAGGGTATTTCTAATGAAGATTATGTTTACCGATGCTTCAGGAGTTATATCGCACACAATATAATATACTGTTTCTAGATCTAAAACAAAACAATCGTTTTATATAAATCTAATGGAATATGTTCTATTAGATTTGTTTTAATATTATATATCCGACCATTATTTTCATAACCAAATTTGACTGCTTCTAATATTAATTCTAGATGTTGAGATATTTTATCTTAATAGCTGGTTTCAGTATACTAAGCTCATATAATATTTTGAACAGTATTTAAACTATCCCTTCCCCACCCAACAATTCTACAATATTAGAGGAGTATATAAAAAATATGTATTACTATTATAGTTTGTACATATAGTTTTTAAGAAATAAATATATACAAAATTTATCTTTTAATTATAAGTAGAAATATTTTAGCAACATGTTTAGCAACGGATATTTATTACCAATTATTAAAATATACTATATCTCGTGTAACGGACATACTTGTCAGTTTTATTGATAGATCAAATTGACTAGCGTATTACTTCAAATTATTCCACGGATTTTATTAATTTAATTTGCATAATTAATTACCTCAAGGGAAAGACTGATCAACTGATACAGCTTCAACAGCTACGAAACGGGTTTGAACAGCTAACTGGCTAGTTAGCTATTAATCGTATTACACTATTAGGTAAGAAGTATTGCATACCTTCTAAATTAGTTCAGATATTTTGAAAAAATATTACTATTACAGTCGAAAACAATATATCGGTTTTATTAAAAATTATATTTGTAAATGTATAATTGTATTATAAAGTATTTGAAAACAATAAAATATTGGAAAATATTAAAATTATGAAGAAAAATAGTTTTACTTACATCTTACCCCCATGCTAAAACACTTTGAAAGAATCTGTTGACACTCGAGTTCGATGTAAAGGTGCTAAAATTTCAATTAATTTCTCTTCCAATTGTTTTATTCTATTAAATCTATGCCTGTCTGCGGCAGACATTCTGAATTCAAACCATTCAAAAATTTCAACATTATCGCTAAACTGTACTCACTTAGACATTTTTTCACGAAATATAGTAGAAGTGTTATACACGATATCGGAAAAAAATAAATTAGAATGCAATTCAACGATAAGTATATATATCAAAATTTCTTTAATAACAGTACATCCGCTGTTAGTAATATGATATCTGCTTAGTGAGCGAATTTTGATTTACATTTAAAACTTTTTTCAATATCTACTACATTAAAAAAATACTTGGTTATTCTTATTGCTACAGTTGAACATTGGAAAATATATATACAGTAAGTTTCTATATATATTATACTAAAAAAATACTTATTTATTCTCTTTATTAATTCGAATAGAGGGCAGATTTATTGTAGATGATAAGGGAACTGATACTTATAAATTAACAAATAACGCGTATGCGTTTCTGTTCGATCAGATGCGCCATCAAATCAACGGTGTAGAAATTGATCGATCAGACACATCTAAATATCCATATCGCTGTAGATAGGTTGTAACGTTAACCGACAAAACAGTCTGAATCGTATAGAATAAATATATAAATCAGCAGAACATGTTATACTGTTGCTGGTCGTATTAAGAATGATAGTCTAGACAGGGTGTTGTTGCTGTTTAGACAGGGTGTTGTTCAAATAAAGAAAAATTTATAAAAAAATATGTTTTTATTACATTTTGTTACAATTAAAAATCAATTTTAAATAATTTCTTAAGGTTTTGCCGACAGTAATAGCAATCACCTGATGAAGGCATTGTATGGCGAAACAATATTCTAGTGATTTACAATAAAAAAAAATTTGAAACTAGACAGTTTCAAGCGGGTTTTATCATTCACATTTATATGCGGCACATACCATTCAATCTTATCAATTTCCACTTTCGCCTTCTTCATACCGTCTGGCTGAGTGTTTATATAATAATTATTATCTGTTTTACTGCGGTTCAATATTAATTCTTGACTAACGTTTAAGAAAATGTGATTATAATCCTCTAGCAAACCGAAACAAAGATACCTAGTACCTGCTAACTGATACCTGATACCTGGTACCTGATACCTGATACCTGATACCTGATACCTGATACCTGGTCCTTCTTTTTATGTTGAAAGCCCACTATAACAGCGAGGTTTCTCTAAATTTTCATTGTCAGTTTTGGGCTGGGTTGTAACGACAATATAAACGTCATTAGGTGGGGTTATAACGACAATATAAACGTCGTTGGGTTGGGTTGTAACGACAATATAAACGTCATTGGGTTGGGTTGTAACGACAATATATACGTCATTGGGTTGGGTTGTAACGACAATATAAACGTCATTGGGTTGGGTTGTAAGGACAATATATACGTCATTGGGTTGGGTTGTGATGTGACGTCACAACCCAACCCAATAAAGTATATATTGACGTATATATTGACGTATATATTGACTTATATATTGACGTATATATTGACGTATATATTGAGGTATATATTGACGTATATATATATAACGACAATATAAACGTCATTAGGTGGGGTTGTAACGACAATATATACGTCATTGGGTTGGGTTGTGATGTGACGTCACAACCCAACCCAATAACGTATAAATTGTCGTTACAACCCAACCCAATGACGTTTACATTGTCGTTACAACCCAACCCAACGACGTTTATATTGTCGTTACAACCCCACCTAATGACGTTTATATTGTCGTTACAACCCAGCTCAAAACTGACAATGAAAATTTAGAGAAATCTCGCTATGTTATAGTGGGCTTTCAACATAAAAAGAAGGACCAGGTATCAGGTATCATGTATCAGGTACCAAGTATCAGGTATCAGTTAGCAGGTACTAGGTATCTCTGTTTCGGTTTTCGAGAGGATTATAATCACATTTTCTTAAACGTTAGTCAAGAATTAATATTGAACCGCAGTAAAACAGATAATAATTATTATATAAACACTCAGCCAGACGGTATGAAGAAGGCGAAAATGGAAATTGATAAGATTGAATGGTATGTGCCGCATATAAATGTGAATGATAAAACCCGCTTGAAACTGTCTAGTTTCAAAAATTTTTTTATTGTAAATCACTAGAATATTGTTTCGCCATAAAATGCCTTCATCAGGTGATTGCTATTACTGTCGGCAAAACCTTAAGAAATTATTTAAAATTGATTTTTAATTGTAACAAAATGTAATAAAAAAATATTTTTTTATAAATTTTTCTTTATTTGAACAACAACACCCTGTCTAAACAGCAACAACACCCTGTCTAGACTATCATTATTAATACGATCAGCAACAGTATAACATGTTCTGCTGATTTATATATTTATTCTATACAATTCAGACTGTTTTACGGTTAACGTTACCACCTATCTAGAGCGATATGGATATTTAGATGTGTCTGATCGATCAATTTCTACACCGTTGATTTGATGGCGCATCTGATCGAACAGAAACGCATACGCGTTATTTGTTAATTTATAAGTATCAGTTCCCTTATCATATACAATAAATCTGCCCTCTATTCGAATTAATAAAGAGAATAAATAAGTATTTTTTTAGTATAATATATATAGAAACTTACTGTATATATATTTTCCAATGTTCAACTGTAGCAATAAGAATAACCAAGTATTTTTTTAATGTAGTAGATATTGAAAAAAGTTATAAATGTAAATAAAAATCGCTCACTAAGCAGATATCATATTACTAACAGCGGATGTACTGTTATTAAAGAAATTTTGATATATATACTTATCGTTGAATTGCATTCTAATTTATTTTTTTCCGATATCGTGTATAATTTTCGTGAAATTTTCGACTGGTTTGAATTCAGAATGCCTGCAGACATAGATTTAATCGAAGAATAAAACAATTGGAAGAGAAATTAATTGAAATTTTAGCACCTTTACATCGAACTCAAGTGTATCAACAACGATTCAAGCCTTACCTGGTTGCATACATACAAGGTTTTTTTAATAGCAATTTTACACCTTAGGAGATGTCTATCACCGATGGTTCCCGATCGATGCATCTTTTATTTAAACCTATAGTGCCATTTATGCGTCTATTACCTAGTGAAAAGAGGGAGGTATGTTGGCTGCAGAGTAATCGTTTAAAAATTAAATATTCTGATGGACTCGTAGACTTGAAATCTCTGCGAGGTATTTTGAAACATATTTGTAGAGACTTTAGTAAAATATACGTAAAGGGTCAAGAAAGTGTAACTATTTGAAAACTATTGTAAATATAGATGTGATCAACTTGGTATATGTGTACAATATACCCGTTTTAATTAAGGCTGATGAACCTTGTTTTTATCATGAAGAAGCTAATTGTGCTTGCACGGTAAAAAATGTTGAACTTTTACATGAATTTTTATATAAAAACATGTATAATAACATATTGTAATTTATATATTCTTATTGTAAATATATACAGTTTTAATAATAAGTATTTAAAACTTAATTTCCTCATTCTTTTATTTATTGCTCTCTTACTAAAAAAAAAAAAATTCAGTGTCTAGACATGCTTCACCGAGAAAAACTTGTTCTATCATGTTTAAAAAAAATATTACGTAATATGTAAATGCTTTATTTATGTTAAAAATATTGTATCTACATTACAATCTTTACATTTTTTATGTTGAAATCATTATATTGGGTTGTTAATTTATATTATAAATATATTTAGTTTGAATAATAAATGTTTAAAACTTAATTTCCTCTTTCATTTATTGCTTCAAAGTGTCTAGACTCCCTCCCCTCTACTATTTCTTGTTATTCTATATATACCGCTGCAAGTTGTTCTGAACTGTCAGTCTATAGTTTTTCTTCGTGCCACATAACAGTAAAATGGAGAGATGTATGCAGATTTTAACTTTATAATTTACATTTTAGCAATCTAATATTTCTATTGTCACAGCTGATAGCGAATACCGAATTCATTGATAACTCTTTGAGAAAGCAGGAAGATGCTATCCTTAGAGAGAAACAGCTTGTCGGACAATATGTGTATTTGCTTAATAATAGCGGTACTAAGTGGATTGTTATTGGACTTAGTCCGGCTGCTGGTTTTGTGCCAATTATTCAAATCCGCTCGTCGACCGTCTGCATCTTTTTCACTGCGGATGAGTGGGAGGAATTTCGCAAGACTGAGGGTTGCAGTCCTAATCATCAGATGGAATGTAGCATGTACAGAAAAATACAGGTAATTCGACTAAAGAGTCGTAATCGTGAAATTGTTCTATCTTAAGACACATACGACAACATATTCAGTTTGATCGAATTATTAAATCAAAAGTTGACTGTTTTAAAGACTTTGGATTTCGTGAATTTTTATAAATCTACATTGGAATCCTGTGTCCAAATGCCTGGTGATATATATAGCAATATAAAAAGATTATTGTCATGTCATAGTAACTCTTTAAATGCTTTATTTATGTTATAAATATTATATCTACATTACAATACCTTACATTTTGATGTTGAAGTCATTAGATTGGGTTGTTAATTTATATTTATTAAATTTTATATATATTTCTAATTTATATTGTAAATATATTTAGTTTGAATAATAAATGTTTAAAACTTAATTTCCTCTTTCATTTATTGCTTCAAAGTGTCTAAACATTTTCCTTTCATTCACCATTTTTTCTTTTTGATTGAACCTCGTATATCAAAACATAAATGACACTGTAGGTTTAAATAAAAAATATTACTAATTCACAGTAGTAAATCTAGTAATCTAGTAAAAAACAAGCTCCCATTACATACGGGATCATATTACACCACAGTCTGCAATTTTTATAATATTGCGAAATATGATTATTAATCACGTCTGGCTCAACTTACATCCGGTATCATATTACACTACAGTCAGCAATTTTTATAATATTGCGAAATATGATTGTTCTAGAAAAAACATATTCATAAATTTTCCTTCGTCATCATAATTATATACTTATAGGTGTGTAGAGGGGATTTCATTTAGTATTCATCAAACGTTTGTCTTGTGCACACGTGTTATATTCAATTGTGAGGTTATGTTTCGGTGGCCCCGGGCGTGTGTGGTTATGTTTCGGAGGGTGCTTCCGAGGGTCCCACAAGGGGGGGCTCTAGGGGTGTGTGTGGTTTTTGCTTCTGACGGACCCACAAGGGGGCCCTCCATCTTGTAAGTATTTTTTTTCTTTTTTGCTTTTCAAACTTACTGTGTGATTATGTTTTTTTGTTAAGTGCACGCATGTTTTATTAAATTGTGAGGCTATGTTTCGGTGGCCCCACTAGGGGGCGTGTGTGGTTATGTTTCGGAGGGTGCTTCAGAGCTAGTATCTCCTTGCAGACCCCTCAACCCTTTCGGGATTATATTTAGCATCAATACTTTACGTTAACATAATTTATTCAAACACTTTTTCTTTTTACATATTTATTTACGTTAACATGTGAATTTATATCTTCCTACTTATCAGTTGAAGAGACAGGTCATTTCAGGAGTTTACCCAAATACGTTAGGCAGTCTATTGGCTGTGGTGCTCGGTCCAAAGAGACATTCGACACCCTAATGTTTCGGCAGAAACCTACTGACGTTGGGGAAGCTTTATTGCTTTTAAGAGCTAACTCCATATGAAATCTTCCTAGCTGGGAGAGCCGTCTACCTTGAGCCTCTGTGTAGTGCCTTTGAATTTCAATGGGTCTTTATGACTATAAATCATTTGACGGTAGACTTGTCCATGTTCCGACCTGCCTACATCGAGCCTCGTGAGTAGTGCCTTTGAATTTCGATGGGCTTAACAGCTATAAATAATTGGAGGTAGCATATAATGGAACTTCAACTATTCCTTCTTCTCCTTTTGAATCCATATCATGTTTTAATAAAAAATATGTAATAATATACTTATAGCACGTCGGATGTAACTTCCTTCAGTATTCATTTAACTTTTGTCTAGTGCACTTGTATTTTATTCAATTGTGAGGTTATGTTTCGGTGGGTCCCATTAGGAGGGCCGTTTGTGGTGATGCTTCAGAGGGTCGCACTAGGGGGCCGTGTGTGATGATGTTTCGGAGGGTGCTTCAGAGAGTCCCACAAGGGGGGCTTTAGGAGTGATGCTTCTGAGGGCCCCACAAGGGGGCCCTCCATCTTGTAAGTATTTTTTCTTTTTAGTTTTTCAAACTTACCCTCATCCGCCATTTTGTTTTCTAATGTCCTTTTGGCTTGATGCATTTTTGCTTAACTCCTTCTTCCGCCATTTTGTTTTTTTCTATTTGATTGAACCTCGTATATCAGTGTGGAGGAGGAGGTTGTTACGTATCCCTGTGACGTTATCAGAGTATGACGTCATTGGGTTGTGATGTTATTGTAGCGTTAGTATGACGTCATTAGGTTGTGACGTCATTGTTACGTAATTGGGTTGTGACGTCAGTATGACGTCATTGGGTTGGGTTATGACGTCATTATGACGTAAGTATGACGCCATTGGGTTGGGTTGTGACGTTATTGTGACGTAAGTATGACGTCATTGGGTTGGGTTGTAACGTCATTGTGACGTAAGTATGACGTCATTGAGTTGGGTTGTGACGTCATTATGACATCATGACTTGGGTTGTGACGTCAGTTATGACGTCATTGTGGAGGTGGAGGTGCCAGAACCGGCTAATCCCCTCTACTGTTGTTGTTAACAGAGCTACACGGGTAATATTTTCTAGGATTTTATTTTAAATATGTCCAAAGTAATTCCCTTTAGCAATGATACTTGATCATTCTTTCTTTCCACTGTTTAAAAGCTCCCAATTTTATATTTTTTCCAACCAAAAACTGAAGAGCTTAAACTGCCGTATGGAACGATGTATTATCATGGTGGAGCATAATTCGCTTGTCTGGAATTGTAATAAACGAGCTCTTTTGTTAGTGACGCTAATGGTTTCGAAAATTAACAAGAAAGAACATGTTTATGATAAGTGGCGTTTGGATTATTGAAAATTACTGTGTTAAACCTAAAAATCAACGCATCATTCTAATTTCGTTGTAGTACTAGTTCTGCTTCCGTTTGTGTTCAGTTTAAACTTTTTGACTATGCCTGTGTTTACTAATGCTGAAATGGTTAATATGCATTTTTTGTATGAATTAGCCAATGGTGAATAATGCCTATGAGGCTAGACGTGTGTATGCCCTAAAGCTATAGCGTAGTTAAAGTCTGAGCCGGCTGAGCAAAGACTGACATACTGAAGGTAATTCCAAACAACAAAAATATAGAAAAAGTATCATAATCGAAACTTGAACAGAAAGACGCGAGAACGGATCGAGTCAAAGTCGAGAAACGGTAAAAGTTATACATATTGTGATTGTTTACTTCAGATTGTACTAGAATTACAAACTGCATCACTGCAAATATCCCTAAAAAGAAGGAGAAAACTTAATTCAGACAATCGTCTACATAAGCCAAACACAACGCAAACGCAAAAGCTACTAAATAGCGAATAATAACTAGAGCTGAGGATGTTTGCAGTATAACCATGGTTATACCGCAAACATCCTCAGCTCTAATAATAACGTACGAAACGTTAGCGGTACGGTAATGTCCAAAATTATTGTTTAATAAAAACAATATCTAAAAGTCAAAATCGGTAAGCGTGCTAAACACGAAAGTCAAAGCGATAAGCATTCTAAAATGCAAAAGTCAAATTCGGTATGTAACTATACATAGGACAAAACAAACATATTTATTCACTAGAAATGACTTAGCCTCGGGGTTTTCGAACGAGAAAAATACCTACAGGGGGGTAACCCAAAAATATTGACGTAACGAAAATTCGTCGAACCCTGAAAACTAATTCACAAGATGTTAAAAGGGTCGTGAAACAGGAGTTTTTTTCTCGCCTCTTACGATTCGGATTCAAAACCGGCGGGAATATTCGTTAGCCTACCCGCAAGCGGAATATGTACTACATACAAGTTACTATCAGTTACAAGACTGTGCTCGAAGGTCATCTGCACTCCAAGTTCCTGGCAGAACATCTCCAGCACTATTTTTAAGTTCGTAATTATGAGATCCAACCTTACGATGTATCAAAAAGGGACCTACAAACTTATCGACTAATTTGGCAGAAAAATACTGAGCAGCGTCAGACAAAACGAAATTCTTTCTCCAAACAGCTTGATCAGGCATAAATGTTTCTTGTCGTAAGTCATAACGTTGTTTGGAGTGTTCGTATGATTTTTGTAAACGAGACTTAATATCTTTATAGAATTTAGAAAAATGTTTAGATCGCTGCATTAACTCTTCAGAATCTTGATAACAATTTATTACATCAGAGTCGTTATATTTGGGGTTAGGAAAACGTTCACCAGTAATATGCATCTCTCGACCGAAATTTACAAAATAAGGTGTGTGACCTGTCACTTCGTGCTTAGCTGTACGAATAGCAGAAGTAACTTTAGGCAAAATCGTATCCCAATCACGTTGATCATTCGACACATAAGAAATCAGACACATTTTCAGAGTACGATTAAACCGTTCAACAGGATTCGCTCGTGGCGTATAAAACGATGTGTACGAAGGTCGCACCTTATACTTATTCAAAATTTGACGATATTCCTTGGATCGAAGTTGCACTCCATTATCAGAAACTATTCGAGTAGGTACACCAAATAAAAGGAAAACATCATTCTCAAGATGTTTAACAACTGAAAAAGCTGAAGCTTTACGTAAAGGAAAAGTTAAGGTGAATTTACTGAAGCAATCTAAAACAGTTAAGATATAAGCAAACCCATGTTTACTTCGCGGTAATGGTCCTATTAAGTCTATACTGATCACATCCCACGGCTTATCAATTAGAGAGTGTCCACCCATAAGTCCAGACGACTTACGTTGATCAGGCTTCGCCCTCAAACACACAGTACAATGCCTAACATACCTAATGACATCTGCGGCCATCTACGGCCAATAATACTTAGCATTAAGACGGGACAGCGTCTTAAAAATTCCTAAATGTCCACTAATAGGTTCATAATGACATTGTCTAATCAACTCACGTCGAAGATCTTTAGGCACCACAATGCGCCAAATATCATTATCATCTACGAGATATACCGGGTTTTACACATTTACAGAGTTGATTGTCGATAATTTGATATGCCGGGTACTTAGAAGGAAATTTACGAACTAAATTATACATTTTCAGATACCAGTAATCTGTAGTATTAATAGACTTAGCAACCATGTCAATTACAGGGACGGAACGAGATAAGGCGTCAGGAACTACATGATCTTTACCTTTTCGATGTACAATGGTAAAATCATATTGCTGTAAGCGAACGGACCATCTGGCTAGTCTACCACTAGGAGAATTCAATTTATTAAGCCAAATCAAGGAATAATGGTCAGTCACAACCGTAAAATGAGTTCCTTCGATATAAGGACGCAGTTTTTCAATGGACCACAGCCATACTGAGGCATTCCAATTCAGTGGCACTGAATTTGCGTTCCTGTGGTGACTTACTTAGATAACAAATAACTCGTTCTTCACCGTCGATGGTTTGTGAGAGAACAGCTCCAAGTTCAAAACTGTATGCAACTGTTTGAATAGTAAATTCCTGAGTGAAATCAGGGCAACATAAAATTATGCGGAAATTAAGCGTTCTCAAATACTTTCCCATGCCTGTTGGCATTGAACTGTCCAACAAAAACGGACATTCTTCTTAAGTAAGTTTGTAAGAGGGGCGATAATAGTAGAAAAGTCAAGGACGAAACGTCTATACCAGGAAGCCATGCCGACTAAACGACGGACGTCAGATACATTTCGCGGATTCGGGATTTCTAAAATGGCTTTAATTTTGTCAGGATCTACCAACAAGCCCTATTTATTAACAACATAACCCAGATAGAAGCTCTTCACGACAAAATTGACATTTATCCTTATTTAACGTCAAACCAGCATTTTTCAATTGACTTCTCGGAGTGTACTAACATGCTGCTCGAAAGTTGGTGTTAAAATGATATTGTCGTCAAGATAGACAAAAACGGGTTGAAGTTCTGGACCTAGAACTCGATCTATGAAATGTTGGAAGGTAGCAGGAGCTGAGGACAAACCAAAGGGCATCCGACAAAAACGAAAAAGACCACGACCGGGAACACTAAAGGCAGTGTAATCGCGTGAGGATTCAGCAACTGGTATTTGGTGATATGCTGATCTGATATCTAGGGATGTGAGATATTTAGCATCTCTCAGCTTATCGAGTGTTTGTGACACGTAAAGAAGTGGATACGAGTCCTTCACTAAAACTTGATTCAGTTTCCTGAAATCCACGCAAAAGCGTCGTGTTCCGTCTTTCTTAGGAACTAGTAAAATGGGAGAAGCCCAAGGGCTATTGGAAGGTTCAACGATTCCTAGCTGTAACATTTTGTCTAACTTGGCGTTAGCTACTTTTTGCAAAGCAGGAGATAAGGGATAATATCGCTGCTTAATGGGAGGACTATCTGTGACTATTTTATGTTCTACCAGAGTGGTACAACCGAGAGTGTCTTCAGAACCTACAGGAAAACATGACTCAATTAAAACTTCTAACTCTCGAGGCTGTTCGACGCTAATCTGAGAATGGGCCGTCATACTATCCACACTAGCAACGGCGCTAGAAAAAACCCAATCCCCATTTCTCAAATTAGGGACAACACCCATATCTCTCCAGAAATCAGTTCCGAGAATCAGAAAATGTGGCAAACTTGGTACCACCAAAACATCAACAACCTTAACTTTGTCCTGTAACTTAATACGAATACGATAGTCACCAAGCGTTTCACAGTGCTCACCATTAGCAACAGTACACATAGAAGGCTTAGATTTAAGAGAAATTCCGAATGATCTTAAGAGTTCATAACCAGGTCTACGCACGCATGTTCTGGATGCGCCAGAATCTAATAAGTACCTTATGACCAAAAATACTAACATTAAGGTAGGGTCGTTCGTCACCCTCAGAATGTTTTTTAATTTTACTTTATTATTATTTTATTCTCAGAATGCGATCAAATGAAATCTAATTTACCTTGCTGGAACAAAGGGATCGTCTCAACATCGCGACGCATCACGCGATCATTTAATGCGCCACTCGGTCTTTTACCGAACATTTAGAGCAAATTTCCACAGTAACATTAGGCTTACCGCAACGGAAACAGTGTTTCCTGCGGGGCTCTCTACACTGAGAAAATCGGTGTCCCATACGACCACAATTCCAACATTTCAAATTAGTTGAAGATGGACCGGGTTTTGGCGAGGCAGTTGTCGAAACGTTCGACACATTGAACGTTCCTACATATGCCAAATCAGGTTCCATAACCCTTCTCTGATCCGGAGGTGGCACAAATGAATCGATGTGGGACCTACGAGCTTCCAATTGTCTACAGCATTTTAACAATTGCTCCAAAGAATTAACTTCTGTTAATCCAAGTTGAGACTGACAGAAAGAATGAATATTCCGCAAGATAACCTTAAGCTGGGCAAATTCTGAGACTTTAATATATAAACGCGAAAACAAATTTTTCATAACAGAAACGTATAATCCCATGATCTCATCAGAACCCTGGGTTCTATGAGTAATTTCTACATAAAGATTTTCATCGTAAGAAGGAGTTTGAAATTCAGTGCGTAAACTATCCACCAATTTAGACCAAGTCGAAAAATTATGCTTATTGGCCCTGTACCAAATTAAGGCGTTACCGGTAAAACGATCGACAGCAGACCGGAACAAAATTTCATCAGACGAATGTCTACTTGTCTTTAATTCGTTAACGCGTTCTAAAAACGCACTACAACGCACTACATTGCTTTGACAAGAAATTCTGATCGTTTCTGCCTTTCCGTTTCTGTACTACGATTAATTCT
This sequence comes from Melolontha melolontha, assembly GCA_935421215.2. NCBI lineage: Eukaryota > Metazoa > Arthropoda > Insecta > Coleoptera > Scarabaeidae > Melolontha > Melolontha melolontha. Next base: position 44,364,621 of record OW285240.1, on the reverse strand, counting down.
ACCCTGTACATAACCAATCTTAACAGAAATCTTTTTATAAGCAGGCGACTGACGAGATTCTGCGAAATCATTTAATAGTGCTTTGATTTCAGCTAGCTTAGCCTCAATAGCAGCGGAGTCTTGATTGAAATTAAATGGATACGTAGGCATAATGAAAGATGCTGAAGTTGTCAGTTTATTCATGCGCCTTAACATCTTACGCATTTCAGCCACCGTGCCTACATTAACTGCTCCGCGAATCGCGAGTTCATATTCAAGCTCATCTTGAACTAAACGATTGATTTCTCCCTTTAATTCCATGGTTATAAGAAAAGAAACAAGAAAATGCAATGAACGTCAGAATACGGAAATAAATTTACAAAATACGGTAATTAATTTAATTGGGGAAGTGCCCAATTTCCAATAACAAATTGTTATTACTACCTGAATAACAATCCTAAAGTCAATACCAAGCTAAACTTGATTTGCAAAAATGGTCGAAAAGATTCGAAATGGCCGACAAAATACAATTGAAAATTTACAAAAGAATTATCCTACTAAAAAAATTAGCTAAAAATGGCTAGAAGGAAAATGGCTCGACACGTCGAATGTCAAAGAACAAAACTGACTAAAATGGCCCCACGCTGGTTGCCAAAATAGCTTGCTACGATAAAAAAGTAGTGCTCGCCGCACTCTTCGAAATCTGCCAATATGCGCCAGACGCTAAACCTTCTTACTTCCTAAATTCCACCTACCTTAGATTCTGGTATCCTCAAGACTACACGGCTAACTTGTCGAAGATGGGCGGGGTATTGGTTAAAGTTTAAGATCTAATTCCCAAGTTAAAGGGGCGCCATCGCATTGTTTAAAGTATTTCCACCTATTACGCAATGCGAAACGTATAACTAATATAGGGTATTGGAATTTTAAGAGAGTAAGAAATGATACAGAAAAGGAATGATAAGAAAGCCACAAGTGGTAGTAATCTCAGCTAAGCGGCTGTATTTTACTTATAAAGAGATCTTGGTAGTATAATTTAGTATGGTTTCCTAGGTCTAATAATAATTTAAAAGAAAAAGTGAAATGTTTAATTACATACAAACAAAAAACATTGCAAGTATCTTGTCAAACCCACAAAGGGCGATTACTCAGTATAATGATTATACAGCATAAAACGGTGATATTTCGAAATATCTCACATACGAAAAACAATCCTTAAATCGGTAACAGGTGTCTTAACAAATATACTTAAATTTTTTTACAAGTGATAGAAATTTAGCTAATTGATTATTTAAATGTTATTACAAATTACTAAAACACGTTAATCAATTTTTTTAAGAATCAAAGAATTTAATATGTAGAAAAAAAACTAAAGATCTTAAGTGTCCCAAACAGACCAGATGTCTTCATAAGTACACCCACAAAAACTGTTCAGATGTGATTGTTGATTTATGGTCGTCTGGCAATTCTTAGATTTTCTTTTTTTTTCACTCCTCGCGTCTTGAGGTATTACTATTTCCCTATTATGTCAACAAAAGGCGAAAATCAGCTTTCATTTAATAAAAAAGGAGTCTTCCATAAAACGTAGACACGTTGATAGAAAATTTAGAAAAAAAAGGAACAGAAAGAATTTGCACAATATAAAATATGATTCATACGTAAAGTCATTATTTTAGAAATATAAAGCAACTTACCCTTGAAGAAGGGTGTTTTCTCTTTTTGTTTTTACGGCCCAAGTATATATGGTAACGAAATCGTCTATTACAATAGTTGTATCCGCTTAGCAGAATTGTATTCTCCACAGTAGGGACTCTTATCCCAACAAAGATACAATTTTATTCCTTACTATCCTTATATCCGTCTTTTCGACGCCATTCCACTCGGATAAGAGTAGGATAATAAAGGCTTTGAATTAGGCTATAGTCGAAAAACCAGACACAGCTCGAACCGAAACGAAGGTTAACGGTCAAGTGAAAAATAATGAGAAAATGGCCAGACAATGGGTGACAATAACGAAAGTCGGTTTGACTTGCGCGAGAAGATAAGTGCAAGAGCACAGCGCATTTTTAAAAATTCACGTGCTTAATTTATATATTCAGCGTGGTCCATTTGAAACGTAACAACACGTTTATAGGAACTTTTCGTCTTAAAATTGAGTGACGAACCGCCCACAACAAAATTTCAGAGTACTTTCGAAACAGCCTATATAGCTGCAAATAGAGAAGAATGGAGACAAACGATTTCTTCCGTATGTCCCAAAAGGGATTAATGAATTTTACAACTACAACTACTACAGTACTAAATGCTGATATAAATTTAATGTAAGTACATTTGCGTACATTTTTACTTTTCATTTCACTGTACCAAACCTTTTTTTATTTTTAACAAGTGCTATTTTAAGATATTTGGTTAAAGCTGAGATTAAAACTTAAACCAAAATTAAAAATTAATACTTACGACTCCTTCGTTTCCATCTACTAAGTCAAAATCCTCATAAGCATCATCCCAGTCGACACACACCGGTCCTACGCTCAATGAAAGAATAAATTCTGTTTCTAATTCAATTAAAGCTATATCGTCCCGATAATTGCATAGTAATCCTTTGTAATCCTCAGGGATTGAAAGTGATTTTATCTAAAAAATAATAATTCTTGAATATTATAATTTCTAATTTTCCTCTCATTATTTATCCGCATACGCATAACAATATCCATTATTTACTAGAGTTCGGATTTTATGTAAAAAACATTTTTTATTGTTAGGAATATCACCTCAATATTGTGGATATATCCATTCTACACTGAAATAATGCGATTAATGGCTTCAAAAAATTGCATATTTTGCATAAAATTAAGCTTTAGTTTATATTTTTAGTTTGCACGCTTAAACTGAATATCGTTAACATTTTCAACATAAAATCGCATATTTTTTATCCATTCATTAGTTTATAATATAATCAATCAAATTTTTAATGAAATTTACTTGGAATTGTGTTGGATAGTTAGACCAGCATCATAGGTGATTCTGCATACTATATACGAAATTTTATCGAATAGTACAATGTTTCTTGTTTGGTTATACATTTGTCTAATGTGATCTTAATTGTTCCAAGAAGTTAAGTACGTGGGTGAAATATACCTGACCCGCAGGCGCGGCTCGTGATGACGTATTTTGGTTTGCAGTACAATGATCCGAGTGCTTCGTGTATTCTCGTGTACTAACTGTAACGTTTGCTTAGTAAACACCGAAAACACACGAGGCACTCGTATCATTGTACTGCAAACCAAAATACGTCATCACGAGCCGCGCCTGCCTGACCCTTTTCGAGTCTTCACATCTTATGTTTAACAGATTTTCCAAATTAGAAATTATATTTGCTATCCGAACATGCAAAGGTGAACTGTAATTGAATTCAAAATGGTGGCAAGTTCTCACTAATTATTTAAATTAGTATAATTCAATCGAAAACATTATTTAATAAAAATTTACATACATTTTAAGTTTTTTATTATTTTTTTAATTTTCTTGTATTATATTCAACTAACAATATTTTATTTTGAAGGTAACGTGTCAGAAAAAATCGCTGCTGGGCAAAAATTTTTGCACAACAGTTATCTAACAATAATTTAATAATGTTATTTTTACCATATTTTATTTATTTATATGTTTTAAACAACCAAATGTATATATACATTTTAACGACGACAGTAGTAATTGAATACGCACATGTGACTTCCACAAAAAGAATTTTGACGTAAAACAAGATCAGCATATCTCATTGAAAAAGGAACAAGATTCCGAAACATGTATGAAAAACACCATAGTACATATATACAGGCTGATTCATTTTCGGCCCTCGCCATGGGGATCTCGCTTATTATTGGAGATAGAGTATAGGTTTAAATTTGGCAAAGTTGTTAAATTTTGTGTTTGTTATAAATCCGTAAAGAAAATAGACCTGTGACAAATGACCTTCGTTATTTAAAAAAAAAGCGCGAAAACCCCATTTTCTTCTTTTACCTGTAGCACCGACATTTGGCTTTGTAGAGAAAAAATAAAAACACATCCTTGTGGCCATTTCTAAACCTCTATTCAGTGGTGTACTCTAAATTTTTTATACGACGTTTCGTTTCTTTCTGGCCATCATCAACTATCTAATTTCTTATAGGCGCCATATTGGATTTAGACATCTTCAGATAGAGTTTTTTTTTCTGATTTCAACCATGTACCACATGCTGACTATAATTTTTGACATTAGGTTTTATTTGAAAGAATAAATTATAAGATTAAATAAGGTAGCTTTTGGAATTTCAATCTGTCAAACATTTCATTTATTGTTCATTAATAATACAAAAATGTCATACACTAACGAAGAGAAACGAGATATGATAAGTATTTTTTATTCTTCGAAACGAAATTCAACAGTAGCGAGTACAAGATAACAAAAACATTAATAAAAATACATAGAAAAGTAAACAATAAACAATTACAGTAAATGTTCAATTATCTGGCCATCTTCGGTAATACACAATTGGGCACGCCTTCTGGCATTTTGTACTGCCCTTTGTATAGTTCTTCTAGGAACTGCATCGAAGGCATTCTGAAGTCTGTCTCGTAATTCTTCAATGTTTTGTGGCGCATCTAATTTATAAATATTATTTTTAACATATCCCCATAAAAAAAATCTAGCGGACTTAAATCAGGTGATCTCGCAGGCCATTCAACAACTCCCCTATTTCCAATCCAACGGTTTACAAACTCTTGATTTAAGAAATTTCTAACAACAGCTGCATTGTGTGCTGGTGCGCCATCTTGTTGCCACCATAAATATTGTAATTGATTTAATGGGATATTGTCGTCAAGATAGTCAGATACGTATGTACGTAAAATGTTTAAATATCTTTCTCCATTTAAATGTTCTTCATACATAACTGGTCCTAAGAGCCGATTTGCCAAAATACCCATCCAAACATTTATTCCAAAACGATGTTGTGGTCTTCTAGCCCTGTTTTGTCGGGGATTTTGTACTGCCCAATAGTGCTCCGTATTTCTGTTGAACATTCCAGAATTTGTAAATTTTGTTTCATCTGACCAGATGATTTTGCTTAAAAAATTTTCGTCATTTTCTATCCTTCCCATTAACCAATTACAATATTCTAGCCTTCTCAAATTATCTCCAGGCAGTAAAGAGTGACTAACATGGATCCTGTATGGTTTAAACCTACTTTTATGTAAAGTTCTCCAAACTCTGGACTGGCACAAATTTAATTCTGACGCTACTTCACGTGTAGAAATTGATGGATTATTATTTATCTATAAAAATACAAGATTATCATGAAATTTGAAAACACGCTTTTAATTTACCATTTGTAAAATATCTTGTCGATTTTCATTTAAATTCCTGTTGTCTTGACCATTACGCGTTATCATATCTCGTTTCTCTTCGTTAGTATATGACATTTTTGTATTATTAATGAACAATAAATGAAATGTTTGACAGATTGAAATTCCATGGCTACCTTATTTAATCTTATAATTTATTCTTTCAAATAAAACCTAATGTCAAAAACTATAGTCAGCATGTGGTACATGGTTGAAATCAGAAAAAAAACTCTTTCTGAAGATGTCTAAATCCAATATGGCGCCTATAAGAAATTAGATAGTTGATGATGGCCAGAAAGAAACGAAACGTCGTATAAAAAATTTGGAGTACACCACTGAATAGAGGTTTAGAAATGGCCACAAGGATGTGTTTTTATTTTTGCTCTACAAGGCCAAATGTCGGTGCTACAGGTAAAAGAAGAAAATGGGGTTTTCGCGTTTTTTTTTTAAATAACGAAGGTCATTTGTCACAGGTCTATTTTCTTTACGGATTTATAACAAACACAAAATTTAACAACTTTGCTAAATTTAAACCTATACTCTATCTCCAATAATAAGAGAGATCCCCATGGTGAGGGCCGAAAATGAATCAGCCTGTATATATATATGTGTGTGTGTGTGTGTGTGTGTGTGTGTGGGTGTCAATTGATAAATTTGGCAGTTTTTCGGCTTTTTTTATATGAAATATTTTTAAATATTATCAAATTAGTATGTAATTTTGAAGTAAATGTAAATGCTGCCCATTGCTGCCTACAAATTGCAACGCAAGTCATTCGAAATTTAATGGAAAAGTTTTGTCTACGTTGGGACTTGAACACATGTCTACGGTTTGCCGGATCGTCGCTTTAACCAATTAAGCCACGATAGACCTTGGTTCAAGCTAATCAGAAACGCATTATAGGATGACAATCTTAATGATTCAGATGTCAGTTATTGAAAGTAGATGTCAGTTTTGGAAGCAGAAGTCAGTTTTGAAAGTAGATGTCAGTTTTGAAAGCAGATGTCAGTCATTGAAAGCAAATGTCAGTTGTTGAAAGCAGATCTTAGTTTTGAAAGCGGACGTCAGTTTTGAAAGCACATGTCAGTTTTTTGAAAGCAGACGTCGTAGACAAAAATTTTCAATTAAATTTCGTATGACTTGCGTTGTAATTTGTAGACAGCAATATTTACATTCACATTTACTTCACAATTACATACTAATTTGATAATATTTATAAATATTTCATATAAAAAGTCGAAAAACTCCAAGAATTTATCAACTTATATATATATATATATATATATATATATATATATATATATATATATATATTGTAACGAATCGGAAGAGCTATAAAATATTCAACAGTTTGTAAATACAAAAATTCTAAGTTAAAAATAATTAACTTGGTAATTTTTATATTAAATTTTGTGAATTATCAATTTCAAAATTAACTAGGTTACTTCAAATAACATATAGATGGAGTTGCACAATGCTTAATTATATGCGCATGATACAAAGTTACATGCTAGTAAACAACTCCATAACATTAACCTTAAAAGTTGTTCGGATGTATAGATTTCTTATAAGCATTAATTAGTGGGCGTAAATTGTGATTAAGATCCGGCTAAACTCAAGAACAATGTTGACTCTTGTGATAGGGCATTGAGATATGTCCAAATTTAATAGTGCAAGTTCGGTATCTCCAATCAAACACTCATAAAGTTCACTGATTTTAAAGTGATAGACTGTTTGTTTCGTTTATATTCTATACTACAAAATAAAAGGGTCGAGATCGGATTAATGAATAACAACTTTAATGAACTGATTATCCAAATATAACAGGTAAGTGAAAAATATACTAATGTAAAGAATTTTTGATATCAAACATGTCACGTGATTAAACAAATATGGTGAAGCTTTTAGATTAATTTAAATAAACACTACATGTGACATATATAAATTAATGAATAATGAATTTACTGAATAATAATAAAATAAAAAGAAATAAAAAGAAACTGTATTCTTCCTTATCTTAGAAATAGAATACCTAGATCTTATATTATGACATTAATAATTATTATCTTAACAGATGTAGAAAATATGATGTATTCTTTATTAATATGTTGATTAATTTGTCGTTTTCAATGTTTATAGGAGATTATAAGAATACTTAAGTAATCTGGACAGGAAAATTGGTGTACAGGATCACTTATAGGTCTGTAAAGGCAAGGTTCTTTCAGCGGCAATTGAACGGCGTCACCCCAGTTAGATGTCCGGTCCAACGAACCTCTTCCCGGCAAACTGCACACGGCGATATCTTCAACACTGGTGTTCGTATGGTCTTGAAAAAAATGTTAAACGGGAGCTGGGAATATTGGTAAGTTTTTTTCTAAAATGGACGTATGGTTTTATTCAAATTATTTGTATTTTTCTTATTGCTTTCAGAGGGACACTCCAGTATTTCGAGGTGTTTTTTTAATCGCCATATTTCTAGTAACGCTAACTTTCTTTTTTTTCGTATCCCAATTTTGATTCGTCCATCGGTATGTATTCAATTAATCTCGACATATTTTTATTATGAAAATGACAATTTAATAATTTTAAATATATTTATAAGTAGTAATAAATATTTAATCTATTTTGATGATAAAATGTTTGTTGTTTGAATGTCAAATATAGTACATAATGCTGTTTTTATTGTAGGAAACTTTCCCGCGGTAAACAATTCAAATAATATACAGTTATGCCTAAATTCATATGCGTCATTAATAATTAATCAATTAAGTTGATATTTTTGTAATACAAATTATCGAAATGAAAATACTGATACAAAATGAAATGATATAAATTATAAATGTGAGAATGACTTTTTAAAATAATTAAATACGCGAAATCAACTTTATTGATTTAGCACGTGAAGAATTCAGTTTTTGATATATTTTAAATAACTCTAGAACTTATATATTTATACATTCTAAAATTCTGTCTTTTGCTTACTGAGGCATTCCCGAGTGTTAGTTTGACCTACCTCAATATATATATATAATAATATAATAATAATATATACATATATATATATATATATATATATGTATATATATATATATATATATATGTATATATATATATATATATATATATATATATGTATATATATGTTAAAATAAATTAAAAACGGGCAATCGGTCTGTTAATTAAAACTCATTTATTAATTATCTCTATATTTCGCAACGAGATTGGAGATAATTAATAAATGATTTTTAATTGACAGACCGCTTGCCCGTTTTTAATTTTGCGAAGTTTACATTCACATTTACTTCGCAAAATAACATACTAATTTGAAAATATTTAAAATATTTAATATAAAGGCCGAAAATTCCAAGAATTTATCAATTGATATATTAAATGAACGGCTAAGAAATTATCTCTATGTATTAATAGTTAAGGATGAAAAATTAGCGATTTCAAACTGACATCTGAATATTAACATCGGTGCCTTATAAGGCGTTTCCAATAGACTTGAAACCAATGTCCTCGTGGCTTACTTAGTTGGCTAAAGCGACGGTCCAACAAACCGTAGAATTGGGATCAAGTGCAAACGTGGTCTAAAATTTTTCAAATAAAATTTCGTATAATTTACGTTGTAATTTGTAGACAGCAATGTTTACATTCACATTTACTTCGCAAAATAACATACTAATTTGAAAATATTTAAAATATTTAATATAAAATCCGAAAATTCCAGGAATTTATCAATTGATATATATACGACTACGTACTGAGTATGATCAAAATTACATTCGTGAATAATTGCTTTCTTCAATTGAAATTAGGTACAGCAAATTATTCTGGTTGTTGTACTTTTCATTTCTCTAACTAAATGATCAAGTTAAGAAACCGACACTGATTTTTGGTCTCACAAAACTTGTTTCAGATTACGCGCGGCAAAAATTAATAAATTCTGACATTCTTCACTATTAATTAAATTTGGAAAATGTATACTAACCCTCCTTGTCTGAGATGAAGCTTCGGGAATATTCATGTCTCTGTAATATTTTCCAGCTATTATAGTATAATTATTCTTATTCGGCCGTCCTCCTCTTGAACTTTTAAAACAATGAGCGGCTACATGAATGATAAAACATGGATGTTAGTACTAATAAAATATGAAAGCTTATTCAAGATTAATTATTAAAAGTAAGAGGAAGTTCCTTTTTTACTTATGTGAAGCATTTACCTCAAACGAAAAATATGTTAATTAATCGTTTACAAATGCTTATACTGCATTTATAAGTCGCGTAGTATATCAGTAGCGTAAAGGTGTGTACATATGTGCCCTCTTATATTGTACAGTGCCACTGGTTATATATATCTATGGTAATATTTTATATTATATATATTTTATATCCACTGTTACGGAAATCTTTCTCAATTGAAAATGGATTATTGAAGGGATTTCATGAATACGAAGTAGAAATAATTGAAACATTTTGCCGACAATATCCGCTAAAAATATCAAATTCATCTTTCTATAGTACGGTGTTTTTTTCTGCAGTTTTCTTTTTCTATTATTGGCAAAAAGCTATACCTGAATTTTGAAAATAGAGACACAAGGGTTATTTGATAGCGTAAATTGTATAAATTGAAAGTACATATTGCTGTGTTCTTTTCTAAGCGAGATAAATTGAAAATTAAATAGAGCTGAAAACAGCAATGAAAAATTTAAAACGGTTAAATTTTGTATGCTTCCTGTATGAGCATCGATATAACAAATCAAATGTTTTATGTAAAGCTTCTCATTATTTTAGGTTTTAATATACAACAATACAGATCGTGTTAAGAAAAACACATTCGTGTATATTTAAGAAATTTATATTGTATGTCAAATGTCATGTAGATTCGTTTTAAAATGTTTATTATTAATCTGTATAGAATATCAATACCAGTCCAAAAAAATCAAAAGGCTTTATAGTACACAAAATAGAGTCTAATATGAATTTTGTATTAGAAATAAATATATTCGTTTAAATATTGTAAACAAGGCAGCTGTCAAATTTAGTCCAGTACCACAGGTTAGATATATTTCAAGTTACGATGAAAGAAAAATACGTCAATCGGAAGATAAGAAAGGCCAGTCAATTAATCGATAAGAGTAGAAAGGTATGACGTATGGATCTATAATATGGAGGCGTGAGTTCTAAGGAAGAGGTAGCATCGGAAGTTAGAGAAGGACAGAATAAATGAATGAAACAGATAGCATGCGGTATTGAGAAAAACGAAACACTTGAAAATTAAGACAAAAACACATTTAAAACATTAAACACTGTTAGAAAGAAATATTAAGAAAAGTAAACCAAAATAAAAACAAAAGTTTTTAAAATTTGGAATATTATGTAAAAGAGTACCTATATTATAACTTACAAATGTATTAGAAAAAGTATTGACGTCACAGGTGGTATACATCGAAAATTTCTCAATATCGTCTAAAAGCGGTGGTCACAAATAAAAATTTGCTTTGTATATGATATTGAATTTAATTTATCATTAGAATTTTTATATTTTAGTTTCAAAGAAAAGAATTGTCCTATTTAGTTTCAATTAACCAATATATATATATATATATATATATATATATATATATATATATATATATATATATATATATCGTTAATTTTATTTTAAGAAAATAAAGAATGGATGGATCAATATTATGCAGAGTTCGATAATCTGTATAATAATGAATTCTATAGGTAAATAATGTAATAAAAACATTCAATACTTTGAAGTTCATTAAAAATAAATTTAAAAGATTATTGACCAGTGTATGTTACGCAATAAGAGAATGAGAATGTGAGAATGTACTATTTTGCTAATTTCCGTTCCCTACTTACATATGGAATACATGCTTGGGGCGGTTCAATAGAAGTACTAAGAATTTTTAGACTTCAAAAGAGAGCGATTAGATTAATGAACAAAATCAGTGTAAAAGTAAGTTGTAAAAACTTATTCAAGGAAATGAACATTATGACATTACCATGTATATATATTTATAAATTATTTATGTTAAGCAAAATTTTAATATTTTAAAAAATTAAATGAGAACCACCATTATCATACACGTAATAGTCATATATTGGAAATTCCCAAACATAGGTTAGCATTTACTGAAAAAAATCCTAACTACCAGGCAATCAATTTGTACAATAGGTTACCACTTAAGTATAGACTGCTACCACTATGTTTGAATGCAATATTAGGAACCTATTAATCTAGATTGTCTATTATTCAGTCCAGGAGTTTGTTCATGACTGTGATATATAATATTAGTTGCAATGTAGTTAAGGTTAGTGTGAAACTCTATGTTATTGCGTAGGCTTTTTAATATTTTGTTGCCTTGTTACGCTCGAAAATTGCCCTGAGTCCTTTTGGGAAGTTTTAATGAATTTATTTCATTATTTGCTTGCGTAAAGACATCTTAGGCTTTTCATTTTTCAACATTTTCGTTTATTACTATTTTATTTATCTTTGTTATTAATTATCAATCTTTTTAGGCATCTTCAACTTTGTTATTTTCATAAAATTTACTTATGTTCAAATATTTTGGATGTCGCTATATCCGTATTCCATCTTCCGCTTATTTTCCTATACCTCGACGCAGGCCGACATATTGGTAATAATATACTTAGTCATGCTACGTTTTATATTTTCTATTAATTCAATTTTTGTTTCCCTTTAATCAATTCTTTTATTGTAGTAATTTTTATTAGAATTTTGTGAACCTATTTGGGTGCTTTATCTGATTAAACTTCAATTAACATAAATCTTGCGTACACCTTTTCTTTTGCTTGTAGCGCCATCTCACGACTTTTGGTTCATCTTCCATTTACAGTTCTCTTGTCGTTTGTTTAGATATTTATTTTGTCTTTTTATCCTAAATTGCGGTGTATTAATTACCGAATTATCGCTTGATAGCTTCGTCGATCTCTCTTAAACCTTGTTAGGGTTTTTGGTAAATTAATTCCTTTCCTTTTAAATTTACCGATCAACGGTCTTGTGTGACGTATATAGGACGTAGAACGTTTTCATACGTACTTCTATCGACCGGCACTTCGTTCTTGATCTTCGTTAGTGCTAGATCTGTTTTATTTTTGTGAGTGAACTTAGTCTTTGCGGTAAGAGATATCATTTTCTTTCGAATTTTTGCTTATGCGTTTCTTTTATCCTCCTTAGGATATAATTTTTGTGCTACCGCCCAAATAATTAAGTAATTAAACCTATTATACTTCGGAATCTCTTCGAGGACCATACCACGAGGAAGGCTGATTTAGCTTACGCAATTTTCCACGCAGTGGATTTAAACATCGATCTTTTGGGAAAGATCCGCGCAAAAAACCACAATCCACTCTCAAGGGTGTAATTGGAAACGGCGAAGCTACCTTTTTCTGTAATTTTTTAATCAAATTTTCACGGCGTCCCAAAATGGCGTCCTCTAGCGTGATGTCGATCTCAGGCAACATGGCGGCGTGAGTGGCAGTAAATGGTTTACCCAATTATAATTTTAAAATTGGTTAGTCCGAGCAATCTCGTGGAAGGATTTTCCATACAGGACTGTTGTGGGGGCGATTTTGAGAACACAGTAGAAGTAGGTTTAGATAATCTAATTTTTATATTAAATTCAAACTTTTGCAAATATTATTAACTTGGCTAAATATTATCTCGTTTACACCTAAGAAAGGCTTTAGAGAAGCCGTTTTCTCAATTTGGAGCAGACGTTGTTTAGATTTCACATCATTTACATTAGTAACGTAGAATCCTGATTGGTGATATCGGGTTAATTTCTCTTGGGTTTAATCATTTTGCTAGATTTTTGATCTAGTTTGATATCCGTAACTTTTACTTTCACTGCTTTACAACATCTGTTTGCTTTTCCGAGACATTATTTAGATTTTGATCAAAAACCTTTGATAGCTTCAAGGCTAATTGCATTTAATTTTTAACAGATAGAGGCTAGAACACCTGGTTTCTAGCATTCGATTAAAATTTTATAAACAAGCTGAACTTCAGCTTCACTGGCAGACAGTTGTAGTATTTGTTGATCTAATTTACGTGGCAAAGATCCTTCAGACGTGCCTACGTTTTGTTATTTTCAATATCTTGGTGGAACGTCTCTGATTAATTTTACATAATTAAAACTGTATAACCATATTGTAAAGAACCGAAAATTACGTATACATAATTTGTGTTCTGCTAATCTCAAGTTGTCAGACGCTTCTAAATATTATTCTGCCAAACTAGCTGATAAATTTGTTGGACCTTTCCTGATCCATCGTCGACTGTCTACAGACACTTATGAGCTTAAAACCTTCGAAGGCGAACTTCTGCCTGGCTCATGGAGCAGCGTACATCTTAAGGCGCAACCCAATGACGATTAGCGTATTGATTACTTTGTGGCCTGTCTGAGGGCTTGAAGAATACCCAGTCTGGCATAATCCACCATGTCTTAAAATGCGATAAAAAGGAGTCTTGGTCAGCTTCGTTTCGTTCCATCTTGTATATGACTATGGCCTGTCTGGGGGCTTTAAGAATTCCCAGTCTGGTATAATCCGCCATGTCGTAAAAGGCGACAAAAAGGAGTCATGGTCAGTTTTGTTCCTTCCATCTTGTATATGTTTAAGGCCTGTCTGGGGGTCAGAAGAATACCCAGTCGGGTGTAATCCGCCCTGTCGTAAAAGGCGACAGAAAGGAATCGTGAACAATTTTGTTTCATTCCATCTGTAACTCTGCATTTATTCCAAGTCGCAGTAGGTTCTTTTAATTTTGTCGTACCGATTACCGATTTTGACTTTCCATATTGTTGTGACATTCGCTTGACTGTTGTTCAAGTACGTGTCTTGTATTAGCAAATTTTCGTTTCGCAGATCCTTTTGTTTGGAATGTTTTGGTTCTAGCTGCTCGTGCTAGATGTTGTTGTACTTATATTGTGATAAGTTTGTTATTCCAAGTTTGGTCTGGACTGCGAAAATTTGCTGTTACGTTTATCGATCCCTGATATTGACATTTTTCGTTTAAAGATTTTGGCTGTTATATTTTGAGATGACTTTTTTGACTCTGTTAACAATCTTGTAGATTGGTTAACTGTGAGATTTTCGAGTTTGGACGTTTTAAGGTTTAGAGCTGTTGATAGTGTGTTCCATTTGCCGTTGTTGCAACTCTATTTGGAGGATTTAGGGTCCACACTTACACACAGTTCTAACCAGTTTGTTTAGTTCCTGTCGTTAAGAGTTTTATCGTACCGTGTAGGTTTTCCTCGTGTGAGGGCTTTTGTAAACTCTTATACGGGCTGGACGTTTTACCGATATTGACGTTAACTGTTAGTTAACCTTTTGTATACCGATTTTGACTTCTGTATTTTATCCTATAGAGTTCTTACACTTAAGGTTTATATTTAGCATGTGGGATGTTCTTTCCTGCAATTATGCTGCCGTTCCGTTCTCTTTTAGTCCATTGAGAGTGAATCTGAAGGATAACTTTATTAGGACTTTTGATACATCTTTGATGTGATCCTTCTTTCTCTATTTTGTCGACACTTTGGTGTGTAGAAGCGGGGTGGACCTCAATAAATTCCGTCGTCCATTCCCTAAGACTTCATATAGGGCTGAGACCGACACCCCTCGTTACGTATCGCGTACTTTTTCTTTTTGGTCATGGACGTGTCTGTGTCTTACATAAATTTTTGCGTATCGGTCCTCAACCGCGTCGGTGTAGAGGTAGGCCGCCTCTGCACTTTAAACTTTCTTATTTAGCTACCGTTCATTCTTTTTGTTTGCCAGTTTATAGATTTGTGTTTTTCCTATCTTATGACGTATCGATTGAAGGATTGTTGGAGCTCGTGGGTGCACAGTGTCTCAGTTGCTCATATCCTGCCTTTTAGATTCTAACCTATTTTTCGTTTTCCATTTGCATCCTTTAACGTTAGTAATATACCTCTTTTAGTTTATCCTGTTCTTTTTGAGCTGCTTCTGCTTCACGGAAGTCAGTCTCTTTTGAGCTGTCGGAAGTTGCTCCCTAGTTTTGGGTGTGACGCAGCGATTTTCATGACTGGTGTTCAAAGCGCAGCTTTCTGTCTTCTTTCGCCGCTAGGAGTAATGATCCCCTCCTAGTCTGTGCTTTTTTCGGTGCTATATGCAGCTTTTCCTTCCCCTTTCTTGTTTTCTTCGTGGCGCTTGAACACTCGGCATGATATCGGCTATTGCGCATTCCGCTGCTGGGGTGACGACCGTACAGTATTGTTTGTTTTGTTGTTTTTAATTTTCGTTATTTGTAGTCCCCGTACCGACCGAATGTCGAAGGGCCTCTGTGGTTGTTTAGGCCGAGCAACTGTAGTGTTGTTGTTGTTGGTGTTGTACTAGCGAGTCTCCTCCGTCACTCAATCCGTACGTCGATGCTTTTACTTGACATTGTGTCAATTTCGCCTTCTGCGTTTAGATTTACATCTATCTATCTTTAGATAGTTTCTCTTGAAATATATTTTGGGTGTTATTCGTTTGTACACTTCTGTTAATGTTACCTGGTTTATTTTGAATAAGCTTGCCGTTTATATTTTGGTTCTGTTCTTTCAGGTTTTTGGCTGTTAGCTTTGGTGATTTCAGTTCTCCTTATTTTTATTATCATTTTATTTGCGTTTTAGCCAAATCATTTTCTTCTCACGTATGTTAGTTTCCGACGATATTGTTTACCGCACTATCTTGATGTTCGCTCAGCTGCCATTACTTTGGCTTACGTTCTCGCTTTCCGTAATTACTTTTTATTTCTTAGAGAAATTTACAAGTAAATTTCTTTCGGGAAAGGGTGGAGTTGTTACGCTCGAAAATTACCCTGAGTCCTTTTGGGAATTTTTAATGAATTTATTTCATTATTTGCTTACGTAAAGACATCTTAGGCTATTCATTTTTTAACATTTTTGTTTATTACTATTTTATTTATCTTTGTTATTAATTATCAATCTCTTTAGGCATCTTCAACTTTGCTATTTTCATAAAATTTACTTGTGTTCAAATATTTCGGATGTCGCTATATCCGTATTCCATCTTCCGGTTATTTTCCTATACCTTGACGCAGGCCGACATATTGGTAATAATATACTTAGTCATGCTACGTTTTATATTTTCTATTAATTCAATTTTTGTTTCCCTTTAATCAATTCTGTTATTGTAGTAATTTTTATTAGAATTTTGTGAACCTTTTTGGGTGCTTATTTTATCTGATTAAACTTTCAATTAACCTAAATCTTGCGTACACCGTTTCTTTTGCTTGTAGCGCCATCTCACGACTTTTGGTTCATCTTCCATTTACAGTTCTCTTGTCGTTTGTTTAGATATTTATTTTGTCTTTTTATCCTAAATTGCGGTGTATTAATTACCGAATTATCGCTTGATAGCTTCGTCGATCTCTCTTAAACCTTGTTAGGGTTTTTGGTAAATTAATTCCTTTCCTTTTAAATTTACCGATCAACGGTCTTGTGTCAGACGTATATCGGACGTGGAACGTTTTTATACGTACTTCTATCGACCGGCACTTCGATCTTGATCTTCGTTAGTGCTAGATCTGTTTTATTTTTGTGAGTGAGCTTAGTCTTTGCGGTAAGAGATATCATTTTCTTTCGAATTTTTGCTTATGCGTTTCTTTTATCCTCCTTAGGATATAATTTTGGTGCTAACGCCCAAATAATTAAGTAATTAAACCTATTATACTTCGGAATCTCTTCGAGGACCACACCACGTGGAAGGCTGATTTAGCTTATGCAATTTTCCACGCAGTGGAGCATTTTTAAACATCGATCTTTTGGGAGAGATCCGTGCAAAAAACCACAATCCACTCTCGAGGGTGTAATTGGAAACGGCGAGGCTACCTTTTTCTGTAATTTTTTAATCAAATTTTCACGGCGTCCCAAAATGGCGTCCTCTAGCGTGATGTCGATCTCAGGCAATATGGCGGCGTGAGTGGCAGTAAATGGTTTACCCAATTATAATTTTAAAATTGGTTAGTCCGAGCAATCTCGTGGAAGGCTTTTCCATACAGGACTGTTGTGGGGGCGATTTTGAGAACACAGTAGAAGTAGGTTTAGATAATCTAATTTTTATATTAAATTCAAACTTTTGCAAATATTATTAACTTGACTAATTATTATCTCGTTTACACCTAAGAAAGGCTTTAGAGAAGCCGTTTTCTCAGTTTGGAGCAGACGTTGTTTAGAATTCACATCATTTACATTAGTAACGTAGAATCCTGATAGGTGATATCGGGTTAATTTCTATTGGGTTTAATCATTTTGCTAGATTTTGATCTAGTTTGTTATCCGTAACTTTTACTTTCACTGCTTTACATCTGTTTGCTTTTCCGAGACATTATTTAGATTTTGATCAAAAACCTTTGATAGCTTCAAGGCTAATTGCATTTAATTTTTAACAGATAGAGGCTAGAACACCTGGTTTCTAGCATTCGATTATAATTTTATAAACAAGCTGGACGTCAGCTTCACTGGCAGACAGTTGTAGTATTTGTAGATCTAATTTACGTGGCAAAGATCCTTCAGACGTACCTACGTTTTGTTATTTTCAATATCTTGGTGGAACGTCACTCATTAATTTTACATAATTAAAACTGTATAACCATATTGTAAAGAACCGAAAATTACGTTTACATAATTTGTGTTCTGCTAATCTCAAGTTGGGATTGTGACTCAGATATTTCAATTTAATCATTATTTTACTACCTGAATATACAGGGTGTCGACCCGACGAGTGAATTTAATTGATAGGAGTTCACTGTTTTACACCTGGTGCGTTACTTTTATAATTTTGTGAGGGGAAAAGATAATCTGGGAGACTTGCAACTTTTTATTCGTTCTCATTTTAATCACTAGCTTAATTACAGTTTTGGCGCTTATAATTTGAATTAATATTATCTTATTATTTGAATTTATATTATCTTAAAATTTGAATTAATATTATCTTATTATTTGAATTTATATTATCTTATAATTTGTATTGATAATTTCTTATATTTGAATATTTGCTAACTTTGTTCAATTTTGATAACCAATTGAATTTTGTGTATTACGTCAACTGATTTCTATTCATATATATATTTGAACCTACTTCGTGTTAATAAACTTTGTTATTGTTGACTTCTATTGTTTGTTTGATCCCTTTTCCTACAAGTGTTGTGAAAGGCAAAGTTCTGTTTATATCGGTAGCAAGTAATAAGGGGCTTCCTCTTTGCAATTTTATTGAAGCTACCGGAGTCCCATCCGCTTCCGTATTCGCGGATGCTCTGCGGGTTGAATGCGGTGGCGTCATAACCACCAACCAGCGACCTAGGGACTCACCCCACTCTCCAGATTCTATTGAGCTAGCCGGCAGAGTACTATCCTCGGGACGACCATCACCAGGTAGGTTCAGGCCAGAGGGGGAGAACTTGCAGAACATCTCGCAACCTCCTTATTACTTGCATTATTTTATTTTGGTAGTGTTGTGTAGCAGCTTGCATATTTTCTTTTCTACTCTCCTTAAAGCAGTAGTATTAGATATGAGTGTTTATTTTATATACGGATATTGACGCTCTTACATATGCACTATAGTTCAAATGACTACTTTTTCTGTGCGAAATTAATAAATATCAAAGTATTATGCCATTTAAAGCCAAAATGGGATGGATGATATGCGAAAATAAGTCTATGTTCAACAAATCTATGGAAAAATTAACCCTTTGACGGCCATTAACCCTTTGGAAGTAAATAAGTCATTTCAGTTTTTTCATTAAAAAATATCTTATATTGTTATTATTCAATTAACTGTAACTCATTTTGTAGGGACATTTCATTCAATATATTGATTGAAGAAGCAGGTAAAATTTCATTTTGTTCATTGTCATCGTCTTCAACAAGATTCTCTGTTGGCTCACTACCACTTAAAAGGTCGATAACTTCAGGCGGAAGATTTAAAAACTTGCTCTTGCTTTTGATTGTTACTTTTATACCTAAAGGTCTGCATTTGGACTTCGCATAAAAATTTTTATTGTAGTGTGGATATATGTCGCAGTTGCGCAACTTACTTTCACGACGTATTGCGTTATACTGCTCCTTTGAAAAATTGTTTTCAATAAAAAAAGCTAACGCCTCATCTCCAGTAAGTGGAATCGGTGTAGGAGGACTTGTAGAACACAACTTCTTCATTTTTGAGGGTCTTGTCGGGCTAGCAAGAGTTTTTTTAAGAACAACAGCTAGAGTCCTGAGTCTCCTTGTTTCCGAGCTGATGTTGCTGCTGCACGAACTAATAGCTCGGTTTTGCCATCTATTGCGGTTGAGAGCTCTGCTGCTGCTCTTCTTTTTCCATATTCTGATTTATTACAAAATGGAACCTCCGGACGTCCGACAGCCAGAGACGTTGCTTTTACAGCTGCGTTTTTAATTTGAAAACGTATGTCACCATTAAGCCATGTAATGTTTTTATTTCGAAATATTTCTTCCTTTCTCCTGCATTTGTCCCATTTGGTTCCTAAATAGTTGCAAAAAAGGCGGACCTTTTCATCCAATAACTTTCTCCAATCATCGTTCCAGCATCGTTCAGGAGCACCAATTTTGTACAACACATGCGTAATAACGGCATCATACTTTGTCTTCTTTGAGCGCTCATTCAACCAAACTTTAAAAAGTTCGATTTTTTTCATAGCAAAGTAACCTAGAAAAAATTATATTTCTCAGAAAACGCAAAAAATAGCAATTTGTACATAACTGAAATGAATTAATAATATTTCGATCTATCCATTTCTGTCAACTTTATGTTTAACAAAGTTTAACAAAATTTTAAAAGCTTCCATGAACTTTAAATTTGCTATTAAAAATAAATTCTTAGAGGTTAGGTTAAAAAAATTGCCTTTTTCCAGAAAAGGAAAATAATTTCCAAGCATTTAAACAAAAAACATTAAGTACTTACATGTCTCGTTGTTTTCCATTAAAAACTTTTTCTTAATTATTCACACACTTTTTCCAATAAACGCTTAAAATTTTTTATTAAAAACTGATACTGCACAAATTTTTTTTAACAAATATCGATTCGGTGACTTTGATTGCGTTCTGTCAAACAGTATTTGAATTTTTACAAACAAAATTTTACACTTGTTTGAATTGGATTCTTAGTGACTGGTTGGCAGCAAAAAAAATATATTACGGCTGCTTCAAAATTTGAATTTCGCACAGAAAAAGTGGTCATTTGAACTATAGTGATATGTAAGAAGAATTTGTAGATCTCGGTTTCCGGGTTGGAACCGCGTCGACTTAAGCGTAATTGCCAACGTTTCGTCCACTGTTTCAAGGGACATCTTCAGGGCTGTACGTAGATGTTTGTCGTTTCGCAGTAGGTTGAAGAATGCTATGACAGCGAACGATACAACTTATATAGTTAAAACCGGGTCAGATGGTGGCCTGCTATTGGCTTGGCACAATGAGCCAATGGCATGCGTCGTATGGGCGTGGTGATTCTTAGTTGAGTGCAGTAGAGTTTGCCACGTCGGATGTAACGTATAGCCATCATCTCTATTGAGATTGCGGGGATGTTTGTAAATTTCAATAGATTCACGGATTTTCCTAGGGAAATAATGCGATTCACGGGACAGAAGCTTGACATCTTTGAATAGAATTTGATGACCGGAGTTTAGTTTGTGTTCTACCAGCGCTGAACCGGCTATATGTAACAGTCTAGTACAACGTTCATGTTCGGACACACGCACGCTGACTGGCCGCTTAGTTTCGCCAATGTACACACTGCCACACGAACACGGAATGCGATACACTCCTTGTGCTTGGAGTGGAGATATTTTGTCTTTGACCGAGGGTAAGAGGTCCGAAACTTTAGAATGGGGTCTGAAGACAGTTTTGATTTTATTTCTATGTAGAACCTTTCCTATATGATCCGTGATACCTTGAATATACGGTAAGAAGGCGGTGCTGATGTTAGGATCGGTTTCACTTCGAGGTTTGGGGTTACGATGTCTCACTATAGTACGGTGTATGTCGTGGGCGTTATAATTATTCTGGAGTAGGGTGTTAGAAACATGCTTAAGTTCGGAGGGTAGTGCCCTAGGTTCTGAGATAGAAAACGCGCGATGTACAAGAGTATTGATGACCGCTTGTTTGTGTGCCGGGTGATGATGGGAAAACCCGTTCAGATATCCGTCCGTATGAGTCGGTTTTCTGTAAACCGTGTGGCCCAGTTTGCCATTGATATTGCGGGTCACTAAGACGTCTAAAAACGGGAGACTTCCGTCTGATTCCACCTTCATGGTAAAGCGAATGTCACGGTGCTGGGAGTTTAGAAAAGTAAGAATTCATGTAAAGACTGCCGCCCATGCGGCCAGATGACGAACGAATCGTCTACATATCTAAACCAACATTTAGGTTTTAAATGAAAGGAGCTTAAGACCTGTTGTTCGAACGCTTCCATAAAAATGTTAGCGACAACCGGGGATACGGGGGAACCCAAAGCGGCTCCCGACACTTGTTTATAGAACTTGTTTCGAAATTGGAAGTACGTGGAAGTGAGGCATTTACGAGTTCGGATATATCATTCGGTTTGCCGTGGGCGGCTATAATTTCGGAGACGATAGACGCTGTGTCCGGGATCTGGACCTTCGTGAAAAGAGATTCAACGTCAAAACTAACTAGTAAATCACTAGTGTATAAGGAAAAATCCTGTAAACGAGTTACAAAATGTTGAGAATTTTTAATCGCAGAGTTACTGTCACCTGTGTATTGTTTGAGCGTGTTAGATAAATATTTGGCTAATTTGTAGGTGGGGCTATCGATAGCGCTGACAATGGGGCGAAGAGGCACGTTGAGTTTGTGAATTTTAGGTAATCCATATAATCTCGGCGGCTTGGAGTGTCTTGAGATAAGAGATTTTTGTATGTCTCCGGGGATAGATGATCGTTTGATGAGATCTGTTACAGAACGTCCTATCCGGGCCGTAGGATCGCGCTTCAAGAGGCGATAAGAATCGTCTTGGAGTAGGGTGTCTATTTTCTCCTGATAGACCTTGTTGTCGAGTAAAACTGTTGCGTTCCCTTTGTCCGCATTTAATATTACAATGTTGGGGTTCGTTCTGAGAGTTTTTAGGGCAGATATTTCAGATTTTTGTACGTTCGGTCTAGGAGGTTTGGCACGTCGAAGAATAGCTGAAGTTTGGTGTCTGATAGGGTCTGCAATGATCCCCGGTTGTCGCTAACATTTTTATGGAAGCGTTCGGACAACAGGTCTTAAGCTCCTTTCATTTAAAACCTAAATGTTGGTTTAGATATGTAGACGATACGTTCGTCATCTGGCCGCATGGGCGGCAGTCTTTAGATGAATTCTTACTTTTTCTAAACTCCCAGCACCGTGACATTCGCTTTACCATGGAGGTGGAATCAGACGGAAGTCTCCCGTTTTTAGACGTCTTAGTGACCCGCAATATCAATGGCAAACTGGGCCACACGGTTTACAGAAAACCGACTCATACGGACCGATATCTGAACGGGTTTTCCCATCATCACCCGGCACACAAACAAGCGGTCATCAATACTCTTGTACATCGCGCGTTTTCTATCTCAGAACCTAGGGCACTACCCTCCGAACTTAAGCATGTTTCTAACACCCTACTCCAGAATAATTATAACGCCCACGACATACACCGTACTATAGTGAGACATCGTAACCCCAAACCTCGAAGTGAACCCGATCCTAACATCAGCACCGCCTTCTTACCGTATATTCAAGGTATCACCGATCATATAGGAAAGGTTCTACATAGAAATAAAATCAAAACTGTCTTCAGACCCCATTCTAAAGTTTCGGACCTCTTACCCTCGGTCAAAGACAAAATATCTCCACTCCAAGCACAAGGAGTGTATCGCATTCCGTGTTCGTGTGGCAGTGTGTACATTGGCGAAACTAAGCGGCCAGTCAGCGTGCGTGTGTCCGAACATGAACGTTGTACTAGACTGTTACATATAGCCGGTTCAGCGCTGGTAGAACACAAACTAAACTCCGGTCATCAAATTCTATTCAAAGATGTCAAGCTTCTGTCCCGTGAATCGCATTATTTCCCTAGGAAAATCCGTGAATCTATTGAAATTTACAAACATCCCCGCAATCTCAATAGAGATGATGGCTATACGTTACATCCGACGTGGCAAACTCTACTGCACTCAACTAAGAATCACCACGCCCATACGACGCATGCCATTGGCTCATTGTCCCAACCCAATAGCAGGCCACCATCTGACCCGGTTCCCACTATATAAGTTGTATCGTTCGCTGTCGTAGCATTCTTCAACCTACTGCGAAACGACAAACATCTACGTACAGCCCTGAAGATGTCCCTTGAAACAGTGGACGAAACGTTGGCAATTACGCCTAACTCGACGCGGTTCCAACCCGGAAACCGAGATCTACATCTAGAGAACGACCGCGGAAACCTACACCTACATTTGTTAGAAGAATTGTGATCCCTATTAAAATTGTATTTTACTTTAAATTGTTGACTTATCCTATGCTATTGTAGTCAAAGGGATGAAAATAAATTATTATTATTATTTACATTTTTCACTTAAAAAATATTTTTGTAGCAAATGTAATCGAAACATTAAATAGAAATATGACTTAGGTTAGATAAAGCAGAAAATACAATGTCCAATAGTATAATTGATTCTTGTCTTATGAACAACATGGTCGCACAAAACATTATTTATTAATAGAAAGACATACCCAAATACCCAGTATAAATTGAAAACTTGTAAAAAGTCAATTTTATTGACCTTCTCCTAGTGGAGAAAGACATACTGAAGGAAATTCAAGACATAATGATTAAAAGAAAACGGCCTTAAAAGTAAAAAAAATATGAAAAGAGGATAAAATACCAAAGCATTAGATATATTACAAATAATATAAAATATATATTTTAAAAACACATAAGAGAAAACTATCAAAGATGAGGACAAATTTAAAACTTGTAATCTGGATATCGGAAATTTTAAATGAATAATTTGAACAGCAGCTACAAAAGTATGTGAGATAAATAGAACAACTAATAAAAGGAGTTACAGCAGTAGTGGAATAACCATGTATGATAAAAAATTATCGAATAGAAAGAATTCAGATGATTATCGGTTGAAATTGTTACACTTCGTACATTAAGAATGTTTTAATTTAATTTTAAATTATATTCTTACAAATCTATTAAAACATTAATTCAAACTTAGTAATTTTCTGTGTATTCCGTATTTCCAACGGAAAACCTATCTTTTGTTATCGTACGTGTTATAAATGACAGTCCTTAGAAATCTACCTGATTGAACCTTCAACTCAAGTATCTAACGTTTGTTTCTAATTTATATATTTTACATTTCATTTTTAAACCTAGTTCTTTAATTAATTACATACTTCCTTTCCAAGTCATGTAGTGTTTGATATCATTTTTAAATTTTTTTCACAGGAAATATTAATGATATTTGTTTCATCAACATCACAATTTTTAGATCGCATCTTCGATTAATTCGTTATTCTTAGACATCGTTACTTCGTTTATCCTCTCTCAAAAACTGGGTTATAACGATACTTTCAAAGCACCAGAGTTTCTTCTACACAAACTCATCCTATTCTGTTCCAAACCTTCGTTAGATAAACATCGCTCTTACTCATGCTGTTAAGCATATAAAACGCCGTCCGCCGTTCTTTGTTTCCACGACATGTCCGGTCGCATATTTTCAAGGTAATTTTGTATTGTTCGATACAGAGATTACATTATTTACTTGGCGCTGTAATTGATGAAATTCAATTTTTTCAATTTCGCGCACTGGGAACCTATGCATACGATTCTGAAATTTGTTTTATTGTTAAATGGGACTTTGACTGCTCATTTTGGTATTTTCTCATAGTAGTGATCTTCAAAATAGAATTTGTCGAAAAAGAAATAGTTGTATGGTAAAGTTTTCTGATCTTAAACAATATGCCAGTATGCCAAACTTTAACGAAAACTTAACATATTGCTGTGAGTTTCGCTTGTTGAATAATATAAAATAAATTATTGAGCAGTGTGTGAGCAGATACTCAAGCATATTTTTGTTTGACTCTATATAATGTTTGGCTATCTCAGGGCTATCTTTTTGGATTCTACTTAATAGGCCTAGCATCCAATGTAAACGTAAAGAAGTAATACAATAAGATGCTAAAAATTATTTTATTGTTAACTAGTATTTTCGTAAATCATGTATTTGCAACTTAAAATATCTCGTTTCTTAACTAAAACTTAATTACTATCAGAGAGTTTTATATACATTTATTCATGAAAAACACGCGTATGGTTTTGGAGTTTTTGTCTTGAATTCAATTGAATTCCTCAAATTATCACGCTTGTGTATTTCACTCACAGAAGGGGGTATTTGCCTCCTAACAAAGCTTAGTACTCACGGTGTATATATGACTTTTTCTAATATGGATATCTAGCTTCAACTCATACTTTGTTTCTAAATTGAGTGTGCTATTCGACGTCTATTTAAGTTGAAGTCTAGTTCCTACAGAATAGGACGTCTATCTCCGCACTGTATATACTATATTTTCTTTATATCATCAATGAATATTTGATTGTAAAGATTTAATTGCACAGATATCCTGAGATCACTCGTAGAAACTTACTTCCAACTTATCTTACCTAGATACCTGGCATAAGTTTACACTTCACTAGTATATTTAATATTAATTAATAATCCATATGCGTCTTAAAATTTTAAAATGGTTTTAAGTTTTATAGACCCCAACTACTATTGTGTGTAAAGTTTCTACTTACTCGAAGCTAAATTCCGCATACATGTTATCAAATCCCTCTTTGTACATGTTCCGTCCGTTCGAAACATATATTTTAAAATCTGTAAAAAATTTACGGTAATATTTATGATGCTAACAATAATAATTACAATAAATATATTATTTATTCTTACATAGTTTTAAATTAAATTAAATGCATTGTAACATTGAGAGAATTTAATGAATCAAAGAATGAATAGTTAATGTCGCAAATAAATAAATTAATAATCTTCTTCTGCCGCGTCCAGCGCTTTTATACCTCGTGGTTTTTGTTTCTCAGAACTGCTTTCCCACCTCGTTTAATTTATTCCAAAACTTTTATTTTTCTCTTGCCTTCTTCTGTTATGATCCCTGTATATATATCTGCCTATTATATGCAAATTGGCCTTCTCTTTCATTGTTTGCAGTTATTTTGTCTATATATATTCTCAGGGAGAGTAAAATTTTCTCCCTTTTTACTTCCGAGAATTTCCTATTTTTCGTATTCCAGCGTGCAAGGAATTAGTCGTATTTTGTGCGTGGCTTAATTAGATATTTTCCGTGCTTCTTTCTCCTTGTTCTTAGTTAGGTAGTAAATACAAAAGGACCTTAGTCCTTTTGTATTTACTACCCTCTCATC
Source organism: Melolontha melolontha (assembly GCA_935421215.2). Classification (NCBI taxonomy): domain Eukaryota; kingdom Metazoa; phylum Arthropoda; class Insecta; order Coleoptera; family Scarabaeidae; genus Melolontha; species Melolontha melolontha. The sequence continues at coordinate 44,337,765 of OW285240.1, read as the reverse complement.
TAGAGCTACTCTCAATGGTGCTTTTCTGAAACTTTTTTAAAAGCGGATACAAGTCTATAAACTTCCGAAAATGTGTTTCTGATATATTCACAGATTCTGTGGAGAGCACGTGCACACATTTACCACACAGCGTCCTAAAATATCGACAGTTTCGTCGGTACTTATCCATAGGTACTAGTTTGAAAGATGGCTTCTAATGCGTTCTACTGCTTTCGTGTAGCACTTAGAAACATAATATTTGCGTAAGGTGGTTTCATCAAGAACATTTCGACCAGTATATTTTTAGAGAAAGTTTTGAATGTGGGATTGTTAAGTTTATTTAAAGGAATATTTGCCGCCATTAAAATTTCTCGAATCTAATTTCCGTGTATGTGTTTGCGATGCTATGCGATTTCTTTAGTGTATGGTGAGTATGGGGGTTCTGGTAGAGCAGCGCAGCGTCGCTATGCAGTGTTGTACCCAAATAGAAAATTACCGCGTCACACGACATTTAGTACTATTGATCGGTGTCACAGAAAAACTGGTTTATTTCAGGTAAAGTTCCTATTTGAAAACACCTCCGCTAATAATAATCTTTCTGCAGGTTAGAAGACTAAATGCAGGTCGCTTACGTACTGTACGAACTCCTCACTCTGGAGACCACGTATGCGATCGGAGAAGATCCCTCAAAAAGTTCCGCGGCTTTAGCTATAATTATGAGTTGTAGCAGTAGTACTATTCTAAGGACAATAAAAGGCCAACAGTTGCACCCGTATCCTTTAATAAAAGTACATGCATTAAATCCAAGGGGTTTTGTTCCCATGGTTATGTTTTCGCATTGGCATTTACAACGTACGACAAACGAAGAGAATTTTCAATGTATGGTGTTATTTACATAAATAAGAATTTGCATGTTTGGGCGGACGAAAATCCTCACCCAACATTCATCTGGCATCATCCAAATCACTTTTCCTTAATGTTTGGACTGGAATTAAAGGCGATTACTTAACTGGACCACATTTCTTGCCACGCCGCTTAACTCCTAAAATATAATTTGGGATTTCTCCAACAAGAACTTACCCGTATTTTTGGAAGATATATCGTATGGTCTCAGACAAGGAATGTGGCTTCAGCAGGACGGAGTGCCTTCACATTTTGGACATGAGATTCGAAGGTATTTAAATAATACCTATACAGGAAGATGGACTAGTAAAGGAGGACCTGTATCTTGACCTGCACGAAGCCCCGATTTAAGTATGTTGGGAGTTTTATTTATGGGATCATCTTAATATGCTTACCTATGAAACGGCTGTCCAAACTAAAGAAGAATCAAACACCTAGAATATTTGAGCGTGTCTGACAGTCAATGATTTGGTAGTGCAATGCTCGTATTGAAATGAAAGGCAAAAATTTTGAAAACATTCTCTAATACTTTTTGCATTTCTCTTAAATGTATCCCTATTTCATTGTTTATTTTTATTGTCTTAAAACAAAATTTTGAAATTTTGTTATGGCAATTCTTCCATGTAAATTTTTGATATAGAATTTAAAATACTATAACAGTGATAATAAAGAAAGTCAACCTAAGGATGCAGTACAGGATTAAATAGCAATTTTGTATCTCTTATTTTCCTTAGTACTATTAGATATACTATACATATATTTATACTTTTTTCAAATATTAATGATATTAACTTAGTTCGCGAAATACGTATCCAGAATTAGAAGAGACCTTGTGGTAAAGGTTCCTTAAAATACAGAATAAGCCATAGATGGCTATAACTCAGATAATTAAAAGCATATCGTAAACTTTACTAACATGAACTCCTTAAATGACATTTGCATCTAAATGACAGACAGCTTTAGAAAAGTGCAAGGTTAGTTGTTAGCTTATAATTAGGGAACGGACATTCTTACCACATGACTCGGCGTAATTCAATGAAGTATTTGTTAGACTTACCCGGCCATCTGGTCCGCAGCGTTAACAATGCACAAGCCCGCTATTGTATTCGGAGAATATATTCCATTAGACGCAATCGGCAATTGGAAATGTTTATAAACTTCTTGGAAATGTTTATAAACTTCGCTCAGAACATCCCGGCGTAATACAATGAAGATTTTGTGTTTGACTTACTCGGACACCTGCTCTCGCAGCGATAACAATAACAATATAGTCATGTGGTAAGAATGTCCGTTCTCTACTTATAATTTTCCTGTCATGAATAATAGTATATTCTTCAACGAGCGTATAATGACGGCTATTATTCACGAGGGTGAAAATTTACTACGCTCGCCTACGGCTCGCGTCGTAATCAGCCGAGTTAATAATAGCCTATTATACGCGAGTTAAAGACTATACTTTCTCTACGGCTACAGGATTAAATAAAAAAGAGAATACGTAGGTACATAACAGTTTAATTTATTTGTTTGCAAATGTTATCTTAAAATTAGAACAATTACTAATATTTATTACTGATGGTGTTGAATTATTATCAAAATTCACTTCATTCAAAGTAAAGTGTTTGAAAATGTTTGTTGTGTATTATCGCTTTCATTAGCGACAAAGCTCATTTTTTAGGAAGAAAATATGCGAACAACGTAAGATACTCAGAAAATGTATTTGACGTTTTAAATTTTGACTTGTTTAGCGGTTGCTTGGTAACGCACACTTTATACTGCATCAATGGTGTACTGCCCGTTGAATAATGAAAATACGAGTGCTGTGATTGGTCAACAGGCCGTGTATAATGATTCATTACACACAGGGTGAAAAATTGATGCCATATACAATTGAATAAATATGCAGAATGAATATATTATTCAACAGCCGTAGAGAAAAATAAAATTCCGTGTTATCGTTTTTTATTAGATGACACAATGACATTAACATTTGACAATTCAGAACGGTGCGGTTAAGTTTCGACATACTTAAAAATTTCATGGCCAACTGAGGCTGTTTTTTTTTGAACGCACGATATATGTTCAAAAATCTTAATGCCCGGATTAAGATTATAAAATATTTGATTGTAACGTACAGACATATAAAATACTCTACCTGTCAAGACGAATTTCCTAGAAATTATCGTTCCTCCACAAATTAGAGTTTCTTTTGAATTATAAATACCAACTAACCAAGGAAATTCATTTGGTTTCGTTTCTGTACCCCCTACAATGTTTGGTTCCATATAGTGTCTTTGTAATCCACATGCTGAAATTGTTAAATGAACATTGAACTCGGTAATATACCTAAATTACCTTTAATATTTTGTAACGATAATTGATATCTAATAATAAAGAATCAGCTTCTAAATACACAATTTTAATTTAATTAATGTTTTTACTTTTAAATGATATCGGTACCTCTTACATAGTTTCTACATACGGCTTATCCGTGACCATATAAGTCAATATTTCCTTTATTGCAAAATTAGATTGAATTTAACTTAACTTCATATATTAAAATCAAAACAATAGAATTAATTCGTGCATAATTCATATTGTTTTGAACAAATAAATTTATCTATCTGTAAATTTACTGTCTGAATATAAGAGGGTGGTGTGAAATATTTTGTTGAACTATAGTGTATGTCATAGTGGGAAAATATCACCCTGAAGTTGCGGGCCATAACTAGAGTGCAAAATATAATCGGCGTACCAGAGGTGTGCGCTTGATAGTAGGTAAATCAAATAAAATACACAGTAATATTTAATTTATGAAACGTTAAACACTTACCTTTTAAGCAGTTTTCAGTATAATCACAAATAGGATAATATCGGTTACATATTTGAAACATTAGACTTCTTGACGTAAGATTTTACAATGACACTTTTAAAATGTCATTATTTATTGCCATTATAACAAGATTTTGTTTTGTTCAAGGAAAATGGCCTGGGCTAATTAGATATCAATACGGCCTCGTATATTAGGAATTATTCTGATGACAGGATTTCCAATTATCTTACCTGGAACACATGATGTAAAGGGGTGATCCCAATCTCCATCTTGGCATTTGTAAATAGGTTTATGACCAGGAAATGTGAAGAAACGTTGACAACGTATTACAAGCGTAGTATCAGACCCTGCATCTTCACAACTAACTTCGTGACCATTTAACTTACAACGTACTTCCTCCAACTCAGATGCCTTTATGGGAGGACACAGTTCTTGAATTGTAAAAATATTTAAATGCAATTTTTAGCATAAATCTTTGAAGTAATATATATATATATATATATATATATATATATATATATATATATATATCTATATTTAACTTTACTCTATTTTCACAAGTTTAATTCATATGTGAAACAAAAATCATTTATACATGAGTGGACGAGGTTGAACAAATTACGAATACAATGGAACCTCACTTTACGAGCACCTGTCATAACGAGCAATTCGCATAACGAGCAAAATGAATTGAAAAAAATAAACTCGCATAACGAGTGACGAGGACAGGGGAAGTCCAGGATTGTATGGATGCTACATCAGTTTATGTTTAGCAGTCGTTGCGCTAGCGTGTTACTGTCGCTTCTGATAACATATATTTAGGAACTTGTGTTCAAACATATTTACTGCTTGCGATTCTTTTTGTGTAGCCTCAAGAATAAGGAGAAAATTAAAGAGATAGATGCTTCAAAGGGAGTGACAAAAATATTTACACGACAGTTACGTATTCTCGACGATGTTGAAAAGTTGCTGCTTATATGGATTAATGAAAAGCAATTGCAAGGCGACACTATTAATGAAAATATCGTTTGTGAGAAGGCGAAGGTGATTGCCGATCTCATCACGAACCATCAACGGTTGAAGCCGTGACGTCGAGAAGTTTAAAAGAAGAACCGGCATTCACAGCGTTATGAGGCATGGTGAAGCAGCAAGTTCTGATACAAAAGCAACAGAGGATTTCATCGACGACTTCAAGAAGCTCGCATATTTTAAGGATTACCTGCCTCAACAAATATTTAGCTGTGACGAAACGGGTCTCTTCTGGAAAAATATGCCTAAACGAACCTATATAATAGCAGAGGAGAAATGATTGCCGGGTCACAAACCCATGAAAGATCGTCTCACGCTGCTATTTTGTTCTAATGCAAGCAGTGATTTGAAAATTAGGCCACTACTGTACCATTCGGAAACTCCACAAGCGTTCAATAAGTCTTTACTTCTGCGAAAGACAATTGTTTCTGTCACAACAATATACTTCGTCAGTTTGGCTAGTACAATAAAGTTAACTTCACTAGAAACAGGTGCCGTTGGAACACGTAAATGTTGGAAAATACAAGGTGTATGTCCATGTGTACAGATACAGATGTGTGTAATGTATATCTGTTTCATTTGTAACAACTTAACGTATTTATGTGCTCAAATTCCTTTGGTATGGCGAAAAGTTGGCTAAAATAAATATGATGTGGAAGTCGAACAATAAGGCTTGGATGACACGTGACCTCTTTATTGCTTGAAGTGTTTGGTGCTTCTGTAAAAAAATATTAGCTTGAAATGCATCTGCCACTCCATGTTTTGTTTGATATGGACAACGCTCCAGGCCTACAAGATGACCTCTTTGACGAATTTGAATTCATTAAAATTCAGTTTCTGCCTCCAAATACCACTCCATTACTCTAGCTTCTAGACCAGCAGGTGATTTCTAACTTTAAGAAACTCTACACTAAAGCACTTTTCGAGAATTGTTTTAAGGTCACTGAAGGCACCAATCTCACTCTCAGAGAGTTTTGGAAATATCCCTTCCATATGGTTGCCTGTCTCAAGGTGATCGAAAAGGCGTGGGTAAGGGTTGCCAAGAAAACCCTTATTTCTGCTTGGAAGAAGCTTTGACCAGAGTGCGTTGTCGTATCTGACTTGGAGACGTTTGACACAATACTTGAGGAGCTTATAGTTAGCGAGACTGGGTCTTTAGCCGCAATCAAGGAGCTGGATAACAATGACATCGATCAGCTTGTGAAAGAGCACAGCCAAGAGCTAATCACCCAAGAACTTATAGAGTTACATGGTATTTCACAGCAAGAAGTGGTGGAGGAGTGTTTATCAGAGGAAGACAAGGAAGAAATAAAAAAGCAACAATCTTCTGACGCAATAAGAGAAATGTTGAAAGCATGGGAAACTATTGCACCATATGTTGAGAAGCATCACCCAAATAATGTAGTATCAATAATGTTTTTCTTTGTTTTCTACATATCAAATTTGTATTCCAGGTTAGTTCCGCGAAATAAGAAGAGATGAAGATGATTCACGCTCTTCAACAATATACATATCAATATAGGTAAACGTTATATGTAAAATCTTTTGAGTATTTGTTTCGGCATGGAACACATTATCATATTTTACATTAATTTATACGGGAAAACTTGTTTCGTTTAACGAGTGTTTCGCAATACACGTAAGGTTCTGGAATGAATTATACTCGTAAAGCGAGGTTCCACTGTATTCCCTTTCGCGTTTAACGCATCGAGATATTCATACATTCGTCAATATTATATAGTATCCGACAATGATATATGCACACTTATTAAGGAATTAAGTTCAGTCGACCAAACAACAACTGCAGCTGTCCAACACTTTGATTTTTAAGAAGTACACAGATACGAAAGTTGTTGTCGATCGGTAAATTAAAATATGGAGAATTCAGTTTAACATTTACCTTATTTGAAATCCCTTAGGTATGTATGTAGATGCATCGATCTACTCGTAGTAATTTCATTTATTACTAACTAAAATATTGGCCAAAAAAGTTTTTCTAGTAGGCTATGAACGAGAAAGATAACTATAGCAGTCATGTTGGAGTATAATTAATACTTAGTTTGTCAAATGTCGTCTATTACTCACTGATTAAATTGACAATCTGCGAATATCTTTGATTATTATTACAAATTTGTCACTAAACAATGGCTTATGTACAAAAAAGGTTTTAAATATATCTATACGTTAATATGCACGTATAACGCTTTTGTTTCATTATGAAACAGACATGTAAATAATTTACATATCTGTAACTGTATACTTGGACAATACCACGTATTTTCAGCATTTACTTCTGCTTAAGACATATGTTTCTGCCATCTATAGGCGTCGTCAGTTAAGCTAGTGAAGCAATGTATACAAATGATACATCTCTTTATAAATAGATCTGTATCTGTACATGCCATTAAGCCGAAATCCCTTACTAGATAAAGCAAATTCCATCCTATATGGTGACACTTATTTAATAAGTGACATCTGACGGACGAAAGAGACTTTGCCGAAAAAAGGGATCTTTCGTTTGACCAGCTATGCTGATACGAAAAACGAAACAATACGGGTTGTCCATAAATAAGCCAGATGGCGGTAAATATACAAAAAAGGTTTTAAATATATCTATACGTTAATATGCACGTATAACGCTTTTGTTTCATTATGAAACAGACATGTAAATAATTTACATATCTGTAACTGTATACTTGGACAATACCACGTATTTTCAACATTTACTTCTGCTTAAGACATATGTTTCTGCCATCTATAGATATATAGTATAGACGTAGTATAGACGTATAGATGTATTTAAAACCTTTTTTATATATTTACCGCCATCTGGCTTATTTATGCACAACCCGTATTGTTTCGTTTTTCGTATCAGCATAGCTGGTCAAACGAAAGATCCCTTTTTTCGGCAAAGTCTCTTTCGTCCGTCAGATGTCACTTATTAAATAAGTGCCACCTTATAGGATGAAATTTGCTTTATCTAGTAAGGGATTTCGGCTTGATGGCATATACAGATACAGATCTATTTATAAAGAGATGTATCATTTGTATACATTGCTTCACTAGCTTAACTGACGACGCCTATAGATGGCAGAAACATATGTCTTAAGCAGAAGTAAATGCTGAAAATACGTGGTATTGTCCAAGTATACAGTTACAGATATGTAAATTATTTACATGTCTGTTTCATAATGAAATAGCTTATGTATTTAATGAGCAGCAAATAAGATATAGGTTTTAAATTTATTTTAAATGGCAAACAAAATCGATGGTGAATGGACTCTGAGGAATGCCTACGAAGATGTTTTAAACAAATTGTAAATGACGCTGTCCCATATGACTATTTCTGTGTTTTCATTCGTCGTTTTATTCAGAGATACAGGAAGTGTGAATCGTAAAATGGGAAGTGGTAGACCAATGGTCAGAAACGAAATTACCGTAGAACCAAGTAACTTTCAACAGGCGGGTAACTTGGAATACAACTTCCTTGGATAGAGATAGTGGAAGAGTGATGATACAGTGAACCGGAATTTAAATAAAATAGCACTTATTAAACTGTTACAGTGACTTTGTACATCTCCAAAAGATCAATTAAGATCATCGCATAAAATCTACTCTGAAAAACTTCTGATCCCACGTTAAGTAAACAATAGAAATACACGCGTACAATTTGAAATTTTGCAATTTTTTGTGCTGTATATTTTGGGCGATCAATGGATGAAATTTTACTTTTGCAGCCAAAATGCCGCCACCTACTAAAAAATAGGTGGTCGAAAGCAAAGCAATAACTGAAATAAATCTTAAAATGATATTATTACGGGCTGTCAAGCCATATATCCGAAGGTGTCATTGAAGAATGTGAAAGGAACAACATTAGATTTATTCTTCTTCCTGCAAACAGCACCCACTTATGTTAACCTTTAGACGTAAGAGTATTCCGAGCAGTAAAAGCTGCATGGGGAAAAACCTTTAAAAATGGAAACTATCAAACAAATCACAATTTCTCTTTGCAGGAGAAAATTAAAACTATTATCGAATCTGGTTTTCGTACCACGAGGATCCATCCCTTAAACAAAAATGAAGTACCCAAGAAACTCCAGGGAAGCAACATCATGAACAATGCCAGTGAGTCATCTTTAACCAAAGCGAACAGTTGATTACTACGCGCTATGGGAAGGAGAAACCGACAGAAAAAAAAGGAAAAACGATTGCAAACTGAACCAGGCAAGAGTATGATGCGACAAAGCCACGACGATGAAGAAGGTAATACTTCTTTACATGACAGCGACAGTTCAGAAGGTATGGAAGACCATCAATATATCACCGACTTAGAAGATACGGACGACGATGACTATCATGATGAAATAGTAACTGAAAACCCTTCCACGGATGTTCTAAGTGTTAAAAAATGGGATTTTGTTTTAATTGAATTTTGTTTTGAACGTATTTGAAGATACTCAGACCTACTAATGCACATTTCTTAGATAGATCATATATCCAGTTGTAGAAGATGTGGATATTGTAAACAAAAAGCAAATTTGTGAGCATCTGCATAATGCAAACAAAGTTGTACCTAAAGTTTCCCTTGATGAACCCGTAAATATTTAGTTATAGTAATGAGCTACATATGCATCCATACCGTATAAAAGTAACACATGAGATACTTCCTGTTGATAGGCCACGAAGACAAAAATTTTGCCAACTATTTATTGAACAATTCCATAGCAACGATGAAGCATTGTCGAAGTTATGTTTACCGACGAATTGTGGTTCCACCTCTCTGGGCATGTTAACTCTCAAAACATGACAATGAGGAATACAGATAATTCTCCCTTTTTTTATAGACTCCATTACATTCACAAGAAGTTGGAGTATGGGCAGCTATTTGCCAAACCAAGGTTATTGGACCTATATTTTTTAAGGTATGTCAAGAATAGCTTAAAAAACATTTGATTAGATTTCTAAAACACAATAATGTCATTTTTTAACTATTTAGGAGCAATAAATGCTGAACGGTACTAGTTAGAAATTTTAGCTACATTTGTTAATATGTTACATGATAAGCGATACAGGAAGGGTATTTTAAGCAAAATGGAGCTCGTGTACATACTACTAATGCAATCATTGCTTTCATACAGGAATTTTTTGGCGATCGCATCTTTAGCCTGAATACAGATACTATCTGGCCACCATGATCTTGTGACTTAACATCGTGTAATTTCTTTTTATGGACACATTTAAAGAATTCGATTTTTGAAACACCCGTTGTTGATCTTAATGATTTAAAACAAAAGATCACTAACAAGATTGAAGAAATCAATAATACACTAGAAATTCTTCAATACGTTTTTAGTTTTCTTAAAAAAAGAATTACTGTCTGCCGAGATGTGGGTGGTGGCCGTGTAAACACATTCTATTTAATGCAAATTAATCGCATTTTCGCGAAGTAAATATTGCTTTATACATTTTACGAAGCTAGGTATTCGAATTTTTTAATAGAAAAAATTCTCCTCTAAGCAGGATTCGAACCCACGTCCATGGTTTGCCGAACCATTGCTATGAATTTTTTCTATTAAAAAATTTGAATAATTAGTGTCGTAAAATGTAGAAAGCAATATTTACATTCACATTACTTCGCGACAATGCAATTAATTTGAAACAAGAGCCGGCTACGGGCAAAAATATAAACGGGACTTAAGGCTTCCCACAATGTATTCGAAATCACAGTCTTGATAGCTTAGTGTAAAAGCAATAGTCCGGCAAACCATAGACGTGGGTTCGAATCCTGGGCGATTTTTTTCAACTAAAAAATTCGAATAAGTTGGCGTCGTAAAATGTAGAAAGCAATATTTAAATCCTATTCAATATAATTTTTCCTTTTATTTTTTATTTTTGTTTATATGTTTTTTTGATCATAATAAATAATAATAAATCATATTTAGCTTCAAAAATGTTTATTATTTATTTTTTTATAAGTAATATTTCTCATCTGCTGATATAATTGAATTGAAAAATATGTTTTTAAAATAGATTATTTAGTTTGATCTATCTTCAAATTAAACGAAGTGACAGGTAACTCTAAGTCGAATCAAATTAAGACACAAGTGATTTCATTCATGGCATACTCTGAAAAACTTTTTTTTTGCTCACATTTTATAATGAAAATAGTTTAGAAAAAATATATTTACCTGGATTTCTACATGTAGCTGTTTCAATGAAAGGATTCCATATTTTATTCAAGCAACGAAATAATGACACCCTATCGTTACCCACTTTTCCATTACAGAATAAAAGGATCGTAGACCTTGAAGGAACCCACTTGTCTTCTGTGTAAGTACCCATTGTTAAACTAAATCTACCGTGGATAATATGGTGTGGTAAAATACAACCCTGATCAGTATATGGGATCGACAATTCACCGAACTCTTGATAAGAAATTTGTTCGCGTAGCCAGCTAAGATAATTAGATATTTTCGTATACGAAATATAATTATTGAAGACACGATTACTGGCAATGCCTCTTAAAAAGTATCTTCCTTGAGTAGATTCGAACAATATTCCACTACCAAAATATGGGCCACATGTAGAATTGCCTGTAAGTGATATTGCTTGTTTTAATTAGTAACGCATTCTGCTGAAAAAATTAAGATTCATATAATAAATTCATTATTCAATTTCTGCCAACCACATGGGTGAAACTAAAAAAATATCGTTAAAATAAACGCTAACAAGGAAAATAGTGTAAAATTTTACTTTGCAGCATCACTATCTAATAAAATTCCCTTCAGGGTCAGAAGTCAGTTTGTTATTAATTGCCGTGAAGTATAGCTTATTCAAATCACGAATTAACAGATATCGTTTTACTATACACTGAAACAGGTGGAAATGTTACTAGACGTATTTATGAAGGGTGGTTTCTGAACCGAAAATGATTTGATTTTACAAACCGTGTACAGATTGAGAGATCGCGATACATTGCATCCAAGTTATGAAGACCGTGGCCGTGAAAGACCACGTGGGGTAGTAGTTAGGAGGAACAAATTTTGGCTATATATATATATATATATATATATATATATATATATATAGATAAATAATTATTTCTTGACCTTTGTATGTTATAGTAGATTAAATTAGTTGGCGATTTAAGGTCTATTTTACTTTGATGTGTACATATTTAAAATACTCTTTCATGTTTCGCCACAGGGTGCCTTTTTCAAAGAAATTTAAAATATAAATGACAGTATATTAATGTCAAACTTGTATATCTGTAGTTGTCATGGATAAAATTAAAATATTCAAAGATACATTCAAGTTTAATAATAATTCATGGCTCAGAACTCTCGACAGCAAGACGTCAATTACGGGGGATTGGCAAGCCATGAGTTATTATTATATCTGCGCCCATGGAGCGACTTAAGATGTTAAGCTGTCGGCATTCACCTTGCACGAGAAGGAAAATCACGAAAACTTACTCGGACAACCTAATCAGGGATTTACTATGCATATATGTTGTTATTATATAAATATCTATCATATGTTATTTAAATATCTGTACACTGACTTAGCATTCTGGCAGTTCCGTGCTTAGATCCCTGCGAACACCGTAGCATGTAAAAATGTTGTGTATTTATTAAATGTTATTTTATATTGTTTTCGATTGTAATATTTAGTACATCAATAAAACCGGCCTCTAAAAAGCCCACCTCGGAGATGAAGCTGTAACGAGAACCAGGAGACATCACAAGGCGACCCTGTCAGTGGCTAGCTGGATCGATATCAAATGGCGATCCTGCCAGCCACTTCTGACATCACATGGCGAACCAGCCATCCACTTCTGATAGTCCTGAGTTATCACTGCAGTTAGTGGAATTCCGGAACGAACCCCAAACATAAGGTAAGCTGAAAAAGTAAACAACATGGGGAATTACGAGACAAAAGAAGAAGTCGTCATAGCAGGCAACGATGCAAACCTTACGAACAACGTGGACACGGTCGACATCCTCGCCATACTAGCATTGGCAGGAGGTGTCCTAATATTGATATTCTGCTGCTGTTTCATAATTTAGAAGCACGTGATGACAATGCCGAAGGCCCTCTCACCGCAAGTACAGATGGAGTTCAGCCGCAGCCAAGAGCACGTCCATATTTACAAATTCCATATCACCACAAAACTCTTATACCGTTTAAAATTTTTAAGGAAACTCGATATTGTATTCTTTTCGGAATATTACAAAGGTAACACCATTTACTTACTTATAAATAACAACAGAACAGCTGATGTATAAGAAAATTTAGATCTAAGAAATAAATGAATACTTATTTACAAAACTTTTCACAGAAAAACTCTTTACATTATTGAAATATGGAAAGGATTTTTTGGTGAACTTGAACAAATAAATGCCTATTTGTTTGTTGAATCGATAACATATAAACTTATAATTTCTATTTATTTAGATTGAACACAGAATCGTATTTGAAAAGTTTGTGTTCCTAAATTTCCTCAAAGACTCAAAAAAAGTTTCGATAAAATTTTTTTGTAGATTTCAATTGCTGTCTTACGTATCTATTATATATTAGCGTACGTTGGAATATTTCATTTACACCCTGTAGAACATTTAGGAAACACATTTTATTTAATTATAACGTTAACAAATTATTACTAAATCGCCTTAAAAGTCTATAAAATTTCGTGACTACGAGAATTAAATATATTAAAAGTATACAAGATCTTTTTCCGAATATTTCTAGGAGATTCGTTGTAATCTATACTATTTAAAATTAAACGACATCGAGAATGAAGATGTTTTACTACATACCGATAAGTTCGGCACAAAATTTGCCCTCCACAAAGTAAGAATCCCAAATAGTTCTAGGTAGGTTTTCACTGCATGTATACCTTTCCCAAAACTGAGCATTTCTTTTGCATGGAACAGCATCGACTTTGACGATATTCCAACCCAAGCTCTGAAAAGTACAAGATTTATTTACGAAAACAATTGCATTTTTCAGTTACACAGAAAACCTACAATCTATCTACAAGTTATGTAGCTCTACATCTGTCAAATAATTTTTTAAACTTTCTAAATTCCTGTGAGAGGTCTTCTAGCCATTATGCTCCTAATTGATATATGGTTAGTAGTTAGTTATGGGGGTTTAGGTTTGGACTACCTGAGGGCAATTTTCAGATTAAATTAACACCAGTACGTTGTTGTTCAGCCACACTTGTAATGCCTGGCTTTATGAATCCAGACCAATTCTAGTTGAGATATCAATCTATTGTTTAAAAAAACACCTAATTTGTGATATTCGTTGTTGTATTTTGAAAAATCTATCCTTCACTTTTTGAGAAGTTTTAACATATATTTTATCATTTAGTTTGTTAACTATTATACCTCCAATTCTGAATATTTTCACATCAACAGATAAAATGATTTCGTCAATGTTTTAAATACGTGTCAATGCCACGATCGTTTACATTTCTTGATTCCAATTTCCATAAAATTCTTAGTAATATAACCTGAAGAGCGTCAATAATCTTAAAAAAGGATTATTCCTAGTAAACCTGTTTCTGCAGTAGTTATGTTTCTATTACATGATAAATGATAAACCTTTTCAAAATATGAAATAGCTTCAGCAACTTAAAAACTTTATTTATATTTTTTCATATAAAGTACAATTACTGTGCTGTGATTTTCGTTAACGCTTCCACCTTAATTTCACACGCGACTAATTTAAGTTGATTAATGTACGCGTTCCAATTCTAGTAACAGAAATTATTACAGAAATATGAAACTAACAGTAACTGAAATAAAAACTGACAATTAACAATAAAAGACTGGCTAGCAAAATTCAAACGTGGTAGTATCGATTCAATCTAATAACCATCTTAGAAAGTTGGTCACAAGCGATAATATCATTAAATAATTTCACAAGGCAATCCTGAATAATCGTCAGTTAAGGAACCAATGAACATTGTACAGATCTCAGATAATATATGAGATACATTTTACGTGAGCTTTCATACACGGACAAAACATTTCATGATTTTTGAATGTTGAGTTTATTTTCTTGTCTTTGTACCTTCTCTGATGTTGCACTATATATATATACAGGGTGTCATTTTGAAAACGTACCACCCTCTATATTTCGGCCCCTATAGAAATTCCAAAAATATGCAAAAACACGTCAAACTTATTTTTAAGGGGGACATTTTGTAGGCTGGTTTTCAATTAAATTACATCAACCCTCTAGCGGGGGTGGACATAACCTCTAAAAATTTAAATGGAAATGGGGGTTGAGTGATACCTCATTTTAAAGGTCGTTTAACCCGCTTTTCAAAAATGCTAAATTATTGCCTTTTCTTTTTAGCAGTTCGCGAGATATTTGGTGAAAACTGTAAAGAAGTTTAGGTATCAAAAACACTTTTTGATATTGCTTTAATGAATTAAAATAAGTGAAATTGAGGTATTACATAACGGTAAATTTTTAAACTATTTTTACTTCTAATATCCAACGAAATAATAAAGGCGCATACTATTCAGTTAACATTATTATTGGAAAGAATGTGATTTACCTAAACTAGTACTTGTGATAGTCGTACAGGTAGTTTAACGTAGAAATAAAAGGAGCCCTGGTTTAAGCATTCTTGACATTCTTGTCAAATTTTTCTTTATTTGTCACTCCATTTATTTTAACCAAAATTACTTTATTGTAAAATTAGTTTTGCGAGGTAAAAGTTGCGATTTTATTACATTATTTTTAAAAATGGTGTTTACACTTCAACAAAGAATTGAAATTATTCTTATTTATGGGGAATGTGGAAGATGCGCAAGAAGAACGTCAAGAATGTTTAATGAAAGGTATCCGAATAGTAATTTAAATCATAAGTATGTTCTACAATTAGTCGCTAAGTTTAGTGAAACTGGTTCCGTTGCTAACAAAAAAAGAAATATTAGCCGTGTCTTGGATGAAGCAACACAAATAGAAGTATTAGGCACCTTTACTGCAGAACCCTCCACATCACTTCGCATTGTGGCACGCCAAGTAGGAATGTCTCACGAAACCGTAAGGAAAGCACTAAAGTTAAATAAGTTTCACCCCTATAAAATGCAAATTCTACAACAGCTTTTTGACGACGATTTCGACAGAAGGATTGAATTTTGTGAAACAATGACGGATTTTATAAATGAAAACCAAAATATCTTGCACAATATTTGCTTTACTGATGAGTGTACTTTTTTTCTTAATGGGCATGTTAACAAGCAAAATTGTCGCTACTGGAGCGATGAAAATCTGCGACTTTTTAGGGAAGGTCACACACAGTATCCAGTGAAGTGAACGTTTGGGCTGGTATCCTTGGGAATACTATTATTGGACCTTCATTCATTGAAGGAAATTTAACTGGTGAGCTCTACTTAAATTTGCTTGAAGAAATAATAGACCCCTTAATAACAACTAGTTTGGAAAATCAAATTGACGCGGCTGGTAACATGGTTTTGCAAGAAGATCTTCTACACTTCCAACAAGATGGAGCTCCACCACACTACTATCTTCCAGTTAGACAGTGGCTAAATGATAGATTTCCTGGCAGATGGATTGGTCGAAGAGGAGCAATAGAATGGCCACCACGATCACCCGACTTATCGCCTCTAGATTTCTTCCTATGGGGACATCTAAAATCGATTGTTTATAAAACACCGCCTCGAGATTTGCAAGATTTAAAGAGAAGAATAACAGCTACATGTAGAGAACTTCAGGCAGAAGTGTTTCGAAATGTTAGAGAGGAGTTTGAGAGTAGACTTTATCACTGTTTAGAAAATAATGGACAACATTTCGAAAATTTTATAAAATAAGTTACTTTTTATTAGTTTTTTAATGTTTTATTGCAAAACACTTGATACTTGTATGTTCATGGTTTGACTTGATTTCTTCAAAAGTATTAAAAATAAAGGACAAGAATTTAGCATTTTTGAAAAGCGGGTTAAACGACCTTTAAAATGAGGTATCACTCAACCCCCATTTCCATTTAAATTTTTAGAGGTTATGTCCACCCCCGCTAGAGGGTTGATGTAATTTAATTGAAAACCAGCCTACAAAATGTCCCCCTTAAAAATAAGTTTGACGTGTTTTTGCATATTTTTGGAATTTCTATAGGGGCCGAAATATAGAGGGTGGTACGTTTTCAAAATGACACCCTGTATATATATATATTGGTAGATTCCATTAGTTTACGATTTAAGGTTTGGCTTTACTTCAATATGTATATATTTAATTGTTTTAGATATACAAATGTTTCGGCATATGCTGTTATATATTTATATAACAGCAATATATATTATGATGGTAAATTGCAGATCGTTACCATCATAATATATCTTACGTTTTATTTAAATATCTGTACATTTGCTTATCATGATGACAGTTCCGTGTTTGGATCCCTGACTGGCTATCCGAGTAGGTTTTCGTGGCTTTCCTACGCGTTTAAGGCGAATGCCGATAGCTTAACGTCTTAAGCCGCTCCACAGGCGCATACATAATAATACCTTATGCCTTGCCATTCCCCGTTTTTGTTGTCTAACTATTTTTTTAATACTAAGGCATGATTTATTATTAAACTTGATGTATCTTCGAATAATTTTATCCATGACAACTACAAATGTATAAGTATGACACTAATATACTGCCATTTATATTTTAAATTCTTTGAGAAAGGCATCATTTGCCGAAACATGTAAAATTGTTTTAAATATATACATGTTTAAGTAAAGCCAGACCTTAAATCACCAACTAATTAAATCTACTATATATATATATATATATATATATATATATATATATATATATATATATAGTGCAACTTCAGAGAAGCTACGAAGGCAAGAAAATGGACTCAACGTTCACAAATCATGAAATGTTTTGTCCATAGCAACCTATGACTAGTTTCAAAATTCAAGATTAGGTGGTGCATGATAGCGGGAGATTTTGAAAACGTTATTATTTTGAAACTAATCATAAGTTGCTATAGATTTTTTTGTCAAATGATGGACATTTTATGCCATTCAGTAATTGTGGAACGATGGTCCGATGAGCAACGTTCTTTTGTAATCAAAACCTATTACAAAAATACTGTGGTCCTGTGGTACTGAGGAAGCCACTGTGCTGGCGAAACAATTGTCGTGTTACGATTAAATATTAAAAAGTAAAGATTTGAACCATAGTTTTATTTCTATTTTGAACCTATGGTTGTTACAAAATTAAAATTTGTTTATTTTTAATATCTGGTATGGCCTCCTCGTGCTCTTCTTGAAAGCTTCTTGAAGCTGGTTAAGAGTAGCTATGTTATGTCTTCTGTTTAGTGGCTTTCTATCCATCCCATCCCTCTATGCTCTATGCTCTATGGGATTTATGTTTAGACTTCAAGCTGGCCATTCGAGACGGTAAATATCAACATCATTTAAAAATTTACCAACTACGGCAGCTGCGTGGGGTCGAACATTGTCCTGCATTAGCAAAAAATCTGGACTGCGTATTACAGCAAATGGCACTACATGATCTTTCAGGACTCCTTCGATGTACTTATTAACATTAAGAGCAGGTCTACCAAGACTGACTATGTCCGTAGAGGCAAGTATAGAAATGCCATCCGATACCACAACTGAGCCACCACCGAATCGGTTCCCATCTACAATCGCGCAGTCCGAAAACGTTCACCTGGCACTCTCCATACTCTCTGTTCACCGTCGGCACCTTATATACAAAACCGACATTCATCTGTAAAAAGAACTCTTTGCCAGTCGTTCACATTCCAGTTGGTATATAAACGATAGAAAACTAGCCGAGCTCTCCGATGATGTGGTAGTAAAATAGGGCATCTAGCAGGGCGGTGGGCATAAAGATTGGCTTGTTCTAACCTTCCTCTTATAGTTCTCCCACTAACTTGTACTTCTCGAGTTGCACACAGCTTGCCTCTAAGCTGTACTGCAGTGGTGGTGCGACCACGAAAGCAATTTTAAAGTTAAAAATCTATTATCCACCGCCGAAGTAGCAAGTTTTCTACCTTGTCCTAGCCTCCGCCTTACATGACCAGTTTCTCGAAGGCATCTAGCAAGTCGGGATATGCTAGATTGGTTTACTTCAAGAAAATTTGCGACATACTGTTGGGTTCTTTCATGCTGGAGCAATGTAATGACTCGTATCATCACCCATTAAAAGCCCCATATTAAACAAAAATGCTTTTAAGTAATAACTGGACAACAAACGCTAAAATGATTACAACTTTAAAAAACAACAATTACGACGTATATATGGTCTTTATCAACTGCAGTCTTTGATTGATTGAGTTAACGACAGGCGCCTACTTGAATTTTATTCCACTCATAAAACACCTAAAGTTAATTCTATATTAGAATGAGCCAAATAGAAGCATTTAAATTGCAGGAAAAATCATTTTAATAAATTATGCGTTAATTTTGCAGGTGAGTGTATTATAAATTATGAAGAATAAATGTATTTCAAATACAGCATTTTTTGTTAAAGGTTTAGAGCATCTTTGTAAAAATTAACTGTAAAGCTAGAAGAACAACTAATTACAATTATGAAACAAAAACTGTTACTCACAATTCCCTCATTGCCATCTTTAAAATCCCAATTTTCATAATAAGAGTTCCAATCTATGCACGCTGGCAGCACGTTCTCGTCTAATACAAATGAGTCATCACTCTCAAGCAAAATTATATCGTTCGTTGAAACAGACAAGGTTGGTTCATATTTGGGGTGTACTCTATATTCATAAATCTAAAATAATTATTAGTAAAATATTATTAGTTGAACTTATCGAATTATAACTTGAGGCGATAAAAAAGTTTTAATTCTAAGGACAAACTCAATTAGTTCTGTAAAAAAGGTCCAAGGCTATAAAAAAAAATTTAAGAACGTACTTTTTTGAAGGCTTGGATTTAAAAGCATTAAATAGTAAAATACGCGAATTAATCCGTTGATTGGGCGCTAAATAACAGAGAAAACGTTAATTGTACAGCCATTCACTATTAATAACATTAATAATATTGTCCGAAAACAGACGAGCTTCTAATTATGGGATAATTATCAAATATAGAGAAATCATACTGAAAGGCACAATAAAATCAAAACTAAACATAAATAACATTTAAAAAAATCATATAATTAAAAACCAAAATCTTTAATAATAATAGTAAAATAACTTACTTTTCTTAAGGAAACCTAACTGATGCCCAATATTTAATTTTTTTCAATTTAACTTAGTGCCAGCAGTGGCAGCTATTTTTCCTAATAATGACGATGGCGATATACCTCATCAGAATACTTGGTTTCAACAAGATGGTCCTCATTTTAGCATAGAGGTCCTTCAATACCTTGATGTTACATTTACAGAAAAATGGATAGGGTGGCGGGGACCAATTCAGTGACGCGTACCCCCGACCCAACGCCCTTATATTTTTATCAATGGGGTTACTTAAAATCTAAAGTTTATTTTAGTAGACCCAACAACTTGGAAGATTTACAACAGAGCATTCGTGACGCAATGCAACAAATTAGGTCAAATATTATTGATCCCAGTATATAAAGTGTTTACTATCGTGTTGGTCAATGCCAAATTGTTGGAGGAGGGCACCTTGTACTTTGCGTTAAGTTTTGTTTATTAATTTGTTTAATATTTTTTATGTGTTTGTTTATTTTATTATTATTTTTACTAAATTATAACTGAACTGCAACAAGAAATTAATGGAGAAGATATTATAAAAAAAAATAAAACAGTGAAGAATAAAATGGCTGGGGCATGTATGGAGGGCGCAAGAAGAATCCACAATCAAGCTGCTATTGAACTGGAAACCGGGAAGAAAAAAGAGAAGAGGTAGACCGAGATCCAAATGGCTAGAGGAAGTAGTAGAAGATTTACGAGGAGCAGGCGTTAACAACTGACAGGAAAAGATAAAGAATAGGAAACTCTGGAAGGAAATAAGCCACAAGATATGAAGAGCTAGGATGGGGACTGATCCACCCCAAAAATGAAGATTTATAAAGCTTCTCGAAGCTGCTAAGCCCCGCTATGGGGTGTTTTGGCCATTATATACATATATATATATATATATATATATATATATATGGTAAATTCAATCAGTTGGCGATTTAAGGTCTGGCTTTACTTTAAAGTATATATATTTAAAACAACCCTACATGTTTCGGCAATGATGCCTTTATCAAGGATAGAAAATATAAATGACAGTATACAAATGTCATATAATTGAGTTGCTATGGATAAAATTATTCAAAGATACATTCCAATTGAATAATAATAAATCATGCCTTAGTATTCCAAAAACAGATAGACAACAAAAACAGGGAAAAGCAAGACATGAGTTATTATTATGTATGCGCCCGTGGAGCGTCTTAAAATGCAAAGTTGTCGGCATTCGCCTTAAACGAGAAGGAAAACCACGAAAACCTACTCGGACAACCAGACAGGAATCAAAACACGGAACAGTCAGCATGATAAGCAAATGTATATGATATTTAAATATAATTGATATTTAAATATCTTAAGATATATAATTATTTAACAAAAAAATATATATTATGATGGTAAATTGCAGATCGTTACACAATTAAGTTATAGTATATACTGCTTAAATTTTTTATATCATATCTGTTGTTAATTGAATTTTTTTCCTGTTTAATACTAATCATTTCTTTAATTTTTCTTTTCATTGTGTGTTGTCCTTTATCAATTATCTGTCTGTTTTCAAAATCGAAATGGTGATCGCGTTGTAGTTTGTGTGTAGATAAAGCAGTTTTGTCTGTTTTAGAGTATTTGTGGGCTTATATTCTTTTGTATAAATATTGTTTCGTTTGGCCTATGTAGTAACTATCGCAATCGCGACATGGTATTTTATATATGACATGTGTTTCTCGAGTTTTTTCTATTTTAGGTTTAAGTTTCGAAAATAAATGTTTATTAGTATTACCAAGTTTATATGTTGTAGCTATATCATATTTTTTTAAAGTGTATTTAATTTTTTTCTGATAGTTGTGGAACATATGGAATCGTGATATATATTGTGTCATTGTTCAAATTTTTATTGGTGTCTGCAGTGTTGTATATTTGGTGTACTCTTTTTTTAATTGTTTGGTCTATAAGTTGTGGTGGATAATTATTATCTGTTAAGATTGTTTTAATTTTATTGATGTTATCTTTTCTGTATTGAGTATGCGATAGTTTTACTGCCCTATCAGTCAGATTATTTATAATCATTTTATTGAATACTGTAGGAGCATTTGAGTGGTAATTCATATATCGAAAAGAAGCTGTGGGTTTTTTATACCAATTTGTATAAATAGTACCCAGTAAAACTATCACATACTCAATACAGAAAAGATAACATCAAGAAAATTAAAACAATCTTAACAGATAATAATTATCCACCACAACTTCTAGACCAAACAATTAAAAAAAGAGTACACCAAATATACAACACTGCAGACACCAATAAAAATTTGAACAATGACACAACATATATCACGATTCCATATGTTCCACAACTATCAGAAAAAATAAATACACTTTAAAAAAATATGATATAGCTACAACATATAAACTTAGTAATACTAATAAACATTTATTTTCAAAACTTAAACCTAAAATAGAAAAAAAAGAGAAACACATGTCATACATAAAATACAATGTCGCGATTGCGATAGTTACTACATAGGCCAAACGAAACAATATTTATACAAAAGAATACAAGCCCACAAAATACTCTAAAACAGACAAAACTGCTTTATCTACACACAAACTACAACGCGATCACTATTTCGATTTTGAAAACACACAGATAATTGATAAAGAACAACACACAATGAAAAGAGAAATTAAAGAAATGATTAGTATTAAACAGGAAAAAAATTCAATTAACAACAGAAATTATATAAAAAATTTAAGCAGTATATACTATAACTTAATTGTGTAACGATCTGCAATTTACCATCATAATATATTTTTTGGTTATATAATTATATATCTTAAGTTATTTAAATATCAATTACATTTAAATATCATATACATTTGCTTATCATGCTGACTGTTCCATGTTTTGATTCCTGTCTGGTTGTCCGAGTAGGTTTTCGTGGTTTTCCTTCTCGTTTAAGGCGAATGCCGACAACTTTGCATCTTAAGACGCTCCACGGGCGCATACATAATAATAACTCATGTCTTGCTTTTCCCTGTTTTTGTTGTCTATCTGTTTTTGGAATACTATGGCATGATTTATTATTATTCAATTGGAATGTATCTTTGAATAATTTTATCCATAGCAACTCAATTATATGACATTTGTATACTGTCATTTATATTTTATATCCTTGATAAAGACATCATTGCCGAAACATGTAGGGTTGTTTTAAATATATATATACTTTAAAGTAAAGCCAGACCTTAAATCGCCAACTGATTGAATTTACCATATCATACCAAGTTCACGAAATAATTATATATATATATATATAATTAATTTAAAAGAAATTATGGACCTTATTATATTGGTTAAAATAAATTAAAGGCGGGCAAGCGGTCTGTCCATTAAAACTTATTTATTAATTATCTCTATATTTCGCAACAAGTTTGTTGCTTCTTCGGGAGATACTACAAGATTAGTAGAATTTTATTTTTTTTTAATTTTCCTTTTTGAAACCTTATATCGCGTACCGCGTACGTCACCTTTATGTTTTAAACTCTACATCTTGTAAGTATTTTACTACTGCTTTATACACTAATTTATTTAATGTTATTTTTCATTAATCTTGTAGTATCTCCCGAAGAAGCAACAAACTCATTGCGAAATATAGAGATAATTAATAAATGAGTTTTAATTGATAGACCGCTTGCCCGTTCTTAATTTACTTTAACCATATATATATATATATATATATATATATATATATATATATATATATATGGTAGATTTAATTAATTGGCGATTTAAAGTCTGGTTTTACTTAAAAATGCATATATTTAAAACAATGACATTAATATACAACTCCGCCTGGGGCAGCTGTGGGGTGGATTGAGTAGCTCCATAGCTGTCACTGCCGGTCCCAAGCCCGGATGAAGGAGGAGGGTTGTAGCGGTAGGCCAGCTCCCTGCCCTACGGAAAAAAACATACCTGCTAAAAAACCTAATCAATTGCCTCGGAATGGGACGGATAACACACAAGGACGAACCAAGCTAAGAAAACGGACAACGATATGCGGTACATGGAATGTACAGGGCCTATCCAACAAAATAAACGAAGTTGCCAGCGAATTGAAAAATCTCCAAGACATCGCGGTTTTAACAGAGACGAAAAAGAAAGGAAAAGGATCGGAAAATTGGGGGAGTTACGACCACTTTTACAGTCCAAGGAAAGCAGAGCTAGGCAAGGAGTATCCATAGTAATCCACAGGAGAATGAGAAAGTACATCTCCACATGGGAACCGATTAATGAAAGAATGTTAAAGATGAATCTAAAAATATTTGGATATAATGTGACTATCCTGGGAATATATGCCATTAATGACGACGAACTAGTCTACAATAAAGACTTATTTTATGAAAAACTAAATGAGGAAATAGGAAAAATAGGAACATCAAGAGAAATAATACTTCTAGGAGACCTAAACGGCAGAGCAGGAAGAAAGCAGAAGGACCTGGTTGTGGGAAAGTATGGAGAAGAAGTCGTCAACGATAATGGAAGACGGTTAATAGAAATATGTGAACAAAATCAGTTGACCATTCTTAATGGTCATTTTCAACATCGCGAGATCCATAAATACACATGGACACAGCCAACAAGGAATCTAAAAAGCGTTATTGACTACATAATAATTAAACAAAAATCCAGACTGAAGTTCCTAGATGTAAGAGTTCAGAGAGGTGCCTCATGTGGAAGCGACCACTACCTACTAAAAGGAACACTAATGTCACCAATAAGAACAAAAGAAGAACCGGACAATCCCAAAAAAAAGGGTGAAATAATAAACGAAGAAACCCCAAAAAGATTTAAAATTAACAGCCTCGAACACGAAAGTACAAAACTATTATACAACTCCAGACTGGACAGCAAAATTCAGAATACAGAATTCACAAACATAGAAGAAGAATACGAATACATAAAGAGGGCTATATGCTCAGCGGCAGAGGAAGCATTGGGTTACGAGGAAAAACGAGGAAAACAGAAAAAAACATACTGGTGGGACGAAGAAGTTGAATACGAAATAGAAGAAAAAAGGAAAAGGTACCACGTATATTTAAGTTCGAAAGCTGTGGAAGACAAGGAGAAATACAAGGAATCGCAAAGGAGAGTACGGAAGAAAATAAGGGAAAAGAAGAACAACCAATGGGAAAGGACGTGTTCAAAGATCAATACATACATTGGAGGAAGGAAGAGTACAGAAACTTGGAGGCTCCTCAAAAGTATGAGAGGAGGACGAACGAAGGACATAATCTCACCTATAACACCTGAAAAATGGAACAAGTACTTTGAAGAGATGTTGGCAGAGGACAGACCTCAATTCAAAGACATCCAAAACGAAAACCAGGGGATTGTTATACAAGGATCCCCAATTAGGATAACTGTGGCGGAGGTTAAAGAAGTCTGTAAAAACCTAAAAAATGGAAGAGCCCCAGGACCAGGTAATATTACTAATGAACTGCTAAAATACGGCACAGATAAACTCTACGGGCTATTAAGAAATTTATTCCAAAGATGCCTTAACAGGCACGAAGTACCAACGGAATGGAAGACATCAAACCTTACGACGATACACAAAAAAGGGGACAAGAGTAACTGTGACAACTATCGGGGAATAGCCGTTACAAGTGCTATAAGTAGAGTTTATGGGAAAATCTTAAAGAACAGGATAGAGAAAGAATATGCCAATATGGAGGCAGAAGAACAAGCAGGCTTCAGAGCAGGAAAATCTACAATTGATCACCTGTTTACTAACTCAAATTTTAGAAAAGAAAACAGCACGAAATCAAGAGGTACATCTCCTGTACGTAGATCTGAAAAAGGCTTACGACAGTATACCTTTAGTAAAACTATGGGAGGCTCTTCAACATACCAACATAAACACGGAAATAATAAAAGCCGTGAAGTCTTTATATGCGGGTTCCACATCTAGAGTCAAAACCAACGAAGGATTAACATCCGGATTCACAATAACCAAGGGTCTTAAACAGGGTTGCTGTATATCTCCGACACTATTCAAAATATACTTGGAATATACACTAAAGACATGGAAACGGAAATGCAATAACATGGGAATGCCAGTGGATGACGACACGACAGTATATACCCTTTCCTTTGCGGACGACCAAGTAGTTATTGCACAAGATATACATGACATGGAATATATGAGCCGAAAGCTCATCGAAGAATACGGAAAATGGGGCCTGGATGTTAACATAGCAAAAACAGAATATATGTGCATAGGCGGACAGCAAGAAGACCTACACCTAGCAACGGGACAGATCATCAAACATTGCAATATATACAAATACCTAGGAATGAAAATATCCAAGGATGGGACACTAGATGAGGCAATATCAGACAGAAATATACAGGGAAGAAGAGCTACTTCCATGCTGAACAGTATTCTGTGGGACAAGACCATTACAAAAGAAAATAAGAAAAGGATTTACAACTCCATCGTGAAAAGTATATTAACATATAGCTCGGAGGTGTGGCCGATAAAAGAAAAAACAAAAAGAAAGATAAAAGCCACAGAAATGGACTTCTGGAGAAGAGTGGTAGGAAAATCCCGGAGAGATAGAGTCCCAAATGAAACCATTAGACAAGAAATGGGAATACAACATGACATTATAGATGACATTATAACCAAACAGCTAATATGGTATGGGCACGTCCAAAGAATGCCAGAACACAGAATCCCAAAGAAAGTGCTAAACTGGAACCCCCAAGGAAACCGAAAACGAGGAAGACCGCGCAGAAGCTGGAGAGACGGAGTGGATAAAGAAATTCGAGAGACGGATCTGGAGGAGGGCCTATGGATGAACAGAGGGGAATGGCGATTAGGAATCGGAAGACGTAAAACGTTGTAACCCGATATATATATATATATATACATTAATATACTGTCATTTATATTTTAAATTCCTTGTGAAAGGCATCAGTTGCCGAAACATGTAAGATTGTTTTAAATACGAGTATATGCATTTTTAAGTTAAATCTCCAACTAATTAAATCTACCATAACATACAAAGGTCACGAAATAATTATCTTTATATATATATATATATATATATATATATATATATACATTATAACTAGAGACATAAGGCAGGACATGAGGGGCCGAAATTATGATGGACCATATAAATAGTCTATAACATCGCTAAGTACAACACGCAGTTATTTAATAGCACTATTCATTCGGTTAACCACACATCTGTTTTTTGTCGTTGAATTGTGACGCAATTTTTTACTTAAATTCCTTTCTTAGAAATGGGTGGAGTTTTTATAATTTATTTTATTTATTAGTTTATATTTCCTAAGATAAATAAAGTACGGTGAGTTTCTTTCTTTTTATTGTTTCTACTGTTACTTACATATATACACCACGACCAAAACCTCGTGATAGTTGCGCGGTAGCAAAACGTATAGAGCTGCTCGCATCGTATTGGCACGCTGATAAAAGGGGCGGGCGTAAAGCTAGATAAGCCTAATTGCCGGTCTGATATTGGTTGCTCACTAATAACAGCTCATAACCACCCACTCTAATAACCACCCACTCTAATACAATATGCGCAGACTGGTCCATCGCTATCACGAGGTAAGTATTCAGTGAATTTCATTAAGTTTCAAAACTTACGCATATATTTTTTATTTTCATTTATTTAGATTTGGAACATTGTTTAAGTTACTTTTTCAGATATGATATGGAACAACATCGAGAATGGCATCGTGAAACAATGGCGAGTTGGATTAAGGGTCATACTGATTGCCAGTGATTCCGAAATTTATTGCAAAGTCTGTAAAATATCGTTAAAAAATTCCAAGAAATCACACGTAAAACGTCACTTAACATCGCAAACACATACACAGAAATTAGACCAGTTGGAGTCAGACTATTTTAACGAAGAACTCTGTGAAACTTTAATGGCAGCAAATATTCCATTAAATAAACTTAGCAATTCCAACTTCAAAATATTTCTCCAAAAATATACTGGTCGAAATGTTCCTGATGAACCCACCTTACGCAAATATTATGTTAGTGCTACACGAAAACAGTAGAATACATTAGAAGCCGTTTTTCAAATCAGTATCTATGGATAAGTGCCGACGAAACTGTCGATATATTAGGACGCTGTGTGGTAAATGTTGTAGCTGGTGTACTATATTCAACTATTCCATATAACGCATATGTAATAGCAACAGAAGTCATACATACAGTTGGTGCAGAAACAGTAGCTAAAATAATTTACGAGACTCAGCACCAAATGCTTCATTCGGACGACAAGCACAAAGAAAAAATACTTTTAGTTGTTAGTGACAGTGCCGCATATATATTTAAAACAGGCAGACTATTAAAGAAAACATAACCTAATATGCTGCATATTACTAGTGTAGCACATACTCTCCACAGAATCTGTGAATATGTCAGAAACACCTTCCCGGAAGTTGATAGACTTGTATCCGCTCTTAAATTTTTTTTTAGAAAAGCACCATTGAGAGTAGCTCTTTACAGGGAAAAACTTTCATCTTTGTCACTGCCTCCCTCTCCAGTAATAACTAGATGGGGAACATGGTTGGAAGCTACTAGTTTCTATGCAGAGAATATCGAAATTCTCTGCATACAAAATTTCGTTACATGTTTATATGACAATGCTCGAAGTATTTCTGAGTGCAAGGAACTAATAAAAATTTCAAATTAAAAAACTCGTATGTCCTTTCTTCAGGAACACTTTGAAAACTTTGCAAAAACTAATCACTTATTTTGAAAATCAAAATCTCAAATTAAATGATGGATTAACCACATTAGCTATTATTGGCTATTAATAATTTGAAAAATATTCCATGTGACTTCGGATGTGGCCTTCGGCAAAAGTTATACGTAGTTTTTAATAGAAATCCAGATTTAGTAACATCGCGGCAATTGTGTATGGGGACAATGCCTCAAAATCGCTGAAATTAAAAAAAATAGATCCAGTATACACCTATAACCAGTTGCGATGTAGAAAGGACGTTTTCTATCTATAAGGATGTATTTCATTCAAAGAGAACAAATTTTACAGAAGAGAACCTTGAGAAAGTATTGCTAGTTATTATTAATACTCCTTTACTCAACTAGAACTATAAAATGTAGGAATAAAAATGTATTTCGTATTTTATAGATCACCACCCGTTTGTTTCCCAATTATATAAATAAAATTAAAAACTCTTTAAAAATACAAATTTTCAATAGTACGGTCGTGGGCGATGAGTCATGGGTTCGTGTTCGGTCCCTAATTATAGCCATTGAAGTTTTGAAGTAAATGTGTAATTTATTCAAAGACATTAATTATGTAAAAGTATCATTTTACATCAGCATTTAAACAGAAAGAAGGTTTGAACAGAAATTTAAAAAAAAGTGAAGGTTGTCATTAAAAAAAAAGATGATAACGTCGTTGTGCAAAAACCAATGATGTCATTTAAAAAACAGATTCCCCAAAAGACTGCAAATTCACCTTTGCGTACATTTCTAAATTAATATAATACTAGGACATGGCTTAAAATTGATATAAATTTAAACTCGTTACTGCCATTAATGTAAATCGTAATAAAATTTAAATAATTTACCTCTCTTTTTTGTGATGAGCTTTTGTTCTCATGTAGATTGATATCATGTTCACCAGCGACCATAGTATAACTTGATTGATCAAGCATTTCTAGTGTATGATTATACTTGAAGCAACTAGCAGCTGCAACAAATAAACTCATATTGCCCACATATTACAATAAAATATAAAATTAAATGAAGAAATGTATTTTTACTATAATAATAATTTAATATATATATATATATATATATATATATATATATATATATATATATTTATATATAATTATTACCATTTAAATATATACAAGAGATAAACGAAGTTATTAGTGAACTAGCAAACCTAGTAGAAAACTAGGGGAATACAGACGAATTAAGTAGATTTTTAACGATAAGTGAACAATTTTAATAAATTCATTTTACAATAATGAAAATTAAGTAAATTTTAGAAATGTTTATATTATGAACAGTGTTGTAAACAAATTACAAGGTAGAGCAAGACTAGTGGTAAATAAAAATACGATAGACACATGGGATCAATTAAAGACGGTATTAACGGGTAATTTTAGAGATCAGAGGAATGAAAGTTGTTTAACGCGAGATCTAGTTATGTTAACGCAAAAGCTAAATGAAAACCCGCATGAATTTTACGGACGATGTTTGCATCTATTACAGAATGTAACAACATATTGCTGTGGATTTTTCCCCATAAATATTTTATAAATTTAATTATTTATCTTTGTACATTTATTTTGAATTTATGTGTATATCCTTATGTATATTTAACTTGCGCCGTTGGAGCACGCCGTTTGTTTAGATGTGGACAACTTTAAAACTGTATTTTTTATGCGAAGCCGTTATGCTTAATGTATACTTCAGACACAAGGTAACTGTGAGATAAGAAAGACGTGTTTATAAAAAGGCTTATCTTTATTTTTTTTAAAGTAACTTCGTGTTATTTTATTTTATTAGTGGTTGGTGTTGTTTTAATTCTTTACCGATATTTTTTACAAGTATGTAATCTCGTAATTTTTGATATTTTATAGCTTCCTTATCCACGTGTCTCGAATATATATTTTTACGTAAGTAATATATTTTTTAAAAAAGATATCTTTTTATATTGAATGAATTGAATATTGTATTCTTCTATTGTATTAACATTGATTTATTGAGATTTAGTCTTAGTTCTTTGATATAGATAACAAAGAAGGTTTTTAACATTTCTAGTAAAAAAATCTGTAAATGTAAAGTTTAGTACGTTAGATTTAAAGGGCATTTTTTCTGAGACATGTTTGTGCACATGTTATTTTAGTGTTTGCTTCGAGCTGTCAAGATCGTTTATTTCTTTTGTTCTCTTGGGAGAAATTAGAAATTTTCTTTGTAATTTATTATTTTAAATTTTGTTCGGTGTCATAAGGTTTTTTGAACGCATGCTGCGGTCATTTCCGTGCGTTATTTTTACCTTTATAATATTGTTAAATGATGCAATATTAATCTTTATACTCTATAAAGATTTTTTTTAAATTTTTTTTTAATTTTTGTATTAAAGTTTCATTTAAATTTTATTGTGATTATTGCTTCAAGAATACAAGTAACTTAAAGATATTTTAATAACGTTTCTCAAACAAATTTTGAGTGGCGCCTAATTAATTTGATTCTTTTCCACATTTCCGAGAGGAAAGCAGTCCCATTTTGGATATAAGCCAACTGAATATCCTAGCTGGATAGATTTGTCGTGAATGGTGGTATAGCTAATTTCCAAACCACAGTTCATAGCAATATGTAAATATGTATTAATAAACCAGCGGAAAGTAAATACGCGAAACAAGACTTAGAATACCTTTTTAGCAGGTTTCAAAAGACCTTTAGGAAGCCAAATACGCGCAATGCGACCGACCAAACTTTCAGAAGCGATACAGTTTGTAACTTCCAAAGAGAATATCACATATTTGCAAAATAACGCTAAAATGATACCAAATGTAAAATCATATAATTAAACTAACTTTAATGTAAGACCTCAATCAAATTTTTGACAAAATAGTCATTTTAGTCAAAATAAATTTTATTTATAATCAAACCAGTAATCAATTTAATCCAGCGTACAGACCCCAACAGCATAACTATAACTCTCAACAACCATATCAAAATAAAAACTATTTTAATCCTCAACAATTATCACATCCAAATTTAGTGTTTGAAGTTGTCCAAATGCTAGTTATGCACGGTTATAAATTGAACCTGACAGTAGATCTACATTTTTTTTCACTATATCTTTGGCTTGCAATATTTTGAATGAAGAAGATAGTTTCAATGAAATGCAAGATCGAGAAATTTATTAAATTAATATGTGATTTAACAGAAAATAGTATTCTTAAGACATGAATAATAAATAATTTGTTCATATTTGCATACCTGTTAGAACATGGGAAATTGTTAAAAGTGTTCCGCCACAAATAAGCTTTTCATCGGAATTATAAATCGCTACCATCCATGGATACTTGTTTCCTGTTGTTTGTAACCCACAATCTGAAAATAAGTAAAATTAGTGGTTTTACTCTATAAAGGGAATAACAAATAGCAACTTCGTTTCTGATAAATAGTATTAATCATGATTAAGTTTCCAATTAGACTATTTTGTTATATACGAAGTCTTATACAGACTTTTTTTTTAAATACGAAACATTCTCACTGCTTTCCCCATTCATTCTTGACATAAAATTCTGCCTAAAGTATCTCCTCCACTGCCCGCCCACCATCTTTGTCAGATATTTTCGCAATTTAATTTCTGGGCAGTATTACAGCATCTATTCTAGACAATGCGTAAATTGTGTATATAGTTCGTTTCAACTTGTTTTAATTTGACTAAATAGAAAGTATGCACCTTTATAGCATTCTCTTGTGTAAGAGTACAATAAGCTAACGATAATGTAAATTAGATTCAGGAAGCCTGGGCGGTAGATGCGCAGGGGTGTATTTTGTTATATTTCTGCAATAATTTATAAATATATACCGCATGCGCCATTAGTGGGTCTGCGGCGTTTGGCGTGAAAACTAACAAAGATACAGTAAAATTATTCACGAATATACCGGTTGTTACAAATTCCTGCACCCACCTTCAGATTTTTCAGTTTAAATGGATTGCTATATTTTTTAGAAATGATTTCGATAGCCACCTAAATTACCTTTGCAGTGATATATCATTATGTGCACTTCCGAAAGTAGTTTTAGTTATATTGGAACTTTTGTCAGAAATTTTTACAGTTGCAGCCGCTGACGTTTTAAGACGTAGGCTGAAGATGGGTATCGTGCATCGAATTATTCTTTGGATATCAATTTGGGGTCTAACACTTTATATGTTTAATAATAATGTAAGAATATATACAGGGTGTTAAATAGATCGTGCCGCATTTATCGAAATTCAAACGCTTCTCTCTCAATTTTATTAAATGGAACCTATATTTTTCGATATTGTCAGCAAATTCCCTGTAAAATTACCTGCAAAATGGTACCATAACGTAATACTTATTTACAGCAATTTCACGATATTCTACTTTTATGGGAAATATCTTTAATACTATTCAATATACGAGACCCCCAATATGATAGCCATGATTTTCAAACAATAACTGAAAATCTGACGAAACGCCAAATCTCTAGGGAAAATTTCCACATCAAGTCGTTTTTTGTAGTTTCTCTTTGTTATCATCGTGTTTTAATATTTGTTACAATTTTATCACTGCTTGCTTATTGCAATTTGAGTTATTTAGTTGCTGATTATTAATTATTACGTATTACTTTAATCTGGTTATCAATTATACCGTTTTGTTCCCGTTATTTTTTGCTTACCTTCATTTACTAAAAATGAATTTCTCGAAGGAGGAACTCATAGACATGGTATTTGTTCTCGGAGCTTGCGACGGAAATAGACTATTAGCATCAAAAATGTATGCAGCAGAATATCCTAACCGTAGAACGCCGGATAGTAAGAGCTTTGACAATTTGTTGGTAAGGTTTATGCGGTCGGGTTCAGTGAATTACCCCAAACATGAAAGGAAAAAACTATGGTTATAGAAGATAATAAAGTCACAGTCATTCAATCTGTTATAGAAAATCCGTACATGTTTACAAGGGCAATTAGACACAACATGGAATTACAACCATTAGCACGAGAAGAATGAAAAAACATAACTTTCACCCTTATAAAATTAATATTCACCAAGGCTTATGACAAACAGATTTTGAAAGAGATTATATATTGTAAATGGGTGCTTTTACGATTACGTCAAGATCAAAACCTTCTAGACTATATACTTTTCACAGATGAAGCAACATTTGCCAATTCTGGAATAATGAATAGGAAAAATTAACACTACTATCAAACAAATAACCCTCATTTTATGGAACTTATTTTGTATCAACACAAATGGAGTATTAATACTTGGAGAGGCATCATAGGAAACACCATTGTAGTTCTATCTTCTTTAACAATACTTTAAATTATGAAATTCATAGAAACTTCCTACAAAATAATTTACCTATATTACTTGAAGGCCTACTACGTAACTTCATTCAACCCGCACATTATGGAGCTGCTGCAACAGCGCACCTAGATAGCGTATTTACTAATAAGTGGATTGGGAGAGAGGGTCTAATAAGCTGACCACCGCGATCACCAGATCTCACCCCTTGTGATTTTTTTCTGTGGCCTAGTATAAAAAAGATAGTTTACATGACACCCCCCACAACCACAGAAAACATGAAGCAACGTATAAGAAATGCTTTTCTCCACCTGCCCGAGAACAGTATGACAAAGTATGAAAATGTAAGGCAGTTCTTACAGAGAAGATTGAGGATGTGCATAGAGCAGAATGAAATCATATTAATTTGTTATTAAGAAATCAAAAAGTGTACATGTATTATGTATGTAGCTATGTTAGATGTACTGAATATTGAATAGTATTAAAGATATTTCCCATAAAAGTGGAATATCGTTGAAAATACTGTAAATAAGTATTACATTATTGCTACCATTTTGAAGGTAACTTAAGAGGGAATTCGCTGATAATATTAAAAAATATAGGTTCCATTTAAAAAAATTGAAAGAGAACCGTTTAAATTTCTATAAATGTGGCATAACTTATTTAACACCGTGAATATATTTTTTCATTATACCATCTTAAAACATATAAAGTGTTACTCTCCAAATTTATATCCAAAGAATAATCTGATGCACGATACACATCTTATCTTCAGTCTACGTCTTAAAACGTCAGACTGGTCAGACGCTGTAATTGTAAAATTTTTGACAAAAATTCCAATATAACCAAAACTAGTTGTCGAAAGTGAACACAATCATATATCACTGCAAAGGTAATTTAGGTGGCTAATTAAAAAAATATATAGCCATCCATTTAAACTGAAAAATCTGAAGGTGAGTATGGGAATTTGTTACACGCTCTATATTCTAAATAATTTTACAATTTTACTCACTTTTTTGTCTTTATTAGTTTTCATGCTAAACTTCGCCGACACACACTATTGGCGTACCCAGTATATTAAATAAAGATGAAATATGTTAATATATATATAATGGCAGAAATATGAAATGCGCCCATTTAAAATGTACATACACATATAGGAAGCGATGTTTTATATATTATTCTTACATATACCGGGTTTTCCTTTTATCATTACACATAGGTATAATGCATTGACTTCTTTACACATAGGGATAAATGTATGGTAACATAGTAGGCAACCAATTATACACCAGTGAAATTTTTCCAATTGTCAAATATTTCTATATAAATTAAATACATTTGATTGAAAAATACATAATTTATTTAAAACAGTTAATTAACGCAACAGGCGTATACCTTGTGCGAAGACAATTTTAAATATTTTTAACAGATTCAAAGAAGATGGTTGTTATCTAAATTCCCATAAAAAATAAAACAAATCACGTGTTTACAGAACACATGAAGCTGAATACCTTGTGTTATGTAGGAGAACGGTAGGATTGCGTTTAGATGTAGTAAGGCCATTTTGGAGTATCGTACAGATCGGTGTTCAAAATGCTGAAAGAATTCAAACGTAAGCCATACAAGATATCAAACCAGCAAGAGCTTTTCGAAGAAGATAAAGTAAAACGAACTGATTTTTATAATATAATGTTTAATTTGTTAAATGAAAATGAAATTTTAAATAAAATAATTTTTACTGATAAAGTAAACAGTTTCGTAATAGATTTAATGAGTTTCATGTACATTCTGTATGGCAATCTAAATAATTTCCCTTTGAATGCTTAAAAATGCATATCTTTAATAGTTAGAAAGCATAGTAAGATTAGTAAGATGAAACCCATTGAATTATTTCTTTAGCTAATAGGAAAAGTTTGGGTGTAATTTAAATAAAATAAATACTTAGGTTAATATTTTTAAAATTTTTATTTACATTAACATTTTTCGGTTTTAGTCTTGCACACTTTTGTTCTATTATTAAATGAGCTGTACTAAACACTCTTTCACTTTCTGCTGAACTTGCTGGAATACAGAAGTATTTCCTAGAACATTGTTTTAAGGATTTCAGATCCATTCCTGTTACCTAAAAGAAAATCCATGCATTTGCCTTTTTTTTTAAACTTACCTTCCAAAATAAAACAGGATCTATGTCCTGATTTGAATTTGTCCTTTCGAGGTATTGCCTCTTAGTTATTATTACATCGGCTGTAATTGATTTTACATTCTCTTATTCTTTTTTGCAAAAGTCCAAATAATGAAAGTAACTTTTGATGTGGACTAATGTCTGTTTCGATTACAGGCATTTGTTCTTTATTTTCAGGATCTATTTTCTTTATAATATTAAACATTCCTTCTTCTAGAAAAGTAGCCCCAGTAGCATTTTTAGTACTACGAAAACCTGCTCTTTTAAATCGAAGGTATCAAACAGTTGTTACTCTAGTAACTGATCCTCCTTCATATGAAAATAGCCATGCTTTAACAGATTCCAAAAGTTTGTTGCATAGTGTCTTTCCATCCTCAATCTTTAATTCCAGTAGTGATGCTGTCAGATAATTGTACAGTCCAAAATTGATTGGGATTATTAAAGAAATAGGAACATATTTATTACCTACAAGAATTTTCCGCTACTACTTTTTAAGATAAATTTCTCCAGTTTATGAAACCATTTATTCGTAAGATACCACAAGGCTGAAATTCCCCCAATGCGTGGTTTACGTTCGGTAATTAGAAGTAATGTATCTATGTGTAATGATAAAAGAAAAACCCGGTATAATACCATTTTCCAGACCAGACATCACCCAATCGCTGAGCTTCGTAATACTATTGTGAATTCTTATACTGACATAACCCAAGAAATACTAATAAATGGTTTTGAAATCATGAACTTTGTCTTCAAAATAATGGTCAACATTTTCAACATCTGCTTTAGTATTATTTTCTTTTAATTTTGACTATTGTAATAAATATTTTTTCAAAAACTAAATTACTAATTATCACGCACATTTGCATGACATAACCAAACTATCAAAATTATACTGACAGACTGTCACCAATCATTAAAAAAAGCGGCCGTCTCTAATGCGAAAAGTTTTTGAAGGCACGTTATTACTACTGTATTTATATAAGGTGTTACGCGCTTTAAAATGTATATTAAATAAATGAAAATTGTATAACCTACCTGGTTTGCAGAAATAATCTTGATGCCATCCATCTGATTCGCATTTGTAGGTTACATTTCCGTCATAACTTATAAGTCCTGGCAGACACTTTCTAACAACAATTGTTCCATGACTAGAGGAATAGGGGCAAGTAAGAGCAACATTATTTATATAACACAAATTTTCTTCATATTTCCTTGGAGGAACGGGACCACATTTATCTTAAAAAAAGTAGAAATTAAATATAAATTATATTAAAATGTGGCGTTAAAAATAGGGTTTTGAGAACTGACAAAAGGGTACAGACATGTGATTTACCATAGCGAAAACAACTGACCAAACCATATACAGGTTGTATCATGAGGTTTTCCCCGGCTTATGGAGGTGATTCTTGGTGTTATGTGGAGCAAAAAATGTCAATACAATAATGGGATGACATTTATAATTGAGGAGTTACAGCAATATGAAGAAAACTGAAACAAACACTTTTATTGTAAGATAGCACTAACAAAAATGGAAATTATAGTTAGAATACAAACTATTGTTTTATTTTGTACCTTGCATTTAGAGTGAATTTAAAGCAAATGAGAAAGAATGGCCCTATCAACTGGTCACATACAGCACCACACCAGACATTGACACTGAATAAACAAAGTACTTGTTGATACGGCAACCACTCGCCCACTCAGTTGTCCTGCGCAAACATGTCTAGCTAGCATTCACTATGACGCATCTCGAAAATTTGTTATAACTCCTTAATTATGGATGACATCCCACTATTGTATTTACATTTTTTTGCTCCACATAACACCAAGAATCACCTTCATAAACCGGGGAAAAACCTCATGATACACCCTGTATTACATGAGTTAGATTCCTTAGTCATAATTGCGCTCTCTAAAATAATAAAACTTTTGTTGTGCCTTTTATGTTAATAATAGTGCCTTGAATCCCATAGATATTCCATTGTTTACCAATAAAAACTGCGACTAATGCTACCAAAACTCTCTCCATAAATGTTAAATCACTACCTTTTTAGCATGGTCTACATTGATTTTAGTTTACAGATTGCAACTCCTCACCGGTATATATACGAATACATGTTTGAAATGAAAGTTGCTTTACCTCTTAAAATCGATAGAACGACATAGTTAGTTTTGCATTTAGTTATCACCTGGTAGGTCATTTGAACGTCTACTTTTTGTTTTAATGCAAATTACTTTCGCCTGAATATTTTTTTCATTACAGAAACCCTCTAATTGTTCTTAAGATATGAGTAAATTATATAATATTTTATGGTTTCTTTCATTTACGGTAAGAATAAGAAATTTGCTATAAGTCTATAAATTCTGTTTAATATATACCTGTCTCGGCAAGGTAGCTTCGCCATAGGGAAATCAAAATGCCTGCAAAAGTAAACTTCATTAATAATAATAATAATAATAATAATAATAATAATAATAATAATAATAATAATAATAATTTAAAAATGCAAAAAAGTGTCTTGTTAGACACGGCTGCAATAATACGTCGTGTGCTAAACTGATGTCGGAGCGCGCGAACGTGGGCAACGTGGCCGGGAGGCGAAATGACAGAACGAGTGGGGTGCTGATGTGGTCCTCTACTGGGTGGTAGCCTAGCATATGCGCTACCAAACTCTAGGGGGGTCTGCCCGATGGGCGAACAGGTGCCATTCCGCTTTTCCAGCAGGGGAGAGAGGAGCCAAGCTACGCGGCGCAAAACACGGCGCCGCGCAATGCACACACCACTAGGATCGGTCCTGGGCGGCAACCTGGCTAGGGTGCCGTGAACAGCACACACACGCTCAACGTGTGTGCAGTGCCCCTGCAATGGCGGTAAACGTTAAGATGGCACAAAGTGCGACCGTCGTCGACCAAAGTAGCCGCTAAGAGTGTTCCCTTGGTTGGCGATTAGCAACCCCTTTCAGGGTGCGCTTCGCGGGTCTCGGCCTTGCCTCGATGGGGCGGGAAGAAGTTGCCGGGAAAGGGTTGGCGGCCCGGCGCAACGGCTGGTTCTCCGATCTCTCAAAATTAGCGCGACCGGATACTAAACACATGCACGAGCGCGCTAAAATACAACACCCCTACACTTGCGCGCTCGCACAAACTCAAAACCATACACCCTGAGAGAGAAGC
Source organism: Melolontha melolontha (assembly GCA_935421215.2). Classification (NCBI taxonomy): domain Eukaryota; kingdom Metazoa; phylum Arthropoda; class Insecta; order Coleoptera; family Scarabaeidae; genus Melolontha; species Melolontha melolontha. The sequence goes on along the minus strand of OW285240.1, from coordinate 44,298,338 downwards.
AAGCTGCCAGCAGCGGACAACACACCCTGAAACTACTGGTAAGTATCTACTATAATCAATATTCATATAAAAATCAATGAATGATAGATAACTATGCCACCCATCTTGTTCGAATGAACCGATGAGGTAAGATAATGGCAACCATGAACGAATGGTTCTTGTGAGTGGAAGAGATAATAATAATCTGTATTTGCCCAACTGCGGTTGCTACTAACAGGACAATATGATTATATAATTTATAGTGTAGATTAAGATTACATAAAAACGTGTACAAAATAGTACTTAAAAATATACCAAAGAAGAAAAAAAACAAAAACAAAGGAAATGAATATTAATCAATCGTATACATACACGTTGTTCCCTGAAATTTTGAATACGGGCTTTTGAATGCATTACTTGGCGCTTAGCTACCATACTCGTTTTTTGCATAGCTAAGTCAAATATTCAAATACTAAGCAACGGGAAATAATTAGTAATATCTAATTTGTAATAAAATAGAGAATCAAAGTGAAAAATATTTATAAAATATTTTAATATTACAAATTATGCATAAATTATACCAAACACAATGCTAAGTTAACGAATAATAAATAGTTACAACATTCATCTTATTAAATGTTCGAAAACATCTCCTTGTAGAGCCAAACAAAATCCCAGACGATCATAAAATTGATATTTTGAATAGTTTCAAGAATTTTTAATTTGAGGTCAAACACGTTGTTAGGTCTTAGATGCTGATGGGTATAAAGTGTTTGCTTTATATGGCCGTAAAGAAAAAAATCATTCGGGGACAAATCGGGAGATTTTGGTGGGCATTTTATGTCTCCATTGGTGCTAATAATGCGACGAGGAAATATTTGATTTAAATATTCACGAGCAGGATATCTGTGGTGCTGATACCAGATATGAGCCATATCAATATTCTATATGCCTTGTACTGCTGGTATCACTTCATTCTCAAGCAGTTCCAAATACTTTCAGCCATTCAGATTCCCGTTAATGAAAAATGGTCCTATAACAGTGTCCCCCAGAATACCAGTCCAAACGTTAAGTTTTTGGGGGTACAGAGTTCTCAGACTTATTTTTCGGTGCTTGTTTTCTTGGGACAAGTATCTTACTACCGAAGGATTATGACGACCATATAACGAGAAAGTCGATTCGTCGCTAAACAGAATATTTCGAAGAAATTCGTAGTGTTGTTTACTCCATCCATCACATCTTCACAAATTTCCATTCGACGACCATGGTCAGCCGGGAAAACCTCTTGTGTCGTTTTAACTTTCAAAAACTTGAAACTACTCCTTTTAAGTATTCTATGCACTTCTGATTTTCCGATATTAATTTCTGTTTTTTTTTTGAAAGGTCTCTTGATAAAGTGTCATTTTCTGTTATCATAATGCGAACCATAATTTCCCGCATTTCAGCTTTTTGTGTTTGAGGCCTCCTTTTCTTTGAGCACTTACATGGTTGATTTACAGAACCAGTTTGATTAAACAAATGTATAACATGGAAGGTCGAACTGGTGTTTACTGTCACATCGTATGCCAAAGCTAACAAATTATTTGCGATTTCATTCATCGATTGACCTCCATGAAACCATTTAACAATTTGAGTTTTCTGTTCTGTTGTTAACATTTTCAACAGAAAAATTAACTACACTTAATTGTATCAGAGTGTATTAAATTTGAAGCTATCTAACAATAAGTCAAATTGACATGCGTTTTGCAATAACAGCCATAGCAACCTATTATAATAATCAAGTTTAAATCACAATGCCTACAAACATATTACATTACTCATATTCTCAGCTATGCAAAAAACGAGCATAGTAGCTAAGCGCCAAGTAATGCATTCAAAAGCCCCTATTCAAAATTTCAGGGGACAACGTGTATACAGAAAGACAGAAAAAGCAAACAAATATAACCAACAACATAATTTGAAACATACTTGAGTGGGTAAAACCTCACTACATTTGTATAATACCAAAGTATTTTTAATAATATAAAAAAATATTATTAAAAATGGGGTGTGAAGAACACAATACAAGTTCATTTATGTATTTTTGAATGTATCTTCTCCAAAGACGTAGATACGTATTTCACATTCACATTTCACAGAATCATGTAGAAATGTGAAATACGTATCTACGTCTTTGGAGAAGATACATTCAAAAATACATAAATGAACTTGTATTGTGTTCTTCACACCCCATTTTTAATAATATTTTTTTATATTATTAAAAATACTTTGGAAATATAACCAATATGATAAATTAAGCCAATTTTATGTGTATATAGAAATAAAATAAGCAGAACTAATTTAAACATCACTATAAACTTTGTCAAAAATCTTAGGTGTAATATAGACAGATGACTTTAAATGTGCATTGGTTTTCGCCCTCCGTAGCCTAAAACTAGTGCATGTGCGAATGTTAGAAGTGTCAATATCTGCTAATATAGTTGGACATCAGCATAGATATTATGAAACACCAGACCTACAATAAGGTAAAAATGCAATATAAGCTCCGTTTAAACGCTTCAATAAAACGAGGTGATATACCAGATTTTAAATACATTTACTTAACAGTTACGGACGCATCTAGATCATTTTCAAAAAAGTACGATCCGATGGTTCCTCCTGCACACATAGCCCACCAAACTATCACTTTTTGAGAATGCATCAGAAGATCCTACATGAGATGTAGATTTTCTGTTTCTCAGATCCAAGAATTCTGTTTATTAACGTAGCCGTTGAGGTGAAAATGTGCCCCATCACTATAGATTATTTTGTTGTGGAATGCTTCGATAACTTGCTGTCATTCCATGATCCAGTTGACGAAGTTCCTGCGCTGTACATGCAGTCCTTAAGTCAATTGGATCTTATACACATCAAGGTGCAAAAATCTCTCGTCAAAATCCGTTGAAGGGTGCTGGGATTGTTGTCTAATTCCCGAACCCAATGCTGAATGGAGGCATTGGAACGTTCTGCGACACTAGCTCTCACAGCAGCAATGTTATCGACCGACTTTCCAAGGCAATGACGTGTAGGCGTTCCCTCCTTTTTCAATGCGAGTGTCCGCTTAGGGTGCCTATTTTCTATCTCCGTATATGGGTAACTCTCTTAGTATTGAAGATACCGGATCGGTTAAATAAGCAAGTTGTTCAGAATTTTGATAAGTATTTGATGGCATTTTCAGATTTGTCATATGTTGTCAACTTTTTGAGATATTTAAGGAAAATTGAAATTTGACGAAATTTTCAGTTGTACATATCTTCGTAACCATCGAAGACAGAGCAAAACTAAAAATGACATCTAATAGTATTTTTTATGTAGAATTTAGTAATCTTTATTAAATATTCATGGCACACTTGAATATCAAGATATAAAATACACTTGTTTTTTTTTAATGACAATCATAGTTGGTCATGACTTCATTAAAATGCTTATTTTGAAATATAAGGTTTTATATGGTTATTTTTTTAAATCTTTATTATAGCGGAAATAATTCAAATACTATTAGTAACTGAAGAAATAATAGCCAAATGGACTTTTTAAAAACTACTTTAATGCAGCAGAAATAAAGTTAGAAGTTGTCAAATACTTAATATACTTAAATACTTAAATACTTAACTGTACTAGAGTTAAGTGGTATTATCTATAAAATATTTGTGTAAAAAATGTGTTCCAACGAAGAAAAAATTATATGGTCTTTTGTAATGCTATGCTAGTACTAGAAATAGTAATGACGTTAGAGAATTGTATTATCAACGCTATATTGAAAGAAGACAGCCAGATCGAAGACTATTTTCTAAGTTAGAAAATAATTTGAAAAGACATGGTTCGTTTACAAAACCAAATCACTTGAAAGAGAAATTCAAACCAGAAGACGAAGAAAGGGTTTTAGCTTATGTAAGGTACAAACCCGCAACATCAACTCGCGAAATTGCGAGTGGTTGTGCTGCTTCCACAGAAAAGGCTCTTTTAATTTTAAAACGGAATAAATATACAGGCAATTTAAATACAGTATGACTAATACATTTTATGACCAAGATCGTGAAAGAAGAATGTTATTTGCTAGATGGTTTTTGGAAGAAACGAATATTAGTCCGCACTTTTCTTACACAATTCTTTATACAAATGAAGCACAATTTATCAATAATGGATTATTTAATAGGCATAATAATGTTTATTGGTCTCAATATAACCCTCGTCTTACTGTGGAAAATCGAGATCAACATATATTTGCTGTAAACGTGTGGTGTGGAATTTTTGGAATGGAAATATTGGGACCATATTTTTATGAGACCAATTTGAATGGAGAACGCTATTTACACTTTTTGCGTAACGAGCTGGAAGAGATGCTAGATGAATTACCATTAAATTTAATTCAAAATCTCAGATAGTTTCATCATGATGCACTGGCTCGTAATTTTCGAAACGTTTCTGAGTATCTTTCAGAACGTTTCTTTAACTGGATTGGTAATGCAGATACCGTACTTTGGCCGGCAAGATCACCAGATTTTACGCCACTAGATTTGTTTTTATGGGCTGCCGGAAAGAATAAAGTCTATAAAAACAAACTCAACAATGTTGAAGAATTAAAAACTAGTATTACTATAGCCATAAGAAGCATCCGCTCACAGACTCTGCGAAAGGGTCATTCCGACGTGGTGGGAAGATATGAAATGTGCATCCTGAGTAATGGTGGTCATTTTGAGCATTTGACGAAGTAACATTATTCACTGTCTGCTCATTTGTTTGTTTACTTCCTTTACAAGACATTTATAAATATGATTGCTATTTAAAAAAACATAAGTTTATTTTATATCTTGATATTCAAGTGTGCCATGAATATTTAATAAAGATTATTAAACTCTACGTAAAAAATACTATTAGATGCTATTTTTAGTTGTGGTCTGTCTTCGATGGTTACGAAGATATGTACAACTGAAAATTTCGTCAAATTTAAATTTTCCTTAAATATCTCAAAAATTTCACAACATATGACAAATCTGAAAATGCCATCAAATACGCATCAAAATTCTGAGCAACTTTGCTAATTTAACCGATCCGGTAGCTTCAATACTAAGAGAGTTGCCCATGTACGGAGATTAAAAAATAGGCAGCCTGTATATGCAAGAATGATCTTGTAACTTGTGAATTGTTACTGTAAAATTTTCACCATATTTGCAATGCGTTTTCACAATTAATAAACGTTCTTCTAAATTGTAATATACCATTTTTGTAAATGTCAATGTTTCCCTAAGACAACTACCAACTGTGGCTGACTAAACATTTGACAGACTGAAATGGTGCGCGATTCAAGTTCAAATTCTTATTGAGACATTTTTATATTGCATCTAAGTTCATATATAAAAGAGAACTTAAAATTAAACGTATTTTTAGGAAAAACTATTTACGCAAATATCTCAAAATCTTTACGTCGAATATGTCGACAACCCTATAACGCATTTTAACTAATGTAATTATAATTTAATAGTTTGAATGTTAAACTTCTTTAAAATAAAATTATTATGCTTATAATAAAACAAAAATCTTTAATCATTAGCTTTATATAACATGCCCATGGGATACCTGGTTTATTATTTATGTATATATTTTTTTTCTTTAAATTTGCGGTGGTACTGACGAACAGAGTGTAGACGAAACAGAACAAAATAATTCGTGGGTATAGAGAATTACTTATGAATTAGAGACCGGCTTCGACCTCTAATTCATCAGTAATTCTCTGTGTCGCCTACATCGGTGATCGTCAGTAGAAAGAAGGAAAGGCGGTTGCCGTAAGAAAATACTGTCGAGGATGTTATAACAAAAAAGTATCTGGACAGATATAAAAAAAATCTACTAAAAAAAGTTACGTATTACTGCAACGATTGTGAAAATAAACCGTATTATTGCTTACCCTGTTTTAATTCCCATCTTAAAACGGGCTAGGAATGGTTCATGAGTGAATAACGTCGGCAGCAGTTACTATTATTCGAATTTGGGAATTAGTGAAATAACTCTATCTCAAATAATAAACAAAAATAAAATAATACTAATTAGGGAAATTAGTGATCCGATAGATGAAATTACATTTCAAGTTGTATAGGCATCAGGATAGTCAGAGTATCGTCGGGGTATACCTCTTAATCCTAAAAAATGTTGGGGAAAGAAAGTTATATTTGAATGAAATACATAAGAAAAATAAGTAAATTCTGTAACCAAGTATATTTTTTATTATTATTTTTTTGTTATTCGTAATACATTGTAGTGATCTTTTTTCTCTGTAATTAGTTCTTTTGTCACGAATTATTTTACAATAAATAACAAAAATTATATTTTTATATTTTTTCTAAATTTTATAACCATAAATGCTTAAATCAAATTATTACTGCTATAGACATGTTCGCCCATGCCTGGCAGTCATACTTTACTTCTACGGGAGTTATCTGTTAAGGTATATAAAATAACATTTTGAGAACCACTAGAATTAAGTTGTAGATAGAATTTGTATATATACTGTAATTTTTATTAAATAAATCATTAAGGAATGTTATGTTCTTTAATTAATATTCATGGCATTCCAAAAGACTATTGTAGGCCGTTCCTCGTCCAGGATAAGTGTCAATCATTCCGAGGGAGAGGTATTTCAGAAACCTCTTTGGAATTCTCTCAACGAAAATATGTTGATAGGTGTAATAAGAAAATCACATTAGACTTGAGTAAGGCGTTTGATTTGGTAGATCACGAGCTTCTGTTGAGAAAGTATGGCATGCGTGGAGCCGTTAACAAATGGATTCGATCATACCTCATAGACAGAGAGCAGGTCAGTGATGTAAATGAAGAATTATCAAAGACCTACAATATTAGGTCTGGTGTGCCCCAGGGCTCTGTCCTTGGCCCACTTCTTTTTGTAAATTTTTTGTGATCTTCGTAGACGACCTGCCGAATATAGTATCAAACGGTTCAATTACCATGTTCTCTGATGACAATACTTATTTATGTGGATCAGGTCACGTTAACGAGGCAAGAACTTAGACCCAACGGATGCTGGATATTTTTAGAAACTAGTTCCAGGAAAATTATTTAATTCTTAATATGGACTAAACAGTGTTCATAAACATTTCGGCAAAACCCTCGGCTAGTGATACATCTTTACTGTTAAGAGTTGAAAATGAATCTATACAACAAGTGCATTGTACTAAGTTTCTCGGCATGTACGTGGATTGTGGCTTGACGCGGTATCGACATAAGGATGAATTGTTTTTTGGTGTAAAAAGAAATATTATTAACGTACTATTGATCCAGCTTCGAATCAAGATTACGTCATGAATTAGTCTTTTGGGGTTCTTCATCCAGTATGCATCGAGTGTTTAAAATGCAAAAACGAGCTATATGTAACATAATAGGGTTGAAGTTATCTGCATCCTGTAGATCGTGGTTTCGGACTCTAAGAACCTTTACCTTTACCATTTCTGTATATAGTTGAAGTGTTATTAATTGTATATCAGAATTTGCATACTTTACCAAAAAATAGTCAATTTCATAGTTACTTCACTCGTCGCAAAGATGATCTTCAAATACCAATGCACAACTTAGTTCTGACTGAACATAATCCTTTATTAATAGAAATTAAGTTTTACAACAAATTCCCACAAAATATTAAGCAGGTTACAGACATAGGTCTTTTTAAAAGATATATTAAAAATTACATGTTGACACATTGTTTTTATACTACAAAGGAGTACCTTGATAATTAAATTAACAAATGTAGACTTTTTTGTTTTTGTTTTGATAATGTGATTTTCTTTAGATTTTGCTAATTGTCATATTACCATATATGTATTTTTTTTAACTTATCCTATATCCTTTTACTTTTGTACTTCTTTTTGTACTGTTATGTAGAATTTTTGGATTCAATAAATATTATTATTATTATTATTATTATTATTATCATTATTATTATTATTATTATTATTATTTTTATTATTATTATTATTATTATTATTATTATTATTATTATTATTATTATTATTATTATTATTATTATTATTATTATTATTATTATTATTATTATTATTATTATTATTATTATTATTATTATTATTATTAAAGAGGCACACTCCAGGTTGCATCGTACTAAAGCATATCATAAATTCTTAATTAAAGCAATGTTGTTTCCACACGCCCTTATAAGAAATTTCCATGATTTTGAAGCTGGCGAAACACGCTGAGAAAATGTGAGTCGCGAGTCAAAGAGTATGCCCAGATCATGTACTTCCGACTTTCTAGTTACCTACTCTGATTTGGCAAAATAATCAAATATTTTACGGCCAGTACATCGAGTATAAAAAACTACACAACACTTTGAACTATTCAATTGAATTTGATTATGGTTACACCATTCGTATATTATAGAAAAATTAATTTGCAATTTGATGCAATCGAAGCGTATGCGGATGATGTAGATTTTAAGATCATCAGTATACCCCAGAAATCGATAGGCTATTTTATCTAAGAGATCATTAATGAAGATGTTGAAAAACAGGAGCCCGACATTAACCTAACCAGCGCAGAGCAAAATCCAAAGAAGTCCAACTTCGTAAGGAGGATACCGTGGTCTATGGAATCAAAGGCTTTAGAGAAATCTGTATATGTGACGTCAACTTGTTGCCGGTTGTCAATGGCCAAGGAGAGAAATACATTAATCGAAAACAATTAGACGCCCATCTGGATGCTAAGTGACAGCTTGAACAACTTCAAACACGAAGTTCATTTTTGTCTCCATTATCAGCAAACCAACTAAGAAATGAATGCATTTATTAATATACCGTCGCTATAAAAATCTTGAATATACACCGAAATATCTAAAGCGTATCGACATACACACGTAAATACACCTTGATCCTCACACTACTTGGCTTAGTACACAGGAAGTAGTTAGGAAGATGGTTAATTTTAAAATTATTCTAAGTGAAATAAAACTGAATTATGCCCTTGATGAAAAAAATCATTGATTCGATTGCATCATCGTGAAAATTATATTGGCTGAAATTTCAGACCTATTTCTAGCAGCTTATATACGCAAACTACTCCTCATCAGTATTCGTTACTTCATTTGACATTTTGAAAAATACGGTTGCTTTAATGCCTGGAAGGAAGGCAAATCTCGAGTTAAGTCTTGGCGAAAACAATCTAAATGAATAACTTTGATTTCTCTTGCCGCTGAACAAGATTTAATTATTTGATAAATAGAACACGAACTAAACTCCAATAATTTGCATGTATATAAAGTTTTAAACAGAAATTGTTACAAGCGTTATCAAATTTCAGCGAGTCGGGAGATTTTTTCTCTTGATTGCTTGCGCTGCATAATCAGTCAGTAACCGCAATCTCTATGTTATAGCAAATAAACTGCATACTTATGATTCGATATCTACATCACATTCGCGATATAACCTTAGATAATATTTTTAGAAATAATCAACATTGTAATAATGGCCGGTTTAATGAGATATAATATAATTGGACCATTTTTTATTGAGAATAAATTTTAACGGTCAAAAGTATATGCATCTTTTGCAAAAATTGCTTTCTTTCAGTACTATGTAAATTACCATATCTAAATTTGAATAAATTTTTCTTTCAACAAGATGCATATCAAGTTATAGAATCAAATGCCAATATCGAGTGCTTAATTTACGATCACTTAATTTAGTTCGCAACGACTTTTTGTTATGGATATTTAATTCACAAAAAAGGTATAGAACCCCTTACCGCAAATAATAATCGTATCCTAGATACGTATTTAGACAACTAAGTAAGTTGTCATCATCAGTAGGTAAAATCACTAATCAAAGTGCATGGGGCATACTCAAGCTAACAACACAGAATCGCGTACATCTTTACACGGCGTCCACGTATACACTGACTTTAAAGTGAAAACACAAACTAAAATTACGTCAATTTACCCTTCTTAAGAAAACGGCAACACCATATATTCATTTTCAACACCCTCAATCTCAATAATAACCCGTTTTAAGGAACACATATCACATATTAAGTTTAATAGACCAGAAAAATTGAACGTCGCAAACCATGCATCAGCCAGGAATCACAGCGTATCGGTAAAAGGGTTAAAACTTGTAAAAAACATTAACAACCCCAGAGATCTCGACGCATACGAAAACCTTCATATCGTTGAAAACAAATTTAATATGTTTAACTCGGACAACGGTCCTATCCCATACAGTTGAGAATAAACACATGGTGTTGCCTTTTTCTTAAGAAGGGTAAGTTGACATAATTTTAGTTTGCGTTTTCACTTTAAAGTCAGTGTATACGTGGACGCCGTGTAAAGTTGTACGCAATTCTGTGTTGTTAGCTTTACTGTGCTCCATGATCAACTGTTTGATTAGTGGTTTTACCAACTTATAATGACAACTTAATTGTTTATGCCTTTTTTTGAGTTTTTGCTTAACCGCAGTCTCCAAAGAAAAACTTTTCAACATTTAATGACACAGACGATTTCAAATTAAAAAGAACCGCTGCAAGGAAAAGGCTAACACTGGAAAATGCTATTGATCCGTCAGAATTTAAACAATCATTTAACATACAAGATATGTAAATCAAGTAACAAGCAACGCAGCGTACAATCCGGCCTACTTATTTGGCGGTGAGGCAGGCATTAACTTTCAGTATGAATTCGAACTTTGTAGAGTCCACAGTAATTTTTTTATGCATCGAAACACTCTAGTGTATTATGAAAATAAGTGATAACAATTCTGAACAACAGTCATATTGAGATTTATAATACAAGGGCCCCAGTCTTCAAGTAGTACAAGGCATTCTCAAAAGGGTAGAATGTATTTATGTTGAACTTCGCAGTAGAAGGCCTTCAACTGCGAAAAGTCATAAAAAAGTCTACAGAATCTGGAATCTTGTACGTTCTGGTCGTCGATTGACCATCAGAATAATTGGGAAAGAATTGAATTTGACTCACAAAACCATTCGTCAACTTTGACCAAAGAATTGGGAATGAAGAGTATCTACGAGAAAAGAATTTTGAAGAACGTTTCACAGGATCAGAAGGCAACAGAAAAGAAACATTTCTTGACTTTTTGGAAGGACTAGAAGTGGCTCTCATTTTTTGTAAGATGTAATTACTGCTGGCGAGTCTTAAATCTTTAATACGGCCCGGAAACATCGCGTCATAGCCAACAACGGCACACTTGAAGCTCATCATAGCCAAAAGAGCTAGAATGAGCAAATCAAAGATGGAGCGCATGCAAATTTGTTTTTTTTGATGACCAGAAAATTTTTCATAACAAATTTGTGCCCCGATGCCAAAATGTAATAAATTATTGAGAACTTTGAAAAAGTATTTTCCTTGTGAGACAGAATATGAAAAACACCTGGGTATTCCATCCTGGCAATACGTCTAGGTACACAAGGATTTTCATTAAGTGTTTTTTACAAGTAAGATCATCCCTGCGACTTCGCAGCACCTTACTAATCAGACTTGGGTTGTTGCGACTTTTTCTATTCATTAATATTGAGAATGCACTTCAAAGAACACCGTTTTGGCACATTGGAGAACATTGAAAAGGCCATAACCGATCAGATGAAGGTGGTTACAGAATCTGAGATTTAGTCCAGCTATGAATAGTGGACAAACAGCCTCCAGCGTTGTATGGTCCCAAGGCAACTACTTTGACGGAGACAGTGAGGAACTGTAATTTCAATGGAATTAAAAATATATAAAAAATATCATTTCATAGTAACATATGCTCCAACTGACAATGCTTAAAAGGCGAGAAAAACATTTATTTTGAGAAATTACAAAAAACAATAGATATGATAGAAAATGACAATATAATAGTAATGGGAGACCTTAATGATATGGTAGGAAAAAATAATCTAGGGATAGAAAGATGGTTAGGAAAAGAAGAAGAGGACATGCGAAATGATAATGGGGATCGAGTTAGAAGTATATGTATTGAAAATGGTCTAATAATAGGAAATTCGAAGATTACATATAAAAATGTACATAAGTACACACGGGAAGTCAAGAGCAGGGAGGAACGTTCAATAATTGGCTACTACTTATTCTATATAGACATATGGAATCTGGTAAACAATATAAAAGTGAAAAGAAGTGCAGAAGTAGGCAGTGACCACTATCTGGTTAGGATGACCTTAAAAATAAAAGGTAAAAAAAAATACAGCAAGAAAGTAACAGAAAAATTATCAAAGAAAAAATCAGAAGTCACAGGTTAAAAGAAGAGAAAGTCAAAGAAAAATTCCGAAAACGACTGAAGAGGTATATATGAGAACTAGAACAACATACCAAAATATGAAGAGAGATAGAGGAATACAACCAAAGCTTAATGAACACAGCAAGAGACAGTTATGGCACTACAAAAATATGTAACGCCTCGAGAAAGAGAACAGCATGGTGAAATGTTGAAATAGAAAAAACTGTAAAAGATAAAAACCAATTATGGAAGATATACCAATGCATAAATCCCAAGAAAATTATGACAGATACAAGCAGAAGCGAATTAAAGTTAAAAAAATTATAAAAGAGAGTAAGGATAAATCATGGATAGACTTCGGAAATAAACTAACAGAAAAATTTAGCGAAAACCAAAAACTGTTCTATAACACGCTCAGACAAATGAGAAAACCAAAAACAAACATATTAAGAAATATAAAAGATAAAAACGGAAATATACAACACAAACGAAGAAAAATTATGGAAATATGGAGGGAATATGGAGGAGCTACTATAGGATGAAAATGAAATTGTAAAAAGTGAACAAAATAAAGAACAACAGCAAATACCATAAGACGACTATGACAACACAAAAAGAATAACAGCAACAGAACTAACAGAGGCAGTACAAGAAATAAAAATAGGCAAACCACCCGGACACGATGAAGTGACGATGGAAATGATCAGATATATGAACGAGGAGAGGTAACAGGAACTTCTAGATATTGTGAACCAAGTAAAAAAGGAAAAGAAGGTACCATTAGACTGGCATGTAGGCATTACAACGCCAATATATAAAAAGGGAGATAGCAGGGACTGTTCAAACTTTAGGGAAATAACGCTAGGTAGTACCGTCGGAAAAATATATGCCAGAAAATTAGAACACAGACTCAGACCCCAATTAGACAGCAGTTTCGAAGAAAGTCAGAGCGGATTCAGAAAGTAAAGAAGGACTAACGACCAGATATTTAGACTCAGACAATTATCAGAAAAGTCCATCAACACTGTAAGACAGATACATGCTTGTTTCGTAGATATGGAGAAAGCTTTCGATAGAGTAAAAAGAGAGGACATCTGGAAAATTTTAGATAATAGAGGAATAGAAAAACATCCCATACAAAACTGAAAACTATGTAAGAGTAAAAATGAAAAATCAAAACCATTTGTTACGAAAATAGGTCTGAAACAGGGATGCATTCTGAGCCCACTTCGCTTTAATTTAATGTTGGATGAAGCTCTTAAACAAAGTAAAGATAGGCTAAAGCTGTATAATGTCGGATATTGGAAGCTACGAGGTATTAGATTGACAGAATTATGCTATGCAGACGATGTAGTAATATTAGGGGAAACAGAAGAGCAGCTGCAAGATATCAACAACCTTAATAAGGGATTGAAATCATTAAATATGAGAATAAATATACAAAAAACTAAAACAATGGTTATAGGACAAGGTAAAAACCATAAAATATAAATAGAAGACAAAATACTAGAGCAAGTAGATAAATTTAAATATTTACGAGTAATAATAAGTAAAGATGGAACACTAGAAGATGAGAGAAATGAGAGAATTTCGAAAACGGGTAGATTGTACAATAGTATAAAAAGTAACTTTCTAAGCAAAAAAGAAATACCTAAACACATAAAAACAGAAATAGTTAAAAGAATTGTAAAACCGACACTGACATATGCGTGTGAATCTTGGACAACGACACAGAAACAGAAAAGTAGAATCACATGCATAGAAATGAGATTCCTAAGAAGAATAGAAGGAAAAACAAGGAAAGATAAAATTACAAACTAGGTATTTCGAGAAAACCTGAGTATAGTCCCTGTCGAGACAACGATAGAACAAGAACAACTCAGGTGGTTGGGCCATGTAGTGAGAAGAGATGAAAATAGACTTATCAGACAAATATTCGAAGCGAAAGAAATAGGAAAAAGGAAGAGAGGCAGACCAAGAAGACCGTGGAAGGAGGAAGTGCGGAAAGCTGCTGAGAAAAGAGGAACAAGATGGGAGGAAGTAAAAATGGTAGCAAATGACAGAAAACCGTGGAAGGAAATATGGAAGAAAATACCTAAAAATTCAACTCCAATATAACTCGACATCGAAATGTACACGGATTAAGTAAGTAAGTATGAAAAAGGTATTATACCAGAATAATTTGAATCATACATGAGTGAGTAAAAACCTCACCAGTTTTGTATAATACAAAAGTATTTTTAATAATATAAAATATTATTAAGAATCTGGTGTGAAGAACACAATACAAGTATAGCAAACGTCAATTAAGTTGGCGCGAGGAGGGGGTGCGTAGAAGCCGTTTTTAAAAACGTCCACCCCCACTACTCAAGTAATTGTCAGAATACATTTGTCATTGACGTTTGACGGAATATAATGTCTTTGCTAGGGGATCATACTCAGAGGTTAGAATTATCTGACATTTGATGTAAAACCAAACACAAATCTCCCCACTACTTTTAATCCTGCGCGAACTTACCCCTCCTCGCGCCAACTTAATTGGCGTTTGCTATACAATATTAGTATTTTACGTATCTGCGTCTCAGATTTTTGCCTACTCATGTATGTTTCCAATTATTCTCTTATATACGCTTGCGGTTGATCCGTAATAAGTAGTGAAGGTACGATAATACAGTTTCCAGAGATACGACAGTGCCATCTGATGGAAACGCTTTATTACTTCTGCAGTTGTTATGTAGACAGAACTTGTTGCTTAAGCTGTTTGCTAAGTTTCAGCGCTGAAATGTACTTCTACGCTCGGTCTTAATAATGTTCTAGTCGCTTTCTTCCGTCAGATGTCACTGATTAAATTGGTGTCGCCTGATAGAACGAAACTGGTTATAGCTTGGAGACGATTTTAGCGTAAATGTAGATACAGATACAGATCCGTTGTTTAACAGATCCATATTGCTTCACTAGTTCAACCGATGAGGCCTAGATGGCTGAAACATATGTATTGAACAGAAGTAAATGCTAAAAATACGAGGTGTTTGTCCATGTTTACAGTGACGGATATGTATTTTGCATATCTGTTTCATTATATAACAACTGCGTAATACGGCAAAAACGTATTGATAAATATCCCTTTTTTGTATATTTACCGCCATCTGGCGCGTGTTAATGGACAGCACCAATATACGTATTTTTCCGCTTTTTTTCGTAATAGCCTTGCTATTCGAGCGGAAGATCGCCTTTTCTGGCCTAGTCGCTTTCTTCCGTCAGATGTCACTGATTAAATTGGTGTCGCCTGATAGAACGAAACTGGTTATAGCTTGGAGACGATTTTAGCGTAAATGTAGATACAGATACAGATCCGGTGTTTAACAGATCTGTATTAATTTGTATACATATTGCTTCACTAGTTCAACCGATGAGGCCTAGATGGCTGAAACATATGTATTGAACAGAAGTAAATGCTAAAAATACGAGGTGTTTGTCCATGTTTACAGTGACGGATATGTATTTTGCATATCTGTTTCATTATATAAGATTTAAAAAAAATATATTTCATTTATCAATAACAAGGTTATAAATTACAAATGACGCACACATGCAATATATACGTCTATAACTGTACACATGGACATACACCTCGGATTTCCAGCATTTACATCTGCCTAAGGCACGTGTTTCTGCCATCTACTATCAGGCTTCATCAGTTAGGCTAGTGAAGTAAAGCTTAAAAAAATCGCCTCATAAGCAGATTTTGTCTTATCAGGTGGCACCATATAATCTAGTGACATCTGACGGACAAAAGAGACTATGCCAAAAGTGTCAACCTTCCCTTGACCGGCTATGCCGGTACAGAAGAGAAAAAAATACGTATAATAGGTGAAAGTTCATTAACATGATGTCAGATGGCAGCAAATATACCAAAAAAGTTTAAGTATATCAATACGTTAAGCACGTATTACGCATTTGTTACAAATGAGGACGTGTCTTAGGCAGAAGTATATGCTGGAAAATACGAGGTGTATATCCATGTGTACAGTTACAGACGTGTATATTGTATGTCTGTTTCATTTGTAACAAATCCGCAATACGTGCTTAACGTATTGATATACTTAAACTTTTTTTGGTAAGGTTATAAATATTTATATTTGAAAATTTTGTATATGTTTATTTTTGAATTTAATTTACATTTACTTTCATTTAGTTTTTCTTTAGTATTTCATTTAGGTACTTGACCCACATTTTATTTTATTAAAATTGATTTTTAGTTCACGTTTTAATATTGCGTTTTGTTTTCTTTTAATAGAATTAATATTCATTTATTTCCCACGCTCTCTTGTCCGAATACACAAAATGATTTGATTGAAATATAATTGCCCTTCAGTTAACTTGAGTCACTTTATTACATTACTATTACTATTACTATTACTAAATTATTGTTTCAAATGTTTCAATCATATGTATTTGTAACACATTCTTCTAAAATAGCTAGACATGAATGACAATCCTTACATTTTATATACCGGGTGTATCTTTTAACTTGAAACTTTCAAATATCACTAAACACTAGTGCTAGAATTAGTCCCTCTCTCTCCCTCATGTAGTTGAGGCGAGGGTAACTTTTAAATCTTAAATAGGAACCCGCATATTTTATTACAGATTCGAATTCTACTGGAAAAAGTACGTACGATTTGTCTTAAATATTTTTTTCAATTCATGATAGATGGCGCTGTAATCGATGAAATTTTTTTTTTTTTCAATTTCTCGCACTGAGAACCTATGCATACGATTCTGCAATACGCGTGCAATAAAAAATACGTTTTCTTTGTAAATAATCAAAATTTGTCTTAGAAAAGCTTTATTCGTTTTACAAATTTCGAATAACTGGGAAAATGTCATCTGTAGAAATATAAATTGCTGGGGAATAAATTACTTTTACCCTTCCTTATCATCTTTCAACTAAAGTAAGTGCTCGAAATGATTTTTTTTCATTTCAAGTGACTGCAGACAACTGAGAAATATATCTTCTTGAATTTCGGCGCAAGCATTTCTGATCTGCCTAATCATATTCTCTCGTGTTGTTGGTACTTGATTGTATACTTTGCATTTGAGAGGACCCCATAAAAATAAATCTGGTGAAGTAAGATCTGGTGATCTAGCAGGCCAATTTACTGAACCAGCTCTACCGATCCAGCGACCATTTAAATTACAATCAAGTACTTCACGTGCTACCACTGAATAGTGTGCTGGACAACCATCATGTTCAAACCACATGTTCTGTCGCACTTCTAGGCTAACGTCTTCAACTAGTGCTGGCAGTTCAATTTCCAAAATGTCTCGATAAATTTCACCATTCAAATGGCGGAGGCTGATGACTTTGCTCCCAATTATTCCACACCACACGTTGACAGTCCAAGGACACGGGTGTTCAACTTGGCGAAGTCAGCGCGAATTTTCTACACTCCAGTAATGTGTATTGCGTCAATTAACCGTTCCGTGGTTTGTGAAAGACGCCTCGTCGGAGATTGACAGCATTATCAAGACTTCTACCAACTTCTTTATACACCAGAACCATTTCATTTTTTTTTTTTGTACAGCTAAATACTCGATTCTATATTTCTATATTAGGTACTATTAACAACGTAACAGAAACAGGTCTTTTACTTTTCGAAATATTCTTCGAACTGAGTAAAATGAGTTTCTTAAAGTTATTTATTTCTTTTGTACGTTTATTTTGTGTTGTTGGAATTAGAAGAAATACGAATGGAAGAAATAACATACGTTAAATGCATACATTGTACAAACAAAAATATTTTTATAAAAATTGTTTTTAACATAAGAAATAGTATTAAGGAAAAGTACACTTTTTTTATTTGAAAGCACTCCGATATGTTATAAGGAGGACACCCGTTCTTGGCTTACGATAATAATACTTTCTTGATAAGTCATTTTCCGTGGTATTCTTTTTATTGAAAATGAATTGCAGAATCGTATGCATAGGTTCTTAGTGCGAGAAATTGAAAAAAAATTGAATTTAATCGATTACAGCGCCATCTATCACGAATTGAAAACAATATTTCAAACAACTCCTACGTACTTTTTCCAGTAAATTTCGAATCTGTAATAAAATATGTATACGGATTGCTATTTAAGATTTCAAAGTTATCCCACCCCACCAACATGGAGGGAGAGCGAGGGACTAATTCTAGCACTAATATATTTCCTCCATTAAATTACTAAATTTTAGATATGAATTTTAGAATGCCTTATAAGTTCTTGCAGCTATATACACTATCCATTCAAAAAGTTAGGAATTTGTTGCTAACAGAAAAGATGAAGTAAACGAAAAATCATTTTAACTATCGACAAATACCTCTCCCTTCTCTATAGAAATTAAATTGAATTAAATGCTTGGAGAGCTGCCGAAACCTACCTGGAAACACTTCGTATTTATTACAAAAGACGAAAAAAATTTTTTTATAACGAATTGTATTGACCGTTTCGCTCAAGTGACGAATTCAAAGCTGATTAAATCTTAGTTGTTAAAAACAATTACCATCGCTTGCATTTTTTTATTTCGAACCCCGAACTGCCATGTATCGCCCTTCAATCGAATCATGCCATGCTGTTATTTGCCACTTAATAAACAGATTTTATTGTAAACACCATGAATCGTCTCCGGCATATTTCTATAAAAAATATATGTATGACTATCCGCCCATTCAACGAAATTCTGTTCGGCTACGATGTGACGACCTTTTCGCTCTACAGTTAACTTGTGTAAAACGAATTTAGCCAACTAGTGTGGTGTAAATGTTACCTAAACTTATGCTCAATTGCTCCGATATCGTTTAAATATTTATTCACCAGTTAAGTAGGTATGTTGGAAGTTGAGAATCGTTCTTCTTTAGGATGATTTCTAGCAAATCACGATCGTTTTAAAACCGTAGATTCGAGGTATGTCTTTTATGTTTTGCATACTGGGACATGAAGGGCGCCATTAATCAAAATCTCAGCACTAAAAATTAACCTCCATCTTTAGTTAGCCTAAATCTTAACGGCCGTTTCTATAATCTATTCTAATTGTTTAATTAAGCTTTAAAGCTCATTATATGCCAATATCCGGTTCCATAATCGTCTTTTTAAAGGTAATGCTCCATTAGCACTAATGAACCAATATCCTTCAATTAAGTCATTAAAGAATCATTTAACTTTGTGTTCGACAATTTAACACAACCAAGCATAACCTATATACCGACACCGATCGACACGTTGATAAAAATCATAACTTATTTTGCAACGAATACGAATTATCTGTTGATAAAAATTAATAATTTCGATACAACTGATACGTCCAGCACCAGTTCGTCAGAAGAAGATGAAGTAATAGTTGTTGGAAGACATAAAATTAACAAAGAACGCAAAAATTATTTTGAACTACTCGACGATCTAGAATTTGTTTGTTGTTTTGCATTCTATAATATTTTTGTTTTGTTTATATAACCTCCTCAAACATTAAAAAATGCCGGATATTTCGCGCCAATTGTCAATTTGTATGAGTAAACATAAAAGAAACTATTTTTCAGGGCAGCCAACGTATAATAAATTTACAAATTGAAACTTTTGCTAAAGAAGCCAACGAATAATAAATTTAAAAATTGAAACTTTTGCTAAAGAGGCCAGTATTATTGATTATGGAATGTCGGTACGTTAAATGCATTCCTAATGGGTCGATTACGGTAATTGGTTCATTTCGTAAAAGTACTTTTAGGATGTGATTATGGACCCGGCCGTAAGTCTCAGTGCGATACGTGCAGTGTTCTACACAAATTACATAGGGTTATTCACGCTATACGGCACGGATTATTGTGGCCAAAACACTTCACTTTCAAAAAGTTTTACTTTTGGGATGTATAGAGGTCTATTATGGTAACTTTTCAAAATTATTTTCAAATTATACCTTATTTTTTTGAAGGACTCCCCCCCCCCCCCCCGATCCCCAGACTTAACTCCACCAGATTTCTTTTTATGGGGATACATAAAAGAAATTATCTCTCGGACACCACCACACGATATGAAAATACGCATGAGACACGCTTTTGAAACTGTAACCCCGCAAATGTTGTCCAGAGTTAGCAGTGGTTTACAAAAAAGAATATGTAAGTGTCTGAAAATGAACAGTCGACATTTCGAACATCTGTTCTGAATATCTTGCTTTTGCTTTATGTTAATAATAATAATTGTAAATTATCTGACATTTCTAAATACAATAGGCAACAAGATACATTAGAATTTTTAGTTAAAAAACACCAAATGCGAAAAACGATTATTAGGCATACCTATTCTGTAAAAACGCGAAGAATTAAAGCTTGATATATAAATACCATTCGATATGGTAATTAAAAAGTGCATTTGCTGATAAATTAAAAAATATGGCGTTCTAACGGGTGTTCAGAAACATTCGAAGTCAAGTGGGCTCTGAACAAAAAATCGTATATCTTTACTTAAGTATCTGATTTGTAATAATTATTAAATGTCAACTGTTGTCTCAAAAATCAATCTGTCTCAGACATGACTTCATATTTTCAAGGACTACTTTGACTTCGAATGTTTCTGAACACCCGTTATTTAAATTAATCAAGTTATAGCCACTTCAAGTTCTTATTTGATTAGTTTTAATTTTTGTACAGCCTGTATAAGATGGCAAGTTTATTATAATTTGGATATAAAATATGATCTACTGTTATACTTCACTGTAAATGTCGCTTACATCAATTAAATACTTTTTAATTACATGAAAAAATTAGGTTAGATTTTGACAAAATTCAAATTAATTAAAAAACCTTAAGGTTTAGGTATTATAATCCTAATTAAAACAGACACTTATCTTGATCGGAGAATCCAAAATGCAATAATATGCAGGCTGTTCCATTTAAAAAAACACAGCTTTGATACTTTTCGGGCTTTTGGAACAACCTGTATAATATGAAAATAATTTTAAAAAGTAACCATAATAGACCGCCATATATCCCAAAAGTGAAACTTTTTGAAAGTAAAATTTTTTTGGGCACAATATTTCGCTCCCTATAGCATGAATAACCCTGTATATAGATGTGTAGCTTAATAGGTGACCCGTGTATAATTTTGCGTGGTAAGGTATTCGAAGAACGTTAGGGATAAGAAATTAGTTATGCAACTTAAACATCAGAAGGATGTTACATTTAGAAGATGTTCTGAGGTAGGAATTTCAAATTGATTGTAGGAATTTTTTGTGATCTCTATGTTAACAAAAATTAAATTTTTCATTGGATATCTTTGTCGACTAGTATTCGCCATATTTTAATTTTGTAATCGTGTGCCCGTGTTATATGTTATAAAGTTATAAACTTGGATTTATTGTTTGTTTGTGTAAGTAGCATTAAGGACTAAGGATAATAGTGTACCTACCTATAGTTTTACCATTTTTTCGTTATTATTACTAGATTTTTTAGATTAATATTAACTGGATAGTGTCGTGTTCTAGGCCTTAAATCGATATGGACTTTGGTTTGGGTACTTAATACGTAAATTTCCTGAGCCTAGCATGGAAAAACTGAATAAAGATGGCCCTCGGATAAGACAACTTAGAAAAAATCACTTACCATAGCAATGAACGAGATTGAATCTAATGTTTGATATTCATTTGTTCAACTAGTACAAAATTTTCTTGGCAATCATAAAGCAGCGAATTACACAGAATCAGTGGAATATATGCTTTCTAAATTTAATATTCTTGATTGTAACATGAGCATAAAACTTCACTACCTCCACAACCATTTAGATCGATTACCACAAAACCTAGGTGATTACAGTGAAGAACAGGGTGAAACTTTTCAATAGATGGAAGAACGATATCAAAGAAGATGTGATACCCACATGATGGCCGACTACTGTTGGAGTCTGCAGAGAGGCTGTCTTACTGAACTCCATGCTCGAAAATCGTATATAAGATTCTTTTTAGTAATAAGATTTATATCTACTTTGTGAATTAAATACCTTACTCTGTATTATTTGTTTTTTTATGAGACTTTGTCAAGATAGATACTGGTACTTACAACCTAAAATGTACATGAATTAAAAACATGATTTTTTTCTAAAAGAGGTCAATGTAGTGTACCTCAAGAACTAGATCTGATGGACTAAATCTGACAGATGTTTTGGATTCTACACCTATAAATTACCTAAAAACAATTAAAAAAGGGCAGGCACCAAAATGTGTGTTGGGCTGTGTAAAATATTTCGAATTTAAAAATATAAATTAAAACTTAGACATTTTCTGCGTATATTTCGTATTTGCAAAGAGAAAGGCTTTCTTTTGTTATCATTCTGGTCAGTTGACCGTTCCAAGAAATATACCTGATTGAACATTCAACTCAAGTATCTACGTTCTTTTCGAAATCCTTCAAATACATTTTACATTTAAAACTTAGTTATTAATTAATTACGTATTCTTCTTTATAATTATATCATGTCGCATACCATTTTAAAATTTTCTTCACAAGGAATATTTTAATGATATTTGTCATCGATATCACAACATTTAGCTCACGCATTTGATTTGTTCTTAATTCAAGACAACTTCAACTTCGATCCCTCTCCACTCTAGGCCATAAACCAAACCTACCCGTTTCCAAACCAGTGTTCTCTTCTACATAAATTCCTTATTCTATTTAAAACCATCGTAAGAAAAACATCTTACTCCACGTTCTGTTCAGCATACAACACATCGGCCGGCGTTCTTTGTTTCCACGACATGTCTGGCCGCGGCATGTTTTCAAGCTAACTCTATACTGTTCTGTAGAGATTACTTTATTTGACTTGTATTCACATTAATTGAATTAATTAATTTTTTTCCAGAGTAATGTTTGCATTCAATTACTAGTTACTTGTTCATCGCACTTGTATATATTGTTACTTTTATTTAATCATTTTAATGCATTTTAAATAGCTCAATTTCTTATGTAAATATTAAATAAAAACTTTAAGGACAGCGTTGTTGTGTTTTCTTTTAATTAATAAGTTGTAATATATTTATTTCAGCATTATTACACACGTCCCGGACATTTGATGCATCACCATCACACCATTTATTATTTAAATATTTACAGCATTGTTAGGACACTCTAGCTGGCCCATAAAGAATTAACACGAGCTACAAACGTCAATCTTGTAACAATTTGGGGCTCCCACGTATTCAAATACAATACACCTTAACCCCATCTAGCGTTTTAGTAACAAGACAAACATGTTTTACGGTCGGACAGACCAGGAATTGTCCAGGAATTTTTGAAGGCACCGTATATATTGTTAACAGATTTTAATATAAAGAAATGAAAATAACTTTTCAAATTTCATTTAACAGGAATTGAGCAAAGTTGGAACAGTAATATATGTATTCCTTAATAAATAATAGTAATAAACAAGCGACATAAGTGATTATGATTTGTAAATAAATTAATAAACTAAATTATTGATTTATTTAATTACTAGCAAGTGTAAGAATGTACTCACACAAAGTTAGAAAATTTAGATGTTTTCTTAAACAACACATTGTAACAATTTGGGGCTCCCACGTATTCAAATACAATACACCTTAACCCCATCTAGCGTTTTAGTAACAAGACAAACATGTTTTACGGTCGGACAGACCAGGAATTGTCCAGGAATTTTTGAAGGCACCGTATATATTGTTAACAGATTTTAATATAAAGAAATGAAAATAACTTTTCAAATTTCATTTAACAGGAATTGAGCAAAGTTGGAACAGTAATATATGTATTCCTTAATAAATAATAGTAATAAACAAGCGACATAAGTGATTATGATTTGTAAATAAATTAATAAACTAAATTATTGATTTATTTAATTACAAGCAAGTGTAAGAATGTACTCACACAAAGTTAGAAAATTTAGATGTTTTCTTAAACAACACATTTCTTATCACATTAATTTAATGGTACTTCGTATTTCCGCACACATATACGAATGCGCAAAAATAAATATTTCCTCTATTTATATTACAAATTTAATCTTTCGAAATCTTCTACAACGTTACTGCATTTTATTTTTCTGATAAAAGTACATGCGATTTATACTATTTCGCTGAAATTTATGATTTGCATAATCTAATGTAATTGAATTGATTCGGCTTTTACTTATAAAAGATCCATAATTTAAAATAGAAACAAAACTAATGGTTAAAATCTTCACTTTTCAATACGGAATCGTAAAACGACAATTGTTTCGTCAGCACAGTGACTTCATCAGGTACTTACAGCTAAAGAGCACGTTACGAACTAAATTAAAAATATAAAATCAACAAGGTTAGTATTATTTTACCACGTTTTTTTTTTATCTAAGAATTTACACAAATATTGTAGGTAATGAAAAAATTGGTCGTTAAGTAAATTTTGTGATTGTTTTAATTTATTGATTTCTAAACTTTCTAGTAAATTTAATTTTTGCCTTTATTTTCTCAATGTAGAATTTGAAAATCATTGTTGAAAGTGAAAAGTGTGGTTTTCTTCTAATAGATGATTAGCAACTGTGGAATCTTGTTCTTTATTTCTAAACGAAGAACAATGTTCAGCAATGCCTTTTTCAAACGATCTTCCTGTTTGGCCAACATATATCTTACTTATAGACTCCAGTCTCCAGATTTCTTATTTTTATCTGTTTTATCATTATTGTTTTGAATATGTTTTGATAAATTATTATAAGTTTTGAAAACCGTGTTTATATTAAGTTTTTTTAAATACATTGCAGTATGTTCATTAGGTTTCCCAGTGTTGATCGATGAAAGGTATAAGATATACACTCTGTTCACTGTAAGTTCCGATTTTTTAAACGTCGCTTCCTCTCCACATTGTTGCCGGATAACTGACTATTACATTAGGTTATGTCTGATGTCACTTAAGTGATACATAGGTTATGTTTTTGTATTGATCCACTGATCGCGTAGTAATGAAGTAAAGAGCTATTAATGAAAGTGGATAAGAATGTATGAACATAATTCAAATTAAGTAAAAAAGTTTATAAAGGAACTATTTATTTGAAGATTAATTACAGAGTATCTATTTACAACACTTAGAAAATATTTTGTAATATCAATACACTAATTCAATTGCAAACATACGAAACTCAGTATATATACATATTACACAAATACAGTAATAAAGCCAATTGCTTTATCCCTAGAACACTAAACTTATTTAACTTTAATATAACATTCATAAATTTGGTGACTTTTGAAATTATAACTGTTATGGGACAACAAAGAAATTAAAATTAACTGAGTATCAAAATTAATACCTTTATTTAAAGCAAGACAATAAAAAACATCACGATAAGGCATGTCGTTTTTACAAATATTGGCGCGGTGTTCTCTGCAGATTGGTTTATGATACCGAACGCAATAGTTGGTCGTCATTCGTCAAAGACAACTTGGGCAAAAATAGCATGTTGTTCATTGAGGTATATCTCTCATGGGACAATTACCAGGTATTATAATTTTCAAAATTTGATGGACATCCAGGTGAATGGGACGTCGCAATGTTGTATATTTTTCGTATGTACAGCTACGGTTTGATAAATTCATCCTTCAATTTGAGCATAAAATCGATTCGAGATGGTGGCTTTCTACCTTTTTTGTAAAGACTATAATTATATATGACTTTTGCTTCCATGGATCGTTTTCGTGAATTCCTTTACATAGCAATTTGCGCCTTTAACAAGATAGGGGCTAACATCAATCATGTATTTAGTACTTCAGTCTCAGTCACATAGCATCACAATTTTCAACCCATATTTCGCAGGTTTTGATTGGATATACATGCGTAAGCTATATCTTCCATGAAATACAAGTAATTGCTCAACGATTATAAAATATGAAGTTGGAATATATGAAACATTACAATTCTTTATAAATTTATCTCAAATAATACGAATAGGTGCAAACGAATCTCTACTTTTTTCCTTACAGAAAAGTACAGAAAAGAGTGAACCAGAAAATGTGTTCAAAGAAGGAAAAGACGAAGGAAATGATCCTGAAGAAGATGAATTTAATGAAACTGAAACATCAAAAAAATACAACCTACGTAACAAGGAAGACATACATAAACCAAAACGTTATGAACTTTACTAAATTTAATTGGAGTGAGAAATAGCAATTATTCAAATCTCCTCTCACATGCAATTGTCGCTAAACTTGTTGCGTTGATTCTACAATTTGACAAGATTACTCCTGCCGAAGAACGTAGACGCAAACACGTCGCGACGTCAGCTATCCAACTGTACGGATAATTAACATTTGTATGAAAAAACCACATCCGTCCAGAAACGTGCATATATCGATATTTCACTGTCGTTACAGATCATCAGTACACGATATTCTGACCTAGACATGATTTTATTATTATACTTTCGTGTATATGTACGAATTATATTGAATTTAATTGGAGTGAGAAATAGCAATTATTCAAATCTCCTCTCACATGCAATTGTCGCTAAACTTGTTGCGTTGATTCTACAATTTGACAAGATTACTCCTGCCGAAGAACGTAGAAGCAAACACGTCGCGACGTCAGCTATCCAACTGTACGGATAATTAACATTTGTATGAAAAAACCACATCCGTCCAGAAACGTGCATATATCGATATTTCACTGTCGTTACAGATCATCAGTACACGATATTCTGACCTAGACATGATTTTATTATTATACTTTCGTGTATATGTACGAATTATATTGAATTTAATTGGAGTGAGAAATAGCAATTATTCAAATCTCCTCTCACATGCAATTGTTGCTAAACTTGTTGCGTTGATTCTACAATTTGACAAGATTACTCCTGCCGAAGAACGTAGACGCAAACACGTCGCGACGTCAGCTATCCAACTGTACGGATAAT
This sequence comes from Melolontha melolontha, assembly GCA_935421215.2. Lineage (NCBI taxonomy): Eukaryota > Metazoa > Arthropoda > Insecta > Coleoptera > Scarabaeidae > Melolontha > Melolontha melolontha. The sequence goes on along the minus strand of OW285240.1, from coordinate 44,271,138 downwards.
TAACATTTGTATGAAAAAAACACATCCGTCCAGAAGGTCAGAATATCGTGTACTGATGATCTGTAACGACAGTGAAATATCGATATATGCACGTTTCTGGACGGATGTGGTCAAACAAAACGTGAGAGCTGATGCCACAACCCCAAGGAAAGAAGAAAATAGGTTGCAAATGGGTTTTTAAAGTACAAAACAGATGGAAATGTTGAACGATTCAAAGCTCGTTTATGTGCAAAAGGATTTAGTCATACAGAAGGAGTAGATTATAATGAAATCTATTCGCCAACAATTAGATTTGACACAATAAGAGTGCTACTAGCCCTATCCGCTAAGTATGGCTTGGAAATACTCCAATTCGATGTCAAAACAGCATTTTTGTATTGTGGCTTGGAAGAAGAGATATATATGAATGTACCTCAAGGAGTAAGTGTAAAAGAAAATTTAGTGTGCAAATTAAGAAAATCTTTGTATGGACTTAAACAATCGCCCAGATACTGGAATATAAAGTTTGACAGTTTTCTAAAGACATATAGTTTTACACTGTGCAGTGTGGACAGTTGTGTTTGCATAGGAAATTGGAATAATTCAAAAATAATGTTAGCTTTATATGTAGATGATGGATTAATAATGACTAAAGTGCGTGCCAGCTTGGACAATTTTCTTGACGACATTAAAAGAAAATTTGACATTACAGTGACAGAGGTTAATCGTTTTGCAGGAATTCAAATAGAACAAAGAAAGGACAAGTCTATCTTTATTCACATGAATTCTTACATTGACAGAATTTTAAAACAGTTCAATTTTATGGATGTTAAGCCACTGATGCATATATATAAATAAAACTGATGTGCATACTGTATTAAGTTCAACCAGTACTACAAATGAAACGTTTAGTGAGCCATATAGAGAGGCAGTTGGGTCGCTTATGTTTGCTGCAATTACAGCTCGACCTGACATTGCATTTGCTGTGAACCTAGTGTGTCGTTTCCAAAATGATCCAAAACGGGTTCATTGGAATGCTGTGAAGAGAATATTTCAATACTTAAAGTCAACCAAGAACTATGGAATTGAATATTCATCAGGGAGTGAACACTTGGATTTGAAGGGCTACTCGGATGCAGACTACGCTGGAGATCCAGATACTAGACGTTCTACCAGTGGTTATGTGTTCATGTTGTGTGGCGGTGCGATTACCTGGTCATCCAGAAAACAAAATATGGTATCGCTCAGTACAACCGAAGCCGAATACGTAGCAGCTTCGTCAGCAACGAGAGAAATGATGTGGTTAAAACAACTACTAAGAGATGTGGATGTGAACGCGAGTGATAAAATCGTTTTAAAAGTTGATAATCAGAGTGCTATCAAATTAATTAAAAATCCAGTGTATCATAGGCGTACTAAACACATTGACATTCATTATCACTTTGTGCGAGAGAAATTTGCAGATGGTTTGATAAATATTGAATATGTTCAGACAAATAATGAAATTGCCGATATATTTACGAAATCATTAACAAGTTTCAAATTTAATAAATTTAGAGATGTGATGGGCATTATGGGCATGTATACTGCATGTATAAGTTTTTAAATTAAAGATGTATGTGTTATATCTTAAGTTTAGGGAATCAAGGAATGATCATGTAATTCATGGGAGTGTTAAAGTATTTTTGTAATTACGCGCTCATTCCTTACTGGCAGTGTGCCAACCAAAAGAAAACGCAGTTTTAGTTGTTGCGGTTACGAAGTTTCTTTCAGTTGTAGTAGTTGGTAGTAAGTAGAAATCTATACTTGATGTACAAGTGGCGTACATGTGAAATATAGATATTAGATAAGTTACAAAACGTTTTACACAAGTTAAAACCCTGCTAAGATTCTAATAGAAATAATTATTCCTCAATACACAGATAATGAATTCATAGAACATTTTCCCGTAAGCAGACATGTTGCTCAAGAAGTATGTGATAGATTTGAAAATTCTGAAGTTTAGCAACGAAAAAATTGGGGATAGATTGGAAACGATTGTAATTGACGCATGCGTATAAAAGTGATTATAAAATGATTTTGAAACCGTTTCAAAACGCCTGCAAAAACAAACATATTATTGTGACATAATGTAGGTGGTAAAATTCGATATTATGATGCCTTCCTGAATTCACTTAATTTAGTGAATATCGGAACTTAGAGTGAACAGAGTATACCTCAAACAGGGATTGTCTATGACCTCAAATTATTTTACAAATTTCATATCGGTACTACTTGATCACTTGATCACTACTTGATTTTTAAATGAACAATCGATACAAATAACGAAATAACTGTTATTTGGAAATAACGATAATTTTAAGAACAGTTATTGTAAAATAACTGTTTAGCTAATCTCTAGTGTTAAGTAAATATATCCAGAGATAATGAATAATTATATCATTCTGTCGAACTTTATCCCAAACAAAAAACAAGACTTCAAATTTTTCTGAACACTCGTTAGTAAAATTTTGAAAACCCCACCAACACTAGATGGCGCAGCGCAGTCAACAAATATCAAAGCCAACGATTTATAATAATAATATTTATTTAATTACACCCAACAGTAAAAACCAAAACGGATTACAACAACATAACTCTAAACGTGTATAATGAATTTTAAAATAAAAGTTACATTTATAAAGTACCGTTATGATTTAAAGGGCAACAATAACGATTATTGCTGGTATTGCAATTTTCACTGATTTGTCATATTTAAAACTTTTATTTCAAAATACATATATTACAATGTCGTGTTATCGAGCAATTAACTGACACAATAAAATTGGTAAGCACTTCTATCGACTACCAGAAACATTTTACTCTCGTGAGCAGAAAAAAAAACGGAACACTGCTTCTGCGTGAGTTTAAATTGTGACTACTTATGTGGCTGTCGTTACTCATAATAGTAAGTCTGTAATTGTCAAAAATGTGTGTCTTATTGACATTTATTAAACATTTTTAAAATAAATGTAAATAAAAATTACTAAAAACGATAGTAAAAGATTATTTATTAAATTAAATAAATTAGTATTTCGTCATTCCACCTTTATTATTAACAGTAGACATTGAAGCGACAATTTTTTATACAACATTTATAGAAATTTGATACCAAGCATTTTGAACAATCTCCCAAAATTATTCCTGGGTAGAAGCTCTATCTCATTAATCCCCATACATTTTCTATGGGATTTAGGACTGTAGCCTACAGTCTGTAGGGCTGGATATCTCAAGTTTAAATTTAATTCTCTTGTAATCATTGTGTTACAAGATGAGACAGAAAATTCTGTTGTTCTTATAGCTTCCTTTAATGTTTTGAAAGGGTTGTGCCTAATCTCAGTAACTAATGTTTCGTCTTCCTGCGTATTCGAAATTTTGTTACGTGCGAAAATTATTTTCCGATTTAAATTATCCTCTTCCCTCCATTTTTTTATATATTCTTGCGGCTGAACTTTTACCAATTTTAAATTAAACCGATACACTTCTTAATGATTTCCCATTTTTCAAACTAGTAACAAGTCTAGCTTTATCAGTTTTCGAAAGCTGCGGCATTCTCAATTTTGAATTATCAACTTCAACTAACGGGTGTTCAGAAACATTCGAAGTCAAGTGGGCTCTGAACAAAAAATCGTATATCTTTACTTAAGTATCTGATTTGTAATAATTATTAAATGTTAACTGTTGTCTGTCAAAAATCAATCTATCTCAGACATGACTTCATATTTTCAAGGACTACTTTGACTTCGAATGTTTCTGAACACCCGTTATGATATACTAATTTGACGTAGAGTTTGAAAGTTAATCAAATGTTAAAATTACAACGCTAAAAAATAAAGGAAATTGACATCACGATTTTGACACTGTCCCGTTTCTTTTGCTCACGACAGTATGTCAGGAACTATAGATTTAGAAGAGTTCTATAAAATTAGGTTCGAGGCAAAAATAAAGGCTATTTTAAATACTAAATTCATATTTAGCCAAAAAATATTTTTGATGTTGCAACAGATTGTATATAATTCATAATTATCATATAACAACTAAGAATAACCGTGCTTAAATCCAAATACATCCTAACACGTACTAAATTACAAATTTTATATACACAAAAAGTTTAAAATTGGTCGTATTGGCGTAGACTGCAAATGTGAACGTCACTTACGTCACTTATTACTTAATGTCAGTCAACGAAGTTAGTGACGCTATTTGTTGGTGGAAGATTCATTTATGAAGTGCGAACCCTCCTAAATAATCTACGAATGTCATAACAATAAGTCAATAATAAATCAAATACAGAATTTATAAAACCGATTCAAACAAATAAACGATCACACCTATAATTTGCATATTAAGTTGCAAACTCAATACTTATTTGATTATACCTATAGTTCGATAATAGATCACAGTTTTGTTATAAGATGACGCCAAATGTCAATATCGTTAGAGGTGTATTCGTTTTTAATATAATAACTAGAGAACGGACACGCTTACCACATGACGCAAAGCCCAGTGCAGTTCTGGTGAAAGGCTGTATTTCTAAAATATTTAATTTTATTTATATAATTGGAAAACGAACGGGTGGTGATCTATAAAATTACGACATACATATTTATTTGTTGAAAAGTTGTATATATAAAGTTTTTAATTTTATTTATATAATTGTAAAACATACGGGTGGTGATCTATCTATCTAAAATTACGAAATACATATTTATTAATTAATTTTATTTATATAATTGGAAAACAAACGGGTGGTGACCTATAAAATTACGAAATACATATGTATTTGTTGAAAAGTTGTATTTTTAAAGTTTTTAATTTTATTTCTATAATTGGAACATTTTTATTTGTTCATTTTGTCGTTCAAGTTGAGTAAAGGAGTATTGACTAGCAATAGTTTCTCAAGGATTTCTTCTGTCAATTTTGTTCTCTTTGAATTAAGTACATCCTTATAAATAGAAAAGTCCTTTCTACATCGCAACTGGTTATAGGTGCATACTGGAAATAATTGGAAATACTGGAAATAATTGGAAGATGTTGCTTAAATGAAAAGAAAAGGAATGTACGTGCTATTTCTCTTACGAAATACGATAAACTTATTTATTTTATCTACGTACACGACACCACTGACAAACACTATATTCTCCGAATACAATAGCTGGATTGTCCATTGTTATCGCTGCGAGACCAGGTGGCCGAGTAAGTCAAACAAATACTTCATTGAATTACGCCGGGTTGTACTGAGCGACGTTATACACAATTCCAATTGCCGATTGCGTTTTTAACGGGTGTTCAGAAACATTCGAAGTTAAAGTAGTCCTTGAAAATATGAAGTCATGTCTGATATAGATTGATACATTTACTTAATACAATCTAATACAAGTAAAGATATACGATTACGATACAAGTAAAGATATACGATTTTTTGTTCAGAGCCCACTTGACTTCGAATGTTTCTGAACACCCGTTATATAATAACGGGTGTTCAGAAACATTCGAAGTCAAAGTAGTAGTAGTAGATAGATTGATTTTTGACAGACAACAGTTGACATTTAATAATTATTAGATTATTACAAATCAGATACTTAAGTAAAGATATACGATTTTTTGTTCAGAGCCTACTTGACTTCGAATGTTTCTGAACACCCGTTATAATATTTAACCAAATAAATAGGATTTAGAAAACTTCGTCGTCGTCTTTCACGATAACAGACGAGACACGTGATAAACAGTTACTTCGGAACAAGTAACATTCAAATTACAATAATACCTAATAATCCTAGTATTTCTCTGTATATATATATGAATATATATATAGGTATAAGTATATAAGTTATTATGTTACCGTAACTGGGCATGGTTGCCGGCTTGAATTCCGTCAAATGTCATTCAAATAAGTTGTTTACAATTTCATATTTAGAAGTTCCTACCTATTTCATTTTATTTATAAATCGATATTATATTTAAGTTCAGTTATTATCGCAACTAAATCATTCCTAGACCGTTAGGAAAACAAGCGAAAGAAATCATTCGATCATTAATGTTTCGAAATAGAACGCGATAATAATTAAGGGGCCATTACTCCCGCTCTCTGCTTGTGTCAAAAATAGGGGTTAAACCACAGTGTTGCCAGAGCTAGGGAAATTTCCCTAGACCTAGGGAATTTAGGTGGGTGCTAGGGAAAAAGGGAATTTTTACGAAATAAGGCTATAATCTAGGGAATTATGCTATGTCACAATATTTCCAGTGTATATGTTGGGGATTCCCTTAACGTAGAAACTTTAATTATTGTGAATCATGTAAGGAAACCTTGATATACAAAGATCCCAAAAATTTCGCATAGTAGTTGTTAATTGCAACTCAATAGCGAGTGGTTTTTATTTTGAAAAGCACCATTCCAAATTTATACGTTCATCTTATACCTACAAACCCATCTAATTAATACCGAATTACGATGTGGTTAGTTTTATGAACTAATCAATAGATTTTTATGACCCGTAATAATGACACACATACTCATATTTTATGTGTTAAAACTTGAACAAGAAGTAACTTAGGAAAATTAAATAATTAAGATTGGAATTCCTATTTCTAGAAGTGTATGTATATTATTGTTTAATAAGAACGACTATTCTACAAATTTAGTATGCAAATGTTCAAGAAATAAATAAACGTATTGTTATATTAAATTTATAAAGCAAAAGAAAATACCCTTTGTGAACTACATTTTTAAAGTAACACTGGGAATTACAATATATACAAAAGAGGATTTTATAGTAATAAAAACTATAAATTATGGGTAATATAGGAATCACTTCAGAGTAATAAATTCCTATATGTACATATTTACATATATTTGTAAATATTATTTATTTTATGGTACGGGGCGGGGCTATTTATGAATTTATAGATAATGTATATTGTTCTAATAAAAATACAATAGACAAAATAATATATCTTTATTACGTTCTAGAAGTATATGTTAGCACTTTAAAGTAACACGTGCGAATTCTATACACAAAAGAGGATTATTGATAGTAATATGTAATATAAAACCCCGAATTATTGTACATTCTTTATTTATGAGTATGACATAAAAAATAACCAGCTGATGGCAATAAAACTAAAATAGGTATATTATGTACTTACCCCCAAATTTTACCCAATATTTTTATATATTCAATCCAAGAATTTTATTTGAATTTTTAATTAGCGGTCAGTATCAAAAATACATTGACTAGTTTCAGTTCAGCCTCAAAGAACAATTTTAGTATTTTAAAGAATACACTTATTACTATCTCTTAAATAAAATTTTTTTCTAAAGCAGTGAATCAAAAGTGCGTTTCCATTCAAAAAGGTGAATATTTCAGATTTTGCTTTTATTTTAACAATTAATTAAAATATGTTTGTAATTATTTTTATGGAGTAAGTAAAGGATCAATATGTCATCAGAGGCCGGGCCATCTTCTGTGAAGGATATATCTGAATTTTCATCAGCCTCTTCGTCCGAGGAGGCACAGAATATATCGAACAAAAGAAAAAGAAAATCCTATGCACAGAAATACAATATTCGGTGGGAGCAGAACCCGCAGTTTAAAAACTGGTTGCGAAGCAGCGAAAAAGGACAAAATTATGCATACTGTAAGGCATGTAAAAAGCATTTTATATGTGGCAAATCAGAAATATTGAAACACGCGCACGGAAAAGCACATACAAAATTAGTAACTTCTGTAACTAAACAACAGTCTTTGACTGATATATCTTCTTTTTTACAAACAGTCGATCTTCAAAAGAAAATTAAAACCGCTGAAGTAAGATTCGCCGCTTTTGCAGCCGAGCATAATATTGCGTTAAATGCATTAGATCATTTATCGGAAATTATAAGAACCACATTTACCGACTCTGAGATCGCAAAAAATTACAGTAATATCCGCACAAAAGCAACTGCAATTGTTAATAATGTTATCGGTTCTTATAGTTTTGATAAAACTATAAATTTATTAGTTTGTAATAAATTTTCACTGATTGTCGATGAATCTACCGATAAAGGATCCATTAAACATTTAGCGCTAGTAGCGCGAGTGTTTGATGGCACTAGCATCAAAGACTTATTTTTCGGTTTGTTGAAAGTACCTAGTGGTACAGCAGAATCTTTATATAATAGCATTATGGAATATTTTGTTAAAAATAATATTAACTATAAAGAGAATTTGATAGGCTTTGCTGCCGATAACGCAAGTGCAATGATGGGCAAACACAATTCACTATCTACTAAGTTAAAAGCAGATATCCCAGATTTATTTATATTTAATTGTGTTTGCCACTCTTTTAATCTTTGCGCTAATTATGCTAGTGAAAAGCTACCTTCTTCTCTTGAGGAACTAGTCAGAGATATATACAGCTATTTGCAATACAGTTACAAAAGACAGAGTGAATTCAAAGAATTTCAAGAGTTGTTAGCTTTTAAACCCCATAAATACTAGGTGGAGACTAGGTCAGACTAGGTGGTTATCTTTATTATCAGTTGTTAGACGATTTTTAGAGCAATACGATGCTTTAAAATTGTATTTCACAAATGCACAATTAAGTGATAAAGATATAACAGCGAAAAATATTTTCAATGGTCTCAACAATCCCACTATAAAATTATATTTTCATTTTCTAGAATATATTTTACCTTTTTTCACAAATTTAAACACAGAGATGCAGTCTGAGGGCGTTAAAATTCACATATTATATAGAAATGTAGAAACTGCATTAAAATCTTTACTAGATTGTTACTTAAAAATGACTTATCTCGATAGAACGCCAACTGAAAATGTAGAATATAAAATTCCAGACAATTTTGTTAACCTGGAGAAAATTTATTTAGGTGCCTTTGTTATGGTGTAGTGTGGGCCGCACACTGGGGATTTTTGTATGGAGGTGAGGAAAAAAATATATTTGTCAAAAAGTGTAGTTATTTCATCACAAATTTAGTTTTATTTATATAGTAATACACAAATGTAATCAAAATAAAGAAAGTTAGAGAAATGTATATCGTCACCTACAATATAAAAAGCCCTAACTAACAAAAAAATTTAAATGATTTTTTTAATTTTTAATTTATTATTTATTTTAAATCTAATTCTAAATTCATCACAAATTTAGTTTTATTTATATAGTAATACATAAAAGTAATCAAAATAAAGAAAGTTAGAGAAATGTATATCGTTACCTACAATATAAAAAGCCCTAACTAACAAAAAAATTTAAATGAATTTTTTAATTTTTAATTTATTATTCTAAAAGAGCCTTAACTTCGTCGCTTATAACACTATGCCTTTTCTGGCTAAATAAAGGAGTCAAATGTGAGATCATGGGATCTGATGTTACCATCATTCGGTGGATAATATCTTCATTCGTGGCAATTCGACTGCATTTTCTGGAGTGTCTAAGGCGATATTTTTTATAGTCTTTGTTACGACTTTCCTGAGCCTCTTCGGATAGTAAGCCTACAGGAAAAATACACTTTTCAATTATACCTTTTCCATGAATCAGAATTTTGTGAAGTGTAGGGGGCATATTGTACCACTCGTACAGTGCAACAAACTCTTTTGCTGTCTCCAGACAAAAATCACCAAAATTTTTTGGATCTACTACATCGGTGATTGTTATAGCTTCGAGAATTATTGAAAACCTCTTGATTATATTTTCATCTAGACCCGTGATTTCGGAAATCAAAGCGGATTAGCAAAGAATCTTCGTGACGTATTTCCTGAATTTGTCGTACCAGAGCCTTGCTTAACGGTATCAACCTGTATTTCAATTTTCTCTTTAAGTTCACGCTTTATCAAACATTTTCGGGCTTCTTTTATCGGACGAGTATTTGAGTCGACTCTCCCACGTTTAAATTCAATATTATAAGCTACATGCAAAAGACACTCCATCAGCTTAATACGCGCATGAAGTGGTGACATACCAAATTGCAGTGCTTCTTCATTTACGGGCATAGCTTGAACTTCATCGATATTATTCATCTTGGATGTTGTGGCTCCACAAATAAAACAAGAAGCTGCTGGTGTTTCTGTTACTGATTGTGCTGTCTTGCCGTCAATCATTGTAAAATATAATTCATGTTTTACTTTAAAGTTACGATTATTTACTGTTAACTCAAATTCTTTTAGTTGAGATTTCTCCTCATCGACTCTTCTCTTTTCTTCTCGTATAACTTGAGGTGTCTCTTTAACGTATGCAAACTGTAGTTTTCTACAATACTGTGTGGAAGAAGGTTTATTGTTGTTCCATACTAATTTATTTATGTCATCACTTAATGATAATTTAAGTGGTACAACTGATGTCATATATAAATGAGAGTCAGAAATTTGATCATCTGAAAACCTCTGTTGGTATTCGCTTTGACTAGATGCCCCATCACATCCCCATTTATAGTACATTGTTAGATTTCCGCTTTCAATTTCATTTATTTCCTTTACTGACTTGGTCTCTAGGACTCTTTTAGCAGTATGATCCAACAGATTTTGCGAGGTACACTGCCTGAACTTTCAGTAATAGAAATTCCTTGAGGATAACTGTTAGTTTTTTCTTTCTTGAGTTCTTTGTATGGTACGAGTATTTTGTACCCTTCATTTTCTAACCAATGCATTAGATACTCGTATTTTTCTTTTGTAAGTTCAAGCTTTGTAAACATCCCCAAAGTTTTTAATGTACAAATTTTGTGGTTGGTTTTTGAAATACTAGAAGTAAAATCAATTACTTCTTGAGGAAACATAGCACGTACTTCATCCCTTTTGTAGCGTTTGGCGCGATCACAGCACTCCTCAAACGATTTACGTGGCCGACCAAGTACAGAACTGGTAGAACATTCAGCCTCAGCAAACTTAATTGTAAATGTGCGTTCAAGCCAATTTGCATTCTTTTTTTCAAATCGCGACTTCGTACGATTAGAATCCTGCCATCTTTGTTTGAAGTTAGAGTAAAAGCCTTTATATATTGTATCCAAAAGTTCACATGCTCTAGTTTCGTTTAAGCCGACGTGCGATTGTTGCAAAAACTCTTTTAATTTTGTTCTGTCTTTGTCAAACTCCAGAAGTTTCGAGAATAAAACCCCATGTGAAATAGAAAAACTTTCCATTGTCGTACAACTCTTGGGCCTTAGTTTCAGTTATAATTAAAAAACCGGAGAAAAATCGCTTGTACTTTTCGCGTTCGTCGGCACTTGTTGAATGACAAAAATCGATCAATGAACACCTATAATAAAAAAAAATAAATAAATTAATTTTTTAGGCAAAAAATATTTTTTTTCTTCATACATTTATTTATAACTGCAAAACTATTGCTCATGTAGCGAAACATTATATAAACAGATGAAAGTAATTGTAATTCTTGATTTTTCTAAATTTGTTTAAGCAAAATCCGACTAGTGGTTCTTGAGTTATGTTAAACAAAAGAGCCTTATCAGAATTGAGTCGCGAATGAATCAGCTGAGTAATGTTGTACTGTGTAATGCAACAAATTGAGAGGTGGCACCTGGTGGCACTTGAAATTGATTAAAAATGTAAAAACAGATATGAGACAATGTATTAGTAGTGATTTTCAACTGTGGGAAAGTATGGCTAAAATTGCAGGTCCAAATGTTTGGAGAAAAAAGGGATTTTTGTTATATGTTCATAAAAATAAACACAAAAAAAAAACTTAAGTCTCCGCAGAGTTTATTTTTTAAATTTTAGTATACTGAAATATCCTACTTTAAATAAAAAATAAAAAGAAAAACGTTAGCTCACATAATAAAATAATATTCGTTTTGAAATTCTAGGTTTAAATTAAGTTGTTTCGGTAAAAGATACAAGTACTGAGTTTGAGACGGCTATAAAAAAAAAACTAGCAGTCAGATCGGAGTAATTCTTTTTGATTTGATTGTACCATTTAGTGTAAAATTTCAAAATATCACTGCATATTGCATGAAGAGTATGTTGACAATTTGACTTTTTTTCCGCGAAATCCCCAGTGTGGGCCGTTAGGGCGGTCACATTGTGTTGCAGGAGCGAGGCGGAATAAAGTACTAAATGATACACACTCGAAGTTCGGGTAACATTCTATAATTAACTCAACGCTTACAAACTGAATAACAATATATTTACAAGATGTACATACATGTTATACTAGGTTCAACTCAGACAGGGCAGAACGTGGTTATTAAGATTTAACACAGTTCGCACCACTGACTGGTTGTAACTCTCGTCGTAACTCTGACTCTGACTCTGTGACTTAAACTATCGTCTATATATACTAGAGAAGATCCTTGTCTTACTTATCATTTGTTTCTAAAACAAATGTATAACCCTGATGCGTTGGTCTTGTGTATGCAACAAATCCGAGGTAAGGTCGTGTTTAGATAACACGTTAATGTTTTGTATTAAACGCGAGGCTTCGCCTTGGCAAAGTGTTACGCATACACATGACTGCGTATCGAGTTATTACACCATCCCTCTTGGGGAGAAAGGAAAACCAACATTAATATGTTTGTTTTTCTTTCATCAAGAATCTCTCTATCTATTAACTTTCCCTATTTTCTATTTAAAATATGGTAAACATTAATGAAATTACAAATTTACAATAAATACAATAAATTCGGTAAAATTACAATGACTACAATTCTAAAGCGAAATCGTTATCAAATATCACATAATAACAAGTACATAGTAAAATGATGAATAGTCTAATATATATGGTAATACGTAATAAATATATAATATAAATCGCAAAAGCTTTAAATAGTAAATGCTTAATTTTAAAGGTAATGCTAAATAGTAAGTTTTATTTGTTGATGATAATAAAAAAATTGTTTGGGCCGTTGTACACTGTCTCAATTTTGCTAGTCTGTTTGCTTTCTTAACTTTTTATTTCTATATCATGTGTAACTTATGTAGAATAATCGCCTTGTTTCGCAGTTCGCCATTCTTGTTTTTCTTTTTCGCGTTTGGTTCTTGTTTCCGATTCCTCATGCTTGATCTTGTGGTTTCAATTCTTGTGCATGATTGTTTGCTTCCAATTCTTTGTGCTCCCTTTTTAACCATACTTTAAAATAAATCGACTCTCTGTTTTTCTATCTATTTTCCTCCATGGGAAAAATTATTTTGGAAATCACTCATTCGTGTATTTCCCTGGACAACACATATTCCGTGTCTGTCATGTTCCTGCGCAGAACTATTCTTGTGAAGCTTATTCTGACTACAGTAAGGGTGCTCGTACAGCGGAAATGCCCTTATACTGTAAGCCTTTTCTTCACTACAGAAAAACTTGAGACCAGTTACCAAAACACACTTTTGTTATAACTGTAATCCCTAAAAAAAAAAATTCTGAGAGCGTTTTTTGTCGTGTCGGACTATTTCCTGGAAGCGCATGCTTGCTTCCTCACGACTTAGGGGCGAATTGGAGTCTTCTTTGCCTTTCTTCTACTTTTGAAGTTCGTCTGATTCGGTTGGTTATCGTTTTCGACAGTTCCACAACTCTAAGATGATCAGTCCTGGGTTGGTGGAAACTGCACTGTTGTTGGTGTCGTAAAGGTACAATCGATAGGTCTCTGTCGTCTATGTCGCCATGTAATAAAAGGTAGGGCCTTATGCCCTAAGGTAGAATCGTCATGTAACGTGGGCAGGATGGATCGTCCATGTAAACTCTATGTGCCTGAGGGATCGGCATGTAATGTGGGCCGTTTGGGCGGCCACATTGTGTTGCAGGAGCGAGGCGGAATAAAGTACTAAATGATACACACTCGAAGTTCGGGTAACATTCTATAATTAACTCAACGCTTACAAACTGAATAACAATATATTTACAAGATGTACATGTTATACTAGGTTCAACTCAGACAGGGCAGAACGTGGTTATTAAGATTTAACACAGTTCGCACCACTGACTGGTTGTAACTCTCGTCGTAACTCTGACTCTGACTCTGTGACTTAAACTATCGTCTATATATACTAGAGAAGATCCTTGTCTTACTTATCATTTGTTTCTAGAACAAATGTATAACCCTGATGCGTTGGTCTTGTGTATGCAACAAATCCGAGGTAAGGTCGTGTTTAGATAACACGTTAATGTTTTGTATTAAACGCGAGGCTTCGCCTTGGCAAAGTGTTACGCATACACATGACTGCGTATCGAGTTATTACAATGGGTAAAATAGCTAATAATACCCATGGGCTAAATATAAATGAACTAGTGAACTTTAGACGGCGGTGTTTAGATTTTTTAATAGAAGGGTGCCATCAAATATATCAGAGGTTCGACCAAAAGAATAGACCAATTATTATTTTAAAGCAAATCGAAACGATTTCACCCATCGATGTAATATCAAAAAAATATGAATCAATAACACCTATGGCCATTAATTTCCCGAATTTAGTTGGCAATGATTTAAATGAGATAGACAGGGAATGGCGAATGTTACGAAATACAGATTTGTCTCAATTTGGAGACTTGAATGTTGAACAATTCTGGAAAAAAATTGCCAGTCTTAAATCCGGCGACGACATGCTTATGTATCCAAAGCTGTGCACATTTATATTTAATATATTTAGTTTGCCACACTCTAGTGCGACTGCAGAGCGTGTATTTTCGCAAATTAACTTAAATAAAACGAAAACCCGTAACCGGTTATCCACCGAAACGTTGTGTGGCATTTTACATTGCAAAACATTAATGAAGGGCAACAGTTGTTTTAATTTCGAACTCAACAATGATTTATTTAAAAAATTTGATATATTGTATGATAGTATTTAGTATGATAGAATTTATTTTAAAAAATTGTTTGTCTTTGTTATATGTATATTTAATATTATGTTACCTAGATTAGTTATTGTTATATTAAAATATATAAATATATATTTTGTTTTTATGATTTGTGTAATCGTTTTTTTTTTAAATTTTTTTGTATTATATAACCTGCAATCTCCAATCCGCTTTTAAGTACGTCTTGAAAATTGTTTAAAAATTCTAGGGAAATCTAGGGAAATTTTCTGCAAATGTCTAGGGAATTAAAAAAATTTCCCCTGGCAACACTGTTAAACCATCTAGTCTAGAGCTGTGTCGTTCATGAACGATTTGATTCAGTGACCCGGCTCTTACTGCTGATTCAATTGAACCGGTTCACCAATATTGACCGATTCGGATCATCGTTTCATACGTCTCAGTTTCATTATACCATTTCATCAATGGCTTCGTTCACATAATTCTTTGTTTCATTTGAATCAATTGAATCCTAACGACAAAGATACGAGCTTCGGTTCCTTATATGTAGTACCTACCTTTAACAGTATTAACGCGCAATGTCAACCAATACGTATGGAAAATGGAACATATTTATTGTAAAGTATAAGAATAGTTTGGAGCTTATGATTAGAGAACGGACATTCTTACCACATGACTATATTGTTATTGTTTTCGCGGCGAGAACAGGTGTCCGAGTAAGTCAAATACAAAATCTTCATTGTATTACCCCGGGATGTTCTGAGCGAAGTTTATAAACATTTTCAAGAAGTTTATAAACATATCCAATTGCCGATTGCGTCTAATGGAATATTTTCTCCGAATACAATAGCGGGCTTGTGCATTGTGAACGCTGCGAGCCAGATGGCCGGATAAGTCTAACAAATACTTCATTGAATTACGCCGAGTCATTTGGTAAGAATGTCCGTTCCCTACATGATATAGCGCTCTGACTTTTTATAAATAATGAAATTGTTTTTAATTTGTAGGTACTCTTTTATATAGGTAGGTATAGCAAACGCCAATTAAGTTGGCGCGAGGAGGGGTAAGTTCGCGCAGGATTAGAAGTAGTGGGGAGATTTATATTTGGTTTGACATCAAATGTCAAATAATTCTAACCTCTGAGCGTGTATCACTTATGATCCCCTAGCAAAGACATTATGTTCCGTCAAACGTCAATGACAAATGTATTCTGACAATTACTTGAGTAGTGGGGGTGGACGTTTTTAAAAACGGCTTCTGCGCACCCCCTCCTCGCGCCAACTTAATTGGCGATTGCTATATATATTTTATGTCTACTAGTTATATTTTTCGTTTGTGTGTCCTTATACTGGTGAAGAAATAATGTACATAAATGTTGAAATAACTCCTTGTATTTTTATTAAACATAAATACCTATAAATAAATATATATTATATAATTAAAATATTTTCTAAAAAGAAATGAAATTAAAGGAATCTGTTTTTGTAAACAGTTAATATTAAAATAAAAATAAGATTCTCTATAATCTAACAAAAAATATAAACGTTCTGTGAATAAAATTTACATAAAGTAGAATTCTGTGTATATAAGAGTGTAACTAAATAGAAACTAATAATGAAATTCTCAAAAAATATAATTAGATGGTATCAAAATATTAAAACAACATAGATTATTCTAAATTGTGATTTAAAAACAAAATTTGTGCAATTTTGGACGACTGAAGAGAAGTTCTTCTTTGTGTTGCTATTTGTCCAGCTTTCGAAAAGATTCGCTCACATGGTACGGATGTAGCAATTATACATAGTCTTTTTCTCACAATGTTATATAACAGAGGATACACACATTTCCTTTCCTTCCACCATAAGAGTGGATCTTGACCTCTAGGTATCAGTGGTTCCTGTAAATATTTGTCAACTTCAATTATTCCTGCCGCTGTTGGATTTTTTGATGCCCTTAAACTGACTATTTTTTTGTCAAAATTTTTCCATAATGACGAAGTGCTGGCCGAGACATTTTGCATTGTTTAAGCAGATATCACCTGTTCACTATCACTAACGGTGCTGTTAATACATATAGAGCCAGCTTTCTTTTTTAATGACGCACATGCTTTATCCGCTTTATTAGAATCAGAAAATGCATATTTTTTAAATCTCGGATCAAGAAGTGTAGCTTGAGCAATTAACTCATTATCTTCTATAGTGCTAAATCGCGTGGTTAGTTGGTCTACAACAATGTGAATCATTTCGCGAAGCTCAGGTAGCAAAGTACTATCAATATTAAAATGCCCTACATGTTGCTTCATAGTTTCAACAAATATTATAATTTTTGAAACTGATAAATTTTTTTCTGCACTAATTTTATTAGTAACTTCATTAAAAATGCCTAAAATATCAATGCTTTTTTCAATAATTGTCCAATCCGTTGGAGTTCGCATATTTATTGGTTCATGGGATAGAACAGCTAAAGTAGAAACCACTGCTTCTTTAATTTTAAAAATTCTGGTGAGCATGTCATATGTGGAATTCCACCTTGTAACAACATCTTGCTTCAACTTCAGTTGAAGCAACCCCATCTGTTCCTGTATTTGGTGAAGCTTCTCAAGAGCATGCGAACCTCTTTTAAAAAATTCTACAATTCTTTTTACTTTTTCAATTGTTGGAAATATTTTCTGTAGAGCTGTTTGTACAACTAGGTTTACAGTATGAGCAAAATAGCCTAAGTGACGCCAACCACCATTTCTAATTGCTGCTGTAATATTGGAGGCATTGTCACTCACAACCACAACTATTTTATTTTCAATATTCCAATTTTTGAATGTGTCTGTCAAGAAAGTTGATAAATGTTTTGCTGTATGACGCTGATTGAATGAAGCGCATTCTAGCAGATTTGCACAAAGTTCACTTTCCGCACTGATCCAGTGTGCTGTTACTGCCAAAAAACTTTCATTACTTACAGAGGTCCATCCATCTGTAGTTATACATATAGCAAAAGCATCTCTTAAGCGATTTTCAACCTGCAGCTTTGTTACATTAAATAATTCAGGAATTAATGAAGATGATATTATTTTACGACTAGGCAAATTGTAACCCGGACATAATAAATTTACAAATTTTCTAAATTCAGTATCTTCAACAATTCTGAAGGGCTGATATTCTTTTACTATCATTTTTATTAATTGTTTGTCGAATTGCTTGGATTTATTGGTTGCAATGGGTCTATGAACACCAACAAAGTCACTTATTGCTGTCTGTCGTGTCGATATTAGTGTAGCACCTTTGTCTGACTTTTCAGAAGCACTAGGATTATTCTCTGAAAGTGCATCGTTCACTTCACTTCCCCTACTTGTACTTGCAATTGCAGGTGATTTATCTCTGGTAGGTGCACTAGTTGCTACTACCGCAACATGTTTTGCTTTTAGATGTCGCGAAAGGTTACCGGTCGAACCGCTCCTTGCACTAATTATTTGAGAACAATAACAACGCTTGCCCTTACTATTGTCGACTATATTAAAATGATTCCAAATTTCACTTCTTTTTCTGGAACTCATTTTTACGTAAATATTTTTAAAGAAGCTATCGTTATTTAGAGAACGGACACGCTTACCACATGACGCAAAGCCCAGTGCAGTACTGGCGAAAGGCTGTATTTCTAAAATATTTAATTTTATTTATATAATTGGAAAACGAACGGGTGGTGATCTATAAAATTACGAAATACATATGTATTTGTTGAAAAGTTGTATTTTTAAAATTTTTAATTTTATTTCTATAATTGGAACATTTTTATTTGTTCATTTTGTCGTTCAAGTTGAGTAAAGGAGTATTGACTAGCAATAGTTTCTCAAGGTTTTCTTCTGTCAATTTTGTTCTCTTTGAATTAAGTACATCCTTATAAATAGAAAAGTCCTTTCTACATCGCAACTGGTTATAGGTGCATACTGGAAATAATTGGAAATACTGGAAATAATTGGAAGATGTTGCTTAAATGAAAAGAAAAGGGATGTACGTGCTATTTCTCTTACGAAATACGATAAACTTATTTATTTTATCTACGTACACGACACCACTGACAAACACTATATTCTCCGAATACAATAGCTGGGTTGTCAATTGTTATCGCTGCGAGACCAGGTGGCCGAGTAAGCCAAACAAATACTTACTTGAATTACGCCGGGATGTACTGAGCGACGTTATACACAATTCCAATTGCCGATTGCGTTTTATGGAAATTGCATCCGTTCTCTAGTTATAATAGTATAAACTTGAATAAAAGACAATTTGTCTTCTGTAATATAATTGAAATAGAAAAATTGATGCGTCATATCAAATACAATATAATGCCGTATCTAACAGTGGAATAGTGTATGCCATTGTATATAGCATGAAAGGATATCTGATTCAAACACATGCATATTGTCTAATCTCCAAACAAATTTATATTAATAAAATAATAAGCGTTGAATCATGCAACGTGTATAATATTGTATTTCATTGAGTGGATAATAATAATAATAATTAAAGACGGCAGACTATGTGCCCATACTATTAAATTTAATAATACACATAAGGTGTATTAGATAAAAATGTAGATTTTACAAAATTAGGGCAACTTTTTACCAATACTGAAGATCCATTGTACAGATACAAAGAGCACTTTAACTATGCAAATATAACATCTCTCAACGTCGAACAATCCTTCTCAGTATATAAACATATATATATATATATATATATATATATATATATATATATATATATATATTAAATTTAGTATATTATATTAAATTTGACAGTGTGGGCACATAGTCTGCCGTCTTTAATAATAATGCTTTGAACGTCTTTTTTTTAAATTCTTTCAATATGCACTATCTACCAATCAATACGATTGTGGGCAAAATATTTTTTTATGAATTTTGGTTATGAATTTCGGATGAAAATATAAACCCGCCAACCGATATCAAAATTACGAGTACGTTTACTACGAGCACCCATTATGAATTTCTTTTATTTCTATGAAACGAAATTAACCCTTGCTTATTTACAGCATCGCAATGAAAATATTGATTTGGTAAAAAAAATGATTGTTTCTGGTGTTTTATTTTAAATTAATTAATTGCATTTGAATATAATACGAATTTACGACATATTTAATAATTTGTTGTTAAAGTAGAATATATGTATTTCAAATAGTCAGTAGTTAAGCGGGTGAATCTAAATGTGACATGAATGACATGATATTAAATGTTTCAATTGATTCAAATGATTCATTGAACCGAATCAGCTAGATGATCGGGAGTTACTGAATCGAATCACTAAAGTGAACCGGACTGCTCACCTCTAATCTAGTCCAAAGCGAAAACAGACTAAAGAAAAAGCCTGTCATAGATATTGATGATTTTAATCATTATGCAATTAGAAACACAGTTTATGACATGTATAAAAACAGTAGTTTAAAGTAATTTAGTACTTATATTTATAAAATAAATATTTCAATTAATTACAGAACAGCATATTACGATTTCATCTTTGAATACCCTCAATGAAAAGGAACTTTTTTCTGTTGATAATACATCTTTATGAAGAATATTGCATGGAATAGGTTTTCATTACAAGAAGGATGATCTAAATCGAGCATTAATGGAATTCCCACATATTGTATTAAAATGTGGGCCAAAGATAAGATCCTTCCAACAGACCGTAAAATTTATAAAACTTTAGAAATCATTAAAGGACCTCAAAGGAACTAATTTACCATATAAACTAAGGGTTGGAAACGTACCCTTAGGTCAAATAAAAAAAAAAAAAAAACTAACCTTACATTTTCTATATTTTTAATACGTCCAGAACACGTTAAATACAGGATAATCGTGTAAATTGTGTGTGCTACTGTTCAAATAAAATATCGCTTTAAACTATTTATGCTATACCAATCTTCCTTTTGTTTAAATAATCTCGTAAAATGATGTTAAAAATTGTTATTTTTAGGGTCCATTTTCGCTTAAAAATTGACATTATCATAAACGTTAGCTATTTCAGACCGCCAAATTAAACATTTACTAATAAATATTACTGTTATGATATCTATCTAATCAATTAATTTTTTCTCTACGTCAATTGTAAAAAAAAACCTAGGGCGGCCAGAGGCCACGAGTTAACCAAAGCGACGCCACAGTAAACCTGCTTCCAAAACGCCCAAACAGGGGGAGGGGGGGCAGTGACATGCGATCGCTATTATTTTCATTTTTTTTTTAATTTAAAATAATTCACATATATCCAATCCTTGACGTTTGGAAAAATTTACTTGAAATGGATACATAAAAATATTAATAGTAAAACTTTATGTGTTTAAGTTGGCAGTCTGGAATTGCAAACGTTTATAATAATGTCAATTTTTATGCGAAAATGGACCCTAAAAATAACAATATTTAACATCGTTTTACGAGATTATTTAAACAAAACGAAGATTGGTATAGCATAAATAGTTTAAAGCGATATTTTATTTGAACAGTAGCACACACAATTTACACGATTATCCTGGATTTGACGTTCTGGACGTATTAAAAATATAGAAAATGTAAGGTTATTTTTTATTTTTATTTGACCTAAGGGTACGTTTCCAACCCTTAGTTTATATGGTAAATTACTTCCTTTGAGGTCCTTTAATGATTTCTAAAGTTTTATAAATTTTACGGTCTGTTGGAAGGATCTTATCTTTAGCCAAAATGTGTTACGTTCTTGCAACAATGTGTTCATATGAAACATGAGCATTTATTGTTTAGTTTCTTCGATTAAACCTAGGTTTTCCAAGATGGAACTATTTGCAAATCTTTACAAAATGAGTCAATATAAACAGTAAAGCTACAAAAGAGGGTGGTAAAAGGTACAATCTATTACTAACAGAATATTATTAGTACGTAAAGTGTATTTATCATAACTGAATTGATTCGGCTTTTACTTGATGTAGATCCAGAATTTAAAATAGAAATAAAACTACGTTTCAAATATTCAGTTTTTAATATTCAGTCATAACACAATTATTTCGCCAACACAGTGGCTTCCTCAGGTACTTACAGCTAAAGAGCATGTTACAAACTAAGCCACTGTGTTGGCGAAACAATTGTCGTGTTACGATTAAATATTAAAAAAATGAAGATTTGAACCGTAGTTTTATTTCTATTTTGTATTTATCTTGTTATAGGTACATTGTATTACATGCACGCAATTCTAATGGATTTATTCCTGAAGCTGAATTAATATTTACAACAAATAGACAGCATCTGGGCCACCACGGTGACTGGAACAGGAACAATTTCTTATACTGGTTTGAACATCAACTTCTTGTGAATTTATAAGAACCCTCCACAATTGCTTTAGATAATGCCCGTTATCATAGTACTATTAAAAATAAAAGTGATATTCAATAAAAATTATATTCATTGGGTTTTGAAAGGCAAGACATATTGCCATTTATAATCAATGAAAGTAATTCTGATTCTGAAGACAGCATAAATGTTTAATAAAATTAGTATTTCATATTAATATTGTCTTCTTTTTATTTATATCATATGTTTATCACAATGTTACAAGCCCTTAATCTCTAAGTATTTTGATTTTCTGTATATTATTTTTGTATATGTAGTCCAAAATAAATAAATTCACATATACATTTTTATTTTGTTTGTAAAAAGCGATCAAGATAATTTGTAATAGATTCAACCTTGAATCCGAAATTGTAGGTCGTAAAAACATTCGTCCTCAGGTGCATAGTTTACATTTACTGTTGTTATTTTAGCTGTCAACTGACATTTTACTTGACGCGCAAGGATATAGTCGTTTGCATATTCGTTCTGTATACGTAATTTGCCATTTGCTTCATACATTTATTTATTATTATTATTGTATTCTTAGCTGCTACGGAAAAGTAATTTTAAGTAATAAAAAAACAATAACGTTTTCTAAAAGTAAAAAATCAATAATTCTGGAAAATCAATTTAAATTTTAAAACTTAAGGGCGCCCATTTCAAGTAACGAACAAACCCTCACGTCTCTCTCCTCCCGATCGGCAGGTATTAGAGGGATATGAGGCTGTTCGTCAATTTGTTGGCATTTGCGGCAATTTCCGACGACATAGCCATATTTCCTAAACGCATTTACGATCCTTTCAATCGTCGAATGCGAAGGAATAGGCCGATTTAAGTACTCTACAGCAAATAAATCAGCGGTTGTTCAAAAGGAATTACCGGCAAGATACCACGAAACTATTTGTACCTTCTCTGCGGTTGTATACACTGACATGATAACTAGTAACTACCTTAACGTTTGCACAGCTAGATACGAATGACGGGCAATCTATTGCTCTCGATCATAGGACTTATGTATGCGCGCGCGGAGTGGCATCGTACATACGTTGCCACATCGCATTACGTTCCATACGTATATTGTTGCGTATGTCCCGTAGCGGGTTGGACCTATCGGTATATATTTTTTGTTTGTTTGATATATATATAATGTGGCTAGAATTACTTTAAATTAAATTACTTGTATAGTTTTAATAAATCTAAGGATGAGTACATTGCAATTCAAATAAATTAAAAAAATCGTAAATAAAGAATTTCAGTGCATTGTAAACATTGATATTTAATTGCCGAAATAATAACAATAAAAAGTCTACTTGTAATAACTAAAGGCCGGATTATATGCAGTTTGCATAATATATTGCATTTTGTATTTTATTTTCATATTTTGCAGTAATTCAACATGTATTTGCATATTTTGTAGTAATTCAGCATTTTTGCATATTTTAAGTATCCGAGTTTTATTTATTTACTAAATCAAATTTATTATAGGCATTACTAAAAATATGTCGTGGATGTAACAAACAAACAAAAATTAAGGAGCTCTCTTTAAATTAAAAATAGCATTCTATTAAGCCTCTTCCTGTTACATTTCTGATAAGCGTCTCCAAAAATTTATTAATGCTCTTCCCATACATCCAGGCTGAGATCAAATTCCAGGAAAAGCTTCTTTGTTATTCGGAGAAATTTATTCCCATATTCGAAAGTAATTTTATTTTAAACGTCAATTTACGTTGACTTTTCGAAGTGTAAACTTGTGAGTTGTGATATATAATAGCAAAAATGCCGAAAATAGCGATTGTGCCTGGATGGATTGCACCTTATTCAGAATGGATGGAGAAAAAGTGTTTTGCGTAGCATGCTGCAAGATTGTGAGTAAAATTTTAAGTTTATTTCCGCTTATTAATTAATAAATTTTTTAATTATTCTTTATCTTTTGCTAACATTTATATTATAAGAAAACAACCGATGATGTGATATTTTTTTTGCAGATTACAAGTGCGAGAAAGTTCCAAGTCGACCAACGTATGAAAACTCCATCTCATGCTGCAAAACTAACAAAGTTGAAATTGGCGAAGAAGAGTCAGCAAACATTACCGCAATGTTTGCCATCAACTTCCAAAAAATCGAAACAAGAACAATTTAATGAAGATTTGTGTAAAATGTTTGTGTCGGCAGATATTTCACTACATAAATTAAACAACTTAAATGTCAAGTTATTTTTGCAAACGTACATCAGCAAATATAAAATTCCTGGCGAGATCACGTTTAGAAAAAATTATATTCGCTGTATCTATGCAGAAACATTGAATAGCATTAAGATGGTTGTTGCACACAATTATCTTTATAAAACTACTGATAGTGTGAGCCGATACCTAGTTCATTTAACGTATCGCTTCCAGCAAAATCTTATTTAATTTCATCCAAGCAGTTGGAAAGGCAAATAATTTGACAATAACAAGGTTTATACAGGAAGAACTGGTAACTTTCTTCTTACCGGAGTCGATTCCAACAGAGAAAATTCTATTGTTTTTGACGGATACTGCACCATACATGGTAAAGGCAGATTTCAACTTGAAAATCTTTTACCCAAATTTAATTCATACAACTTGCTTGGCGCACGGATTAAATCGTGTTGCAGACCATTTTCCCTTAGTAAATACTTTAATTAGTAGTTTTAAGAAAGTATTTTTGAGGGCTCCATTACGAGTTCAGTTTTACAAACAACATCTACCAGGTGTTCCGCTTCCTCCTCACTTAGTAGTCATACGATGGGGAACGTGGTTGGAAGCTGCTATTTTTCATGCAAATCATTATGAAGGAATAAAGACAATTATTAAGGATCTTGATAGGGATGCACAATCTGTGATAGACGCTCAAAAGGCGTATTCGAGTAAAGAAGGACCTTAACAGTTGGCGTTTATTAAAGCCAATTACAGTTTTATTTCCACTTCTATATTGCAGTTGATGTCGCTAATCGAGAGCGTTGAAATAATATACAAATTTGAAACGTCATGTTTTGATGTTAAAGTAGGAGTGGAACAATCCGTGTATGAAAAATTTTTAAGTATAATAGGAAAAATCAGCGTTTTAAATAGCTAAAGGACATTGCTTATACCTTGTGTGGTGATTCAGTAGAAAATATTGAGTTGACAATAGATGATATTTCTAATTTTAAATATGCTCCTATAACAATCGTCGACGTAAACGAACCTTTTCAATATAACGGGTGTTCAGAAACATTCGAAGTCAAAGTAGTCCTTGAAAATATGAAGTCATGTCTGAGATAGATTGATTTTTGACAGACAACAGTTGACATTTAATAATTATTACCAATCAGATACTTACCTAAGTAAAGATTTTTTGTTCAGAGCCCACTTGACTTCGAATGTTTCTGAACACCCGTTATAAATACATGTTTTCAGACAAGCGTCACAATTTTTCTGTTGAAAACTTTGAGAAATATGTGATTCTAAATTGTTTCCATAGTTAATTATGTTGTAAAATGTTCTAAATAAACTTTTAATAAACATAATAGAATATTTTTTTCTGCAGTATTCCATTTTCTAACATTCCTCGTAATTTTTACCTGCATATTTTTCATAAGGAAGTGCATATTTAGGCTAAAACATTTGCATATTTTCAGGTTTTTTTTTTGCCTTTAGTATAGCAAACGCCAATTAAGTTGGCGCGAGGAGAGGTAAGTTCGCGCAGGATTAGAAGTAGTGGGGAGATTTGTATTTGGTTTTACATCAAATGTCAGATAATTCTAACCTCTGAGCGTGTATCACTTTATGATCGCCTAGCAAAACCATTATGTTCCGTCAAACGTCAATGACAAATGTATTCTGACAATTACTTGAGTAGTGGGGGTGGACTTTTAAAAAACGGCTTCTGCGCACCCCCTACTCGCGCCAACTTAATTGGCGCTTGCTATAAGTAGTAATAACTTTCTCTACATGTGACACCTCACTGCGATCTCTGTTACAGTAGCATCGCAGTTGAGAACATGTTAGTTATGCGTGGCATTCCTACCTTTATCACAGACACTGACATCACCGACGACTTGACTGACCAAGGCTACCCGACAATAAAAATAAAACGCATGAACGGTAAACACGGAATACCAGCACCACTTGTATTAATCGAACTGACGGGACAATACAAACCAATCTACAACATACGCGACTGCTGCGGACTATCAATTAAAATCGAACCACTAAACAAACGGACAGACATAATACAATGTCACAAATGCCAGACTTTCGGACATCACCAAAAAAACTGCAATATAAATTACAAATGCATGAAATGGGGAGACGAACACTCGACACATTTATGTACAAAGACGAAAACAACCCCACCAAAGTGTGCAAACTGCGGTGGTCCTCACCTATCCACTTTCATAAACTGTCATAACAATCCAAACAACCCTGCAAACAAAACCACACCCAAACCTAAATACATACCAGCACCACCCCCAACAACTAATCCCTGGACTCAAAGACAAAAAAACACAACACTTAACACAGTTGACGAATTAGCACTTGCCTTAGGCAATATGCTAATAACTTTACACTCGACAAACGCAACAAAAGAACGAATACAATACTTCGTAACACAAACACAGACAATAATAAACATTAAACACACACACAACTGAAACGCAAAAAAAAAAATGCGATGATGACCAGAAAGCGAACACACATGACTTAAACGCAAAAAAAGCGACTGACACACAGACTTTACACACACAACACACACAGGACCGCACAAAAACACAACAACGCTCGATTAAATCAGACTCAAACACGTCACAACCCTCGGAGATACGAAACAACGGAGTGGAAATGGAGGCAACTTCGACCACAAAACAAAATTCAACGACTCATACTACTCCACATGTGTCTAAGGCTCTTGTATTTTGTCAAATTAATTTTTATTAGAAATGATTTATGTAACGTGTGTTCATTTCAAAAGTCAATCTAGGTTACTTTGAAATTTTGATAGAATAAGACGCAAATATATTAGTATGTGTTTGTTGTTCCGTAAACGTAAATCCAAATGACATTTGATAATGTCAATCACAAATATCAGTTAGTGCATAAAATAATCGTGCGTCGATTCTGGTTTAAATAAATTGCTTCTCAGTTTTAAAATGGCTTTCACTTTAGAACACATAATTTTTTTAGTCCAGGCTTATTTTCGAAGTGGTAATAAAATTGATGGTTTATGGATTTATTCAGTTCAAGATTGCATGGTAGAATTTCAAGTTGAGTTTCCACATTTTATAATAGATTATATACAATTTAAGAGTACTTTGGATAGAACTTTAAAACTTTTTTCTGAAACTGGTAGTCTCTTAAGAAAATCAGGCAGCGGAGCAGTTAAGAAACGTACACCTCAAGTTGTCAATCGTGTTGAAGAAATAATGGAAAATGAACCACAAACATCTGTTCGACATTTGAGTCAACAAATAAACCTTTCTGTTAGTACAACTCACAAGTTATTAAAAAATGATATGCAACTTTATCCATACCGTGTAACAACAGTAAAAGAATTGTTAGAAATTGATTACCCACGTAGACTACAGTTTTGTAATTGGTTTGTAAATATGAACAATAATGGAAAACTTTCGCAAAGAGTAATCTTTACTGATGAAGCATGGTTTTATAAAACGGGATACCTAAATTCACAAAATACAAGAATTTGAAGTAGTGAAAATCCACATGTAATTAATGAAGAATCGCTACATCCAGAGAAAATTGGTGTTTGGGCAGCGATAAGCCAAAGGCGAATCATTGGACCAATATTTTTTCAGGGAACGTTAACTGCTCAAAGGTACCGTACGGAAATTTTACAATCATTTGTCAATCAGTTGCATGATGCATAAATGCATATTTCCAACAAGACGGAGCACCTTGTCACTGTACTGCAGAATCTTTGGATTATTTAAGAGAATTTTTTGACGAGCGTATAATTAGTCGAAATACTGAAATTGCCTGGCCTGCACGTTCATGCGATTTAACACCTTGCGACTTCTTTTTGTGGCCTTATCTAAAAAATAACATATTTCGAACACCTATATTGAATATGAATGATATGCTACAGAGAATCGAACAGAAATGCATGGAAATTAATAACAATCCAGTAATGTTGCAGAATATCACCAGAAATTTTGAACGGAGGATTTTAAAGTGCATTGATCTTGAAGGACAACATTTTCAACATTAGTTATAGTTTTCAATAAATACCTATTAGGTATTTGGTATTTATTTGTATGTATGAAACTGTCAAAATATACGATCTCGTAGGTTAAGTAGTAAATTTTAATTTACGACATACTTCAAAATGTTCTCAGTAAATCACATGCTACTAGATTGACTTTTCAAATGAACACTTGTTACTAATACCAGGAAATTTTCTATGCACTAACGGTGGCCTAAAATACTTGATGTTTAATTTCGACCACAAATATAAAAAATTTCACCAGGAATAAAAGTTTTTTGTGCGCCACAGCTATAGAGAAAATAAAGTGGTACCTCCTTGGTTTAATGAGTTTAATGTCCTTTACAATCGTTTATATTAATGCCCACAATTTTAGTTTGTCTTATTATTTTTATTATTATTAAATTATTCGGAACAGTAAAGCTAATAGTAATTTTATGTTATTTTTCTTTTAATAATAGTATAGAGTAAAATTATTTTCGAATGAGACTGGCGCAGAAACACATTTTAGTAATTAGAAAGAGAGCCACCTCATAAATGAGAGAAACAGCTAGTAGTATAAATCCGTGTACTATACGAGCCACAAACGTTTATCGATTATTTGTCAGTCGATACCAGGCATTTGATCTGTGTGTTTCGTTATGGTCTTGTACGTACATTGCTCCCGCTGCCGACTGCTGCGACTGCTCAATGTTTTTAAGGTGTTCAGTATTTTTGTAATGTCATCGCTCGCGCATCTTCAGTCTCATCCGAAAGTAATTTTACTCTAGCAAGCGCCAAATAAGATAGCGAGCGGTGGGAGTAAGTCCGCGCAGCGTTAGAAATAGTGGGAAACTTTGTATTTGGTTTTACATAAAGTTCCAAGTAAGTGGGTGAGCGCGTTTTTAAAAACGACTATAGCGCATCCCCACCGTTCGCCATCTTATTTGGCGCTTGCTATACCTAACAAAGCCTTTATTGCCCAACATTTCTTAAACACAGGAGAATCTTATTGGAGTTGAACAATAGATATTGGTATAAAAAATAATTGTAAAATGTATATACTTCAAAAATATTTGAAAAAATAATATAACTAAAATTAAGTGAATAAATATACTGTAATTAATTAAATAATGGTAACTGGAGATAGTATATCAATTACATTCCTTTGACTAGAACTTTATTATAATCTATTGTTTACATACATTTTACATATTACGCATGAATTTATGAAAAATTACCACAATAATGTGCTAACATTGAGAATGTATGAATTTTCCTTATTTCTTATGTAATTCCTAACAATTTATAGCATTTATAGTATAGTAAAGCTAATTTAATCTAATCTCTACGGAAAGAATATGAAATCATTTCCTGTTCAGAGAGAAAGAAATTAAAATAATCAAATTTATTAATGTAGGTATAGCAAGCGCCAATTAAGTTGGCGCGAGGAGGGGGTGCGCAGAAGCTGTTTTTAAAAACGTCCACTCCCACTACTCAAGTAATTGTCAGAATACATTTGTCATTGACGTTTGACGGAACATAATGTCTTTGCTAGGGGATAATAAAGCGATATACGCTCAGACGTTAGAATTATCTGACATTTGATGTAAAACCAAATACAAATCTCCCCACTACTTCTAATCCTGCGCGAACTTACCCCTCCTCGCGCCAACTTAATTGGCGTTTGCTATACTGTTCAAATATATAAATAAAAATACAGGAATAACATTAATCTAAGGTTGTGATACATATTATTATCCTATTCGATAATAAGTAAAATTAGAACACAAGATAGTGTTGTTTTTATTATTGAAATCGGTTCATTAACTAGAAGTGTGAAAATATAAACATACATAATATTTTTATAATTTGTTTAATTTTCGAAACTGTCACCCAGAAAATTCTTTGTATAAAGTCATGTCAGTGCTTTGGTTTTGATTTCTATAATTCAATGGTTCCGAATTAATGTAACTACGGTCGTAGGTCATTTATATATGATCAAAATTAGGTCATAGTATGATGTCATAATTGTTTATAGCTGTGCAATCAGCTTTAATGACCAGTAAATGAGCGGTAGATATGGAAAGTGAAATCACGCAGGAACCTCATAACCTTCCTTAAATAATAATTTGAATTTACTATTACGAATGATTGAATAAAAATGGTTTTCGAATCGTTGGTTACAGATGTTTTGAATCGTGTATTGGGAGATTATGTAGAAAATCTTGACAGTAAACAATTAAAAATTGGAATATGGGGAGGTAGGCTATATAAAAGAAAATCCAAATTTTGCGGATATATATAGTTTGAAATTGTAGGGGATGTTGTTCTTAAAGATTTAATATTAAAGCAATCTGCCCTGAATGATTTAGATCTTCCAGTACAAGCAGTATATGGACGTTTATGTAAGTGAAATTTTAAGAAGAAAAACTATTTATATCAATATATTTTTTACAGCAAAGTTGATATTAAAAATACCTTGGAAAAATCTATATTATTCCTCTGTAGAGGCAACTGTTGAAGGCCTATATTTACTCATTGAACCAAATATTCAAGTCAAATATGATGCCGAAAAAGAAGAAAAGAAATTATTTGAGGCAAAACAAGCTGCTCTTGCACGAATTGAAGAAGCTAAGAAGAAAGAATTAGATAGTGGTTAGTTATAAATAAGTGTATGTTTGAAGAATATTTTATATGTATCTAATGTTAGGTAAGAAAAAAGTGGATGACACTCTCGTTGAAAAATTAACTACACAGATTATAAGAAATGTTCAAATAAATATTAAAGATATACATATAAGATATGAAGATAGGGTTACTAATCCAGGCCACCCTTTTGCAATGGGTATAACTCTTGGCAAGTTAATTGTGCAAACAACTGATTCTGAATGGGTTCCTGCAATAGTATATGAAGATAAAAGTTTTATTAAGATACATAAAGTAAGTTTTGTCCTTCTAAGTAAAAAATTGGTAATATTTTAGTATTTTAATAGGTTGTAAATTTGGAAGGTTTAGCGGTGTATTGGAATTGCAATACTTCAATGTATAATACATTGCAATATGTTGATTTAATATCTCGTTTACATAATGAAATCCCCACAAAAACGACGATACCAGAAAATTATAATTACAGTAAGTTATATAATTTTTTTTGTGGATTTAGTATTTTATTGCTTGTATTTTTAGTTTTAGGCCCAATAAATTCATCAGCTAGACTGAAATTAAATCCTAAGCCCGAATATGATGAGCCGCCCTTTTCAATACCCAAAGCTATAGCAAACTTAGAAATGGAAAAATTATCTGTCGGTGAGTCCAATTCAAATTTTTGTAACCTAAATAATAAGTCATTATTTGTTTCCTTATTGTTCTTATATGTTTGTAGCAATGTCGATCATTCTTAAATTTAAATCCTTTAAAATATAATATACTGCTGATTCTACACAAATATTATGGTTAATCATTACAAACACTTGTTTAATATTATCATGTTATTTGAAAGTATAATTAATAAACTATTAGAACTAAAAGATAATCTATTAGCACATGAAGTGCTAGGGAAATGTTAAATGATCATAAAATTTAAAAAAATACATATATCAGTGTAAAGAAATTTCTTACAAATATTCCAGAATTAAAACAAAAAGGAAGATAGAATGCGGTTAAGGTACTTAGTTCTGAAGAAGAAATTTTTTTTTTGAGGAATTCCTAACTTGCAAAATATAAACACCCATTAAATACAGTAGTTCTATTTATTGATTTTCAATAAATATTTGATATAGTCAAAAAAGTGCTGTTTGAACTGATACTGAGCAGGAGAATAGTGAAGATAACAAATAGGGATTGGATTTTATGTAGTTGTGGACAAAAAATAAGAACAGTTAATTTTTTAATGCTATTATACAGTGTGATCACAAATCTCTGATTAAGTTGGTGTGCCTGAAATATTGGTCTTGAAGCAGGAGAATTTAACATTTATTTTTGGTCATTCATTGGCGCCACATTGAAATATGATATTAAATTAATTACCTGCATATTATGTACTTTATTCTATTTATTGTCAGTAGATTTTCTAAGTATCTAAAGGCTTAATAATGTTAGCAGCAACTAAATAAAATGGAAACGTTTTACAGAATGTGTTTATTATAAACAAACGTTTAAAAAAATACATTTTTATAAACTACCCGTAAACAGAACAGTTTAATATATACTCTGTACTGTAAGTTCCGATTTTTTAAGCTTGCTTCCCCTCCACATTGTTGCCGGTTAACTGACAATTACAGAACAGGTTATGTCTGATGTCACTTACGTGATATATGGGTTATGTTTTTGTATTGATCCATGCTGATCACGTAGTAAGTAATGAAGTAAAGACCTATTCATGAAATTTTAGAAGTTGTTCAAGTAATTTATAACTACCTACATAATATATCAAATAGAAAAGAGCTAATATTGCTTCCCATATAATTCTGCACATGAAACAACAATTTATAATCATCGGTACATGAAATAAATTTAATAGGAGAACGCATTACTTTGCTTGAATGGTTTAGTTCATATAATTAAAGAGGATAAGAAACAGCATGAATATTATAGGAGTCAGCAATAAAGAATGTATGAACATAATCCAATAAGTTAAGTAAAAAAGTTTATAAACAAACTATTTATTTGAATAGTGAACTACAGAGTATCTATTTACAACAATTAAAAAATATTTTGTAATATCAATGCACTAATTCATTGCAAACATACGAAACTCATTAATAATGAGTTTCGTATGTTTCGTGTGTAATATGTATATATAATGAGTCATTATAACGGGTGTTCATTTGAAAAGTCAATCTAGTAACATGTGATTTACTGAGAACATTCTGAAGTATGTCGTAAATTAAAATTTACCACTTAACCTACGAAGTCGTATATTTTGACAGTTTCATACATACAAATAAATAACAAATGTAATTGACATTATCAAATGTCATTTGGATTTACGTTTACGGAACAACAACCACATACTAATATACCATGAGCTTAACATAACGCTGTACATACTCCAACCGACGTTGTTATGGAGACCATTCAATAGATGTGCATATTACAGGTGTATGGTATGTTACACGAAGTTACTGAATAATTTAAAATCGTACATTGTCAATTTAGTGAATGTTGTTATGGTTACTTACAGAAAAAATATTTTTTGAGCACAGTGAATAATATAAAATTGTACATATGAAAAACACGCTAGTTTAACTTATTTTGTGTTTTAATTTATAATACATTTAGTACATCTTATAATACATTTCTTCAAAAAAACCTTAAAATAAAACTTTTACTAATTCTACGCAAGATGTTCAAAAATATTGCCGTTAACAGCCTAATCTATTATAAAATTCATTTAAAACGTTGCTTATTTGTTGAGGGGTAATTTCCCGAGAAGCCCCCTGAATTCTATTTTTGAGCTCTTCAATGCTGGAACATTGTTGTACACTGAAGATTTCACCCTTCCCCAGTAAAAGAAATCCAACGGATTTAAGTCTGGAGACCTTGGTGGCCAACTAGTTGGTCCCCCTCTTTCGATCCATCGATTAGGAAATCTTTCACTTAAAATTTGGATAACATTTCTCGAATAATGAGGCGGTGCGCCATCGCATTGGTACCAGATTTGCTCTAAATTTTGATCATTTAATGCTGGAATAATTATATTCCGTAGTAATTGACAATATTTTTCTGCATTTAGGTTACCATCGATAAAAAATGGGCCTATAATACTATTATTAATGATTCCTGCCCAAACATTTACTTTTTCAGGATATTGCGTTCTCGTTACGTTGTACAAATGTAAATTTTCCTTCGACCAGTACCTACAGTTTTGCCGATTAGGTTCCCCGTGTTTAATAAATGTCGCCTCATCAGTGAAGAGAATTCTTTTGAGAAAATCGTTGTCAGTATTTATTTTGTCAAATAAATTTTCGCAAAAGCGTATTCGTCCTTCATAATCATGTGGCCTTAATTCTTGATGCATCTGGTACTTAAATGACTTATACTTGTGCTTTTTCAAAATCTTTAAAACGGTCCCTTGGCTTATGCCCATTTCCGAAGCAATTTTTCTAGATGTTGCGCACTTGTGTGCCACATAAGCCACAACATTTAATTCCAAATCTTCTGTTATTACTCTTGGTCTTGTAGATCGTTTTTTACTGTGGATAGTATTGATACAACCAGAAGTTTTCAATTTATTAATTGCATTTGCTATCGTTGAATGACTAGGAATAGGTCTATTTGGATACTGGACACTAAACAGAGCTGCAACTTCGCGTAACGATGATCCTTCTAAATACCACTTATAAAATTGAATTTGTTTCTCTGTTGTGTACATTGTGAGTAATTAAAAGACTCTATAAACAAATTTAACGTTTTAATACTGACAGAAGTTACACAAATTATGTTTATGAAACTGACGTAACTATGGTTTTCAGAAAAAGTTAGCTGTAATTAATCTAAAGCATGTACAGCGTTGTATTAAGTGGTATATGCGTCTTATTCTATCAAAATTTCAAAGTAACCTAGATTGACTTTTCAAATGAACACACGTTATATACATATTACACAAATACAGTAATGACACCACTTACTTTAAAATCTATTGATACAAATTACACATAGCATTATTAGAGACGTTATTTTTGGGGTCTTTACTTAAAATTAATCAGAATCATCACTATCACTTGAATCAAAATAAATAATAAATTCTGCCATTTCATTTTTATCGATCACCCTTTTCCACCAGTCTTCTATAATTATTCCACACTTCTGGTGTTACATGTTAGAGTACATCCTGCCATAATCTTTAAACCTTCTCTGCCCCTTTCCCATATATCCCTATATTATCGTAATATTTTTTCGCAATTCCCCATATATTTTCAATTGCATTGAATGTACAGTGATATGGGGGTAATCTAAGTACGTTGTGTCCATACTTTTCAGCCAACTTATCTGCCACATACACTTTTCTTGGTCTATGCCTTAAATTAAATAATTTAGTAGTGCTAATTACAGAATTAAAAAAAAAACTAACCACGTAACAAGTTGCAGAAGTTGTGGTTTCAAAGAGTTGTCATGATATTATATTCTATTTTCATTTAACTAATCTGGATGATATCAATCTTTTTTCACATAGAAGTTGGGATACTTTTTTCAGTAACACTATGATGTTCTTCAAACCAAAGCAGAAAGTTATTTGAGTTCATTTACCCATGATAGGATGATGATCATTTTCTTTTGATGAAAGTGTAAGCAATGCTCTAGGTATAAATCTTTTTCCATTACCAGCATAAACAATAATATATCTAGAAAGCATATTATATTAACTGCTATACATTTGTAATACTAATCGTTCATTAACCTTAGCTCATAAACTTTAGTCCTTTGATACTCTAACATTCTGATCTTGCCACATCTACGTATAGTGCTATTTTAGAAAATCTATGTTTCATCTAAAAAAACAAGGCCCCACAAATAATTCACATTTTTATTTTTAATGTAACCAACCAGAAAATCTACTCAACCAAGAATAATATGAGATTGTTCCATTAGTGCTCTGCAAGGATCAACTTTTTCCAATGGAAACTAATATTACGTAAAATTATTGATAAAGATGTTCTACCACCATGTTGTTCTGAAAGATATACATATGATGTGATTATGATATAATGATATACAAAGAAAATGGATTTACTATTTCAAGACCTATCATATATTTATTACGAATAGCCATTTGACCAAAGTCATCAATATTAGTGACTGGTTTTTTACGATCTCGTATTTTTTTTGGGACTGCTTAAGGTTGTACCTTCCTTGATATCTTTCGATATAGCGGAAACAGTACTAGAATAAAGTAGCAAAGCATCAGCAAGTCGCTGCGAATATATTAACTTTTTTCAAAGCAAATGTCCTTTTTAACGCATATATTTTATCTTTCGTATATCCCTTGAACCACCATATTATCACGTTATTTCTTAAAATAGCAAATCTAAGAAGCAACAAGCTTCTTTGATTGAGAATTCAAACATTTCGGCATTCAGAGGTTAGATCTCTTTGACACCGAACTTTTCACCAGATAAGCAGAAGATTACAGATTACTATTGCGATGTGAGTGTTGTTTTGAAAACAAAAAACTGTTAAGATTGATATAAAAACTTGAAGTTTAAATAAAAGCGGGAATAAGTAGATAGTAGTAAGGAGAAACCCGTAGTAATTAATTCAAACTAATTCAAATGTAAATTGTCAATAGCGATTTTTATGTTGCAAACGCTCATTTTGGAGGGGGTAATATGCGATTACATTTGATTTTGAATACTGGCATGTAGATAGTGAAATTGAATATTATGATGCCTTCCTAAATCTCCTTAATTTAGTGAATTTTGGAACTTAGAGTGAACGGAGTATACATGAAGAATGAATGTAGGACATACATATAGCATCGCTGTAATGCATGTATTCTTTCAGGGTTGACCAAACTTCAATATAGAGACATAATTGCATTTGCTGATTCAATGGATTTGATGACAAAAGGTATACCGTTTAGGAAGTATCGTCCAAATGTGCCATATAAAGGTCACTATAAAGAATGGTGGAAATTCGCTTACACTTGTATATTAGAAACTGAGATAAGAAGAATTCGAAATAATTGGAATTGGGAACATCTTAACAAGCATCGGCAATTATGTAAGGAGTATGCAAAATCCTATCAAACTACACTGCAGAACAAGAAGGTAATGTGTTTTTAATTTAATGTAATACAGAAATCTTAGCACTGAGTCATTTAATTCGTTTCATACTCGATTAGGACAAAACGAACTTACGATTAATAGAATTAGGTGATTTAATGAAAATACTTAATTATAGTGTATTTGCGATTCCAGACGAGGCACGTTATAGTCATTAATATCAGAAGCAGTAACCAAAAGGTCACAAGTTACTAACATACGGATCATGTTATTGCTGCAATTAGGGTATACTGTGCCTTCATTTAATAATCTAACATGACACTTACGCAACCAGTTTAACAGATTGCTAATAGTCTGAATAAAAGCCCCCAACTTGAAATAAATATGTTTGAAATGTCATGAAAGTTTTATAAGAAGACATAAAATATCATAATCTTCCTTTGTGAATCAAACCAGACATTTTATTAATAATAAAAGAGGTAGCATTACATTATGATATGATGATTTTTATTGTACAGATTGTATTTATTATTTATCGTAGTAAATTTAATATTTACAATAAATGTTGAAAATGTTGTCGCTACATTGATGCCACAACAAACGTGCATTGCAAATTGGGTTGCAGAAGTGTCATGTTACGATATTAAATGATGGCGCGGTATGTATTATGTTACCGACCCTGTCATTATTCGTATTGTTCTTTGCATGTTGTTTTCTGTTATTTAAATTTATCAACCATAACCTAAAAAGCATTCAATGGAAAAATATAAATAAAACTTAGCAACGCTGTGTGACGCGACTATGACGTATCACGCGCCTCGTCTGGAATCGTAATTTTTTTATAAATAAATACATTTTTATTTCTTCTAATATTGTATCAATTCCTAGAAATGTTATTGTACAATGCTGGATCTTATCCAGGTATTTTTCAGAATATTCTCGTTGAGCTATAAAATGTTATCTGCTATTATAAATTAAATAAGATATAAATAGTTCAAGTGTTAATAATTTACTTTCTTCTTAATCCTAGGCCTTATCTAACTTCTACTTACCCAATTCATACACATTTTGTTCTACTCCTTCGTTAGAACTAAGCTAGAGTATGTGTTTGTAGTTTGGTACCCTGTTACTCGAACGTGTGCAAAAACGGTTCTTGAAGTTTTTGTCCTTTAAATTGGATAGAATATATCCACATCAGTAGGGACCGGACACGAGAGGCCCATGACTCATCGCCCACAGGCGTACTATTGAAAATTTTAATTTTTAAAGAGTTTTGAATTTGATTTATATAATTGGAAAACAAACGGTTGGTGATCTATAAAATACGAAATACATTTTTATTTGTTTATTTTGTAGTTCAAGTGGAGTAAAGGAATATTAATATTAACTAACAATACTTTCTTAAAGTTCTCTTCTGTAAAATTTGTTCTGTTTGAATGAAATACATCCTTGTAGATAGAAAACGTCCTTTCTACATCGCAACTGGTTATAGGTGCATACTGCAAATATTCTTTTATTTCAGCGTATTTAGCAGTTAGATTTTGAGGCATTGTCCCCATACACAATTGCCGCAGTGTTATTAAATCTGGATTTCTATTAAAAACTGCGTCTAGCTATTGCCGAAGCCACATCCGAAATCACTTGGAATATTTTTCAATTATTAATGTAGTTAATCCATCATTTAATTTGAGATTTTGATTTTCGAAATAAGTTATTAGTTTCGGCAAATTTCCAAAGTGTTCCTGAAGACAGTACAACTGATGTCTCTGATACATTCACAGATTCTGTGGAGAGCATGTACTACACAAGTAATATGCAGCATATTAGGATATGTTTCCTTTAATAGTCTGCCTGTTTTAAACATATATGCAACACTGATACTAACAAATAAAAGTATTTTTTCTTTGTACCTGTCGTCCGAATGGAGCATTTGGTGCATATTCTCGTAAATGGTTTTAGCTACTCTTTAGCTCTTTAGCGAATAGAGCATTTGGTGCATATTCTCGTAAATGGTTTTAGCTAATCTTTCCGCATCAACTGTATTTATAACTTTTGTTGCTATCACATATGCGTTATATGGAGTAGTTGGATGTAGTACACCAGCTACATTTACTACACAGCGTCCTAATATATCGGCAGTTTCGTCGGCACTTATCCAGAGGTACTGACTTGAAAGATGGCTTCTAAGGCGCTCTACTGCTTTTGTAAGGTGGATTCATAAGGAACATTTCGACCAGTGTATTTTTGCGGAAATGTTTTGAAGGTGGGATTGTTAAGTTTATTTAATGGAATATTTGCCGCCATTAAAGTTTCACAGAGTTCTTCGTTAAAACTGTCAGATTCCAACGGGTCTAATTTCTGTGTATGTGTTTGCGATGCTAAGTGATGTTTTACGTCGGATTCTTGGAATTTTTTAACGATATTTTACAGACTGCAATAAATTTTGTAATCACTGGCAATGGACATACAATCAGTATGACCCTTAATTCAACTCGCCATCGTTTCACGGTGCCATTCTTGACGTTGTTCCATATCATATCTGAAAAAGTAACTTAAACAATGTTCTAGATCTAAATAAATGAAAATTAAAAATGTTTGCTTAAGTTATTGAAACTTAACGAAATTCACTGGACACTTACGTATATATGATATAAAAAGAAACTAACTCACCGTACTTTATTTATCTTACGAAATATAAACTAATAAATAAAACAAGTTAGAAAATCTCCTCCCGCTTCTATCTACGCCCATGAAGAAAGGAATTTAAGTATAATATTGAAGTAAGTGGACAATTCTACGACAGAGAACAGATGTGCGGTTAACCGAATGAATAGTGCTATTCAATAACCACGTGTTGTACTTAGCGATGTTATAGACTATTTAGATGGTTCATCGCAATTTCGGCCCGATGCGTCTCTGGTCATCAGATACGTCTTTGTATCTGGAGCGCGTACGAATGTCCTTCATAACCAGACCTTATGGTTTTATCTTTTGTGATAACAAATAAAACAAGCGAAATATAGGAATAAGGTTGGCAGAAAATTCCCGTGATTGTATGTAGAGATGCCACTACATAAAAAATATAATTGGTGTTTTTAGACTAACGATTTTTTGAATTTTCCTGCAAAGTCTTTAGATCTCATAATTATGAACTATTTAATTTTTTCGCACATGAAGAACATAATTTTTTGAACGACATGCCACACAATTGAAGAATTTGATGTTAGTATTAGAGAAGTTTGGGTTAATATAATCTCTAACATTTGTCAAACGCTTTTGAAAACATGAAGCGCGGAATTCGAGCGAGTATCTGCATTAGCACGTAATATTCTAGCATTAAACGTTTTCCAGAACTTAAAACTATGGTTTATTTTAAACACAACTGATGACAAATGTCAAAATTTTACATGGAAAAATTTCATAAATATTTTTCAATGTCACCAATTTTATATTAAAATCGTGGGCCACTCCAAATGACAATTTAATCGAAGACGCTCTTAATGTGTATACATCTATTTATAATTTTTCAGTGTCCACAACCTGTACTAGATAACGTAGTTGAAATGGAGAAAAAATTAGATGTGATGAATATAGTATTAATCAGGCGGAGAGTCCAGTTAGAACTTGAGAGACTAGGTAAACTTCAAGAGAAGATCCAGACAAATAAGTCGTGGTTCAGTAGTTGGTGGGGAAAGCCTCCTACAGAAGAAGAAAAGGATTTGGCATCTTCAACAGATATTGGTTAGTAAAAAAAGCTTCAAATTTAAAAAATATTAACTAAAATTTTATATAATTTCGTCATATTTTTTAAATATTCAAAATATTTTACTTAAACCACCTCAAAAACATATTATTAATTATTAATTTTCCTTTTATTATGTAACTATACCGGGTGTCCCGGATTCAATGTTACAAGCGATATCTCCCTTATCTGTAGAAATAAATAATCGAGCAAGATGTCGCTGAAAATGGTTCCCAAAACACTCAAAGCCATTTGTTGTTAAACAACACTTAATAAATCAACCCTCTAAGAAACCATCTCCTAGGGCATTTCTTCAAATGACACCTCTGTCTTTTTTTTGTTTATTTTTGTAATAGTAGGAGTTTGGAATGCAATGGCATACATTTTGTTTCGACAAATGATTAGTACAATTCTTAAAGCAGTAGTTAAATTTAAATTTGAATCATAAATATTTGCGCACAAATTAGTAGATAAGCTATGCGGGTTCTAGGCCAAAATCCCATGTATTTTCTTATGGAGGTTCATTTTGCATTTTTGAGGGTAAAACGTCAATACGCATGCGCCAACCCCTGGTTCCCATTGTGCATACCCAACTCCTACAATATATTACCTTATGGTGGAAAAGGTAAATAATTATAATTTTATTTGGGGGGTGAGTTTTACATAGGGGTGAGTTAGGTGACCAAAAACTCATGATAGTTTGAAGAGGTCCGCAAGGGGACACCAGGAGCCTGCATTGGTGTGTAAGGGGATGCCAGGTTTGCAAGGAGGTCCCCGAGGCCGGCAAGGGGGCACCAGGACTCTTCATGGAGGTGCAAGCGGTTGCCAGTGTGTGGTGTGTTGAAAATAACGTCAAAACAGCTCTAACTTCAAGGGGCAGCGAGATACCGCCCTTACTTAGGGATGACTCATGTTCGGTTATAGTTTCATACGCGACCACCGCGAGACCTCGAGGGCGCTTTGTCAGATGTTATAATTAATTGCGTATGTAAAATAGTAAAGCTATCACGTGATCATTATTATCTCATTAAATGAATATAATATATAGCGGAGGATATTTGTATGAGAGTCATTCAGTCAGTGTCCATCGTTGAGTTAAGATGCAATCTGTTCAACAAATTAAATCTTCGCTTTCCAATACTAATCTTCACATGGAAGATCTCAAAGTAAATATTAAAAAGTGTAATCAAACTCTTCAAGCATTAAAAAATTCGTTGAGTAGTGCTAAAAATGTTGGTGAGAAACAAAAACTTATAACGGCTATTGCCAAGGTGAAAAGTTTCAAACAAAAATTTCGCGCTCTTCAAATAAGTGGAGGGGGTTACACACCGAGGAAGCATACTGCTTCTAGCCATGTTAAATGGGAAGATATTCAACCCGCTTTTCAAGGGCGAATACGAACCGGTGTTATTATTAATCTACATCATATTGACCCGAAATTGTTTATGGAAGATGCTGCTACCTTATTTCGCAGAAGAATCTTAAATGTATTGAAGAAGGAAGAGATCATCAAGGTGAACACAATGTTTTGTGGTGAATTTACAAAGCAACAGGCTGAACAGGAAACGAAATTAAATATCTTAATACTAAAAATATTGCAATTTACCGAGACACTAACCTAAAAGAATGGTTTGTTAATTACATACAACAGCCAATTCTCGCTGAACTCGAAGAGTTTTAAGAAAAAGATAGCGGTTGGGCCTTATCATCTATAATAATCAATCTTCAAATAAATATTAATAAATTTACACCACAACTGGGATCATCTTACATCGAATTGCCAGAATGTATTAAAAGAAAGCATGCAATTGTGAATGTAAAAAATAATGATCAAAAATGTTTTGCATGGGCCGTCGTATCAGCGTTATATCCCGTGTATAAGCACCCACATAGAATTACGAAGTATCCGAACCCATCATCTGTGCTAAAATTAAGAGGAATTCAGTTCCCAATGACGATGAAACAAATTCCGCGGTTTGAAAAGCAAAACGACGTATCAATAAATGTTTATATTTTGAAAAAAAACTAATGAAAAATTCACCACCTTACCTACGTACCTAACAAAAATGAAACAAGCTAAACATGTGAATTTGCTACTTATTCAAGATTTTTACTATAACGAAGATGAAGTGCATGAGGACGATAATGAATCAACTCCTAGTTATCATTATGTCTGGATTAAGAACTTATCACGCCTTGTATCCTCACAGCTATCCAAGCA
The DNA here is from genome assembly GCA_935421215.2 of Melolontha melolontha. Classification (NCBI taxonomy): domain Eukaryota; kingdom Metazoa; phylum Arthropoda; class Insecta; order Coleoptera; family Scarabaeidae; genus Melolontha; species Melolontha melolontha. The sequence goes on along the minus strand of OW285240.1, from coordinate 44,228,122 downwards.
TAAAACAAAAATGTATTTTTGTGACCGCTGTTTACACTACTTTTATACGAAAACCGCTCTCGATGATCATTACGTAGATTGTCAAGAACTGTAAGATCCGACTGCCTACGGAAGATAACAAGTTTATTAAATTTAAAAATTTTAAAAATAAAGTGAAAGCACCCTTTATTATTTATGCCGATTTGGAGTGTCTACTTGCGCCATGTAAAATTCAAAATAAATATCAAGAACATCAACCATGTAGTATTGGATATTATGTCAAGTGTTCATATGATGAGTCATTATCATTTTATAGAAGTTATCGTGGTCAAGATTGTATAGAATGGTTTACTAAGGAACTCTAAAGCTTTTGCGGAAGATTTAGAAACAGTATTTTTGTGCCCCATACCCATGGACAAGTTAACATCTGATGAACAATATTTGTACGAAAACGCTACAATATGTCATATTTGCGAAAAATCGTTTAGTTCGGATGAAAAGAAAAAGGTTAGAGATCATGATCATTTGAGTGGGAAATACCGAGGAGCCGCACATCAAGATTGTAATGTGAATTATCAAGATACACACACAGTTCCGGTGGTTTTCCATTATCTAACCGGATATGACTCACACTTCATTATAAAGAATTTGGCTGAGGACTTAAAGGGACGTATAGATGTTTGGCCAACAACCAAAGAAAAATATATTTCATTCAGTAAGCACATCGATGAGAATATAATTAAATTTAGATTCATTGATTATTTTAGATTTATGGCTTCCGGACTCGATACCTTAGCATCATATTTAATAGAATATCCCGAACTTATGTCTGAATTTTATAATCTAAGCGGTGAAAAATTGAAATTGTTGACACGAAAAGGAGTATACCCTTACGACTATTTCGACTCAGAAGAGAAATTCAAGGAAACGAAACTCCGAGAAAAATCTAAATTCTTCAATCAATTAACACATTTACGGCCAAGGTGTATATTAAACAAAAACTTTAGAAAAAAGTATTATTTATTACTAAAAACATATTAAAAAAAAACGATTTGATACATATCAGCTCGAAAAAAAAATTGCGTATATGAAAAAAAAGATGGTGCGTGTACGCGTGTACGTTGGCCGAACACATGTTCATATTTTCTTGTGGTAATCTTTAAAACATTTTAAATGTAGATGTGTTTTGCACTTTACACAAATGTAAATTGTGTGACTTTTGCATAGTTTGCAACGACGTCTAGCTTTATCGGCATGCATCGAGATTACATGACCAATGTTATCAAGACGAACTTCATCAGGAATGGAGCTTCCAACTGCTTGATTAATTTTCCTGTTTCGATTGTCATCTTCTGCCTTCATCAAGCGTACTGCAATGTAAGATTTGAATTCCAGTTGCGGCATTTGGGTTTCATTCGCTATGTTGTATATTTTCCAGGCGTTAACAATAGTGCTGTCTAGCAAATTTATAAATAACGGCCATCACCACTTTTTGCCACGCACATTTATTCTATAGTTAGAAACGCCATTGTTGTGCAAATCCACGCCGCCCATATATTTATTATATTGTGCGATCATATTTGGCTGAGAAATCATCACTTCCTTTCGCTCTTTTCGGTCGTATCTTTGAACAGTGCATAAAGGTCGTAGTGTAAAAGTATTACTAATAATAGTCACCACTGAATTATCGGTCCACCTGTTCAAAGATATGTTGGTTTCTTCGTCAAATACAGAATCAAAACTTCCTCGTTGTTTCTTGGAAATGCTTTTTACGTTTTCTAATGGACAATTAGCCGTTCGGTTGTTTCTTATGGTGCCTGTAGCATAAAAGCCTTTCTGACTCAGAAACTTCAATAACTTATACGACGAGAAAAAGTTATCAAAGTAAAGGCAATGCTTTTGTGGACTTTCACAATTGTGAGCAAGTCAACAATAACCTGGCCTCCTAAACCAAGTTCTGATTTACTATTTGATGCATTCGCCCCTCCATATGGAATGAACTGAAATAAATATCCATCGGCAGAAGTTAGGCACCAAATCTTGAAGCCAAATCGCACGGGCTTTCCTTTTATGAACATTTTACAGGAATGTTTCCCAAAATAGAGCACCATTTGTTCGTCGATAGATAGATCGTGAGCAAATACGCCAAACTGCATGTACCTTTTGTTCATTATGTTGAAAATCGGGCGAAGTTTTGAGAATTTGTCATTTTTGTCTAACTGAGCATTATCAGATAAATGCAAATTACGTTTTATACTTCGAAATCTATTGCGAGGCATACATTTTCGAACTATGACCAAACCTTTATCTTCGTCGGTAGACCAGTACATATCAGTCTGAGGCAGTGTATGGTAACCGGAAAGCAGGAACCGTTTTAGGTCTGTTATACCAAATTGAAAATCATGACGATTATTGTCATAAGAATATTTGACAGAATAGCTCACTATTCTCGATAAAACTTCTTCGTCAAAAAAGAGATAAAATAATTCCAACGGAGATTTGCCACATAAATTATTTTTTATATCTTCTCTTCCAGTATTGTCAAAAACAGGTAAGTTTGCGTAAGTTGTCTCGCCTTTTTTCCAAACAGGCGCCGATACTTTTTGTCTTAAAAGTTTTTGTCTTTTTACATCTAACGTCTCATCGTCAGAATCAATAGAACCTTCATTAGTGGTATCATTATGATTTTGTATCTCAAATAAACCAGAAATTTCTTGCTCATTGGACGAACCTGTTCAATTACCACATTATCATCAATATCTTCCTCATCGGTCAATTCATCAACTTCCTGCGGAATATACACTACATCAATATTATCTAAAAATATTCACCTTTACTATGTTATGGGGTACACTACCTACAAATTTTACGTACCATTTCTATTTTCTAACTCATTTACTATTTCGTTTAAGGCGGCCTCCAATTCCCATTGAGTTAGGTAAACCGGCATTTTTTTTGTTTACCGTAAGTCTATTTGCGTCTATATACTGCAAAGGAACGTTAAAGACTGAATGCATCTGGTTATGAATCTAAAACATAAACAAGTCTAAACTTGTATTTTCTTGAAAAATGCATGCGCAATACGCATTCAGCCAATGGTGCGTTTACGCACCAAGTAATCTACTGTCATTTTTTCTAAACAAACTAATAACAAACATTTAAACTAATGTTTTAGTATTATAGTATTGACATTTAGAATTTAGAATGTTTACTCTAAAAACTTAAAATAAAAACTAACAACAATTTATAGAAATTTACTTCGGGGATTGGTGAAAACTGAAAATTGTCTATTTTTAATAATTGCTATCTCAATAAGTTATAGTCTTAGAAAAAAATAGATTGATGCTAAATTTAACTCAATATATTAGTTTAGTTATCATACAAAATTAAAAATCTGCATCTAAACAATTAGCGAAAAAAAAAATTGTAATCAGTGGTGCGTAAACGCACCACTGGCCGTAAATGGGTTAAACGATCAAGATATTTCAGATGAAGACTATGATCATGCGCAAAAAGTATGGAATGAATTTAATATCGAAAACTTGGGTGAATATTCAGACCTATATCTGAAGACGGATGTGTTACTATTAACCTGCATTTTCGAACAATTTAGAAGTAGCTGTCTGAAAACATATGGACTTCATCCAGGACTTTACTTCACCTTACCCGGATTCACATGGGATTGTATGCTTAAACATACTAATATAACCTTAGAATTACTAACAGATCTAGATATGATCATGTTTATTGAACGGGGGATCAGAGGAGGACTCAAGTCAATGTTCTTATAGATACCTTAAAGCAAATAATAAATACATGCCAGATTATGATTCGTCCAAACCTGACAAATTTATAATGTATGATGACATCAATAACCAATATGGATGGGCAATGTCTCAATGTTTGCCCTATGGAGGATTTCGATGGATATCTAATGGCGAAAATTTCAATGTTATGGATATACCTGATGAGAATGATATAGCATATATTTTAGAGGCGGATTTACAGTATCCGCAAGAATTACATGATTTACACGCAGATTTACCTTTTTGTGCAGAACATCTAGCTGCTCCAGGAACAAGAGAGAAGAAATTAATGGCCACCTTATTCGAAAAATTAAAAGAAATTATAAGAATCTCAAACAAGCCTTATGTCATGGTTTAAAGTTAACCAACATTCATAGAATGCTACAATTTCAACAGGGTACATGGTTGAAATCATACATCGACTTAAACACTAAACTGAGATCATTGGCTATAAATGACTTTGAAAAAAATTTGTTTAAACTGATGAACAACGCTGTTTTCGGGAAGACGATGGAAAATATACGTAAACATAGTATAGTGAAGTTGGTAAATAAATGGGAAGGACGATATGGTGCCGAAGCTTTAATTTCAAAGCCGGAATTCAAATCGGCGACTATATTTAATGAGAACTTCGTAGCTGTTGAACTCAACAAAGCAGAGATCTATTTTAATAAACCTATTTATGTAGGAATGGCGATATTAGATATTTCTAAAACATCAATCTATGAATTTCACTATGACTATATGAAACCGGTGTTTGGAGATAAATGTCAAGCAGCCTACACGGATACTGATTCGATTATCTATTCAATTGAATGTTCAGATATCTACGATTTAATCCGTCGCGACTGCCATAGAAGATTTGATACAAGCGATTATCCTAAAGATAATGTTTATGGTATTCCTCTTGTAAACAAAAAAGTTCTGGGAATGATGAAAGATGAGATGAATGGAAAAATTATAACAGAATTTGTAGGTTTGAGATCTAAAATGTATGCTATTAGGGTAGAGGGTAAAGATACCGTAAGGAAAGCTAAAGGGGTTAAGAAGAACATTGTCAAAAATCGAATAAGTTTTGATGATTATATAGAATGTTTGTGGAATGTTAATGAAAAATATGTGAATCAAAAATTAATTCAATCTGACAAACATCAAGTATATAGCACCAATCAAACGAAAATTGCTCTAAGTCCTCATGATGATAAAAGATACTTAATAAAAAACAGTTACGGTACGTTACCTTGGGGACATTGCAATATTATGTGTATAGAATGAATGATATTTTTAACTTGTAGATTAATTTTGTTATGTATTAACAAGTTTGTAAACTAATATTGTGTATGTATATTGGAAAAGAAAATAAAATATTTATTATATATAATGTTTATCTAATATCCACACCAACAACCGATTCATACAGGGTATCAGAAGATCTTTGTTATAGGGAACAGGAAAGGTTACAACTTTTAAATATTTCGAAATTCAAACATTCTACTTATGTGAATATAATTTCCATAAGTAATAAATGGAGGAGAATATTGTATTCGAAAATGTTTTTAGCAAGGAATATACGTGTTTATGCAACACATATACTAGCTGTTTCAATTAAACTTTTCCCATTAAATAAAATAATCAGATGAAGTAATGTAACAATAGAATCAGTATATCCTCAAGTGATTTATAATTATAAAGTCCCCTTGAAATTCAAAGACACCACATAGAGGCTCAAACACAAGATGTGTTTATTTTAAGTAGTTTGGAAATTAAATAGCTGATAATATATACACTAGTCAATAGCTTTTACACTGAATATACAAATTATATCTCAACCCTTGCATATGAGAAGATCTTTCAAATACAAAATGCTAGAAATTAAATATGTTTTAGAAATTTTTATTAATTACTCTTATTAGATATCAAACTTTTTCACATTTTGATAGACCCTACAGAGGGTATATGGTGTCAGAGGGAACTATGCTATTAGAGCACCCGTTTAGATAAAAATCTGAACGTTAAAATATGGAAGAGTTTAATATTAGAGCTTATATACAATTTTATATAATATGAATTAAAAGGAGAAGGAGGAATAATTTAATCATTTTTGTTACTATTACTCTTATTAGATATCAAACCCTTCCACATTTTGATAGACCTTATGGAAGGTATATAGTGTCAGGGGAACTATACCATTAGAGCACTCATTCAGAAAAAATCTAAACGTCAAAATAAGGAAGAGTTTAATATTAGAGCTTATATAAAATTGAAGATAATATGGATTCAAAAGGAGAAGAAGGAATAGTTGAAGTTCCATTGTATGCTACCTCCAATTATTTATAGCTGTTAAGCCCATCGAAATTCAAAGGCACTACTCACGAGGCTCGATGTAGGCAGCTCGGAACATGGACAAGTCTACCGTCAAATTGTTTATAGTCATAAAGACCCCTTGAAATTCAAAGGCACTACACAGAGGCTCAAGGTAGACGGCTCTCCCAGCTAGGAAGATTTCATAAGGAGTTAGCTCTTAAAAGCAATGAAGCTTCCCCAACGTCAGTAGGTTTCTGCCGAAACATTAGGGTGTCGAATGTCTCTTTGGACCGAGCACCACAGTCGATAGACTGCCTAACGTATTTGGGTAAACACCTGAAATGACCTGTCTCTTCAACTGATAAGTAAAAAGATATAAATTCACATGTTAACGTAAATAAATATGTAAAAAGAAAAAGTGTTTGAATAAATTATGTTAACGTAAAGTATTCATGTTAAATATAATCCCGAAAGGGTTGACGTGTCTGCAAGAGGATACCAGAGGTTTGCAAGAAGGTACCCGAGACCTGTAAGTGGTACCAGGAGCCTGCAAGAGGGTTACTAGGGTGTAGGGTGTTGAAAATATCGTCAAAACCGCGCTAACTGCAAGGGATAGAGATACCGCCCTTACTTAGGGATGACTCATGATCGGTTATAGTTTCACACGCGACCACCGCGAGATCTCGTAAACAAATGTATCGAGCTCTTCAAATAGCTGAAGGGAGCTACTTACTGAGGAAACGTACTGCTTCTTATCATGTTAAATGAAAAATATCAAATCAGCGTTTCAAGACCGTATTCGAACTGGAGTTATTATTAATCTAAAACATACTGACTCGATATTATTTATGAAGGATACATCCATTCTATTTGAATGAAGAATCTTGAATGTGTTAAAAAAGGAAAAGGCCATCAAGGTAAACACAATGTTTTGTGGTGAATTTAAAATACAGAAAACCGACCAAGAGATTAATGAATTAAAATATTTTAATATTAAAAATATACAAATTTTTTAAGACACCAACCCACAGGAATGATTCATTATCTACATACAACAACCGATTCTCGTTGATCTCGAAGAGTTTCAAGAAAGAGACAGCGGCTGGGCCTTATCAACTGTTATCAATCTCCATGTAGATATTAATAAATTTACATCTACAATTTGATATATTACGTATCTACTTATTTCTATCATTTAGTCGCACATCTACTTCACATCAAACAAAAATTAATTAGAAAGAAACCGCATTAGTTGATATGTATAAAAAAAAATTATACTTTCTGTTTATTTACAAAACATGGAAATAAAAAAAAATACTTTCAAATCATCTAGATAACATATCATAATTATTTTAAAATGCTACCACAAATTCGCGGAGAGCAGCCATGTTGTTAACATTAAAAAAAAACATACTAATATTTCACCTATCTTAACAATACGGTTTCTAAAATATTTAATTATAAATCTTTACTAACTTGCTATTATCCATATGTCGGTTACATTGTTCTAACACATCCATCAGCTCTCCTACATCACAGTATTTACTATTTAGTTATGCAAATGCAGTCATAAACAAGTTGTATCTCAAACCAAAAAAAAAAGATTTAAATCATCACCAGCCATATATAAAAAAATAAAATAAAAATAAATATTCTAATTTTTATCGCCCGAATCAAATTTAAGAACTATCACGCTAAGTTAATATAATAAAAGAACCGAAATTGCTTTACATACTGAATGTAATATATAAAATTTACCACCATAACCACCATAGGGATGTTTAATTATCACTCGTAATAATAGAAAGACAGTATACTTCAACTTATGGTTCAGGAGAGTCACACAAATGTATCAACACAATAGATTGGAGAAAATATTAGAGGAGTATGTAAAAATTATGTATTACTATTATAGATTGTACATACAGTTTTTAAGAAATAAATATATAGAAAATTTCTCTTTTAATTATAATAATAATATTTTAGCAACATGTTGAAAAGAATATTTATTACCAATTATTAAAATATACTATATCTCGTGAAACAGACATACTTGTCAGTTTTATTGATAGATCAAATTGACTAGAGTATTATTTCAAATTAATCCACGGATTTTATTAATTTAATTTGCATAATTAATTACCTCAAGGAAAAGACTTAACAGCAACTGATACAGCTTCAACAGCATCTGATTCTGATTTAACAGCTTCTGAACAGCTACGAAACGGGTTTGAACAGCTAACTGGCTAGTTAGCTATTAATCGTATTGCACCATTAGGTAAGAAGTATTGCATACCTTCTAAATCAGTTCAGATATTTTGAAAAAATAGTACTATTACATTCGAAAACAATATATCGGTATTATTATCAAAAATTATATTTGTAAATGTATAATTGTATTATAAAGTATTTGAAAACAATAAAATATTGGAAAATATTAAAATTATGAAGAAAAATAGTTTTACTTACATATAATCCCCATGCTAACACTTTGAAAGAATCTGTTGATACTCGAGTTGGATGTAAAGGTGCTAAAATTTCAATTAATTTCTCTTCCAATTGTTTTATTCTTCTATTAAATCTATGCCTGCCTGCTGCAGACATTCTGAATTGAAACCATTCAAAAATTTCAACATTATCGCTAAACTGTACTCGCTTAGACATTTTTTCACGAAATATAGTAGAAGTGTTGTGCACGATATCGGAGAACAAAGTAAATTATAATGCAATACAACGATAAGTATATATACATCAAAATTTCTTTTACCAACTTGTTTTGCGGTTATCAATTTAACGGTTAATTATAATATTGTGAAATATTTTACACCCACGTCACATCCGCCACCCACTCCCCTATATAAAAAATTCGTGTAAAATCTTGTTTTGCGGTTAGCAATTTAACGATAATTATAATATTGCGAAATATTGTGAAATATTATTTGCAATATAAGCACAATTAAGATAACAATGTAAATGAGTAATATGTTTTTTCTAGAACCAGCTTTAGGAAATTATTACGTCATATTTTTAAACATGATAGAACACGATTTTTTTCTCGGTGAAACCTGTCTAGGCACTTTGAATATTTTTTTTATTAAGAGAGCAATAAATGAAAGAGGAAATTAAGTTTTAAACATTTATTATTTTGCACGGTAAAAAATGTTAAACTTTTATGTGAATTTTTATATAAAAACAGCTTTTGTAATGCAGCTTTGTAAACAGCTATTGTAATGTAGATATAATATTTCTAACATAAATAAAGCATTTAAAGAGTTACTATGACAAGACAATAATCTTTTTATGTTGCTGTGTATATCACCAGACATTTGGGCACAGAATTCGCACAGGATTTCGTTAATTTTTATAAAAATTAACGAAATCCACAGTCTTTAAAACAGTCAACTTTTGATTTAATAATTCCATCAAACTGTATATGTTGTCATATGTGTCTTTAGATAAAACAATTTCACGATAACCACGTTGAGTACTGGTACTGGTACCAATGTCTGGTGATATACACAGCAATATAAAAATATTATTGTCTTGTCATAGTAACTCTTTAAATGCTTTATTTATGTTAGAAATATTATATCTACATTACAATAGCTGTTTACAAAGCTGCATTACAAAAGCTGTTTTTATATAAAAATTCACATAAAAGTTTAACATTTTTTACCGTGCAAAATAATAAATGTTTAAAACTTAATTTCCTCTTTCATTTATTGCTCTCTTAATAAAAAAAATATTCAAAGTGCCTAGACAGGTTTCACCGAGAAAAAAATCGTGTTCTATCATGTTTAAAAATATGACGTAATAATTTCCTAAAGCTGGTTCTAGAAAAAACATATTACTCATTTACATTGTTATCTTAATTGTGCTTATATTGTAAATAATATTTCACAATATTTCGCAATATTATAATTATCGTTAAATTGCTAACCGCAAAACAAGATTTTACACGAATTTTTTATATAGGGGAGTGGGTGGCGGATGTAACGTGGGTGTAAAATATTTCACAATATTATAATTAACCGTTAAATTGATAACCGCAAAACAAGTTGGTAAAAGAAATTTTGATGTATATATACTTATCGTTGTATTGCATTATAATTTACTTTGTTCTCCGATATCGTGCACAACACTTCTACTATATTTCGTGAAAAAATGTCTAAGCGAGTACAGTTTAGCGATAATGTTAAAATTTTTGAATGGTTTCAATTCAGAATGTCTGCAGCAGGCAGGCATAGATTTAATAGAAGAATAAAACAATTGGAAGAGAAATTAATTGAAATTTTAGCACCTTTACATCCAACTCGAGTATCAACAGATTCTTTCAAAGTGTTAGCATGGGGATTATATGTAAGTAAAACTATTTTTCTTCATAATTTTAATATTTTCCAATATTTTATTGTTTTCAAATACTTTATAATACAATTATACATTTACAAATATAATTTTTAATAATACCGATATATTGTTTTCGAATGTAATTGTAATATTTTTTCAAAATATCTGAACTGATTTAGAAGGTATGCAATACTTCTTACCTAATGGTGCAATACGATTAATAGCTAACTAGCCAGTTAGCTGTTCAAACCCGTTTCGTAGCTGTTGAAGCTGTATCAGTTGCTGTTAAGTCTTTCCCTTGAGGTAATTAATTATGCAAATTAAATTAATAAAATCCGTGGAATAATTTGAAATAATACGCTAGTCAATTTGATCTATCAATAAAACTGACAAGTATGCCTGTTTTACGAGATATAGTATATTTTAATAATTGGTAATAAATATCCGTTGCTAAACATGTTGCTAAAATATTTCTACTTCAAATTAAAGGAGAAATTTTCTATATATTTATTTCTTAAAAACTATATGTACAATCTATAATAGTAATACATAATTTTTACATACTCCCAATATTTTCTCCAATCTATTGTGTTGATACATTTGTGTGACTCTCCTGAACCATTAGTTGAAGTATACTGTCTTTCTATTATTACGAGTGATAATTAAACATCCCTAACTAAATTACGCGTTCGCTACATGACTGGACATGTTCGAATGTAAATTAACGTTATGGTGGTAAATTTTATATATTACATTCAGTATGTAAAGCAATTTCGGTTCTTTTATTATATTAACTTAGCGTGATAGTTCTTAAATTTGATTCGGGCGATAAAAATTAGAATATTTATTTTAATTTTATTTTTTTATATATGGCTGGTGATGATTTAAATCTTTTTTTTTTTGTTTGGGATACAACTTGTTTATTTATGACTGCATTTGCATAACTAAATAGTAAATACTGTGGTGTAGGAGAGCTGATGGATGTGTTAGAGCAATGTAACCGACATATGGATAATAGCAAGTTAGTAAAGATTTATAATTAAATATTTTAAAAACCGTATTGTTAAGATAGGTGAAATATTAGTATCTGTTTTTTTTTTTTAATGTTAACAACATGGCTGCTCTCCGCGAATTTGTGGTAGCATTTTAAAATAATTATGATATGTTATCTAGATGATTTGAAAGTATTTTTTTTTATTTCCATGTTTTGTAAATAAACAGGAAGTATAATTTTTTTTTAATACATATCAACTAATGCGGTTTCTTTCTAATTAATTTTTGTTTGATGTGAAGTACATGTGCAACTAAATGATAGAAATAAGTAGATACGTATTATATCAAATTGTAGATGTAAATTTATTAATATCTACATGGAGATTGATAACAGTTGATAAGGCCCAGCCGCTGTCTCTTTCTTGAAACTCTTCGAGATCAACGAGAATCGGTTGTTGTATGTAGATAATGAATCATTCCTGTGGGTTGGTGTCTTAAAAAATTTGTATATTTTTAATATTAAAATATTTTAATTCATTAATCTCTTGGTCGGTTTTCTGTATTTTAAATTCACCACAAAACATTGTGTTTACCTTGATGGCCTTTTCCTTTTTTAACACATTCAAGATTCTTCATTCAAATAGAATGGATGTATCCTTCATAAATAATATCGAGTCAGTATGTTTTAGATTAATAATAACTCCAGTTCGAATACGGTCTTGAAACGCTGATTTGATATTTTCCATTTAACATGATAAGAAGCAGTACGTTTCCTCAGTAAGTAGCTCCCTTTAGCTATTTGAAGAGGTCGATACATTTGTTTACGAGATCTCGCGGTGGTCGCGTATGAAACTATAACCGATCATGAGTCATCCCTAAGTAAGGGCGGTATCTCGCTATCCCTTGCAATTAGAGCCGTTTTGACGTTATTTTCAACACCCTACACCCTAGTAACCCTCATGCAGGCTCCTGATACCCCTTACAGGTCTCGGGTACCTTCTTGCAAACCTCTGGTAGCCCCTTGCAGACACCTCAACCCTTTCGGGATTATATTTGACATGAATACTTTACGTTAACATAATTTACTCAAACACTTTTTCTTTTTACATATTTATTTACGTTAACATGTGAATTTATATCTTCCTACTTATCAGTTGAAGAGACAGGTCATTTCAGGAGTTTACCCAAATACGTTAGGCAGTCTATCGACCGTGGTGCTCGGTCCAAAGAGACATTCGACACCCTAATGTTTCGGCAGAAACCTACTGACGTTGGGGAAGCTTCATTGCTTTTAAGAGCTAACTCCTTATGAAATCTTCCTAGCTGGGAGAGCCGTCTACCTTGAGCCTCTGTGTAGTGCCTCTGAATTTCAAGGGGTCTTTATGACTATAAATCATTTGACGGTAGACTTGTCCATGTTCCGAGCTGCCTACATCGAGCCTCGTGAGTAGTGCCTTTGAATTTCGATGGGCTTAACAGCTATAAATAATTGGAGGTAGCATACAATGGAACTTCAACTATTCCTTCTTCTCCTTTTGAATCCATATTATATTCAATTTTATATAAGCTCTAATATTAAACTCTTCTTTATTTTGACGTTTAGATTTTTTCTAAACGAGTGCTCTAATGGTATAGTTCTCCTGACACTATATAGCTTCCATAAGGTCTATCAAAATGTGGAAGGGTTTGATATCTAATAAGAGTAATAGTAACAAAAATGATTAAATTATTCCTCCTTCTCCTTTTAATTCATATTATATAAAATTTTATATAAGCTCTAATATTAAACTCTTCTATATTTTAATGTTTAGATTTTTATCTAAACGGGTGCTCTAATAACATAGTTCCCTCTGACACCATATACCCTCTGTAGGGTCTATCAAAATGTGAAAGAGTTTGATATCTAATAAGAGTAATTAATAAAAATTTCTAAAACATTTAATTTCTAGCATTTTGTATTTGAAAGATCTTCTCATATGCAAGGGTTGTGAGATATAATTTGTATATTCAGTGTAAAAGCTATTGACTAGTGTATATATTATCACCTATTTAAAATTTCCAAACTACTTAAAATAAACACATCTTGTGTTTGAGCCTCTATGTGGTGTCTTTGAATTTCAAGGGGACTTTATAATTATAAATCACTTGAGAATATACTGATTCTATTGTAACATTACTTCATCTGATTATTTTATTTAATGGGAAAAGTTTAATTGAGAAAGCTAGTATATGTGTTGCATAAACACGTATATTCCTTGCTAAAAACATTTTCGAATACAATTTTCTCGTCTATTTATTACTTATGGAAATTATATTCACATAAGTAGAATGTTTGAATTTCGAAATATTTAAAAGTTGTAACCTTTCCTGTTCCCTATAACAAAGATCTTCTGATACACTGTATGAATCGGTTGTTGGTATGGATATAGATAAACATTATATATAATAAATATTTTATTTTCTTTTCCAATATACATACACAATATTAGTTTACAAACTTGTTTATACATAACAAAATTAATCTACAAGTTAAACTTTTAAAAGTTTCCAAACTACTTAAAATAAACACATCTTGTGTTTGAGCCTCTATGTGGTGTCTTTGAATTTCAAGGGGACTTTATAATTATAAATCACTTGAGAATATACTGATTCTATTGTAACATTACTTCATCTGATTATTTTATTTAATGGGAAAAGTTTAATTGAGAAAGCTAGTATATGTGTTGCATAAACACGTATATTCCTTGCTAAAAACATTTTCGAATACAATTTTCTCGTCTATTTATTACTTATGGAAATTATATTCACATAAGTAGAATGTTTGAATTTCGAAATATTTAAAAGTTGTAACCTTTCCTGTTCCCTATAACAAAGATCTTCTGATACACTGTATGAATCGGTTGTTGGTATGGATATAGATAAACATTATATATAATAAATATTTTATTTTCTTTTCCAATATACATACACAATATTAGTTTACAAACTTGTTTATACATAACAAAATTAATCTACAAGTTAAAAATATCATTCATTCTATACACATAATATTGCAATATCCCCAAGGTAACGTACCGTAACTGTTTTTTATTAAGTATCTTTTATCATCATGAGGACTTAGAGCAATTTTCGTTTGATTGGTGCTATATACTTGATGTTTTTCAGATTGAATTAATTTTTGATTCACATATTTTTCATTCACATTGCACAAACATTCTATATAATCATCAAAACTTATTCGATTTTTGACAATGTTCTTCTTAACCCCTTTAGCTTTCCTTACGGTATCTTTACCCTCTACCCTAATAGCATACATTTTAGATCTCAAACCTACAAATTCTGTTATAATTTTTCCATTCATCTCATCCTTCATCATTCCCAGAACTTTTTTGTTTACAAGAGAAATACCATAAACATTATCTTTAGGATAATCGCTTGTATCAAATCTTCTATGGCAGTCGCGACGGATTAAATCGTAGATATCTGAACATTCAATTGAATAGATAATCGAATCAGTATCCGTGTAGGCTGCTTGACATTTATCTCCAAACACCGGTTTCATATAGTCATAGTGAAATTCATAGATTGATGTTTTAGAAATATCTAATATCGCCATTCCTACATAAATAGGTTTATTAAAATAGATCTCTGCTTTGTTGAGTTCAACAGCTACGAAGTTCTCATTAAATATAGTCGCCGATTTGAATTCCGGCTTTGAAATTAAAGCTTCGGCACCATATCGTTCTTCCCATTTATTTACCAACTTCACTATACTATGTTTACGTATATTTTTCATCGTCTTCCCGAAAACAGCGTTGTTCATCAGTTTAAACAAATTTTTTTCAAAGTCATTTATAGCCAATGATCTCAGTTTAGTGTTTAAGTCGATGTATGATTTCAGCCATGTACCCTGTTGAAATTGTAGTATTCTATGAATGTTGGTTAACTTTAAACCATGACATAAGGCTTGTTTGAGATTCTTATAATGAATAACATAACGTTTTTTTTTCGAATAAGGTGGCCATTAATTTCTTCTCTTTTGTTCCTGGAGCAGGTAGATGTTCTGGATAAAAAGGTAAATCTACGTGTAAATCATGTAATTCTTGCGAATACTCTAAATCCGCCTCTAAAATATATCCTATATCATTCTCATCAGGTATATCCATAACATTGAAATTTTCGACATTAGATATCCATCGAAATCCTCCATAAGGCAAATATTGAGACATTGCCCATCCATATTGGTTATTGATGTCATCATAAATTATAAATTTGTCAGGTTTGGACGAGTCATAATCTGGTATGTATTTATTATTTGCTTTAAGGTATCTATAAGAACATTGACTTGAGTCCTCCTCTGATCCCACGTTCAATAAACATGATCATATCTAGATCTGTTAATAATTCTAAGGTTATATCAGTATGTTTAAGCATACAATCCCATGTGAATCCGGGTAAGGTGAAGTAAAGTCCTGGATGAAGTCCATATGTTTTCAGACAGCTACTTCTAAATTCTTCGAAAATGCAGGTTAATAGTAACACATCCGTCTTCAGATATAGGTCTGAATATTCACCCAAGTTTTCGATATTTAATTCACTCCATACTTTTTGCGCATGATCATAGTCTTCATCTGAAATATCTTGATCGTTAAATTGATTGAAGAATTTAGATTTTTCTGGGAGCTTCGTTTCCTTGAATTTCTCTTCTGAGTCGAAATAGTCGTAAGGGTATACTCCTTTTCGTGTCAACAATTTCAATTTTTCACCGCTTAGATTATAAAATTCAGACATAAGTTCGGGATATTCTATTAAATATGATGCTAAGGTATCGAGTCCGGAAGCCATAAATCGAAAAGAATCAATGAATCTAAATTTAATTATATTCGGTTAGTGTCTCGGTAAATTGCAATATTTTTAGTATTAAGATATTTCATTTCATTAATTTCCTGTTAAGCCTGTTGCTTTGTAAATTCACCACAAAACATTGTGTTCACCTTGATGTTCTCTTCCTTCTTCAATACATTTAAGATTCTTCTGCGAAATAAGGTAGCAGCATCTTCCATAAACAATTTCGGGTCAATATGATGTAGATTAATAATAACACCGGTTCGTATTCGCCCTTGAAAAGCGGGTTGAATATCTTCCCATTTAACATGGCTAGAAGCAGTATGCTTCCTCGGTGTGTAACCCCCTCCACTTATTTGAAGAGCGCGAAATTTTTGTTTGAAACTTTTCACCTTGGCAATAGCCGTTATAAGTTTTAGTTTCTCACCAACATTTTTAGCACTACTCAAATTTTTTAATGCTCGAAGAGTTTGATTACACTTTTTAATATTTACTTTGAGATCTTCCATGTGAAGATTAGTATTGGAAATCGAAGATTTAATTTGTTGAACAGATTGCATCTTAACTCAACGATGGACACTGACTGAATGACTCTCATACACATATCCTCCGCTATATATTATATTCATATAATGAGATAATAATGATCACGTGATAGCTTTACTATTTTACATACGCAATTAATTATAACATCTGACAGAGCGCCCTCGAGGTCCCGCGGTGGTCGCGTATGAAACTATAACCGAACATGAGTCATCCCTAAGTAAGGGCGGTATCTCGCTACCTCTTCAAGTTAGAGCTGTTTTGACGTTATTTTCAACACACCACACACTGGCAACCGCTTGCACCTCCATGAAGAGTCCTGGTGCCCCCTTGCAGATCTCGAGGACCTCTTTGCAAACCTGGCATCCCCTTACACACCAATGCAGGCTCCTGGTGTCCCCTTGCGGACCTCTTCAAACCATCATGAGTTTTTGGTCACCTAACTCACCCCTATGTAAAACTCACCCCCCACATAAAATTATAATTTCTTACCTTCTCCACCATAAAGTCATATATTGTAGGCGTTGGGTATGCACAATGGGAACCAGGGGTTGGCGCATGCGTATTGACGTTTCACCCTCAAAAATGCAAAATGAACCTCCATAAGAAAATACATGGGATTTTAGCCTTGAACTCGCATAGCTTATCTACTCAAATTCAATTAAAAACAATTTAAACCGAAAATGCACCATCTATTATCTGTGTCAATAAATGTTAATTCAATGAAAATAACATTAAAACAAATAAGTAAAAGTAACACAAAACGAAAAATGATTATCTTGTTAATATATAATTACTGAAACGTTAAATTAATTTAAAATTGACTAAAACTTCTGGGTTTCACAAAATTAATTAAAAACTCTTGAAAACAATAATGGCCCCATCTATGATCTATATTGGTAATTGTTAAGTCACTGTCATAAGCTAATGTCAATTGCTACGTCAAAGAAGTAGTACCCGCGTATATAAACCATTCGCTACCCTGCGCTCGCTCGCGCTTTAAACCAGCGCTCATTCTGGAAAAATTGTCTTCTCCCACTAGGTTTGTAAATAGCTATTGAAATGTTTATTTATATGCTAAGTGAATGTTGATATGTTAATAATATTTGGAAAGTGTAATAAATACTCTCGTGAAGCAGTAAGACTATATCGAGAACAATTTCCTGACAGGATGGTACCGTCACACATGGCATTTTCACGTGTAGAAGCTAGAATGAAAATCGGCTGATTTCCATCAAATTTAAAACATTCTCATCATACATCACCCGTTAGAACAGATGAAATACAAATAAATGTGCTGGCTTATGTTGGAATAAATCCACATACTTCAATTAGAACTGTAGCAGAGGAAATGGGTATAGGTAGATTGACAGTACGGAGAATACTAAAATTAAACAAATATCATCCTTTTAAAATTCATTTGCTTCAAGCATTAAGATTTCGAACGGAGACTTGAGTTCGTTGCTGTGATGCAAGTTATGTTACAAGATGATTTAATATTACTAATAAAATTTTGTGGAGTGACGGTTTCACAATAATGGGGTGGTGAATCGCTACAATTGCTATTACTGGCCTGCACATAATCCTCATTGGATGCTCGAGACCAATTTTCAAGTTATATGGGGTGTAAACGTTTGGTGCGGATTATTTAACGGACGTATCATTGGTCCACATTTCTTTGACGGAACCTTGACAGGACAGCGCTATTTAGAGTTCTTACAATATGACATTCCACAATTAATGGAAGATATTTCGATAGCGGAACGCCAAGTTTTATTGTGGCAACATGATGGTGCTCCGCCTCATAAGTACAGGTTGGTTGGAGAGTGGATTAGTACTAACGGTCCTATTCGCTGGCCAGCTCGCTCGCCAGGTTTGAGCCCATTGTACTTCTTTTTGTGGGGATACTTGAAAGATGTCTTTTCTACTCGGCCTACAGACTTAGATGATTTGAAGGGTAGGATTCAAGAAGCATGTGTGATTTTAATTATTATTTTGTACTATTTGTTGAATAATTTTTTTTATGCCATTGCATTCCAAACCCCTACTACTACAAAAATAAACAAAAAAAGAGAGGAGTGTCATTTGAAGAAATGCCCTAGGGGATGGTTTCTTGGGGGGTGGTTTATTAAGTGTTGTTTAACAACAAATGCCTTTTAGGGTTTTGTGTGGCATTTTTAGCCACATCGTGGGCGATTATTTATTTCTTCAAATAAGGGAGATATCGTTTGTAGCATTGAATCTGGGACACCGGTATATATCAGGGTACGTACACCAATTTTTTGATATTGCAAAGCTATGTGTGTAAGTAGTCGATATACTCTTTTTACTCTCTTTATACACATGCTATTGGATCGACTGATAACGGAATAAGTAGATGTTCAGTTACACTAGATCTATCCCTACTTGCTTCTAAATGTAAAGCGGTAGCTTACTTTGCTATTTCTTTCTACTTAGGCAAATAGGGAAACCTATTTAATCCTGATACCTTGTTTCACTTCAATGTCAACACTTACATTTACGTACCCTAGTATAATATTATTGACGATTTTATTTGATCTTTTGATTGGCTAGAATAGTCAGTAATTACTATGGATCGGCAGTCAGGGGTACATAACGTCAGTGCGAGGACTTTATAAATCCCGATTTAACATTTTTCACACGCGAATCAAAATACAGATAGATAAACAAGTACTTACCATGTAAGAATAAATACATTGCTCCAGAAGGAATATTTCAGGGTTTATGAAACATACCAACACATATAGTATTTGTACAATAAAAGATCAGTCATGTCATCAGTGTGCGCTACACAACGTTGACAAATCTATTGTTTACATCTTGCAAATAATACTCATTTGGTTTATAGGTTATAGTATATTTAAAAACTTCAAAAATATTTTTTTACAGATGACATTTAGGTTATACCTCAAACTGTTTAGAATGTTAGTTAATTCACTCTATATTTTGTATTAGTACGTTTATCTTGCAAAATTAATAAACATAATATTGATGTTTTAGAGTAAAAAACAGAAGGAATGGACATAGTTTGTTACAGTCAATATTAATAATCATGATATAAAATACGTTAAATTAAACAATAGAATATAAACGTTTTATATTTTTTAGTTTCTATAACATTACACTCATGAGATGAGTTTCTTTTAGGCACAGGTAATAATTGGTGCTGCATTTAAAGTAGGCTTGTAATATGCCTCTAAAGCAGTGGTTCCAAAACTTATTTTGTCTACTGCCCACTTCGAGAATAAATTATTTTTTAGCGCCCCCATTTTTTCACCTACTTAAAAACCACTATAACTTCAAATTAAATTAATTATTGTGAGCTATATTAGCGGAGATTAAACATTCATTCTAAACGAGACTTTTACTATGGGTTACAGTGTTATACTGTTATAGTAAAAGTCTCGTTTAGAATGAATGAGTTAACTTGAGACCTGAGCGTAGTAGGTAGTACACAACGGCGCTCAGGTCTCAAGTTAACTTTTACGGGCTACACCTGCCAATGAGAATGATTATTGAAACGCAACTTTATAGTATTCAGACAAAGTATCTTTTATTCAAAATTCAAAATAAAACAAACATAATCGATTCTAATATAAAAACTAATATGAAGGATGAATATGATGCTGTTTAATAAGTTTGTTGATATCAGGTTCCAATTTACTCAAGAACAGCCGCAAGTCACCACGTTCGGTAACATGCAAACGATTTCTCTTTTTAGTAAGCAGCGTTGCCACAGCACTAAATCCACGTTCACACAAATATGACGATGCTATCAAGAATCGTTGAACGATTGACCACAATCCAGGATACAATTGCGGGATCGGTTTTTGTAGCCAAAATTCTTGGTAGCCATTTTTGAACTTGATTTTTATTTCCTCGTTCGTTGTCAATTCTATAAGTTCTTCTTCCAGATGTGGTGATATTGCTGTGTTGACATTTGAAAACGGATCCAACACCAAGTCTGGTATTTCCAAGTTCAAAATATCCTGGTATCGTTCGGTGAAGTCAATGTGGAGGTTTTCCAAATGTTGGCAGTAGGCAAACAAGTCGTCATTACTGCAGGATACTGATAAATTCGGAAAATTGTGAAACTCACGTCTGCCCATATTCTTTTTGTGTAGAAGCAGTTTGGCTGCGAAAGCAGCAACGACATTTTTTGTTTTAATTAAATTTAGTTCATCGCCTTGCAGTTGGAGATTCATGTTGTTGAACAATTTATACAGGTCTGTCATGTAAGCTATATCATTTTTTGATGTAATGAGCTTGTTGCGCAATTCTGTCTCTTTAGTTTCCAAAAACTCTATCACAGAGTCAAACAGGTTGTAAAATCGAGTCGGACAATTGCCTCTTGATAGCCAACGAACTTCGGTATGAAACAACAAATGGTTGAAATCTTCGTCATTAGTAACACAAAGCTGATGAAATAATCTATCATTCAAAGAGCAGTTACGGATTTTATTCACTGCTTTGGTGACATATTGCAGTGATTGAAATAGTCGTTCACTTAAATTTCTAGCCACCAAATGTTGTCTATGAATAACGCAATGTACAGCAAGGACATCTGGAATTTTATTTTTTACGTACGCTATGAAGCCTTTATGGCACCCTGTCATAACCGGAGCGCCATCCGTAGCAACTGATATAATATTTTTCAAGGGAATCTCATTCTCATCACAAAACTTTTCCAATGTATTGAATATGGTTTCGCCTTTTGTATCGGTCTCTAAATTTCTAGCAAACAATAGTTCTTCACACATTTTCTCATCGTTAATAAACCTCACGTAAGACCGCAACAATGCTTCATTAGTTGGTAAAGTGGACTCATCGAGCTGAATTGAGAATTGACTAGTCCTCAGATGATTGCACAATGATTCTTCAATGTTTCCAGCCATTTCATCAATGCGTCTTTGCACAGAATTATTACTCAAAGGAATTTTTCGGGTAATATCTGCGGCCGGTTTATGAAGCACAGTAGTTATTACTTCCTTTATTGCTGGCAAAATTAACTCTTCTCCGATGTTGTGTGGTTTGCCTTTTTGAGCAATTAACAAAGAGAAATTGTACGAAGCTCGAAGTCCGTCGTCATCTTGCTTAGCAGCCGCCGAAAAGAGTTTTGCTACACTTGGCTGAGTATTATGCTTCTTCTCTAGGTCTTGAAAATATGCTACATTCTTGTCTTTCTTATCTGGATGCATTTTATTCAAATGATCTTGCAGTCTTGAAGGCTTCATTGCTTCATTCGAAAATGTTTTTAGACATAGAAGGCACAAAGGCGACGATGGGTTTGTAGGATTTTCAATGAATCCGAATTTAATATATTCCGCACAGTATTGCCGTCTCTTCTTTTTTACTTCCGACATTGTTTTGTTTTGAGAAATACGTAAGTAAGTGTTGAACTTAAGTACTGCTTATCTATTACGCGCGAAACCGCAAATGAAAATAAAATAAATATTACGTTGTTTATATAGGATTGCATAAGCAGCACGCACCGACAGGAATAAGACAAACATGCATAAACTCGTTTATCTCATTCGACGCGCCGAGAGTCGAGAGCTCAGTCGGTGTCTAAGAGTCTCCTCCCCGCCCCCCTTTAGACCTGCAGCGCCCACAAGGGGGCGTTATCGCTTATCACTTTGGGAACCAGTGCTCTAAAGCATATAAATATGATATAATATAAAGTCATTAAAATCAAAAAACTACACTGGATCTTAATTTCACAAATATTTTCACTGGAACAAAAGAATTCATAAATAAATCTATGATAAAAAGGTAGTGCGCAAAGTGCAATGGTAATACATATATAAATCTAAAACCACTATTTGTATGTTATGAATTTTCAATATCAACTAGAATAGTTAGTTCTTTACCCCCAAATACATTAATGAAGTATACCTTTTTCTGGATTTTATTTTTGAGTTGCTCTAATTTGTCAACAAACTCAAAGAAACTAAAAGGTTAATCACTTGAACTTAAAGCATCATCTTCCTCTTCTTCTAAACTAATTATGAAAGGTACGATATCACTTTGATCAAATCCCACTTCTCTACCCCACCATTTTTCAATTTCAGCTTCAGTATGTGTCACACTGTTAGCCCACGCTTCAGCAGTTACTTGACTTAGTGCTTCTTGCCACAACATTTTACAGCTTTCATTAGTCCTACCATATTTACCTATATTATATCTTTTTGCAGTTCTTCAAATTAATTCTATAGGGTTAAAAATACAATGATATGGAGGAAGTCAAAGAACTGTGCGGCCATATTGCTCTGCCCATTCATCGGCTTTATATATAGGTGACGTCTTATACCTTTAAATCAAAATTCTTATCTTTTGAACTTAATTTAGTAATTATTTTATGTACTAACAGTCTAACCAACTTCAGTAACTGTATTTTTAAACCTGTCTTGTCAAAGTTGATTTTATTGTTAGTTAATCATTCCTGAATTTGGTATTTTGTCGAAGATGAAGTAGGAGATTTATTTATTATTGTCGTATGATAGCTCGCATTATCCATAATAATAACTGAAGGGCTTTCTAAATTTTTAAGCAGCTGATTGTCAAACCAATCTTCAAAATTTTCTCAATTCATATCACCATGGTAATCCAAGCTTTTACTATTTGTTGTAAAGATTAATTCTGCTCCAGGAACGAAACCATTATTGCTACCAGCATATTTACAGAAAGAAAGCCAGTGATATATTGCCATGCCAGTACTTTTTAAATAATTAATACTTTTTGCCATCTACTTATTTTGCTTTTACAAATTTAATATTCTCATCTTGCCAAGATTTTTGAGAGCTTCCATCTTGAAAAATCCAGGTTTCATCACGAAAAACAAACTGGAATGTATTTTTATTTTTAAAACGCATATATTGTTGCATTCTTTTCAAAGCAATATGAGGCAATTCCATTAATGCTCGTTTAGGGTCATATTTCTTAAAATGGAAACCAATATTTTGCAATATTTCCACGCTCTGTCCAAAGTAGTATGTTGTTCTGCGATTGTTAAATACTTGCTATTTCTGTACATATCATAAATTGAATTTGTAACTGCGTATTGATTAAAAATTGTATAAAACTGTCAATATTAAGTCATATCATATCATATTATCATACGATTGATAATCAGATGATTATCAAACGTGACAACAATGCGTGGATAGGTAGCACTGAAAATACAAATTTTATAAAATGTCGAAGAAATTAGAATTATGTACTATGTTAGTAAATTAAATTTATTAGGTTTTTGTACCTGATATTACTGGTTATGACGTGACTGATCTGTTATCGTAAATATATTATAGCGTATATTTACATACGTAACATCTGGATGAGTTGGACAATAACAAAACTATTCTTTTTGTTATTGTCGGTCGACTTCAGAATATCGCCTCTGATATTTTTTATAATCGCACAGTGGCGTGACAAAAATTGTTTTGATATCTTTGCCATTCATTTTTTTGCTCGTTTATGAGAGGGAATTTTAGGAAAATGTTTTGGATTTATATTCTATATAATTACATATTTTCATTTTTCACACCCTGTATTTTTATTTCAAGGACACTTGGCGTATCACAACTGTTATTATTATTAGTTTTTTTTCGTTTTTTTCATGTTCGTTTTTTGTCAATCAAATTTATCAATAATACCCTAAAAAGCATTCAATGGAAAAGTCTAAACAAAATTTAGCAACACTATGTGACCAGTTATGACGTATTTTTATTATATTGTAGAGGCCTTTTACCTTTTATACAAATTAAGTATGTACACAAACTAATAATTTATTAATGGAACTGACAATTCTAACAAAGAACTAGTAAAAATACGAAGCAATATCATTAATAAATAATTACAGTAAAAAGTCAAATTCATAGGGCTGTATTTTCTATTTGTTCATTACACATAATGTGATTGGATAATGTGATTCCGATGAACATCGGAAGAGGTAATTTGTCATAACCACGTAACTATGACATTATCACCATATTTTATAATAAACTTATTTGTAGGAGTAGTATTACGTCAATATTATGGTCAGTTGCAAATTGATAAACACCATCCGATGTGTAGAATAGGCGAAAACGTATTTTAAATTCTCACATTTGATTCTAGTGTCCCAGTTTCATGCGGTTATGACAACTGACGAAAAAGAGCGTCTGTATCAAGCCATCGATTACCACGAAAACGCAATCCCAGTGGAATATCCAAAGGCATTTATAGACACATCCTGCATATTCCTTCTAAATTTATTTGAAATTAAAATCATCGAGGAAAATATCGAAGTATTGCTTACCAAATTAGAAAGTGTTAAATGTAAAATTGAAACTCGACCTGCTTCTAATGGAATGGGGTAAGTGTCTTTATTCCATATTCCAATGGACATTTTTTTAATGTATTTTGGAATAGAAATTAATTAGAATTCAGTTATTAGTAATTTAGCTTGTACACTTCCGTAATCGTTGTCTGTGATTTTGCCAACCTTGCTGTTGTCACTGGAGCGTCATGGTTAGGACATTTGCGATTACGGTTGGGATTATTAGAATGCTTTAGGATTTCTGTGGATTCACGGATTTTGCGAATAACGATTTCGGGGTCTCATGGGCAATCATTTCAGACTTTTGGAGATTGGACTTCGGGGATTTGGCATGGATAAGGACTCTAAAAGTTTGGAAACGGATAGGGCCGGTGATATTGGTCGGAATTCTGACAAGACCGAACTCTAGGCCAGTAATAATTTCTTCAATGGGGATATATTTGGTGATCGGGCAAAAATTGGGTATTTCTTTTAGATTTTAGGACATATTTCCTTACTCGATAGTTTGAAAGATTGATGATCGTGTTAACATAGAGATAGATTATTGGGAAGTTGTGGGGAATAAAAATTTTCTGATGTATTTTCAAGTAATAAGGTGTTTGAAGGCTTTAAAGGTAACGCGATCTCAAAGATTCCAACCAGAAGGTCATGGATCGCAAATGTGGCCGATTTTGCCTGATCCGTTCCCGAGTCAATGCAAAATTAGCCCGTTGGTAGATGGAAAAATATCTAATATGATGTTAGATAAAAATTGATTTAGGAATAGCATGTTGATTCTGACGTCTAATTAATGAACAGAAAAGACATACTAATTTCAATCAGTTTTTCAAACTCTCTTGTTTTCTTCTGGATTGCTTCTATGATTTCTTTTCGGTTTACGATCTGAAACTGAGCGCTGAAATGCGAGCTTGAGATTATTGGAATTATTTAGGATTTATATGGATTCATGGGTTTTACAGATATTCATAATTTTTGTGTGATCAAAAAGAAGCCATTTGGTTTACGCATGTGTGTATCTCTAAAATTCAGGGAGTGGGAGTGGAAGATTTGATCTATTGAGAATTTAAAAAATACGTTCGGAATTTAGAATTTCGAACAGGGTCTGTTTGTAAGAGTAGAGTCCATTCTTTTTACCTTTGTGAATTCCGGCGCATGCCTATGTCTGCTTCCGTCACGTTCGGGTTATGCGAACGCCTAACATAAAGTGAAAGTCTATATTATCGCCGAGCCCCTTCAATTTTAGCTGAGTACGGGCACAATACAATCCAACCAACGCGGTAAATATTATCTAATGCGCATTAATCCTTCTCGCCTAATTAGTTTTTGGATGTAATACATAATGCTCAATAAAGACGTTTTCCGTTTCACTTAATTAAATTTTAGTAAAAAGTATTGTCGTTTTTTTAACTGCACCTTGTATATAAAAATATTCAATCGTACTGGGATACATTAAATTCAATAGGATGAAATTTATATTGCAATCACCATAATCTATAATATCAGAGAACTTGATAGTATTTTGTTTATTTTCAGAGTTTTTGTAAATATAGACAAACTTATGGTATTTGGTATTACGCAAGATGAATATGTTCCAGAACTGATTAGTTCCCAAACAACTGACAATGTGTCTTTACTGGATGTTACTTTCGAAACTAACCCAGTTAATACTATTTATGGACAAAAAGTATATGTAACAGCTAAACCACTAAAAATAATTTATGATGCCGTTACAATAAATAAAGTAATCGATGTGTTTAAAGTACCTAAATCCTCAGCATTAGCCCAGTAAGTATTTTAATTTGCTAGAAGACATGTATATATGAGATTATAATTTAGTAATTCACATATCAACATATAAAGTTGTTTTAAGTTTATAAGCTATTCCGTGAGAAGATTAACCCAATGTCCATGTAACGTGTCAAAAACATTCCTCATTATAGTAGGCTGTTTTTTAAGTAATTAAGTAATCAAAGATTAGTGCACATGCGAAGCTTTAGAGAACAAATTCTGACAATTGTCATAGATAAATTCAAATTCTAAACGCTTATATTCTAATTAATTATTTGATTATGTATGATGTTAGAGTTTCAATATAAAATATTTATTATTCAAAGTTACTATACGAGGGATGTTGTTTATGTTTTGCATCCTGGGACAATAGATGGCGCCACAAATCAAATGTCAGTACTAAAAATTAACCTCCATATTTAGTTAGCCTAAATCCAATGCTTCAGTTCGATACATGTGTTGTAGCTACAACGAACTGTCATACTGTATTCATACTTACTTTCAATCGTACTCTACCTGAAAAGAAATTCTAGAATCTACATTCAGGATTAAATTTATGTATATATATATATATATATATATATATATGGTAAACCTAATCAGTAGGCGATTAAAGGTCTGTATATTACTTCAAAATATATGTATTTAAAAAACTCTACATGTTTCGGCTGTATACGCCTTTTTCAAGAGAATACAAAATATATTATGTATTCTCTTGAAAAAGGCGTATACAGCGTGACCTTGGTATGATATGGTAAACCTAATCAGTAGGCGATTAAAGGTCTGTATATTACTTAAAAATACATATATTTTGAAGTAATATACAGACCTTTAATCGCCTACTGATTAGGCGACTGATTAAAATATATGTATTTAAAAAACTCTACATGTTTCGGCTGTATACGCCTTTTTCAAGAGAATACAAAATATATTTTGTATTCTCTTGAAAAAGGCGTATACAGCCGAAACATGTAGAGTTTTTTAAATACATATACTTTGAAGTAATATACAGACCTTTAATCGCCTACTGATTAGGTTTACCATATCATACCAAGGTCACGAAGTTATTATATATATATATATATATATATATATATATATATATACCGGGTGTATTATGAAAAACCTTTGGTGCTGTAACTTCCTTATATTTTATCTGATTTGAATGAATGATATGTCAAACTAAATCGTTTTTAAAGCACTGTAACCTTTTTTTAAAAAAAAAATTTTTTGGACATTTCGTTTTTGACAGACAGTAAATTTTTTTTTTAAAATTGTACTACATATTTTTTTTTACTTATTCTAATAAACATTTATTTCCTGAACATACCTCCATTAAATTGAGTGACAAATTTTTTATTATTAAAAAGAAACTACGAAATTTACAGAAATCAAGCTACCATATATTTTAATGGATCAAATGTTCGAAATTGGCCCCATTTAGTTCCAGACATATTTGACACCTTCTATTTACTCCAACTGCTGCGTTTAATATAAGATTTGGTGGTATTTCACGACATACTTGTACTATGATCTTGAATGTAAGACCACAGAAAGAAATCCAGTGGATTCAGATCTGGCGATCTAGCAGGCCATCGAATAGGTCCGTAAGTGCCCATCCATCTGACGCCAAAATAATTATTTAGAAAATCAGTATTCATTCGTGCATTATGGGGTATGGCACCGTCCTGTTGGAACACCACCCTGTTTAACTCAGCAAGTGGCAAATTATTATAATTTTCTTGGTTTAGATTACCCTCCACAAAAAAAGGCCCTACTACTCTATCGCCTAAAATGCCACACCATACATTTACACTGAACCGATTTTGAAAATTGTGTTGCATCACAACATGGTTATTTTCAGTGCTCCAATGGCGATGATTATTTCTGTTGAATACACCATTTTTCCCAAAAGTGCATTCATCTGACCACAACACACGACGATAAAAAATTGAATCTTCCCTTAGTTTATTCATGAAAACCGTGCAGAATTGAACCCTTCGTTGAGAGTCGTTTTCACCGAGAGCATGCACCTTCCGTGGTGGAAAGAACTTGTGCTTCTTCAGAATGTACTGAACTGTAGAATGTGATACCTGCATGTAGTGAGCAATTTCTCGCGTAGACGTATTAGGGTTTTCTTCCACATAGAGCAAGACAATTAATTCTAAATTTTGATCTTGATACACGTGCGTTTATTTTCGGTTTTTTGAATGATCCTAGATTTCGTAAATTTCGCACTAGCCTTCCAAACTTATCGGCACTTGGACGCAGTCTGTCAGGAAAATGATTTCCATAAAGTCGCAAAGCAGCTGCAGAATTTGTTCCGCATTCAAAATATGCTTGAATCGCATCCACACATTCGCCATTATCCATTTCAATAACAACGTTTAGAAATAAATCGTTGAAAATGTTATAATGAATGTGTGACTGACAGATGTCACAGCTCTCTTCGAAAATTTGGAATGCACTTTTATCGTTCAATATGACTGCTTGATTTTTAAATTTTTAAAATAAACACTGTAAATGTTGTTGACCCACCGCTCACCGATAACATTGGTTTGTAATCATTTATGGGCTATATAGTATTGAATGTAAGTGATTTTAAAAGGTACACATATTTGCTGGTAATAAAATGAAATAGAGTATTTAAAATGCATTTAGGAAATCTCTGTGTTCGGAAAAATCAGAATAAATCGAACTAAAAAAAAACCTTCAATTTCTCGATTTTTTTTCATACAAGGATATCGTTGTTTACAGATTCATATTCAGAAAAAGTAATATATTTGAATAAGGAAAAAAAAAGTATAGTGCAATTTAAAAAAACACAGTTTGCAGCTGTCTGTCAAAAACAAAGTGTAAAAAAAAATTCAAAGCGGATCACGTTACAGTGTTTTTAAAACGATTTAGTTCGACGTATAATTTATTACATTCGGATAAAAAATAAAAAAGTTACAGCACGAAAGGTTTTTCATAATACACCCGGTATATATATATATATATATATATATATATATATATATATGTATATATATATATATATATATATAATAATAATAATAATAATAAAAAAATATATAATAAAACCTTTTGTTTTTAAGAAAGCAACCGCTCTAAATTTCTGTACAGCCTGTAGTTCTAATATTTTATATATATTTCTAGATTGTCAGAAGCAACAGCGAATACTATAAGCGATGTAAAAACTAAATCGACTGCTGGAATACAACATCTTGTTGACAAACATGATTTAATTGATCTTAAAATAGATTTACATGCACCATACTTAATTGTGCCTTATGGTGGAATTTACACAGAAACTGAAAACATAATTGTTGCAAATCTCGGTCACGTTATGATAACATCTTGCGAACGACCAAAAACAACAATTAAAGAAAAGCACTTGCTGGGTAAAACCCAGGAGGAGTTGTTCAAGGCTTTAACAGAGGAAAGTTATGACAAATTTATTATGGAATTTACAGAGCTACAAATACTTCTCGTTCCTGGTGGTGAGCAATGGATGGATATCATGAGGAGTGGTAAAAGCTCTAACTTACATCTGCTCAATCCGATCAGTTTGCATTTAACTTTTCACAAATGTTTAGTAGATAATGATCCAAGATTGCCGCAGAATAAAATAACAAGCGTTTTACCTTCTATTTCAGTCATACTATCTGATAACCAGTTAGTTTTGTTGTTTTGTTTAATAAACAGCATACCTTTCCCAAAAGATGAAGATTCGGCGATTGCAACGGTGAAAGATGTAAGTTTGTACTGTTTTAACTTTTAATTTTTAAAATGCACACTCAATTTAAAAACAATGTATGGAGTAATATTTTAATTAGACAGAGAAAGGACAACTATTCCTTATTCAATTTATATATTTTAGATACCGGGAAATGCGCCGTTTCGCTCGCCTTCATTTGTTGTGCAACTAAAACTTATTTTTTCCATGTAACAAAGCCATTAAACATTATACACTTGCGAGTAACCAAATCGATTCACCCATAAAGCGCGCGTACAGACATGTTTCTTTCAAAAAGGACATAATTGATTCATGAAAAACATATGTCGTTATCAAGCCTGAAACTTTAACTTGGCTTTAACTTCACATCATCAGCATAACAGTCAACTCGATACTTTTTAAAATAATGCCGTTTAAGTCAAAGTGTATCGAAAATAAAAATTTACGAAAAGGAAATATTGATTGTTTATTTGTCAAATGAAGCAAGAAATTGTAAAATGAGGAAAAAATTATTTAATCGATACATGTTGTTACCCCCTCTAGTTCTGACAACAGCTTGTAATCGAGTTGTTATTGATGCTAGCAGCTTTTCGACGAAGTCTTGTAGAATTCCATCCTGCTCCCTTAACAACGCTTTTTTTTTATCTCGTCAACATTCGCAGGAACTGGATGTCTGGCCCGGACCCTCCGTTAAAGTTGGTCCATAGATGCTCTATTGAATTCACATGTAGACTGACCACTGGCCAGTAGGGCTGGGCGATACCGGCGTTTTCGGTATCGGGTACCCGATACCAATCGAGGTATCGATACTTAGCGATGTATCGGGTCTGTGCACGGTATCGATTCTGAGTACTGGAATCGGTAAAGTATCGATACCTTGGAATCGATACCTTGGAATCGATACCTTGGAATCGATACCTTGGAATCGATACCTTGGAATCGATACCTTGGAATCGATACCTTGGAATCGATACCTTGGAATCGATACCTTGAATCGATACCTTGGAATCGATACCTTGATTCGATACCTAGGAATCAGTATTCATAACCCGTTTTCTAGGTGTCGATTGTTTGATATCGGTTTCAAGAGATGTAAAATTAATTTACCGATTCTACCATAACTACGGTATGAAATTTGCAATATTGTGATATTTTGTTTTTTTTGTTAGTAATAATTAAAGTTATGTCATAATATGGAATTTGCTACGCATAATAACCAACGTCTTTAAAATATATATTATGCATACATACTTAAAAATTCTTTACTTAAAAAGTTATTTTTATATACATTTAAAAAACGCAGAAAGATATAATAATATAGGCAAATATGCGTGCTATTACAAAATTATACAAAAAGCCTAAAATATTCATTTCAAAATTGAAACAAACCAAGCACGTTTTATACCTACAATAGCTTGATAAGAATTCTTGACCCAACTTTTTTTACCTTATTATATTAATTAATACTACATATTTATATTATATTTTGTTTATTTTAGTTCCAATTTACAGTCGTGTATTGTGTATTGTGCATTCTATAGAACAGGAAAGTGTTTTATAAGCACTTATATTTCATATCATTTTAAGCTTCATCACTTTGTTCTTATATCTTGGTGTAATAAGTGGATACGTACGTACCAAAATGTCGAAAAAAAATAGTGTAGTTTGGAAATACTTTGATAAAATTAACGACCAGGGCGTGAGTTGTAATGTATGTAAAAAGTAATATAAGTATACTGGCAATACTACAAATATGCTAAAGCATATAAAATGTGTTCATCCTTTTACATATTTTAATATTATTGAAAAGAAAGACAAAAGAGACGGTGATAGTGAAGTTACTGACGTTGAAATATTGGCCTCCGAAAGGTAAAATTATAATTATACTAGCTGCAGACTTATAGTTCATAAAGTATAAGTTTTCAGTTCAAGGTCAAATTCGAAGCATATGATTCAAATCAGTACTGCAGAGTCAAATGAAGTCAGTATTCAATCGCGGAAACAACCGTTTGTCATCATAAAATATAAACGTCATGTTTCAATATTGTCAAAATTTTAGTATGTTACTTGCAATATAACCAAAGAAAGCATATACATAACCTACATGTCAAAATAATAATAATGAGTAAAGTGGGAACATTAATAGTTCAAAAGTATTGTTTCTTTTCTAGTTCTGTATAAATATATTCTATCCAAGAAAACTATGCCGAAATTATTACTTTAATATTTGAACAAATTATTTTAAATGTTATTTATAATTATAAACTCACGAAAATATTCGATCAAAAATTTATTTAAAAAGAAATATTTCAAGTCATATCAATAGTGAAATGAGGTATTGAAAAGATCTTTAGTGTTAAAAATGTTTGCATTATTAAGAATGACATACCTACCAAAATCATTTTCTTGCACTATATCTGGGTTAAGAAGATTGGGAATGTATTAATTTGATGAATAATTTAGATTTCTACTTAACTTATATATTGTTTATATTTTAAATAAATTTAAATATATTGGAAAAGAATGTAAAAGTTATGTTCGTAACTCTTTGAAAAAGAATTAAAACCTTTTGAAAGTTGTAAATATAAGTTGTCAAATTACATTTATAAAATTATACATAAAATAAACATTTATATAGTCTACATTTAATATTTTATTGTTTCTTAAGAAAATAATGGTATAATAATACAATCCTAATCCATATTATTCTTTATTAGATGAAGATAATATTTAAGAAACACATGAGGATTTTCTGATAACTACATTTGATAATTTTGCAGGTTAGTACACTACCAATAAGAAAGAAACAAACTTCATTCATATAAAACTTTGCTACGAGATCTTTATCATGTAATGTGTCGTTGAACCAGTGGCAGTAATTTCTTCGCTGCTTTATATTATGTGCATGCAAATGATACACATTGATGATTTTTATGGCAGTATTAATGTAACCATATTAAACTTCTACAAAATATAAATACAAAAATATTTTGTCAAAATAAGATAGTTACCTGCTTATTAATGTTTAGTGAACTTTTATAGAAGTAAACTTCTCTGTTTCATTCAAATAAAACCTCAAAAATATTACTTGTATTATTTGCAATAGGTATGTTATTTTTAATGTAAATGGAGTATATATTACAAAAATGAATGAAAACTAGTCAGTTTTTGATTCTGACTCAAAACTTGAGTCATTTACATTATTATTGGAGCAATCTCTGCCCTATCAAGAAATTGCTTCTTCTCATGCCATTTTTTAATTAAATTTTCCGTATGCCTAGCACAATTATACCAAGTAATTTCATCACACTGTTGCAAAGCTTCATTCCACATTTCTTTAACTCTTTCATCTGAATAACCATTTCTTCCAATATTTGAATTATAATAGTTTTTAACCTTAGTCCAAATCATTTCAATTGCGTTCAAGTCACAATCGTACAGAGGTAATCTTAAAACGTCATGTCCACTCACATTATTTCACTTATAATAAATATCTTCT
The DNA here is from genome assembly GCA_935421215.2 of Melolontha melolontha. NCBI lineage: Eukaryota > Metazoa > Arthropoda > Insecta > Coleoptera > Scarabaeidae > Melolontha > Melolontha melolontha. The sequence continues at coordinate 44,193,941 of OW285240.1, read as the reverse complement.
CTTCTTTTTGATATTTTACTAATTGAATTAATTCATTCTTAGTCATTGCAGGTGAATAGCTTCCATCTTTTTTTCTCAACCATTCCATAATTTCTGTTTTTTTGAGGAGGTATTTGGTTGTTTATTTTGACTAGCGCTATGATAAGGAGCATTATCTATTATTATAAGTGATGGTACCTCAAGATTTGGTATAAGCTGATCATTTACTCATTGCTTAAAGGAGTCACCATTCATTTCTCCATGGTAATCACCAGTGATTGTTTTTGATGGAAAAATCAGACTAACTCCTTTAATGAAGCCATTTTCTGTGCCAATATGTATAATAATAAACCGTTTACCATCATAGTCTTTGGGTTTCCTAACACTTTTTATATTATCATTTTGCCAGGATTTCATTCTATTCTCTTTCGAAAAGATTCAAATTTTATCAAGGAACATAAACTGACATAAAGTTGAATTTAAGTTATTCATATATTCCCTTAAAAATACATTTCTCATTCAGACTATATTTAATTTCTCTGTGAGCGCTCTCCTGTTACACTCTTTCTTATATTTAAAACCAATATCTTTAAGCAATATTGCTAAAGTAGTTGTACATGTATGAACAAATTCTTTCATAGCCAAAACATTGCTTAAATTTTTTAAGGTAAGATGTTTTTCTGAAAAATTTTAACATGTAATAAATATTTACAATATATTAAAAACATACTTTCTTTATACATGTCATAAACAGTATTTCGAACTTCCATTTTAGTTGCTTCTGCTAAGTCCTTAGTTTTTGGCTTCTTACAAGACCTTTTTTTGCTAGGAGACGATAAGACTGGATTCTGAATGTTACGATGTTTAATAGTGTAGACCGTTCTACTAGAAATATTAAGGGCTTCTGCTACCCTCTAAAATAAAACTTATTTCATAATACCGTCTTATCTAACTGATTATGTGAATTACCTCATGAACGCGGTCGATGGACATAAATGGTCCACCATTCTCCTTTACCTGTTAATAGGCTGTAAGATTTAATACAAGCTGTTTCGCTTGAGAACCAAGAGGTTTACTTGGCATCTAAGAAATATTCTGTAAAATAAATAGGTTAGAAATGTCAAAGTAATAATCAAACAATTTCGTACTTATTGCCACTAATTGATATTACTATTTATTACCAGTATTGTTCTCAAAAAACCAGATTTTGTAATTTTTGATAAACTAAATATTCAAATTGGAAGAATGCTTAACCTAGAAGTCAGAATACCGGAAACAAAGTCAATAAACAACAATATTGAAATAATTTGACAAGTCGAATATCATAAGACTATCTCCTAGACAACCTATCCTTTTTATTTAATATAATATTTCAAAGACGTACGTCTTAACTCAAAATGACAAACGTCTGTAGTATTACAGCGCGTGTTCATGTGTGTTAGAAAGAGATAAAGTACAATTTGCGGTTCCCACTTGGGCAGTACGAACTGAAAACTTATACTTTATGAACTGTATGTATGTAGTTCTTTTTTAATCCTTGCATGAAAAATAAGAAAATTCTAAATTGTCATTTTGCATAAAACAACAACTTATATACCTATGATGTACGCATACTCATTTAAAAAAATGCAGAAAGGTAAGCTACCCGATACATGGCTACCCGATACATCGCTACCCGATGCATCGATACTTAGCGAGTACTGGAATCGCTAAAGTATCGATAGGTATCGATGCTTTGGAATCGATACCTCGCTACCCGATACCTCGCTACCCGATACATCGATACTTAGCGAGTACCGGAATCGGAATAGGTATCGATGCTTTGGAATCGATACCTCGCTACCCGATACATCGATACTTAGCGAGTACTGGAATCGGTAAAGTATCGATGCTTTGGAATCGATACCTTGGAATCGATACCTTGGAATCGATACCTTGGAATCGATACCCTGGAATCGATACCCTGGAATCGATACCTTGGAATCGATGCTTTGGAATCGATACCTAAGAATCGATACCTTCGTTATATGAGGTATCGGGTACCCGATACCAGTTATGGTATCGGGTATTGGACGATGTATCGATACTTCGCCCAGCCCTACTGGCCAGTCCTTCGTCCGTATAGTGAATTCGTTTAGAAAATTTCTAGTGGTACGTGAAGTGTGACAACGGGCATTATCGTTCATCAATATGAAGTTGTCACCGATAAATCCTGCGTACGGAACATGTTTTCGGAGAATATCTGTAATGTACCGGTCAGCTATCAGTCCTCCACCACGGCCTCCCCCGGGCACGAAATCAGTTCGGTTTTTCCTCCTGAGGAGATCCCAGCCCACATCGTACAGGAGCCGGCGCCATACGTAACTCTTTCAGCTAAACAGCAACGCGTAAATCACTCGCCCTGACGCCTGTAGACCCGACGTCTCCTGTCAGACTCCATGTAGACACGTTCGGCACTCATCGGTGAACAAGACCGATCGCCATTGCTCGATGTCCCAATTCATGTGATCTCGAGCAAATTGAAGGAGCGCTTGCCGATGACTTGCTGTCAATTTCGGACCTGTAGCAGGCCGTCTTGGAGTGAGGTTCATTTCTTTCAAACATCTTCTGACTGTCCACTCGCTGACAGCTATTCCTGGAACCCGTTCCAGCTCCTGCTGCCCAGCAACACTGGTCAAGTGACGATTTCGTATTGAAGTCGAAACAATGAAACGATCGTCTCTCTCAGAAGTCTTCCGTTGCAACAGAGCGACTATTTGAGCGGCTCTTTCTGGCGTAGTATTCATAGCTTCGTCAAATCAATGAATGAAAATTTCAGAGATGTCATCTGTCAAGCAATACGGTTGTATGCGCGATACGTGGGTACCGCTCACTACCTTTCCCCCTTACTCCCATTTAAATTGTACTATGTGAGCCAAAAAGACTGAAATAGTTGGTACCATTGAATTTAGTGTTAAAGATGGTGGTATTCTGACAACTACTTCACTGTGACATTCGTAAAATTTATAAACAATGCGCGTTCACATTAAATACAACGTTTCAAACGTCAAATATGTAAAACTAAATCTGAACAAAAAACGAAACAATAACACGAAAACAAACAACGAAAACGAACATAGCGGGAACGATAATTCAAAATTAACATAATTGAAAAGCCCTAAAATAATAGCGAAGACAGAAAATTAATGGAACGCTTTTGAAAACTTGTCAATAATTAGCCGTCAAGTCAATGTTAGGTGCTTGTCATTCAAACCTCAATTCAATCTTAAAATGAAAAACACAGTAGAAAAGTGATGCCAAATATTTCAGTCTTTTTGGCTCACATAGTATGTATAGTCAAAAAGGTATCAGATCAATTTTAATGATAATGGTGTTATCTTAAAACTGAAGTTTCAGTCTTTAAATTATGTGTTTTTAATAAATCGGTCAACGTTTATTATAAAAATCGTATTTGTATGCATTTTGAGTGTATGAGTCAATTTGCACTTGCACTTGCAAGTGTACATATACGTTTTATATTTTAAGAGTTTCTCTGATAAAATATGCAGCTTAAGCTCAAGTTGGGCCAAATATCAGAAGAAAGTTTACTTGTTAGCAGTAATGTTTTAAAAATTTACATTGAACTGTATTCAATAGCAATTATGTAACGTGCGAACTCGTCCATGTGACCACGCACTTATGCAACCAAATATACACCGATTCGTACTCCTGCATAATGAAATTCTATTAATAAATTCAGTGACGTATCATTTAAATTTAGATTAGGCAGCACAAAAGCGTTTCTGGAATAACATTAATTTAGCCATGACTCATAGTAAATAACACAGTTCTTAATGTTATACTCACATCACACACACAAAGTTAACGTATTGACTCGGAAAAGATCTATTAATCCAAAAAATAAAGTGATATACAGTAATCCACAGTTTGCTAAATGCACAATAACGTAATTGGTGTTTAGCAATAGGAGGAGAAAGGTGGGGCAAACTCAGTTGTACAGAACGCGATGTAGTATTAACTAATCGTTTCATATTGCTATGAATTGTGGTACTGCACCACCATCCACAACTAATCTACCCAACTAGGATACTCGGTCGGTTTATTTCCAAAAAATGGGACTTCTTTCTTCTCAGGGTTCCAATCGGAAAAACGTGGAAATAAAAAAGTTATTTAGGCGCTAATCAAGGTTTCTTGATAAATGTTATAATTATATTTCTTTAAGTTACTAATGAAAAATGCACGGAGAAAGGTATAAGAAATAATAAGCACAATATAAAATTTAAATGAATATTTAATACAAAAAAAAATTAAGAAAAAAAAAAAAGATCTTTATAAAGTATAAAGACTGTGTAATTTAAAATTTACAACCAGAGGTAAAAGAATTCACTGAATATGACCGCTAAGTGAATTTAAACATCCTCTAATGACTTCCGATCAACTTAATTAAATAACATAGTTTATTTTTAATTTCTCCCCAGAGAACAACATAAAATAAGCAAACTTGAAAACACGATCAAAAATCTAACGCATGTGCAAACATCAAACACCTGAAAAAATAGCCTTGAACTTCCCAACGTATAAAATTTTTACAGTTATATTTTTTTACGTAGAAATTTTAAAAATATTCTTTGTCATTTATCTCAACTAATTAAGACTAAATCCCAAAATAACAATATTAATACAATTGAAATACAATATTCAAATCTTTTGAATTAATAAAACGTCTTATATTTTTACTTACAAAAAAAATTATATATGAGACACGTAGACAAGAAAACGTTGTTTAATCAAATATAAACAAAATTACGAGAACACAATCTCGTAGAATATACGGGAAATGATAATATAAACCACCAACAACTAATTAACACAATAAATACAACCCGAATTACTTAAATATATTATTATATATTTTTCAAATAAAAAGAACGTTCTTGTCTAAAGGTTTAACTATAACTAACGTCCGTCTGTCCACATCACCCGCTCTGGCTTGCACAAAAAGCCGTCCTTCAATAATACAAGATTTTGCTTACACATAAATATACAATCAAGTTCAAAAATAATGCTACATACATTTTTAATAAATTTTAAATATAATTTAGGGAAAAAAACCATAGCATTACGTATGGTTGTAATAATTAATAAATGACAACAAATTTAAATTTAAATGTCATAATAAATCTAGATTACACCAAATTACTTATTTTGTAACATTTTATTGAGAAACGATTGATTTTGCAGGAACTGGTTAAGAATTAATGAAACTATAAATATAGCAAGCGCCAATTAAGTTGGCGCGAGAAGGGGGTGTGCAGAAGCCGTTTTTAAAAACGTCCACCCCCACTACTCAAGTAATTGTCAGAATACATTTGTCGCTGACGTTTGACGGAACATAATGTCTTTGCTAGCGGATCATAAAGTGATACACGCTCAGAGGTTAGAATTATCTCACATTTGATGTAAAACTAAATACAAATCTCCCCACTACTTCTAATCCTGCGCGAACTTACCCCTCCTCGCGCCAACTTAATTGGCGTTTGCTATACTCATTAAGTAAATAAATATAACTTAAAACCACTTCTTTATTACAGGTGATTTAAGAATTGTATGTATAAAGCGCATAATATGTATAGTTCTAACTCAAACATACTTAAAAAAAAATTATAAACAAAAATTCGCCGTTGGTTAAACTAAATTAAATGTTCAAAACGTCTTCCTTCCACTTCTAAACAATGCGCAATTCGATTATAAAAGTTACGTTGTACATTGGACAAGACTTCCAGGGTGATTGTTAACAAACTGTAATTTTTATACGCAATTCTTCTAAATTATTTGCACATTGTTCTTCGAAGCCGTATATTTGTGACTTTAAGTGACCCCACAGAGAAAGTCATTTGAAATAATTCGGTCCTCAAACGTATTGCTTAGATATTGCTGCACAATCATGCTTGTATGGGCAGGACATCTGTCTTGTTAATACCAAATGTCTTCCATTACAGTGTTAGGTATTCCACGTATAAAGGAATAATATTGTCTTGCAGTAGATCTAAGTATTTCTGGGCCAACGATATTATTCCCTAATATTCCAATCCATACATTTACCTTTTGCGGGTATTGTGTGTGACCAGTACATATATGCAATGTGTTTATTTGTTCTGGACCAATATCGTAATATCGCAGGATTATGCCGGCCATGTAAGAAAAACGAAGATTTGTCCGTAAACAGGATGCTCGAAATAAAATCTTCATTCTGTGCACATTTTTCAATTATGTCTAAACAAAACTGAATGTGACCATATTGTCTTGTGGAAAAATTTGACTTATCTTTTAAACATGATAAGAGTGATATTTGTTTTTTCTTAACTCTTCTCATTGTTTCACGTTATTTCTTGTCCTATTGAGATCATTGTTTTCCATGCTAGCACATATCATTATATTGCGATCATGGCTATCGTTATTTTGAGGTTCTTATGAAGTGATAGCGAAACGCAACTGAATTTTTCAAAATAAATTTTAATGCGATGAATGGTATTCAAGAATAGGCCAATTTACAAAAGTATCTCGAAAGAGAGCTATAATAGACACTAATGAGTGGCCTTGAAAATACCAGTTCACAATCTGCACCTTTTCATCGATTGTATAGACCATATCCATAATTTAACTCAGTATGACAGACACTTGACAGATCACAAACAACTTACATAAACGAATGACACATGTACGTAAGGTATATATGCCTGGGCGTCAGATGTTGTGGTCTTACTGTATAGTAAGAACAATTCCTAGACCCGCCGCTAATGTCAACAGATAATTGACATACAAGATGTGTCAATTTAATTCTCGGATTGGTACAAAATACACCAACACAATTGAATTTATTCAAAAATGTTTGATATTTATTCAAAATAATTCCCATCCACATTAATACACTTATTGCAACGTTCCACACTATCCTGCATTCTATTTGGACAGTGAGAGGCGAAAAAAACATTGAATTGATCACTTTTCTCTATTTATTTTTATTGGAAAATACGAGGTAATATCAAAAAATTTCCAGAATTGTGTAGGTGCCCGCGAATATGAAGAGATATAGCGACCGCGTGGCACCTGTACTTGCTCCGCTATTGCTTACAAGTGCTCAATCAGAACTTATAGTTGTAGACGTGTTCCATATGTTTGCCAGAATGTTGCAATTTGTCACATCATCCCCCATGCACTTGTTGCAAAGGAAATAAATATATTATAGTGTTAATTCGTTTTTATTGTATTTAATACCAAAGATAATGATTTACTTTAGGTGATTAGCGGAATTATATAATTTTGTTTAATTCTTTATCAGTCGACTATCTATTTCTTATTAATTTTTAATAAATTTAATATCAAGAATAAGTATAGTCTTATTTCAAAAATAAGAAAAACACATAGTTTTATGTTCTATGCCCTATGGTTTCTTCTAAAATTTGTGGTTTTTCAAAGGTGGCAGCGCCATCCACTCGTTCCGAAGTATTTGAAAAGTATGTCGACAAGGCCACCAGTACAACGAAGCCAATTGTTCCTTCCCCTGAAAAGCTTAACAAGGAAATGGTACAGTACACAGTGTTACAATTGAATTTTGTGATGCAAGGTTAGTATTTATACGAGGTAAGCGCCATGTCTTCTCGGCCATGTACATTATATATGTTTAAACGTGCTCAAAGTGTGTTGTGCCATAGTTGTAGTAGTTATCAATTTGCATTAAGGTGACATCACTAGTGCATAAAAATGTTTTAGTTAACAGTTATTATATTTTTAACAAAAGAATGAAATATGCTTAATAAAATTAACATACGCATACCAACTATATGCATTCGTTCTCAAGTGTTTACCAATTCGTCAATTTCGTTTTTTATTTCAAATTTTTAGAATACGATTCATATAGATATACGTTAATCTTATACAAGTTGTCCTTGAAATAAAAGGACAACGTATGAAAAATGAAAAGCAGTAATTATATAGAATATAAATCCAAAATATTTTCCCAAGATGTCCTCTCATAAGCGAGAAAAAATATGAGAAAAATATTTTAAAAAAATGATCACGCCATTGTGCGATTATAACTCAAAGGACCTTCAGCCGTACAAATTAATTATAATGACAAAAAAAAAGGAACTAAAATTACTTATAAGAAGTCATTAATAACGCACAATACGTCTTCAGTACAACGTGTTTCTTAATGAAACTCAGCAGCAAAAGAGAGGGCCAGATTTCCTCAACTCGAGTCTTATATGCGGAAAGATAAGTAGTTCTTATGAAAATCAACGATAGATGAAGCTACTGTAGAGAAGAAATTAATGATTAAATATATATGTAGAAAATTATTTCGCTACCTCAAAATTAAGTTAATAAAATTCGGGATCTAACTGACAAAGAATATTAATTAATTACGTATAGCAAGCGCCAATTAAGTTGGCGCGAGGAGGGGGTGCGCAGAAGCCGTTTTTAAAAACGTCCACCCCCACTACTCAAGTAATTGTCAGAATACATTTGTTATTGACGTTTGACAGAACATAATGTCTTTGCTAGGGGATCATAAAGTGATACACGCTCAGAGATTAGAATTATCTGACAATTGATGTAAAACCAAATACAAATCTCCCCACTACTTCTAATCCTGCGCAAACTTACCCCTCCTCGCGCCAACTTAATTGGCGTTTGCTATACTTACTTAAAAATTATTAATCGAAAACTAGAGTGTAGAAGAATAAACACCAGATGACTCTGATGCTACAATACCCAAGGAGATCTAAAATGAAAATACTAATGACAATTCTAACTGAATTTACTACAGACAAAACCGGAAAATATTCTAATTAATTTTAACATAAAGATTCGCAGTAAAACTGGTACCAATTAACCCAATTACCAACTAACCGTTTACACCATACCAAGTATATCATATTTATTGGCAACTCTAAGGCCATCTACCGCGTAAAATATGAAGTATATCAAACCAAAACTATACTGAAACCAAAGTTGCCTATATTAACGTGAAATATATCGCAATTTTTAATTAAATCAAATCTACTCAGAAAAATGACTCATGAAATTTCTAATTTTAACTAGGATAAATACCGTGTGTCCCTGGATGGAGTTGACAAGAGGGAAAAAAATGTTATTATTGATTTTACGACAAAAAGTCATTCTCTATAAAAAGTTCTGCTTGTTGAGTAGATAAATTAACCATCGGAAAATCTAAGATTAAATGTACAGAATGTCCACAAATTAAGATAACATGAAAATGCTTCAATAGAAAAAGTTCTTTAATTTTGGCGATCAAAGGTTGTTGTAACGTATAACAATATTGTACTGTAAAACGTCATTAATTGTAGATTTGTCAGTTATTATCCGTTGGATTTGCAAAATGTTAACTACCAGAGAACGTATTTATTTGATTAAATATTATGGAATTGGAAACGTATCTTATCGATACGCTATAGACATGTTTCACGAAAAATTCCCAAACACGGCAATATCGCGCGAAGCATTGCGCAAACTTGTGCAGAAATTTGATTTAACTGGATCTGTAGTAAATGTTAAGAAACCCAAGAAAAAATACAATGAAGACGATACGGCTACACTTTTGGCAGTAGATTCAGTGATAGAAACACCAACATTATCCTTACGGAAACGATCACAAAGACTGAATATTAGTAAATCTCATTTGCAGAGAATTTATAAAGAAAACAAAATTCGACCGTTTAAACCACAGTTCCGACATACACTTGAAAATGGATTGGATTGGATTTTTGTTTATGGGTTGGTGAGAAATACCTCGTAGATACACGTTTTCAAAGAATGATATTTTGTACTGATGAAGCAACCTTCTGCACCAATGGTCACGTTTCATCACAAAACAGTCGCTATTGGGCTTTTCATAATCCAAACTACGTCATTCAAAAACGAAGTCAACGTTATAAAAAAGTAAATGTTTTGTGCGGAATTTTTTACGATCGAATCGTTGGACCAGATTTTATTGACGAGAACTTGAATCAACACGTTTATGTGCGTCTTTTAGAAACTTATCTATTACCATTTCTACATAATTTACCGCTAGAAATTCGGCGTAACATTTTCTGGCAACAAGACGGATGCCCTGCTCATGCGACGCTTTTGGTACGGCAGTGGTTGACAGATCAGTTCGGAGACAGATGGATGGGTAGATTTGGACCAATAAATTTTCCTGCTAGATCACCTGACCTGACACCACTTGATTTTTTTTTTGTGGGGTACATTAAAGCAAAAAGTTTACGGAAATGACCTGCCACATGATCGGGAAATACTAAAAGCACGAATACAGGATGCAGTGAATGAGATAAATGTACCACAAACCATACGCAAAGTCTATGGTGAATTTATTAAAAGGGCGGAGGTATGTGTGGAAGTTGGAGGTGGCCTTGTAGAGTAATTTTTGTTGACTTTAATTAAATGAAATTTTGTACTTAAACTACAAAACATGCAATAAATGATACTCTTCTATTGAAGCATTTTCATGTTATCTTAATTTGTGGACATTCTGTACATTTAATCTTAGATTTTCCGATGGTTAATTTATCTACTCAACAAGCAGAACTTTTTGTCGTAAAATCAATAATAAAAATTTTTTTCCTCTTGTCAACTCCATCCGGGGACACACCATACGCAAAGGGATATACGAATAAAAATTCTTATAATTCAAAAATTACAATTTATAAACACAAATTCTACGATATACAGGTCCGTTAAACAATTATTGAATAATGACAAAAAATGAACCAGGGTCGATTTCAGCCCGTTACACCATTTATCATATGTTGTCTTTTTATTTCAAGGACAGCCTGTATACTTCGGTAAGAGTATAGTGATATTAAAAAGTACGTGAAAGATACTGTTAATTCTTTAATTTTTCTCTGTACATAATTATCATCTAATTATGATGAATCATAACTGCTCTAATAAAAAATATTGAAGCTTTTGTAAAAATAGAGGTCAGATCTCCGTGCCAATTAACTGGTTACATATATTTTCTGTGATTTTTTTTACAATCTTTCGCAGTAGTTTTGTTTACGAGTAAAATCACAAGATTTAGATATTTCTTCTGAGGCAATTCTAACATATCGTTCTTCACATTGTCATATATTACTTGTTGTCTGTAGGTATTTCAACTACCTGTTTAATAGCTTGCACTGATACTTGCACGATACATGAAAAGTAATGCACACATGCTTGTACAGCGCGAACAGAAACAAGATTTGGCAAAAAGTACATTAAAGTACAATTCTTAAGCTTTAAAAAAAAAAATTATTTTTCTACATAATCACCGCTAAGACTAACACATTTCTCCCAATGTGTTAACAAAATCTTTGATTCCGTCACTGAAAAATTATCCAGAACTTGACAGCTGCCTTCACCTCATCGTCCGAGTTGTAATGATCGAGGTCTTTCTTGAGTAGAGGAAAAAAATAAAAGTCGCAAGGCGCAAGATCGGGGGAGTAAGAAGGGTGTGGAATCGGTTCAAACATCAGATTTCGCAGAGCCTCTGCAGTTGCGTGCGAGGAGTATGTATGAGCGTTGCTATGTTGCAAGATTATTCATTCCAGGCAGCCTCTAACACGACAAACTTGACGTCGGAGGTGTTTTGAGTTTGTATATACCGAGAAGAATTTACCGCTACCCTTCTTTCCAGAAAATCGGTTACATAAACTTGACGAGCATCCCATACCACTGTCAACAGAACTTTTTTGCGGATGATCGCATTTTGAACTTTTTCGCCTGAGGAGAAGGTGAATGTCGATATTAAGTGCTCTCTCTTTTCTTTTCCGGGTCGTAATGATGGGCCCATGACTCGTCCCCCGTCACAGTATTCAAAAGAAAGTCATTTTCTTCACGGTAGTGTCACAAAAGTTGCTTGTAGCATTCCAATCGACGCTGTTTGTTCTCGTCTGTGAGACGGCGTGGTACCTATCGTGCACAGATTTTACGGTATCCCAATTTTTCAATAATGAAGTCGACACGTTCCTTGGATGTTCCAATATGGTTTGCGATACACTTTTGAGTGTCATTTTGAATCCAATCGTCGACGTGTTTGCGATGTTTATCGTTTGTGGCAGTGATCGGATGTTCGCTGCATGTTTTATCAACAATTTGGGCTTGTTCAGGCCCGCAATCACGAAATTTTATTATCCATCGATTTACAATAGATCTATCAACAGTATCGTCGCCATTAACAGACTTTAAATGACGATGAACCTCACTAGGAGTTAATTTTTAGCAGTCAAAAATCTGATGACAGCATGCTATTTAACTCGCGTTGACATAGCACTAGAACACGTCTCAATACTTCCGCTTCTCAAAATACAGTGGATTAATTCAACGACTTCAAACTTGGGCATGCGTGTCGCTTTCGCATTCCACCTGGCATTACTTTTCTGCCTAGTCTCGTATATTATATATTCTTGCTTGAATAACATTATCAAAGATTAATCAGCTTTTTTCGAAGGTGTGCGATTATTTGACGTTTTAAACAAAGTCTAAGTTTTTTAATAATAAATATGTTAATGAACTGTTACGTGTTCATAGACACTCATTTATTTGTCGCAAATTAGCGTCTTTGTTTATTTGATTTTGTTCCATTAATTGTGAACCTGCCTGTAAGTACGTCTGCTTACAGTCCTTTATCTGTAGGTATGATTGCGCTGTCTACTTGTCCTTTGTTTCTCGTAAATGCGGAATCTCCTACGGCAGGCCGTGGAAAAAATGAAACTTAGATATTCCAACGAACTGTAAGACTTCAGTCGCCCATACGACCACATGTTTTAAATATGCAAATAAACAAATAAAAACTAAATGAAACAATTTAATTCCAAAATAAAGTACCAGAATATTCCGGTGTTTTTTTTTATAACACAACGATATCTCGTTGGAGAAAAGCGACACCCTCTCGTCACCGTAAAAAAAGATCCTCTTACAGGTAATTGGTGCTTCCAAAAAAATAATGTGTTGCTTAATATATCCCTGTAGGTAGGAGGGCTACAACAACGATACTCTTCATTAAGAGATAATTAAAGTCCTATAAATAAGCAACCACGATGATGAACGAGAAGGGTATCACCACTGTTAGATATCGGTATAGATCTTACATCTCAGCGAAAGATATCTCGCACTCGGTAATCGAAGTGGAGAGGGGAAACAACTAGAAAAGCTAATACACAATTATACCTACAGATAAAGGGCCGTAAGCAGATGCACTATAGGTTCACAATTAATGGAAGAAAATAAAATAAGAAAGACGTTAATTTGCGACAAATAAATGAGTGTCTACCAACACTTAACAGAACAAACGTACGATTCGAAAAATAATAATTTTATTAGATATGTATACGAGGTGTGTAAATTAAGTAATGAGAGTGGTAATGTACTGTTCGATCTGATATCACTTGGGACGCGGGACGAACATGTGATATGCCTTCAGTATGAGTTTGGACTCTCTAGTGTCATTTGGTTGACCATAACGATTTTTCTGTTTTTTTTGTGCGTTCCAAAAATAAGTGACATCAATTTCAAACAACGGTGTGCTATCAAGTTTTGCTTGAGTCTTGGATACAATACAACGGAAACTTGCCAAACTTCAGCAGGCTTACGGTTACAGTGTTTTGTCAAGCGCCCAGGTTTTTCTGTGATTTAAGATATTTTCAGACGGAAGAGAGTCGATTCAAGAAGAAGCACGCAGCGGAAGGCTTATATCTTCAAGAACCGATGAAAATGCCAACAGGATCCGGGACCTTGTGCGTTCAGATCATCAGTTGACAGTCAGATTAATCGTGGAAGAATCGAATTTGACTCACATCACCGTTCATCAGATTTTGACCAATGAATTAGGGATGAGAAAAATCTGCGCAAAAATGGTTCCAAAAACCTATCGCAGGATCAAAAGAACATCAGGAGGGAAAGGTGTCTTAACTTTTTGGGATAGATTGACAATAATCCCCATTTTCTGTAACGTGACTAAATCTGAACTAACGAATGGATAAGCAGTGACGGCAATTTTATCCGAAAGCGTGCATACATATCCGAGGTATGTATGACTTGATCGTGTTAGGAAGGCTTACTAATGATACAATACTACACCATATTTTCGTGTCAGTCTACAACGACAACACATTCAAACTAAAATTGTAACTAATTACATACATTATTTATTATATTAAATGTATAATCGCACCTCTTAGGCTTACCCAGCGAAGCTGTTTGCTACCGCAAATCCATTACTTTGTCCTACTTTAGTCATTACTGGTGACATGTGTTGGGTGCCAGAGCATAGCATTGCACACTTCAACTTCTCCAAGGACCAAAAAAGAAAGAATGAGCAAGTCGAAGATCAAATGTATGCTGATATGCTTTTTTGATAGCCAAAGAATTGCCCACAAAAAGTTTTGTGCCTCAAGGCTAAACCATTAATCAACACCTACTGAGAGATTCTTGAAAAACTTCGAAAAAGGGTCATGCGTGTAGATCAAAGATCAAGAATAATTGGGTGTTGCATCACGACAATGCGTCTTGTCACACAGCAATTTCAATAAACGAGTTTTTGGCCATTAAAAATATTCCTGTTACTCCTCAGCCTCCTTATTCGCGTGACTTGGGTCCTAGTGACTTTTTCTTCTTCCCGAGATTGAAAAATCACCTCACTCGAAAATACTCAAACAGCCATAATCGACCAACTGAAGGCTATTCTCAGTATCCGAGTTCCAGCACTCCTATGAGGATTGGAAGGACCGTCTCCGGCGCTGTGCGGCTCCCAAAAGGAAGTTATTTTAAGAGAGACAATATTGAATTGTAATTCTAGTCGAATAAGAGAATTGAAAAAAATCGTTCTCATTACGTAATTTACACATATTGTATAACCTTAACATATTATGACAGCAAAACGTATGTTCTACTGTTTGTAATTACAAAATTTATTCTGTGTTAACTGCATTCAGATTATAGCGTTATCTGTTCTTAGTCCGAATGGTATAGTCATTTATTCTATTCTTTTGACCAATGTACTCTAACTATTAATATTATATATTTTTAGAATTATCGGTAACGCTAAACCATCAGGAATATGTGTCCAGTCCACTCGAGAACGTTGTTACATTCAGAATTGCATCTCTAGAATGTGATGTAAAAAGCCAACTTTTCGTGAATCACGTAACTGTACGGTTGGCCTGTCTGGAATTGAATAAGTATCATAATGAAAAGATAGTGGAAATAATAAGTACACCAATTTGTTCGAAGATGGGCAGCTATTTGTTTGTCGTCAATTTTCTACAGGTAAGAGTAGTTAATAAATCCAACTTTTATTATTTCACTAAAATATCTGTCTCGACTAGGTCGACAAGAAATGTCCCGATTTCAAATCCAAATATAACTGTTGCGAATCTTTATTGAGTTTGGAATTTGCGTTAGTCAAAGTAATCTTGCATCAAGAAGTACTTCAAGAATTGGTGAAGTTTGTTAACGATCTCCAAGTTCAAATAGAGGAAATACAAATTAGCAACACAGATCCTCATACTTCCAGTCAAACATCATTAAAACGCACACTTTCGACTCTCAGTGATAGTATAGTTCAGTCCAGTATGAGTATAAGACAAAGTAAGTAATTTGTATTACTTATTAGCTTCTATATATCGAATGATTTAAAATATATTGAAAAAGACAGAGGTACGAGGTAATATCTAGATTAAAGAGTTTCGAATTTAAAAGGACCTTGTAAATAAACCACGCCTCACCTGCTATGCTCTTCTTTATATTATTCAGCTAATATTATATTATTCACCTAATCAAAACGTGATTATACATTGCTATGTGCTTCCACAAAGCACTAGTTCTGCGCCTACATACATTGTAATACCTACTTGATTCAATAACTTAATGAATCTCAACCGCAAAAGAGAGGGCCAGAATTTCTCAACTCGACCTTCTATATGAAAAGGTAAGTAGTTCTTACAAAATTAATCGATAGGGGCAGCTGCTGTAGAGAAGAAATTAATTATGAAATATATATTTGGAAAATTATTTCGCTACCTCAAAATTGCGACATTCAAATTCGGAATCTAACTGACGAATAACATTAATTAATTACGTACTTCATTAGATATGATTAATCGAAAACTATAGATTAGAAAAATCACTACTGGACGACTCTAATGTTACAATGCCCAAAGAGATCTTAAATGGAAATACTAATAACAAATCTAACCGAATTTACTACAGACAAAGCCGTACAATATTCTTATAATTTTAAGAAAAAGATTCGCCTAAAAACTGGTACAAATTAACCAAATAATAAATAACTGTTACACTAAACCAACTCTATTATATTTATTACGCCATCACACTCGTAAAATATGAACTATATATAATTCCAACCCATGATAGTACATATCATTGCCTACACCAACGTGAAATATCGTGATTTTTAATTAAATTCAAATAATACTAAGAAAAGTGACTAATGAAATTTCTAATTTTAACTAACTCCAGGATAATTATCCGCAAAAGGTAAACAGTAAAAATTTTAGCGATAAATTACAAAAATATAAGCGAAAATCTAGGATATACAGGTTCATTCAAAAGTTATAGAAATAAATGACTAAAAATGAACCAGTGGCGATTTCAACACATTACAATATTTCGGCGCACCTAGATACGAGTGGACGGTTGTATCTTCCCGGACTAGGCATGAAAACAAAAGACTAGAGCATCAATGAAAAGGTATTTTTCAATACAGTTTCCAAAACCTGAATTCAATTGTTTTCGAAAGTGGGAGGATTACTGGAAGAAGGTTGTGGCTTCCCAAAGGTAGTACTTTAAAGCTATTGGTCAGATTTACATTTTTTCGTACATCACAAGGTCGGATACTTTTCGGAAATACTATTGTTATAAAACACGTGTTCAAAATGTCTACGTTTCGGGGGGCTATGCACTACGGAATGGATGTCTGCGGAATATGTAGATTGACATCTATGTAATATTGGCTACATTGTCTACCCTCCTAGATATTTGTAATTTCTGACTGATGGTGATGACATCAAATGTCATCATGTGATAATAATATAAGTTGTTCAATTAATAATTCAATAATTCATTAACAAAAGGCATTTCACAATATTATGTGTTAGCACTATTGGCGACTTTTGAACCAGTCTATTGGGATGACGTTTAAATGCGCCGAGAGCTACGTCCTAATCAGGATATTCTGGTGAAAACTGCTGAAGGATGATCCTAGAGAATAAATAAATCCATGTCCATGTCCACATCTTCGTTTTATTATAGTCCACTTCGAAAGTGGGCCAAAATAATAAGTATATCTCGTCATACCGCAAATAAAAAAAGATTTTTAATCAGAACGGAAAAATATACTGAGAGAAGGGTAACAAAAATACAACGCTTCCACCAACAACAATAAATAAAAAATAAACAAGCAGATGTACAAATATGACTAATACCGCCAATTTACGAATATTAAAAATGCAGCCAACTACAGTCATTTGATTATGCTCTCGATGTAGATCTATACTAATAGGTGATCCAATTCGAGCTTCCTATATTGGCTACACTGTAAATTAGATAGTTGTCATTGATGGCGCGTGTTTGACACATCAAATCCTAGTTTGAAACAACACATTTACGAAATGGATCGCTTACTGAGCGAACAATTCGCAACGTACTGAAAAAATTGAGGAAATTGGAAGCATTGGAGATAGGGTAAGCCGTGTGCAATATAGTGGCGCTCGTTCAGCTGTGAGTAATAGTGTGGCTGAAGACATTCGTCGCCGTTCGCAGACTTTTGGCTTTTCTTATGGCTCCCTTTGTCGCATTTTGCATAATGTCTAGCATTTATACCCGTATAAAATTCGGTTAACACAAGAAGCCCAGAGATCATGGACAGCGTAGAATTTGCGCATATTGGGTGCAAATTGGCGAGGAAACTCGTCACGTGATACATGAGACACTATTGCATGCCTAAAAAGTAAATGTGTGGTGCGGATTATAGTAAGGCGGCGTGATTGGGTCTGCTCTTTTGAAAACGGTAAGCGCTATAGGAGCATGTTAAACGATTATTTTTGGCACGAAATCTAAGATATTGATGTTGAAGACGTGTGGTTTCAGCAAGACTGCGTAACTTGTCATACATCGCATGCAACCTTAGTGTTTTGCGTGAAAAGTTTAGAGGTTGCATTTTTTCACGTAGCGATGACGTAAACTGGCCGTCATGATTATGCGATTTAGTACCATTGGGTTTTTTCTGTGGGATTTTCTGAAGACTCGCGTCTACGTGAACAACGTTGGAGCATCTAAAAACTAACACCCGCCAAGTTGTAGCCGAGATAGCACCAGAAACTTATGAAAAAGTAATCGCTGCAGAAGGTTCAGAGGCGGCCATTTGTCTGACATAATTTTCTATAATTAATGAATAATACCAAATATTCGATTAATAGAAGAAAAATAAGTAATGATACATTTTGTGTTTTTTCTTAAATAAAAGTTAGGAAACTGGAATTGGATCACCTATTATATTGTCTTAAATTTCATAAGTTGAAATTTAAATTGCTGGCCAATTGAAGTGGTCCATCTAAGTAAACTTGTCTTTTCTAGTGTATTTTTAATAATCTGCAAATTATTAATGTATGTTTACATTATATACGCTTGAATATAAGTTTTTTGATAATTTGTTATTATAAAAATTTAGTTTTCAGCAATTTTAGACGGAAATTACCGTTTTTATTTTAATATTTAATTTGGTATGTTAATGTTTGCCTTTACCGTTTTGCACAAATCAACGTTGGCGTTGTGCAAATGCCATATGTCAGTTGTGTTATGTAATGACTCTTTCAACTTGAGCACTTTATTTTAAAAATAAATAAAATATAGATGGCGCACTGAATTCGTCTGGGTATTTTGACATTTACGAAGTGTGATGTATGTCATTTATAAAAATGCCTTCTTACACGATACAACGACGCTTCAAATTGTTGAATTATTTTATGAAAATCAGCGTTCTGTGAAAATGTTTTTAGCAAATTACTTGAATTTTATGGTTTACATGATCGTCCATCTAAAAGGCCCATCTAATTGGTCGAATTAGAAAATTTCAAGAAATCGGTTCGGTGGAAGATCAAAAGAGTAAAAGATACAGTCGTAGTGGTCGTTCACAAGAGCTTATTAATTTGATTCGTGAAAGTGTTACTGAAGCACCTGAAATGTTCATTAGTCGACGTTTACAACAAGTTTGGCTCAGTGAATCAACAACATGGCGTATTTTGCGAAAGGATTTAGATTTAAAGGCATATAAGGTTCAAATAAGGCAGGAACTAAAGTCATTGGACCATGCAAAACGTGCACTCGTCAGTTGGATTAAAGAACAACCAGATGATTTTTCACAAAAAATCATTTTTTTATGAAACACATTTTGAAATTGGTTGTTTTGTTAGCAAACAAAATTGTCGAATTTGGGGTGAGAAAAATCCACGAGTGATTCATGAAAGACCTTTACATCCTCAACGAGTCACTGTTTGGCGTGCATTATGGTCAGGTGGTGTAATTGGACCATGTTTCTTTCAAAATGTTGCTGGTGATGCTGTAACAGTGAATGGTGTTCGATATCGTGAGATGTTAACTGAATTTTTGTGACTTGAACTGAATGGTATTGATCTAAAAGATAGACGGTTTCAACAGGATGGTGCAACACCTCATTTCGCTAAGGAAACAATTACTTTATTAAGACAAACATTTCTTGGAAGAATTATTTCAAGAAATGGTGATATTAATTGGCCACCAAAATCATATAATCTAACACCGTTGGACTATTTTCTTTGAGGGTACGTAAAAAGCCAGGTCTATAAGAACAAACCACAATCGGTTCCTGAACTAAAGGTTGAAATTATTCGTGTCATTGGTGAAATAGAGCCTCAATTATGTCGAAATGTAATAGAAAATTTTATCAAATGAGTAACCACTTGTCAGATATTATTTTTCGTGTATAAATGTCACAACTGATACTACAATTACCAATAAAAGTTTTTGAAAATCAATGCAAATTATGGGTTTCATTTATTTAAAAAAAGGCGCTCAATTTGAAAGACCCTTTATGACGTTTAGTACTAGCTTCATTTTTGCTTACGTACTTTTAGAAAATGCCGCGTCTTAGCAACGGCGATTTGAATACAGTGTTTCGAGTGGTACAAAATGGATGGCCTAACAGAGATGTCGCTAGATTTTTTAATGTATCACATACTGCGATCAATCGAGCTATTGAGAGATAGAATAGAACTGGTAGTGTGCGATTTACACACGGAGGTGTTTTCCACTCCAGCGCAAGACTAATATCTGCATTTACTTGTGTTGTGTAATCCTGTGCAATCTTCAAGAGCTCTTAATAATACCTTACGTGACACTGTAAATGTGGTGGTATCCAATAGAACAGTTAGAAAGGAGATTAAATGAGTTTAATTTACAAGGTCGCATAAGAGCTGCGTACCCTTTACTAACTACGTAACATCGAATTGCCAGAAGACAGTGGGCTCAATATCATCGGTATTGAAGAAGATTGGAGTAGGTGCTTGTTAACTGATGAATCTAGATTCACTTTGCATCATTCAGATAGTCAAATTTTAGTATGGAGAAGACCAGAAGAATGCTATCTTGAACGTAATATGGCACTACGTGTATCGTTTGGAGGTGGCGGTGTTACTGTAAGGGATGGTATTTTGTGAAACAGGCACACCGACCTTGTTATCTGGAGAGATCAAATCATGAATGCCGAAAGATATAGAGATATGTGCATTATGCCAGTTGTTATTCCATTTACTCAGAAATTTGGACGTCGTTTCATATTAGTGGACGATAATGCAAGACCACACCGTGCAGCGATAGTCAACGATGTTTTAGAAAACAACGTATTGAGAGAATGGTATGATCAGCACGATCTCCCGATAGTAATTGCATAAAACACGTATGGGATAAACTGGAACAACAGTTGCGGGCACCTGCAACGCTATAGGAACTAGGCGATCCGTAAGCGAATAATGGAATAGAATTCCTTAAAATTTTATAAATGCTCTAATTGGTAGCATGCCAAGAAGACGTATGGCGGCTGTACTATGTGCAAGAAATGGTTCGACTAGATATTAAAATTCAGTTGGTTTTATAAATTTAAGTCATTTGGTATTTACAAGTGAAACAGACATGCATTACACACATCTGTATCTCTGTACATATGGACATACACCTCGTATTTTCCAACGTTTACTTCAGCGAAAGACACTTGTTTCTGTCTCAATAGACTTCGTCAGTTTGGCTATACGTGCTTAACGTATTAATGTTCTCAAATTTCTTTGATATATTTGCTGCCATCTGGCATCGTGTTAATGGACTTCACTTATATACGTATTTTTTTTCCTTCTGTACCATCGTAGCTGAACAGGAGGAAATCGCTATTTTCGGCGTGGTCTCTTTTGTTCTTTAGATGTCACTAGATTATTTGGTGCCACCTCATAGGATAAAATTTTCTATACCTATGAGGCGATCCATCAAACTTTACTTCACTAGCCAAACTGACGAAGTCTATTGAGACAGATACACGCATCTTTGGCTGAAATAAACGTTGGCAAATACGAAGTGTATGTCCATGTGTACAGATACAGATGTGTGTAATGCATGTCTGATTCATTTGTAACAAATGCGTAATACGTGCTTAACGTATTGATGCACTCAAATTTCTTTGGTACTGTAATGAGTCATGTCGATGCGGATGAATCTAGAGATCGAACATACGAGAATTTTCCCTTGAATATAAATAGCACTCAAGAGGGAGTTAAGCCGTTCTACACGAAATCATCGTCGAGTGATCCTATATAAATACAAATACATAAATCTTCTTATTGTTAGTCATTAATTATTAAATTATTATTCGTTTTTATTGTTAATATAGTGTGTTTAAATTACCGTTAATTTTATTTAAGAACCCGAAAAGACAAATATATTACAGTGGTGTTCAGGTGTCGAATTTAATAAATAACGGAATAACGGGCAATTAAGTGTTAATTAAATATTTGTTCAAATAAATATACAGTGCGAAAAGACGTTTATTTAAATATCGTGATAGCCGATAAAGTGAAACTCATTGAATTAAAAGTTTATAATAAAATTGACTTAAGAACTGCATTAAATACATATAAACTGTAACCTATCGGTTGCTGTATAGTAATATGGAAAAATTAGAGTGGACCACTTCAAATGGCTAGCAGTGTATTTGAGACAAGTCAAGTTTCAGTTAAGGTATTTTTTCCAATTATTTTCCTAATTTAAGGAATAAGTTTTAATATTTTTTGAATATATCATAAAAGCTGTTTTTTAGAACAATCGAAACATGCAATTAGCAAAGCTGCCGTTATTGAAACGATTTTGTTTAAACTTGAAACAAAGCTCACAGAGGTTGTGCTTTTTTTTGAAAATGATACGCGAGAGCTTTCCTCATTCTCTATCAAAGACGTAGATGTAGAAGTTGTAATGAAGAAGCCATACACGCAAGTCAAAGCTGTTCTCAAGGATTTAACTATAATTGATTGTAATAAAGATACTTTTTATCCCAAGGTAGGTAATTTACGAATTGCTTGAATATAAGAAATATACTGGCTGCCATAAGTAAATAAACACCCAGTAAACCTAGATATATTTTAATGAAATTTACAGGAAAGACGTATTTTTTTCTTATTAAGAAACGATGAAAATTTCAACAAGATACAACAAGAATGATGAAGGTCCCATAGAAATAATAATAAACAATAGCTAGTGTTTTCTTTTGACATTTATTTTGCGTTGTTTACTTAAGTGTCACTATAAAGCATATGTACAGGCTTAATTAGTGTCATAATGAAAAAAAGGCTCCTATTCGACGACGCGCAAATTTTCATCAATTAACGGGATTCGAATGTGAATAGTCTGCTTACGAGAAGCCGGATTATCAATTCGTGATGTCGCTAATCGTATGGGCCGCAGTGTTGCTACAATTGCTCTATGTTGGCCAAGATGGAGAGAAAATAATGAGGAGCGACGACGCCCACGGCCTGGACGTCCCAGGCTCACCACCAGTCATGAAGATCGTGCTCTTCGTCTTGTGGCTCTTAGAGACCATTTTTCCTCAACAGAAGAAATTGGTGATCGATGGAGAGGTTTAGTTCATCAACAGATCTCCATACGATCTGTGTATCGAAGAATTCGATCTTTTGGGCTTAGATCGTACTATCCATTTCTTTGTTTACCTCCACGTCATCGAACTGCGCGACTGGAATGGGCTGATGATAGGTTGCATTGTAGTGAGGAATGGAATCGAGTCGTCTTTAGCGACAAATCTCGATTTTGTTTATGATCTTATGATGGTCGCAGAATGGTCAGAAGACGTCCTGGACAAAGAAGAAATTTGTAGTTTTTTCAACAATGGCATACGGCTCAAGGTGTAATGGTGTGGGGCGCTATCTGCTATGGAAGTAGATATCCTTTAGTAATTATTCAAGGAACATTAGATGCAAATCGTTTTATAAATCATGTATGTAGACCAGTTTTAATCCCAATCTGCAAGAGCTGGTAAATCCCTTTTTTCAACAGGATAATGTGCGGCCACATACCGCAAGGGTTACTACTGAGTTTATGAATAATGCTAATATTGATCGGCTTCCATGGCCGTTGCGGTCGCCAGGCTTATCTCCTATAGAACACGTATGGGGTATCAGGTATGGTAGGACAAAGGATGAATAATTTACAGCCACCTTCAAACAGTATAGAAATTCTCCGACAACGGATTTCAGAAGTTTGAGACAGCATACCACAGGCTACCATAGATGCGCTTATTTCGAGAATGCCTAATCGAGTAGCTGAATGTGTAAGAAGTAGAGGATGGCCTACTCATTATTAGTTTTATTATTAATTGTTACAATTGTACCTTGTTGAAATTTTCATCGTATCTTAATACGAATAAAATACGTCTTACCTGTAAATTTTATTAAAATATATCTACGTTTACTGGGTGTTGATTTACTTATGGCGGCTAGTATGTTTAGAAGGCATTTTATATTTATGTCGTAGATTATATCTGCTGTTGATGAAGAAACTGTGAATGTACAAATTGTTATGTACAACAAAGGCGAGAGTCCAAATGCTATTACCAACGAAGATATTAAAGTTGTAGCTACACTTGGAGGCCTTAATATAGTCTTTCTCAATGTTTATGTGACAGCAATGACAGTGAGTCTTACTATCTGATATTCTCTAGATTATTTACGTGTTAATCTTAATCTTTTGTAATGTTTTTAGAGCTTCATCGATAATTTCCAAGCAGCCCGTACAGCAATAATAGAAGCATCTACAACTGCCGCTGATAAAGCTAAACAAAACGTCACAGATTTATATGAAAATGCCACAAAAATTTCTCTTAATATACGATTGAAAGCTCCAAAGGTTATAGTACCCAGAAATTCGCAAGATTATAATGCATTATATATCGATTTAGGTAATTTGCAAGCCATAAATAACTTCCTCGTACTCGATATTAAAAACGAAAATCAAGAACCTGCCATTATCGACGAAATGCAATTGAAATTGACAGAATTCAAATTGTCCAGGATTAGAACAGACGAGAAACACAGTGTTATTAATGATATCATCATATTGCAACCAGTGTCATTTTCGTTAAATGTAAAAAGAAACTTATCTTCAAGATGGTATAATGCTGTTCCAGATGTTCATATCGTTGGCCAACTCGAATCCATTGAGGTAATTTTATATTAGACATTTTTTGAATGAAAAATAAATATGTAATAGCATTTGCACTTGTACATACAGAGAGCATTTAGAATTGAAACACACACCACATGACTTCTCTTGAATATGCTACCAATATTACAAATTGGTAATGTCTAGCATTAAAATCCTTATATTTAACAAATCCTACCTTTATTCAATTGATTAGAATTGTATAAAGTTAATATACGAGGGTAGGTCATTATTAGAGACCGGACACATCGGGCTGGAATGGACGTCATTACGACGGACGATATAAATAGTCTACATCTGTAAGTACATCACGCAGTTGTTGAATAGCACTATTCATTCGGTTAACTGCACATCTATTTTTTGTGTGCGGTTAACCGAATGAAAAGTGCTATTCAATAACTGCGTGATGTACTTACAGATGTTGTAGACTATTTATATCGTCCGTCGTAATGACGTCATTTCAGCCTGAAAGATAATTTTTTTGGCAAAAAAAGTCATAATCTCCTTTGAGCACAATACATTCCATCCAATGTTTCTTCAATTTTTTAATGCCTTCCAATTGGTAAGATTTATCGAAGTTCTCAAAATAGGGTTTTGTTTGAGCGATGGATTCATCGTTGTAACCAAATCTCTTTCAGTCACGTTATTTTTTCAGGTTTGAAAACAGGAAATAGTCACTGGAGAATATAGCCAATGAGGGAGCAATTTGTAGTCAAATTTATAAAATTTTTCCATACGTGTGCATTGTCTTGATAAAAGACAACTTTCTTCTTGGTCAAATGCAGTCGTTTTCTTCAAGTCGCCATTGAGCTGGTGCAATAAGCTGTTATATTTGCCGTTGATTGTTTTTGTTTCCAGTGTGTTATGGTGGATCTATGTTTTACCCATGGTTATGAAACGGCGCAAAAACTCGTCTGGATTGCGGTTGAACAACATCAAACACTCCTTCAAAGTTGTCGTACGATCGCGTTTGTGATTAATTGTGAGCAAACTCGGCACCCATATATTATTTCTCAACAGTCTCCTTTGAGCTTAAGACATTCTGATTCCGCCCAACGTTTCTCAAATTTTTTGATTACTTCCAACTAAGATTTATCGAAGTTTTCAAAATAGGCGTTTCTTTTGTCTGAGCGATAGTTCCATAGTTGGAGCGAAGTCTCTTTTCGCCGAGCTATTTCTTCAGGTTTGGAAATAGGAAATATTCACTGGGGAGGGAGGGGCTAAACACAACTTCTTTCTTGGTCATATGGGGTCGTTTTTTCTTCAAATCACCATTGAACTGGTGCAATAAGTTGCCGTAATATTTGCCGTTGATTGTTTTGGTTTCCAGTGTGTTATGGTGGATCCATGTTTTATCCATGGTTATGAAACGGTGCAAAAACTCGTCCAGATTGCGGTTGAACAGCATCATACACTCCTTTGAAGTTGTCACACGATCGCGTTTATGATTAATTGTGAGCAAACGCGGCCTCTATATATTATATCTCAACATAGTCGCCTTTGAGCTCAATACATTCTATCCAACGTTTCTCAAACTTTTTGATCCCTTTCAAATAATAAGATTTATTGAGGTTTTCAAAATAAGCGTTTGTTTGAGCGATGGTTCCATCGTTGGTACCAAGTCTCTTTCCGCCGAGCTATTTCTTCAGGTTTAGAAACAGAAAATAGTCACTGGGGGCTAAGTCCGGAGAATATGGCGGATGAGGGAGCAATTCGTAGTCCAATTCATAAAATTTCGCTATGACGACTACGCACGTGTGCATTGTCTTGATGAGAGACAACTTTTTTCTTGGTCGCATGGGGTCGTTTTTTCTTCAAATCGCCATTGAACTGGTGCAATAAGTTGCCGTAATATTCGCCGTTCATTATTTTGGTCTTCAGTGTGTTATGGTAGATCCATGTTTTATCAATGGTTATGAAACGGCGCAAAAACTCGTCTGGATTGCGGTTGAACAACATCAAACACTCCTTCGAAGTTGTCACACGATTGCGTTTGTGATTAATTGTGAGAAAACTCGGCACCCATATATTATTTCTCAATATAGTCTCCTTTGAGCTCAATAGATTCCGTCCAACGTTTCTCAATTTTTTTGATCTCTTCCAAATAATAAGACCTATCGAGGACGTTTGTTTTAACGATGGTTCCATCGTTGGTGCCAAGTCTCTTTCCGCTGAGCTATTTCTTCAGATTTGGAAACTGGAAATAGTCACTGGGGCCTAAGTCTGGAGAATATGGCGGATAAGGGAACAATGTGTAGTCTAATCCATAAAATTGCGCTACACTTGCGCATTGTCTTGATAAGACTACTTTCTTCTTTATCAAATGCGGCCGTTTTTTCTTCAAATCGCCATTGTACTGGTCCAATAAATTTCCGTAATATTTGCCGTTTGATTGTTTTGGTCTCCAGTGTCCGTGTTTCGTCCACAGTTACGAACCGACGTAAAAACTCGTCCGGATTTCGGTTGAGCAACATAGGTATACAGCTGATCAGTTAATCAAAGAATTTGACAATTGAATTTACAAGGACCGCCAACATTTACCACTAGGGCTGGGCGATAACGTTTTCGGTATCGGGTACCGATACCAATCGAGGTATCGATACTTACCGATGTATCAGGTCTGTGCACGGTATCGATTCTGAGTACCGGAATCGGTAAAGTATCGATAGGTATCGATGCTTTGGAATCGATACCTTGGAATCGATACCTTGGAATCGATACCTTGGAATCGATACCTTGGAATCAATACTTTGGAATCGATACCTTAATTCGATACCTAGAAATCAATATTCATAACTCGTTTTCTAGGTGTTGATTGTTTGATATCGGTTTCAAGAGATATAAAATTAATTTACCGATTCTACCATAACTACGGTATGAAATTTGCAATATTGTGAGATTTTTTTTGTAATAATTATAGTTATGTCATAATAAGGATATTTGCTACACACAATAATAACATCCTTTTAAATATATATTATATAATACCATATGATCATATATTTCTACCCTCTAGAAGGCAATGACATTTTTCTTTTTTAAACTTAAGTTGGTACCATAATTTAAGTTAACTTATTTTGCGGCGTGTGTGTGATATAGGTTATTTTATACTGATGACAGATTAGGTTTTGTCATTTTGACAAATAATTACATACAAACGTTTCAGTTGAAAAAATAAAAAGTTTAATAATAAAAACAGCTACAATAAATGTTCAAAGTGAGCTCCTTCATTTTCTATGCATAGCGCAACTCTTCGTCTCATATTATTGAAGGCATTCCTTAAATTATGTGGTGTAATTTCCTCACAGACATTTCGGATAGCATTAGTAAGTTCTTCAATTGTATGTGGACGATTCGTAAATACTCTATTTTTTAGATGTGGATAAATGAAATAGTCCATAATTGTTAAATCCGGAGATCGTGGTGGAAAGTCTACTATTCGATTATCAAAGAATTCATGCAATAATTCCATCGTTTCTCTTGTCTTATGGGCTGTTGCATTATCTTGCTGGAAATATCCCTCGCGGAGCTCATCATCATGTAATTGATTTACAAATGGTAGCAATAAATTATTACGATATCGTTCTGCATTTATCGTATTATTAAAGAATATTGGACCAATAATCCGTCTACGAGAAACTGCAAGCCAAACGCCTATTTTTTGTGAATGCAAGGGTGTTTCAAGAATTTCATGTGGATTTTCACTAGACCAGATGCGCATTGTTTGTTTATTTATATATCCTGATAAATGAAACCCTGCTTCATCGGACCAGAAGGATTTGTCAAGAACGTCATCGTTATTAATCGTACCTAAGAACCACTGACAGTAATTAACTCTGGTTACATGATCGATTGGTAAAAGCTCTTGCACGCAATGAAATTTGTATGGAAATTTTTATAAGTCTTTTTTAAGGATTCTCTGGCAGGTCCCATATGACAGTTGTGTTTGTTGTGAAAGCTTACGAATCGATTTCTTAGGTGATTGATTTATTCGTCCCTCAACATCTGCTGTATTTTCAACTGTCCGCTTTAGTGGTCTACCAGCACCTGGTTTTCGAGACACAGACCCTGTTTCACGGAATTTAACCACTGACTTTTGAATTAATTGCCGCAAACTGTCATATGTTGTTGGAAAATTTGGAAATTCTGCCCGAAATTCTTCTATACAAGGCTGCAAGGAGTACGACCATTCTCCATTTTCTAATTTTACACCATTCCTAAAGTATGATTCCATCAGAAAAACTTTATGATTTATTGTAAACATTTTTAAGTGTCAATTAATAAATACATTAATGACAGATGAGTTTTATTTATCAGAACATACACATAATGACAGATGTATTTTATTTGTCACTACCAACACGATATTTTCAAGAAATAATTTCATGGCTTTCTAGAGGGTAAATATAAATGATCATATTGTATATATAATGCATATATACTTAAAAATTCTTTACTTAAAAAGTTATTGCATCTTTTATGTACATTTAAAAAAATGCACGAAGGTAAGCTATCCGATACATGGCTACCCGATACATCGCTACACGTTACATCGCTAACCCGATACATCGATACTTAGCGAGTACTGGAATCGGTAAGGTATCTATAGGTATCG
This sequence comes from Melolontha melolontha, assembly GCA_935421215.2. Taxonomy (NCBI): domain Eukaryota; kingdom Metazoa; phylum Arthropoda; class Insecta; order Coleoptera; family Scarabaeidae; genus Melolontha; species Melolontha melolontha. The sequence continues at coordinate 44,164,519 of OW285240.1, read as the reverse complement.
ATGCTTTGAAATCGATACCTTGAATCGATACCTTGGAATCGATACTTTGGAATCGATACCTTGGAATCGATACCTTGATTCGATACCTAGGAATCAGTATTCATAACCCGTTTTCTAGGTATCGTTTGTTTGATATCGGTTTCAAGAGATATAAAATTAATTTATCGATTCCACCATATCTACGGTATGAAATTTGCAATATTGTGATATTTTTTTTTTGTAATAATTATAGTTATTATGTTTATGTTATAATATGGATATTTGCTACGCATAATATAAAATTCAACAACATCCTTTGAAATATATACTATATAATATATATAATGCTATATATACTTAAAAATTCTTCACATAAAAAGTTGTTGCATCTTTTATGTACATTTAAAAAAATTCATAAAGGTAAGCTAGCCGATACATAGCTACCCGATACATCGCTACCCGATAGATCGATACTTAGCGAGTACTGGAATCGGTAAAGTATCGATAGGTATCGATGCTTTGGAATCGATACTTTGGAATCGATACTTTGGAATCGATACCTTGAATCGATACCTTGGAATCGATACTTTGGAATCGATACCTTGGAATCGATACCTTGATTCGATACCTAGGAATCAGTATTCATAACCCGTTTTCTAGGTATCGTTTGTTTGATATCGGTTTCAAGAGATATAAAATTAATTTATCGATTCTACCATATCTACGGTATGAAATTTGCAATATTGTGATATTTTTTTTGTAATAATTATAGTTATTATGTTTATGTTATAATATGGATATTTGCTACGCATAATATAAAATTCAACAACATCCTTTGAAATATATACTATATAATATATACACTATGTCTCACTAAGTTGGAACCATATGGAAAACTTTTTTATTATTAATTTTAGGAAAAAAAAGTTATTCTTCATAAAAAGTTCTGCATGTTCTAAAATCTAAAATGCAATCAGCAGATATTTATGTTTGGCAATATCGAAAATTGTTATAAAGAAAAGTTAATCAGAACTAAAATCTATGTTTAAATATGCAATTACATCTATTTACATTGAAAAATTTGGTTTTGTTATTTTTTTACCAATCTTTTAATTTTCAACGAACATTTATCTCTTGTGATTATGAAACACATGATAACTTTTTCGTTTCTAAATGTTTTCTAACAATTTTGCAATTTAAACACGTAATTAATGCATGTGCATTTATTTTACAAATAAGAAAATACATACAAATACTAAGTTGTGTTTAATACTAGAAATAAATAGAAGTTTATTTTTCACTCATTCCACTAATGCCTCGACATATCCACCCTCTCGTTCAATACATTTAATCATTCTATTAGTAAATTCACGTAATACATTCCTTATCATTTGTGGAGAAATTTCCTGGCATGTTTCTAAAATTATCCTCTCCAAATGGTTCACATCTTGTAACGGATCTTTCGGGTAAACTTTCTGCTTCAAGTAACCCCATGAGAAGTAATCAAGGGGGGTTAAGTCAGGGGACCTAGCAGGCCAAAAAAGATCAGAATATCTGTGAATAACTTTTCCATGGAACATATGTTCAAGATATTCCCTAACATTCAATGTACTATGGCATGTGGCACCGTCTTGTTCAAACCAAATACATTGACGTTCTTGTATGGGTAGTTCGTCTATGTAGTCATTGATGTGAGTTTGTAAAAACTGTAAATAACGTTTGGCATTTATAGATTGTCGAAACAAAAAAGGTCCTATTCTCTGTTCGTATAAATGCCACACCACACGTTCGTCTTAAATGAATATTGGTCTTGAGCCTTTATTGTAAAATTTGGATTATTGTCAGACCACCAGCGACAATGTTGTGACGAGACAGTTCCATTTGAGGAAAACGTTGCTTCATCGGAAAAAATTATATGCCTCGTAAAAAAGGGTCCTCTTCTAACTCTCCTTGGACACAGTTTAAAGATATAGCAGTTGGGACACTTAACGTATTTATGAATGAAATTTTTCAGCCAATATCGGTAACCTTGGTCTACTGCGACATTTCCACGCGCAGACATAATAGCGCGATATGTAAATCCTTTAGACATTTTTAAATATCAATATTTTTATTTTAATTGACCAAATATTCTAAATACAAACTAACTAGCTTCCCATTAAAGAAATTAGTAACGAAATAATGTATTTGGCGATTATAAACAAATAAATCCACATTGTTGTTTACTATTCAACGAATTTAAAAAATAAAACTTAGTAATTGTATTATTCTATTATTGCTTAATAAAGAAGACAAAAAACAATAATTATGCACATTAGTATATTTGAAGAAATAATCTCTTTAAATTATTCGTCATTATCTATAATGGCTCATAATATAAGGATTTTTCGAAAATAGTATGCAAACGATTTTTCTAGATCGCCAACATCCAATGTTTTTATCCTTAATAGAACTAGTCGAAATGACGTCAAATTTGTAATTTTTTATTATTCTAATCCATCATAATTAATCCTATAATAACTATTATATAAGAATAACTTATTCCAGATTAACAAAATTTTTAATATATGACAATTATTGTCGTTGTTATAGAAGAAGCTAAATAAACGTCATTGTTCTTGGTTGATAACGATTTTGATTAAAATTGAGCGAAATCAGTACAAGTAGTCAATATTACCAATATATAATTACATTAAATTAGTATCATCGAAGTAAGTATCATATCATATTATAGATTAGTTTCGCCTATCAGACTAATTTTATAATAATTTAATTAACTTAATAATAAAAACAAATGTTTTTAAATGTGTAATAGTTTATTAAAAAAAAATTCAAATATGCTTCCATACAATGGTTTTCCTTTTGATTATATCAACATTACTTTTAAAATTCCTGTTGGTAAATTTTAATGTATAATACAGTCTCATTCTTAAATATAAATGTAGTAAGTAAATGGAAGGATATTTGTCACATGGATGAGTAAATTTAGCAGACATACATAAGTCTCTATACAATTGTAAACAGTTTTTCTGTACCGGAAAAAACAAAAATTTATCAAAAAATATATCTTCTAGTGAAGAAATATATACACAAAAGTTGTCATTTGGCATTTTCAGTTTTCCAAACGTACTTGGTTCAGCACTTTCATAAGCTTTAAAATGACAAAACATCGAGGTGGCATCTAATTCCGTATGAGAATTAGCATAATTTTCACACACCTTACAGCTTTGTACTTTCAGGCACTTTTTCATGAGATATACACATATATATCTTAAGGAATTTTGCTCATGTATTGCTGTGTAGTCGCGATCTGTAAAAATTACATTACAACCTATTACAGTATCAGTACAAATATTACAAAATAGATGAGGTTTCAATGCCATCTCATCAATAGTTAATATGCACACCTTGTCAATATCTTTGTAGTTATTAATTTTTTCTTTTAAAATATCAAATGATGCTTTGTTAATGCCTGGTGGAAATTTATACATTTCAGTGAAACGACTCAATGTTCTTTTTGTAGGCAATACAAATAATTCAGATAACGCTCTGTATGCTTTTGGTCCTCGAAAATAAAGGGATAAGCACAATCTTTTGAAATCATCTGTATAACAATGACCTTTATCTTGTCGATATACCAAATCGGCTTGTAATTTAACAAATACAGATACTTTTGGCGGTAGGAACTTGTCAGTAAGTTGGTCAAATATTTCCCTTGGTGAATCCACCACTTGAGGTTTGGCTGCAATTGTTTTTAGTTTGTTTTCGAGATAGTTATTTCTATTTTGTAAAATTTTTACTCTTCGTTTTAATTTTTCACTTTCAAGAGACATTTCTTTTGTTGCTATTGGGGTTTGAGTACTGACGGGCGACGACATGGTTCTAGAGTGACCCCATTGAATGCATTCATCTAATGTGTCTACAACAAATAGCATAAATTAGAAACATTTGTCAACGATGTATTCCAGTATAACAAAGCATGTTTTATCAAAAAAAGCACATATTCATGGTAATTACGTGTTATCGTAATACGCTAATAAAAAAAGGAAACTATATACATCAATAAAATTTTGCTTACAATTATGGCTATTTACTTCTTCCGAAGTCTCAAATTCATATTTTTCATCAGTAGATGGAGACAGGGTTTTGTTGGTTTCTAGAAAACAGTTTTTAAAATATTTATTATTTTAAAAGTACTATTAATTATGTAAACAATTTAGTATATCGAGCGAAACTTATTTTATTAATGTAATTAAAAATATGTAATGGAACTTAAACTCATGTAGCTAGGAACTATACTTTAACAGAATAAAAGGGCATATTCCATGGTTTACATACCTGTTACACATGTTTCATGAGGAAACGTAATGGAGCTGCTACTTATATTTTCTTCTGATCTACGTAGAGTGGCTCTAATAAATATTTTTTGATTAATGTACTTTTTTTCAATAACCATTAACATTACAAACCTCTTTCAAATAATGTGGGAATTGCGTCCCACTTCAAACGGTTCTTTGACATGCCCGAAAACATTCTGTCTTCAAAATGGACACTACACAGCCTAAAATGGTCATAACAATATTGTGGTGTGACTTGTTTAAAAATTTCTTGATAATGTCCATTTTATCTGTTACATTATTTTTGCAGCCAGCAGCACAACAACGATTGTAACTACTCATGTTTATTAATTAAACAAAAGTAAATTCCACAGAATGTCTCTGAAAACAATACGCGATACTAATAAATATATTGTGTACAGCATACATTACGGAAAACTTACGGTTCCTTGTAATTTTCAATGATATACACAAGACCAAATACGACCCAATTCACTCTTAACAAATTTAATATGAGGTAATGTTAGTTCGCACAATGTTAAGTTCACTAGGTTAACTAAATGTGACTAAACCAAAGACATGTTTACAATTTTCCCAATTTTTACTACAAGCTGCGCGGTAGTAGTTCTAATTCAATTTCCACGCGCATGCCAATTTTGGCTGAATATTTTATATACTAGTGTCCCAACTGCTATATCTTTAAACTGTGCCTTGGATGAGACAGCAAAAATCAAAGCGCCTATTATAATCCCTTTCTTTCAATGTGTGAATGATTATTGGTTTGAATGGTTTGTATTTATTTAATTTTAAAATTCTTGCCACTGTATCTTTACTTACATTTTGTTGCATCAACGATTTCCTTTTGCGCAATGACAGTTTCGGATTTTCTACCACAGACAGCATGACTTCAAACTGCGTATTCTCATCGGCAACCAGCTTTTGGCGTTTTCCATTAAAATTATTTTTAATACCTCCAGTACTCTTAAATTTATTTACTATTTTCGTAACAGTTGAATTATTAATATTTTTATTGGGATGTCTACTATTAAAAATAATAGCTGCTTCTCTATGTGTTTTATAATTTTCTCCCACAATAAAAACAATTTCTATTTTCTCTTCACAAGTTAACGCTACCATTTTTATGTGTCATAAATTCTAACGCGTTTTGAAACTCACTGTCAAATATTTATTGCTATCAACAAATCATTTGTATGTCAATGCATCCTAGATTACATGTAACAAACAACAGTTAAATTTGCATTGATATTGTAGACAAAAAGAAAAAGTAATTTTTTAAATATAAATGGATGTAATTGCATATTTGAACATACTTTTTAGTTCTAATCATCTTTTATTTATAACAATTTTCAATATTGTCAAATATACAGGTATGTACTTTACTCATGAGTAAAATTCATATTTTTTGACAAACAGCGTATACGACTAAAAAAATTTAATATCTGATGATTGCATTTTAGATTTTAGAACATGCAGAACTTTTTATGAAGAATAACTTTTTTTCCTAAAATTAATAACAAAAAAGTTTTCCATATGGTTCCAACTTAGTGAGACATAGTGTATAATGCTATATATACTTAAAAATTCTTTACTTAGTTATTGCATCTTTATGTACATTTAAAAAAATACATAAAGGTAAGCTACCCGATACATGGCTACCCGATACATCGTTACCCGATACATCGATACTTAGCGAGTACTGGAATCGGTAAAGTATCGATAGGTATCGATGCTTTGGAATCGATACCTCGCTACCCGATACATCGATACTTAGCGAGTACTGGAATCGGTAAAGTATCGATAGGTATCGATGCTTTGGAATCGATATTTTAGAATCGATACCTTCGTTATATGAGGTATCGGGTATTGGACGATGTATCGATACTTCGCCCAGCCCTATTTACCACTATAACACCAAACTTCACACTATTACGCATGCGCAAGTGCAATTTTTTGTGTATAATAATCCATGGGTGTCATACATGCTCGTACAACAATATTGAAAAACTATGAAAATCGTTTTTTTAAACTTTTTTTAAGAAAAAATTTACATGTGAATTTATTGCAAAATTTCGAATTCTGTCATACGAGCCTTACAGTAAGTTTGTCAATTAACGGCCATTGATTGGTCGTTTACTGTTAACCAACAGGTTGCGATAAAAATTCAGTTATGCCAACAATAATTGAAATATAATTTCTAATTTTGTAAATTTCTTTTAGATTAATATCGGTCAGCCTGATTACTCTATGATCATGGCCACTTTAGAAGGCAATCTATCAGAAGGAGATGACAAGGCAACGCCTAAATCAATTCCAGATAAAGATTCCACCATTCCTGCTGAAAAATCAAACGCTACTATAACTACAGTTACAGACTCTGCAATGATCCATACCCAGACTGAAAAGACACCAGAAGAAACAGGTGTTCATATATTTTTAAAGTTCAACTTTATGATGAATACCTTCATCATAGGACTGTTTACACTAGATGAAGATAATACTGTAAGTGTATATTTAAATTGTAGTAGTAATTCAAGGAATTTTTAAAGAAAAATGTTTTTCACGCTAATTTTGGTAACACTGGTCAACACATTTGGTTTTATTATACACCAATACGTGTAGTTTATGTCTCTTGTAATGCTGATTCTGAATCTGATATAAATTTTGCTCCATCACGTCAGGATTTCGAGATATTTTCTTAATAGTTTTTTCAAGAAACGCATTAAATTTTACAAAATTTCAAAGTTACCTTTATATAAGAAAGATACTACTACTAAAAATATTGTTCTGTCGAACATTGAGTGAACATGTCCTTGCAGGGTTCTGACGTCAAAGCACTTGAAACTACACCCATTTTTGCTCTGAGAACAATCAAATTAAGAATTGGTAGATATTTGACTATGTGGGTATATAAAGAGCTACACTCGGGTCTTTCGATTCAATGTAAGTCGGCTTGTGATAGATGAACGTATTTTTATTTCATAATGCCGCGTACGTGCATAAATAATTCAAGTTTCTGTTATGAATGTGGAGAATTCACTACCGACCAGCATACGCGGAATATTACACCGTTAATAGAAAAGGTTATATTTTCACAATTTTGGTTTAACCATTGAACATCAAGAAAAACTATGGACTCCTAACATTTGCTGCGCACGCTGTGCTGTTACGTTGAGGGGCTGGTCAAATGGTAAGAAAAGCACTATGCCATTTGCAAGACCTATGATTGGCGTGAATAAACTGATTCGACTGATTACAACTTTTGCTATACAAAAACTTTCGGGTTTTCCAACAAAAAAAAAGAAAAATATTAGTTTGCTTGTTTGCTCTCTGCTACTCGTACCTCATTCGGAAGCCTTGCCAGTACCAAGACCCTTATGTGTTTCGAGTGAAGAATAGAACAGAAGAAGCAAGTGTCAAGTTATTGGCCAGGGATGACGAATATTTGCCTTGTTAATTAACTTGTTATTAACAATAATAATAGTATTTGTTTCACATTTACAACTACTATCAACACGACGGCGATTACTCGTTGAATGCTCTTGAATCCCTTTCGAGTGCTTTATATAGGCCGTAAAGTATTCGAGAACTTTCTAGAGTTTGTTTGATGCTAGGCTTTTCGATTCTAGACTGTTCCGGAGACTGATGACACTGTCGGCGTGTCACATCATCGTTAATCGTAGAGTCGCATAACTCACATCACAGTACATACCTAATTCATATTATTTCATTTACTTTTCAATATTGTTTTTTCAAAACCTGACGTGCCAGAATAAATTCGTTGTTATAACTATTGTTAGAACTATAAAAGAAACAAAATAGTTTCTAAAGAAAAATTAAAAAAAGAAAATTTATTGACCAGTGTAGTTAAATATTGCTAGTTTGAAAACATCACTAGCCATAGATTTTTAACAATCAAAGTATTCCGGATAGCGATTGTCGTCTTTCTTTCTCTATAAAAAAATTGTTGAAAGTATCGATTCTAATACAAAATTAAAAAAATTAATTGGCTTCAGTGATGCAGTGTTTGTAATCTCTACAGTCTCTTTAAGTTATATTGATACTAATCGCCAACGACACCCTATTAAGATTAAGTTAAATGTTTTGATCATGTAACAAGTTATCATATTTTATCTCCAAATCCTCATATACTTGTAAAGATGTCTTTATTGAATTAATATACAGGTGTCCTTGAAAGAACAAGCCTACGTATGAAAAATCGAAAGATGCAATTTTATAGAATGTGAATCCAAAAAATTGTGAGTTAATTACAACGCGAACCCCAAAATTAAAAACCCCCTGAAAATTGAAGTATGTGTCGCCTATGAATTCAGAATGTCTATAAATAATACCTCTATCGAACTTACACACAAACATACGCTACAGCGTATGTGTGTGTGTTGCATACGTAACAGCTGTCGATGTTATAAAAACTACAACACTAAGATATACTAAGAGTGTACACTGCGCGATATATAAAACCCGTGCAACTCTTATGAGCATAAAATCAGTGTTTTTTAGTTGCGTAAATGGTATAAATATATTCATACTGTCACTTATAGACTTCATAGGTTATAGATACATTGCTTATACCTGCTAATACGTATAACGGGCAGTGTACAATAACCTCGATATATTTATGTACGAAAATGTCGCTGTTAAAAATTTATACTTTTATTTTATAGGCTAAATTATTAAAAATTTAGATGTGTTGTTTACTCGTCATTTCACATCTGCAACCTTCGTAATTTGGTAACAATCTATCTGTTTCTCTTAATCGAAACACGCAAAAATAAATCATATCGAACGTACACATGTACACATGTAACGATCGAAACTGACTGAATCGGGGAACAATTGCTTCGCTACTTAACGCTACCCCTCTCTTTATGATATAATCGGTCGCACTTCTTTAAATGCAGTAGCGGAACAAATATTTTGTCAGTTTTTTTTTCTCGCGTCTGCGCGGGAATTTGGGCTAAATATTTTAGATTCTTATTCTGTATAATTACATCTTTCCACTTTTCATACGTTCTCTTGTTCTTTCAAGGACACCCGGTGTAACGAGTAATTCTCAAAAAAAAAATAAATTAAATTTTCTACATTGGAAATTATTTTTAATCTCTAAATGATAATGTCAGTTGAAACCGAAATTAGTATTTATATAGTCTGTATAATAAGAAACACAGGCTAATATTTCTACAAAAAAAAAATATACCAAAAATAGATAAACTGTTACAAAGTGGACCGACCATATATGCTAATACGCAAATGTTTAATTTGGGGTCCAGTCTCCATTATTTTTAAGAATAGCCACACACCAATTTCCGATACTTGCGACCAAACTTTCTGCATAATTCGTAATAATAATGTATCTTATTTATATTGCTAGATAATTGGAAATTTTGTATAAACGTTTCCTACGAAGTTTCTGCTTCATAAACATTTTCAATTGGGTTGGCGTCTAGTGTCTGCGAAGAACAATCCATTGATGCAATACCATTTTCAGCCTGGCATTCTATACGAGGTGCATTCAAGTTCTAAGGCCTCCGATTTTTTTTCTCCAGACTGGAAAGAGATAGAAGCATGTGCATTGTTTTAAAATGAGCGTGCGTTCGTTGTCAATACGTCACGGAGATGGCAGCACTGTACGGCAGACGGAATTGTAGCGGCAGCGTCGAGAATGAGAATTCCTTACTTGAACAGCGTGTAATCATTCGTTTTCTGAATTTGCGTGGTGTGACACCAATTGAAATTCATCGACAATTGAAGGAGACATGTGGTGATGGAGTTATGGATGTGTCGAAAGTGCGTTCGTGGGTGCGACAGTTTAATGAAGGCAGAACATCGTGTGACAACAAACCGAAACAACCTCGGGCTCGCACAAGCCGGTCTGACGACATGATCGAGAAAGTGGAGAGACTTGTTTTGGGGGATCGCCGAATGACAGTTGAACAGATCGCCTCCAGTGTTAGCATTTCCGTGGGTTCTGTGCACACAATCCTGCATGACGACCTGAAAATGCGAAAAGTGTGCTCCAGGTGGATGCCACAAATGCTGACGGATGACCACAAGGCTGCTCGTGTGGCATGTTGCCAAGCAATGTTGACGCGCAACCAAGGCATGAATGGGACTTTCTTTTCGTCGATTGTGACAATGGATGAGACGTGGATGTCATTTTTCAATCCAGAAACAAAGCGCCAGAAACAAATTTCGGGTAACCGCCAGTGCTGAAAAAATGATGGTGTCCATTAGGGGTATGACTTTTTCAATTTTTTTAACAAAAAAAAATTTGCATGGCCATACATGATGAAAAAAGCCAAAAAAATAATAACTGCGTTTTTAGTTTTTCATTTTGTTGGAAAAAAGTCCCGCACCGTCCATGTAGAAAGTTTACATGTAAATTCTCAAAGACAAGCGTACGTTCTCGCTTACGTTCTCTGATTTGTTTTGTATTTTGTGTTGCTGTGTGACTGCAAAGTACGGTAAATCCCCGAAATCGAATGTAAACAAACTGATGCTGTCTACTATTGGTTTGAGCTCATAGTTTGGTGCGTGCTTTCTACAAGTGTGGTTATATTTATTAAGAAATATTTATATATTCAATCAAAGTAATGAGTTCTCGAAAAAGTGCAAGTGCTGTTTTGAAAAATTCGGCGGTATGGAAAAACAATTTCACTCATTTTGAAAAAAGTACAACTAAAAGACGAGAAATAATTAACATAGATAAAAATTTAAATGAAATGTGCAGAATACAAAAGCAGATGGTGATAATAGGACGGTACAACGCATTGGCAAAAACCGAAAAAAATAGAAAAATAAGGTGTCAGATTATAGCCAAGGAATTGCTTGATTTATGGTCGAAATTAAATTTTCCATGTATACTTGAATCTTCAATAAAAAGAAAAGTAGAAAAGCTTTTAGATCGTTTCTGTAAATATTTAAAGCGACCAAATAGAAACCCAACAATAGTGTTTGGAGAATTATTTGATGTAACAGATCCACAAGGCATTTGGCTAAGCATGGAAGATAAAAAGTTGTACGCAGTTCAAACAAGCACGAAAGGAGATGTTGGATACACAACAGCAAAGGAAATTAATATTCATCCATCAAAAGCTGCTATATTAAAAAGAAAAGTCACGACCGCCTTGGTCTCAGACATAAATGTATCTGACAGAACAATTATGTCCCTAGAAGAAGACACAGAATTATACGCATCATCAGAAGAAGACACAGAATTATACGCATCATCGGAAGAAAACACAGAATTCTATGCATCATCAGACGATGATAAATTTGAACCAAGTGTTAAAAACGTGGCCTGTTCAACTAAGGCGGCAGTGAAAATTGTTCAGACTTCCAACGTGAGCACAAAAAATGCAGCAAAAATATGTAAGGAATTGGTGAAATCGGGTATTGATATTCCAACACCCTCACAATCTGGTATTTATAAGGCCTCAATAAAAGCAGCAGAACGTTTGGAAGAAAAGTATATGGCTACATTAAAAGAAGAAAAATGGTGTATGCATTTTGATGGGAAGAAATATGGTAAAAAAGAAGTTCAGGTAGTGGTGTTGACAAACGAGCTTGAAGAAGTCAGGTTGGCGGTCATGGAGCTTAATAATGGAAAAAGTTTGACAATATTTGAAGGTGCTAATTAAATTAAAAGTTATAAATAACTAGATAGCTTACTATAATATTATATTGCAGGCATCAAAAACATTTTAAACAAATTTCAACTATGGAATTCCATTAAAATGATTATTTGTGATACTACAAATGTCAATACAGGGAAAAAAAATGGAATTGTTCATTTACTGAAGACGTCGTTTCAGGAAAAATCCTTTTCACCTCCGCAATATATTGGTTGTCAACACCATGTGTTAGATTTGATTTTAAAGCATGTCATGAATGAAATGCTTGTTGAAAAATCTACATCACCAAATATTTCGTATGATATTTTTACAGAATTGATAACAAAGTACGAAAATCTTAAACAAAACTTCAAACAAAGCGATATAATATTGGAAATACACAATATCAAGTGGCGTGATGACATGCAGTATTTGTACGAATTGGGACAAGCATTCAAATATTTTGAGAAAAATAACTTGTTTCCATTTATCAAATTCCGTGTATTACCATCACTCAGTAATGCCCGCTGGAATTCCAGAGCCATACTGGCACTTTTAACTTTTATACTCAAACCCGAACACAGGACAGAACTTTTACCAATTTGTAAATTTATATGCAGCGCATGGTACGATATCTGGTTTTCAGATCAACGTTTTCGCCACAATAACTTTGAAAATTTGAAAACATCTGTAAAGCCCTTCAAAAATGCTCATAAATGTTTTCTTAAACACTGGGTGGAGGAAGATTCCGCTATTAGAAATTTAAAACAAACCAATATTTGTGCAGAACGAGCCATTAAAGTAACACAAGAAATCTTTAATTATTGTAAAACTGAACGCACTTTAAACTTAAAATTTATTGCATCTAATGAAAAAATTAAAAAATAAAACTTTTTGCAAGCTATTTTTGTGATTTTTAGTTTGTTTTGAAAATAAAAAACTAAAACAGAACGCTTAAATAAACAGCATATTTTTACATAACAAAAAATGTTAGGCCTTTTCAATTGAGTTGTATTCTTCATCCAGTGTAAAATCCACAATTTTTCATCTTGGTCGGTGCGGGATGTTTTTTTAATAAAATGAAAAACTAAAAACGCAATTATTATATTTTTGCCATTTCTCATCATGTACGGCCATGCACAATATATGTTACAAAAAAGTCATACCCCTAGTGTCCATGTTCTGGGACAGTGAGGGCGTAATCCTTACCTATTGTATTCCAAAGGGCACTACGGTGACAGGTGAATCCTACAAAAATGTTTTGAAGAACAAGTTCCTTCCTGCACTGCAACAAAAACGTCCGGGAAAGGCTGCGCGTGTGCTGTTTCACCAAGACAACGCACCCGCACATCGGGCTAACGTTACGCAACAGTTTCTTCGTGAAAACAACTTTGAAGTGATTCTCATGCTCCCTACTCACCTGACCTGGCTCCTAGTGACTTTTGGCTGTTTCCAACAATGAAATACACTGTCCGTGGCCGCACATTCACCAGCCGTGCTGCTATTGCTTCAGCGATTTTCCAGTTGTCGAAACAGACTCCTAAAGAAGCCTTCGCTGCGGCCATGGAATCATATCGTCGACGTTGTGAAAAATATGTACGTCTGCAGGGAGATTACGTCGAGAAGTAACACTAGTTTCATAGTTTTCGGGTGAGTAGTTAGTTAGAGAAAAATCGGAGGCCTTAGAACTTGAATGCATCTCGTACACAGTTTGGTTCCATGTTTTGTATCGTTGTGTTATTGTACGAGGATAGTATTGAGAAGTGCCCGTGTTTGAAGACAGATGACACTTCGTGTTAAAATCTGCATTACCGACTGTGAGTACTATTCATAAGTTGACCTCCGTCCAAATTTCGGAGATATACATCGAGTAGTGTTGTTTTAAGAGTACAATCATGGAAAAAGAACAATACCGGCAAGGGATTCCATTTCTTTTTTTTTTTGGATGAGAAAACGTGTGCTGAAATCAAAGAAAGTTGGATTCAGTTTATAAGGACCATGTATGGATGGCTGCCATCAAATACTGGTTTAATGAATTTAAGCGTGTCCGAATATCCGCCTTTGATGAGGAGAAGCCAGGTTGTCCCAATGAAGCGACTACGGACGATATGAGCAATAAAGTTGATGATATGGTATCAGCAGATCGCGGGCTGAAGGTTAGAGATATTGGTAATATGGTAAATATATAAATTGAGCGTGTGCAAAACATCCTTCACAAAAAATTGAGTATGAGAAACCTATCGGCGCGGTGAGAGCCGCATCTGCTGATGACTGATGAAAACTGAATCGCGTGACAACTTCAAAGCAATGTTTGGACATCTTTAAGCGCAATATGAGTGAGTTTTTACGGCGTTATGTGACTGTAGATGAGACGTGGATACATCACTACACGCCAGAAACCAAACAGTCGGCACAAAGGGTTTTTCCCGGGAAACATTCACCAAAGAAGGCGAAGACTTCAGGCGAAGATTTCATCAGCCGGAAAAGTTATGGCGATGATATTATGGGATTTGCAATCTTAATTGATTATTTGGTAAATAGAAGACAATCACGAGATAGTAATATGCTGATTTATTCAACCGATTCGACGTTGACCTAAAGAGAAAAAGACCCCACCTAGCGAAGAAATAAATAATACCAATAATGACCCACTAATCAGCAATTGCGACAAGGAAGCTAGTCAATAGGAATTGATGCCTCATCCACCATATTCGCCAGATTTGCCTCCTGTGACTTCTTTCTTTTTCCAAAATTGAAAAAATCGCTTGGTGGAAAGCGGTTCACGTCTAATGAAAAGGTCATTGCAGAAACAAAGGTCTATTTTGCAGAATTCGTCAAATATTTTTATTTTGATCGTTTAAAAAAGTTGGAACATCGCTGGACTAAGTGTATAGAGCTACAAGAAGATTATGTCAAGAAATAAATTTACTAAATGCAAAACAAAGGCGTTGTATTCCTTACCCCGGGTATTTATACTATCCTCGTAGGATTCAATCTACACTGTTATCTTTAAACCGCACTTTTGGTAAAATTTTACGATTTGTTTTGCGTTTGAAATACCGGTAAACACGCATAAAGTTCCGAGGTGTTATAACAACCTCAGACATGAACCTTCACGGGGTGTTTTATAATGCGCTGTATAATATGTTCTTTGTCTGTGGACCATCTCTTCCTTTCAGGTCACCATGCCCAGAAAGATGATTCGTCTGTAAAGATAACGTTGGACAAATCTCTGTTGGAATTATCTTGTGACCAAATCACGCGCCCCTGTAGCTGTTTAATAATTTTGCTGTGATAAGCGATATCATGTTCCCGTAATGTGCTTCAAATTGTCGGTAAACTAATATTTTCTTCTATTCTATTCTTCTATATATATGCGGCTAGCTTGGATGGCGAATTAACGAAACGTTAATTGCGATTTTTTCTTAAATAAAATAAAATACTTCGATCGTGACGTATTTTTGTTTTTGTTTGTCGATAACGCCTTACCCATCGTCTGACCGAGCCTTCCAACGTGTGTATAAGTACCTAGCTGCCAATGCTATAGTTATTCTAAAAATACTGCTGTGAAACGTTTTGTATACGCTGCACGCATTTCAACAAAAACTGTTACCAGCCTTACATTTGGCGGATAATTGAACTAAAACTGAGTAGCCGTATTAGAGGGACGATATTTCTATCTAATCTCTCAGTCCCACCATCCTATTAATTTTCCCTTCATGGGATATTGGTCTGCGTTTCTTATTATATAGACTGTACAAGTTAGCTAAAAATGTACTAAGTTTAAAAATAACTTTCTTATTAATGATTAAGAAAATTAATGAGATTTTAAAGAGAAGTAAAAAAGGTAAATTTGTATTTTTAGGATAGGTTTACTTTTGATAGTCAACGTCAAGGATTAGCTATGTTTTCTTTGGAAGGCTTATCAGTAAAAGGTAGAATGCTTTCTGACGGCACAATTAATACTTCCGTTTTGTTAGTGGACTGTCTACTGGATGACATTCGTCCTGGAAAGAAGGATAAGTTAAACCGCTTGTTCTCTAGGAAAGTCTTTGGAGAAACGGAATGCCTTTCAAGAACCATATCACCATTTGCTTTTAAAACTATGATTGACGTGACATTTAAAATGAGAGGAGATGATACTTACCGTAAGTATTGCTTACTTTTTTCTAATCATTTAATAACGTACATAGTATATTTATTGTATTATATAATTATTCATTCCACAATATAAGTTACATTTCTACCAGCCTAATGAAATAATAAGTAAACTTGGACAAAGCAAAGGAAAAACAACACTGTACTTACTTGTTATACATGTAACAATCCAAACAAATAATTATTTTTCCCACAAATAAAATTTCTGTAAAATACCGCTTTTAAATTAAATGCGTTGTGTTAATTGTGTTGTGATATATTAATATTCGGACATGTAATCTGAACTGAATAGTTCTACTCTGCCCTAGATTATGATTTGGAATATTAATATATTGCAATACAATAGAGCAGTATTTTACAGAAATTCTATTTGTAAGAAAAAAACATTTATCCAAATTGTTACATGTACACAAGTCAGATTCAATAATTTATTGAATATCCTTTTGTTTGTCCAGGTTTAGTAATAAGACACTTTGTTTGCATATAGACCACATAAAGCTGCAGACCTATAGCTAAGTTCTCACATTCAGTGAAATCAGATGTAGCACTTGGTTATCTAGAAGAAAAGCTTAAGGTTTAGCTTGTTACAAGTCTGCAATTTTCTATACACAAACAGGTATCTTATTACTTCAGCGCGGTGCTGTACAATTACCTAAATGTTGACTGAGGATATGTAATTATACAACTTATCCTAAATATGGTTGTTCGTCGAAACATACATACATACAGAATTCACGGAGAAATTAACGTCTCTCCCTAGTTACGACTAAATATCAATCTTCCCAGCTAAGGCGTAGACTTACATTCCTGCTTACCAATTCGTGTAATACAAAATAATGAACATGAAGCTATTGTGATAATCTGTTCGATTCGTTTAATAAAACATTAAAAATAACTATATTAAATAAAAGTACCCTAAATAACAAATAACTAATTATAATAATAATATTTATATTTATTTATATACACATTTATATACTTGTTGGCTGATGAGTCTCTCTCTATTGACTGCTTTTATAGTCCTCTCCTTTTCTCGAATCTTCGCCTTCGAGTCTAGTCAGGAAACGTCTTATAACTAGAGTCGGCAAAGAGGGGCAAGTTTCAGTGCAGTGCGGAGGACAACGTGTAGGGGCCTAGTGGCCGTATCAAGGCGCGTTTACGTACTCGCATAATTTATGTTCGTGACTTTCATGAGTGATGATCAAAATATATTATATAACGTGCTGAAACACTTATTGTTTTAAAAAGCTTCCATGACATCACAAACTGGATGGCACCTATTAAATATTTGAATCATTAAATATGTTTCCACACTTGTTTCAGTCAAATGAGTACAGCGTGCGGAATAAATATTTTTTAATGATGAAAACGACCGTTCCATATCGAGTGATGTTATATTGATTTATATTTATATACTTTATGGATCTTTCGACGCACCTTCACAAATTTGTCTTAGTATTAGAAAATCTGAATCCTTGTCAATAACACTTTCAAATTTTCGTATTCCACACTCATTTTTTCGCCTTCCGCCGCATATAGGTGCGAGTGAACATCGTCCACAATTTGAACATAATCCACAAACGACATCGAATCATTTTGTAATTTTTCAATTTTCTCCGCTAGTCCATAGTAGTTCTTGCGAATAGTTTCTGAATCACTTTTTACCTGACTATCTAGAAACATTTTCTGCCTTTTATTGATAGCTTCGGTCTGTCTCGGATCAAATTATAAAACTTCATCAAAATGTTCGCAGTGGTAAAACGCAGCCTCTAACCATGTTTCCCAACGCTTGGTGATTCAGGCACTTTGGGACACAGTTCGTGAAATTTTTTTGTACGTTTTGGGGACTTTAAAAGCACTGCCGTCGTATAGCTATTAAAGCATTTACTCGTGGATAACATTTAGGTATCAATTGCGCCACAAGGTTTAAAGCATGGATTTTACATGTTACATGCCACTCTCTTCTTTAAGAGATCGGCCTAAGGAAAGTAAGTAAAGTGAACGGTAGATTACAACGGTAGATTGTTCGCTGTAGCGTTTGCTATGGATTGCAGAACAGTGATTTATACTTTTTAGGTGGCGTTCACACTTCCACCTGCTAGTACACGTCAAATAGTCGTCGCACCTTACACATTTAATTCTAGCGCCTTCGAATTCTAAATCCGGCATACTCGCTATTACGTTTTCTAGTTTCTTCGAAATACACCGTTTCCAAAACGTACCTAAATGAGACATTTTCTAAGTATGTGTGTACTGACATGCACTCACAATGACCAGATGCTGATACGGATGCTTGAGTTTCCGTGCCTCGCGCTTCTCCCCTCTACGTTGCTCTCGGTACTGCACTGGAAAATGCCCCTCTTTGCCGAGCCTACTTATAACGTTCTGATCTGCACAGCCGGTGATTTCGTCGATTGGGTCACCGGCTCATAATGCACATTACAATATTTGTAAATTCTTCCTAGGTAATATGCTCTCGCCCTGACTTATACTTGTTCAAACGTGTTTAAAGTTATTTAGTGAATTTAAAAAATATAAAAAATATATTTTAAAATGCATTGAAATAATATTTCTGATTTTTCGAGGTAAATTTCAATTAAAAATATCAATATTTTGATTATTAAAAAAGAGGACTAATCTTCTTTGAAATTTGGTTGTCATTAATCAACATCTATTTTTAATTAAAAGATTCTACCTGAATATTCTTGTGAACTATGTACTACATAAATTAATTTATCGAAAATCAACATAATTGTTTCTTTCTAAATTGTCTTACCAAAAATTAATAAAAATAATAATTTTTTTTCGTGTTTTCCATTTAACATTAAATTTATATTGTTTATTTGTTTGTTAACAAAAAGTATTTTTTTAATTAAAATATAATAAAACAATTATAATTAAATTAATTCTACAGCATATATATGTTATAACATGCTATGTTAAATGATAAAACCATAAGAATATTTATCAGAAAATAATATACGAATTTTCACAAAATATTTTTAAAC
Source organism: Melolontha melolontha (assembly GCA_935421215.2). Classification (NCBI taxonomy): domain Eukaryota; kingdom Metazoa; phylum Arthropoda; class Insecta; order Coleoptera; family Scarabaeidae; genus Melolontha; species Melolontha melolontha. Next base: position 44,145,385 of record OW285240.1, on the reverse strand, counting down.
TAATAAAAATACAATAAAATTCTGTCATCAAAGAGGCTCACTGTTACTATTATCATTGAATGAATGATCTTTCTACAATATTCATTTGATATATCAACCCCAAACAGTTCGACTTTGTCGCGGAACTCTTAATAAGTTTGGGAAATAAATTGTTTGCAAATGTGTCAATATTCACTCAACATACAAACAAAATGAATCAATTATCAATTGAAAACTACACAGTTTAGACATCACAAGTTTCGATAATAATTACTAAATTTGAGAATGGTATAACTTTTATAATCAACCGACGGATATTCGGCTTAAACTGTAACTATCATTTTTAAATTGTAGTAATAATATTCTTGCAAAAATATAGGGTGTAAGAAATTTTATACATTTAATAATATCTTTCATAATTTAAAACATCAACACTATAAAATTCTTGAAGAGGTACTTCTACCCGAAATATAGACAGCTAACCGTTATCAGGATGAATGGTAGTAATCTACTGCACCTGCGTTTTAAATTTACGTAAGGCAAGGGTAAAATATACTTTATATGTCTTTGACAAATGGATTTATAAAAGGAACATTTTATTAAACTATAGACAGGCCTTAAAAAGACAAATATAATATAAGTAAACATTTATAAGATAACAATATCGCTTATAATAGTAGCTTGTCTACATGTTATCCCAATTTAACGAACATAGAACAACCCACTTAATGGTGTTTATTTTACAACACTGGTATTGTATATAATACCAAAAATAAGCATAACATACAAACATGTTTAAATTATGAACACTGGGAACCCACCGCTCTTCTATATGTAACTTGAACGCTATCGTCTATAGTAAAATTTCATTCATAAAAAAAATAAGGCCATACAAAAAATATTTGATTGATTTTGTGTTATAGATTGTCAACCTTTTGGTTAATATGACTACATTAAATCAGTAAATTCCTTTATCAATTTATGAGTTACATCATAAAACGGTCTCTTTCTGGCTATTTGTGACATTATAAAATTATTATTTATCACTGTAAACCAGCGAAGTGCACTGAACAATGTTCGGATGGTGACTGACAAAATATACATACGCGCTAGGATGAGCTGCAGGTTTTGGATGTTACTCTAATGAATCTCTCTAGTTATTAGTAGAGCTGACCAATTTCCGTGCGCGCCATGTGCGCCGATGTGAGGATGATTGTATTGCATCAGAACTAATAAAAAGCATTCAGTATGTGTTCAGTACGTAATAAAATGTCGTCGACACATAAATCGAGAAAGCGACCGTTGTCAGACGAAGTGAAGAAGTTTATTATGGATTTCCCGGACTTAATATACGATGGCTCAAAAATTAAATGTTTAGTGTGCAATACATATCTAATGTGTTGGTCAAAAACACATTGTAAAGAACACGTAAGCAGTTCGAAGCACAATAATAACAAAATTAATCGATAACAGTTTATACATGAACTATGTGTAACTATGATTGTGTGTACACTGCCGTTTACCTTGTTAAGTAATGATCCATTTATTTCATTTCGGAATAAATACGCGAATCAAACATTACCGAGCACGACAACGTTACGAAGGAATTTACAGGTTGAATAAACAGTTTGAAAATAAAATCAAAGCCGAACTGAAAAATAAAAAACTGTATATTTAATTATTTCTGATAGAATAAATGTCTCTACTTCTATACTTATATCGGTAACAAGCTCATGTTGCGTCCTTATTCTATCGCATATTCTAATATATTACGAATTACACTCCCATACCGGCGCTCATGGCGCGCATGGATATTGGTCTGCTCTAGTTATTAGATATAAAACACCTTAAAAAACGAAGCTTTGTATTTTCTTTACGTGGAAAGTACTGATTTTTGCCATACATTTTATTAAGCCTTTTAAATTGTTTTTATAAATTTTATCTATTTCGAAAAGGATGGTCATTTACCGTACAAATTGTATATGTACAGGGTGTCCTTGAAATAAACAGACAACGTATGAAAAATGGCAAGATGCAATTATATAGAATATAAATCCAGAATATTTTTCCAAAATTCCGTCATAAGCGAGAAAACAAATGACAAAGATATTTAAAAATTTCTTGTCACGCCACTGTGCGATTATAAAAAGTATCAGAGACGATATCTTAAAGTTGACCGATAATTAACAAAAATGATAATTTTGTTATTGTCCATCATTAACATATGCTATAGCGTATGTGTGTGTGAGGTATCTATTATTTATACACATTCCGAATATTTTGAATTCATAGGTGTCGCGTAATATAATTATCGGGGCATTTTTAATTTCGTGTTTCGCGTCGTAATTGAGTCACAATATTTTGGATTTATATTCTAGATAATTTCATCTTTCTATTTATCATATGTTGTCTCTTTATTTCAAGGACTAACTATAATTTTAAGACTACATTATTTTCGCTTGAAATATCTAGGATTAGAGTTATAATTATCCCATTTAATTTATTGTATTTTTATTCTTGCGTATTTAAATTACATTTTTTGTTTCAGTTGACGTTAGAATTTCTGGATTTGATCTTATACTGTCTATGGACTTTTTATTAAAAGTGCAAGCATTTTTTATGTCTGCTTTGGTAAGCCAGGATGATTTAGACACGAAGGATACAGTACATATAGTAGCAAAACAGAAAAGTGCAAAGGTTACTACGTCGCTACAGAGTAATAAGACGACACGCTCATCGCCACCAGCTAAAAAAAATATTTCTTTCAATATACAAATCGAAAAGCCGGATATTGTGCTAGTTGAAACAATGAGTAGTGTAGATACGAATTGTTTAATTTTAAATGTAAGTTTCATAGCGTGCAATTGAATACCTTTTTTTTACATTTTAAATACTACAGAAAATCGTATGGTATGACCAACGCCGTTTTCAAAGCAAACAAAGCTATTTTAAAGATGCATATAGATTTTATATAATGATGGGGAAACAATACAAACTCTTTATACTGCGAAAATCATGAGCATTTTCTTTGAACGGTACCACAAACTTGTTTTTACTTATAGCTTTCTTGTTTCTTAGATCTGAATCCAATCGAATGTAAGAACATGATTGGTCGATGTCTTTAAGAACATTTGGCACTATTACGTGATATAAGGTGAGGTGTATTCAAGTTGCAAGATCATCTAATTTATTTAAAAGAAGTATTCATCCTAAAAATGTTTAAATTTCCCTTGTCATTGTAACTCGTAGACATTTACATTTCGCAAAGTCGAGGTAACGCGACTACAAACTGGTGACTATAAACTTTTCGCCTTAGTGTTAGTAGGAGGTTAGGTGAGTATGAAATATGAGGGACCATTTTAAAGTTGTCTCGATGAAGCTTTGGATAGTTTTATGGATAGAAACATTGTCTCGTTAATAGAAGACACCTACTGCTTTTTAAAGACGTGTCTTCACCAATATTGGGGGAATCGCCGAATCGACGTCTTCCTTCGAATAAGACAATTGTGAGAGCCGTGTATCGACTTCGGGAACAGAATCAGTAATTCCACGTTTCAAAGGTCGTGACTCAAAGATCATGCAGAGTACAACAAGCAAAAGGGGCTATTTTAAATATCGTGGAAGCGAATCCCGGCTAAGTACGACAACACCAGCACAGGAAGTAAATGTGTCTTAAATTACGGTGCGCCAAATTTTTAATTTAATTCATCCTTATCATAGCCAACTTAACAGAATTAGATTTTCCCCGCTGAGTTACCTTCTGTAAGTGGTTTAACACAGAGAAGTTCATCAGCCAGATCTTGTGTTAGTAATTCTCAAAGATGGTATTTTGAACTACTATAATATTCACTACTACGAAAACTCGCACGATATACACCCAAGTTATTTTTATTTAACTATATTTCCAAAGGCTGTTGACATATTCGAAGTAAATATGATTGATATCGACAAAACAAAAAGAACATCAGAATAAAAGGACCAAATGTTCGGCTGCCTGGATTGTATAAATCGTTTGTTAAACGAACAACAGTGTTCACTATTTTGTAACGTGTTAGAAGTGCAATTTTAGGAATTTCATCGATTTTTTTGTGTAGATCTATGAACTTGAATTATCAGCTGTACTTACTTAAACATAGGATAAACAAAAACATATCTTTGTTTATCCTAAGTTAAAGTCGGTCCATAGACCGACTTTAACTACATTTTGGCCCTAAAAATACGGAAACTTTTATTAATTGCAAATACATTTCTTTTTTAATTTTCAGTTAGACATTTATACGTTTTCTTCAGATTCGCATACTTGGTCGCTATTCAGCGATAACTATGTATAATTTAACCTTTCCATTTTTCATACATTGTCGCTTTCTTTCAAGGACAGCTTGTATAACTGTTGCCAAACTATAAACGCCTTCAATTAATGCTACTCTATTCAGTCGTTTGATATGTTCATACACTCGGCCTTTCTACTATTTTCGGAAAAATTGTGTCTGGGAAGAAAGTTCTATTTTGTTTGGATGTTGAATAAATTATAAGTTAAGATCTTTACATAATTAAATTTGATAATTAGGTTAGTGGTAGTTAATATGTTTAGGATGTCAAGTTTTCAAAGTGTGATCAATTAGGAGATGTATTGATTACATTGTGCATAATTTTCCCAGTGATTATGTAACCACCATCCACTATTAATTATTAAATATTATTTTAGTTTATATATTTATCTCTGTATAATATTAATAGTATATTTATTGGTTTTAGTGTGAAGTATTGTTAAAGTTTAAAATGGATGGGGACCATCAAGTAGTTAATGGAACTATAAAAGATATTCAAATATATACTTGCTGTTACAATCCCGAGAAAAGAGTTAATACAATGGGGAATGTGTTATACCCATTCACTGTCAGTGTAGCAGGAGCCACACCTGAGAGACAAGGATTACACGTTGAAGTAATTATGTTTGCTTATTTAATATTACACAATATCTGTAAAATATGCTTGAGTTATTTGTGAATTTCTTTTATTTGCATTTTTCATATATTTTATTCATTCAAATATTCACAATTATCTTAAGTTACCGTATTTTGGAATTAGTATATGTTTGGGAAATTAACAAAGAGATACTAATAACGTTAAAGGTTGAATAATCTAGAGTTTTATCTTTAGAAAGTTTCTACACAACCATTTTCCTAAATGTGAAAGAATGTATGTTCAAATTGTTTTCATTTCATATGGTTTATGAGGAGCTGTAAAAATCTAATACAATTTAGTTTTTTCGTACAATTTGAGAGTGTGATTGAATTAATTCTTTAACGCAAACGTAAGATTTTTACTTTACCTAGGTAACTGAACTGACTTTCAGAACCTATATACGAGGGTGGATTGATATACAGTACAAATCTCTTCCCTATAGTCACCTACAAACGTGTATTACGTATGTGTGCGTTCAAGAAGCGAGGAGTGGGGACGCACGAAGCGATGCATAGTAATGCATACATGTGATACATGCCATTAGTTACAGTTTACTTGCCAAGTTGGATGGTTTACTCAACTTTTGCGAATAGTCCGTATTCACGATGGATATTTTTACCCTTGAACAAAAAAAATATGTCGTAAAACAGTATCATCTTGGTCGCAGCATAAGAGAAATTGCACGGGTATTTCAAATTAACTTTCAACGTACCATTGCGTTTGAAACGATAAGACACATAATTAAAAATTTCGAAAAATATGGCTGTTTAAATCCGTTAAAACATACGAAGGTAAAGGTACCGCAAAATGAAGAACGTGATTTTTTGATTTGTGCTTCTGTAGAGGAGCAGCCACAATCGTCTAGCACGAAAATCGCCGAACAGCTTAACATTGCCAGCTGCACCGTTCGTAGGGTTTTGAAAAAAAATAAGTATCGTTCGTATAAATTAAGGAAAACGAATGAGATTTTTCCCGATGATAAATATAAACGTATGCTATTTTGCGAACAAGTCATCGAACGATGTAATAACGACGATAATTTTGTAGAAAACATATTGTTTACTGATGAAAGTTCATTTCCTTTATACGGTCGCCATAATCCAAGCATTGCAAAATATTGGTCAAGGGAAATAAGCATATTGTTTATAATGCTAGAACTCAATATCCGGAAAAATTAAATGTTTGGGCTGGCCTATTGGGCAACAATATAATTGGTCCGTTTTTTATACAAGGAAACCTAAATGCAGCCAAATATTTAAGTCTTCTGCAGGATAATATAATTCCTGCTATACGAAATGTAGCAGACATAAATCTTATTTGGTTTCAGCAAGACGGTTGTCCTGCTCATAATGCTGTAATTGTCAGAGAATATTTGCGCAGCATATTTGATGACAGAGTACTAACCGGCTCGAGCGATATTCAATGGCCACCTAGATCACCTGATCTATCTCCTAATGATTTATTTCTCTGGGGTCACCTTAAGACATCAATTTATGGCTTTCCAAATAACAGACCTAATAATCTGGAGGAATTACGGGCAAAAATAGTTGAATCTATCCTAAATATTCAACCGCAAACGATTTTAAATGTTCAGAGAAACTTTTATGACAAATTAGGACATTGCTTGTTTGCATTAGGAGACCGTTTTGAGCATACAATACATTAAATAGTTTACTTTTTATTTTTTTAATTCTAGTTTTATTTATTATGTATAGAATATAGAAGTTATTATGATTTACCGCTTTATTTATTGTTATTGTTATAGGTATATCTGACATTGTTTTAAACGTTAAAAATATTAAAACCTTCCAAAAAGTCCACACTTATTTGTGTTTATTATTACATAATACATAAAGTCCCTATTATTGACGGTAGTTCCACATTCATCGACGTTTATACTATGTATGTGCTTACTGCTTACATCCAAACTGATCTACAGTACATATGTATGTATGTATGATAAATTATGATACATACATACATACATGCTTCGTGCGTCCCCACTCCTCGCTTCTTGAACGCACACATACGTAATACACGTTTGTAGGTGACTATAGGGAAGAGATTTGTACTGTATAGGGTCGCCAACTCTATAAAATAAGATTAAAAAAAACGAAATAATGAAACCATTCTCAAAACGAAATAAATTTATTGTGCTACCAATGTACATAATTATTTTTCCACATAATATAATAGTATAATATATTTAGTGACATCACACTCAAATAAAAGACATTTCAAAAAACCTCTCTGAACATTTTGGACAGCCAATTGCATAATAGAGACACATTTTAACATATTATAATATATATAATATAATATAATAGTATAATATATTTAGTGACATCACACTCAAATAAAAGACATTTCAAAAAACCTCTCTGAACATTTTGGACAGCCAATTGCATAAGAGAGACACATTTTAACATATTTCTTACATAAGCATAATGAAAGGATTTTAACATTAACGGACTACAAAGATCTTATAATGAAGATCACAAATTTAATAGCTGTAATACAAATATCAAGAATATGATTATTAAATCGTGATCGTGAATCAAATACATCATCTAAATATTTTAAATTAATCTTTCTGGGAATTAGAATGTGATCCAGAGCGTATGAGAATAGAATTAGACTTGTAACTCTGACATATGAGTAAATTTAGACAGCATATATAAGCGGCGAGTGAAGTTTAGCAACAATAATAACAAAATACATATACTGCTTATTATTATTTATTCATATTGTATTGCGGTATTTGTTCACCTTTCGTATATTTCACGATGCATGAGTTTTTGACATTGTTGACAGGTGCAGCGCCTGATATAAGTCGGTAATTGCACATTATTCGCTGTTCAATGTGTACAATTGCTTAACGACGAAACTCTAGAAATGATCTTAAGATCATCAATATAGTCAATAACAATAATATAATGAAATCATTAATTAAGATATTAAATAACTAGGGTCCTAGTGTAGATCCCTGGGGCACGCCTGATAGCGGAGTATACTGCTTGATTTGGAAACGATAGTATTAGACGTAATTAGACTGTGGCTTAAATAAATTTCCTCTTATTTAAGCCATTTAAGCTTGTCTCAGAATAAGGAGTGATTCAAATATCTTAACACTCACTTAATAACTTGACCTATTGTAGGTGTACATCTAAGAGTGTAGTTGTTTGTCATAATGCCATTCAGTTTTATTAGATGTAATAACAATTTCATGATAAATTTAAATTAATAAACTAATTATTGTATGTAAATTACCAGTTGTTTAATATGTTTCTGTGGAAAAATCCATTCACAATTTGAATTATACGCCATACTCGACATAACCCAATACTATAATTTCTGACGTTCCAGAAAACAGGAGCACAAGTATTTCATGTAGTGGGGGGAACGTTGACAGGTTTTCCTTGTATACTAAACAATAAAATTTCCGATATTGAACTTGTCTGCAGAAGAGCAATGAAATTATTTGAAAATAAGTAGCTTTTGGCGCGATATTTGAATCACTCCTTATTCTGAGACAAAGCGTTTTTTAAAATACCTAAAGTTACATGTTTTTTTTTTGCGTCGCCTTAAGATTTATATGTGCTAAAACGTATATTACTCAAACAATTGCTGCTTTCCAAACATTTTAAAATACATTAAAGCAAACAATTAGGTATTCGCTAACTACATTTTAATGCTAATTTTTTTAAAGGTATGTTTAACAAAGGTACATATTCGAGTGTCTCCAAATATAATTGAATTGTTGAATAGAGCATATATTACTATGTATGGTGTAAGTCAAGAAGCTCTATCAGAAGTTGAGATAGTTTCCGATAACAGTCATCTTTGGGATTTCAGACCATACAGAGAATCTGATCATTGGTTTTTCAACACAGGTATTAATACATATTTTTGCACACTTTGTTAATTTGTAAACTATCAATCGCTAATATACTAAGCATACTATATAATAATTAACTCTTTTTACACCTTTTAGAAATTGCAGAGGAAGCTTACGATAATCTGACACTAACAGACAGCAAAGTGCCACCAAAGTTAAATGAACTTTGTATATGTCGTTTACCTTCGTTGAAAATAACTGTCGAAGCTGGTGTGGGAAATAAAACCTTACCAATGCTATTAATAGAATCTCATTTTGATGTGAAAATTAAAGATTGGAGTAGTAACGTGAGATAGTTTGCTTGTTCTTAATGCGGTCTTCTGTATTTCAGTGTTTTTTAGATGGGGATTGAAGCAACTTCAACATTGCAAATGGGTTATTATAATAGCGCGTTAGCTGTTTGGGAACCCTTAATAGAGCCTGTAGGGGAGGAAATAGATAATTCAATAGAGTACCGGCCGTGGGAGTTAAAACTAGATGTAAGGTGTAGGTTAAGAAGTATTTCTCATATGCAAAAAACTACTTTTCATTCTAAAACAATACAATTTTATGAAAGAGACTGCTATTCGGTCTGGATCCTTTTAATCGTCTCAAAACGCCCCCCCCCCCCAGCTTCAGTTTCAATTTCGAAAACAGGCAGAAGTTACAAAGGACAAAATCTGGGAAGTAGAGGTGGGTGGGGTAGTACTGTCGTCTGTCGTCTTCGTTGAGGCTAGAAACTGATGCACAATTCTCTTCTGTAAAATTTGTTCTCTTCGAATGAAATACATCCTTTTAGATAGAAAACGTCCTTTCTACATTGCAACTGGTTATAGGTGCATACTGGAAATATTCTTTTATTTCAGCGTTTTTAGCAGTTAGATTTTGAGGCATTGTCGCCATACACAATTGCCGCAATGTTATTAAATCTGGATTTCTATTAAAAACTGCATCTTTTGCCGAAGGTCACATCCGAAGTCACTTGCCATATTTTTTTAATTATTAATACTAATTAATTAAATATAACCACATCTAATGTGGTTAATCCAACATTTAGTTTGAGATTTTGCTTTTCAAAATAAGGTATTAGTTTTGGCAAATTTCCAAAGTGTTCCTGAAGAAAGTACAACTGATTTTTTAAATTTGGAATTTGTATTAGTTCCTTGCACTCAGAAATACTTCGAGGATCTTCATTTAAGTAGGTATGTAACGAAATTTTGTAAACTAGCGAAATTCTCCCATCTAGTTATTACTGGAGAGGGAGGTAGTGACAAAGATGGAAGTTTTTCCCTATAAAGAGCTACTCTCAATGGTGCTTTCTGAAACCTTTTTTAAAAGCGGATACAAGTCTATCAACCCCCGGAAAGATGTCTCTGATATATTCACAGATTTTGTGGAGAGCATGTGCTACACAAGTAATATGCAGCATATTAGGATATGTTTCCTTTAATAGTCTGCCTGTTTTTAATATAACGTGTGTTCATTTGAAAAGTCAATCTAGGTTACTTTGAAATTTTGAAAGAATAAGACGCAAATATATTAGTATGTGTTTGTTGTTCCGTAAACGTAAATCCAAATGACATTTGATAATGTCAATCACAAATATCAGTTAGTGCATAAAATAATCGTGCGTCGATTCTGGTTTAAATAAATTGTTTCTCAGTTTTAAAATGGCTTTCACGTTAGAACATAAATTTTTTTTAGTCCAGGCTTATTTTCGAAGTGGTAATAAAATTGATGGTTTATGGGTTTATTCAGTTCAAGATTGCATGGTAGAATTTCAAATTGAGTTTCCACATTTTGTAATAGATTATATACAATTTAAGAATACTTTGGATAGAACTTTAAAACTTTTTTCTGGAACTGGTAGTCTCATTAAGAAAATCAGGCAGCAGAGCAGTTAAGAAATGTACACCTCAAGTTGTCAATCATGTTGAAGAAATAATGGAAAATGAACCACAAACATCTGTTCGACATTTGAGTCAACAAATAAACCTTTGTGTTAGTATAACTCACAAGTTATTAAAAAAAGATATGCAACTTTATCCATACCGTGTCACAACAGTACACGAATTGTTAGTAATTGATTACCCACATAGACTACAGTTTTGTAATTGGTTTGTAAATATGAACAATAGTGGAGAACTTTCGCAAAGAGTCATCTTTACTGATGAAGCATGGCTTTATAAAACGGGATACCTAAATTCACAAAATACAAGAATTTTGAGTAGTGAAAACCCACATGTAATTAACGAAGAATCGCTACATCCAGAGAAAATTGGTGTTTGGGCAGCGATAAGCCAAAGGCGAATCATTGGACCAATATTTTTTCAGGGAACGTTGGCTGCTTAAAGGTACCGTACGGAAATTTTACAACCATTTGTCAATCAGTTGCATGATGATGAACTTCAAAAGGCATATTTCCAACAAGACGGAGCACCTTTTCACTGTACTGCAGAATCTTTGGATTATTTAAGAGAATTTTTTGATGAGCGTATAATTAGTCGAAATACTGAAATTGCCGGCCTGCACGTTTATGCGATTTAACACCTTGCAACTTCTTTTTGTGGACTTATCTAAAAAATAACATATTTCAAACACCTATATTGAATTTGAATGATGTGCTACAGAGAATCGAACAGAAATGCATGGAAATTAATAACAATCCAGTAATGTTGCAGAATATCATCAGAAATTTTGAACGGAGGATTTTAAAGTGCATTGATCTTGAAGGAGAACATTTTCAACATTTGTTATAGTTTTCAATAAATACCTATTATTTGTTATTTATTTGTATGTATGAAACTGTCAAAATATACGACTTCGTAGGTTAAGTAGTAAATTTTAATTTACGACATACTTCAAAATGTTCTCAGCAAATCACATGCTACTAGATTGACTTTTTAAATGAACACTTGTTATATGCAGCACTGTCACTGACAAATAAAATTATTTTTTCTTTCGAATGAAGAATTTGGTGCATATTCTTGTAAATGGTTTTAGCTACTGTTTCCGCATCAACTGTATTTATAACTTTTGTTGCTATTACATATACATTATATGGAATAGTTGGATGTAGTACACCAGCTACAACATTTACCACACAGCGTCCTAATATATCGACAGTTTCGTCAGCACTTATCCATCGGTACTGATTTGAACGATGGCTTCTAATACGTTCTACTGGTTTCGTGTAGCACTTTGGAACATAGTATTTGTTTAAGGTGGATTCATTAGGAACATTTCGACCAGTATATTTTTAGAGAAATGTTTTGAAGGTGGGATTGTTAAGTTTATTTAATGGAATATTTGGCGTCATTAAAGTTTCACATAGTTCTTCGTTAAAATTGTCAGATTCCAACGGGTCTAATTTCTGTGTATGTGTTTGCGATGCTAAGTGACGCGTCATTGCGTCACAATTCACCGAAAAAAAACAGATGTGCGGTTAACCGAATGAATAGTGCTATTCAATAACTGCGTGTTGTACTTAGCGATATTATAGACTATTTATATGGTTCATCGTAATTTCGGCCTTCTCGTGTCCGGTCCCTAATTATAATCACTGTTTGCAGTTCTCTGGCTCTTCAGGCGATCTTCTTTTAGGGTGCCTAATTAAAGTATTTACACATCAGAAAGCTGTTTTTTTTATAATTTGAAATAGACTACTTTTACTTCTTCCCATTAAGGGAAAGAGGTAGATTCTTACCAAGTTACGAAGGTTGTGGACGAAAATGCTCCGTAGAGCACGCAGCGTAATTTTTAATAATTCACTCGCACACAAAATAAAAGTGTAAATTTTTAACAGCTGACATTTTCGTACGTACATCTATTGAGGTTATTGATACATACAATGTTATCTTAACATCGACAGCTGTTAGATATGTAACACACACGCTGCAGCCTAAGTTCAATAGAGGTATTTATTATTTATAGGCATTCTGAATTCATAGGCGGCACATAATACAATTCTAGGGGTTTTTAATATTGGGGTTCGCGTTGTAATTGACTCACATTTTTTTGGATTCATATTCTATATAATTGCGCCTTTTAATTTTTCATACGTTGTCTTTTCTTTGAAGGACAGTCTGCATACCAAATTTATTTGTTAATTATCATGGAGTCTACAGTCTATTCAGAAATATGAACCATCCTGAGGTTGGGATGTATAGTTAAATTAACATTGGCTAAGTGTCTATATTCCTTTTTCCAAATAAAACATAACTTTTAGCAACAATCCTATATAACTTTATAATGCAGAAACTCATAGGATGATTTATATTTAATATAAGTATCACTAAAGTAAGCTGACAACTCACAAAATAAATCTTTTGACTTATTTCATAAGAAAACACCCACAAGTTTTAACAAACAGATTATTTCTAAGTTGTTGAGAATATAAGCTTGATTACGATTAAATACAGCAAACGCTCGATAATGTAAACACTCGATATTGGTAACATTGCGCTAATGTGAACACAAAATTCGTACTATAGGATTATATGGAACGCTCGATAACATAAACATCTTATAGATTCGATAACGTAAACAGTTCGGCGAAGACGATGATCAATCGCAGAATTACCAGTTATGTAGGGGAGTCCCCGATTTGTGAAGCATACATTCATATTTGAACTTAACTGTGTCTGTATGTTACTCCTTGCTAATAACATACACATATGCTTAGTTACATGTCGGTACATGAATTATGTCACACTCTGTATAAGGAATGTTGATGTACAAACCAACGTCCGTCAAGTGGGCCACCCGACTGCAGAAACAACAAACACAAGCGATTTATTATCGACAATAGTTTACTTTATACAAACACTTTAAAATCATAGTAGTTGTACTCACATACTGAAACGAATAAGATCATTGAAAATTATAATTATTGTACCAAATAATAAAATTGTTATAATTTTAAATAAATAATATTTTTAAAAAAAGTTTCTTCCATTATTCAAGAACAAATTTGGCGCAGTCAGATTGGATTGTCAAAATTAAATTGTATCGAACAATTAATTTTCGTTTCAACGATTAATTGGCAATACGAACTTGTGAAAAAAGTCTCCAAAGTATTTTATGTGAGTAACCCTACACACATCGAGGATTGCGGACACTCAGAATATGGACGAGAGCAGATCACGGAAAGAGGAACTACATTGTCCTATTTCGCAAGAGGCAGTTTTGGAAGAGAAAAGAAATCGCCGAACCAAACACCGCATCTTATAGTATAAGCAAGTAAAAACAAAAGCATACTTTTAATGTGAGTACAATTCATGTCTTTATCATTAGAAAATTTGTTTACGGAATTTGACAAACTGAGTATAAGCACAGAAAACGAAACAATATTATTCAAATATTAATTCAATTAATTCAGATAGAAATTTAAATAAAATGGCACAATTCAGACCCGAATATCTAAGTTGTGTTCCACAATTCGATGGAAATCCAAATGATTTAAGTAGATATTTATCTAGCTGTGAGAGTTTAATAAACGAATTTTATAAACACAATGAACCTGTTCCGGAAACCAACCCGGAAACCGAGATCTACAATGAACCTGACAATTTTATAAATAAATATTTGTTACAGTCTTTATTAGGTAAGCTAACTGGCAATGCTAAAATTATTCCAAATATTCAAAATATTCAAACTTGGCAAGAATTAAAAGAAACATTACATAGAAATTTTGCCGACCAACGCGATGAAGCTTGTTTAAATAGAGATTTAGTTTTACTTAAACAAAGCGCAAACGAAAACGCTAATCAATTTTACGACAAATGCTTACAACTATTAAATTTATTATGTTCATATATCGACATAAATGAAAACGATGTCGATGCTAAACAGTTAAAACGCAAATTATATAGTAAATTAACATTAAAATCATTTTTAGCAGGTCTAAGAGAACCTTTAGGCACTACAATACGTTGTATGCGTCCTAAAACTTTAAAAGAAGCGTTACAATGCATTATAGAAGAAGAAAATATATATTACTATCAAGATTTACGAACAAAGTACAAACTAATACTCCTACAAAAAATAATACACAACATAATTATTATAGAAACACACCAAATTTTCAATTTCCACAATCTGTTAATACATTTCAGTCACGATTTAATCCACCACAATTTAATAATCAATTTCAGCACACACAAAATGGGTTCCCTTCACAACCGATAAATATTCGCCCTAGACCGAATAACTCATCTCCGAGATATTTTATTAACTCCCAAGTTTTTAAACACCATTTCAAAATCAAAATGTATTTCGACCAAATCAAACAGCAATTTCCAAAGCCAACTCCTATGAGTGTAAATACTAGATTAACTTCTAAACCCGGTCCTAGTCAACTTAATTTTAATCAACCCTCTTACTACCAACAAACACCACAGAGACAAATAAATTCCGAAGAATTATTTAATGTCGGAACAAACGAATTAGAACAAGAGCCTGAATACGAAGAAACATCTTCATGTTCTACCTTTACCTCAGAGAATCAACAAAATAATTATCAACCTGAAATCGATAATTATGAAAACTACGAATCTTATGACAATATAACCGAAGATTCAAATGTAAATTTTCCTATAGACTCGTACACAAAGCCCCAAACATAGAACCACCTATTATAGCCATTAATACTAACGAATCAAATGAACTACCGTACATTATATTTCCCGAACACAAATTAAAATTCTTAATAGATACAGGTGCGACAAAATCATTCATAGACCCAACTATTGCTGAAAAATTTTATTCACGTTCAATAAAAAACGATCCATTTATAGTTTCCACTGTTTTCCAAAAATCAGCGCATAGATTTAGTACATCTATACCTACACCAAAAATATTTAAATTACAGAACCCCTTGAATTTAAAATTTTATTTGTTTAAATTTCACGACGTTTTCCATGGTTTAATAGGATTAGATAATATAAAATTACTTCAAGCAAACCTTGATTTCGATAAAGGATTGTTAGTAACACCACACGCAACAATGAAATTACGTTATCACAACGTAAAGAAACAACTTAATTTAATTACTATCGAACCAAGAGTAGAAAAAGTAATCAAACTAAGAACCTCGACACAAAACGATGAAATATTAATTCCACATCACAAAATTCATAATCATAATTGTGAAATCCCGGAGTCACTTACTATTGCAAAAAATGGTGAAGCCCTGACAGCATTACTAAATAATACGACAGAATCAATTACATTAGACTTCTCTGAACCAATACTAGTAGAAAAATTAGATAATATTTCATTGCAAGAAATTAATTTAAATAATTTAGACGATTCTCACAATCAACATTTTGACATTTCAGAATTGCGTACAGATCACTTAAATTCTTAAATGTTTAATCGAAAATTTATGCAAAGAATATTCTGATATATTCTACATAGAAAACGGGGGATGTTTTCCTTTTACAAATCAAATTAATCATCGTATTAAAACAACAGACGAAATACCAGCATATACCGCAGGTTAAATGAAAAGCTATTGATGATAAATACCCCCTTCCAAATATTACCGATCTATTAGACAAATTAGGTAAGTGTCAATATTTTTCAACCCTAGATCTTGCTAGCGGTTTTCACCAAATAGAGATGCACAAAGATGACATCTAAAAAACAGCTTTCAATACGGAAGGCGCCCACTTTGAATTTTTAAGATTACCATTCGGTAGTCCCGCGACGTTTCAGCGTGTAATGGACAACATCTTCAGAGGTATACAAAACGAAAAATGTCTAGTTTATCTAGATGATATTATAATTTTTTCAACGTCCTTGCAAGAATATATCGATAGGTTGCGCACTGTATTTCAAAGGTTAAGAGAAACAAATTTTAAAATTCAAACCGACAAATCGGAATTTCTGCGCAAGGAAGTAGCTTACTTAGGGCACATAGTAACCCCTGAAGGCGTTAAACCAAATGCCGATAAAATTTCAGCCATTAAGAAATTTCCCATACCATCAACAACAAAACAAATTAAAGCATTTTTAGGATTACTTGGTTATTATCGCAGATTTATAAATAATTTCTCTAAGTTGACAAAACCTTTAACAAAATGTTTAAAGAAAGGTGCAAAAATAACTCACGATGAAGAATTTAAAACTTGTTTTGAAACTTGTAAAAATTTATTAACAAACCAACCTATTCTGCAGTACCCAGACTTTGCAAAACCTTTTAATCTCACTACCAATGCTAGTAATATTGCAATTGGAGCAATATTATCACAAGGCCCTATTGGAAAAGATCTCCCTATAGTGTACGCTTCACGTACATTAAATGATAGTGAATGTAATTACAGCACTATTGAGAAAGAACTCTTAGCTATTGTATGGGCTACTAAATACTTCAGACCATACTTATTCGGCAGAAAATTTAATATAATTACTGATCACAAACCACTTCAATGGTTATTTTCATTAAAAGATCCAAGTTCCAAATTATTACGCTGGCGTATCCGACTCGAAGAGTTTGATTACACCATAACGTATAAAAAAGAAAAACTTAACACAAACGCGGATACTCTTATCACGAATAGAGATACATACCAAAGAAACTTCCTATATTTCAATCACAAAACCTCGAAATGCAAAACGACGATAATATATCAATGCAAGTTCAAATAAACGACCCACCAGATGTCAATCAACCGATTGAAAAATACGACGAAATTATTACTATACATAGTAACGATGAACAAAATCCCATTGTAGAAATACCTATTATCGAAACACCGGTTAATCATGGCCAAAACCAAATAACCATTAGTTCCGTTTTTCATACACCTATGAAACCAAAAATAATTAAATTATTCGGTAACAAACAGAGATTTAACATACAACTCTCTCAAAATAATTTCGAACAAGATATAATCAATTTTATTAGGACTTTTGTTGTATCTAAAGTTCAATATCACTTGTATTTCGAAACACCCGAAATTTACGAACCATTCTTTGAAGTAGTTCGCAAAAATTTCAAATGGCCTTCGCTAAAATTAAAAAAATGTAAAATTAAATTAATTGATGTCATAAACAATAACGATATGAAAGAAATTATTCAAAATTATCATGAAAGTAAGTCAAATCACAGAGGCATTGAAGAGACGGACCAAAAAATAAAAAAATTATATTATTGGCCCAATATGAAACAATCAATACAAACTTATATAAATGATTGTGAAATATGTCAACAAAGTAAATACGAGCGAAACCCTGTTAAAATGAAAATGAATATCACACCAACTGCAACTAAACCCTTTGAAATAATCCATTTAGACACATTCACCTTAGAAAAATGTAAATTTTTAACATTGATCAATACTTTTTCAAAATACGCACAAGTGTATACAATATCTTCAGCCGAAGCAACACAAATGGTGAACAAACTAATAACCTTCTTTTCACATCACGGTATACCCAAACAAATGATAGTCGATAATGGAACTGAATTTAAAAAGTCCGTAGTTAAAGAACTATTGGAATTACATAAAATCAAAATTCACTTTTGTTCACCAAATCACCCCCAATCATTAATTGAACACGTTGGACTTCTTAATACACAAGGTTTCTTGAAAACACCAATTTCAATCAAAATGCCTTACGCGATATTAGCTTATAATCACTCAATCCATTAAATCCATTAAAACCTATAGATATCATTAACGGACACATTAATAGTGATGATCCTTTTAATATAGAAATTGATAAAATTCTCACAAACGATTAGATCAATGATCACAAAGAGAGAACGAAAATACTCTACTCAAAAATTAACGAAAAACTTTTAGACAGTAAAGAAAATGTGATCCACAAATTAAATAAATATTGCGACGATCCCGAAATATTCGTACCCGAACAAAAGGTATTCAAAAAGAAATATATTAGGCAAAAGAACGCAAATAAGTTGAATAAATCCACTGAGATAAAAGAGGTAAATTACGAAAGAAAAACTGTTAGCACAGAAGATGCTGAAAAAATACATATGGATAATTTAAAACGTCCATTAAAGCATCCTTATAGTTTTTAGTAATATTAGTATATTAATTTCACCTTTATTAATTTTTACGATCAAAATTTAATTAAAATTCAATTATTGAGTACAATCAATATTTATTACAATTATTCTATTGAAACTTCAAATATTATAATACAAAAATTTATTTCAGCGAGTATAATTAACAAATTTGAAAAGACTGTCAAACAAATATCACATACTCTCAAAATGGATACTAATCACCGATACTCTAAATCAGTTGATAAATATTTACGAAATCATTAACTCAATTGTACAAGACATTGAGAATTCCATTACATTTTCGAAATTTCAAGTAATGCATCCAAGCATAACGAAATCGACAAGCTTATATAATGAACTACAAAAGTTGCAAACCGAAATTAAATCAAATCAATTCCTTTAATAATTAATTCAATTACTAATCGAATCATTTCTTAAAAATTGAATATATTTTAAACAATAAAATTGCTTATTTGAAAAAAATTTTGCGATAGTATATTCCGATCATTTTTAATTACTATCACCTATTATATTCAATCCCTATCTACAATGCAATTCAGTTTCAAGTTATAATTCCTAGTAACAGATATCTGGTAAAGAATGAATTTTACTTTTCATTTAAAAGTGACACTTGCAAACACACACTTCCTCGAATCTATATTTGCGGAAAAAAAATTTTTAAAACTACAGGAAGTTCAACTTCCTCGCCTTACTGCATAAGTTGAATCTTGGTGGGGAGGAATTATGTCACATTCTGTATAAAGAATTTACTTTATACAAACACTTTAAAATCATAGTAGTTGTACTCACATACTGAAACAAATAAGATCATTGAAAATTATAATTATTGTACCAAATAATAAAATTGTTATAATTTTAAATAAATAAAATTTTTAAAAAAAGTTTCTTTGATTATTCAAGAACAAATTTCATGTGTAGTTTTGAATTAGCTACAAGTTTATTGGGTGAGGTTCTATTCAATATACATTCCTCTTTGTTCTTTAATACACGATTGTAAACTTTATTTTGATTTATTGCTACTGTTAGTGTTTTTACAAATAGTTTACAATTGTATGAGTTTATATGCATCGTTAGAGCTACGGAATCCACGTCCAGTAAACGGAAGTGAAATTAAGTGATAAAGTAAAAATCTTAGACCACGTAACGCTTGGTGCGGAAGTGACACAGTTATCAACAAAATATGATGTGCCAAAGGCAACAATCTGTAAGATTAAGCGTTTGAAAACGCAAATTTTACGACCTTGCAATACATTTGGAGGCCCGGGAAATCGAAAAATGCGAAAGCGCCTAGAATGGAAAATTGTCTGTATAAATGGTTTCTAAAACAACGTGAAAACCATGTCCCAATTAACGGCGAAATAATTAAAGAGAGGGCTAAACCGTTAAATGAAAAACTGAAGGAGACTGAACATTTTGTAACCAGTGATGGTTGGCTACAAAGCTTCAGAAGAAGATATTGGATTCGATTGTTGTCTATATCTGGTGAAAAATTATTAGCACAACCACAATTAATACAACCGTTCAAAGAAAAATTGATGGAAAAAATTAAGGAGCTAAATTTAAATATGGACCAAATTTACAACGCCGACGAAAGCGGCCTTTATTGAAAAATGTTACCTCAGAAAACCTATGCTGCATCGTTTGAAAAATCTGCTCCCAGTAGAAAACCCGAAAAACAAAGAATAATATTTCTAGTGGTACACACAGAATAAAGCCACTGATAATAAAGATAATAAAGATTTCCTGGAAAAGTAGATGTTGCCTATAAAAGCGTTGTTACTATTAGATAATGCACCAAGTCGTCTTCCAAAGCAACAACTGAGAAGCAAGGATGGGTCAATTTTTGTCATGTACATGCCGCCCAACGTAACTCCATTAATCCAACCAATAGACCAAAATGTAATAAGATTCACCAAGCTATACTAGCGAAAGTTTCTACTTTCGTCTGTTTTATTAAAGAATACTGAAAACATTTTCAAGGCTTTGAAACAAATAACTTTACGAGAAGCGGTTTTGAATTTGCACATGGCCTGGAATGCACTTAATCAGCAAACATTTCAATAATGTTGGAATAATCTCTTTTACACCAGCGACGAAGATGAAGACGATTTTTAATCCATGTTTGGATTGGGCTGAAAGAAAAGAAGTATCATACGCGGATATTTTAGTTCTCCGCAAATTACGGGCAAATTATTTCGGTGAATTAAAGGTTTCTTTTGATAATTTGCTTGTTAATGAAATTACGTTCGCTAAAGTAAACATTTTGATAATGTGAAACACCCTCGGTCTGAATTAGTTCACGATATCGAGCGTTCGCTGTATTATGTTATTTTCTTAATGCTTTCATTTTTCTATCTGTCAAGGTTACACATGTTTCTAGGTCTCAATGAATAACACCGAAGAGGGTCCTATTATATCACCAAGCGAAGGAGAATTCCAGGAAATCGTGCCGCCTCAACCTAAAATGAGTATTGAATTTTCTTCGAGCAAAAATCTCGAAATAACGGTGACTAAGGTTGGTCTAGAAGTTCTCACGACATTGGGTAATGCTTTTGCGGAAGCAGTATCCACTGTTACTCAGAAACCAGAAATTTCGGAATCTCCTTATAAACTTATAAACGAATCTGGTCTTAACGTAAAAGTTGTATTGGAAAATAGTAGTTTTCAAGTTTTCGGCAATGCAACACCTAAAGAAATTTTACTAGAAAGTGGTACTGAAGTACCTTTGGAACTAAAACCGGATGTGCCAAAATATGATCTAGAACTAAATGCAACTTCCAGACAAGAACAGAGGTATTTAAATTTAAAGGTATGTATTCTTGTTTATTATTTACCTCACTTTATTGTTTTACTAGATTTGTTAATCAGACAACCAAATTTAAATTATCACACCTCGTTTGACACTATTATTCGTGGGCTGCAGTTTACAACTTGTCTTTGGTGGTGTAAACATCAATTTAATACAATCTGAGTTTTTGACATTTGGATAAACTGGGCATTTGTTTATTAGTAATAACTTTTTATTTTATTTCTAAGCAACTCATCGTTCGATTCTCGTAGGTTGTAATTTACAGGCAAGTATTTAATATTTTTAAAACGTCTATTTAGGCTTTATTATTGCCAACAATTTTCTCAGTTCCCAATAAATTTGCCGCGTCTATTACCGTAATCTCTGTTTCGACATTTTTATGCTAGTACAAGGCTCTCCTTTAAATCGCAATGTCTTATCAGGTGTTAGTGTGTAAAAAAACGCAGTTTTATCAATGTTAAATATATCTTCATCTTTTTAAGTTTTTTTTAGATGTGGCCAACTATTTTTCATCCAATCGTTTACAGTATCCATATTAACTACTGGTGCATTACCAACAACTTGCGCTACTAATGTTATATCACTTCTTAAATCTTTCAACCCAGCTTCTACTAAATTTAGTATCACTTTATTTTAACAGATTAGCTTTCATTTGTAACATACTATCAGTAGCAGTTATATTGTTAATTCGTTCTTGACTAAACCATTTTAATAAGATTCTATCGACCTGCGAGTTAGTAGATTTTTCAGCTTTTTTAATACTGAATAGTTCTAGAAAAAGAAAAGAATAAACAGCAATATTTATTTTAACTTTAAAGAGCCCGTGATCTGGATCTATCTCTGCTCCTCTTGCGGCCGGTATTATCAACGCACTTGAAGGGACATTTATAACGGGTGTTCAGAAACATTCGAAGTCAAGTGGGCTCTGAACAAAAAATCGTATATCTTTACTTAAGTATCTGATTTGTAATAATTATTAAATGTCAACTGTTGTCTGTCAAAAATCAATCTATCTCAGACATGACTTCATATTTTCAAGGACTACTTTGACTTCGAATGTTTCTGAACACCCGTTATTAAATGGCATTTAAAAGTAACGCAAATGTATTATCACATGTTTAAAGGAAATGCGCATTTAAACTTAAATGCCAAATTTTGACCACTCAAGTATTAAAGGGAGAATTAACGCATACTTATTTATGTATATGCATATTTGTATGTACTTCAGACTCAGATATACTTACATAACCTCGAAACTTTTGTTTACTTACATCCATTATAGGCTATATATATTTTCTGTTTAATATTAATTTCTCTACAGAAATAAATTTTCAAATATGTTCAAAATTTATTGTGATTTTTTTAAAAAGAATTTTATTGCCATCTAAAATTTTCACTTCTTGGAAATAATTGTAATATGTTACTGTTAAATATTATTTTACTTTTTGAGTTATTAGTCCAACAAGTCTATTAATATTTATTTTTTATTAATATACAATTAATTAATATACAATTAATTAATATACAAATTAGG
The DNA here is from genome assembly GCA_935421215.2 of Melolontha melolontha. Classification (NCBI taxonomy): domain Eukaryota; kingdom Metazoa; phylum Arthropoda; class Insecta; order Coleoptera; family Scarabaeidae; genus Melolontha; species Melolontha melolontha. The sequence goes on along the minus strand of OW285240.1, from coordinate 44,122,161 downwards.
GAGAGTTTGAATTAAAGGAAGTGAGGCAAAAAATGATATATGTATTAATTTGTAATATGTACGTATAATAAAGAGAAAAAGCAGAATCTTATAACATACAGTTACATATATGTAATGATAAAAAAAAATATTACTGAGGTTTAAAGAAGTCCGAAATTTTCATTTGTTTCAAAACTGTGCTATACATTTGATGTTCAAAGTATGCTTCTACCTTCTGCAAGTTTGTGAAAACGGTTTCGGGGACATTTTCATTCCTCTCCAGAGTTGAATGTAAAACACTTAGCGCTATTTAGATATCTGTTTGATGGAGAACATCCATGAATTCTTCCCAACTGCTCGAATCCAGATTTTCAGTTACACTTGTAACGCTGTCAAAAAATCAGTAGGTGTATCGCTAACTAATCTCGTCAATACGAACATACTCCTGGAAAGATTCTCCTTCCACCTCCACACCTAGTTCCAAAAATAGATTCCATTAATGTTTTAATTCATCACACTCCTTTACAATATTTGTTTTTAGTTCTGATAAGGGTAGTAAATCTTCACCGTCCAACATGAATTTCGTCCAAACCCAGTTTTTCGGATACAATTTTTTATTGTATCCTCTGTTACACATGCCCAAGCATTCAATGTAATCCGTACGCAGTCTAACAGATTTATTTTAGGAAGTTCGTTATTTTCTTCAAACATGAATATAATGCGCAACACAATATTTTTTTGTAAAAAACTTTCATGTTTTTTATAATACTCATGCCCATGGGTTGTAAAACGGAAGTTGTGTTTGCTGGAAGATATTGAAGGGTTGTAAATTTTCATCGTGCCTGTATGTTTTTTGGGTGGCTAGTACAATTCCAAAACAACAAAATCTTACGATTCTAGCTTCCGAATTTTTTATCGAGATTTAGCAATCATTTCTCAAAAAGTTGTGCAGTCGTCCATGCTTTTTATTGCTGTAATAATCCAATCTAAGTGATTCCCTGAAACAACGTGGATTGGCACGTTTCTCAATTAAAACAACCTTTAATTTCTCCGTGTCCGATATCTTTGCTCCAAGCAATACTGTGACCCAATCTTTGCTGTATTTTCCTCCAAAACATTTCTGATTTTTGAAACCTAAAGTCTTGTTTGGAAGGCTCTTAAAAAATAAACCAGTTTTATTTGCATTAAATATGTTTTCAGAACTGTAGGATTCAATAAGACTAGGTAGCTTTTGCTTAATCCAATTCGGGTTGTACATTACTAACCGATGCAGATTCACCGCATAAAGCTTTGCCAACAATATTATGTCTAATTTTAAATTTACTCAACCAACCTTCACTTGCATTAAAATCTTTGTGTCCCAGTGCATCGGCATAGTATGCCAGCTTTTCTTTAATCAGACGACCGGTTAATGGCAAATTTTGTGCTCTAAGAGAGCTAAACCAAGTAAATACAGCCTTGTCAATGGCTTCGTATGTACAACGAGGAACTCGCTTCACTTTGTCACTACATTCGGGATTAAAATGTTCAAGAATTTTGTTTCTATTCTTCAAAATTGTGGAAACGGTGCTTCGGGGAACTCCGTATTTTACAAACACACAACTTTTCTTGACGCCCTTCGCAATATCGTCTATTAATTCCCATTGTTTCACTAAGGTAAGCGTGTTATGTGGTCTTTTCGGCTTTGTTGTTAAAAACAGTGAACGTAAGATAGCGACCGACGAAACAAAACTGAATATGTATTGCGTAAAATATCGCAGGAATTTGAAACGAAATACCTGCACTAAAAAAATATTATCAAGTAAAATGAGCGGTACAAGAAAACATGATTTTTGGGGCAATTACTGATGTTCGATTTAGAGAGAGGAAGACGCTTGAAATTTTAATGAAATGTCGGAATTTTTAATTCGATTAAAGGAGAGTTCGATTTAACGAATTCTAATTAGAGAATGGCGTTTACAAATAAATTGCCATTCAGTTGGACATACAATATTAGGTACGAATGCGATTTAGAGAAAAATTCTAATTAAAGAGAGGTTGATTTAGGAAGAGTCGATTGTATATTTTTTAATATATGTATGAAAGTATACAAAACCATATGACATCAATTAAAAACCATTACGTTTTACAACTAAAACTTAATTCTAAGGAAACATAACAATATTAAAGATCTGCTCTTAATTTTGAAGTAACAGCAACACAGGTGAAAGTCAAGAGGTCTTAATTCTCGAAACTACAAACTCTTCAAATGTGCTAAATTCGTATATTTTGTACTAAAAGTATTACCAACCTTCCTAAACATCACATTTAGTTAAATGCTGCTTAAATCCATTTCATTATACAGAACCCCTAATTTAAGGAACACTTAATTTAAATGTCTTTTAACTAAAACTAGTTTTAATGTCAGATCATGATACCGGCCGTTAGCGCCCTTTCATATTTGACAAAAATATATTTTATAAATGCGAATGCGATTTAAGATTATGAACGAAGCTGCAGCCGATAATCCAAAACACTTCGAATTTATCTATTATCGTTAGATTTTTTAATGCAACCAGTTACTACTTTAAATTATTAGCTACAAATATATAAAGAAATTCATTTTTATAATTAAATGCCACTTAAGCTAAATATTATTAAAAATTATATTCATCAATATTCAAAATAATGCGTTACTAGAAATGTAAACACAAAAACTGAATAGAGAAAACGTATAAATATAATTTTCAGATTATTGATGTGAATTGTGAAATTCTTCTAAATATAATACGAGCCGATACCAGATACTTCTCTTTAAAATATCGTGGGGAATACAATTATTGGGGAATCGTTTCATCAACAGTTATAGAATCTGGAGTTATTATTGTTACACTAAGTAGCATTGTGAAGGTAATGTATTTATTGTTTAAGTCAATTATGTACATATACTTAGAAATGATCTTTTGTTTAAGGTTCACAATCATTTTAATATACCAGTGGACATTTATTATATGACACCACGTGGAAACGAATTACAGTGCATTGGTTCTATTAAGCCTGGTTCCGTTTTTAATGTTCCTGTAAAAGCCATCTATACTCCTACAAATGAATTGTTCTTTTCGGTCGCTGATCACTCTGTGACAAGTACTCCATTCATATGGAGAGACTTGCAATCCAATGTAAATCAAACACAAATGTTACTGTCATTCCCAAAGGATGATTCACTAGGACACAGTGAACCGTTTGTAATTAAAGTAAGTATAAGCATATGTAGCGCTTTTGGTTTCAGAGAATTCCTGAACGTATAGGTAACTTATTCAGTATGAATGACTGTCTTATATCTAGATATGGTTCATTTAGCTGGCGTAGAGCAGCGTGCCCGGTAGTTCGGTCGGCGGTGTTATATATATATAAATATATAACTAAATATATATAAAATAAATTCGCTCGTCTTGCTGAGTGCGTATTCTTATTGTTGAGTGTGTTGTAATATGTGTAGCTGAAAATTCAATTTACAAGAGGCACCTGAAGTATGTCACACATTTTCTAACTGCAGATGCCTCATTTTTTTCTTTAGAAGGTTGTGCATCAGTTTTTATGTCTATTTATGTTTACGATTATTAGAAACGGTGCCTATCACCGGTATAGGGTGAGGAGCCGATTCTTCGGTTCTGTGCAATTTCTGCTGTCGCTCTCTGTTTTTCTGCCGCGGAATATGCAGCGCCAGTGTGGGGTAGATCTTCGCACATAAAATTCGTTGACACCCTTTTAAACGTCACGGTTCGCATAGTTACAGGATACTTACGTCTCATCCCATTGGAGAAGATTAGACCCTCTCGCCGGCATTGTGACAGATACAAGACACCCTCTACATAATCACACTCCGGCCAGATTGAGATTGAAATCCAGGAAATGAAAGGGAGCCAATAGAAAACTTTACGCCTGCATCACGACGCGTAGACTTGTGGAAGAACAAAATGCAGAATACCCCATTCGAACTAAAGGGGAACTTGCCTTTGACATAATCAGCCTTATACAATCTGGTGGACATTAAATAGACTGTGGACCGGTGTTACTCGCTGTCGCGTAAACTTTAAGAGATGAAATGTCCAGGCGGAGAGCGATCTGGGTGAATGCGGAGAGGCCCAAACCGACCAACACTTGTGTTGCCCTGGCTCTGGGGAAGGCTGCACAGTTGACGACCAATACCTTGCAAATGACAGCTACAACCATGGCTAAACGTTGGTCGGTTATGTAGAGTATTGACGGTGTTCGGACACGCAAGTGGATGAATGTTTACGAATTATTAAATGAGTTTAAATTCGGTATAGATTCATTTGCTATTTATTAGGTTGGGTACTAAGAAATTTGTAAGTCTTTAAATATGTATTATTTTTTAGGTAGTGGGACAAATCACCCAGGTTTATAATGAAAATACGCTAAAACATACTATGACAAGTATCTTATGTAATGCACATCTCCGTCCAGCAATAAGATTCAGAAACTGTCTACCTATTGACATAAGTTTGACTATTCAGAATATAAATGTAGAGACTAAAATTGGATCTGGTTCAACTCTTATAATGCCCAATGCCAATCCTGGTTCTTCTTATATTATAATTAGGGTAAGTATATGTATTCTAATTATATATTTAAATGTTCAAGTAGAGAATTTTAAATTTATATGACGGGATATATATTTGGCCTCAACTTTCTTTACGCAGCAACAAAAATTGTTCTTTCTCCATCTAATTCTAATTTCTTTAATTGGGTATCTATCTTTTAACTTGCAAGTTTCCGCGTTCGTTGTCCATTATTGCTTCTGGATTTCCAGGGTAGAACCGCAACCTTGGCATTGCTTCCTTCTTGGTCGATATTTCGTCCACTGTTGAAAAATGTTTCTTGCTACAGCTGAATCCTTGTACGGTTCGTCCGAATAGAAGTTTACTTCGGTAAAAATTACATTGTCCCAATCACTATCACGATTTTCTGTTAATCAAGCCATTCTTTTCCATACATGAATTTCCTACCTAGTAAGTGGTTTAATGCACTCTTCTCTCATATGTTATGAGCGCGTAAACGGGTGCTTTGATACCCTTTTCTTTTAATTTCATTTGTCCTTGATGTACTGTTTATCCTGTATTTTTCAGATCTTTCACGATATTGTTAATCCTTTTGTGTGCATACACAGAGGAAAATGGCTTCTAATTACTGCATTCATTATTACGAAATTTGTGCCATTTTCCAAATTTTCAAGAACTGGTCAACTATGAGTCATTATGTCCCTGACAATTGAATGAAACATAGTTTTTTCGGCAAGAAACTTTTATTTCTCAACACTTTGATCACTTTCAAATAATAATATTTATCGTGGTTCTCAAAATAGGCGCTTGTTTGAGCATTGATTTTATTGTTTGACTCAAATCTCGTTTCACCAAATTTGTTATACCACTATTACTTTGGCTACAACCATATGTTACTATATGATATAGCATTCATAACTTGTTGCTTGATAGTCCATTTTCAATAAATAACATGACATATCAGGTACAAATTAAGAAGCTATATTGGAACACGTTCAAATTCAAAAATAATATTTTGTATTCCAATACACAAACTCAAAAAATTAGAATAAACAAATATTTTTTAAAAATTTGTTATAATGTAAATATTAATATTGCTTTATTATATCTTATTTAGGTCAAAATATAATTAAACATTCATCTTATTATATACGGGATATATTTTCAGTTGCTAGATTATCTGGAGAGGGAATGGTCATGTGTGAAGGATCTACCTTCCAATATGGTGGAGTTTTCGGTATGGACGTTCGATAGTTTCCACGGTTCAAAAAAAATGAGTATAGATTTGGGCTTGCACGTGCTAGACGAAGGAGGATCATATATTCTTTCCCTGTATTGCCCGTTCTGGATGTTAAACAAATCAGAATTGAACCTGTCATACCGGGTAAGTTAATAATTTAATTTTTGTGGTGCTTTGAATGCCTCATCACATCCCATACATGTGAGCAATCATTCTTTCCAGAAATCTAAACGAACTGAGAAAAATGAAGCTTCAGGCAGTCCTTTGAAGGTAGTTGTTTGTGTTTTGTCTCCGTTTTAATGCTTAGCAATAATTGTAAAATTAACTTGCTTAATTAATACGTTTTTCATCTTGTTTTGCTTGTGATTGCTTGATATAAATGTTTGCTAAATGTAATGCAAGAACAAATTTTGAGTTTTTCAATCTTTTACAAATAATAACCGCTAAATTAATTTATATTTTGCTAATGGTAACAAAGTATCATTCCTTAAATTAGATCTTTATAACTCTCTATTATTGAAATAGTTATTAGTATATTAAGAGCGCAAAGAATTGTCGATTGAGAGATTATTGCCGGCATTTTTTCTAAGTCGACAATGTACACAAATTTTTTTATACAATCGCAACTACTATTTATTTGGAGTAAAATAATATGATAATTTTTTTAAATCAATTATTCATAATTTTAACATTAAAAGTACATTTATTACAGTTTTTTTAAGAGTAATCCTAAGAGTAAGTGTGTATGCTGGTTTTAGTGCGTATGCGATTGATTCAATTTGTACCGTTGTCTGCTAGGTTCTATGATTTTGTGTACCGTTTTAATTTTGTTGATAATATTTTCTTCAACATAAGTTTCTGGCCTTGGTGGAGCTTTTCCAACCGCCGTGGCGTTTTAGTTTCATTAAATCATCCCCACCATTAATTAACAAGGCGGGTGAAGTCCGTCGAAAGCCGTCCGTCAGTATACAATTTAAAGTCCGGTAAATTTAAATACTGTTCGATTTTGCTAGGTGTGTTGCCGACAGCATTTACGCCTACTATTTGTTTGGTACATTTTCCATTACCATATCGTAAGAATAATCGAAAGGGTGTCATTATGTAAAGGCCTCAATGCAACATATCTTTTGTAGAACGACAAAAAATCTATTAACTCTCCGTTGTTGTTAGTTACAGTAAAAATACGACTTTGCTTTGTCTTGGTATCAGGAAACTTCACTATTAGCAGAGAGTTCTTATCTTCTTATAATTCATGGTCATTTGGACCAGCCCATGCTCCAAATATTCCCATTATTAATATAACCTGTTATTAGGGCTGGGCGAAGTATCGATACATCGTCCAATACCCGATACAATAACTGGTATCGATTCCCCGATACCTCAGATAACGAAGGTATAGATACCTAGGAATCGATAGCTGGGTATTGATACCAAGAAACCAGGACCAGAATATTGATGCCAAGGAACTGATACTAAGGTATCGATACCAAGAAATTGATACTAATTATAGAAATGACTGGAATCGATCTCAATGTATACCGAAGTATTCATTCCAAGGTATCGACTCCAAGCAAGGAGTCCAAAGCATCGATACTAAGATAGTATGTCGGTATCGCTTTATTTTGGAATCGGTTGAACTTCTACAAGACTTACCTATATATTGGTATTTGTAGCAATTTCCTTTTCTTAATTTAATAGGGTCTTTTTATTTATTGCATTTGTGTTGCAAGTTTAATTTATGATTCATACAAATGGAGATTAATAAGGTAAAAAAAAAGTGGCGTCGAGAATTCTTATAAAGCTGTTATAGGTATAAAACGTGTTTGGTTTGATTCTATTTTGAAATAGAATATTTTAGGCTTTTTGTATAATTTGGTAATAGCACGCATATCTGTATATATTATCTTTCCTTTGTGCGTTTTTTTAAATGTATATAAATGATGCAATAACTTTTTAAGTATGTATGCATTATTATAGGCTGACAAATATATATGCGACAAATTTTATGGACTGATTCCTAGGATTATTATCATATGGATGTATGTCTTAAACGGCTTAGTTTTAAAATTACGGGATATTTAAAAGTTCATACAATATTAATACAACAAAATTAACTTATAAAAGTTGTTGGAAATGACCGCTTTCGACTGCAATGCAAGCTTCTATCCTCCGTCGCATTGATTGGTGAATGGTTCAAGAATACTGGGGATGTTTCGAATTGTTTTAAATGCTGCAACTATACGATTCATTTGTTATAGTATAACTAACAAGATTTAATATCACACCTGTCTCTGCAAAAACATTCGTTTTGAAGGGAAATATTTATTTGTCATTTTAACATTATTTTGTCATAGTATTGTCAAAGTTTTCTAAAATGAATTACACAAATACTGAGTTATGCGATATGCATAAATACGTGTTTAATCTAATTGTGTCTTAACTCGCCGGAATCGAGTTAAGCCTAAACACTTTAGAAGTGTTCAATTGAATGCGTCTACTATCGACTGTTAGAAAAACGTGTCAGAAAGCTTTTTTATAATGTACGTTCTAAAATTTGTTTTGAATAATACGTCGTTAATAATAATTAAGTAAACAAAAGTTCTAATTCATTTCGATTAGGGACAGCAATTCCGGGCACCTTATCTAACTATTAAATAGCTTTAATCAGAATTTTAAATATGTCTTGATTCCAACAATTCAATTAATCAACATGCGAAGACGTTCCAAGTAATTATAGGCAATTTTATATAATATTACGTTGAACCTTTTCGATGTCATAACGAAATGTAGCGGAATCTGACATTTAATGTCCGTCACGGTCAAACCACTGTAAAACAAAGTTCTTTATAACATCTTCAACTTTGATTTTATCCATTTTTCACAAAATGTCAAAACTTATTTGCTGTTTAAAAAAGCAAGTAAATATATTCGTCTGAAATTTCACAGCATGCCATCTATGGATCATACTAAACAAATATAATAGCCATTGGGTCATACTTGCGCCATCTCTGTGTCCAGCCGAGAACATTTCGAATTGCCCTTGTATTTGAGACGTTTATAAGAAAATTTAATGTTTTTTTACTTCTAACTTATCAAATATATGAAAATTTTCAAAACTTTTCAAGTTGTCGACAAAATAGACTTATTTTTGTTTCAGCATAAGATGATGCTGTATTGGGGAATTAATATTTCTTTAAAAAGCTTTTTTAGTGGTTTGATAATGCTCTGTTTTATAACAATTATTTTAATTAATAATAGTTGATCTATAGAATAAAACAACGCTATGTTAAAGTAGCTTTATAATTTTAAATTGTCTAGAATTTTAGCTATCTATATAGATAATGTAAATATTGTATTAAAGAAACTGTTGTAGCATTTCTATCGCATGTTAAATATAGCGTGTAATGGATTCGACTCTAATAATATGCGCTCCTAATTTTAGTATTATGCACTATTGTATGATTTAAGGGTATGGAATCTGGCAAGCATATAGGTAAGGTGGTAGGGGTATGACTCCACATTATGTGTCTTCTTCTAATAGTACGGATTGTATTGCTATCATATAGGGTACTGTTAACGTAAAATGCATTACACGATATATTCATCTACTCGTTATTTGTGCTTTTGGGTTACGTGATGCAAGTTTTCATTTAATAAAATGATATTTCTATTTTTAATTCTTAACTTGCTTGCTGTTATAATATTGCTTCAATTGCTTTAATTTAGTTGGTGTCGCAGTATTTCTTTCTATTTTTTTTTTGCGGTGATAACTAAGGCTGACCATATTTCAGCGTTATCGCACCGTTATGTGAAAACGTTCGGATATTAAAGCAGGTTACCCCGGTGTATGTAGCACCTATGTCATGTGAGCTCGCTGATAGCCTTATTTATAAATAATGTACGAACTTATACCACTACGGAAAGAGTCGCCTATTGTAATTTATGGAGTGAAAATTACTTAAACTGTTTAATCATGTGTTACCATTAAAATTTTTGTTATAGAAATAGGTCCATATGTAAAATTTCAAAACAACTTCTTTGCTCTCTTGGCAAGCGTTATAATCACCATACAATCGAAGTTCTGTTTTTGAGTTATATAAAATGTTCTAACTCTCATTATAAAATACAGTTTGCATAATAAAAAATGCAAGCTAATTAATATTTATATCAAAAACGAGGTTAATATATATTGTTACAAAGTACCTCTTATATATTAATATTTAATTTAGCGTCCAGCCTCCATAATTTTGAAGAATAGCCTGAAAGGGATTTCCCATACTTTCAATTAACTTTTGCATGTAATTCCTTATCTATAATTCCATATCTTTTTTTTTGTATTGCGAAATTATTGGGAAATTTTATATACATACACGTTTCTCGCCAAGTTTCTGATTCACAAGAGCCCAAACATTTGAATTGGGCGTAAGGGACTGCGAAAGACAATCGATTGATGCAATTCTATTTTCAACCTTCCATTTTTTCTTCTTGTAATATTCAATCTACACTGTTATATTTTTGGTACGATTTACCGCTTCGTGATTAAAATACCGGTAAACACGCACAAACTTTCGACATGGCGTGTGTTATAACAACTCCAAACATAAACCTTCACAGACATTTATAGTGCGGTGTATAATGGGTTCTCAGTCCGTTGGCCATGCCTTTCTTTCAGGTGCCCTGGCCCAGAATGATGATTCATTTGTAAACACAACGTCGGACTCATTGCTATGCGGAAATTTTCTTGTACTCAGATTACACACACCTGTAGATGTTTGTCAAAGAGCAACGGTTTAATAATTGTGCTTCGATAAACGATATTGTACTCGCGTAATCTGTTTCCGATTGTCATTAAACTAATATTTATGTTCTTCTTGGCTAGTTCGAATTGTCCTTGATGAAATGTTAATTGCGGTTTTTTCTTAAACTAACAATAGCCTTATCTTGTCGCATTGATATAGTGGGTTTGCCCGCGCTCTTGTAGATCACCTACATTTGGGGTTTGTTGATAACGCCTTTCTGATCGTCTAACGAAGTCTTTCGACATGTGTAAGTTCCTATCTGCCGTTACAATCGTCATCTTAGGACCATTACGGTGCTCATACAAAAAGACGAAACGTTTTGTATTAGCTGCACTCATTTCAACACACCAGCGTCTCATACGCGAATAACTGAACTTAAAATCCGACTAAGCGTATTAGAGTGAAGATATTTCTACCTACTCTCTCAGTCCCACCTATTAATTTTCCATTTCTGGGATATTGGTTTGTGTTTCGAATTATACAAACTGTAGATAATAGAATGCAAAAATGATCAAAATTGACGATAATTATTTGTTTCGTAATACTGCCTTTTTCCTCAGTTTCTTTTTACCGTAATTTTAAGTACACTTAAAATTGGAATTCCTTTTTCTTTACTTCTTTTTCTTACTTATGACGGCATTAACAAAATTTATAAGAAGACACATTTTTCGTAATGCGTTTGTAAAATTGCATTTTATGTAGAGCTTGGCGGGAAAACAAACTATGATAAATTCTGATATTACCATTAGTGTTAGCATACTATACAGTAACACAATTGTAATTAAATTAATTCTATTTTCTTAGCTTGAATAAGTAATAATCTAAGTTTCTAACTTGAGTTAATTCTACTAAATTCATTACTGACTTAAAAGTAGGGTTGTCGAATTTGCACCAACAGTCAGTGGCGGCCGCATAAATGTTTACACATAAAATATTGGTAAGAAATAAATTATAAAATGTGCTTAAACACTTATCGTGTTTTCCGTGAAATTACAAAGTGGATAACATCTGCTAAATATTTCAATCATTAGATATGTTTCCACAGTGCTTTCAGTCAAGCTAGTACGATGTGCGGAATAAATGCTTTTAATACCGAAAATAACCGTTCTACTTCTAGTAATGTTATATTTGCACCTTCACAAATTTGTCTTTGTATGAGAAAATCTTTGTTTAAAATACATAATTTCAAATTTTTCTATTACACTCATTTTTTTTTCGCCTTCTGCATACGCATAGCTGTGCATGAATATCATCCACAATTTTAAGAGAATCCTCTAACGATATCGAAACATTTTGTAATTTTTCTATTCCCTCGGCTAGTTTGAAGTAATTCTTGTGAACAGTTTATAAATCACTTTTAACCTGAGTATCTTAAAATATTACCTGGCTTTTTTCGTTAGCTGCATCATCTTTCAGATCGAATTTTAAAATAACCTTTACATCCTCAAAATAATTGTTGTAGTAAAACACAGCCTGTAACCATGTGTAACCCAACGTGTAACAATCGCCTGTGGTTGTTCAGGTATGAAGCGATGAAGCTTTTAACAGTGTCCGACATTGGTCGTTTTCGCAACGTATGTAACTGCAACAGTTTTAAAACAAACGTAGAACTACTAAATAGTACTTGCGGCAGCATACATGTATATACAACAGATCTCGGACAGACTGGAAGTTATACTGAAGGTTGTATCGCCACCGCTTAACCCCACCACATATTCTCGAACCTACACCACTGCCTGTTGGCGCTATTATCCAGCTCTACTTAAAAGTACGTATACCGACGTTAGTTTGTAACGTGCTCTAGTAAGTTCCTGCGAAGCCACTGCGTTGGCGAAACAATTGTCGTTTTACGAATAAATATTAATTGTGATTAAAGTGAAGATTTTTAACTATTAGTTTTATTTCTATTTTAAATTATGGATCGAATCAATTCAACTAAAAATATGGATATAGTGGACTTTCTATTAAAAAATATATTTACATATCAATTAGTAATCTGTAGAGAAGAAGTACTAAATTTGCAATGTTTTTTGAACTCTATCTTTTTTATTAGTTAAATTTGTAGAACAATTTCTACTACAACTTGCCTTTCTTTTTTTTTTAATTTATTTTGTCAGCAAAATATATTTTAGTGCAAAATAATATGAATTGCTTTTTTAATTTTTGCATGCATAAGCAAGTTAATATCTGCAAATTGCTGAGACTACTCTTGTATTTCTACAGAATTCAGATGAAAATTTGAATATCTTACATCACCCCGCTAATTATAAAGACTTAATCCTCTTTTCCTTCAATGCCAAAAACTTCTTTGGAAAGAAAAAAGCTTCCGTGCGTATTTCAAATGGCGGCGAATGGTCTGACAAGTTTTCAATTGATGTCGCAGGATCTTCTGGTGTGGTGACCTGCAAATATGAAGGAAAAATATACCAGGTTAATAGCAATAATCGTGTGGTATTGCATCATCACTTTTCAAATTCCAAATTTATTTTGCAGCTTGGTGTTCATATACAGCTTACTTACAACGGTTTAACGAAACAGGTGACTTTTACGCCTTATTATGTGATGATAAATACTACCAACTTTGCTATTGAATGTCAAGAGCTTGATAGACCTGGAGACCCCTGGACAGCTGTTGAACCAAATTCTTGCGCCCCCCTCTGGCCCATGGGTGACCATGATGATAAATTATTGAAATTACGAGTTGTTGGTACAACAGATGTATCACCACCGTTCTTTATTTCAGAAAGTCATACAACTTTATTGAAATTGAAAAATAAGGTAAGAATTATTCTGTTAGAGTTACTCTTCCTTCACTATTACATTGTGATGCAACTAATTTTTAATTGTGTGCAATGAACAATTGAATACATATAATAATCTTTCTAGGTCTTAACGTGATACATTTACGCGAACTTATATTTACTTTTAAACTTATTACTAGATCTGATACATTATTATATTTTATTAATTTTCAGTATGGTGGAGTCCACGTCGATATACAAATAACTGAAGGTTCTGTTTACATTAACTTCGGTAAATATGAAGATGGTCTTGCTCCAGCTCTCATCATTAACAACACAAGAAATACATTGCATATTTGGGAGAAGGAAACTGTGCAGCTTCGGTATAAAACATTAATATCTATTTAACTAGTCTGTACAACATGGAAAATGATTTATATACAGTGGAACTCCTCTATACTGTCCCAAAGTCCCCGGCAATACATTTCGAATCCAATCACTAACCTGATGATCATCCACTGCGTTCACTGCATCACTGCATCACTTTCATTACAGATATTCTTATGCAATATGTCGTGTCTAAATTTAAAAAATAAAATATAAATTGCATATGTGTATGTCCAACACAATCACGTAAAATTTTACCTTTTTTTAAAATTTATGAAGCCAACCGGTACTGGCCTTAAAATTTATTGTTCCTAATGCTGACGGTACTCCAGTGCTTTTTCCTGTAGAAGTGGTCCTGACACCGGACCTGAAATACCGCACTGTTTACATTTTCGTTTGAAACTTGGTTTCGCTTGAAATTAGCGGGTCGTGTAAGTTTACTCGCGAAACTTCGAATATGTTGCTTCTTTTTAATTATAGTTGATAATGTACTCGCTGGTATGTCATATTCCGCAGCTTCTTTTTTATTTCATCATCCACTTTCTTTAATATTCCTAATTTCTGTTCTCCTGTCAAACTTTTAAGTTTTCGTTGCGGGGGCATGTTGATGACAGACATTAACGAATACGAATGAATAATATAGCGCACGACGCACTTGAATAATAATGATAAAACCCGTTGTCATTGGTACTTCCCCGAATTCCTTCAGTTTGCTGAGGGATCTATACTTATTTAGGCATGTATGATAGATAGATAGATATTAAAATCTATCCGCTAACAGATGGCGTATCGCGTACCTTTGGCGGAAATTTCGAGTTACAGAGATTCTTCGTCTTAAATTTGGTCAAATTTTTTTCGAGTTAAAGAATTTCGAGTTACAGAGATTCTTCGTCTTAAATTTGGTCAAATTTTTTTCGAGTTAAAGAAATTCGAGTTAAGGAGAGTCATACGCATATAAATTTAATAGATAAAGCATGGGATAAAAAAATATTCAAGTTAGGGGAGTTCCACTGTAATTTAATATAATTTCTGCCAATATTCTGCCAGCAGTTGTTCTTCATATATATATATATATATATATATATATATATATATATATATATAATTATTTAGTGACCTTGGTATGATATGATAAATTCAATCAGTTGGCGATTTAAGGCCTGGCTTTACTTTAAAGTATATATATTTAAAACAACCCTACATGTTTCGGCAATGATGCCTTTATCAAGGATATAAAATATAAATGACAGTATACAAATGTCATATAATTGAGTTGCTAGGAATAAAATTATTCAAAGATACATTCCAATTGAATAATAATAAATCATGCCTTGGTATTCCAAAAACAGATAGACAACAAAAACAGGGAAAAGCAAGACATGAGTCATTATTATGCATGCGCCCGTGGAGCCTCTTAAGACGCAAAGCTGTCGGCATTCGCCTTAAACGAGAAGGAAAACCACGAAAACCTACTCGGACAACCAGACAGGAATCAAAACACGGAACAGTCAGCATGATAAGCAAATGTATGATAATTAAATGTAATTAATATTTAAATAACTTAAGATATATAATTATATAACAAAAAAAATATATTATGATGGTAAATTGCAGATCGTTACACAATTAAGTTATAGTATATACTGGTTAATTTTTTTATATCATTTCTGTTGTTAATTGAATTTTTTTCCTGTTTAATACTAATCATTTCTTTAATTTCTCTTTTCATTGTGTTCTACTGGCAAAATAATACAAGCCCACAAATACTCTAAAACAGACAAAACTGCTTTATCTACACACAAACTACAACGCGATCACCATTTCGATTTTGAAAACACAGATAATTGATAAAGAACAACACACAATGAAAAGAGAAATTAAAGAAATGATTAGTATTAATCAGGAAAAAAATTCAATTAACAACAGAAATGATATAAAAAATTTAAGCAGTATATTTCCCGCCGACGTGTGTGTGCTGTTAACAGCAGTCTAGCCAGGTTGCTGCCCAGGACCGGTCCTAGTGGTGTGTGCATTGCGCATACATAATAATAACTCATGTCTTGCTTTTCCCTGTTTTCTGTTTTGTGCTGATGTGGTCCTCTACTGGGTTGTAGCCTAGCATATGCGCTACCAAACTCTAGGGGGGCCCGATGGGCAGTCAGGTGCCATTCCGCCTTTCCAGCAGGAGTGAGGAACCAAGCTACGCGGCGCAAATCACGGCGCCGCGCAATGCGCGCTTATCATACCAAAATCACGAAGATATTATATTTATATATATATATATATATATATATATATATATATATATATATATATATATATATCGTCGACGTGTTGGCGTAAAAGGTACGACTGAGAAAATAGGTAGAATATTACGCCGATACGACATAGACACCATTTATACGACAGGCAGGAAAATAAGAGACATTTTGCCTAATACAAAGGACAAGATAGAACTTGAAAACCAAGGGGTCTACGAAATACCGTGCTATGAATGCGAACAAACATACATAGGGCACACTAACCGTAAAACCAGCGTACGGAGGGAAGAGCACAGAAATGCGGTAGCTAAAAAAGAAACAACATCATCCCTAGCTAAGCATGTGCTACAGACAGGACACACCATCGACTTTGACGGTACAAAAACTATAGCACGCAGTACGAGGTTAACGTACAGGATTATAAGAGAAGCTATAGAAATTGAGAAACGGCAAAACTGTATGAACAAACGTGACGACGGACAGCGTTTGCCTGACACATGGAAGCCGGCCTTGCTCAACAGGCAGATTACACACAAGCGACGTAATGATATATATATATATATATATATATATATATATATATATATATATATATAATATAAAATATAATATAATAAAATATTTATCGCGTCGTAATTGACTAGAATATTTTCGATTCATATTCTATATAATTACATCTTTCCATTTTTCATACGTTATTTTTTATTTCAAGGGCGCCCTGCATATTTTTTAAATTTCACTAAGTCACAAATAGTTTCACATATTATGATGTTGGTTGATTTCTTTCTTATTTGAGAATTTAATAATTACAATTTACACCTTTTGATATAATCTCTATTACGATTCAATTTGTTTCCAATTAATTTTTAGGAAATTGGAGCCCGGCAACAAATTTTTCTATACTTGGGAGAACCCTGCTGGTGTGCGTGTACTGGTATGGGAAGGTGGTTACAAAAAGGAAATTGAGGATGATCTCAGGAAAGATGGAGGAGGTGAATACACGATTGCTGAAAATAATTATGTATATTGGGTATCATTTCTGGACGGAATGCAGAGAGTTTTATTATTTACATGTGATCAGAGTATTGCCGAAAACGCTCAGCAGGCTAAAAGGTTCGAACAGATCGATCAAGAAGTTATTCTATCTATTCATGGTCTCGGATTGTCACTCGTCAACAATGAGGATAGAAAAGAAATTATGTACTTGCGAATGGCGAGCAGTGGTATAATTTGGGAAACTTGTAAAGCACATGGCCGTAGATACAAACAGATGAGTCACAGGGACAGTGAAAACATGGAATCGGCTTATAAACAGTATGTTACGAGAAAAGAATCCTCTCTTGAAAGTATTGGAAGAATGATTGTGGACGCCAAAACTGAAGTAGACTTTGAATTGAATGAAATGTACAAACCTCATTACAGGAAAATTCGACGTACATTTTTGACTGGATTGTGGTTCCAAATTACTACTAATGCTACAATGATGCAACTGCACGCTAAAGTCAATCGGCTTCAAATCGATAATCAGATGTTTAATAACATATTTCCAGTCGTTTTGGCACCTGTTGCTCCTCCAAAGACAGTCGCTAATACAGATAGTAAGTATTTATCTTACATCTTATCTTAAATCATTTTTAAATCAAAAGACACATTGCACTTTCAATAATCACATTGCATTTTGTTGAAATTATTAAATGTTTAAACAACTTCTCAAACAAAATATAATCCATAATCTTACACACAAACCCTTATTTTAGGATAAAAAATATATTTTATTTTTCAACATAATTTTTATCCAATTCTATCTATTTAGCCCAGCGACTTTTCAATATTTTTATTTACCAGGGTACGTAAATGCATTTCTCGACATTGGGAGCTATGTGTAAAAGTAGTCGATAAGTGCTCTCTTTATACACATACTATTGGTTCGATTGATAAGTGAAGTTAAGAGAGCTATTCAATACATAACTAGAATAAACAGGCATGGAGTTACACTACATGTATCCTTACTTGCGTCGTAATGTTAGGGGGGAGGAGCCATATTATGCTATTTCACGCTTACTTAGTTAAGCAAACACGAAAATCTGTTTCATTCTGATACAATGGTATAACTCAATGTCAATACATAGCATTGTTAACGTCATCTCTCCAACTTTTACGTAGTCTTCCCCTCTTTCGCATTCTAGAGGTATCAACTTTAACACTTTCCTTGGTCATCTCGTCTCATTTATTTTTTTTTGTGTATCCGAATCAAGTCAATTGTTTTTTCTCTATGTCGTCAATAATAACCCTTTCGATGCTCATCCTCCTTCTTATTTCTATATTTCTTATTCTTTCAAGTCTCGATATTCGCCAGCTTCTTCTTAAAAAACCATTTCCGAGACCAGCAGCTTCCTTCTATTAGTTTTACTCAAATCCCATACTTCTGAACCATACGTCGAAATACTCTTAACGATTGAGTTGTAAATATGAAGTTACTAGTCATTATTTTTAAATTGTTTTTAAAGTAATTTTTTGGAAGCTCGTCGAAATAGCTATTCGTTGTGCCTATCACTTCCTCATTTGTCCTGAATCTCTTTCCACCAAGCCATTGTTTTCAAGTTTTGGAACAAGAAAAATCGATCGAAGTCAGATCTGGTGAATTGGTGGATTACGCATCAATTCGTATCTAATTCCGCAAATTTAGCGGTTGCTCTTGCATAAGAATGAGAGGGAGTGTTATCCTAATGAAACAAAGTTTGTTTTCTGAATAAATGCTGTCTTTTTTGTTTAATTCGGCATCAAAACGTATCAGTACATCAGCATTATATTGGCGGACATTTATTGTACTTCCCTTTTCTAAATAGACAATAAATATTACGCCTTTGGAATCCTAAAAGATCGTGGCCTTAATCTTATTGGCTAAAGAAAAACGATTTTTACCTTCTTCGGAGTACATTTGTCAGAACAAATCCATTGTTTTAAATGATTTTGTTTTGGAGTATAGTAAAGTATAGCAAGCGCCAAATAAGATGGCGAGAGGAGGGGATGCGCAGACGCCGTTTTTATAAACGTCCACGTTATATATTTTACTCTAATAAATTATTAATTTATTAAGTGATAGATGTGTAGTTTACGCCACCTAAGGTATCTTGCAAATTGATGTAAAACTAAATACAAATCTCCTTAATACTTCTAATCCTGCCCGAAGTTACCCCTCCACTCGCCAACTTATCTGGCGCTTGCTATATTTAGTTTTCATCTAAATCAAATCTTTACTTCTGAATTGCCAAACTTAATTAGCCTTCTTTAATCGTACTGTACGTTATAATTTGTATTTAATACTGAGCACCCCTTTCTAGTACATAAACCATTTGCCGAATTGAGTGTTGTTCAACTGCTAATGAAAAATAGTCCAATAAAACAGTACAAATATTTCAAGATTCTGATTCAAGAGTTTCATATAAAACTGGATTTGACATTCGTTAATGCTGTAATGAATGTATTTCCGCAATCTAGTCAATTAGACTTAGAGGCTGAGGTAAGTTAAATACTTATGATACATTAATACAAAAATGTTAGAAACATATTTGTATATACACACAACACATACTTATTTCGCACTGATGGTTTCTATATACGGACACGTGTTCCGTACTCATCCTAGTTCTCGTCAGCGTATGAGGAGAAGCACACCAAAAGCTTTGTTTCGCTGCTAATATATAATAATAATTTTTGCCCAACAGATTCAATTCAAATAGAACAAAATTTTGGCTCTATGTGACAATACATAAATAAATCATTAATTTCATAAAAAACTCGTTAAATAATTCATTTGCGTTTTTTGACCAATGAAGCCCTGCACAATATATTAGTTCTAGGTATTGAAAATACAAAACATGGGGAGTGAGTGTCTAGCAGCAATGCGTGATACCAATAAATTTATTCGCGGCCGATCCTGTTATTTAGGAGTCGCAAGACATCTGACGGCTAAGAGAGACGCGCTGGCAACGGTTTTTATGGGTAACTAAACTACTAGAAGTAAACCATATGCTCGAATGCGTAATTCAATACTCGTAGCCTATATACCATGTCATATATGTTTAACATTTTCGTATTAATGTATTTTACACTTGATGTTAGTTAAATATCAATATGCTAGCTATTACAAAATTAATTCAAATATGCATAAAACAGATCTGTATCTGTACATATGGAAATATACCACGTATTTAACCAGTGGTCACTTCAACCGCAGACACATGCGTTTCAATCTTAATTGATCTTATCAGTGCGGGTTTGCGAAATGACGTCCAAAGGTTCGCGCTTTCGCAACTAAGAACAATTTTATCCTGTCAGGTGACAAGAGATATTTCGTGTTTACATTAGTGAAGTAGAGAGGGAATTAAATAAATTTATTATTTTGTATTCTAATATTTTTATAGATTCCATTATTACTGTGTCTTTCAATATTGCAGTATCTGTCAGATTTTTATAAGAAAAGTTGCAGAAAAGCTTTACAAAAAAATGTATTAAATGTCATTTATAGCTATTTAACGAATAAGGGTATTAATGAGAGGGAAGCGTCTAGCGAACGCGTTAATTATCGAGACTATTAATTGCATTATAATATACGAATTAGTTACAATATTCTTTCGTCGGCCGTATTTTTAATAAAATAATTACAATCGGCTTTTAAATTTTTATTTAACAAATAAATTAAATACAAATTCAACTATCTAGAATAGAAACTATTAATTTGTTTGACAGTGACAGATACACTTGGTTTGCTTATATGTCGTAAAAATCGGTTGGCGGAAAAAATTTTTTTTTTTAATTTGTTGCAATTAATCAAAACACTATTAATCAACAGGATGCGTTTATAATCTATAAACTTACTGTTTTAGTTTAATGCAATTTAGTTTTTCTATTACCCCATCGCCAAATATATTTTCAGAAAGAAAAGTTTTTGCTCGATACGGATTTAGTGAAAAAACCACTATTCCAACATGTCTCGTTACATTCTCAACAAGAGCAAAAAAGCTTTTATGATCTGTTACACTTTTCGCCATTGAAAATACATGTTAGCTTTTCATTGGCTGGTGGTGACAGTGGGCAAGGTATAGCTACACCGAATATTGTGAACGTGTTACTTCAAGGACTTGGAGTAACTCTTACTGATATGCAGGATGTTGTATTCAAGTAAGTATTTTTTGATTAAGCATGATTTTGCTTGCTTTTAATATAATATAAATGTTCAAAAGGTCATTATTATTGGATCTGTTGGAAAGTTCTATCTTTTAAACAAATGTAAACTTAAAATTTATTCACTAAAACAATATATCACCGACAGTCTCACATCTTTCAGACAACGCTCGATTTCGTTGGTTTGGAATTTGTCATTGCGAGTGCGAAAAGTTTTTCATTAAATTTTTTTTTATAATTGAGTCGTCTGAAGGGACGATTTTTATGTAATCCATCTATCCATAAAGACAATAACAAAATGTTGATGATTTTAAATATGAAGTAATCGCAACTTTTATTTTGACCAGGTGCTGCTGAAATTGACATATTTTTGTAGTTTTGGTAGCGGTTTGAACTGTAAAAAATGAGTGATCTGAAAAGTTAACACAGAAACTGTAAAATTTTTGACTAACAAGGGAAATTGACCAAAAGTGGTTGTTGTATATGGCGAAATTATTATAGGGTGAATAAATACATCAGGAGGGTAGTACAATTATTGGCGATGTTTAAGAGACCTTAAAAAATCCTAAAATTGGCGTACGGTCGAAAATACCTCAAATTTTGCTGAAAAACGATTTTGCTGCACGACAATTGCATGGTGTATAAGGTTCAAAAAGTTCGACAAGTCGTAGGGGAATATGATCGTCAGGAGAGTAAGACCTTCATTCTAAGGTCTTGATCTACCACACTTAGATTAATATCTTTCGTTAAGTTGAAAGAACAATTACGAAGACTTAGATTTTGACGCGAATTGATGATCTAATTATTACTTTGAGGAGTTATCAAAATATGCTTTTTTGAAATAATCTCGTTATTGCAGAAACTTTGAAATAAGTGTGTTTCTGTCTTTCCTTCCATTTCCAGGTAGATTAACTAAAGATTCTCTCGTAAAAATCCAAAGAGGCTATTATCTGGAGAATAATATGGACGCGATAACACTTATGAGTCTAGTTCTGCGCACTTTTTTTTATTTGCCAAAGAAACGATGGTTTAGCGTTATTCTGAAAAAACAATTCGTCTGGTATTGGCTAAAACTCGATTTTTTTTGCGATATTTGAGTCGTTAACAATTCTTATTAGAATTAATTGTCTGTCTCGGTCGCAAAAATTCATAATAAATAAGGTCTCGTTTATCCCACCAAATGCAGATGTAAATCTCTTGTAATTAAATAATCCTAAAATGGAACATTTTGATTTTGAGTCAGTAGTGACAAACAAATTTCAATTCCGTCAATTAAGGCGGACTTCTTCATTCATTAAAACCCATTTGCCATACTTCAAAACAAATCTAAATCTGCGAATATATCGGTATTCTTGAAAGAAAAAGGCAACGTATAAAAAATGAAAACATATAATTATATAGAATTTGATTCCAAAATATTTTCCCCAAATTTCTTCAGACGCGAGTAAAAAAAATGACTAAGATATTTATAAAATATTTATACCGCCACTGCATTTCAAGAAGCGAAACCGACTATAAAGAGTAGGGGTAGCGTCAAGTAGCGAAACGGTTTAATCAGTTTCGATTGTTACATGTGTACCTTCGATATCATTTACATTTACGTCTTCTTATTAACGGGTTCCGATTAAGGGAAACAGGTAGATTGTATCAATTTCTGAAGGGTGTGGACGTGAGATGCCCTATAGACCACACATCTTAAGTTTTAATAATTCACTTGCATACAAAATAAAAGTATACATTTTTTATAGTTGATTTCGGACGTAAATATATTGAGGTTATTGAACCCTTAGCCTATAACAATGTTATGCTAGTGTTGTGTGTGAATCTGTCTTCTAGTCTAGGGCTGAACATTAGTCCTTGAGCTCCTTTGTCGCTTCTAAAGCCCCCGATGTCACGGGCTTTTGTGTTCTAATTGTGGGACGCTTTGTGTTGTCATTATATTTACTCCTGGGTCAGCCATTGAGTGGTCCCTAAGGTCGAGAATCGGAGTTCTATTTGGTTCCACGTTGGAGAAGGTGGCGCTCTATAGGGTGGCGTAGTAGATCCTCCAGGCATCTAACTGCCACCTTCGGACACGCACGTCCCTCATGTCTCTCTGTCAGTCTCTCCACCAAGGGATCTTGGTGTTGTAGTTTTTATAACATCAACAGCTGTTGCCTATATAACGTCAGTTTAATAGAGGTAGACATTCTATATTCATAGACGGCACATAATACCATTTTCAGGGAGTTTTAAACTTTGGGATTCGCGTCGTAATTGACGCAATTTTTTGGATTCATATTCTACACTCACCGGCACAATTAACCGCCCACCTTTTGAAATTACAAATATCTAACATTTTCTTATTTTCTAATAGCCTTCTTTATTAAATGTGGAAATAAGAAGTAAAATCTAGTCATTTATTTTTTTGTAATGTTTATGAAAATATACCTACTGCATACTAATATCTTAAGAATTAATAATTAATCAGGTTTAATAATGTGTATTGTCTCTTCTAGCTAATTCTTCCTCTAATAACTTAATTTAATCTTCTTGGAAGTCCATTTATAGTACATATTTTGAATCTTATTCTGAGGATGAGGTTTCACTCTTCACTTAAGGCATCTTTAAGCTCCGCGAAGGTTTGAGGTGTAGATAATCGAGCCCTAACCCTCCTTTTTAATTTATCTCAAACTTGTTCTATGGGATTAAGATCTGGACTCCGTGCAGGCCATTCCATTGTCTCAATCGCAACGTCATTGAGGTATTCAGTAACGCACCTAGCTACGTGCCGACGAGCATTGTCATGCATCAGAATAAAATCATCTACGATATAAGGTGTAAATGGTGTCACATATTCTACTATGATGTCTTCCAAGTATCTATCAGCCGTTAAACTATCTCTATTAAGAACAACAAGCTCTGTACGCGTACCGTAACAAATACCGCCTCAAACCATAATCAATCCTCCACTAAAACCAACTCTTCATTGGAAATCACCATTTTTAAATTTTACGAAATATCTATCGTGTCTATTTCACAAACATTCTGTCGCAACTGACGCGTTTTTGTTTCCGCTTTTGAATTCATTCATTGTTTTAAATGAATTTTGTCAAAACACAACTTTATGGTTTTCGAACACAGCACGCACTGACGGCTGCATTACTAATTTTTGCATTAATTGTAAGTGTAGGAGGAGGTAATTTTAACAGGACTATGATAATTTATTAGAGGCATTGTATCTACCGGTACGTACACCTACTTTCTAGGTAACAGAAATATGATAGGACTTTCTAGCAGACCTAATAGAATACTTTACATAATTAAAGTTTTTGACGCAAAATCAAACAATTAACGCAGAGTTAAAAACTCATATTATTTCAATTATCTACCTACATTCAAGATCACGACTTCAACACATTTTATTTACTTACTTTTATTTATTATAATGTATAGAATTCACGGTTGGCTCTTGGTGAAACATGATTAATAATTTACTAAATAAAACACTTGGTATATTTGTTTCACAAAATGTACAAAATGTTGTTACATTTTGTGAAACAAATATACCAAGGGTTTTATTTAGTAAATTATTTTATTTATTTATATAATAAATATTTCTAATTTTAGATTAGCATATTTTGAACGCGAATACTCATTTTTAACCCAAAAGCAACTAGTCGGCGAAGCGTCTAGTCATTATATTGGACAGGCTGTGAAACAGTTGTACGTTCTCGTTTTGGGATTAGACGTACTTGGAAATCCCTATGGCCTCGTCTTAGGAATTACAAAAGGTGTCGAAGATTTGTTTTATGAACCGTTCCAGGTAAAATTAGGTAATGGGAACACGTCTCGTGATTGATGTATATATATTTACAGGGTGCTATACAGGGACCTGGCGAATTTGCTGAAGGATTGGCCTTGGGCGTTCGTAGTCTTTTCGGTCATACCGTAGGTGGAGCGGCTGGTGCTGTTTCTC
Source organism: Melolontha melolontha (assembly GCA_935421215.2). Classification (NCBI taxonomy): domain Eukaryota; kingdom Metazoa; phylum Arthropoda; class Insecta; order Coleoptera; family Scarabaeidae; genus Melolontha; species Melolontha melolontha. Next base: position 44,097,050 of record OW285240.1, on the reverse strand, counting down.
GAATCACCGGTGCGATGGGTAAAGGCTTAGCCGCCCTAACGTTCGATAAAGAATATCAAAGGAAGAGACGAGATCAAATAAGTAAAAAACCAGCTACCGTTCAGGAGGGTTTCGCCAGGTCCGGTAAAGGACTCGTTATGGTAAGCTAATTTATTATGTTATGTGTTCAGATATATAGTCGTCATATATATAGTACGTCCTTAATTTATTTCGTAAAAAGATATTGACACCAGAAAGTCGAAGCTACCATTCATTCTGTAAATGAACATATTCTACAAAACTGTCCTCATAGTTGTATAACCGCAACTAATCCTTCCTTTCCTTTTTATCGTTGGGAAATTGCTCACGTAAGAGAGAAGCAATTTGAAAATGTTACGATTATAACAAAAGCTAAAACTTGTTACGAGCGAAGTTGGAGAGCGCAGTGGATATGGAACCAGAATTATCACCAGGAAGATTATGAACACAAGCTGTCGAACAAGCAATTTTATGCAGAGCACAGCTGCTGCTCTTCCAGGTCGTTCTTGTAATGCCTGAAGAAGGTTGCAATTATTGCTTTGGTGTCATAGAAAAAGCAATATATTAGGATCAGGCTTTTCTGATCATAAACAGGGCTATCATATCTTTTGGAGCATTAACGATAATTCGAAATTTCTTTGGTGGTGGCAAGTTTATGTATTTCTATTAAATTTTTCGTCTTCTTTTTTAAGATCGAAAAGTACAATCCATGCATCATCTACCTCATCATCCTTTGTAGTTCCAATAAGCGCTAATTGTTAATGAAGACAGATTGGCGCACTAGTGGAGAAATTGTAGTTATAGTAATCATATTCAATTTGAGCTATTAGAAACTTTCAAGGATAACTATATACCCTCTCGTTCATGGATTTAACACAGACATAACTGCTATATCTATCTTTCTCATTCATAGTCTATTATGAAAAAAAAAATGTGTGACTATTTCGTTACATTCACCATCATAGCATATTTTATTTAGTTAACTACAAGTTTCGGTAAATATATCATCCCATGCGAGTAAAAAAGAAACAGATAACACATTGTTCTTCAAACATAAACGATCCCATTTTTTAGAATCTAAAACGTTTTAGCTGCGGATGGCGTTACAAACTTTCAATATGCCTGGTGGTTATTCCATGTGGATTATCTAACATTAGCATCTCTTAAGCGTCTCACATTTTAGCTGGGTTCAGTTCCGAGAAGAAAAGTAAGTGATCAAATACTTAATATAAAATTGACTTTCTAAACATCATATTCTGTTTTTTTTTTAATGATAATATCTAAGTTCTACTTTAAAACAAAAATTACGAAGTTTATGTAATTGGTATCTGAATGTTAGTCTTTCCAAGAAGTACTGTAAAAGGAAAAATCTACATGAAGTATTTTTGTTTTTTTATACGAATCGGAGAAAGAGCAAACATTTTATCACAAATGAATAGGTTTTACGTAAAAGAACTACATCCGATCAAAAATAAACGTGCGGTAAAGGAAGATGTAATTGTTTCTACTAAAAAGTACACTTCTCAAATAGCTGATAATCAGAGAACGGACTCGAGCGATTGATGATTCATAGCCCATAGGCGTCTGCCTTGTATTCGCAATAGGTTTGTTTCTGTAAGCGATCCGTGAGTTTCGAACAATTTGATACTTGTGGCCACATGCACATACCTACATATGCAGTTAATATGTATCTGTCAATGCACAACAGAGCGAATGTAATAAACGGTTTGGTAACCGGCAGCAACTACTGGTGAAACAAAAGTAATGCTGACAACCGAATTGGATATCGAATTTTGAATAAAAATAATTTACAAAGAACAAAACTATGTATTTTCTGTGAAACATTGAAGTAAAACAACTACTATGAACTTACTATGAACAACTAAAATTTGTTCAAGGTGTTCCTGTGGTAAATTAGTTCTTTTAGATGTTTAAACGTCTTTAAAAATAGAAAATTTCCGACTGGTGATGGGTGCGTGATTAAAATGTTGCAAAAGTGCACCATACTTTGAATGTATCGATTTTTCAGTCGGCTCTATGCAGAATTGATATAATATATTAAAATCTGGATTTCTGCTAAATATGGCATCAAAATGTCTCAGCTTTGAGAAATATCTTTTTAATTGATAAAACTAACTTATCAATATTTGGAAAATGACCCCTGATGTAGTCACATACTCTGTGTAGTGCATGTGCTGCACACGTAACGGATAAGATTGCTTTAATAACTTCCCTGTTTTTAACATATAAGCTGCCGCACCAGTAAAAAATAATAGCATCTCGTCTTTATAGTTGTTATCCGATGACAGAATATTATGAATACATTGATCAATTACTTCTGCAACTATTTCACCATTTACGACTGGCAATATTTTAGTTGCATTTAAGTATGGTTGGTAAGAAGTTGTCGGATAAAGTATACCAACAACTACATTTAATACAAAGGTATTTTTAATAATATAAAATATTATTAAACATCTGGTGTGAAGAACACAAATACAGGTTCACTATTAATATTTTTTGTGAACGTGTCCGAACATATCCCTCCTCAGAGACGTAGATACGTATTTCACCTTTCTACAGGCTCGTCGGTACGCCCCTGCTGGAGAAAGGATATTCTCAGACACATTCACAAAAAAGAACCACATCACCGAAATTATCCAGACCGGGCGTAGAAGTAAATTCCGCGCTGCCTGTTGTCAGACAGCCGAAGTACCTCGCCCCGTCCACATAACCAATGTGAAGATCTTCACACCAGATTTTTAATAATATTTTATATTATTAAAAATACCTTTGTATTATACAAAACTGATGGGGTTTACCTACTCATGTATGTTTCAATTATTCTGATTAACTACATTTAACACATATCGTTCCATTACATCCGTTGTTTCGTCTGCACTTACCCAATGACAATGACCAGATAGTTCAGAGAATGGTTCTCAAATAAGATTTTGGTAAGTGGTATTTACGTAAAGTAGATTCATCTGGTATATGACGATCAGTATATTTTGCAAGAATCCTCTTGAGAATTGGATTGTTAAGCTTTTTGAATGGGATATTGGCTGCCATGAAAGCTTCACACAGTTCTTCGTTAAAAGTGTCAGGTGCAAATGATCATATTTTATCTTGATGAATTTTCGAAGAAACATGTCTGTACTTTACACTTTGTGGACGCCTTAAACTTAATGAACACGCACTGCAATATATCTTGGTATCATAGCGAATATGCAACCAATCTGTATGGCGTCGAATCCAGCCTACCATGGTTGCTCTACGAGAATTCTCCATAGTTAATGAAAATAAAGAAAAATACTAAGAACAGAACGAAATGGACTAACAAGAAGAAACGAAAGCTACTACAAAAATAAGATAGTAAATTAAACTTAATATATATAAAAAATTGTAGGATAAATATACAATATAAGAATATAAAACGGATTTTTAAAAATACTAAACGTTGTAACCAAATAACACTGAAAGAAACGAAACCAGAAACAATCCCTTATAGAAGTGCATAAAAAATATACTATCTCAAGAACAATAAATACATATATCATGTATAACAGCATGTAAACACGAGAATACATTATGGAAATTAGCGGATATAATTTTTTAAGCGATTATTTCAAGAAGTCTAAGGAAATAATATATAAATGTATATTCCGTCTTACACGCCACTGTTGAATTTAATTTAGGAAGCATTCCCACAATGTACTATTCATAACGACGGAAATAAAAACACCTGCTCGAGGAATGCAATCGAGCAAGCAAATAGTGGGACTGTTATAACATGCATACAATACCTGAGACCGTCACAAAATTTTATCGTGGCAGTTGGTCATTCAAACGCTTCAGTCCTCTCTCTGCTGATAACCAAAGAATCCTAGATATTGTTAATAAAATAAATAATAAAATTAAATTAAAGATGCAAAATAAAAGAAGGAAGGAATTCTCATCGGAGCATAGTTTAGATAATCCATTGACGTTAAAGATTTAACTTCAGTAATAGTTTAACAAACAAAGAATAGAGTAGATTATTTTTTTCATGTTTACCTACTTTTCCTCTATATAAAATTGGAAAATATCTCTAAAAAGTATTTGGAAGAACTTCGTCGGAGCATCGCACAAGCGAGAAGACTGTAGTAAATAATGTTCATATCTATTGAACGAACGTACACTGTTGGTGACTGCAAAAGCAATGAAGTTAATACAGTGGTTTGTTTCATTATTGATGAAATTCAAGAACATGACAAAAATTTCCATATTTGATTTTTGTATAAATAGCCTTATCTTCTTCGCGTTTATGTTAGATTAAATTTGATTCTTTTACTATCTCACCCATCAGTAAGTACCACTATCTTTACAATACATATATGATGCAGATGTTTTAGCCTAAATATGCACTTCCTTATGAAAAATATGCAGGTAAAAAAATACGAGAAATATTAGAAAATGGAATACTCTAGAAAAAGATATTCTATTATGTTTACTACAAGTTTATTTAGAACATTTTACTATATGATTAACTATGAAAACAATTTACAATCACATATTTCTCAAAGTTTTCAACAGAAAAATTGTGAGGCTTGTCTGAAAACATGTATTTATATATTGAAAAGGTTCGCTCTACGTCGACGCTTGTTATGGGAGCATATTTCAAATTAGAAATATCATCTATTGTCAACTCAATATTTTCTACTGAATCACCATACAAGATTTTAGCAATGTCTTTTAGCTTTTTAAAACCCTCATTTTTTCCTATTACACTTAAAAATTTTTCATACACGGACTGCCCCACTCCTCCTTTAACATCAAAACATGACTTTTCAAATTTGTTTATTACGAGGGTGGTTTGACAATTAACTTGGTTCACACACTAATAGAGGGCGCATATGTAATTTGTATATGTAGTCATAAAGTGTCATTCCTATGAGTTAATATTCTCTGCTCTTAAGTCATTCTGACAGTAACTCGTTGTTTGACAGTTACTTAAACAGAAGTGTTCCGAGCAATAGCGAAAAATGGATAAAGTTGGAATTCGTGGTGTGATTCAATTCTTTTATCTGGAAGAGAAAACAGCGAAGGAGATTCATGAGAGAATTTCACCTACATTGGGTGACTCATGTCTTCTTATGAGTGTGTTCGACGTTGGGTAAATGAGTTTAAGCATGGCAGAACAAGCATTAAAGATGCACCACGTCCTGGAACCCCGAAATCAGCTGTGACACCCGAAATCATCGATAAAGCCCATGATTTGATTTTAGCCGATAGACGAGTGAAAGTGCGCGAGTTAGCGGAAGCCACAGGCATCTCAACTGAGCGAGTACACTTCGTTTTGCATAAAGAATTGCACATGCAAAAACTGTGCGCAAGATGGGTGCCGCGTTTACTCACTCAAGAGCAAAAGCGAATTCGCATGCGAATATCTGCCGACAATTTGCAAGTATTTCAGAAGAATGTAGTTGAGTTTTTTCGCCGTTTTGTGACAATGGGCGAAACTTGGATACACCACTATATCCCGGAAACTAAACAGCAGTCGAAACAATGGATTGCCCGTCGCGAATCGGCTCCGAAAAAAGCGAAATGCGTTCCATCCACTGGAAAGGTGACCAAACCAAAAAGGTTGACCAAACATACAGGCATACTACATCTATATAATTTAGAAATATTAAAATACCAAGATATACATTCTACACATTGTATAATAATATTACAATACTGAATGATCTATACAACAACAAAAAGCATCAGTTCTGTGTACCAAATTAACAAGAAAAGAAAGAAAGAAAATGAAAAAGTAAGTCTATCTATAAGAAAATAGAAGAACAAAAAAAAAACAAGAAAAAAAGAATAAAATAAGTAAACAAGCTATGCAAATTTATTACAAAAGGTCGGCTCACTCGATATCTATTGGCGCCGGGTGCTCCAGAGTTTTTCTATATCTTCCACAGATTTAATTAAGTATGTTTTATTACTACACTTACAGTAAATTTTCCCGTCGTTTGTCCAGGAGCTATTAGCGGGAGATCGGCTGCAGTTCTTTCCAAATAGTCATGTTCATCGGCGTAAGATCTTCTTTGATAATGATTTTACTGCCTTTAAATTTACGCTTATTATTAAAATATAATTTTTTTACTGTTTTTCGTGTAAAACGGACAATTATTGGCTTAACACCACTTTCCTTGCCTTTCAGTCGATATGCTATATCTATATCGGAGGAGGAAATAATATTCAGCTTCTCTTTGCACAGTTTGATTACGGTTTCGTCTGTGTTTTCACCAGGCTCCTCATTAACACCGAATATTCGGAGATTATTAATGCGCCAATATTGTTGGACATGGTTTAATTCGTTTTTCATATTGTTTACCTCGGATTTCAGTTGGCCTACCTCCTCTGTTAACTGCTTGACTTTTTCGAGTAAAATTCGAGTTGCAACTTAATACATATCTTATCACTAATTTTAGTGATAAATTCATCAGAGAGCAGTAGTTGTTCTAAAGCTTTTTTAATAGGGGTGTCATCTTCAACGCCAGATGGATTAGTTCTATTTCTTAATTTGTAATCCATTGTGGAAAATAATAAAAGACTAAAATTTATTAGAGCAAGCGCGCACACGTCTACTCGCAACTACAGTACATAGCAGAATCATAGCAGAATATATAAAGATAATTGTTTGCAACAACCTTCTTAATGCTATTCAATGTTTCTGCATAGATACAGCGAATATAATTTTTTCTTAACGTGTTCTCGCCGGGAATGTTTGGGAATTTGCTGATGTACTTTTGCAAAAATAACTTGACATTTAAATTGTTTAATTTATGTAGTAGAATATCTGCCGAGACAAACATTTGACACAAGTCTTCATTAAATTGTTCTTCTTCCGATTTTTTGGAAGTTGATGGCAAACATTGCGGTAATGTTTGCTGACTCTTCTTCGCCAATTTTATCTTTATTAGTTTTGCAGCTTGAGATAGAGTTTTCATATGTTGGTCGACATCCTCTCGCTTGTAATCTGCAAAAAAAATATCACATCATCGGTTGTTTTCTTATAAAATAAATGTTAGTAAAAGATAAAGGAATAATTAAAAACTTAATTAACTAAAATAAGAGGAAATAAACTTAAAATTTTACTCACAATCTTGCAGCATGCTACGCAAGACACTTTTTATCCATCCATACGCAATTTTGAATAAGGTGCAATCCATCCAGGCACAGTCGATATTTTCGGCATTTTTGTCATTATATATGACAACTCACAGGTTTACACTTCGAGAAGCCACCGTAAAATGACGTTTAAAATAAAATTACTTTTGAATATGGGAATAAATTTCTCCGAATAGCAAAGAAACACATATACTCTAATTTTCTGGTAAAATGTATTTTTGTATTTATTTAGAAGTTTTAATGTATTAGCTTTTCCTGGAATTTTGTCTCGGCCTGGATGTATGGGAAGAGCATTAATAAATTCTTGCGAGACGCTTCACGGAAAAGTAACGGGGATAGGCTTAATAAAATGCTATTTTTAATTTAAAGAGAGCTGTTTAATTTTTGTTTGTTTGTTACATCCACGACATATTTTTAGTAATGCCTATAATAAATTTGATTTAGTAAACAAATAAAACTCGGATACTTAAAATATGCAAAAATGCTGAATTATTACGAAATATGCAAATAATATACAAAATGCATATACATATTATGCAAATTTATGCAAACTGCATATAATACGGCCTTTAGTGATAAAGATCGAACATGACGGTTTTCTAGACTGAATTGTTTGCAGTCGCAGCCTGTGGAAACGGAAAAATTAACATAATAGCTAAAAGTCAGGCGACTGTAAAAGCCATTATGAATTCAACTACCAGGTCTAAACTACTGGTAAAACATGCAATAGACTGGCACAAGTCACTACTGTGCACTGATATGGGTGCCAGGACATGAGGAGATTAAAGGCAATGAGATGACGATGAACTGGACAAGGAGGGCTCAAAGAGGAACTTCATAGAAGCAGAACCTGTATGCGGAATCGCTAAGGATTTTGCTAATAGTCTTTTGCTAATAATATTTTGCTAATTATGTCTAGAAAGAGAACATAAAAGAAAATGGAGGTTATGGGAAGATCAACTCCATACTAAGACAATATTAGGAGAGCGGAATCGCTAAGGATTTTGCTAATAGTCTTTTGCTAATAATATTTTGCTAATTATGTCTAGAAAGAGAACATAAAAGAAAATGGAGGTTATGGGAAGATCAACTCCATACTAAGACAATATTAGGAGAGCTGAACGCTAAGTTTTCAGCCAACCTAATTAGAAGTAATAAAAAAAGAAATTAAAACTTTCATCGGCTTGATAGCCGAACATTGTCTATTAAAGAAGCATATATACCGCCTGGCCTTGGTTAGCGAGGCCTGGTGTAGGAGATGTGAAAAGCAAGAGGAAGGAAATTAGCCTTCATGTAATACATACTTGTGAGGAACTGAAGGGATTCAGGCAGGACCATTTCGGAAAAGATTTATTGAATCGTACGAGGGTACTAAAATTTCCGCTAAGAAGGATAGTAGCTTTTATCGAAGATACAAGACTAACAGAGTGGGACTGTGGGGATGGTACAGAGCATATTGTATTCGAGTACCTGAACTTACTAGTGTCCAACCTTAAGAAATTTAAATTAGAAGGATTGAACATGGAAAACATCAGATCATATTATTGAAATATTTGTTTTTTTGACTGAGCCTTGAAATGCAAAAACAACTAACTAATGTTTACAGTTGCATAATTTATGTCTTCATTTTGGTTTATAGGGCGTATATGACGGTATAACAGGTGTTATTAGGAAGCCAATTAGTGGAGCCAAAGAGGAGGGCGTTGGTGGTTTTATAAAGGGTTTGGGTAAAGGCGCCGTGGGCCTTGTTACAAGACCAACAGCGGGAGTGATCGATTTTGCAAGCAGTTCCTTGGACACAGTGAAAAGGTAATGTTTCATTTTCAATATTTTATCATTTAGGTTTTAATGAATGAAATATAGAAAAGATATAGGCAATATATAATTAATAATATAGTAATAATGATTCTCTTTAGTAGATTTTTAAGACTATGTTGTAATATGGTCAGTGTATTAAAACTGCTGCCCATTCTTTATTTACTTCGGGACCCCTAAGGTGTCCAGCGTCGCATATAGATTATATATTATATTATCATTATTTTTATTATTACCAAAGTATACTACTTTCGAATAGTATTGATTTAGAAAATGCAAAAATCAGTAAAAAGGTTTTATAACAGATAATCTTTGTAAGAATACTTTAATAACAAAATGACGTTTATATTTACGCTTGCACCAACAACGAACTACTGTTACTAGAAAACACTAAAAAAATCTATGTTAAAATTGTAGAAAATGGTAATATTTAAGTAATGATTTAATTTTCTCAATTTATTAACGATCTTTTTTTCCTCAATATACACCGCGTCAGGAAATGCCTTAGCCAAAATTAAAGGACATATTCTTCATAAAAGTTCTGCAGAAAAGCTTATTATCGCTTTTCTCCTAGTCGTATGGTTTTCGAGAAACACGATATATAAGATAGACCCAATAAATTTAGGCAGCTACTGATATAATATCCTTTTTTTTCTATCAACTGACGTGTTGATTAAAATATTTAAAATGTTATTTCGCAATTTTAAAAAAGTAAAATATGTCAAATTGACAGTAATTCTGCTCAATTTAAAACGGGTCAATATTCCATTCAAGAGTACGCTGACATGCAGTTTGTGTATGGTGAATGTGGTGAAAATGCCAAAGACGCAGTTAGAAGATACGCAGAACGGTATCCTCATCGTAGAACACCTAACAAAAATAGTTTGATAGCGATGCATCACTTCAGGAAACAAGTTCGGTAGTACCAAAAAACCAAAAAGTGGGAAGAGGACGTGATGAAAGAATGGTGACTGTTAAGGAAAATATTCTTCAAATTGTTGAAGTAGATCCTTCACTCAGCACTAGAGAGGCAGCTCACCAAGTTGGAGTTAGTCACTGGACAATGTGGAGGACTCGCAAAGAATCTCTTTGGTATCCTTATTATTTCAAAATAGTTCAAAGTTTGAACAGGGACGATTTTGTCGTTACACGTCGATTTTGCAATTACCTGTTAACAAAAATTATAGAAAACCCTCTGTTTTCGGAACAAATTTTAATGACTGACGAATGCTGTTTTACTAGAGGTGGAATTCTTAATTTACATGACAGGCATGTCTGGCCTGGGCTGATATCAATCCTCAGGCAATAATTGATATCAAAATTTTCAACGTCGTTTTTCTATCAATGTGTGGGCTGGAATAATTGCCCATACGTTTTACCAAATCGTTTAAATGGAGAGAGGTATTTACATTTTTTATAAGAAGTATTACCAGGATTACTAGAAAAATTACCTTTGGAATTACGTAGAATAATGTGGTTCATGCATGATGGGACCCCTGCACATTTTACTCTGCAGGTCAGAAACTTTTTAAATGAAATTTACAGTGAACGGTGGATTGGACGAGGTGGATCACATGCCTGGCCACCTGATCTTAACACCTGTGATTACTATCTTTGGGGCTACATGAAATCACTGGTCTACAAGACTCCTGTAGAAAATGTGGAATATCTTGAAAATCGCGTTATGGGGACTGCAGAATTTATAAAAAATAAGGAAAATGAACTAGCTCGAGTAAGTTAGTCACTAAACAGGCGTGCTGAAGCTTGTCTTGAAGCAAATGGTGGACATTTTCAACATTTCCTTTAATTTTATGAATTTTATTTTTATTTTTGTTAACTCGACTAAACGTCATATTGACAGTGTTTATAATGTCACAGATTTGTTTCAGGCATCTGTAATAAATAAACATGTTGCCTATAAGTAGTTTTATTGTTTGTGTCGTGTCTGTATTAGCAACAAATTTAACTATTCTTTTTCTCCAAAACGCTACATATTTCACAAAAATGGCGTATACATTTTTTGTTTGTATTTTATAAATAAATCGATCTGTAAATTTTGCTAAAGCATTCCCTAACACGCTGTACTGACGTAAAGCTGATGCTTTACATATGCCGATAAATCGGAGATTGACTTGGCACGATTTCTTGACTACAAAATCGACAAATGTAAAACCCGCTTTATAGTTCGACTTAGTCCTAGAAGCGTATAAAAGAATGCCTCCTATTCGTTAACGTGCAGATTTTCATCAATTAATAGAATTTGGACGTGACATGATAATTAGTCTACTAGAAGAACTGTAACACGTACAGTTGTTTTTTGTTACAGGGTTTGGTGGTCAAATAAAAAAAGAAGTCGACATATTTTTGCAATCTAACGTTTATTTAATATAAACATGTGAAACGTTAAATCTAAGCAGACATTTTACTAAGAATCGTCAGTAGAGCAGGGAAATTACGCCGCGCACCGAATGCGGACGCTTAAAAGTTGACACATACAATAAATAAAGGGTCTGGCAGAATAAATGCATGTATTTCCAAGAAGAATAAAAGATCAATGTTATAACAAATCAAAAATTTTTATTTTGCATAATGTTTCTAGTATATTAAAGTTTATTTATGAAAAATGATGTCTTCTAAATGGCGTCCCTCCTTTGCGATACAGCGAGTTAGGCAATTTCTGAGATTTTGCGTAACGCGCGCTGTCATCAGACGTTATCCTTGCTATTTCTGCCCGGATTACTGCTTTCAAGGCATTGATGGTTTGAGGACGGTTGGTGTACACATTTTCTTTCAGGTAACCCCAGAGAAAGAATCACATGACGCGAGATCGGGTGAGCGCGGCGGCCATGCTAAGTCGCCACGATGAAAAATAATGCGGCCTCGGCTCCATATTGTTGAAACCATATCTCTATCTATTGAGCTGCTGCAATTTTGGTTGCATAAAGGTTTGTAACATGTGAACATAACAAGCGGATGACACTGTAACAGCCGCTCCATTCTCTTAAAAAAAGTAAGGCTCCCACACACCATCGCCCACACTGTCACTCGTTGGCTGTGCAGAGGTTTTTCATGAAGTTTATGAGGGTTTTCTCCTGACCAATAATGGTAATTTTAGTTATTCACAAAACCAGATAAGTGGAAATGAGATTCGTCACTGGTCAATAAAATTGCATTTCTCGGCACGTTTTGAAGAATGGCCTGGCACGCATGTACACGCTTTTGAAAGTCAACTTCGTGATCGCATGAACAACAGCCATCTTGTAAGGATGGAACTTAAGGTCTAGATGTAACATTCGCCTCATGCTTCGATCGGACAACTGCAAAATAGCCGCTTGATTCAATGCGGGCAAAATAGCCGCTTGATTCAATGCGGAACGACGCGGCGAACGCTCAACGGACTACCTTAATCTTGCAATATTTTGCGGTATTCGAACATTTCTTGGCTTGCCAGGAGGTTTTTGTTTTAGTGTTGAACCTGTTGCACGAAAGGCAACTACCCAACGAATAATCGCATTACGGTCTAGCACTGAAGTAAACGGGCGATTATTGAAACGTAGCCTGAACGCTCATTGTGTTGAAATGACAGAACCGCCATTTTTTAAAATAAGTTTCAACAACGAACTCACGCTGTTCGCCTGACCAAGCCATGCTGGCACACTGAAACCCTTTGAGTTAGCGTACCTACAAAGCCCCACATACTGTTTTATTCCTACCAACGTAGGAGCAATAGCTGTTCGAAATCCATGCATTCTTTCTGCCGGACCCTTTAGTAAGAAGTAAATTATAAAACATGCTCAAATTCTTTCCGAGTCTTCCGTGAAGTCACAAACGGGATAACATCTGTTAAATATTTCAATCATTAGATATGTTCCCACAATTGTTTTAGCAATGTTACTACGTGCGGAATAAATGTTTTAATGCCGAAAGCGCCTGTTCTACATATATTTGCATATTTAAAGTAATATTAATATATAATAATAATAATATAATAATATTTAAAATAATCTTTTTATTTTTCAATTTAGATTTTATTATTTTTTTAAATATGTTCACAAACATATGACAGTCATTTACAGTACGCGTATTTATTCGCCAAGGAGATAAATCCTTCTGTAGTTAGTAAAGTAAACGATAGATTACATACAATAAGGGTAACACATGAATCAAATTAAAGTGTTTCATTGGATCGTCGGGCACTATTGCGTTATTGGCGTGAGCCACGTTTAATAGCGCACAACATTCTTATAAATAAGTGCCGGACGATCCCATGAGATTTCAATTTCATGTATGTCCTGCGCTTATTGTATGTAATCTAGCGTTTACTTTACTAGGCAACGAAGCATTTGTTTCATTGTGAAATAAATACGTGTACTGTAAATTACAAGTCAAAAAACGCGACGAAATTTACTGCCATCTGTTGGTCAACAAATTCAAAAAATAATTAAATCTAAATTGTAAGATCAAAAAGATGATTTTAAATATGCAAATATATCATCACTATCCGCACTTCGTATTAGCTTGACTGAAACAACTATGGACACATATCTAATGATTGAAGTATTTAACGGATGTTATCCCGTTTGTGACGTCACGGAAGATTCTTAAAACGGTAAATGTTTGAGCATGTTTTATAATTTACTTCTTACTATTTACTTTCTGACAAATACTAAGCACTACACACATGACCTAAACAGACAAAAATACCTAATGACCATACTCTTCGCCGACGATCAAGCTCTAATAGCCAGTGACGAGGACACACTTCAAAGAGCTGTCTACGACTTAAATAGAATAACCGAGAAATACAATCTAATGATATCAACAGAAAAAAACTAAAGTAAGGGCCTTCAGCGGAAACGAAACAGTGCGATCAAAAATAATAATTAATAATAAGCCAATAGAACAAGTAAAAACATTTAACTTCCTCGGATCCACTATATCGTATTTATACGATGACACGGATATACACACGAAACTAACAAAATTCAACAGAATAAATGGCACCATAGCCAGAACACTAAAAAATATAGTGAGGAAGGACACGCTGTTAAAATTCTATAATACAATGCCAATCCCATGTGGTATACATGGGAGTGAAAGCTGGACCATTACCAAAGCGAATGAAAGAAGAATCCAAACATCGGAGATGAGGTTCCTAAGAAGAGCAGCAGGCTACACAAGAATGGATAGGAAGAGGAACACAGAAATAAGACAAGAACTTGGAGTTGAAGATGCGATCGAGATGATAAGAGAATACAGACGTAAATGGAGAGAACACGTAGAAAGGATGGAAGATGATAGGATACCCAAAAGAATATGGAAATATAAGGCGAAAGGAAGAAGAGCGACGGGACGCCCACGGAAGAGATGGGCAGACCAAAAATAAAGGTCGTAACAGGCTCAAAGCCTAATACGTGAAGTAAGAAGAAGAAGAAGAAGACTATTTACTTTATGTGTCAACATTTAAGCGTCCGTCTCTGGGACGTAGCGCAATTTCCCTGCTCTAATCACAATAAATATAAAATGTTTCATGAAGATATCATACAGCGATAAAATATTTCACTTTTTGCTCTTGAGTTCAGTATAATAATCTCTAGCAGCCGTAGTCTCCCAACATAGATAAGTTCCAGCGTCCCTGATATCGTGTTTGCATTGTTTTAATGGTCTGGTGAAATCTCTCCGTGTTCATCACTTACTGCACCCAAATTTACTAAAAAAATCCAAATGCGAGCAAAAATTGCACGTTTAAGGACATGCGACATCCTAATAGTTCATAGGCTTTTAAGAGTTCATCTATGCGGATTTTGTAGTTCTCATATTTCTTGTTTTCTAGAAATTCCTTCGCTACACTTATAAAACAGTTCCAAGTTGCCAATTCCTTGTCATTTAATTTTTCTTGAAAAAAACAAAAATTCCTTATTTGAGGTCCGATAAAGATGTTTACATACTTTTTAGTTAGCGTGCCTTATAATTTTGACACCGGCTATATGTATAAAAATTGTTTTAATATTAATTGCCACACTTATTTTAATATTCTATTAATCTTTAAGAGTAACCGAACTGGGAGGAGAAGATACGCAACGAGTACGCTTTACAAGATTTATCCAAGCAGATGGCTTAGTTACTCCCTATAACTCGCAAAACGCCATCGGTTATAAACTTTTGAATGAAACGGATAAAGGAAAATTTGCGAATACAGACATCTACGTTTACCATTTCAACGTGATATTTAAAAAAGAAGTCGTGCTCATAACTGACAAAAGGATAGCTTATATAACTCATAACGATTTATTTGGAGGATGGCAAGTAAGTTTCATCATGCTAATAGATCATAACATTATTTCAGAGACTAAATTATATGCAGTGAATAATACCTCTAATTCGTGAATATTATACAGGATGTAAATGAAATACGCGACTTACGGTAATATATAATAGATACGTCAACAATTCAAATCTAAAAAAAAATTTATTCTATTAAAACTTTAATTTTTACGGAAATTTAGAAACACCAAGTTTTGAAATACGCTCCTGTATTCAGATTAAATCTAAATAAATTGAGCAAAAATCCCTTTCACATTTCGGCAATGTAATAAATACGTCTTTATGTGAAAAGTTTTAATAGACATGTACATTTTCTTATGCGTCAGCTGTTCGGTTGTTATTTATAAATAGGTGAATGGCCTGACCTTTGCAATATCCTGACAAAAATACAATATCGAGTTTCTTTAAAAATTTTAAACGGTATAAGAGTTTTGTGGTGATTTGGAATTTGTAATTTTTCGTTGTCTTAATATTAATTAAATTCACGTCGAGAAATAATAAATTACACATTTGTAATTTTAATTGAATGATTATATTTTTTTTTCTGTGTTCTATTTGTCTCTTTTTTTTAATAACAATTTCTTTGCTTTAGAAAGGGAAAATTTGTATGAAACAGGTGGAATGCTTAAAGAAGATGTTTCGATCGGTAAATTTTCTAAGTATGTACCCGCTTTAACACGGCTCGGTCTTCGCGGATATGGGCCGCACCTTGAAAAATTGGTCGTTCACGGCCACGGCCTTCATAACTTGCATGCAATGTACCGCGATCTCTCAATCTGTACACGGTTTATACAATCAAATCATTTGATGGACGTCTTCGGTTCGGAAACCGCGCTTTATCAATACTCCTAGTAGCTCTAACATTTCCATTTGTTTCACCGTATAGTAGGACGATATCTGTTAATTCGGAATTTGAATAAGTCATACTTCACGGAAGTTGATAACAGATTGACTTCAGACTTACAGTATGCATCATCGCATCTACAACTCCCACTATTACGCTTCAGTAGGGGTAACGCTGCAATTATAAAGGAATACTAAATTTACCAGAGTCGGATCGAGCCATGTGCATTTAATAAATTTTTTTTCTTTGATTTCGTTCGAGATAGAGTTTTCGTTTGAATCGTTAATTGACGTAGGAGATACTTGTTGAAACTTCATTATAACGATAAGAAATAAATACTAAACTTCTAGTTAATTTTATATATATAATAATAATAATATAATAATAAGTTTTTTATTTATTATCATGAATATGTAAAATTTTGAAATCTTTATTGAATCTATGATTAGTTTCTAAACAATGATTTGCAACAGTTGAATCTGCTTTCTTTTCATTATGACTTCTCTCGTGTTCTTTCATCCTAATTTTGAACGTCCTCTCCGTGTGTCCTATGTATACCGTATTACAATCTTCACATGTTAACTTATAGACACCAGAGTTTGATTCTTAGTCTATTTTATCTTTGTTGTTTTTAATAATGTTCTGTATAGTATTGTCTGTTTGAAATGATATATGTTATTAAGTTTTTTAATGAAAGTACCGATTTTTTCCGAAATGTTTCCTAAGTAAGTAACTGAATTATAGGAATTAGTTATATTGTTTTTTAATTTTTGGTAAACTAAAGAAAGGGGTTTAGATTTTTGTTGACTATTCAGGATGTTATTAATAATATTTATAGAGTAATCATTGCTTAATGCTATTGTATATATCCTGTTTAGTTCGAGGTCGAAACCACTTTTACTCATAGGTATGTTAATTAATCTATACACAATTGATTGGTATGCTGATAATTTTTGTGTTATAGGATGAAATGAATTAGCGTGTATTGTGGTGTCTGTATGTGTTGGTTTATGGTATATAGCGAACTCGTGATAATTAGTTTTGTATATTACGGTTAAGTCTAGAAAATTAATGCTTTTATTTATTTCTGTTTCCATTGTAAATGTTATTTTGAGGTGAATAGTGTTGATATAATTATGTAAAGCTTTTAATTGCCGGTCAACTATTGAAACAAATTAATATGTCATCAACATACCTAAATCAGTAGATCAGTAGTATTTATCTTAATTTCTAAATTGTTCATGAAAATTTCGGCTAATAAGGGGCTTAGTGCGTTATCCATTGCTAGACCTTCTGTTTATTTAATATTCGGTTTTTCATCCACGTAACGAAGCAATTGTATGGCGAAATAATATTGTAGTGAATTTACAATAAAAAAATTTTGAAACTAGAAGTTTAATACATATTTCGTTTACACCCTGTATAATAAAATGTCTGTACTTAATTGAATTGTTAAAATTGTATTGACAGGTGAATAAACCATGTATTAATTTATTACTTTATTTTTTTAATTTATTGGATTTATATAACATGTATAAACTGTTTCAGTTAAATTGGTCGTACACTTGGCAAGAAATTGTAATTCCTCCGAAGGTTGTCCCGAAAGGTGTTGCAATTATGCTGACCGAAGCTAAGAAACGAAAAGCTTCCAATTTGTTTTCTTCGGCAGACACAGGAAAAACGATTTTGATTAGCGATCGCAAGACTTGTGAAGAGATATGCCTTAAAATTGCTGAATTACAGAAAAGCGCTTAGAATTCATATATAGTGTATCTAAGATAAATAGAAAATTATGGCTAATTTTATTTCTATTTATTTTCTTTATATCGCTTACCAAAAATATTCTTTTAATCAATTGTCTATGTTCATTTTACACTTTTCCATATTATTTTACATTACAGTATTTATACACTTAAATACCATCATATTTTATTTTTATAGTGGATACTATATTACAAATAATTATATATTTTATATAAATATTGTTTACATATTCTTCATATTACAGTTTGTGATAAAATATTTATATACATGTACAATCAGGGACAGGAGAAATGTCCGCAGCAGAACGACGTTTAACAATATTGTTAAATAACAGTTATCATGTAATATTTCTTTTATTTATATATACTTTGAGAGGATAATATCCTAATTTTTTATCATCACAATATATTTTATCTATTTCTTATAAATAAAAATCTTATTTTCATTAAATAAATGCATATACAATACTTACTTCATTGTTGTCACAAATTATAGATTTGTCACGAAAAAATTGTTCTAACTCTTCATTAAATAAGTGTAATAAATTAAATGATGTCATATTTATAAATATTTTTTAACTTTATTGACTGTAATATTTATTTTTCTTGTATCGTAAATAACTACCAAAATAATAGTTTTTATTTGTTCTGTAGTCGCTTTATTATTTTGCAAGAAAATATATATCAAATTTGAAGGTTTTTAGATTTTATTAGACTTTTTTGTACTTTAGATTACTAAAATTCGATTATGCTTATCTAATTTAAATTTTTAATGACGAAACCACTTTTGTGGTCTTTATTGCACGCGCACAGTCTCATTATTTATTCGTTTGTTTCAAAAATGCTTTGTACGGGTTTTACTGGTTTAATAAAGTTATTTGCAATTTTTCTCTATTTTATTTTGTCTTTTCCTATTCTATTCTAGGTCTTTAGGTTCGAGATCAATAAATCTAGGTTCTTGAGCAAAATGCTTTGTGCCACCATAAATAAATCTCAATTCTTTATTAATTCTGCTATTAATCCCCTAATCCACGGGTAATTTGAGTACCGTACAATAGATGCTTAACAAAATGTTTCGGTCCGAAAGCTCTCCTAGGTAATACCAAAGATAAAGTTAATTTTAATTTGAAATCAGATATACAAGTGTCCCGTATCGTTATGTTCAAATTTTTTTTCATGATCTGACAATCACATTCATAGATCTGTAACTTTGAAACAAATAAGAATGGATATATAAGTTCTGAGTTTTTGTTACTTGAAATGAAGTCTACTTTACGCTCCTAAAATTTGAACATAACGGTACGGGACACTTTTATACGAAATTAATTGCGACAATTGTAATTTGAAATATATAGCTCAAACGAAACGTTCAATAATAACCCGTTTTAAAGAACACATCACTGGACTGCGGAACAAACGCTATCCTCTAATTAGTCGTGCAGGCGACGACAGAGCCGGTACGCTTAATAATAATATTGATGCAATATTCGCTCGTAGCCCCGATTTTAATGTCCTGAAAGACTTTTGTAGTAATATTCAAAATTCGGAAATCGGTAGATATATTAAATTTAAAGATTATTTCTATGGGCCACTCACTGGCTCTGATGTTGAGTGAAGTTTTTCATATTTAAAGGCATACTGTCCAATAAAAGAACGCACTTTACAGAACAAAGTTTAGAATATATTGTAATAATTAATGTTAATAAAAAATTACTGTGGTGTGACAAAGCATTCACTTTAATTATAGGTGTGATAATTAATTTCAAGTTTATACTTTTTCAATATTTTGAAATTTGTCAATGTATAAAGTAAATGCATTTTGTATATATATATACATATATATATATATATATATATATACAAAGAATTCAAATAAATTTTACCTCAAAGTAGCCCTTGGAAATTATGATTATGTCTTAGCTTGTTACTAATTTTAATAGGAATTTTGTTGGTTATGAGATGAGATATTTGATTGAAATGACAAATGTCAAAATAATAAAATGAACATTTTTAAGTGAAAGAAATATGTTTATTTCCAACAAACAAGCAAAATTTTATAAAAATTGTTCAAAGTGTCCACCACCTTGTTCGAAACATTTCTCACATCTTCTTCTAATGGAGGAAAAAGTGTTTTGTAGTATCGCATTGTCAATTCCATTAATTCTTACAGCAATTCTGATTTTAAGGCCTGCAAGATCAGGTATCTGTACTTGATAAATTGAGTTCTTTAAGAATGGCCATAAAAAGAAATCACATGGGGTAATGTCACAAGATCTTGGTGGAAATTCATGTTCAGTGTTTAAACTTATCAACCGATTTTGAAAAAATTGCTGCAGAATATTAATTGTTTCACCTGCTGTGTGTGCTCTAGCTCCGTCTTGTTGAAAGTAACCCTGTGTTATTTCTTCGTCGTCAAGCTGTTCGATAAATGGCATAATAATTTCTTGTCGATACCTTTCTCCTGTTAAGGTTCCGTTAAAAAAAATAGGGCCAATAATTCTCCTTCGACTAATCGCACACCATACACCAATTTTCTGCGGATGAAGTGCGGTTTCAACAAAAAAATTATGTGGTTTCTCATTAGTCCACATCCTCTTATTTTTTTTTCTCTGAAAACCATAACGGAATGTGTCACTGTGTGCCGAAAACTGTCATAATCAAAGATGACGTTAGGGAACTCATTTCTAAATTCTTCTAAACAATCTTGAAGAGAATACTGCCATTGTCCGTCAATCTTACGTCCGTTTCGAAAATAAGATTCTAGCATGATTTGTGTTGTATAGTAAAAACCATGTTAAATCAATTTTAAATTACATAGCAATTTTTGTCAACTATGCATCTGTCTAATTGACAACTAATGCAAATTTAAATTATTAATAATCATACGTTTTTAAAGGAATTGCCTACTAGAGGCAAAGCTTATTTGAACGCTTTTTATATATATATATATACATATACATATATCTCTTGAATGAATTTCAATTCAAGTTAATTTAAATTCATTTAACTTCAGTGTTTTATTTATTTTCCTAAAAATAAATTTCCGCATATACATTTCATTGGTTTTATTACGACTCTGGTGAAATATATTTCACACTCCGTCTGTTTGCATTGAAAAACGTACAAACAAGACAACTTTCATCAATACTATTCTATAATATTCATATATACTATTAAGTTGATCGATTGTACATTGTCGGCACCGATGAATCACCCGATACGGGATAGCGCCGGTTCCGCAGTTTACACATCACATATTAAATTTAAAAGACCAGAAAAATCGAGAAATATCAACAACTCGAGAGATCTCGACGCATATGAAAGTATTCATATCGTTAAAAACAAAATTAATACGTTTAACTCGGACAACGATCCTATCCCATACAGTTATCTTTTTTCGTTCTTAGAAAAGTAGGTAGGCGAGGGCGTGAAAATAAACACATGGTGTTGCCGGTTTCTTAAGAAAGTTGACATAATTTTTGTTTGTGTATTTATTTTATTTTAAAGTCAGTGTATATACGTGGACGCCGTTGTAAATTAATTGTGGTAAGGGGGTTTTATACCTTCTTTGAGAAATATTTCTGTTTGAGGTCCTCCAGTTCCTCACTGTTTTTCACATCTACACCAGGGCTCGCTAACCAAGTTCATGCTGTATAGATGCTTCCTTAAAGGATAATGTCCGGTAATCAGCAATAATTATTGCTTTTACTTAGGTTGGTTGAAAACTTACCATGTAGCTCTCGTAATAGTGATGTTCTCTTTCTACCGATACCAGTCCTACGAAGCTCCCCTTCAAGGTCTTCTCTGCTAGTATTACCGTGCACGCGCGCAGATGCAGTCTTGGCGTAATGAAGATAACCGAAAAAATGTCGAAATCGGTAGTCGTAACGCACAGTTAAAAGGGAACCTCTATTTATCGTGTATGCCCTTAGTCAGTGTAGACTTTAGTGCATTAACTAATAGATGGTGGGTGACGCCACTTAGTTTTACGTACGGAGGCTCGAGACTGAAAACTAAGAGAAGGGTTGGGCGTCTTTAGGCGCGTGTGCTTATAGACTGAATCAACAGGGCGATCTAAACTAAAGGAGGAAGGGGATACCTAAATACAAAATAAGAAATCGTAAAATACTTTATTCGTATATTGACAAAAACAAGATCAACAAGGAGCCATTAGTAATATAATCTGATCCAGAGATCTTCAAATTTAGTGCTAAACTAGTAGGACAATCAAAGAAAATAATGAACACTCAGTATATAATGATCAGAAAGCGGATAATTGCCCCGATAAAACGTCGAGGGCATCATGTATAGTATGCATGTTATAACAGACTCACTATTTGCTTGCTCGATTGCATTCGTCGAGCGGATGTTGTTATTTCCGTCATTATTGTGTCTATTCATTCATAAATTATATTTTACAGTGGCGTGTTTCTGGTTTCGTTTCATTCAATGTTATTTGGTTACAACTTTTAGTATTTTAAAAAATCCGTTTTATATTGTTATATTGTGTATTTATCCTATAATTTTTTATAAATATTAAGTTTAATTTACTACAATATTTTTGGAGTAGTTTTCGTTTCTTCTTTTTAGTCCATTTCTTTCTGTTCTTAGTATTCTCTTTATTTTCACTAATTATGGAGAATTTTCGTAGGGCAACCATGGTAGGATGGATTAGAGGCCATACAGATTGGTTGCATATTCGTAATGATACCGAGATATATTGCAATACCTGTTCATTAGGTTTAAGTCGTCCACCAAAGTGTATCTAATGTGAAGAGGTACGTTTCTTCGAAAACTCATCTAGATAACATATTTCTATGGATTTTTAATTAAAAATAAAATATTTATATGTGATAGGACTGTATAATAAATGTATATATAAATTTAACTAGTGAGAAAAACTGGTTATCCGGGGTCGTTGGATGTAGAGAGAACGAGGAGACGACTTTAAGCTGTAAAACGAGAAGGTTGCTTTCTTCGATATATATATTATATATATTTAATTAGTTCGGGTTTGTTTAATTGAAAGTGTTAATAGTTGATGTTATATTGATATTAAAGAGATAAATTTTGGGTTTTTGTTTAATTTGATTAAGCACCTTCTTCGTAAAAGTTTCCATTAAATCTTGTAAGTAGAATTAAAATTTTATGACGTCATAATTATAAGAATAATATTTCCATTGTATTAATCTTCTTGTAGTTAAGAGATTTAAGTATTAGGCATATAGATAATACAGTTTAGTATTAACAATTCTTTGTTTGAAATTATAAATGAAAAGTTTGTTCGAGTGGCATCAGGGTTTTTTGTACATGACATTGCACTTGCGCAGTTTTGTTCGCGTATCAGTATTTGAATATACAGTGTGGTTCTCTGGGGAGAATTTAATATTAAACTTGATTATTTTTAGATAAGTTTTGTTCGGAGTCATTAAAGAGGATGTTTTCCATTCATTTAGCTGTCAATTTTCAATTAATGTTTTTACCTCAAGTATCTTTGTTAGATGATACAGGATCTTTATACTTTGTAAAGATATATTTTTTTATTTTTGTATTTAATATAATTATATTTTTATTTCATTTTTTAACCTGCCTTTGTTTTATTTACTCACTCCAATATTGCTAAGTATATTATACCCATATATATATATATATATATATATATATATATATAATATACATATATATATATATATATATATATATATATATATATATAAAGAATATATTTAAAAGAAATTTAAAGAGAAATTAGTTTGGAACCAATTTATATAAAATAAGTAAATGAATTTTTGTGAACATTTCATTGGCGCTCAGCATATATTTTAGACACGTCTTTCCTAAGTGGAACCCGGGAAGTTAGAGGTCTCCGATTTGAAGATTCACCGGCTGAGAAAACCTAGTTGGGAAAACTTGTTGTGGATGGCAGGCGCGGCTCGTGATGACGTATTTGGGAGTGCAAGTACAATGATGCGAGTGCCTCGTGTGTTTTCGGTGTTTACTAAGAAAACGTTACAGTTAATACACGAAGCACTCGCATCATTGTACTTGCACTCCCAAATACGTCATCACGAGCCGCGCCTGGTGGATGGTGGTAACAAATCTTCAACCCACTATTCATAGCAATATGTTCATCTGCACCTGACACTTTTAACGAAGAACTATGTAAACCTTCCATGGCGGCCAAAATCCTTAAGCTTAACAATCCAGTCCTCAAGAGGTTTCTTACAAAATATACTGATCATCATATACCAGATTAATCTACTTTACGTAAATACCACTTACCAAAATGTAATTTGAGACCCATTGAAAAAATACGAACCAACCTATCTGGTCATTATCTTTGGGTAAGTGCAGACGAAACAACGGATGTAATGGGACGATATATGTAAATGTAGTTGTTGGTATTTTTCATCCGACATCTTCATACCAACCATACGTAATTGCAACTAAAATCTTACCAGTCGTAAATGATGAAACAATTGCAGAAGTAATTGATCAATATATATTCATAATATTCTGTCATCGGATAGCAACTGTAAAGACAAGATGCTATTATTTTAGACTGATGCGGCAGCTTATATGTTAAAAAATAGGGAAGTTATTAAAACAATCTTATCCCAATATGCTACACGTTATCTGGGCAGCACATTCACTACACAGAATATGTGAATACATATTTCATTTCCCAAATGTTGATAAGTTAGTTTCATCATTTAAAAAGATATTTCTCAAAGCTGAGATAAAAAACTGATGCCATATTTAGCAGAAATCCAAATTTTAATATATTATATCAATTATGCACAGAGCCGAATGAAAAATCTATACATTCAAAGTATGGTGCACTTTTTCAACATTTTAGTAACGCACTCATCACCAGTTGTGATGTGTAACGGACATTTTCTAGTTTTAAAGACGTTTTAACATCTAAAAGAAGTATTTTAACACAGGAACACCTAGAACAAGTTTTAGTTGTTCATAGTAATTT
Organism: Melolontha melolontha; assembly: GCA_935421215.2. NCBI lineage: Eukaryota > Metazoa > Arthropoda > Insecta > Coleoptera > Scarabaeidae > Melolontha > Melolontha melolontha. The sequence continues at coordinate 44,072,134 of OW285240.1, read as the reverse complement.
ACACTTTCAATGTTTCACAGAAAATACATAGTTTTGAGTTTTGTTATTTGTAAATTATTTTTATTCAAAATTCGATACGCAATTCGCTTGTCAGTATTACTTTTTTTCAGCAGTAGTTGCTGCCGACTACCAAACCGTTTATTACATTAACTGACAGATACATATTAACTGCATATGTAGGTATGTGCCACTTATGCAGTAGCCACACGTATCAAATTGTTCGAAACTCACGGATCGCTTACAGAAACAAACCTATTGCGAATACAGGGCAGACGCCTATGGACTATGGATCACGAATTGCTCGAGTCCGCTCTCTGATTATTGCAATTGTTACCTTTTTTTTGAATATGCGGGGGAGTCATGGTTACATATGCACATATACAATTTAAACTAAATGTTAAATTTGACATGTATAATTTCAACGCCAAATCATGAAAGGCGAGATAAGCGAGAAGTCCGAGAAAAAAGGTGAAGTAGAATATTATAGCTTACCTGTATGGAGAACTCAAAGAAACGATCATAACTATAGAGCAAACAATCAGATAAATAATTATAGAGGAGCTAATACCGGTGATCAATATTACGTACAACAAAATGTTGCTGGTCGCCCAGTATATGTTTATGTATAAATATCCGAGCACATTTACACACATCCATTTACATAGTGGTCGAATTTTGTAGGGAACACCGCCACCACCTGTAAATGCTGCCAGAACACCACCTATTCGGCAAGGAGAAACACCAGTGGAATCATTCGATGAAAGTATTTTTCAAAATTCGTTCAATACAAGGACAATTAGACATCGTTTCATACGAAAAGTGTATTGTATTTTATTTACCTTGCTAACCTTTACGACTGCAGTAATAGCAGTATTCGTATTTGAGTATGATAATTCTTAAATTAAAATTCTTGTATTGACATAGGTATTCACTTGCAGAGAAAATTGTAATGAATTTGCAAGGCGATATATGCTTATCGGACTAGGATTCATGTATGTACATGTGTTAAAAATATCAGTTAATCTGTTAATAAAATGTATTTTAGTATTGGATCAATGGTCTTATATATAGCTCTAGCCTGTGTACAAGTTTTGAGAAAGCAATTTCCTTTAAATATAATATTACTGGCCATTTTTGTACGTATAAATATTCTAGTTGCAGTTTGTATTGTGCTAACTTACGAAATTCTTTTTAGACACTCTTATCATCTGTTGGTTATGGGTTCATGGCTGCCAATTATTCTCCAGACATTGTTTTGTATAGTGCGGGAATAACAGCTGGTGTTTGTCTCTTAATTACGTTAATTGCCTGTCAACATTGGGTAAGAAACACAATAAGCAAAGTTGAATTCTTAAAATATAAGGTCTTACAAAGTACTTATATAATAATCATTATAGAGGTTCATTCAAGTAACATCCTACCGGCGGCTCGTCCTAACGCGTATATATATTTTGTCAGTCGGCGTCCGAACACCGTTTAGTACATTTCGTTGGTTTACGGTGATAATTAATAATTTTGTAATGTTGCAAATAGCCAGAAAGAGACCGTTTGACGATGTAGCTCATAAATTGATACAAGGAAGTGTAAAACATGGGATATACCGCTAATGTGTTCAAGGAAATTTAATTGCGAAAGAGACGTAAAGTGTAAACGATAATCGCAAAAAAGTGATGAGACGTTTTTGTTTCATGTGTGTGTAACTTTTATATTGTGTAATGTACCGTTTAAGTAAGTAGACAACGAATCATTTCGTTCATTTCGGAAGCACTACGATAAAGGAACGTTACCTAGCCGGAAAATATTATTACTAAATTTTCTACCATCTCGCTGTGAACCTATTGAACATATTATTAAATCCGAATTGAAAAATAATAAACTGTGGTTACGTATCTGTGGACGAAACAACAGATTGTAAAAAAAATCGGTTGTTAATGTTATGGTATGGCGGCTCGTGATGACGTATTTGGGAGTGCATGTACAATGATGCGAGTGCTTCCTGTATTCTCGTGTACTAACTGTTGCGTTTTCTTAGTAAACACCGAAAACACACGAGGCACTCGCATCATTGTACATGCACTCCCAAATACGTCATCACGAGCCGCGCCTGAGTGAAAGCACCAAGTTTCCTCACCTGTAATTACTTCTGAAAACATGTACATATTACATCTGTTCTTTCGTCAAGTTTGCTAAACTTTTTTTGGCATGAGCAGCTACAGTTTCTTCAGGGTTGCAACAAGTTTACATAATTTTTATTAAATACAAATTGGTCAAATCTAAGAAATTATTTACAAGTAAAACGTTCACAGTACCTACTATGCACACTTTACCTCTATTTATTAAGTAAATAAAATATTTATTATTACTGCTCTTACTGTTATAATTATTATTTATTAATAATAAAAATATTTTCATTTAAAAGTACGTTCTTTCTATAGCAGTTGATATTTGTTTTAGATCGACATCACAGGTTGGGGAGTGTATCTGTGCATTGCTTTCATTGTTGTTTTTATATTTGGAATAATTGCTATGATAGTTAGCCTTACAACTGGTTTAGGCAGAATTATGTATATTATATATTCGTCACTCATCGCTCTGGTTTTTAGTATGGTAAGTAGTTAACTAAAATGAAATACTTTTTGTTAATTAAAGGCTTGAACATTAACTCAACAATTTGTTGAAACCAACTGAAATATTTTATGAAGTTTGTAGCTTCGCTTAAAAAATGGTGTGTTTGGTAAAAGTGTTTCGTAAATTTGAGAACAGACTTAGCGTTATGTTTGGCAATATGTTTTACTTTATGATAGGAACAGAATTTGACATTTAACCTTTGTGCTCGCGTGGCGCCTAACAGGCTCCACGCGTACCTTCAATTCAAATATCTTTTCTATTAACGTAATTATGTGTTTGTGTTTTCATGTATTCCTCATGCATTTATTTCTGAATATAATCAACTACATAAAAACGAGAAACTTTAATTATTTTTTTTGTAAATAAATCTATAAGCAAAACGGCGAAGGCATCAGGTTACAAAAATTTCCAGGGGGTCCCTATTTATCTGTGCGATTTCAAGTGGGGGCATGCATGTTGTGTTTCTTATAATCGCTTTAGTATTGTTCGGCCTTTTGAATAACCAATATGTCAGGGACATTAGAAAGCCGCTCACTTAAGAAGAAATTCAACAAATTGTTGAAGATGAGCATTTTTACGATTTTTTTGAAGACGAAAATGACGGAAGTGTTACTGATTCCAATCATGAATGTGTCGATAGTCATGATAGCAACTCAGTAATTGAAGAGACGGATAGTGATTATAGCGATATCATATCTAATGATTTCTTTCTTGGTAAGTTTATTGGCAACTACTTTTATAGGATCTATATCATTCGTTTTTGTAGGAAAATATATAATTATGAAGTGGGTGAAATTACCTTTATCAACTGCAAGAACTAGAAAACAAAATATTGTTATCCATTTACCTGGTATAAAATTTGTTACGACAAACGTAAAAAGCACATATTCATTATTAGTTGAAAACACGTACTTATACCGCGATATCATAAAGTTTCTGGGTCAACGGTGGCCATGGGGTGAAAAACGTCTGTCTTAATTTATATAATCCTTTTGAGAAAAATCTGATAAAATTTTCAGGTTAAGTGTCATGCTGACGTTAAAATTTGTCAATATATTAATTTTAATGTCAGTATGACACATAACCTGAAAATTTTATCAGATTTTTCTCAAAAGGATGATATAAATTAAGACAGACGTTTTTCACCCCATGGCCACCGTTGACTCAGAAACTTTATGATATCGCGGTATATACAGTCTAAAGTGCTGCCTAATTTTGCTAGAAGCAGGTATGGAAAATTCGTCACAATCGAAGAAATAAAAGCTTTTGTTGGGCTTCTAATTGTAGCCGGTGTGATGCGTTCATCACATTTAAATTATAAGGATTTATTTTTCCGAACATTTAGCTGGAGTATTTTTCTACAACCCTATTATCTATCTAAAGTTTTTATTTATTTTACGTTGTATTATATTTGATGATATCCGATCACGTGAAGAACGTCTTGTCAACAACAAGCTAGCGCCGATACGAAATTTATTTTTAAACTTTTTTCGCCCTCAGAATACGTGACTATTTATGAGCAGTTATTGGCATTTAGGGGACATATGGAGGTTTATTTGGGCGTGCAACCTGAGGGACATTACAAACTCAGCAATTCTGCCGAAGAAGTAGTTGTTCGATTGCTCAAACCTATAGATAAATCCGGAAGAAATATAACTACAGATAATTAGTATAATAGCATTCCGCTTGCTAACCGTTTGTTATCTGAACATAATTTAACAATGATTGAAACGCTACGTAAAAATAAAAAATAAATTCCACTTGCATTTTTGCCCAGCAAAAGCAAAGCGGTCACAAGCACAACTTTTGGATTTACGAAAACAACTACTTTATTATCGTACACACTAAAAAAGTCAAAGTCTGTTTTGCTATCGACGATGCATCACGATGACACAATAGACACTAAAAGCGGTAATGAGAAGAAACCCGAAATACGGACGTTTCATAACTTTCCAAAAGGTGGAGTGGACACGACTGACAAATTATGCGCCATCTACGATGTAGGTCGAAAGATTAGGAGATGGCCGCTTGCACTTTTTCTTTCATCTTATAATGTATGTGTTGTAAATGCGTATGTAATTTATAACAGTAATAATTCTAGTTCAAAGATGCAGCCAAGAAACTTCCTCAAAATATTGGGAAAAAAGCTAGTAAATCCACATTAAGTAACCCGATCAGAATGTCCACAAATTCCAAGGAAAATACGAAAAATGTCGAAGTGCCCGAACAAAAAGAAAAAACGGAAGCAACGACAAGTTCAAGAAAGACATGTTATCTATGTCCTAGGTCAAGAAGTCGACATTCTAAACAAATATGTTTACATTGCAAAAAAATATTTGTTCTAAGCACACTAAAAACTTGTGCAATGAATGCTATAATGTATAAGTTGCCAAATAAAATATATAAAATATACTTGACTGTTTTCATATAAACTAAGGTTTCAAAATTTACTACCATTATTTGCTAAAAGATTTGAAACTGAAGTATGTGAAGTGATAAAAATATGTGTAGCAGACGTTGCCGCCTAATAGGTTTCACGCGGGCACTTGTGTATGTACATATGACGCGAGCATTTAAAGGTTAAGCAAAGAACAAACAATTCAAAATAATCCACTTGAAGACACGCGTGCGCTATTTGTTCTAGGGAGAAACTCTCTCCAAGACCTTTTGTGTTTTTCTTTACAGTTTCACCAGTGTTCTATTTCTTTGGAGCACCCGTCCCTATTAAAACATGCTTCGTCAATTGGTAAATCTTGAATTCCCTTAAACTAAAATGGCTGCACTTGTTTGTCACACATTCTGTATCTTACAAAATTTGTAACCCTGGCAGCTGCAAAAATTCGCCGTCCAATTATTTCCGGATTTTCTATAACTAAGAACAGAGAATTTGGTGTCCGAACGTCTCCTTATATACAAGGTGTCGCCAACTGTATCAGCAAAATCCTTCTCAAATATAATATCAAAACCATCTTCAAACCATACTCCACATTATCGGCCTCTTTCATCAAAATCCCTCACCCACCTCAAAATAGTTTTTCTGTTATAAATTTGTCCGTGTCTTGCTACGTTGAATTATCGCCGAAAACTGCTCTGAGCTTGCACAATTGATTGATTTGTAAGAAAATTCTTAACTGCAAAAACTCTTTAATTGGAAATCTATCCATTTTACATAAAACTGCATATATATTGCGCTACCGTTTGACAACTAAATGACAGTAATTAATATATACATTGCGATTATAAATGATTGAGGATAGTTTGAATTTGCCGCCATACAACTTTTTCCTAAAGTTGGTTGTACTGAGGGTTTAATTTACTATTATGATATTTCTCCAGTGGCGTCTCAGTGGGACTGTTAACGGTACTATCAATTGTTAAATAAAAATTATACTTTGAAACACTACATACATACATTGAAACATTTATTATATAACAGGCAACTACATAGGTATAAAACAATTTTCACATAACAGTGTTTAACAATCAAAGCGGATAACACAGGTTCATAAATATATTTTACAGCAAATATTAAAAATGTCTGCCGTTAGCATCTACACATAAATTTACTATTCTCCTCATATTTGCAAATATCCGTTCAAGTGTTTCTTGGTCTATATTATTAATTTTTTCTACAATGGCAGCTTGTAATTTTTCTAGATTATGGTGCCGATTTCTAAACACTTTAGATTTTAGATAACCGAATAAGTGGAAATCTAATGGAGTTCAGTCTGGGGAGCGTGTTGGCCAACGATCCCTACTAATTAGTCGGTTGTCAAAAAATTGTTCGAGGTAAGCTATAGTATCATGGACTACATATGGTGGTGCCCCATCTTGTTGGAAATCGTCCTCTTGTAGCTTATCATCATGTAACTCATTTATGAAGATGTCAAGTATTTGTGTACGATATCTCTCCGCAGTGAGGGTATTATTAAAAAATATTGGACCAATTGTACGACGCCTTGACATTGCTACCCATATTCCAATTTTTAACGGATGTAAACTTGTTTCAACGAAATTATGCGGATTTTCCGTTGCCCACGTCCTGTAGTTTTGACTATGAATATACCCTCATAAATGAAACCAGGCTTCATCTGACATAAATGTAATGTTTAAAATGTCATCGTTGAGATTGTCATTAAACCAGTGACAGTACTGAACTCTGCGTTCGTAATCGATCTCTAGCAGTTGTATAACAGTCACTCAGTGGCGGCTCGTGCTAAAAATTTTAAGGTGTTCTGCAAGCTTTACAAAAAAATTTACCTTGCACGGGCAGTAAGAGGTTGCCTTATTTCTTATAAATTAAATCTATTCTACGTTCTTTTCGATTTGCAAATTTTGTTATCACTTTGTCATTAAAATTGTCTATTTCGGAGATAAACTTTTTTTCGATAGATAGCATGGAAAGAGATGTTAAACGATCTTCGGTCATTGAATTTCTGAGAAACGTCTTAATTCGATTTAGTGTTGAAAAGTATCGTTCGGCCTCTGATGTTGTCATGGGAGTTGTTATTACAATTTCTAATAATTTTCTAGTCTCCTTCAACGTATCTCCCAGATTGTTTTTTATTAAAAATTTTAGAAGAGGTAGTGCGCCTTTTAAAGATCAGTTCTTGAGTAAATAACAGACAATTCAGTTCGTAATCTTTCTTTATCAAGGGTGGGATAATAGGAGCATGCGGAAGTGAGTTTGTCCTCAAAGCATTCCGAAAAAAAAAGTGATGCCACTACTAGATGCTCTTTAAAATGAAATCGATCTTTTGCACAATTTAGAATAACATCACACACCTCTAAAGCCGAAATTCGATGATTAAATCTGCTGCTATTTGGACGTTTGCGTTTTTCTGGTGGTGGCTCATCGCTTATTAAATCTGTTTAGTCCATTTACTAATTTAACATAACTTATAAACAATGTAACCCGCTATTTTATTAATGTTCCTGTCACTTGGCTTTTGACACATTGTCGAAATTACTTCAAAAACGTCATCTTTCAAATATCTCAGTGTTATTTAAATTCTTTTAATAAAATTTGTATCGTATATGTTGTCTTTTCTTCGATCCTACCTTGATTAAATACAATAGTGAGTGTATTCTCTTAAATATTTAATCTTCCTTTCTTGTGATCCTTAATTTTTGGATTTTATATCACTTTATGTTTAACTTCTTTCTATAACAGCTTCTCTGTGCCTGTTTCCTATTACTTTTCATTCTCATTGAACTTGTTATTAAATTCCTTCTGCCAATACAATTCTTATTCCAGTTATAATTTTTCGATTGTCAATTTATTACAAACAAAATGAATATGGCCATTGCTATACTACTACATTATATTATAACATTATTTTCTTTAGAATGACATTTTTAAATTCGTTATATCTTTTGAATGGAATGTCCAATTTTAATAATTTAAAAAGTATTTTACTGGTATTGAAATGGTCTTTAATAAAATATCATTTAATAGGATAAGAAATAATACAGAGGTATGGATAATATGGTTTGATTATTGTCGGCACTTTTATTAACTTTTAAAATGTAAAAAAGTAGTTATAGTGGCATAACTACAGTAGTTAAACATATGGTTTCGCGGACTTTTTTGTAGATATTAATACGTTCTATAATACTGTAGAACATTTTTTTTGTTCTATCAACAATAGTTTCCGCAGCGTACGCGATGGCAGATTTTTTGTGACTAATTTTTTCACACCTTGGGTTACATTAATGCATTTTTATTGGGGATATCTTTTTTTTTGAAAATGTAATATAGCCTATGTCACTCAGTGAAAATGCAGCTTTCTAATGGTGAAAGAATTTTTGAAATCGGTCCAGTAGTTTTTGTGTGAAAGCATTACAAACATGCATACAAGAACACAAATGTTTCCTCTTTATAATATTAGTTTACATACCAAATCATATCGCCCTTCGCGCTGGTTTAAATGCAGCGACGATGCCTGGTAAAATCACTCATTGGTTTAAGACAGCCACGGGGGAGCGGGGTGCGCGCGGGTGTTTGAAAGAGCTCTGAGCGCACGTACGTGTGGACCAGATAAGGAACAAGTGAGCGATGGCGCGAATTAGGTTCGTTATTCCACTGGTCGCCCATTGTATATTATTTGATAAAATACTATATATAACCGGCGTAGTGTTGGAATTACGGAAGCGAATATCTCGGCTTCTACTTATCGGATTTTGATGATTGCGGTGTCAAATTGTAGGGTTTGATGTCCTCTACAGGATGATGTAGAAAAATATGCAAATTCTTTGATATACAGGGGAGAATTTTCACAACAATATGTTACGCTTTTATAAACATCAGAAATGTCGGAAAAATTATGTAAAAGAAAACTAGTTATAACTAATACAGGTTCGCCCGCCCAATTTTTTGGGAGCTCTGCAGCACTGCAGCGCTTATGCGCCAGCCGCCACTGCAGTCACTTTATATGGATGCATATGTAAATTTTTAAGTAATGCTTTTCTGGCAGAACCATATGACAAACCTAAAATCAAATCTGTAGCAAAATTACAAAGATTAATTAAATCTACATACTAGTTTGAGCAGCTAGTTTTCGAATTGATTTCGTAGGGTTAATCTCAATCCGTTGTCTAACATCATCAACCACTTTCTCTGTTAGGACTGATGGTCGTCCACTTGTCTCGTCTTTACAAATACAATTTTTGTTTTCAAAGCTATCTGTAATTCTATCCCGATGTTGCGCAAAGATCTTGTAAGAAAAACATAATTAGGATATTTTTCTCTGAACTGCTCTATACAGGATTGTAAGGAGTATTCCCATTCTCTCTTCGAACACTACTACGGTTATGCGCTTTTAATATAAATGCATCTTCTTCAGCCGTGAAAGGCATTTTCCTGGGATGCTCTATAAATAAGCATGATTTAAATGTATAAACACATTTGATATAAATTCGTAAACATACCCAAGCAATAAACAATTCTAAGAAAATGTTCTAAAATTAACAATTTTTAATAGATGAACGAAGTAAATACAAATAAAAATACAAAAGTATTTTTAATAATATAAAAAAATATTATTAAAAATGGGGTGTGAAGAACACAATACAAGTTCATTTATGTATTTTTGAATGTATCTTCTCCAAAGACGTGTATACGTATTTCACATTTCTACATGTTCGTCGGTACGCCCCTGTTGGAGAAGAGACACATTCAAAACAACCATAACTACAATAACTACAACAGGGGCGTACCGACGAACATGTAGAAATGTGAAATACGTATCTACGTCTTTGGAGAAGATACATTCAAAAATACATAAATGAACTTGTATTGTGTTCTTCACACCCCATTTTTAATAATATTTTTTATATTATTAAAAATACTTATGTATTATACAAATTTAGTGAGGTTTTACCCACTCAAGTATGTTTCAAATTATGTTGACAAATAAAAATAATAAACGGACTGAAATAACACACGACAACACAACTCACGTACAACACTGCCAATAGTAATATTTGCATGATAGCCACTCTCCAATTTAAAAAACACTAAAAACTATGGCGGTAAATTTAAACTATCGTGAATCATTTATGATCGTATTGTACTACTAGCCACAGCCACCTATTTAAAATAGGTCATACCTATTGAAGGACCTGATATATCGTTTAATACTGAAGCTGACGTCTGTCAAATTTTGGAAGTTTCCTTGCTTTATATTTGCCATACCGAGAATTATAGTTATTGTCAATTGATGTTTAACATCTTTTGCCATAGTCGTACATGCCTGTTTTCTGTTAGCTTTATTGTTTACATTTTTTGTTTAGAATGCGAAACAGTCTATCCCATTTCCTTAAATAATTGTAATTAGTTAATTTTGGGAACAAACATTTCGAAAAGAAAGGGTATTGTATTTGATTTTATCAACTTTTATATTTACTTCAAAAGTGATTACCGTACCTATAGGACGCTAATGTTAATTGTTGCGGTCGAAATCAAGTACAGTAGTGCTAACTTAACCAAAATTTGACACAAACTTCAATACTTCAAAGCTTCAATATTAAACGGACACCCGATATACATATACTTTACTTTCATTATCTTTTACTCTTATGATTAATAATTATTAATTTATTTTCCAGTATTTTATGTTCACCACTCAGTTAATTCTTGGAGGAAGAAAATACGAAATGTCTCCTGAGGAATATATTCTTGGTGCTATTTTATTATATGTAGAAGTAATGACATTGTTTATAACGATTATGCAATTGTTTGGACTTGCTCGAGGCTGATTATTGGCTTTTATAGTATGGCGGATATTACCTTTTCATAAATATGTAATATGTGAGATATAGAGCTAGAAATGCAAATATTGATAAAGGTGAAAATACATGAATCCTGTATTTATCTATTTATTATAAAATAAAAATCTGAATATACTATATTAGTTGAATTGAATTTACGTATTGAATACTATTAAATGCTATTACCTATAATAAACTTATAATATGGTTGTCTTAATTACTAATTTAGTAAGAAATACTAATGACAGTCGGAAAATTTCGGGAAAAGTTATGAAGAAAACATTTAATAGGTACGCAAGTAAATGGCTTTATTGTTTTTCGAAATATTCACCATTCAATTCTATGCACTTTCCATTCGTTTAAATCAGAGGCTCCCAAACTTTTTTTTCTCATAGACCACTTTGAAAGTTTTGCTGGTTCCGGTGGACCCCCTGCAGCTACATTTCTACCATATTCCCAAAACTCGACAAAAAATGTTAAGATTGGATCTAACTATGAAAATTTGCGTTGCGGCTGAGTTATTGGTTAATTAATTAATTGATTGTGCTGTGAGTGGATGTCAAAAAAGTAAAGTTAGCCAATAAAAAAAGTGATTGCATCCAACTTTACTTCTTTGACATCTACTCACAGCACAAGAAACCAATCAATTCTCACATATTTTATTTAGAAAACTCCCAATTCGGAGTGGTAAAAATAAAAAGAAAAATAGTATATTTCCTTGTGTTTTATTTATTCAAGTATCTAATTATTACACTATTAATTATTATTGTTATCATATTACATTGTAATATGATAACAGTCGTAATATAATTAAAATTAAATATTAATAACGTAACGTAACTTCTACAATGACAATCACAAAATAGTCATAGTTTTAGTAGGAGGGATATACTTGATGGATTGACAGCAAATTATCAATATTTGGCTTCAGTTTTGTTAGGAATAACCGCAAATCTCCCCATTCTGTGATATTCAATGTGCTCCTTTCTTTTGTTAAAAGGTTTGTAACGACACCAAAACTTTTCTCGACAAGATATGACGAGAGAAACGCTATCAAAAGATTTCTGCAATTCCCCACAGTCCAGGATATTTTTCGGGTATTTCTGCCTGCAGACAAAATGTTTGATACCCTCTTTTAAATTTCACCTTCAGTTCCTCATTAGTGCTAAGCTCGAGTAGCTCCTCTTGTAATATCACATTCTCCACTTACATTTCATCAAGTGGATTTATGATCCATGGTGGTATTTCCATCGTCAGAATATCTTCAAATCTGATTTTAAAGTCATCATGCAGGGCAATTAAATGTTGAACGTATGTGTGAATATCCTCATCAAGGCATTCTACCTGTGACAAGTTTAAAAACTGGGAAAATTTGCGCCGACTAATATTTTGCTTCATAAATTTTAATTTTCCAAGAAAAGCTTAAATTACACCCTTTGTTTTTATTAAATTGAGGCTGTCACCTTGTAATTGTAAGTTAATGTCATTAAATTTTTTTAATAAATCTGTCAAATACGCGATGTCTGCTTTCAAATTGATCAGGTTTTCTTTTAAATCTGGATCTTTACTTTCCAGAATCTCTAAAACTGGTTCAAAAAGTGAGAAAAATCTTGTTAAACATGCACCTTTCGACAACCAGCGTACTTCAGTATGTAGGAGCAATCGTTGGAAGTCTTCATCATTTTCATCGCACAATTGTGCAAATAAACGCGTATTCAATGCATTGCTTCTTATTTTGTTAACTGCATTAATCACAAATTGAAGCGATTGGTGCAATTTAGCACTCAAATTTTTCGCTACTAGGTGTTGTCGGTGGATGACACAGTGAATTGCAGTTACCTCTGGTATAATTATTTTAAGATGGCTTATACACCCACGACATCGCCCGACCATGGCAGGAGCTCCATCTGTTGCCACCGAAATAACGTTTGTGAATGGAATCGATTTTTCCTTAAAAAAATCACTCAAGACATTAAATATTGATTCACCTTTAGTGTCCGTCTCCAAGTTTTCGCGAATAGTAGCTCTTTATGAATTTCTTCGTCCATAACAAATCGAACATATGCCAATAATAATGTTGCATTACCAGGTAAAGTTGACTCGTCCAGTTGAATAGAAAAATGAGTTGTTTGCAGATAATTACACAAGAAACTTTCAATATCAGAGCTCATTTCGTCAATAGGTCTTTGTACAGTGTTGTTACTCAAAGGAATTCTTTTGAGTATGTCAAATTGAGATTTGTGCAGAACAGTTTTTAAAACCTCTTCAACAGCGGGTAAAATGAAACCTACCTGTAAATAAAAACAAAAACTTTGTTGTAGTAATCTTAAGGCGGTCTTACTTAACAGGATATGGCAATTTTAACAGGATTAATTGATTATTGCAATGAAATAAACAAAGTACCGGCGGCAAACTGATTCTAATTATTAAAAGCAATAAATCGCTAAGATCAATAATTGAGTTTTATGAAAACGGCTGAACCGATTTTTATGTAATGTAAAACATTTTTTCATTAATTATATTTTGATATATTTCTGTAAATTCGATAGAAATACTTGTAAATAATATTTTGATATCAAAACTTCGCGACTTTAATTATTTATTTATTACTTTGATGCACGTTACGAGTATGTAGTATATAAAGACACTTACAATTTATGAAAATATATTTAATTATTAGTGAACCACCACACAGTCGGGTAATAAAAAAATTACTAATAAAGTAGGGACAAGAAGTTCAACCTTTCTCGGCTTTCTGTTCTTTTATGGAAGTATCTAATAATGGCTCTGTTCAGTATTTAATTTTTAATACGTACCTACTACACGCAAACATTACAAATATACTTATTACAACATAAATATATCTCCTATCGCAGGTGGGTTGGAAGAGATTTCTTTTAGGAATAAGCCTCACCTTTTGTACCTACGTATTTTTTTGTAATTTGTCCATTTTATGTTTACTTACGTGTACAGTAAAATAAATAAATAAATCTATATACATATATAAATGAATGTTTGTCTGTATGTCCTTTATAGAATCGTAAACTATGCATTTGATCATGTGATGATCTTTAGCAAAGTTGTTGTGCATGAGCCCACGAAGCTTTTTAAGTTGGTAGGACCAATTTTCGACAGATGGCGCCACTGTCATTCCAATGAATTTCATATATTGCCGTGACAGTTCATGCTGATTTGAATTGAAACGAAAACAGCGAACGAATGATGACGTTTCGAGTTGTGGGTGACATAAAAATTTATGTAAATTGTGAAATTCATGTCCGGCTCACATTGAACAGACAATATTGTGCGTATTTTTATATTTGGGAGCGTTTTTCGTATAGTTTTGTGCATTTCATTGTGAGTTAAATTAATTAAGTAATTTAATTAATTTTATTCATTCTCTACAGTGAATTCACGAAGATCATCGAATGTGTATGTGAAGGATCTGACTGCTGATTGACGTTCCGAACGCATTTGCTGTGCAGTTTTTTTCGGATATCATCGTGAGTGGAATTAAAATCGATTTCAACAATTCTCCAATGCTGATTTTTTCCTCAGCGAATTGGTGATCACCGTCAATATTAACATTTCCATCCGTGTGTGAACAGTCGGTTCAATTGGATTGGATACATTGTGAGATTCGGATTGCTGATTGACATCTAATAAATTCAAGCGCATTTTTCACGTCGTTCCCGTACAATTATGCCTCCAAAGCGACAAGCAATTGGCCGATCTACACCTCAAGCACGGAAAAAAAGAGCATTACGAGCCTCAGAATCAGACGAACAACGAGCATTAAGGCTGGAAAATCTTCGAGTACATGCCGCTGAGACCCGTTCGTCTGAATCATCTGAACAACGAGAAGTGAGGTTAGAAACTGATCGAATACGTACTACTCAGGCCCGTTCATCTGAGACAACTGAACAACGGGAAAGAAGGCTGCAAAATGTTCGAATAAGCACCGCTCGATCAAGACGAACACTGTACGCTGATTTAAATCTTGGTGCATTCCATTATGACAGTAATAATGATTACAGTCTTCATTCAAGTGTCGTCATTGGAAAAATGGATAAAATTTGCATGTATTGTAGCGCCCTCAAATTTAAGAACGAAACGCCAGGAATGTGCTGCGCCAGTGGAAAAGTTAAACTGCCAGAATTACATCCACCACCCGAACCACTATCAACGTTGCTATCAGGTGTTACACGTGAGTCGAAGCATTTCTTGGAAAACATCCGCAAATACAATTCATGTTTCCAAATGACATCGTTCGGTGCAACGAACATCGTGCGCGAAAATTACATGCCAACATACAGAGTCCAAGGGCAAATTTATCATCGTGCCGGATCGCTTCTACCATTGTCGGACACAGATCACAAGTTTCTTCAAATTTATTTCATGGCAAACAGTGATGAACAAATTGAACAACGATGTCATTACAATGCGGGCACTAGACGAGAAATCGTGGCTGCGTTACAAGCCCTTTTCAATCAACACAATGAATTAGTTCAGTTGTTTAAAACCGCCATTCAACGAATGCCAGCCGATGACTACGCAGTTGTAATTCGAGCAGATAAAAGACCCGTTGGCCAACACGAAAGACAGTTCAATGCACCAACAATCGATGAAGTGGCGATCGTGATAGTTGGCGAAGAATTCGAATCGCGCGACATAATTCTTCATCGCAGAAGTGGTGACGTTCAGCGAATCTCCGAAACTCATCGCTCATACGACGGATTGCAGTATCCGATTCTGTTTTGGCGAGGAGAAGATGGATATCATTTCAACATCAAAATGAGAAATCCACAAACAGACGAGGAAACGAATAAGAAAGTCAGTGCCATGAATTATTATTCGTATCGATTGATGATTCGTCAAGACGCTGAGAACCACATTCTGAAATGTCGACAATTGTTCCATCAATACATCGTCGATATGTACGCGAAGATTGAAACCGAACGACTCCTATATATTCGATTGAATCAAACCGAGTTGCGTTCTGAAGAGTACATCCATTTACGAGACGCAATCGTTAATGATGGTAACGTGAATCCAAACCAATTGGGAAGAATGGTCATATTACCGTCTACATTCACGGGGAGTCCACGGAACATGCATGAATACGCACAAGGTGCGATGACATACGTTCGCGCATATGGTCGTCCAGATTTGTTCATCACATTTACATGCAATCCAACATGAGATGAAATTAAAGAACTTCTGGACAATCATCTTCGGACCGCCATGATATTACCGCACGCGTATTTAAACAAAAATTGAAAACTTTGATGGATTTTATTATCAAGCATCACGTTTTTGGAGAGACACGCTGCTGGATGTATTCCACTGAATGGCAGAAAAGAGGATTGCCACATGCACATATTTTGGTTTAGTTAATCAACAAAATTATGCCAGATCATATTAACCAAATCATCTCAGCAGAAATACCAGATAAGGACATTGATCCAGACTTATTCGACGTCGTTACCAAAAATATAATTCATGGTCCATGTGGCGCATTCAACAACAATTCACCATGCATGTCTGATGGGAAATGCACGAAACGATACCCAAGAAACTTGGTTTCTGATACCATCACTGGCAATGACGGATACCCACTGTATCGTCGACGATCAGTTGAGGATGGCGGCAAATCCATCGTTCTGAAAGTACGAAACGTTGATGTCGAAGTCGATAATCGTTGGGTTGTGCCATATTCACCGTTGCTCTCAAAGACCTTCAAAGCACACATTAATGTTGAGTATTGCAATTCAGTGAAGTCGATCAAATACATTTGCAAATATGTCCGCACCGCTCGATGAAATCAACCAATAACAACTTGGACGCTACATTAGCAGCAATGAAGCAGTAAGGCGCATCTTATCATTTCCAATCCATGAACGACATCCAACAGTAGTACACTTGGCGGTGCATCTCGAGAATGGACAGCGCGTGTACTTCACAGCAGATAATGTACGTGCAAGAGCATTGGTTCCACCCGCAACAACTTTAACTGCATTTTACTCATTGTGCCAAGATGATCTTTTTGCAAAGACTCTACTTTATTATGAGGTACCGAAATTCTACACATGGAATGCATCGGCTAAAAAGTTTCAACGTCGCAAACAAGGTAAAGCACTTGAAGGACATCCCAATTTGTATTCCAGTGACGCATTGGGTCGTCTGTACACTGTTCACCCGAACAATACAGAATGCTTCTATCTGCGATTGCTGTTAATCAATGTACGTGGACCGACATCCTTCCAAGATTTAAGAACAGTCAACGGTCAGCTGTGCGCCACTTATCGCCAAGCTTGCCAGGAACTAAATCTTCTTGAGAATGATGAACATTGGGACACTGCACTCGCTGATGCATCGAATACTGCTCGACCGCAGCAAATACGCACGTTATTTGCCATAATATTGACAACCTGCTTCCCATCTAATCCAAAAGATCTTTGGGAAAAATACAAGGACTACATGAGTGAAGATATTCTACATCGATTGCGCGCTGCGAATCAAAATCCGGACATTCAATTCACATCAAACGTGTATAATGAGGCATTGATTTTGATTGAAGACATATGTTTGGCAATCGCCAACAAGGCACTGGTGCAACTGGGAATGCCTGCTCCAAACCGACCAGCGAACGACCTTTTCGATCGTGATTTGCAACGAGAAACACACTTTGATTCTGACGAACTGGGGACATTTGTTCAGACAAATCTTCCGCAGTTGGTTCCAGAACAACGCATTGCGTATGACAGAATTATGCGTGCAATCACAGAACAAAGCGGTGGACTATTTTTCATAGATGCGCCCGGTGGTATAGGCAAGACTTTTCTTCTTTCACTCATTTTGGCAACCATACGATCACAAAATAATATTGCACTGGCCATTGCATCATCTGGAATTGCGGCAACTCTTTTGGATGGTGGCCGAACAGCGCATTCAGCATTGAAACTGCCGTTGAATTTGCAAAACACTGAGGCACCAACATGCAACATCAGCAAAAACTCTGGAATGGGCAAAGTACTCCAAACGTGTCAAATTATCATATGGGACGAATGTACAATGTCTCACAAGAAAGCATTGGAAGCGCTTGATCGTACACTGCGAGATTTGAGAGGAAACGCACGGATCTTCGGTGGCACACTCATTTTATTGTCTGGTGATTTTCGACAAACACTACCGGTTATACCACGTTCAACACCCGCTGATGAACTTAATGCATGTCTCAAATCATCAGTTTTATGGCGTCATTTACAGAAATTTACTTTGAAAACCAACATGCGTGTACAACTACAACGGGATGCATCGGCTGGAAATTTTGCAAAACAATTAATGGATATTGGAAATGGGCGAATGCAAATTGATGAATCTACGCAATGTATCACCTTGCCAGCAAACTTCTGTAAGGTCACAGAAAGCATAGACGATTTGGTGCAAAAAGTTTTCCCAAACATTGCACAGAACTACAAAAATCATCAGTGGCTCAGTACGAGTGCTATATTAGCGGCCAAAAACATCGATGTCAATACCATCAACTTCACCATTCAAAATGGAATACCCGGCGAAACGACAACATATAAGTCCATCGATACTGTGGTGAATCAAGACGAAGTTGTCAACTATCCAACTGAATTCTTGAATTCGCTTGATTTGCCAGGCATGCCACCGCACATTCTTACATTGAAAATTGGCGTACCCATCATTCTTCTTCGAAACATAAATCCACCACGACTTTGCAACGGAACCAGACTCTCAGTCAAGAAAATGACGAACAATGTTATCGAGGCAACAATTTTGACTGGAAAATTCAAAGGTGAAGACGTAATGTTGCCACGTATCCCAATGATCCCGACAGATATGCCATTCGAATTCAAACGTTTGCAGTTCCCGGTGCGACTCGCTTTCGCAATGACTATCAACAAAGCACAAGGATAATCGTTGCAAGTGTGCGGATTAAATTTGGAGAATCCATGCTTCTTACATGGGCAGCTCTATGTGGCCTGCTCACGCGTCGGAAAACCTTCTGATTTATTCGTTTACGCATCAGATGGAAAAATAATAAATATTGTGTATCCCACAGCACTTCAATAAATATCGAATTGAAACGAAACGCTGCAATGTCACAATTTCAAAATGAACAAAATCAATAAAATGACTCAAAATGAATTGAATATTTGTGTAATGTCTTTCCTTCAAATTTATTTTAGTTGGTGGCGTAGCAACGCGCGCAGGGTACAGCTAGTAATAAATAAAATAAAAGTATGTATAACAAATAAGCAGGTAAGTACTTACTTTTCCGACAGCGGCAAACACTAACATCGATTCACTTTACTTTACTTTTCTTTTCGAAATTCGGGAAACAAATGAGTAAGGTTTATCCCTGGCATTCGTATTTATATTGGTCAAGAATCAAACAAGTTCATGCAAGATTGCAAGCACACACACCACAAGTCGTACTTCGTCCCTTTGCACGTCTGAACAAGTATTGCGGACGGCGGCAGCGGCAGCGCTTTGCAAGTCTCGACACGTTGTACTGAATATGGAATATGCAAGTTTTTACAAGTAACAGTCGCTGAGCTTCTTAAAATATTATCTGCCTACATTGATAGGTGAAGTCAAGCCAACATTTTAGTTCTTCACTATCGAAACCAGATAAATTTTCGTAGACCCCCGCTTACGAATTGTGAACCCCCATTTTTTGTCACGCCAACGTAGACCCCCGTCGAGTCTCCCGTGGACCCCTGGGTGTCCACCTGGACCACTTTGGGAATCAATGATTTAAACCAATCATTGAAACATTTACGCTAAAGTTGATGTACTCAAAATGTGGGACTGGAATGCAGTGATGGCCTCGTCTGCACAGTAAAAACGGTGGCCCCGCATTTTTTTTACTGCCGGAAACACTTGGGGTAAGTCAAGACTATTAGCTGAATAAGTCATTGATTCGATGCCTTTACTTCGCAATTAATCGACTGTTGCTCGAGCGGTATGGGAAGTAGCATTATCATGATGAAGGATGATTGCAGTATTCTATCCAATTTTGGCAAAGTATTCGAATGCATATTTTATTATAGAATATATAACAATGTTCCTATCTGCCAATCAGCATGGTTTCATTTCTGGAAGAGATCGCGCAATACCTCTCTAATGCTATTGATCAATGCAAACAGGTCGATGTCATCTAGACAAACTTTTCAAGGGCATTCGATTCTATTGATTATAATTAATGTAACCAAAATATGCAAAGTGCATATTTTGAATATATTGTATATTATATGCATTTTTTTAAATAGTTGCACTATCCTTAATAAATAGCATATTGTGCATAATTGCAAGAATTTGGAATGATGTAGATTTTTGGCAGGATTTTCAAGAGTTCAAGATAAGCCATTTTATAAATCTTCCATTATGAAGTAATTTATTTTATTATGTTTACAGTTCTCAAGAAAAAAAAATATAAGGTACAGTTGTATGGGTCTTAAATTCCGAGAATGCAAAATAGGTCGTTTTAAACCGTTAAGGGGTTTTATTGTACCTATATTTACATAAGTAGGTAAATAATAAATCGATTTCTCAATTTTATTTCTGATTGTGCTTTTGAAGAGATAACATCGATTTGTGTTTTGTAGTGTTGTGGTATTTTATTTATTTTTATTAATAAAATGCCCAAAGTCAGTAGAGCGTCAGTATGAGTTAAGCCATACAAAGAACTACATATAGATATGGGAAATGTCTACTGTTCTGCTTGCGTTAAAATTGTAAGTATAATTTTTGATTATTCAATATAGAGGGTGGTGCGAAATCGGTCGATATCTGTTATTTTTGGGCATACAAAAAATCATAAAAAGCAAGTTACATTTTTTTTTGAGGAACATAGACAATGAAAATACAAAGAAATGTACTTTCACTTTTTTCACTTTTTCTCTGTCACACATTCAATAACGATTTTCAAATCCTACATTTAAAAAATAAATCGGTCGATATCTGTTATTTTTGGGCATTCAAAAAACATGAAAAGCAA
This sequence comes from Melolontha melolontha, assembly GCA_935421215.2. NCBI lineage: Eukaryota > Metazoa > Arthropoda > Insecta > Coleoptera > Scarabaeidae > Melolontha > Melolontha melolontha. The sequence goes on along the minus strand of OW285240.1, from coordinate 44,051,202 downwards.
GTTACATTTTTTTTGAGGAACATACACAATGAAAATACAAAGAAATGTACAGGGCGTTTCAGTTTTGCCCTGTCACACATTCAATAACGATTTTCAAATCCTACATTTAGAAAATAAAGGCATAAAATTGAATTTACTGGAAAGTTTAGTTGGAAATTAATAAATTAAAATAATCACAAATTTTGGTAGTACTTAACGATCAGTTGGATTTAAATAACTCACCTTTGTTTAATTTTATTTATTTAAAGAAACAGTTTAGACGATACTAGAAATGCATATTTACTTTATTAAAAAATGTAATTTGTCAACGTGTTTAGTATCCAATAGTATAACAATGAGGACCAACCAGATGGGCTACACATTTTTACTACAATATTTGTGTAAATTCTTTGTTATTACCAAAAACGGTTCAAACTAGTTACCACTGGGCTAGAAAAGATGCTCGTTTGTTAGTTACTATGCTAACATGTTAGACTTGCCAGAAATAGTTTTGAAAGATGTCGTACAAGATTGAAATGCGAAAGTCTATAGTCTAAGTCTAAGTACCTAAACGCGAGATTGTTAACATTTTTCGAAACCAAAATATTGGACTGTCAACCACTTACCGCACAATTAAGGAATGTGAAGAAGTATGCCATGCATGAATTTACCGAAAAGTGGATGACCTCCAGTTTTCGCCCCACACGAAGTAGACAGACTCATCCAATCTGCTCAAGGTAGAGTTGGGACGTCTACGCGCACTTTAGGCCGTAGATTAAGGAATGGCGCATAGGACTGTTGGCAGAATTTTGACTAAAATTAGTGTCCCAAATACACCGCAACCCAGCTAGAGAGAATTCCCAGATGTTGCCGAACGTTAAGGCGTCAACGTTTTATTGTCAACAGAGTTATTGTTTTAGACGATGAGAAATATTGTAATTATCCAATTCGGAAATAAAGGGTAACGATGGTTTTTACACGTCCAATATTGCAAATAGTCCTGACAACGTAAATTTCAAACCGAAAGCGAAATTTGCCTACCAGATTATGGTCTGGTACGCTATTTCTCAAGCAGGAATTTCAAGACCTTGCGTTGGGAGAGTTAGAGGTGTAGCAGTGGATGCAAACGTCTATATTCGCAAATGTCTATCTAAATTGATAAATTGCATTAATACTTATCATCAGAATGATGATGTAATATTCTGGCGCGATCTGGCTTCATGCCATTATGCTAGAATCACTCAGAGCTGAACATAACGTGAATTATGTACCTAAGGAAGACAATCTCCCTAACGTACCCCAGGCGCGCCCCATTGAGGAATTTTGGGCACTACTGAGCAGGAAAGTTTATGACAAGTGTTGGGAAGCTCAAAATGAAGCATAGTTACGGGCCAAAATATTCTAGAAGATTCGAGAAGTGAATATAAACGTTCAGAGAATGATGGGAAGAATACTACAAAAATTGCGCACCTTTGAGGACCATTGGCCCTTATCGTTTTGTGAATTTAGTTTTGTATGATAATAATTTCCCAATGTTAATGTTTTAATAAAATTTTTACTACTAATCGAGTTTTACCTTTGTTTTTTTTCTCAAAACTTATGTTCCATACGTTATAAAAATCTCCCTGCATCTATAAATGATTATTATTGTTTTAAAACGTGAGGAAGAAAATAAAGTTTTACGTAATTAATACATAAATTACGTAAATTAGTAACCTTCTTAGTTCTTTCATCATAGGTTTTACTTTCATATTATGACGTCAATAGTTTTATTGAGTTCTTCAGGTTTACGTAAACTTACTTAAATATTTAGAGCAGCGTATAATTTAATAAATAATACAAACAATAAATTTAAGTTTAATCTGGAAATTTAGTGGACGGTGACGAAAGTAGAATAGTTTAATAAAAGAAGATACATTATCTTAATTATCTATTTTTTCATATTTGACCTTCTCAGTCTAACCTGTTTTGTGTGTGAAACACATCTAGCTGAAAATTAGTTTTTTGTTCTTATACTAGATTACACATGAACGTGTGAAAATGTGTTGTTTAAAAATGTATTTAAACATTGTAACTTTATGTAAGTATTACGATTTTACAATTGGTCCTAATGATAATTTTATTTACTTTGTTAGAACACAGTAATGATTTATTTTTATACAGTGAGTTCATAATGTAAATGCATAACGAAAATAATTTCTTACCTGTAAATATTTCAAATAAATGCTGAAGGAGAACCCTTTTTTGTTTTAAAATTTTTTATCGTACGAAGTTTTTTGCACAGTGACGGCATCAATTGAAATTTTTATAATTGCAACCCACTATACCTTTTCAACTTCACTTTGGGATTAATCAAATTCAAATTGAGAATAAACACTTTCAAAATGAGAACAAAGAATTACAAATGAAAACTGCTTTTATTATATTGTAACATGAAAAGTAACACAATTAATAAACGGATTTTGTAAATTACATGATTAGATCGTTTAAATTTAATGCGTCCGGTATAAATCGTTGAATATGCGCTACATATCTTGGATAGTTTGTAGGATTTATTGCATTAACATTAGTGTGTATTATCTTCTCTAGTTTTTGTAGACGAAACTCCGTCTGGTTTAAATTTGCTCTGCCCTCACCAGACAAAATATGTGGCAAACACAGATTTAAATCCCGTTTAACAGCAGATTTTAAGCTGGGCCAAGTCATTTCAATTATATTTAACATTGGGCTGTAAGGACTAAGTCTTGGCAGTTTATGGTTGCTCAATTCATTTTCAGTAAATACAGTTTCTAATTTCTATACCGTCATGGCGTGCAGAATAGTCAATTACCAACACCACATGAGTTTCAAAAATGTTATAGGGTGCACGCAAACACTGACGGACAAATTGATTTGCGTCTTCTATTTTGAAGACACCTCTTTCGACCTCGTTATAAATCATTCCCATATTACCAATACAGCCTATGACATGTATATTGGCTCCGTAGCAACCAGCCACTATATTGCTACAGCGAGATGCCTTACTTGATCGTCCTTGTTTTCGTGATATGAATAAATTAAAATTTGTTTCATTCATGTATACAGCGTGTCCTTGAAATAAAGAGACAATATATGATAAATGGAAACATGTAATTAAGTAGATTATAAATCCAAAATATTGCTACTCAATTACGACGCGGACCCCGAAGTTAACAACACATCGAAAATTGTATTAGGTGATGCCTATGAATTCAAAATATTCAGAATGTGTATAAATAATAAATACCTAACACACACATACGCTATAGGGTATGTTTATATACGTAACAGCTGGATGAGATGGACAATAACAAAATTATTAGTTTGTTATTGTCGGTCAACTTTAAGATATCGTCCCTGATACTTTAATAGCACAGTGGCGTCACAAAATTTTTTTGAATATCTTCGTCATTTCTTTTCTCGCTTATGAGAGGGAATTTTGGGAAAATATTTTGGAATTATATTCTATGTAATTACATCTTTCCGTGTTTCATACATTGCCCTTTTATTTCAAGGACACCCTTTATAATTGTCACATTATCTTACTTGATAAATTAAAAGTTGCTGAATATACTCACGACGTTTTATCTTATTTTCATCATTTTGTTCATTTGCTCTTTTAGGTTCTTTTCGTATGTCTTGCAATGTGAACAACAATTTGTCCAAATGTTTTCGAAGTGTTTCTTTAGATACTTTTATTTGATATTGCACTTCCATTTTTGGTTAAAGTTCCTTTAATGTTAATTTAGGGGTTTATTAAATGTATTGAACGATAAATCGACGATGCTTCTCCGTGATTTTCATTAATTTTTGTCACCCACGTGGCTTTTCAACATTTTCTTAATTTTTTTCCCATCGGTAGGCAGTAAATTTTTTAACGCCCCATCTAATCGCAAGCCCTCTCCAGTCCCTTTGACAGTTCTATACAGCACAAATTTGCTGCTTAACTTTGTCAACTTCGCGTTTTTTAATGTAAGGCATGGTAAATGTCAGTAAATAGATTACCACTGACGCTAAATGATACTCAATAACACTGACGTTTGGTATTATCTTGTTACATCAATTATTGCATCAACTATTATTATTAACTTATTAATTCTCAATTTGAAGTTGATTATTCCCAGTTTGAAGTTGATTATTCTCAATTTGAAGTTGGTTATTCTTAATTGTTGTTAATCTACAGTGGAGTAGACAGGAAACAAAGAGCGAAGGAGGGAGTAGGCTGTATAATAAAGAAAGAGAAAGTGAAATTCCTGCATAAATGGACAAAAATATCAGAAAGAATTTTAAAAATTGAAATGAATATGGAAAAAAACACCAAAACAGCAATAATAGTGGCATATGGACCCAATGAGGACGAGGGGGCTTAAAAGAAAGAGAATTTCTGGAATTTAATGTCGGCAACAATTGAAAGTGACAGGGGAAGGGTGATATTGATAGGAGATTTAAATGCAAGAGTACGTATAAAGACGGACGAATCAGGAGAAGCAATTGGAAAATATGGAGAAAACTATAAAAACAACAATGGATCAAGACTGATAGATTTTTGCATACTGAATAACCTAGTGATAACTAACACCTTTTTTGAGTACAAAGACATACACAAATTTACAAGAGAAGTAAAGAGTAGAAATGAAAGGTCCAAAATTGACTACGTATTAGTAAATAAAAAACACAGAAAAGAAGTAAAAGATACAAGGGTAAAAAGAGGACCTGAGATTGACAAATAAAAGAAACTATAAAAAACTATAAATGAATTAAACGTAGAAGAGTTCTGGACTCTTATGAAAGAACTAATAATTAAAGCAGCCAAGAGAGTTTGCGGAATGACAAAAATTAGAGAAAACAGCAAACAAACCAGATGGTGGAACAAAGAAATAAAAGCTGAGATAAAAACCAAGAAAGAGAAATGGATGCAATATTTGAACGATAAAACAAATGAAAAATACGACAGTTACAAAGAGCAGAGAAATAAAGTTAAAACCATGGTAAAAGCAGCGAAACAAGAATCATGGGAAGAATTTGGAGCCAAGATGGAGAGAGACCATTTCGGAAACCTAAAGTTGTTTTATAGAGTACTAAAAACCCTTCGACACGGAAGAACATATAAGCCGAATCTTATTAAAAATAAACAAGGGAAAATACTAGGTGAAGATGAGGACCTTATAAAGATACAAAGGTATTTTTAATAATATAAGATATTATTAAAAATCTGGTGTGAAGAACATATTAATAATATTTTATATTATTAAAAATACCTTTGTATTATACAAAACTGGTGGGGTTTACCTACTCATGTATGTTTCAATTATTCTGATACATTATAAAGAGGTGGAAGGAGTATTTCGAAGAACTCTTAATGATAGAAAAGAACAATGACATAGGAACTGAAGAAGAACAAGAGAATATTAACGAAAATAACGAACAAGACGTAGAGATAACAATAGAAGAAGTGTCGGAAGCCGTGAGAAGATTAAAAAGGGGCAAGGCGGCAGGGCACGATGGAATATATACGGAGATGATAATGAACCTAGGACCGAAAGCTGTGGAAATAATGGTCAAGCTACTAAACAAAGTATGGAGATAGGAATACTGATACCGATATTCAAGAAAGGGAATAAACGGGACTGCGCTAATTACAGGGGTATTACTTTGGTTTGCACGCTGGCCAAACTCTATGAATGGATACTGACCAAAAGACTAGAAAGAACAGTGGAAAGACAACTAGAAGATTCACAAAGTGGTTTCAGAAAGGGAAGAGGAGTTCAGGACCACATATTCACACTGAAACAATTAATAGAGAAATGTATCAATGACAATATATATGTGGCCTTTATAGACCTCAAGAAAGCCTTTGACAGCGTGCCAAGGGAACTAGTTTGGAACAGTCTAAGAAGGAGAGGAGTCGGGCAAAAATTAATAAACTGTATTAAAGCTATATATAAGAACACAAGAAATTACGTTAGAACCAGGAACACAAGATCTGAAGAATTTGTAACGACGGAGGGATTAAGACAAGGAGACAACCTTAGCCCAGTATTATTTAATATAATAATGGATGATGTAACAAAAGAAGCGAAAATGAAAGTTAAGAAAATGAAGGTGGGATACTACAACATGGAACCGGTAGAAATAGCAGAGAGCATATTTCCAGATGATTTTTATGCGAAAAATAAGCTCAACCTTCAGCGTAATCTAGATATATGGGCAGAGGCGTTGCGAAAGAAAAATTTAAAAATAAACGCAGAGAAAACCAAAGTTATGGTAATAGGGAAAAAAGATGATGAATTACAAATAAATCTTGACGACACAAAATAGAACAAGTAGAAACATTTAAATACCTAGGGGTGAAAATACACAAAACAGGAACCATGGAGGCAGAACTGAATGACAGGCTAGATGCAGCATCTGCACTTTACTACTCCTTGAACAATTCGTTCCTGGGAAGAAGAGAAGTGTCAAGGAAAACTAAGACCTCAGTTTATAAAACTATATTTAAGCCCGTATTGATATACGGAAGCGAAAGTTGGACATTGACGAAACGAATGGAAAACAAAATACAAGCAATGGAGATGAGGTTTTTAAGAGGAATAATGGGCATTACTAAGAGAGACAGAGTAAGAAATAGCAAAATAAGGGAAGAACTTAAAATACGGACGCTGAAGGAAGATATACAACGAAATCAATTAAGATGGTTTGGACACTTGACACGAATGGGAGAGGAGAGAACAACAAGAAAAGTATGGCAAGCAAGAAGATATCAGAGAAGACCAAGAGGTGGACCTAGGAATTCGTGGGACAGCCAAGTGGAAGACATATTGAGAGCCAAGGGAATGTCAGGGAGAGAGGCGAAAAGAATGGCAATCAACAAGAAAGAATGGGCAAGGAAGATATACGGAACGAAATTAGAATAAAATAATAATGATAGATTCTGATAGGCTGCACTTACTGATCTCATGTACTGTAACTTTAAGGAATTGTTTGATTTTTGTATTTAACCTTAACACCTAACGATAAATAAGGTATTGATGATATATATATATATATATATATATATATATATATATATATATATATATATTCTTAATTTGAAGTTGATTACTTTCAATTTGAAGTTGGAAAGGTATAGTTAGATTTTTACCAGGGATTTGAGAGAGAATAAGCGAATAACAAAAGTGATATTACGATGTAACGTGTAAGTTTTTCATTAAGAATCTGTCAATTCTGCCAGTTCTGTTACAATATTCAAAACTATAGCAACTTTATACATTGCGACGCGTACCGACTTTTCTTTACTAAGTAAATACTTAAGTAAACAGTTTTGTGTCGATAACATGGTGCGTTATAGCGAAAGGCAAAGAATTGAATTGAAATTTTCGTGATGACAAAGTCTGAGAAATTCAATAATAAATATCCTGATTTAGAACGAATATCAAGAACCACTGTTGGTAGAATATTAAAGAAATTTTAAGAATGTGGTCATGTGAGGAATTGTAAAAAAAGTGGACGTGATAAAATACCAGGTAATGTAAAACTAGAAGCATTACTTGAGTCCGTAGAAACTCGTATAATTCGACAGAAGCGGTGGCGGTTAATCTTAAAATTAGTAAAACATCTGCGTGGAAAATTTTGAAGACAAAAAAGTAGCGTCCTTTAAGGTGACTTTAGTTCACGAACTAATGAAAACGATCTATCCATTTTTCATACGTTGTCTCTGTATTTCAACGACAGCCTGTATAGTTCATAAATTATTGCTACAGTTCATAAAGTAACAAGTGTTCATTTGAAAAGTCAATCTAGTAGCATGTGATTTACTGAGAACATTTTGAAGTATGTCGTAAATTAAAATTTACTACTTAACCTACGAAGTCGTATATTTTGACAGTTTCATACATACAAATAAATAACAAATAATAGGTATTTATTGAAAACTAAAACAAATGTTGTCCTTCAAGATCAATGCACTTAAAAATCCTCCGTTCAAAATTTCTGATGATATTTTGCAACATTACTGAATTGTTATTAATTTCCATGCATTTCTGTTCGATTCTCTGTAGCATATCATTCAAATTCAATATAGGTGTTCGAAATATGCTATTTTTTAGATAAGGCCACAAAAAGAAGTCGCAAGGTGTTAAATCGCATGAACGTGCAGGCCAGGCAATTTCAGTATTTCGACTAATTATACGCTCATCAAAAAATTTTCCTAAATAATCCAAAGATTCTGTAGTACAGTGACAAGGTGCTCCGTCTTGTTGGAAATATGCATTTTGAAGTTCATCATCATGCAACTGATTGACAAATGGTTGTAAAATTTCCGTACGGTACCTTTGAGCAGTTAACGTTCCATGAAAAAATATTGGTCCAATGATTCGCCTTTTGCTTATCGCTGCCCAAACACCAATTTTCTCTGGATGGAACGATTCTTCATTAATTACATGTGGATTTTCACTACTCCAAATTCTTGTATTTTGTGAATTTAGGTATCCCGTTTTATAAAACCATGCTTCATCAGTAAAGATGACTCTTTGCGAAAGTTCTCCATTATTGTTCATATTTACAAACCAATTACAAAACTGTAGTCTACGTGGGTAATCAATTTCTAACGTGACACGGTATGGATAAAGTTGCATATCTTTTTTTAATAACTTGTAAGTTGTACCAACAGAAAGGTTTATTGGTTGACTCAAATGTCGAACAGATTTTTGTGGTTCATTTTACATTATTTCTTCAACACGATAGACAACTTGAGGTGTACGTTTCTTAACTGCTCCGCTGCCTGATTTTCTTAAGAGACTACCAGTTTCAGAAAAAAGTTTTAAAGTTCTATCCAAAGTATTTTTAAATTGAATATAATAACAAAATGTGGAAACTCAACTTGAAATTCCACCATGCAATCTTGAACTGAATAAACCCATAAACCATCAATTTTATTACCACTTCGAAAATAAGCCTGGACTAAAAAAAAATTATGTTCTAAAGTGAAAGCCATTTTAAAACTGAGAAGCAATTTATTTAAACCAGAATCGACGCACGATTATTTTATGCAGTAACTGATATTTGTGATTGACATTATCAAATGTCATTTGGATTTACGTTTACGGAACAACAAACACATACAGATACACATACATCTAGATTGACTTTTCAAGTGAACACACGTTATAAGTTTTCAGTTCGTACTGCCCAACTGTGAACCGCAAATAGTACTTTGTCTCTTTCTAACACACATGAATACGCGTTGTAATACTACGCACGTTTGTCATTTTAGTTAAGACGTACGTCTTTGAAATATTATATTAAATAAAAAGGAGAAGTTGCACAGGAGATAGTCTTATGATATACGGCCTGCTGTCAAATTATTTAAATATTGTTGTTTATTGACTTTGTTTCCGATATTCTAACTTCTAGGTTAAGTATTCTTTTAATTTGAATATTTAATTTGTCATAAAAATTACAAAATCTGTTCTTTTGAGAACAATACTGGCAATAAGTACGAAATTATTTGATTATCATTTTGACATTTCTAATCTATTTATTTTACAGAATATTTCTTAGATGCCTGGTAATTTGTTCGAATTTTACAATTTTGACAATATTGCAGAACATGACGTTTATATTTTATGACATATTATGATATATTTATCACAAACGGTTATTTCCGCGAATATTGACCTCATTTGACTCTGCAGTACTGATTTGAATCACATGCTTTGATTTTGGTCTTGAACTGAAAACTTGTACTTTATGAACTATACTTTGCTTAGAATGAAGATTTTATATTTCTTGGACTAATCGAATAATATATATTTTCAGATATCTTTCTTTCCTTAGGAGAAATCAATGCTGACGAGATAGGTATTATTGATGTATTTTATTTATCATAAATTTTAGTTTATATATTTTTAATATTTGTTTTAAATTTTTATAATAATACGTACAAAAAATTGAACTAACATTTTGGATTATTTAAAAAAAAAAAATTTTTTTTTTAATACCAAGTCTAAGCCATCTAGGCCTCATCGGTTGAACTACCGAACTACTAGTTCAACCGATGAGGCCTAGATGGCTGAAACATATGTATTGAACAGAAGTAAATGCTAAAAATACGAGGTGTTTGTCCATGTTTACAGTTACGGATTTGTATTTTGCATATCCGTTTCATTATATAACAACGGCGTAATACGTGCAAAACGTATTGATAAATATCCCTTTTTTGTATACCAAGTCTAAATTGTTTATTTTCTTGTATCTTATTTATCTTATATTCATTTGTTCTCTACTAATCTATATCCATTTGTATATAAAATTCCTAGTTTTAATCCGATTCTATTTCTAAGTTGACTTTTCAATAATAAAAATTATTGAATGTTTATATAAAAATCGTTACTTTACTTATTTTAATATCGATATGTCTCTCAATGACAAATATATAAGAATTTTTTATTCCATTATAACTTTTATATTTAAAATAGGGTAAAGATGTTTTATAATGAACCATTACAATATACAGGGTTTGGCTAATGTATGGATCCATTATAATATTTTCGATATAGCTACTTAGATTTTAATAAGACTTTCCACAATTAATTAATTATTAATTAATTAAATGCAAATCGTAGATTCGATGAATATATTTATATCCGAATCAGACTTCCGGTTTAGCCGAAAACGATGTTAACTTTTTTATTTTAAATAAAATACCCTGTATATTTTTACGAATTTCAATAAAGCTCTACTCTGGTAGTTCAGCAATAATAAGGTCATTTTGCCATTTTGCCATTTTGTTCTACAACGTCAAAAATATTTAATAAAATATGATATACAGACAGAATGACAGAATACAAATGTCAACATTTGTATTCTGTCATTTATATTTTATATCCTTGATAAAGGCATCATTGCCGAAACATGTAGGGTTGTTTTAAATACATATACTTTGAAGTAAACCAGACCTTTAATCGCCGACTGATTGAATTTACCATATATATATATATATATATATATATATGTATATATATATATATATATATATATATATATATATATATATATATATATATTATTACAAATAGAAGGGCTCGGCTATTTATAATAATAAAATTATTGTTAGATAATAAAATAATTACGGATGCTGGTGAAGTTCCTTCAAAGGTCCAGGACGTGCGTGGTATTGGTTAATTAAAATAAATATACAACAACTTAATACATAAAATAAAACACAGCGGCGTCCTTAAATTTTGTATTTATAAAAAGCGTTCAAATAAATTTTACCTCTAGTAGTCCATGACAATAAAAATGTTTGTCGTAACTTGTACTATTTACATTTGCATCAGTTGTCAATTTGACAGACTATTTATTCTGATGTATACTTAGTTGGAGCTTTTTGAAATTGCTTTGTAATTTAAAATTGATTTAAAATGGTTTTCACTGTTCAACACAAATCATTCATGGTTGAATCTTATTTTTGGAACGGACGTAATATTAACGGACAATGGCACTATTTTCTTGAAGAATGCTTAGAGGAATTTAGAAATATGTTTCCAAACTTCGTCTTTGATTTTGATAGTTTTTGGTACACAGTTAAATATTGCACTAAGGTTTTCAGAGAAACAGAGAGTGTTATACGGAAAGAAGACAGTGGCCGTCCGAAAAATGTACGGAAGAGCTAGTTGACGATGTAACGCAAATTATGAATGATACACCAGGAACATCCATACGAGTATTCTCTCCACGAGTGGGTGTTTCAATTGGCACTTGTCATACAATTTTGAAAAAAGACTTATATTTATTTCCATATCGCATGGCCTATTATCAAGAAATAAAAGAAATTGACTATCCTAGAAGAACAACATTTTGTCAGTGGTTCTTAAATAATTTTGATAATGACATTCTTGACAAAATTTTTCTCAGATGAATCATGGTTTTATCTGAATGGATATGTTAACTCACAAAATATAAGGATGTGGAATACTAAGAAACCGCATGACTGTTATGTTGTTCATCCACAGAAAATTGGTGTATGGTGTGCGATTAGTCGAAGGAAAATCATTGGCCGTATTTTCTTTAAAGGAGAAAGGTATCGACAAGAAATTATTATGACATTTATTGAACAGCTTAATGAAGAAGAAATAAGTCAGGGTTACTTTCAACAATACGGAGCTAGAGTGCACACAGCTTGTGAAACAATTAATATGATACGGAAATTTATCAAAATCGGTTGATAAGTTTAAACATCGAACATGAATTTCCAACAAGATCTTGTGATGTTAACCCCTGTGATTTTTTTCTGTGGCCTTTTTAAAGAACTCAATTTTTTGGGTACAGATACCTGATCTTGCAGACCTTCAGACCAGAATTGCTGAAATAATTAACGAAATCGACGATATGCTACTACAAAACGTTTTCTCCTTCATTAGAAGAAGATGTTAGAAATGTCTCGAACAAGGTGGTGGCCACTTTCAACAATTTTTATAAAATGTTACTTGTTTGTTGCAAATAAACGTATCTCATTTAGTTAAATATTTTAATTTTATTATTTTGACATTTATCATGTCATTCAAATAGTTCATAACCAACAAAATTCATATTAAGAACTTAAGTAAAAAGCTAAGATATACGTATAATTTCCATGGGCAACTGCGAGGTAAAATTTAGTTGAACGCTCGTTATTTACTTAATAATAAATTGAAACTCGTATATTTAAAAGCAATCAAAATAAAGTAATATGTACACGAGGAGCGGCAATTACGTAACTAAAATTAACACATAAAAATACTCTGAAACGAACGTTAAATGGAGTAGTAAATTAAGGGTTAATTAATTACGATGAATAAAAAAAATAATCTCTGTATAGAACAATACAGTTACCTTAAAGTTGGCGATGGGCGTCCACGTGGTTTGAAGATATACTCGAACAAGTATATGTAGGGCGATGTTTTTCCGGAGGAATAAGAAATTAGTTAAATTAATATGGATTCGCTTAAAAGAATAATATATATAGAACAATACAGAATTACCTTAGAAGCGAAGAGATGCACGTGGCCATTCCACCCGTACTTGGACAGTGCGGCGGTGGTGTTACACTTTCGAACGTTCGAACGAGAAGAACCTGATCGTTGTTCGTATCGGAAAAAAAGTAAAGTTTTGAAAAGGGCTGTTTATGGCCTAAGTAGAGGGAGGGATCGATATCTTGAATTATGAAGACGTCGTCTGTCAATGTCATAATTATTCTTAAAATAACCCTTGTGACATAAGCTCTGTAACGATATCAAACACGACACATAAAAGAAGATGTAAATAATATTAAATTAAGAACAATTTAAAATATGGAATTTATCTAGAAGAAATTCGACATTAACGTTAGGGTTCTGAGTCAGGTAGAAAGAAGGGTCGTCGGCGGTTAAGAAGGTGACAAAAGAAATAGAAATACTTTCTCTTTGTATCGAAAATGAAAGTTTGTACAAATGAAGAAAAATGTCTTAAGTTTAAATATAATTAATGTGAGATATTTAAAAACGAAATATATATGTATTTAAATAAATTAATTAAACTTCTATACGCTAGGCGTAACAATATATATATATATATATATATATATATATATATATATATATATATATAATATTTTCGTGACCTTGGTATGATATGGTAAACTTAATAAGTCGGCGATTAAAGATCTGGTTTATTACTTCAAAGTATATATATTTAAAACAACCCTACATGTTTCGGCAATGATGCCTTTGTCAAGGATATAAAAAATATAAATGACAGAATATAAATGTCAAATAATTGAGTTTCTATGGTTTAAATTATTCAAAGATACATTCCAATAATAATAATAAATCATGCCTTAGTATTCCAAAAAATAGATAGCAAGGTGTGAACATATGTGTTGTTCGCTGCCAGCAGCTTGTGTCTCTTTCTGGGTATGAACTTGTGTGTTGGTTGCTGCTGGCAGCTTGCGTCTCTCTCTGGGTGTGTGGTTTTGTATTTGTGTGAGCGCGTAAGTGTAGGCTTTTGTATGTTGATGCGCTCGTGCGTGTGTTTAGTGAGAAATAATTAATAATTAATTTTCGCTACCGGTCACTAAACACACGCACGAGCGCACCAACATACAAAACCCTACACTTACGCGCTCACACAAATACAAAACCACACACCCAGAGAGAGACGCAAGCTGCCAGCAGCAACCAACACACAAGTTCATACCCAGAAAGAGACACAAGCTGCTGGCAGCGAACAACACATATGTTCACACCTTGCTATCTATTTTTTGGAATACTAAGGCATGATTTATTATTATTATTGGAATGTATCTTTGAATAATTTAAACCATAGCAACTCAATTATTTGACATTTATATTCTGTCATTTATATTTTTTATATCCTTGACAAAGGCATCATTGTCGAAACATGTAGGGTTGTTTTAAATATATATACTTTGAAGTAATAAACCAGACCTTTAATCGCCGACTTATTAAGTTTACTATATATATATATATATATATATAGATAATTATTTCGTGACCTTTGTATGTTATGGTAAATTCATTTTGTTGGCGATTCTTTGAAAAAGGCATCATTTGCCGAAACATGTAGGATTGTTTTAAATATATATATTTTGAAGTAAAACCAGACTTTAAATCGCCAACAAATTGAATTTACTATATACATATATATATATATATATATATATATATATATATATATATATATATATATAGTAAACCTAATCAGTAGGCGATTAAAGGTCTGTATATTACTTCAAAATATATGTATTTAAAAAACTCTACATGTTTCGGCTGTATACGCCTTTTTCAAGAGAATACAAAATATATTTTGTATTCTCTTGAAAAAGGCGTATACAGCCGAAACATGTAGAGTTTTTTAAATACATATATTTTGAAGTAATATACAGACCTTTAATCGCCCACTGATTAGGTTTACCATATCATACCAAGGTCACGAAGTTATTATATATATATATATATATATATATATATATATATATATATATATATATATATATATATATATATATACCGAGAGTATATCTTATTGTGAAACATGCAAAACATGCATATGCGATTGTTCCTAGAGTAACGTAATAATTAAATGACAGCAATGTATTAAAGCGTGTATTTTATTTTGAAACATAGGTTGTCACAATAATTAATAATTTCAGTTTTTTGACTTAAGATAATTACTGCAATAAAGTGCAACCTACAATTATACCTAGAATGTATAGTGTACAAGAGAAATTGTCGTTAATAAACTGGTATTATTCACATATGAGTTTGCGAAATGTTGCAGATTTATTTCACCTTACGTATCCCGAACGTCCGAAACCCAGTCCAGCTACAATAAGTAGAATTGTACAGAAGTATAAAAATAGTGGTTGTCTCGTTCCTAACCACAAGAAAAAGAATAGACGCAGATATGTTATTACGGATGAAAAAAAAACTGAAATATTAAAAGCTATCGCTAACAACAACATGCTCTCTACAAAAGCTTTAGCACAAGCTTCAAATGTTAGCAAATCTGCCGTGCATAAGTTATTGAAACGCGAAAAATTTAAATCATATCATTTTCAAAACCACCAAGAGCTAATTGCGAATGATGCTGAAAGAAGATTCAGCTTTTGCACAATAATGATGGAAAAACTTAATAATGACGATACGTTACTACCCAGAATTTGCTTTACGGATGAAGCAACATTTTATTTACACGGTGAAATTAATTCACAGAACTGCCGTTACTGGAGCAGACAAAATTTGCACAGATACCGTGCTACTAGGACTCAACGACCACAAAAAGTCAATGTTTGGGCAGGGTTGATGGGCGAGCATGTCATAGGACCGTTTTTTTATTGAGGGTACTCTTACAGGATACAGATATTTAGAATTGCTTGCGCAGAGAGTTTTACCGGCCCTTAACGCCTTAAATATTCCTGGTGAGATTTGGTACAAACATGATGGTGCACCAGCGCACAATTCCCAAATAGTCCGAACCTTTCTAAACAACAGATTTCCAAACCGCTGGATAGGACATGGGGGAGAAGTGGATTGGTCCGAAAGGTCACCAGACCTGTCTCCAAATGATTTTTTCTTTTTTGTTACATCAAAAATAAAGTTTTTAATGGAGGACATCTAACTAATATTGACCAATTAAAAAATAAGATACGAGTGGCTGCAAGGGAAATAACTCCTGCACAAATACAAAATGCGATTAATGAATTTTATCATCGCTTAGGACACTATTTGGCCGTCAACGGCGATATTTTTGAAAATATGCTAAATTAATTTATTAAATTTGCTTCATTTATGTTAATAAAATAAATTGAATTTCAATTAATTCTTGTTTTATTCAACCTAAAAGTAGTAAGAAACTCTGATTGAAGGATTTATCTGAAAATAAAATGTTTTCTATGTCTGTATTTGATTTGTTTACACTTAAGTAAAAAAAATGAAATTATTAATTATTTTGACAACCTATGTTTCAAAATAAAATACACGCTTTAATACATTGCTGTCATTTAATTATTACGTTACTCTAGCAACAATCGTATATGCATGTTTTGCATGTTTCACAATAAGATATACTCTCGGTATATATATATATATATATATATATATATATATATATATAATATTTTCGTGACCTTGGTATGATATGGTAAACTCAATCAGTCGGCGATTAAAGGTCTGGTTTATTACTTCAAAGTATATATATTTAAAATAACCCTACATGTTTCGGCAATTATGCCTTTATCAAGGATACTAAAAATATAACTGTCATTTATACTGCGACATATGAAGTAACTATGAAATGGATTATTTTTTGTCAATGTATGCAAATTCTGATAATACAATTAATAAAACTTCAACTACATACAGACATAGCAAAGGTAGTATTCTTAGAGTCTGAAATCACGGTCTACAACGTCAACCCTATTGTGTTACGTATAGCTCATTTCTGCATTTTGATAACTTGTTACGTGTAGAAAATCACTCTGCGTTTTGCTAGTATATTCTTATTCCATTTACTTTTTTTCTAAGCCCTTTAAGTCAACGTGATCCGCTTATTTTTCAATATGTACAATTTATTCTATTTTATATTATTAGTTTGTGAATTATCATGCCTTTTAAGCTTTTCAAAACGTTAATTCCTCCAAATTTTTATTTCGGGTTCGATTATTTTGACCGACCCTATATTTCCGTTATATAATTTTGGGTCTATGTTTTGCTTGCGCCATCTACTAAATTCCAGATATATCTTTAGTTGTTTTATTTAACGCAGCGCGCTTCTTTAGACGTATATTTTGCCGCTTAAATCATTTCTTTCAACTTAGTACTAGCTACTTGCGAGTGATTAAAATGGGTTACTATATTGCGACACTTTACAATTATGTCGGAAATAGATTTGTGAGAATATATGCTATCATGAATTACCAATTAGATGCTATGAATAAAACATTACTCATTTCTCAAATGGGCAATATTTGATCCAATGATCATATAACGAGCACCATCTCGTAGCAATACGTGTATGTGTAGTTTTTAGATTTTAGTTTTTATTTCTAGAATTGTAGCATTTCGCTTCCAAGAAAATGGCAAGCATTTATAACCACGCAATTTTTTCAAATTTTTCATTAAGCCAATGTCCACTGAGGCTTATAAAGCTTTCGTTATTCTCAGAATAGGTCCATATGTCTGATATCAAGGTATTTGATATCGGGGCTTTAATGTTTTCAAAAGATTAATAAATCCAACATTGTCGACTATTGCATTGGGTTGGTTATCCACAGATATCAATTCGCCAATTTTATCATGGATTTTCTTTGCTTTGATATTATGTCCCATGTGATAATTTTGTCTAAACACTGTACCAATATCTGTTGTTTAATGGGGCGCGAAGGTCCCAGTGTCGGATCGTCTAACTTCTTTTTTTAACATTAACAATGTCACAATCACTAAACTCATCTGAATGTTTTAAACGTAAATGTTTCAATAACGTTGACGTTCCGTAGAATTTTGTATTTGTACCACCTCTGAATAAAACTGCATTACATGAACTGCACACTGCTTTCGTTTCGTCTTCAGAAAACACTTTAAAATAACTCCCTCCAAACTGAACTCATTATTGAAAGGGTATATACGTAAGAAATTAAAAAATTGTAATTCGACCCATATGCAACTGAAATTAAATGCGAACTGAGAGTATATTATATACAAAACAGCGACAGCTCCAGTGTAAACTCAGTGGATTTCCCGGTTTTGTTTACATACCCAGCCTTTCGGTCAGATGGCGTAGGATGCACACTTTCACATAACGTCCGAGTACCCGGTTACCCGGCCGGGTAGGTTTTTTGTGTTTACCCGATACCCGGTAACCGGTATTTTTTAGGACCCGGTACATCACTATTATTCACATATTAATTTTGACAATAATTGTTTCAATTTTGCGTCAATATCGATTTGCAAACTTAAAATGTCGGGAAATCTAACAGAAGCTCAAAAAATGCTGGCCATCAGCAAACTGGAAGAAGGTTGGAGCCTGAGGCGTGTTGCGGCAAACTTAAATATAGGCCTTAGTTGCATTTTCAAAATAAAAAAGAAGTGGACACTCTACCAAACTGGAAGAAGGTTGGAGCCTGAGGCGCGTTGCGGCAAACCTAAATATAAGACATAGTTGCATTTTCAAAATAAAAAAGAAGTGGACACTCTACCGCGTTGTTACACCAGGACGTCCTGAAGTAACAAATGATGAACAGGATGTAGCTTTGGTTGACCACATCAACCAAAATCCGTTTCTAACGCTGTGAAGGCCCGCTGTGAAGACCCGCCAAATTTCTCTGGTTCAATAAGAACTGCCCGAAGAAAAATAAGAACAGCCGGCTTGTTAGCGGAGTGCTGCCAGTAAGTATTTTTTAACAGAGGCATTGTTAGAAAACTGGGTTGGGTTTGCACTTCAACATTTGAATGAAGATCTCGGCTTTTGGAACGAAGTTGTGTTTTCTGACGAAAAAGTCTTCAAGTCTTGTTATAATGGTAGAATACGTGTGTATAGATGTAGAAATGAAAGACAGTGAAAGATATACATCCAAATTGCCCACCAGTTGGAAGTTCTCAGTAAACGTATGGGCCTAGATTAGGGCGGATGTCAGGGCACATGCTCCAAAATTAACAACAGGCTGACTGGTGTACTTTAAGAAGTTTAGGCGTAATAGAAAGGTTTATTGATGGAAATTTGGTCTTTCAGCAGGGCAATTGTCACATTCATACTAGCAGAATAGTGCAGGTTGGTTACGAGTCAATAATACTGACGTGTTGGAGTGCCTTTCGCGTAGTCCAAGCCTAAATCCTGTGGAAAATCTATAGGGTTTAATGGTGAAGAAAATTCGCTCATAGAACATGGTTCCCAGAAATAGGGAAGAATTGTGGTGAGCGATTCGACAGGCTTGGATAGAGCTGAATAAAGAACACGTAAGTAATGCAGTTGAATAAATGAACAGAAGATTTATGAACGTAATAGAAATGAATTGTGCCACCACTAAATATTAAAAACTGACAATTTTGCTCTATTTTAATAATGAAAGTTTTACTCGTAACACTGTTCGAAATGGTAACCTAAACGTTCAGCAGACAATGTCCATTTGAAACGGAGCAAAGTGAAGCGAAACCTTCGCTTCGGCTGCGCTAGTAGGTGTTTCCAAATTAATAGCCGCCACTGTACGTCGATATACATAACAAGAAACTAAGTACATTACACTTGTAGTATAGATTTATTTTCAACTCTTGACAGTAAAGATGTATCACTAGTCGAGGGCTTTGCAGAAAAGTTTATGAACACTGTTTTGTCCTCATTAAGAACCAAATTGTTTTCCTGGAACCAGTTTCTATTCATATGCTCCTATAATGTAACTTATGTTCGATTTTTATTTTCTTTTAAGAGAAATGTGGTCCTCTTGGGTCAAATGTAGCTGAGGAAGAGCTGTGCTATATAAACGATGTTCCTCTTACTTGTCCCTCTTCTTTTGATTATGGAACATTTGTTGTTAAAAAATGCCGGCCAGCTTATATAAAGGATGATCGAGAAAATGCAACATACAAATGTAATTTTAATGGATGGAGAGTATACAACCATCTCTGCCAACCAGGTCAGTATATATGTTTAATTTCTGAGTCATTTAGTTCATCTCGAACCAAAGAAAATACGATAAATTTCTAGAAACTTTTAACTATTATTATATCGAAGTAAATTATTTCGGTTGTGCTGTAGTTTTAAGAACGAAATTGTCTATTTTTATATGATACATTTAAATGTTTCAAGGTACACTCAATCAAAATAGTATAAGTAGAAACAAGCTATTTTCTACATTATTAAATTTTAATATTCGAGCGCGGATTGATATACTCTATCGCTCAAAAGTATTTTAGGACTCTTGTTTTTCACTCTATTTGTATTATATTGATAAAACACATTTTATTACTACTAACTAGTTTCCAGATACGTTCTTTAAAACTATTGAAACAATAATTATCAAATTATTTACGCTATTTACCGCACTAATCCGATAATTCTTTCTTCTTCGTACAAGAATTGGTAGAATTTTCGTATTTAGAAATTCCTGGAATATACGATCAGTTAACGATGTTAGAAACAAGTTTTAGTATAAAACGTCTCAATTCCAATAAATTTTACTTAGTTCGATTCCGTATTCATACCAAAAACATTGCGATCTGCGAGATAGTGGAATATAATTGTTAGAAATGCCTAAAACGAAAGAGTTAAAACGTCGAAACACGTGCGCTTATAATAGCACATGGCACGGGTAAAAAAAAATTAATATCTCGAAATTAGCTTTAGTAACTTTTCCATATACGGTAGAGTTCCGAGGACTTACCTTTGTGGGAGAGTTGATAATAAAAATACAATTAGCCAATACAGGGGCTAAGATCTCAGTGAAGACGGCGAGGTTATTTTCGAAACGTTGTTGCAAGACTAACAAAAAAAAATAGTTAGGAAAGGCGTCACCACGGATTATTGTTGAATAGTAATTAGAAATCGTACGTCACACCGATGACGTAGGGGCTATAACGTACCCACAAGGCGTAATATAAAAAAAAAACAAAGAAGCTATAACTGAAAATCAATACTCGCACAAACAAGTAATATAATAACACTATTTATTGGAAGCGTTTTCCCTCGAAAGTTATTAAAAATCATCCAATACATATAATATGAGCGGTCCGTTATATATATTCCAAAAATATTAACAAATATACAATGCGTAAAAAAATTAACAGACCTGTCTATATTCGGTGTTATATTACGACTTTACATGCCTGACGGGCGAAAAAGAGGATTGTCGGAGATCTCAGCGACCGTACATTCAAAAATATACGACAATAATTGCGAAACATAAGCTAATTAAAATTGATAAAAAGCTGTTATACACAATATTGCATACAAAATGATAAGCTTGATTTATTGATCATTTACTTATTACTTAATTCGAATATTAAGAAAAAGTAAGTATTAACTATAGTGTGCAAATTCGAAATGTAAATCGGGAACCATTATTATATGGTATATGGGACTTAAAATATTATTTATTCGTAACGGTAATTAATTGTGACCAACGGAATAATTCTGTATAACACTTATCTGCTTGTCTTTCAAGGGTGTAGATCTAACTCCAAACTATGTCGTTCGCCTAATTATCTTGTGAAGAGCCGACTATGTGGGCAATTACCAGCTTCGTAATTAGGTGGAACTTGAATTTATCTGTATCAAACCAACTCTATGACAGTCAATGACGGTTCTAAAGTTATATATTCCAATTTAGGTTACTGCATTTTAATCAAAACTTCCTACATATTTAATATAACTTTATTAAATATTTATAGTTGCCTTCTGGGAATAATTGTGAAACAGAGGGAAGTATAACATCTTTCAGTATATTCATATATTCAGCACTATTTTATTTTCGTATTTTTCCTCTTATCGAGTAATTCTGGGCCTATAAACTCTAATCCTGCCTTTGTAAGTAGATCGAAATACTTTTTCGTTCATGAAAACATTCCAAAAATGTTGATCTCTGAAAATAAATTCAATAGCAAATTCTACGCTATATATATATATATATATATATATATATATATATATATATATATATATATATATATATATATATATAATCGAAAAACCTCTTTACCCTAGGGTGTGAGGCGATTAAAATAACGTTTCATTTGCCAATTATAAATTAAACTACTAATCATCATAATATACAAATTTTGCCCATTCTTTTCTATCTCTTGCCATTCTTTTAGCCTCTATCCAATTCTTGCATTTCTTCGTTAGAATCGCAGCAACTTTATCATTCCACGATTTTCTTGGTCTTCCACTCCTTCTCTTCCTTTGTACTTTTGTTTCCCATATTGTTTTGACTTGTCGTTTGTCACTCATACGGCACATGTGTCCAAACCATTTGAGTCGGTTTCTCTCTAATACCTTGGCTCGATACCAAGTTATCTTACTGCTTCGTTTCTTATTTTATGTTTGCGTGTAATTCCTTTAACTGCTCTTAGATATTTCATATCCATGGCCTGTATTCCGCTTTTCATTGCATTATTTAGTATCTAGCTTTCGCTTCCATACGTCAGAATGGGTCTATAGATGGTTTTGTACACTGTAAGTTTCGTTTTCCTGGTGATTTCTTTTTTCTGTAGCAACGTCTTTCTCAGGCTACGATAGACTTTCTTTGCCTTATTGATTCTGTCGTTCACTTCGTAATCCATGTTTCCTTCTCTGTCCAGTATTATTCCTAGGTATTTATATGTGTTGACTTGTTCTATCTTTTGATCATTTAGCTCAATATTAATTGTCGTATTTTCTTTGCCGACCACTATTACCTTTGTCTAACTTAAATTTATTTTAAGCTTTCTTCTTGTTAGCCCTTCTTCCCATATTTCCAAATTTGTTTGTAGATCTCTTTGTTTTTCCGCGCACACCATTAGGTCATCGGCGAAAGCACAGTTTGACAAATACACCGGCTGTAATTTATAGTGTCCAACATGTACTGGACGTACTCTATTGCTAGCAGCTTTTATAACGTCATCCATAATTAATGTAAATAGTGTTGGGCTCATTATACCACCTTGTCTTAATCCATTATTAATATTAAACATTTGAGATTGCAAGTTATCTTTTCTAATGTAGTTCTTATTATTTTGGTATAGGCTTTGTATACTCTTTCTCAATTTTTGCTTAACATTTCTATCTTGTAGCACCTTCCATACCTGTTTCTGTGATACTCGATCAAATGCGTTTTCTAGATCTAGGAATGCTAGATACAGTTCTGCATTTTTTTATCTGGTTTTTAATCATTTGTTTGATCGTAAATATGTGATTTTGCATACTTCTGCCTTTCCTAAACCCACTCTGCGTCTCTGCCAGTTGTGCTTCTATTACATTTCGTAGTCTTTTCTCCAAAATATGCTCGTACGCTTTGGATACAACACTGAGCAATGTGATACCTCTGTAGTTAGCGCAGTCCCTGTTATCTCCATTTTTAAATATTGGTACAATTATTCCAATTCTCCAATCTTCTGGTATTTGCCCTTCGTTCCATGCCTTATTAAATATGTACGTGATCATTTCTATTCCGCTTTGTCCCAATGCTTTGATCAACTCCGGTTTTATGTTATCATGCCCTGCTGCTCTGCCTCTTTTTATGTGCTTGATCGCTTCTATTACTTCGTTCTCGTGAATATTATCTTCTGCGTCATCATCCTCAGTTTGTGTAGAGGTCGCAGTTTCTATTCTCGAGGTATTTTCGCTATCCCCATTCAGGAGATCGTGAAAATACTCTCCCCATATATCCATTATAGCTTCTTCTTTTATTATTATACTGTTGTCATTTGCTTTCATGTGCCTTGTTGTATATTCTTTCCCGTTCCTCGAGTTCTTCAGTATCTTGTAAAATAATTTTTGATTGGTTTGGCTATCTACTTCCATTTTCCTACCGAATTCTTCCCATGATTTTGCTTTTGCTTTGAGTATCATTTCCTTCACTAGTGCTCTTTGTTGTTTATATTTCGAGTAACTATCTTCTGATCCATTTTGGAGGTGTTGATGCCACAATTTCTTTTTGTTTTTGACTTCTTCCTTAATACTGTCATTCCACCAACTTGTTTGCTTTTGCCTGTTTGCTTGTGGTTGTTATGCCGCATGTTTCCTTGGCTGTAGCTAAGATTATATTTTTAAAACTGCTCCATATTTGTTCTAAATCCATTGTTTTCCATATATTTCTTATTTCTTCTATTCTTCTATCGGTTAATTCCCTATATTTGGTTGCTCTTTCTTCTTCTTGTAACTTATATGATTTAATTACCTCTTTGCTCTTTGTTTGTGCTTTCCGCGCTTTGGATGTTGTTCTTTCTGCATGTATTCTAATTTTTGCCTCTACCAGGTAATGGTCGCTGTAAATTTCTGGTCCTCTCTTAACTTTGACATCCAGTACTTCTGTTCTAAATGGTTAATTTATAAGTACATAATCAGTAATGTATTTTTCATTTCTTGTTTTGATTTCTCTTGTATACTTGTGTCTAGCTTTATGTGTGAAAAATGTATTTGTTATAATTAAATTATTTTCCATACAGAAATATATCATTCTTCTTCCGTTATTATTCTTATGTTCCTCTCCTTGTAGGCCTATAACGTATTCTGTATCATCAGTTCTCTTTCCAACTCGACTATTGAAATTCCCCATTATTATTATTCTGCCATTATCGTTTTCTATTACTTCTGTCAGTTCTTCCCAGAATTCACCCTTCCTTTCTCGTGTTTCAACTTCACTTGGGCCATAAACTATTACTATTGTTGTGATGGTCTTCTCTTCCAGTTGCATTTCGATTTTTAGGAATCTCTGTGACACAAATATCCATCTCGTTATATTTCCTGTATGCTTTTGGTTTATTATACAGCCTACTCCTTCTGCTGCTCTGGCTTCTATGCCGATTCCGCTATATATCATCATGTGTTTATCCATTTGCAATACACCTTGTCCTTTCTTCTTGGTTTCTGTGATAGCCAGTATGTCCAGTTCCGCATTTTCAAATTCCTTTATTAATTCTTGTTCCTTCCCATTCAGACTTCTTATATTCCAAGTTCCAATCTTTATTATATCCTCTTTTTGCCGTTTATTTTCTTCTTTCCTAGATACCCATATCTTACACTTTTCTTTCTTCGTCGTTTTACCGTGTCGTGTATTATTTATGCATATTGTCAGTGACTTTTCTTCTCTGCTATTGTTCATTTCATGCCTATTTACCATTTTGTTATCTTCCATTTCTCTAACTGTTCTCTTTACCGTGTCCGTTGCCATGTCCATTGCTCCATCGTCATTCATTGTTAGTTTTTTGGTGTCACTATTTCAAGCTTTTCTAAATTATTATTCCATCTCCATTCCTTTCCTTCTATGACTAATTTGTTGTACCCAATTTTAACTGTTCTGCCTTCACTTCTCTCCTTTTTCGCCATATTTCTTATTTGCTTTCCTTTTTCTCTTTCTCTTTTTGTTAAGTCATCGTTAATATAAATCGTATCTTTCTTCTTTATTAATTTGTATTTATTTCTCATTATTTTTGCTTTATCCTCTTCTTTCTCCAGTTCTACTAAGCAAGTTATTCTACCTAGTTTATGGACTCCTCTGATCTCCACCTGTACTTCCAATTCTTCCTGAATCACTCTCTTCATCTAGTCTTTTAGTAATATTGGGTTCTCTCTCTCTATTTTTAATCCAGTCACCACTATATTATTCCTTCGTTCCTCTCCTTCCAGCCATTCTATTTTATCGCATACTTCTTTAAACTTTCGTTTAATTCCGTCATTTTCTTCTTTAATTTCTTGGTTTTCCCTTTTTAGTACCTTATTTTCCTCTCGTATTTTTCTTATTTCTTCTTTAATTTTTCCTTGATCATCTTTTATTTGGGTTTGTTCTGTTTTCATTTCCTTAACCATTTCTATTAGAAGATCTAATTTTTCTTCATTTCTTTTACTTGTTTTCATTGGTGATTTGGAGTTTTTCTGGCTTTCATAACTGCTTTTCCCTTCTCTGAGTGTTTTCCTGCTTCCCTCATCCGTCAAATAATCGTCACTGTCCGTTTTCCTCATCCTAGTAATTATTTCTTATGAGCGACTCTTCTATTGACGTGCCGACACTGATAACTGTCTTGCTCGAGTGATGTAATTTGGGTTGCCGGACGGCGTCAGATATCGCCCGCAAGTCAACTTTTCGGACGAGCTTTATCTACCAACCGTTGCCAAATCGTCTTTAAACTATTAAATTATTTATCTCAGACGTTTCTGCTTTCACCTACAATTTCACTGTTTCCCCTCGCTTCACTTTCCACTTTAATACGTTTTCTGTATTCTTATACGCCAGTTATGGCCCGTAATTCGAACTTAATAACGTGTCGTTCAGAACACCGTGTTTACCAGCATAGTGGCGCACATCTGGTGCGTTCTTCTTTATATCAATGATTTAATAAATTTTTTTGACTAGCCACCGAATTTCTTAAACTACTTTGTTTCAATTGTCGACTTTCAGTGTGACTCGAACTGGGAAAGTTTGTTAGCTCAACTGGTTTAATAGCCGACATAAAAGATGTGCGATTACTTCGGGAACTAACTTTTTCTTTCAATTGTACCTTTACGATTCCATTTTATTACTATTCTTGAAACAGTACCTTTACCAATTCCAAACTCTTCTGCAACTTGCCTTCTCGACTATCCCTTTGCAATTCTTTTCTTATTTTAATTCTGCCCGACAATGTGCTACATATGTCGCATTTTGAATAGCATGATAGTGTGATGACAGTACACCCAATAATGACATTTCGACGGTGACTGCACATAGTTAAAATACCGGCATTTTGGTATTAAGATATGGCTCGTTTTCCCTGCTCGCCACTGTACAATATAACACGTGTATTAGGAGACTGAATGTGAATAAAGCGTAACGAGAAAATGGCGTCTTTTAACGTCTTAGATGTTAGCGGGCTTATATCGAAGACTGTGTGCGTTGAATCCAACAAAAAGTCGTCGTCAAAAGCAGCAGAAGGTTCAGGCCAAATATTCATCTCAATAGGTGTTCTACTCGCAACTTGCACGAAATTCCCAAAGCTACACAATGTATAAAGCGGACATACATTTTTACACACAGACCTTTCGAAATATCAAACGGAAGTGTCACACAAAGACGCTATCACCTTGTCCTCATTCATCGAAAATCCCAATACGAACGCTCACTGCGCTAAGTACATACCACGACTAGAGTCTAAAAATAGAATGAAAATTCCAATTTAATTTTTTTTGATAACACGTAAATGTTTCTCTAATTACTATATTTTTTTTTGGTCAGTCGAAAAAATATTAGTTAATTGTACTTGATTTCAGATTGTGGTTCACAAACAGAAAAGAGTAAATATCCATGGATAGTAGGTATTTATAACTCGGAAGAAGAACTTATATGTACAGGGACAATTATATCCACTTATCATGTTGTAACAGGTACGTTAAGATGAATAGAAAATATTTCGTTTTATATTTTATGCTTCATATGTAATAATATGTAATTCTACACATTAATTTCCTATTTAAATTTTAGGGCAGGTCCTATGTTTTCTCACTTTCAATGTGGCAATTTCACTTTGGGTGTTACGAGTATATTACTAATTTTAGGTACAATGTTAGTCATTTCAGAAAACTACTAATAAGAAAAGACAAAAATGAAGTAAAGTAATGGCATTACCAATCTAGATATTTATTTTTCCACATAATCTCTATTTACTGTAACACATTTCTCAAAAAAAAAACAAAAAAACTACATAAAACATATTTTTACACTCTTGCTAACAAGTTCTTGACTGTAGGGGATTATAACACCAAGCACACTCGGTGGGGCGCAAGATTAGTGATAAGTAAAGGCCTTGTACTATTAAAATGTATTGAAACTAAAACTTATTTAGTGGTAAACCAACATATTGGCCCGCGAATATAAATAAAACACCTGACTTGATTGACTTTTGTGTAACTAGGGCAATACCAACGAGAAATGTACTAGTTGTTGAAATCTTGGATCTGTCATCTCAGGAGTCATGGTAACTCTAAGCACTAAATTACTAGATAAACCTAAATCAGCATGCCTCACTACCAACAGAACTGATTGGTCTAAATTCAAAGATATAATTCATGAACGCCTGAATATGGATATTCTTTTGAAATCAGAGGAACGTGTCGACTTAGCTGTCGAAAATTTAACACAAACGATACAGACCGCTGCCTGGCTGTCGACAGTACAGGCTCTACAAACTTCTAGCACACAACAATATTGCTCTTATGAAATTGTAGAGGCAGTACGTGAAAAAAGGAGTTTGAGAAGAATATGGATGAACACCAGAACCCTCAAAGATAAAGCTAAACTTAACAAGGCAACAAAAAACCAGAAAGGGATACTGTTGAACGAGAGAAATCACAATATGCAGAAATACTTGGAAAACTTAACACCCACCGAAGCAACAGAATATCGCCACAAGAAGATTAAAAAATCCGCCTATTGAAATAATACGCCCAATGAGGGAACCTGACAGAAGCTAAGCTAGGGATGACAAGGAAAAAGCTTTCACCTTTGCGAATACCTTACAAAAGTCTTGCAACCACGCTCATTGTGTTTGTCTCCGGAAACAAGTCTTTCTTGACGCACCTGACCAAATGTCGCCACCAATAAAACCTATGAAAATGAGAGAAACCTAGGAATTAATTTTGAAGAACGTTAATTTAAAGAAAATACCCGGATATGACCTTATAACCGGTAAGATTCTAAAAGACTTGAGGTAGCAACAAAGTATATTACATATATATGTAATGCTATTGTAAGAAATGGACACTATCCGTCGCAATGGAAGGTTGCCCAAATTGTTTTAATTTATAAGCTTCGCAAATCTGTGGAAGAACTGATATCATACCACCCGATTAGCTTATGCATACCTTGTCAAAGATATTCGAGAAATTACTCTTGGAAAAACTGAAGCCTTTAATTGATAAACTCGCAATAATCCTTGATCATCAATTTTGGTTTAGACTATTGAGCAAGTACATCGCTTGATGGAAATCATACGCAGAACATATGAAAGGAAAGAGTATTGATCGGCAGCTTTCTTAGATATTTCTCAGGCTTTTGATAGAGTCTCACATAGCGGGTTATTGTTCAAACTAAAATCTAAATTACCGCACTTTTACTAGATATCAAATTATGAAAAGCTATCTTACCGATATATATTTTCTGGTCAAGTACCAGGATGAACTGACAACATTGAACCGAATACAAGCTGGAGTACCCCAAGGTGGTGTTATGGGCCCTATCCTTTATCAAATTTGTACTGGCGATATACCAACATCGAATACTACAACTACTTCGACATATGCTGATGATATAGCATTATTAGCGACAAGTGATCCTACAGTGGCATCGCCATTATCTTTAAAAATCATTAAATAACCTCCAGAAGTAGCAAAGGAAGTAGAAATTAAAAACCATTGAACTAAAATCAATGCATGTAATATATTCATTACGTCGAGATACTTACCCTACTGTTTCGTTAAACAGTGTTCAGATACCCCAGAATGAAAGCGCCAAATATCTCGGAATTTATTTGAATAGACGGCTAACGTGGACTAAGCATATCTTCTTGAAGACTAGGACTGACATTCTCTAAACTACAGTGGCTCATTGGCCAGCGAGCTTCATTATCTCTGGAAAACAAACTTATTGTGTACAAGGTGATTTTGAAGTCAGCGTGGACCTATGGCGTTCAACTGTGGGAAAACGCGAGTGTCTCTAATTTGGAAATATCTCTACGATTTTAATCTAAAGTACTGAGATCAATTACAAAGGCACCCTTGTTTGTAACAAATGCCACGCTACATCATGATCTTCACATGCGGACGGTGCACGAGAAAGTAAAACATGTAAGTATAAAGTATCTCACACGCCTTGAAGCACATCCAAATCTTTTGACATTGAACCTTTTGGATAATACTGAACAAACATGCCGTCTAAATCGTGTCACGCCTTTAGATATAGTTAATTGACTTATATTTATAATAGTGAATTGTTTTCGCTTATTTTTATTCGTTAGTACCTTGCTGTATGTTTATAACTCATGTTCTTTTGTATATAATTAGTTTCATTTAATACCACCTGGGTAGATTATGAAATTTTCATGGATTCATTAAAAAAAAAGGATCGTAGTAATAATTATTTCGTCTTCATTGTTTCGTTGCTGCAATGTAGTTTGGCGTTGTCGTGGTGCAAGAAAGAATTCATTCTTTCCTTAAAGACGGAAAGAACGATTCCTTTAGTGATCGTCAAATTTTGCAGTATCTTATTAAATTAATCGATAATCCCTTCGGCAGATATTCGGTATGAATAACTCCTTTTGCATCCCAGAAAGTCGTGAGCGTGACTTTCTGTGCTGATGGAACTCTTTCGAATTTTTGTACTCGTGAAGAATCGGCACGACGATATTCCATTTACTGTCGCTTATTTTTTGGATCACAATGATAAACCTAAGATTCGTTCACGGTGGTGATGTTCAAGACAAGATCATTTCTTTCACGTTGACACTGGTTAAGAAGTTCTTGACAAATTTACACATGTTTTTTCCTTAGGTTCTTTCATGACATCTGTCAAATGTCGCGGAACCAATCGGCAGAAAATTTTTCTGTAATTCACCGTCTGGACAATGTATCGGACACTTTCTTGAGTAATGCCTAATTGTAGAGCAATTTGTTTTTGCGTAATCCGGCGATTTTCTTAAATCAGTGCATTCACTTGTCTTTGATTCTTCTCATGCGCCACTGATTAAACTAGAAAACGTACAAGAGAAAGAACAACAATCTGTTCAACGAATAATAAAATCTCTAAAGTATGGGTTTGAATAGATATTTAATGGATAACTGAAGCAGGTATCAGGAATTACATCCCGGAAGAATACCACACAATATCACGCAAAGATCGCCAGGAGAAAATACTTGAGAATGGCAGCAGAGAAATTGCCGAAAGGTCGTTAAGAAAATACCCTCCTATAGGGCTTAATGGCATCTACATTGCGCAACTTCCGAAAGAAACAGCTACATATAGACAGGTTTTCTGGTACTCAGTTTAAAATGATTTACATCATTGCTGTTCTCCAGATTGAAGGAAACGCTTTTTCTGAATGACAAACTAAATACAATTTAATTAATTTAATATTAAGCTTAAATCCAAATTAGATATTCCGAATAAGTTCATTTGTTGCAGCTGCTCATTGTTTTAAATCTGATTACACCAATCAGATAATGAATCCTTTAGACTATACTATAGTTGCTGGTAAGCATTACGTAAATCTACACAGGAACCAAGATTCCACGCAAAAGAGAAAGGTATGTTATTCTTTGCATTTATTCTGAATGCACATTAACGAAATAAAGCTCTAATTGATTTTATTCTGGGTTCTAGCGTTTCGTTTGTGCAAATGCTAATATATATTTTGCGTTGTAAATGGTGTTTTGTTATTAACCGATGTAAACACGTGTTTTGGTATTTTATTTTAAAGTTAGCTAAATTTAAAATGGAAACTATTGATTGTTTTTATTACGAACTGATTTGAAATGCATTTTAGATTGACGTGTCCACGGTTCACGATAAATTTCTAGAAGCTCCTGTTTATCGCAGAAATGATATAGTACTTCTTGAGATTGATAAAGAGTTTGAAATAAATGATGATGTGAGACCAGCTTGTATAGACTGGGATTCTTTTTATGAAGAATGGGATTTCAAAGATGGTAACGAAGGGATTGTAAGTAACGACTTTTATGATATATTATAATAAAATTTCTTAATCTATTCTGAGATTTCCCCATTATGCTTTTCTAAAATCACGTATGCCTTGGCAACGTGTGTGCCAATTTACAAAACATTTTTAACATTATTAATTTTATTATCTGTCACTTCTCGAACTTAACTTTCGTGGACGGGTTCCCGTTAAACCTATAAGTCAGTCGACCAGAGTACCATGGATCTAGTTCGAGTGAAGACGACGTGGGTTTCTTGACGAAACGTTGTTAACTTGGCTGATCTATATTTAAAAAGAGCACCACTGCGATTTGAATAATTCTGATGGGGGATTTCAATGCAAAGTTTGAACTGATAATAAAGGTATATAAAATGTAATGGGAAGTGAAATAGGAGAGAGAAATGAAAATAGGGAACTTTCTATAGAAGTATGTGGTATGTATGGACTAAAAATATGAGGCAAGTTATTTAAACACAGAAACTGTCATAAGATTACATGGACCTCGCCAGACGACAAAACAGAAAATTGCTTAATTAAGAAGCACGTTTCGTATGCAAAAACGGAAACATGTTACCACAAATGAAACCAGATATAGTGATACTACCATGCTATTAAGTAAAAGTATAGACTATACGAGATCAACCCAATCTATATGGAATCAATGTAGTAAGGCATTTACAGAACTACGGGTACGGAAATAATAGAAATCAGGAAAAATTGCAAGAAAGACTGGATGAGTGAAATAATGTGGAAAAAAATTGCTAAAGTACTTAGTGCTTAGTAAAAGTATAGACTATACGAGATCAACCCAATCTATATGGAATCAATGTAGTAAGGCATTTACAGAACTACGGGTACGGAAATAATAGAAATCAGGAAAAATTGCAAGAAAGACTGGATGAGTGAAATAATGTGGAAAAAAATTGCTGAGAGACGTGAATTAAAGAGGCAAACACTAAACATACAAGACGAAACAAAGAAAAAAGAAATGCAAAGAAAATATAAAAATCTAGCCAAGGAAATTAAAAAATGCATTCAAAAAGATGAAAGACGTTACATAGAAAATATAGCGAATGAGGCACAAAGAGCTTCCGAAATAGGTGATAATAAATAACTTTATAACAGTATAAGAAAATTAAGTGGATATAAGAAAATAAATAGTATTATAAGAAGTAAGGATGGAAAAATGCTAACAACGATAAAACAGCTAGTAAAATGGGTTGAACACTTGAACATAAATAGAGGTGGAATAGGGAAAATAGAGGAAAAGAATAATGTGACAGAACTAGAAATCAATGTAGAGCCCCCTACTATAGCCGAAATAGAAAGAGTAATAGCTGATTTAAAAACTGGAAAGGCTCCGGGTACAGACATAATTAATGCTGAATTGCTAAAAGCTGATCGGAAGATTACGGCACAAATACTACACCCATTATTTAGACAAATTTGGGAAAGAGAAGAAATGCCTGATGATTTGAAAACAAGACTAATAGCTAAAATTCACAGAAAAGACGATAAAAGAAGATGGGAAAACTGAAGAGGCATAATGCTCTCGAGTACTGTCTGCAAACTGTTTAATAAAATAATATTAAATAGAATAATAACCTGTATAGACAAGAAGTTACGGAGAGAACAACATGGTTTTAGGAAAAGAAGATCATGCATAGATATGATAAATACTTAGCGAAGAATCCTTGGAA
The DNA here is from genome assembly GCA_935421215.2 of Melolontha melolontha. Classification (NCBI taxonomy): domain Eukaryota; kingdom Metazoa; phylum Arthropoda; class Insecta; order Coleoptera; family Scarabaeidae; genus Melolontha; species Melolontha melolontha. Next base: position 44,017,601 of record OW285240.1, on the reverse strand, counting down.
TATCAATCACCATTGTATTTAATATTTGTAGATTATGAAAAAGAGTTTGGCTCATTGGACAGAGACTGTATGTGGATAAAACTTAAAAATATAGGAACGCCTAAGAAAATGATCAACCTAATGAAGGAAGGATATAATGAATATAAGTGCAAAATATTACACGAGGGGAGAGTGTCGGATGAGCTTCAGTTGAGGACAGAGGTTAAACAAGGTTGTATTCTTTCACCATTGCTATGTTTAACAGTGTTGGATACAATTATGAACAGAGTGATTGAAAAAGGGAACAGAGGTATAAAATTAAATCTGAGGGAGAGAATTGGATTTTGCTGACGATATTTGTTTACTTTCTCATAGTGCAACGCATATGCAGGAGAAAATTGATGTTTTAGTAAAAGAATCTAGTAAAGCAGGTTTAAAGATTAACAGAAACAAAACGAAAATGATAAGCATCAATACTTAAAATAGAAAAGACATGGAATTGATGGGAGAAAAAATAGAGCGAGTAGATCAATTTTTATACCTGGGGAGTGTGATGGCCGAATACCACGGCGTAACGAAAGACATCAATTCAAGGATATCGAAGGCTCGTGGTGCATTTATAGGGATGATGAATGTTTGGAAATCGGGTAACATCACTAACAGGACCAAAATTAAAATTTTTAATGCCACAGTTAAACCCATGTTACTGTACGGTTCTGAGTCATGGGCACTAACTAATGCAAACAAGCAAAAACTACAAAGCTTTATAAATTGATGTATTCGGAATATTCTAAAAATATGGTGGCCCGTCCGAATTACAAATGAAGAAACGTAGGAAACATGCAAGATCATGTTCAGACATGTCCACTCAATGTTCGACAGTATAATATTTTTAGTAGTATCTTTCTTATATAAAAAGTAACTAATTTTGTAAATTTAATGTTTTTTTTGATAGAGCTATTTAAAAAAATAACTTAAAATCTGACGTGGTGGAGAAAATTTTAAATCAGATTCAGAATCAGCATGACAAAAGGCATAAACTGCACGTATTAGTGTATAAGAAAACCAAACTGCGTTGACCAGTGTAATCAGTAACATCTTTTATACTTTTATCTTATAAGGTTGTAGGATGGGAGTTTGACAAGAGTGAAGTCGTTCCATGCAAAAATTTAGATGGTCCTAATGCTCAATTTTGGCATAGAATTACATGTCAGAAAAACTTGCCTCGTGATTTTGTATATCAACAATTTGGAGAGGACAAATTTTGTGCTGAACTTATTGGCAATGGTACGTAATCAAATATAGTTTTTTATAGTCTTGAATAAAATAGGGTTGAACAAAAATGTGAAAATATTCAATTTTTTAAACATTTATTCTAGGTGTCGAGGAATCACTTGCTATATATTGTTCTCTGCAAATTTACGCCATTCTTTTTTACTGCCTGCTAAAATTTCCGCTGTTAACCACGATTTTGCCCGGTCCTTTAAGATTTCTGTCACGTCTTTCTACCGCGTCCCCTTAGATTTTTACTCCGTTCCCATACCATTTTCACTAGTCTTGCGTTATCTATTCTTTCTAGATATCTCATCAATTTTAATATCTTTTCTGCGATTTTAAGTTTTGTTTAACAGGTTTGTTTGTCATATACATTTATATACAGATATTAATTTCACGACGATTACTGCTTGAATGAATCATCCTTCCTTTTGAGCGTTTATATGGTCCTCGGGTTAATAATAATAATAATAATAATATATTTATTTGTTCAAAATTATACAAGTGTATAGAACTCGTCAAGTATATGTATACAAGTATACAAGTACATGTAAATATATAAAAACAAAATAAAACGTGACACAGACACCACATTAAAAATTTTTTGAATACAATTCATCCAAAGAATAAAAAGATTGTATATATAAAAAATTTTCTAATGTTTTCTTGGAGCACTTTTCCCTGCTCAAGTCCTTAATGTACTTTGGGATATGATTATAAATATTTAAGACCCGACTAGTTGCGTTCTTTTGCACCCTGGTCAGAGTTGTTTGTGGCACCGCAAAATAGACACTTTCCGTCCCGCGAGTACTGTACTTATGATTTAAGACATACCTGCCAAACGCACTGCTCATACCCCTTCTCGCACACAAAGTACACTCCAGAATGTAGAGACCGGTAAGCGTATGTATGTTTCTTGTTCTAAATATTTCTCACCACGAGTCAGTAAGTCCAATTTAAAAACTGCACGAAGACATTTCTTCTGCAGAATAAAAAGTCTTCCCACATCCACACCGTTCCCCCAGAAGACCATACCATACCGCAACCGCGATTCTACGTAAGCTCGATACGCACACAAACTGGCTTCACTGTTTACTGAGCTGGCCATAACCCTCAGCGCATAGTGAAATGGAGAAATCCTCCGAAATAAATAGTGTATATGGACTTCCAATTCAGTTGTGAATCGACCCTTATGCCGAGAAATATTACTTCGGACGACGAGGCTAGTACACCGTCTCCAAAGTTCACAACAAGATCCTCCCGCTGAGAAACAGCGAAATGGATGATTTGGGTCTTGCCCATATTCAATTTAAGTGCGTTCTCTCTGAACCATGCGCTCACAGAGGACAATGCCTGTGCAATGGTTTCCCTCAAGACGTTTGTTTCCGTTAATCTTATTGCCAATGAAACATCATCCGCAAATAAGGCCATAGGATAATTAAATACTAGTGGTAACCCAGCGAAACAGCGAAATGGATGATTTGGGTCTTGCCCATATTCAATTTAAGTTCGTTCGCTCTGAACCATGCGCTCACAGAGGACAATGCCTGTGCAATGGTTTCCCTCAAGACGTTTGTTTCCGTTGATCTTATTGCCAATGAAACATCATCCGCAAATACGGCCATGGGATAATTAAATACTAGTGGTAACCCATTTATGTAAATTAAAAATAAAAGAGGCCCCAGCACGGATCCCTGTGGTACGCCCCTGGTAACAGTGAGCCAGCCAGACCCAATTCTGGTTCCCTCCCTATTCACTGCCACGATACTTTGTCTTCTGTTTTCTAGAGAGGATTTAATAAAGCCCCAACAATTTCCCGTAAATCCCAAGTTCTCCAATCTCTCCAAAAGGATTTTGTGATTAACGCTATCAAAAGCCTTGGACAAGTCCATAAAAATTCCTGCTACTTGATCTTTGTTCGACCAGGCATCAAGTATTTCACAAATGACCTGAAATACGGCTGAACATGTTGATTTTCCTGTTTGATAACCATTCTGTTTATCTGTGATAAGTTTATATTTGTCAAGAAACCCATTCATTCTTCTATATATCAGTTTTTCAAACACTTTGGCCACATTCGAAATTAGTGCTATAGGTCAATAATTTGTGATGTCATGAACATCTCCTTTCTTGTACACCGGACACACAACAGCCGTCTTCAAAGCATCTGGCAAGGTGGACGTCTCGAAACATCTATTGACAATATGACACAGTGGGTCAGCCAGATGCTCTGCGACGGTCTTAAGTACGGGAAGGCATATTTCGTCCTGCCCCGCAGACATGGTGTTCTTCAGTTCCATTATGGTGTTGAAGACCTCTGACGGTGTCGTCGGTTCCATAAAACACATCTCCTTACAGGACATTTCTTCAAAATGTGCTGGCTGTCCATCATCAATATTAGCAACTATACCCAGGAAATATCTGTTGGTATAGTCCAAGAGCTCTTTTTGGTCTGTTATTCCAGCAACTTTAACAGTAGCCAGAAAATTCCGTTGCTCCTTCTTTCTCCCTGCCATGTTATTCACCAATGCCCATGTTGCCTTACTTTTATTATCCGATAACAGAATGTAATTGGAATTATATGTCGTTTTAGTCGTCTTAATTTCGCTTTTTACATAATCTGCGTAATTTTTATAGAGTTCTTTAGGTAACCTGTTTTCGATATAACCCTCGTATAATTGCCTTTTAATTCCACACTTTTTCCTGAGTTTGTCAGTTAGCCATGGATTCGTTTTTATTCTTGTTTGTTGGAATGTAGATGGGCAGATTTCGTTGACAATATCCAAAAGTGCACTATATACACTTTCGTAGCAATCTTCTAAGTTTTCTATCGTTAAGTAATAATCCAATTACGCTACTAACTTTTTCCGCAATTAAATTTAACTTATATCCTGTTTTGTATTAATCTCTAATGAGAAATATTTTCATCTCTAGAGTAACAAAATATCAGTTTCATGTAGAGTAGCCGGTGGAAAAATCATCATTTTCATAAGCATAAGTAGAAAAAATATATTATGCGTGTGTGTGGTATTCACTATAATACAAAATTTACTTTAATTATCAAAATTTTCTCATAGCTTGTTGATTGTATTTGTGTAGTTAAGTTTTCTTAAATTTTTCTACTTTGATAGGCTTTATTTTTCTGTATGTGTAGACATGGATATACGCGAGGTATACTTATTTCGCTCTGGTAAGACTTCTTCGTACAGACACGTGTTTCGAATTCATCTTAGTTCTTGTCAGTTTACGATGAGAAGACGCGCGCCAAATGCTTACGTCACTATTAATATATGCACAATCTTGTACATCACATGTTATGAGAAAGCATCTTAGGATATCTGAAGGCCAAGAGAGGTACGCCGGCAACGAATTCCATAGGTAGCTAAGATATAAAGAGATACGTTTAAATGTGTAACCCACTCTTCGTAGCCAAGATGGCAATTTCTCATTATGCTTTTTTAAAATCATATATGCCTTGGTAACGTGTGTGCTAATTTACAAAACATTAGCAAAACTATTAACTTTATTATCTGTCAGTTTGTCTTGTTGTGCATGCATTTAACGAGGGCGATTCGTAAAGTAAGTTCCGTTTCCGCCTAGTGAGCAGAGGAGTGGAGATATCGGCGCGATCGCAGCGCTGCGGTGTAGTCTGCTTCAGTGTAAGTTTGGCACTGTTAGTGAGAGAATCGTTCGGACATTCTTTCGTGATATTTTGATCGTTTGAACTGGCCGGTGCAATTGAAAATCCTACCGACTGTGAATTGCGTGCTGTTATCCGATTTCAGTGTGCAAAGAACAAGGCTGCTGAGATTTATCGTAAACTTTGTTCTGTATCTGGTGAAAATGTAATGAGTGACAATATGGTTAGAAGATGGTGCCGTATTTTTTGAGAAGGATGATCTAATGTCCAATGAACTAAGTGTTGTGCTGAACGAACTTCGAAATTCGTGAAAATTGGCGATTCACAATCACAGAATTGAGTTCTTTTTACCTCAAATTTCACGTACAGTTTTGTATGAGATTGTTACTGAACATTTAAGTTACCATGTTCACGATGGATGCCAAAACTTACCGAAGACCATGAAACTAAGATAATGGAATCGGCATTTACTTTTCTGACATGTTACAATGTTGAAGTTGAAGACTTTTGCAGGCATATCGTAACAGGTGATGAGACTTTGGTCGTCTATGTCAACGTTGAGATCAACACAGTCAATGCAGTGGTGTGGCACTAACTCGCCGACGAGGAAGCCTTTGAAGTGTTGTCAAATTTTTTCTACGAGAAAAGTCATGGTCACTGTATTTTTGGACAAGAGAGGCTCCTTCTTATAGACTTTATGGAACGAGGGACTACAATAAACACTTTAGGATAGTGTTACAACATGGCTTAATTCACAGGCGGCAGAGTTCTATGGAGAGACCATTAGAAAGTTATTACAAATGTCTCAATCGTAATAGCAACTATGTAGAAAAATGGCTGAAAGTAGTAGTTTTAAATTGTATATAATAAAAACCTATTATTCTTGTAATAATGTGACTTCATTAATTAGTGAGAAACACTAGTAGTATGATAGTTCGAACACATAAATATAAATTTAATCCTTTTACATTCACGCAATGTATTTATTATAATAAATAATTATTTTCAGGCGATTCCACTTGTGGTAATAAAGATTTAGGAACAGGAATATTTTTCAAATCTAACCAGAGAAGGTACTTCTTAAGAGGCATTACCAGTCTAGTCGATCCCAAAAATAATTATGTTTTGTACACGAAAGTATCAAATTATATCGGTTGGTTAGCGAAACAAGTGACTAAAAATTTTAAATTCCATTTCCCTGGCATTAATGAATTTAAAATTACGTACACTGATAATGGTTGTGTTTTACCAGATCATATTCAATATGGCAAATTTAGTTTAACAACAGGAAGTACTTATACAAAAGGCAAATGGGTTCCTCCGACGACTACTATCCTTTTATTCTGCAATGGCAAAAAAAGTGATGATTCAGTGCAATCTTTCCGTTGCGTGTATAACGAATGGCGTCCCTCTGTTAACAAAGCCGCGTGTAGAAAACCAGGTAATTAGTTTTATTCTAAACTAGTTTAATAATGGTTAGTGCATTGCCAGCAACATTTTCAAACCAATTTACTAGTAAAATGTTGTTTTTGTAAAGGGAATATTATGTAGCACCTCTTTCCCTATTATAACTTTTTCCAGCTTACCTGAAACGAGCAATTGTTATTCACTTGTATTAGAAAGGCAAATGCAATAGATTTAAATAAATTTAGACCTATAAATTTGTTCACAGGTTTTTCAAAAGTGGTTGAAAAAGTCGTTTATGATCGTTTGTATAAATTCTTCATAAGATAATCTTATAAATATTCACCAGTGCCACCAATGACTTTCCTTGAGGTAAAAATATTGAAACGGCATTATATGAGTTTTATTATTAGAGACCGGACACGAGAGGCCATGGCTCACGGGTGTACTATTGAAAATTTGTATTCTTTAGAGTTTTTAATTTTATTTATATAATTGGAAGTCAAACGGGTAGTAATCTATAAAATACGAAATACATTTTAATTTGTTTATTTTGTAGTTCAAGTTGAGTAAAGGAGTATTAATATTAACTAGCAATACCTTCTCAAGGTCATCTTCGGTAAAATTTGTTCTGTTTGAATGAAATACATCCTTGTAGATATAAAACGTCCTTTCTACATCGCAACTGTTTATGGTGCATACTGAAAACGTTCTTTTATTTCAGCGTATTTAGCAGTTAGATTTTGAGGCATTGTTCCCACACACAATTGCTGCAATGTTATTAAATCTGGATTTCTATTAAAAACTGCGTCTAACTCTTGCCGAAAGCCACATCCGAAGTCACTTGGAGTATTTTTAAAATTATTAATAGCCACATCCAATGTGGTTAATCCATCATTTAATTTGAGATTTTGATTTTCAAAATAAGTGATTAGTTTTGGCAAATTTCCAAAGTGTTCTTGAAGAAAGTACAACTGATTTTTTAAATTTGGAATTTGTATTAGTTCCTTGCATTTACAAATACTTCGAAACCTGTAACGAAATTTTGTAAACTATCGAAATTCTCTGCACAAAAACTAGTAGCTTCCAACCATGTTCCATATCTAGTTATTTCTTTTCCTCGTCATTGTCTCATGATGCCATTCTCGATGTTGTTCCATATCATATCTGAAAAAGTAACTTAAACAGTGTTCTAGATCTAAATAAATGAAAATTAAAAATATATCCGCAAGTTATTGAAAATTAATGAAATTCACTGGACACTCACGTATTTATGTAATTAACAATTACAACAACAAAACAACGAAAAAAAGAAACTAACTCACCATACTTTATTTATCTTACGAAATATAAACAAATAAATAAAACAAATTATAAAAACTCCTCTCGCTTCTATCTACGCCCATGAAGAAAGAAATTTAACTGACATGTTGAAGAAAATGCTGTCGCAACTCAATGACAAAAACACATGTGCGGTTAACCAAATATAGTGCTATTCAATAACTGCGTGTTGTACTGCGATGTTATAGACTATTTATATGGTCCATCGTAATTTTGGGGTCTCTCTTTATTATTCACGCCCTTGAAATTAAATGTATTCCTTGCGGCGTTTTTTTTTATATGTCAATGGCTTTTGGCAGTATAGATCATTCCAAATTAATTTGAAAACTCAAGCTAAGAGATTCGAGGCACAATTTTAGAGGGATTTTATCTTACTTGTACTGTAGGCAACAAATTGTAAAGATCGCTCTAACGGCACTTGTGCATACTCAAGGAAACTGTAATAAATTGCGGTGTGCCACAGGGCAGTATTTTAGGATCACTTTTGTTTGTGTTTTATTTTAACGACGTCTATCCCACCCAAGGTTCTTTGAACGAAAATAACTCCTCAACAGTGAACTATGCTGAATGAATCATCAGCGTAATGATATCATCAGTGATGATACATCTTTTATGGTGGTGTTATATTTGGGACTATCGTTGGTGTTGGTTCTAGATACATCTCAGTCTTGAACAATGGCCAAATATTAACAACTTAAGTATTTATCATAATAAAACAAATGTAATGTTATTTGTTGATGGCCTTGCTGTTTTATTCGTATTTTGGCAACTTAGTTGTTAAAATACAATTTCTGAATTAAAGCTACATTCTGCCAAGGATTATTTTCAATTACTTTTTTTAATGGCAGTAATTGAAAAATTAATAGATTAATGACGAAATGTACAATCGGTTTAGCATGTATTTGATGAAGTAGTTGACGAAGATACATATTTGGAAGTAAAACTCTGAGACAATAATAGACGAATACTGCATGGCACTATCAATCATTACACCTCTAAAATCTGCACTTGAAATAACATTCTATGTTTTCAATATTTAAGGCAATTGTCCTTCCATTAAATCATCTAAATCTGAAGAAGTATTTTGTAAATTGAATGGTCGCACAGTCAGCTGTGAGGATGTAGAATCTAATACTACGGCTGTAGTACGATGTCAACCTTTCTTCGCGTTTCCTGGTCACCGACCTATTTACAAATGTCTAGGTGGAGATTGGGATCAGAACTTTACACCATGTACTCCGGGTGAGATAAATATAGATACGTAGATTTAGTGCATTGATTCTCATATAACCAGATTTATCGTGTCCATTAGAAAAAGGTTTTACGTGACACGATTAAAATTTGAAATTTTTTAGTATGTTTGCGCTAAATATTAACTCTATTTCAACAAGTAAACTAGTCTAATTTATATATTTTATTTGTGATTGTAGAATGTGGTTCAAAACGTGTAGGTGCAACAACTTTGGCTATAGGGGGTACGGAAACAATTAAAAATGAATATCCGTGGATTGTTGGAATATATAGTTTAATGAGAAATCAAATTTGTGCCGGAACCATAATTTCCAGAAATTTTGTGCTCTCAGGTACTGTAGCTTTTTAAGAATATATTTCATTATTATATCCCATATCATACATTTTAACAATGTTCAAGAAATCGTAGCTAATTAAAACAATCAAACGAAATAGCATTTAAATAAATTATATCATGAATTAACATTAGAAAATCTATTAATTGGATAGTTAATTAATTAAAAAAAGTAATTAGTGGAAACTACCAAAGTGAATATATTTATCTATTCATTTGTACATCACAAAAAGTTTAAGAATAGGTCAATTTATACATATAATATACATCTACAAACAATTGCGATAATTATCACAAAATAAAGTAAAATGCTGTACTAAAAATTAAAAAATGAAGCTATACTTAAACAAAGACAAAAAATAAATAAATCAAAAGGAAAAAATGTATAGTCATAAATAAGGATGTAGCATCCTTATATATATAGATCAGCATCAAGTCTTACGCCTAGATAGTTCATTTCATTGGCAGTCTTATGCTGAAAAATTTGCCATTACACCAACAAACTACTGAATAATTAACAAAAGTGAGCCGCATCAGTTGTACGGTCAGATGATGACATAACTCGGGAAATTTCCAAAGTTACCAATTTATAATAAATTCTACCTACTGAAATAATAAATGTTACAATATAATTTAAAACAACACTAATTAGATAATAGTTATGAACTTAAGTATCAAGTTTTATAATAGTAATACTGTTTCTAAAGGAATTTATTGATGAATATCTTGGAAGCGTGAGTTTATAAATAGATAGATAATAAAATTCTGGTACACGAGGGTTTCAATTTGTAAGTGAATATTATGTTTAAATTCTATATCCTACAGTGAATTAAATGTAACATATTATTACAAATAGAAGGGCTCGGCTATTTATAATAATAAAATTATTTGATAGAAAATAAAATAATTACGGATGCTGGTGAAGTTCCTTCAAAGGTCCAGGGCGTGCGTGGTATTGGTTAATTAAAATAAATATACAACAACTTAATACATAAAATAAAACACAGCGGCGTCCTTAAATTTTGTATTTATATTTACATAATAAGAAATTGAAACTCGTATATTTAAAAGCAATTAAAACAAAGTAATATGTACACGTGGAGTGGTGGATAAGTAGATTATAATTAACACAAAAAATACTCTGGAACGAACGTTAAATGGGGTAGTAAATTAAGGGTTAATTAATATGTATATAAAATAACCTCTGTATCGAAGAATACAGAGCTTACCTTTTGATTTGCGGCGATGGTAGCCACGTGGTCTTCGAAAATATACCTTGGTCAAGTATATGCAGAGCGATGTTTTACCGGAGGAATAAGAAATTAGTTAAATTAATATGGATTCGCTTAAAAGAATAATATATATAGAACAATACAGAATTACCTTAGAAGCGAAAGAGGCTGTACAGCGTGGTGAGTTCCATTGTGTGCTTGAACAGCACGATGAGCGATGTGTGTTTTCTCACGAAAGGTTCGCAAGAGAAGAAGGAACTATTAGTTTTCGTCGATAGGAAATGTCTAGAACGGTTGGTTTTATGATGTATCGAAGAGGGGGTCGATATCTTGAATTATAGTGAATTAAACGCGCGACCTGAAGACGTCGTCTGTCAATGTCATAAATATTCTTAGAGTAACCCTTGTGACATAAGCTTCCTAACGATATCAAACACGACACATAAAAGAAGATGTAAATAATATTAAATTAAGAACAATTTAAAATATGGAATTTATCTAGAAGAAATTCGACATTAACGTTAGGGTTCTGAGTCAGGTAGAAAGAAGGGTCGTCGGCGGTTAAGAAGGTGACAAAAGAAATAGAAATATTTTCTCTTAGACACGAATATGTACAGTTGTACAAATGAATTAAAAAATGTCTTAGTTAAATATAATTAAATGATATATTTAAAGACGAAATATATGTATTAATTAAGTGAATTAAACTTCTATACGCTAGGCGTAACAATATATATATATATATGTTACCGTTAAAGTATATAATGCAGTTATTTCATGGAATACCTAGTTATTCCATGAAATAACTGATCGTGTCCGTTAAACTGTGTAATATGTTATTAATTTGACACTTTAACTAGTTATTCTATGAAATAACTAGGTATTCTATAAATTAACTAATGAGAGACAGTTAAAGTGTAAAATAAACAATTTATCTAAAATGAAATTAAACTAATGATCGACAATTATATATATTATATTTTCATTTGTTACAACAAGGTTTACTAAAATGACACTTGGAATTAGAAAGAACATTATTTCTAAAACAAAAACATTTTTTGTTGACACACTGGGTTTTACACGAACATTTTTTAAATCCCTGACCAGTACCTAAACTTTGAGCTGTAGCAACCGACCGGAGCGATATTTCTACATCCGGTACTTCTTCGATTTTAATTAATTTTTGTTCGCAGACACTGAACTGGGATCGGGAATATAATTGTTTTATGCGGCCGTTTCTTGTGCCCAATTGGAAAAATCCATCTTCGGTTATTTTTATGATGATAGCTAAAATAGATTTGGCATCACCTTTTCCTCTGTCAACTTCAGGCACTGGGATACGGACGGTAAACCCCACAGAGGCTTCAGAATGAGATTTATCCGACATTAATTTCATCTTTTTCGCTTGAATTTCTAAACATTTTTTAGACTTTTCTCTTTCTCTTTGAACATTAAAACACAATTTGCAGATTTTCTGCTCAACTTCATCTTCTGAAACATAATCTTCCGAACATGATATATGGACAGGCTCCATACATTTGAAGCAAACTATATCTTCACTGCATTCTTTTAAACAGACAACACATACTTTCGTAATGGGATTATTTAATACTGTTTGTTCAACTACTTTTTCATTATCAGGTTGAGAAGAAACATTCATTGCAGTCAAAGTATTTTGTAATTGATCTTCGTCGACCAAAGAATTAAGTGCTTCCTTCGGAATGGCAGTTGTTGACAGTCCAACTCTAGCTGCGCAACCAAACATAGCCTCGTAGGGGGGCCTTTTAATACCAGAATGGAACGCTCTGTTCTTCATAAACTGGATAAATTTTAACCCGTTACTCCACGAAGTTGACTGGTTGTCTTGCATCCAAGTCGTCAACATATTTTCTATGTCCTGATTGGCTCTCTCAACACTACCTTGGCTTTGGCTATGTCTTGGTTTGCCATGCACGATTTTAAGCTCTGGCCAAGTTACTTTTAAGTCATCAATAAGTTTGTTACAAAATTCTCTTCCATTGTCCGACTGCAATATACATGGGGCTCCAAACAACAGGAATATATCAAGAAACTGTCCTGCAACTTCTTCTGCTCTCTTTGTTTGAAGAGGTCTTAAAACCACGAACTTTGTAAGGTCATCTTGATAAACTAAAATAAATTTATAGTTTCCATCAGGTTGTGATTGAAAATCTATGAGGCCAACCTGACATCTTGAATTCATATGTGAAAAAATCATGGGCTTAACAACAACACCTTTTCTGCCCGCTTTGCGTTTTTGTTCACAAAAATTCAGGAAAATCTTAATATCATTTTGCGTAATATTTTTGTAACGACGATTAAGTTCTTTTATCATTCGGTCTCTACCACCGTGCCCAATAGATAAATGAGTTTCGTACAAAATGTCAAACAAAGAATCACTTGAGCAATAAAACATTACATCTGGTGTTGCATTTGTTACTGGGACTATTAATTTTTCTACTCCTTGAACTTCAAGGACATCGTAATGTTGAAGTAACCAATAATCACATGGCACTTTCTTATCTAATGTTTTAGATTTCTTTACATCAGCTATCAAACTTAATAATTTTTCACGGGTGAGCAAAGCACTGTTCTCTTTCACATCACGCTTATTTAGTAAAGATTCAAACTTTTCTTTCATTACAGCTTTTTTTTCGTTATCACTTAAAGAATTCATTGTTCAAGCCAATTTAAGGTCTTAAAAAAAATTGCACTTTAACGTAAGCAAAATAAATTAACGTAATAACAAATGACTAAATTATAAGACTTAAAAAAATAAATGTATCTCAATACTTGTTACGTGGAAACAGTATTTGACGAACAGCAGCCGGCACTGTACGTGCAAGCAATCAATTAACCGGAATGAACTGGCGCCAACACGCTAAACAAGTTCTCTCTCTATGGCCTGGAATAGTTCATAAATGCAATAGGGGTGGAAGGTAAATGTATTTGTCGTGCGAGATATATGATATAGATTATTTTACACTTTAACGGGCTGCAGATCGTTATTCTATGAAATAACTAGTTAAACCATGAAATACAAGAGAGTTTTACACTTTAACGGACACGATCAGTTATTTCATGGAATAACTAGGTATTCTATGAAATAACGGATTTCATACTTTAACGGTAACATATATATATATATATATATATATATATATATATATATATATATATATATATAGGTATATATGAATCATCAAAATTATTTAACCATAGCACTGACCAATGTCATTGGCGAAAATGAATATTATATAAAAAATTCCTTCGAGTTTAAACAATATATTGATAAAATAAAAATAAATAAAAACGAAAATCTTGTTTCCTTGGACATAAGATCAATATACGCAAACATACCTTCAACACTAGCTAAAAAAAAAATTCAGACAAATGGGATTCCATAACAAAATTCACAGATATACCACTAATAGATTTCCTTGAAGCAATAGAATTAACGCTAACTTTCACATATTTTCTGTTTGATAAGAAATATTATAAACAAATCGAAGGCTTAGCAATGGGAGCACCGATATCGAGTGTGGTAGTCCAATTAGTACTTGAGTACATTGAAGAAAATGTTATTAAAAACCTGAATTTTAAACCAACATTTTTTTAAAAGATATGTCAACGACTGTATAATTATGCTGCCAGAAAAGTAAATAAACAACGTGCAAAATAGTTTCAACAATTTTCACCTTAAATTTTACCATTCAAACAGAAGAAACTAGCTCTATAAATTTCCTAGACTTATCCCTAATAAAAGTAAACAACAACATCCAAACGAAATGGTACACAAAACCTATTTATTCTGGCAGATACATAAACTTTTTTTCAAATCAACCTCTATCCCATAAAAGAAATGTCGTAACAGCTTTTATAAACTTCACAAATCCAATCTTCAGACCAACAATACTAAATAAAGTTAAAACTATTTTAACGAAAAACAATTATCCAGCACAGTTTATACAAAACATTATAAAACACAAAGACTTAACAAGATATATAACAAAACTAAATGTCAAAATATAAATACAACGTCAAATAAACTAACATATATCCCTACACCCTATATAACTGGATTATCCGAAAGACTAAACAATATAATCAAACCATTTAATTTTAAATTAGCACACCAATACGAAAAAAACCTACATATATAATTTCTACACACAAAATTAGAAGACCCAACACCAACCCTTAAACAATCACGTACAGTATATCATATACCCCTGCAAAGACTGTGACAAAGTTTACATAGGCCAAACAAAACAGCTACTCCAAAAAAGATTAAAAGGACACAAATATGCGAAAAATCAAATAGCCTTAAAAAAACATCAAGCAACATTTAAACGCAATTTTGATTTTGATAATACAAAAATACTAACAAAATATAATAACACGAAAATCAGGGATATTTTAGAAATGATATACATACAAAAAAGGGATATTTATCTATACGTTTTTGCCGTATTACGCAGTTGTTATATAATGAAACAGATATGCAAAATACATATCCGTCACTGTAAACATGGACAATGTTTACAGTGACGGATATGTATTTTGCATATCTGTTTCATTATATAAAAAATGATATACATATTAAAAAATAACAACACAATTAATTATCGAAACGAAATAGATGGCCTTTCAAAAGTTTATTACCCACTTAACAAATAATGTACCTGCGTTTGCAATTTCCGAACAGATGTTAAAAAACCACAATGAAACTTTTAAAATAAGTCAAGAGCATAATAAAAAAAAACAATTCACACAAAAGCGCAATAAAACGTTAGGTTCACTTACAGAAAGGAGCACACAAAATATCTCAGTCTGAAACACACATCCAATTAAATAACAACATGAAAAGAAAAAGAAAAAAATTGTTTGAAGTGTATAATTTAAGATTGTTGAGTTCATGGAAAGCATTTATTAATAATAGAACAATTGGTGAGTTTTCATATAAAATATTATTAAAAACGGAATTTCTTGTTCGTTTACAGTTTATATGTACAAACTTGACAAAGACTAATAACACAGGTCTACAAAATTAAACTTTTTGACAAATGTTTTTATTTTGAAAACTGATTTTATATAATTTTGGTAGGCTGATTTCAAAAATTCTATGTATTTATTTGTATCACGTAAGGTTTTTTTGCAAATATTAAATGAAAAAAAACGATATTTCTAAAAAAAATTATTTGTTTATTGAGTAAAAAAGGTGGAATACAAGTTAAAAAAGTGAAAAAAAATACTTTACTCAGTCTTTTTTAAGTGAAATCTTTGTCTTTTTGCCAGAAAGCTGCGTTGTCCGGACATTCGGTTGTATGTTTTTAAGGGCATATCCCGTTTTAACATCCAGCAGTAGTCCGCCATCATTGTTATGCTCCATCTGCCTTGGTATCGTCGTTCCATTTCCTTAATGTCTTGGTGAAACCTCTCTCCCTGTTCTTCGCTAACTGCTCCAAGATTTTCAGGAAAATAGTTCAAGTGTGAAAACAGGAAATGCACTTTCAAACTCATATTACAACCTAGACGATAAAAGTGTTGTAACATATTTTGAACAATATTTTCGTAGTTCTTAGAGTTCCCAAGAAACTTATCAATTACTTCTTTAAATGAAACCCAGGCGTTTTTCTCGACATTGGTCATTGTGTTTTGAAAATCCTTGTCTTTGCATAATGTTCTTATCTGCGGCCCAACAAAAATACCTTCTTTTAACTTGGCATCGGATAAGGCTGGAAATGTCTCGCACAAATATTTAAAACACTGTCCACTTTTGTCTAGGGCTTTAACAAACTGCTTCATCAAGCCAAGTTTGATATGGAGAGGAGACAGTAAAACTTTTTTGGGGTCAACTAAGCTATTTCTTAATACATTTTTGCTCAAGGTGTAAGGCTTGTTCTAGAGGGCCATTCTATTTGAGTCCAATGTCTATCCCTTGCTCGACTATCCCACTCACAAATAAAGCATGGAAATTTTGTATAACCTCCTTGTTGTCCTAGTAGCATGCACAGCACTTTAAGGTCACCACAAAGCATCCACTGATGTTCTTGGTAGTTTATTTTCTTTAAAAGAAGTTCAAAAATTGCATACGTTTCCATTAAATGTACCGAATGGGCAACGGGAACCGAGGCCAGCTCGTTACCATTGTGCAATAAAACGCCTTTTAAACTAC
Source organism: Melolontha melolontha (assembly GCA_935421215.2). Lineage (NCBI taxonomy): Eukaryota > Metazoa > Arthropoda > Insecta > Coleoptera > Scarabaeidae > Melolontha > Melolontha melolontha. Next base: position 44,000,949 of record OW285240.1, on the reverse strand, counting down.
GCTTACTTGAGTCAATAAACTGGCGCCATTCTTCTTTTATATACGGCACATTTCCTAATTTTGAAATTAAGTCAGGAATATTGTTGCAATACACTAGCGGTCCGTCTTGAGTAAAATATTGACATAACTCTTTTTCGCGATCTCGGTAAAAGCTTGATGTGACGCCAGGTGCCAGTAAATGTTTCTCACGAAGTCGGGAGGCTAACAATTCGGATGCATCCTTTGGAAGGTGCAAATCTCTAATTAAATCATTTAGTTCGCTCTGGTTAAACACTTCGGGCTCTCTGAAATCTGGTGTGAAATCTGAGTCATCTGGGTCGCAATTAGATTCCTCTGATTCTGACAATATGACGTTTTCTAGTGCTTTTGGGGCGGTAGGTATCAGTACATCTGGTCCATGTGGAACTGGTCGAATAGCAGAGTCAAGATTGGGATACACAATTTGCTTCTTATTTTTTCTGTTGAATCCTTGAACATTACACGAACAAAAATAACAATCATCACTGTGATTTCTAGGCTCTCGCCATACCATAGGAACACCAAAGCTTAAACATTTCTTCGTACCTTTTTGCCAGTTTCTTAATGCTTCAACGCAAACGGAACAAACAGTATGACGAACCCAGGACTTGTCTTGGTTGCCAATTTTTACACCAAAATAAGCGTGATATACATTTTTCACAAACGAAGTTATAGTTTGCCTCTGCTTTACTACGATATAACTACCACAGATATAACAAAAGTTATTCGGATTGTTCACACAATGTCTTCTTTCCATATTTATACGTTTTAGAACACTTAAAATACGCAACAACGAAGACAACAAGCGCGCGGACACAGTAGCACGACCACTAACACAACCAAACTGCACATAAGTAGGTTCCAACGTTGTATTGAAGCTTCTGCGCCGACTCTGTTGCTTTGCTGAGAAATCTAATATTAACCAATGTTGCCAAATCACATTTAATTTCATAAAAATCAATTCATTTAAAAAGCATGCCTAACATGGAACAAACATATTCTTGTCATAGGTATGTATATTAATAAATTAACATTTTTAAGATATAGAGCGCTATAAAAAAAATTTACGTGATAGAGCAAAAATATGGCGCTTTTTGGAATAAGGGCCACCAAACATATACAAATTAGCAAACAGCTTTCAAACATCAAAATCACTGTAGACCTGTGTAATTAATAAAAGTCGAAACGTCGTTTTTTCATAAATAGATTTGTTTTATTTCATTAAAGGTCGCTAAAACCAAAAAAAATACTTGTATATATATATATGTTACTTTTGATGTTCTCGCGGTTTAATGTTGAAATCGTTGTTTCTCGGGTTCTTCTCCGCTTGTGAGATATGTCCTGAAAGCTGGTTACATTATGTTGACGACATGTTTGTAATCTGGCCACATGGTAAAAAAAAACTAGGCGACTTCTTAAACCACCTGAACGCCGAACATTTTAAGATTCAGTTTACAATGGAGATAGAAGAACAAGGAAAACTACCTTTTCTAGATGTGTTGGTAATAAAGAAAGAAAACGGCTCACCAGGATACACTGTTTACCGGAAACTTACACATCCAGATAGATATCTGAAAGCCCAGTCACACCACCATCCGGCACAACTGACCTCCACAGCAAAAACATTAGTATTACGATTCGAAAGATTAGCAGACGAAGAACACAAATACGAGAAAAGAACAACTATCAATAATGTTCTACTCGCGAATCGTTACTCACACAGGACAATAAACAAAGCAAAAAACAGCTACAACAGAACAAAACCAACAGAAAAAGTGAAAGAAGAGTATAGATCGAGAGCCTTTCTCCCGTACATAAAAGGCACCACAGACAAAATCAGCCGAATATTGCGAAAACACAACATCGATACCGTTTTTACTACACATAGAAGAATAGAAAATATAATAGTTAACGCTAAAGATAGAATTCCACTCAAAGATCAGGGCGTCTATGAAATACCATGTTTGGACTGTGAACAATCCTATGTAGGTCAGACAAACAGGCGAATAAACGTAAGAAGAGAGAAACACAAAAATGCAGTCGTCAAGAAAGATGTGCCCTGGCACAACATCGCTTGCTAACGGGTCATACTATCGACTTCGATAATACGAAGACCGAAAACTTATTCCTTAGAATTATTAGAGAAGCGATAGAAATAGAAAAAAGACCAAAAGTCTTAATAAACGTGTCGACGGCCAGCGCCTACCACATACATGGAAACCCCTTCTAGCTCACAGACATATCAACACTGAACGCAAACACGACACAGCGCTATGTCAACCGGTCCGTCCAACACATTAAGATCCGATCCAATCACACGAAGCCGTTCGCGCGCGACAACGACGAGGCCACACCTCCTTCCGACGCAGCAGTATATAAGCAGAGGCAGCTCACAAGAACGGCATTGAACAGTTCGTCTACAGTGGATGCGCTTATTCTCACTGCGCCTTCTGCTCGAGCAGTATCACAGCTGAGAGAATATACGACGAAATATCGTCAAGCGACGCCGGAAGCAATGGCCGGACAAGCGAGAACAAAAACCAACCTGATTATAAATCCCGAATATGTGGACAAATGTTCACCCAAGACACTTGAAGATATAAAAAATATAATCAACCGACTCACCGACGAAGAAGATATCCAGGATGCATTACAAAGATCAGGGCATATATTAATGGTTAACCCAGAAGAACCGACGATTCAAATTGAGTTAAAAAGCAACCCCACAGAAAAACAAGAAGAAGAAACGCCTCCCGTAAAATCGAAGAAGAGCCAACCGGAACCGAAAATCGAAAACGACGCATTCAGACACCCGAAAAAAACAACAAAAAGACAGAAAACCGACCACATAACGCCACCAATCGAAACAAAAAATTCCTACGACGTCCTCGAAACCAAAACCGAGGAAAAAATGGAAGAAGAAGAAGCAACCGAATTCACCCCACAACCGTCAACATCAAACAGCACACCCAGGGTAAGTGACAAAACAAACACCACACAAAACACAAACACCGAAACACGCAAAACACACAAAATCGCACCAATCATAATAACAGACAAAGACAAATGGGCATATATACGACAAATACTTAAAACACATAACATTAACACCGTACAAAACAAACTTGTGAAACCTGGCATTCACATCGAACCGAAAACTGACGAAGACTACCGCACACTTAAACACATACTCAACACAGAACACATTCAATTTTACACGTTTCAATTACGAAGTGAAAAAACACTTAAGGTAGTTATGCGAGGCATTCCTACCTTCATCACAGACACAGAAATTACAAACGACTTGACTGACCAAGGCTACCCGACACTAAAAATCAAAAGAATGAACGGCAAACACGGCATACCTGCACCACTTGTACTAATAGAACTAACGAGACAATACAAATCAATTTACAACATACACGACTGCTGCGGACTCACAATTAAAATCGAACCACTAAACAAACGGACAGACGTAATACAATGCCACAAATGTCAGACATTTGGACACCACCAAAAAAACTGTAACATACACTACAAATGCATGAAATGCGGAGACGAACACTCAACACACCTATGTACAAAACCCAAAACAACCCGACAAACCTGCAAACTGCGGTGGTCCTCACTTATCCACTTTCCTTAACTGTTCTAACAATCCAAACAACCCTGTAAACAAAACCACACCCAAACCCGAATACATACCAGCACCACCCCCAACAACGAACCCATGGATACAAAAACAAAGAAACACAACACCTAACACAACTGACGAACTAGCACTTGCCTTAGGCAATTTGCTAATAACATTACACTCCACAAACGCAACAACAGAACAGATACAATACTTCGTAACACAAACACAGAAAATAATCACACTCTAGAACAACAAACATTAAACACACACATGACTGAAACGCAAAAAACCGATGACCAGTGACTTAAACGCAAAAAGCGACAAACACACAGACTACACATACGCAACACAGGACCGCACTAAAACACACAACACACGATTATTTATTAATCAGACACAAACACGTCACAACCCTGGGAAATACGAAACAATGGAGTGGAAATGGAGGCAACTCCGACCACAACAAAATTCAAGTCTCATATAAAAAAACAAGAACGGCATTCGACCGCCAACTTCGATCAGCGTAAGACCAACTCCATAAGATAACGAGTGCGATCTCGTTGAAACGTCGAGAAAATGAGTTCTTTTCAGGACATATCTCACACGCGGAGAAGAACACGAGAAACAACGATTTCATATATGTATACATATATAAATAACTTTCGTTTTCAGACGAAACAGTTCCCAAACATACGAAGTAAAATACCTGGTGAGCGATTTCGTCTGTTGAAGCAACTGAGCTTCCGAATAATGGTTTCGGAAGCATCAGTTTCAGAATCGAAAAAATATATCGCTAGTTAGATCGAGCGTATACAAAAGTCTATTAATATCAAAGGGAAATACTTTGAAAAACAATAAAATCTTGTACTGAATTTTAAACGTTTTATACATCGTTTTTAGAAATATACCCAGCAACCCTTGTTTAGTTTACGGAAGAAATGATGAATGATAATTCTTTAATAACTTATTTGCTTGGAATAAATTCACTGAATACTCATTTCATACGGCTGCTATCATTTTGTTTAAAGATTATTAATATTTTATAACTATACAGCGGCTCATTGCTTCGCAAATTCAAAAGGAGCGAATAAGGAGGATTACACTATAATAGCCGGTAAATATTATAGAGACATTAATACGGAGGAACCATCATCTCAGACAAGAAAGGTTAGTATGCGTTTCCTAAATTTAACAAACTGTGGAATATGAAAGATTTCGTTAATTTACATGTCACATTGAAAAACTTTTCAAACCAAGTTGCGAAAATATTTTTTTCCAAAAAACATTTAAACAAGTTTTAAATATAGATATTGTAACGATTGCTTTTATGATTCTTGCCTGAAATGGCGTTCTTAGCACTGCCTCTTTGGTGACAGAAGATAAATAAGTTTACAAGCCAATTAGATATTATAACATCCAATCTAAGTGTCCATAAAAATAAATATGATTTAAAGAGGGAAATTATATAGTTTTGTGATTGCCTGGGATATATTAAATGCTTAATTAATTTTTCCAACTTTACTTTGATAAATTTATTCTATACAATAAGTTGTACTATATCTATCATTTAAATTCGTCATTTATTATTAATCAAAGAATATATTTACAAGAAATAAACTAAAGCAAAATAAACCTGATATTAAAGGGTCATCCAACTGTGACGCCTAGATGTCAGATAATGTTTACAGGTGACGCCTTTTCAAATGATATAAGCCATTTTATTTTAGTAGAAGACAACAGATAGAAGAACTAACTTAGTTGTTTTGCGTGGAGGCCAATGTTTAATTTTACAATATTTATCCCTTGCATGGCTGTCCTAGTCACACAAAAAGCAGCAGCACTTTGTATATCCTATTTAGCCGACATCGGTCTGGTGCATATGGTAAGCTAAGTTCCGTCATTAGGTGACAGAATACCAATCCACCTTCCATTGCAAAAAAACAATTTGAAGTGGCTTGTCTTTTGCTGTATATGGATACTTTAACTTCTTTTTGTAAAAGGTTCCGTTGCTGCAGACGAGATCCAATAAGTTTTATTCTTAAGAAGATCAAAGATCCAAGTCACAAACGAGATCATTTAATTCAGCTTGGGTGATTAAGTGAGATTTAGAAGAAGAATCTTCAGAACTAAGGATGTAGCTAGATCCAGCTTCTGGTGGAGATTCTTCAGATTCCGAATTCAAATAGAGTGTGTAATTTTCAGGGCGTTGGGGAACAGGTAATGGGTTATCATGGGCCACTTGTAAGATATTGCAGAGAAGATATTGGGTTAATGAATGCTTCCTTGGTTTTGCTAGTAATTTATTTAACATTCATCCTGCAAAAATAACAGTAATCCACGTGTTTCGAGGTTCCCTCCAAACAATTGGAACTGCGAACGGCGTAGATTTATGATATATGAGTATCTTTCAACCCCTTTACCTTGTCAGTGTTCTCGAACACGAACTGAAACAAATTTTTGAAGCTCATCTGTTATCTTGATTGCCAACTTTACATGCAAAGTACAATTAATAAGCCTTTTTCACAAGTGGAGACAAAGGTTATTTGTGTGCGCCACAAATATAACAAAAGTTATCTATTTTATTCACACAAAATCACACCGACATTTTTCTTAATACGCAGAAAATCTGGAAAATACAAATGGATGATCACAAAGCGACTGCATGGTATACTCCTCGTCAGGAAAGATGATCCCTGCGTCATCAATAAACATTGTATGATTCAAATCAGTACTTCGGCGTCATATTAAATACTGTAAATTGCAAAATGAATATGGAACTATACTTCGTTTCCGGGCCAAATATATTTGACACAGTCGGTCGAATTTGTAGGTTATATGAACATATATAATTGAATTACATCTTAAGTTATATTAAAATTACTATAAATTGAACAAAGCTGCGTAAACAGCAAACAACACATGAAAAATAAAATGAACTATCAAGAATTTACAACATTTATGTCAACATATAAGATTATGTAATTATTTAATAATTTTAATGAATGGCAATACCAAACAGTTTCAAGTTAGTTGTAAAAGCATTATTACTGGAATTGAAATCATACAACAGACCAGAGTATCTACTTTGTATAACTGTAATTACATATTCACTGTTATGACAGTTTTATAAACATTATCTTCCCAATTATATCATAGAATAACCCTAGATATTAGTTAAACTTTCTACAGTGCCTAATTTTAAATAAAATTTGGCATATATTGCAATATAACTTAACACTGCCATAATAGATAAGTTGAGTTTTGCACAAAGGTCGGCATAAATATTTGAAATCGCAGTATGCATTATAAACAAAACATATTCATACAAACTTATTTGCTATGAAATGTTTTTTTTTGCTTTGAAATTATTTGTTGACTGCTAGTAAAATAGAACTTGTATGATTGCAGAAAGAAATTTTGAAAAAGGAACATGAAATGGAGCAAGAAAGAAAAAGTTTAGTAATTGAACTTTCAAAAATTAAATTGAGCAAACAAAAAATTTTACTTGCAATAAGTTATAGATTTATATAATATATACAAACAATAGTTATTTTATTTATTGTTTTCATCAATTTGTATGAATTTGTTTTGTGTATATTCAAAATTTTTAAGTTAACACCAGAAGATTAGAGCTGATGGACACCAAATCAAATAAGGCAGTCGAAACACATTTCACTAGTGTATCTTGCAAAAACTTGCTACAAAAAGATGAAAACACATTCAAATGTATTTAATTGGACATACATTTTTTTTAATATGTATTGTATTTTTAACTCCAAATATTAAAATTGCAACGAAAAAGAATACGCAGTAAGAAAAAGGAGCCAATTAAAAAAAAACTTCAATATAGGGTAAACTGGGGTAAGAGTAAATGTGGGCAAAGTGTAAACATAATTCTTAAATTTCTAATCATTGTGACTATATGATTGCAACCATGGGTATAACACGGGAGTTACATTACTGAACGCATCCAGCAGTAGAGTATTCAAGTTTTACGGTTGGCAATCCTGCACGCCTTCGTCAAGTTAATGGTAGCGGTAACAGGTTAGTTTGCGAGATACAACACGTGTATTTAATAATTCAAGTGTGGTTAGGCGATATAAAATATAGGTAAATATTTTCGGATGTTATACACTAAAGGTAACGTACTTATAAGTATTTTAAAATTGATTTCAAGTTTGTTTACGTAACCTAAAGTTTCACGCAGATTTACTCTTACCTCCTGAAATGAGCGGTGTAGGGGCAAGAGTAAATATTTTAAAGGGGCAAGTGTAAACCTGAAGTTGAATTGCAGGTATGGTTCGAACGTACGTGAGAACGAGTGATCGAGCAAAGCAATACTCGAAAGAAGATTTAACAAATGCTGTACAATCTATTAAGAGCAATGTTATGACGCTTCATAGGGCGCATTTAGTTTATAAAATTCCAAAAGCAACACTGTCAACTCATGTGTCTGGTAAACGAGGGCAAAAGAGTACATCATATGGAAGAGCCCCAACAATACCGTTAGCGGATGAATCGAAATTGGCCAATTGTTTAAGAACAATGGGGAAGTGGGGGTTTGGGTTGAGCCGAAAAGAGGTGTTTTCTATAGTTGGTATGTGGGTAAAAAGGAATAACGTTACCACTCCTTTCAAAGATTCCAATTCTGGACATGACTGGTTTATTAATTTTAAAAGGCGGCATAATCTGTCATTGAAAAAGCCTGAAGCTGTAGAATATGCTAGAACTCGAGCGTGCGACCCGTTTACAATTTACAATTATTTTGAGTTGTTGAAAAGCACTTTGGATGAGCTAAATATTCAGGATAAACCAAACCAGTTATGGAATTTAGATGAAACTGGGCTTTGCATTGATCCATCCAGAACAAAAATCGTTGGTGGAAAAGGATTGCCATCTTCCAGGGTAACAAGCACTTCCGGAAGGGAAAATGTTACAATTCTATCAGCAGTAAGTGCTTATGGAACGAAAGCACCTCCTTTGATTATTTTTAAAGGTAAATACATATGGGATGAGTGGGTGCCAAAAGAAGACGATGAAGATGTTTTTCCTGGAACTAGCTATGCAGCTACAGCAAATGGATGGATCGATTCTGACGTGTTTTTTAATTATATGAAAACAACTTTTCTCGCGGCAGTTGGAGATGAACGCCCAATTTTGTTGGTGTATGACGGTCACTCTACTCATATTGATCCAAGAGTAATAGAATTTGCTTCTGAACATTCTATTACTATTCTTAAGCTACCTGCACATACGAGCCATCTCCTTCAGCCGTTAGATTTAGCGGTTTTTAAATCTTTTAAAATTAACTGGGATTTAGAAATAACAAAGTGGCAGCGAAAGCATATTGGGAAAAGAATCCCCAAAAAGATATTTGCCAAGCTGGTTGGAAGAACTTGGAAACATATTAAAGTAGAAACCATAAAGAACGGATTTTGCAAATCAGGAATATATCCTTTCAATTCTACTGTAATACCACGAGAAAAATTCAATCCAGACGCCTTAAAACGTTGGGATGAACAAATGCGAGGTATTAATACTAATGCTATTGAAGTACATCATGATGAGCAAATAACTGAAAGGGATAATAATATTGAAGTCAATAACAGCTTTGAAAATTTGTTATTGGATACAGTTAAACAAGTTCAACCTGAAAATAGTGGTAAACGCAAGCGTGTAGCCTTAGGGGCTGAAGTAATAATAAGAAAACATGTCGAAAAGTTTCATGCTAGCTTAGAAAAAACAACAAAGAGCAACAAGAAAGCAAGAGAGAGTGTTAGCAGCGAGTCAGAGTGTGAACTAATACTACAAGATTCCTCTGAAGAGGAGCAGTATATAGAAGAATCAATAGATCAAGAAGACCGTCCAGAGCATGTAGACGTAGGTGTTTACGTTTTAGTGCGCTTTCCCACAAAAAAGTCCGTCAAATATTACATTGGTAAAGTCTTGGAAAAATTTGGAGATGGTTATAAAGTAACATTTCTCAGAAAGGGTATAAGAAATAAGTTCTATTGGCCAGCAGTGGAAGATGTATCCACAACTGATGCTAACGATATTGAATTACTACTTCCGGAACCCACCATTACCCGGGGGAAATTATTCTTCAAAATCAGTTTTGATAATTATAACATATGCTAATCATTAAAGTTTAAGTTGACAAAATATGTACTTTGCTCAGAATTAAGTTTTAAGTGTATATATAACATGTATCTCTATAACGTTGTTGCAGAAAATTTTAATTAAATTCACAGTTTTTCAACAAATTGTTTGATTTCAAAACCAAAAATAGCCCTAAGTCCGGAAAAATGCGTAGAATTCACTCTTGCCTCTACTATTTGTGATAAGAAATATATGTTGAATGCAGATACCCATTTTACACTTACCCCGTGGGTGGGGTTAGTGTAAATATTTTGCACCACATATTAATAACTTTTTTTTAAAGTTTGATATACACTCTAGATTTTTTAAATTACTTTTGTTAGAAAGCCAACATTTTAAAGCACATTCTTGCAAAATACCAATCGTGTTACTTGATTAGTTTATTTTTGGTGAGCCAATAAAGTCATCTATTAAGAAAACAGTTCACTCTTACCCCACTTTACCCTATTAAATTGTCAATGTAACTGGGAATTATAATTGTTTAATAAGTTAATATACATATGTAATCATTTAACAAAATTGCCTCATTATTTGTTTAATAATAAAATTATCATGAGTATATATACAAAAAAAAAGGAAATATAAAAAATATTTAGAAGATAGTATAATAGTCGCTATTAGAATAAATTTGCAAAATGAACTGATACTATTATTGCTTTCGAGAGTTCTACATTAACTTTCATACCATATATGTAATAAGATTGGAAATCTTTTTAAGACACCAAAAAAATCTTTCAATCCAGTTTCTGGTTCTAAAATGGAATTCATCGTACAATTGTTCTGCTCGACTTTGAGGATTTGCTAGAGGTTAATAAATATTTTGCAATATTGTAACCACTATCACAAAGTATAACTGGGTTATTGAAATGTTCACTTTCTTAGCTTCTTTTTATTGCCGATCCATTCAAAAATGTTTGGTCATGTGTAGATCCTGGCCATCTGGCTACGATGTCACAAATTCTTAATTGAGAATCTCCTATTACCTGAATATTCCATGAAAAATATCCTTTTCTGTTTCGGTACAGCTCAGCATTATTACCACCAGGAGATTGTTTTCTCATATGAGTGCAAAATTCTACTTAGTACATTAGGAAATCTAGCTACTTGATAAAATCTGTTTAGTTTCCTGTAATTCTTCTACCTTTCTAGACATATTTAGGTAAAAATTGTGGCCACAGTCTGGCAATTGCATGTGTAACATTTTGTATGATTATTTGTATTAATATCATTGTATTTGTTGCATAAAAAATCAGTTACTAAAAGTAGAAGCTAACATTACATAAATAACTAATCAGCTGTATACTAATACTTGATACTTTTACTGCCAACACAAGAAAATTTGATATATTTGGCGTGAACTAAAAACGACGTGTAGCACGTACGTTGGCTTAAATCTTGGGTTATAATATAGATTAAGTAAAAACATGGGATAGCTAACAGTTTTTTTTATCTGCGGTCATATAGGAAGTATTGTTAATCACTATCTTTACTGCTGCTTGAATCATCAATGTTAATTATAAAGCCATTGATTTCACAATGTAAATGTATTTTATCCAACACCTCCTAATAATAGACCTGTAACTATGGCGATTTTAAATCAATTATGTAGCTTATAACTCACTAGTGAGTTAAAAACATAATTTACCTCACTAGTGAGATAAAACAAGGTGAAATTTAGATTGCATAGAGACATTCAAACTGCTATAGTTTTAACACATTTATATTAATTCTAAAGGGTAAACAATAGCAACTAATTAACATTTATATTAATATTAAAGTTGAAGGAAATCCTCTTTGTATCTGACTCTGCATTCAGGTTATTCGAATTTAGATTTATACTAGAAGACGTATTTGAAGTATCCTGAACAGAAATTTGATGACCAGAAGTCGAGGACGTTAGACTGTCTGGACCTCGTATCTTTCTGGCTATATCAATCTTGTTGGATACTGAATCTTGTATATAACCTTCTGCCACAGTGGACGATTTCCACCCACCATGTCGTTTAACTGTTGTAATATCAGCTCCTGCGTTTGCCAGAAGAAATGCTGACGAACGTCTCAGACTATGTCCTGAATATAATTGAGCTTCTGGTAGGTTCAGGAAAGATGCAACTTTCTGAGGTATCTTAGAAATGGTGTTAATTCCAACTGGCTGGATAGTGCATTTTTCTTTCTTGTAATTTAGGAATAATCTGCCATGTGGAATACCTTTTGGGCTCATACAGACATATTTGCTGTAGAGGTCAAGAATATCTGTTGTAAATCCTTCTGCCATAACAGTGAAACTTCTAAATACGTTTGTCTTTGTGTCAGGTATCGAAACATACAAGTATCCTCCTTTATCTTCTATATCGTCAACTTTCAGCTTAGTTATTTCATCACAACGACACGCACCTGATATACCCATTATTAATGCAACCTGCATAGAATACACGAACGAATAATGAATAAATACTTTGAATTAAATATAAGAAAATAAATAATACCTTCATCATCAAATATTTATTGTTAGGAGCCTCATTCAGAAACTTCTCTATATGTAGTCTCTCCAAGATTTTCGCCTTTTTGGACTTGTGGGTTCTTGCCTCACTCTTCAAATAAGAAATCAGTTTACCGTATTTCGATATGTCATTATTCATATACACTTCCAAAGTACTTCTTAACATGGAATACTTCGTCCACAATGAAGAAGGTGCTATTTTCCTTCTATAAATTTGGAAATACGCCAGCATAACTTCTTCGTTAATTCCAGTGATACTTTGCTGTTTTTTCCATTCTTCAAAATGACGAAATTCTATGTCGTAATTATCCTTCGATCTTTTTGGCAGTAATTTATAACATGCTGCTTGAGCTTCTTTCTTAACTACAGCCTCTTGCAACTCTTCCATTACCATCAACTTTTAACTGCAGTATTATTAATCAATCACTAATTTTGTTTGCTTGTTGATTTGCATTATTTATTCTCCATAGAAACTGCATTACTGTATATGAACTTTTGGCATTAGTCGTTTATAATTTAAATTCGACATGGAACATCAAATTTATAATTTAAATTTGACATGGACCGTCAAATTTATAAAACATTAAAAGCCATTTTGAACGGATCTTAAGAGGTGTTGGATAAAGTTTTGTATTGCACACGTGTGTTAATTACAAATAAGTCACTTGAGAAAAGTAGCTCACTCGTCCTAGCGGACTCGTGAGCTAAACATTTTCTCGTGTGACTTATTTGTAACATAACACACTTGTACAATAAATAACTATTCTCTGTTATACCATTTTTTTATAATACTTTCCGTGTGTATAACACAATTTTTCCAAATTTCTTCCATACACTGCTCTAGTGATTACTTCCACATAGCTATAACTTTATCATCTCCATGTCCATCCCTGAAAATATGTTTATTATAATATTGTTTTGAATGGTCACAAATAATTTCGCTAGCATTAAATTCACAATGATAAGGAGACAATCTTCAATATTTCATGTCCATGACTTTGTAGCAATTCATCTACTTGATACCGTTTTTCTTTATGCAAATTTTTAGCAAGGGTAGTAGGTCAGTTTTAAATAGAGTTCGCAAGATATATTATGTTTCGACAAGTATGTAATAATATCATTTTACATCAAGCCGATGATGGATGTTTCTTTACTACTAGTGAATGGTAGGGTGCATTGTCCATCACTATTTGTGCCGGTTCTTCCAAATTTGGTATTAAATATTCATCGATCCATTTCTTAAACATTTCTCCATTCATTTCACCATGATAATCTTTTATTTGTGATTTGCTTGAAAACAATAAAGAAGCATTTGACACAAAACATAATTTTGAACCACAATGTAATACAACATATCGCTTGCCCTCGTAACCCTCAGGTTTACGCACACTCTGCAGATTATTATCTTGCCGGGTCTCATCAAGCAATACCACTTCTCTCTGAACAGAACAACTCAAATTCATTATGTAATTCCTAAGAAATGTCAATCTTATCTCTGCAATGTTGGATCGTTCCACTAATGCTCAATGATTATTATCCTTTTTATATTTAAATCCAATATTGTGAAGTACATGATTTAACTGCTGCTACACAGCTTTAATTCGTTTTACTGTAACTAATCCCAAGCACAATGCATCTGCCACTCGCTAAACAAAAGGTTTATTAAAATCTAAATATATTATGTGCACATGTAATAGATATTAACACCACCATGGGTTTTCTCTCGTTCAAAATATTGCAACGAATTTAAAACAAGTTGTCGTGATTGCTGCCATTATAGTTTTGAAAAAATAAATTTCAAAAAATAAGTATTTATAAAAGGAAAATAAATAACAATTCCATCAAATATCAACGAATGTATGTTGTCAAATGTCAACGAGTAACGACAGAACTACTAAGCGGAAATGTGTGTATTTATCACGGAGTAGGTAATAATCCCGTCTTTGTCTTACTCAAATAAATTGCTTGAGCCGTATGTCTTTGCTAGAAAACACATACTTTCGTTCAAGCTATCCTTGTCATACAAGTAGGTACTGTTTATTATTCGGATGTGGAGATTATTCTTTGAATGTCGTTGATAGAATTATAGATAAATGACGCAGGGATCATCTTTGGTGATTTGGAGTATAACAACTAAAGCAATATTGAAGAGATTGAGAATAAATTGCCCCCACTATTTGTAGGTAATAAATGCCCTGTATTCCCAATAGGTTTGTTTCTGTAAGCGATCCGTGAGTTTCGAACAATTTGATACGTTTGGTCACTGCATAAGTGGCACATACCTACATATGCAGTTAATATGTATCCGTCAATGCATAACAGAGCGAATGTAATAAACGGTTTGGTAACTAGCAAAAACTACTGCTGAAACAAAAGTAATGCTGACAAGCGAATTGAGTATCGAATTTTGAATAAAAATAATTGACAAAGAACAAAACTATGTCTTTTCTCTAAAACATTACTATGAACAACTAAAAATTTGTTCAAGGTGTACCCATACTTCGAATGTATAGATTTTTCAATCGGCTCTGTGCAGATAATATATGCAAATCTGGATTTGTTACTTTTTGTCTCAGCTTTGAGAAATATTTTTTTTAAATAATGAAACTAACTTATCAACATTTAGCAAATGACCGCTGATGTATTCACATACTCTGTGTAGTGCATGTGCTGCACAGGTAACGTGTACCATATTGGGATAAGATTGCTTCAATAACTTCCCTGTTTTTAACATATAAGCTGCCGCATTAATAAAAAATAATATCATCTTGTCTTCATAGTTGTTATCCGATGACAGAATATTATGAATACATTGATCAATTACTTCTGCAACTGTTTCACCATTTACGACTGCCAATATTTTAGTTGTAATTAAGTATGCTAGGTTTGAAGTTGTGGGATGAAGAATACCAACAACTACATTTAACACATATCGTCCCATTACATCCGTTGTTTCGTCTGCACTTACCCAAAGATAATGACCACATAGGTTGGTTCGTATTTTTTCAATGGTTCTCAATTAACATTTTGGTAAGTGGTATTTACGTAAAGTAGATTCATCTGGTATATGACGATCAGTGTATTTTGTAAGAAACCTTTTGAGGACTGGGTTGTTAAGCTTTTCGAATGGGATATTGGCCGTCATGAAAGTTTCACACAGTGCTTAGTTAAAAGTGTCAGGTGCAGATGGACATATGTTATCTAGATGAGTTTTCGAAGAAACATGTCGCTGCATATTACTCTTTTGTGGACGCCTTAAACTTAATGAACAGGCACTGCAATATCTCGGTATCATTACGAATATGCAACCAATCTGTACGGCCTCTAATCCATTTTACAAAGGTTGCTCTACGAGAATTCTCCATAGTTAATGAAAATAAAGAGAAATACTAAGAACAGAAAGAAATGGACTAAAAAATGAAACGAAAACTACTCCAAAAATAAGGTAGTAAATTAAACTTAATATTTAAAAAAAAATATAGGATAAATATATAATATAAAACAGATTTTTTTCAATACTAACCGTTGTAACCGAATAATACTGAAAGAAGCGAAACCAGAAACACGCCACTGTAAAAGAGAATTTATGAATGAAGAAACACAATAACGACAGAAATAACATCTTCTCGACGAATGCAATCGAGCAAGCAAATAATGGGGTTGTTATATAAAATGCATACTATACATGATACCACCACAACGATTTATCGGGGCAATTGCTCATTTAGTCTCTTCAGTCTGCTCTCTGATTGTATCAAGTTTATGACTGATTTAGCAACTACAGGGTAACTATATACTAATTTAGGTCCAAGTTTTAGAAAATATTTTTTTATTTTATGGTGAGGATTTTTGTGTTCAATAGTGTAACTAGCGATTTCCACCATGGTGTTGTTCCTCTCGTATAGCCTCTAGAGTCCCTTCGTACACGATTAATGATTGGTTTGAAAGCAGTTTACACGTCAAGTTAACATCTTTATCAGAAACAAAAATTCGACACGGTTAACAGATTTGTTATATTTTGACCCTCGGTTGCATAGATTTTGTGAACTTCCGCCATATATTTTTCATGAAATATACGGAAGTTAATATCAATGCACTTTATAGAAATATTTTCCAAAATTATATGTGGTAGGAGACACTATTATTTGTTCGAAAGTTATATTTATATCGAGGATATTCGATAAGCAAAAAGTGACGGGAGCTTTTAAAACAACCTAGTATTAATGTTGTAATAGTTGTATACAAAAGCTGGCTGATCGAGTACGTCGGATTTAAATTTCCCACCATTTTTTTTAAATAATTAAGTTGGCTACCCTAATGTCTGGTATTTTTCATCTGCAGTTGTTGATGTTATTGAAAATGGATTACTATACAAAAGAACAACATTTTGTTATTGTTAAAACACATTACAAATTTAGCGAAAGATTTGCGGAAACTGTTGGAAAAATGCGTGGGATTATTGTTAGTAACCAAATTCTCTTAATGAGTCCACTGTTCAAAGACTGATAAACAAATTTGAGGAGACTGGTTTGGTTATGAATAGAGACCTGACACGAGAGGCCGATGACCCATCGCCCACGGGCGTACTATTAAAAATTAGTATTTTTAAAGAGTTTTTAATGTTATTATTTAAATTTAAATGGCTTTACACCATAATTTATCATCGGTCTGGTTGAGGTCTCTGGAAAATAGGTCTCAAAATAAGCAAGTGCCGTGTGGTCGGTTATTCTCAATGTAAGAGTATGTACTTCCTGGAAGTGTATGTAATAATTAGGGACTGGACACGGGAGGCCCATGACTCATCGGCCACGGGCGTACTATTGAAAATTTGTATTTTTAAAGAGGTTTTAATTTTATTTATATAATAGGAAAACAAACGAGTGGTGATCAATAAAATACGCAATACATTTTTATTTGTTCATTTTGTAGTTCAAGTTGAGTAAAGGAGTATTACTATTAACTAGCAATACTTTCTCCAGATTCTCCTTTGCAAAATTTGTTCTCTTTGAATGAAATACATCTCTATAGATAGAAAACGTCCTTTCTACATCGCAACTGGTTATAGGCGCATAGTGAAAATATTCTTTTATTTCAGCGTATTTAGCAGTTACTGAAGAAAATACAACCGACTTTTTAAATTTGGAATTTGTATTAGTTCCTTGCATTCAGAAATATTTCGAGGATCGTCATTTAAACATGCAACGAGATTTTGCAAACTATCGAAATTCTCTGCATAAAAACTAGTATCTTCCAACCATGTTCCCCATCTAGTTATTGTTGGAGAGGGAAGCAGTGACAAAAATAAAAGTTTTTCCCTCGAAAGAGCTACTCTCAATGGTGCTTTTCTGAAAACTTTTTTAAAAGCGGATACAAGTCTATCAACTGAAAAGGTGCCTTTGATATATTCACAGATTCTGTGGAGAGCATGTGCTACACAAGTAATATGCACCATATTAGAATATGTTTCCTTTAATAGTCGGCCTGTTTTTAACATATATTCCGTACTGTCACTGACAAATAAAACTATTTTTTCTTTGTACCTGTCTTTCGAATGAAGCATTTGGTGCATATTCTATAAATTCTATAAATAGTTTTAGCTACTGTTTCCGCATAACTGTATTTATAACTTTTGTTGCTATTACATATGCGCTATATGGAATAGTTGGTTGTAGTACACCAGTTACAACGTTTACCAAACCAGCGTCCTAATATATCGACAGTTTCGTCGGCACTTATCCATAGGCACTGATTTGAAAGATGGCTTCTAATGCGTTCTACTGCTTTCGAGTAGCACTTAGCAACATAGTATTTGCTTAAGGAGGATTCATCACAAACATTTCGATCAGTATATTTTTGGAGAAATGCTTTGAAGGTGGGATTGTTAAGTTTACTAAATGGAATATTTTACAGACTTTGCAATAATTTCGGAATGACTGGCAATGGACGTACAATCAGTATGTCCCTTAATCCAATTCGCCATTGTTTCACGACGCCATTCTCGACGTTGTTTCATGACGTATTGAAAAAGTAACTTAAATAATGTTCTAAATCTAAATAAAATAATAAAAAATCTAAAATAAATAACATCTAAATGAAAATTAAAAATGTATGCGTAAGTTATTGAAACTTAACGAAATTCACTGGACACTTACGTCAAAATAATTAGGAGAAGTAGATTCGATGAAACGATATTAAATAGGATGTTTTACAAAAATTACAAAGTATGTAATTAACAGTTAAAATAATGAAAAAAGGCACTAACTTTATTTATCTTACGAAATATAAATTAATAAATAAAATAAATTATCAAAACTCCTCACGCTTCTATCTACGCCCATGAAGAAACGAATTTAAGTGTAATATTGAAGTAATTGCGTTACAATTTAACAACAAAAAACATATGTGGTTAACCGAATGAATAGTGCTATTCAATAACTGCCTTTTGTACTTAACGATGTTATAGACAATTTATATAATCCATCGTAATTTCGGCCTGATGTGTCCGGTCTCTAGTTATGAACAAACAAACTTTAACCCTTTTTTCCTTCTGTGCGTTCGTTCGAAAACATTGCCGTTCTCAGTGAGAGTATTGATGATACTCCAGAACGCCAGATACGCCAGAAACCAAGAACACCACGACGTCATCGTTCTTAATAATTGAACATTAGCAGATCCAGCTTGCAACAAATTCTCACTAAAGATCGTCACCTTCACCCTTATAAAGTTCAATTAACTCAGGAGCACAAGTCGCGAGACCATTTGCAATGGAGACAATTCGCTAATTAGGTGATGGAAAACCAAACGGTAAATTACATTTTTTTAAACATTAAACATCGTCATTTTCATTTGGATGATTTTATTAATAAGCAGAATTGTCGGATTTGGGCCAATGAAAATCCTCGCGCTATTAAAGGAAGTTGGATGCAGCCAGAAAGAGCCATTGTTTGATGTGGATTATGAGCCGGAGGTGAAATTGGAGAGATTTTTTTCAAGAATGAGTTTGGCTAAGCTTTAACGGTAAATGCAGAAAACCATCGAGATGTAATATCGAACTCAATCAAGATCAATTAGATGATATGGACCTTGAAAAAATATGTTTTCAACAAGACGGTTCCACGTGATATACGACAACAATAGAAACTATCGATTTGTTAAAACGGTCGTGCGATTTCCAGAGATGCTGACGCTAATTGGCTATTCAGATCTTGCGACTTGTTGCCATGCGATTTTTTCCTCTGCAGTTTTGTAAAGTTAAAAGTATATGCTATCAAACCGTGAATAATTTTTGTACTGAAAACAGAATTTGAACGCGTAATTTTTGAAATTGAAAAAACTGACGTGGAAAGTATCTTCAAAAATTTGATCAAACATCATATTTCATAATTAATCTCAACATGTCTACTTTATAAATCAATAAAAGTTGCCCAGTATAATAATAATTCACTGTTTTTACTTTAACATTAAAACCGGCGTACCTGACAGATCATCTTTTCATAGTCTGATATTAAGATAAGTAAGAATGATTATTATATACAAGGAACTGTTTTCTTTTAGATAAAAACACTTATAATACATGAGGATTACAAAGGATCTCTACGAAAATACCGTGACGACATAGCTTTAATTGAGGTCGACGAACAGTTTGTTTTGACATTGGAAGTAGAACCCGTATGTGTAGATTGGGAGGATGCTTATGAAGATATTGATTTAATTAATGGAAACAATGGTATTGTAAGTATAAAGTGTAATAAATTTAAACATCCAATATGTTGAATCACCCATTATTTCTCATCACTGTTCTTCTTTTGCCACGACTTCCTGTTCCACACTGTTTACTGGCTCAACAGCTCGGAGGTTACAATGCCGGATTTCTATAAAATATTTAATTATTTTTTTGCCTTTTATTATCGATTCCGAAAGGTTTCCTAATTTTTCTATATTCACTGTACTTCATCTATTCACTCTCTTTCTTTTTACTCAATTATTGTCCGATATTGCTGGAAGATTCGAGTTAAATATGGAAGTTGGTTTATGTATGTTCCTCTAACATATATCGTTTTAAATGTGAAAGAATTCAATAATGATTAATCTTACATTGAAGAAGCAAGGGAAATACTTTAACTTCAAAACGTCGGTATGTTTTTCACATAAAACTGCCCCCTGAGTGGGTTCTTTTTGTTAAAATATTGAGAGGCTCAGACTTGCATGAATAAATTATGGATTTTGTACATCTGTAATATTTGTTTTTTTTAAGGTTGCAGGTTGGGGATATACACAAGTGGCAGGATCGCCGAGTGATGTTTTAAAAAAGATTATTGTTCCATATAGACCCAGGAATATATGTTTAGAAAATTTACCAAAAAACTTCAGTGACCAGTTCGTTACGACTGATAAAATTTGTGCAGGATATATAGATAACAGTAAGTGAAATATACTAGCTCAATTGTTAATGTGTTAATCTTGTTCAACATTAAAGGGAAATCAGGTAACTGGATTCTTTCTGCGTTCCGAAAATAACCAACTTAAGTTGGATATTTTTTTAACAAAAATTAATTAACATAAACTCTTGAGCTGCTATTGCTAAGTCATCAGCATAAATGAATAAATTCAGTTGCTTCCAATATTGATCGACCATTGTTGTAATCAGTCGTGGCGGAATAAGAAATACCTCAACTGCTTTGGAGAACTTTGTTAAAATGCTGTATTTTGCGTCATTCACTTAGAAAACATATAAGTATACATTTGACGATCCTTACCTGACTTACTTTAGATTTTCTCCATACCCTAAGTTCTTGTTAATCTTTTATGCATTTGTTAGAGAATTCAAGAAATAATTTTCTTACAACAAGACCAAAATGTTTAATTCATACTATGTGTATGACGCAATTAAAATTTCGAATGTATATTGTTCTACTTCTAGTAACTTCTAGCCATAACAAATAGAGAAGTGTAGTTCTATTATTTCTTATAAAAGAGGAGCTAAATTAGAAACAGCAATTTTTGCTTCAGTTAATTAAGTTCAACTACATGTCAACTAAAGTGTTTTTAGAACAAAGTGGGTGTATTTCTATGAAAGTGGCAGAAATTATTTTTAAAATATTAAACTTTAACTGCTTATTAAGGGGCTAATATATATATATTTTCAATTGCAGATACGAACGTATGTAAAGGAGATAGTGGAGGAGGCTTGTATTTCAATTCGGACAGATCGCGATATTTCATTAGAGGCATCGTTAGTTTAACAGTAAAATCGAATATTGGCTGTGACACCAATCAATATGCTCTTTATACGAAAGTGTCAAAATATCTACCTTGGATAGAGAATATCACAAGAAAAGTATTATAATAATCGTTAGTCAAATATTTTGTATTTAGAATTCAATGTCTATATATTTTGTATATTCTTTGTTTGGTAATATAAGCAAACGCCTTAAGCAGAAACCTCAACGTGTGTAAGTCTTGAATATTTTTTAGCTAAAATTACGCTTACGGTTAAAACATTCAAATTTCTATTAATGCAAATTTTCTCTGAATAATTTAATTTTCTGATAACTTTCCAGATATCGCACAAAGATAAAAATGCTTTTCCATGGAAATATTCACCCATTTTCTTTCGAAACATCTTTTTTCTACTAGGTAATTGGTAGTCTTGGTATCGGTCACAGTGACACTAATTCTATTGTAATAATTGCGTTAGCAAAATTAATAATATTTATATTCATAATACCTATTTGTATTGAAAATGGATTATGTTTTATGCATAGACGCTTGACACCATAATTTATCACCGGTCTGGTTGTGGCCTCTGGAAAAGAAGTCTCAAAATAAGTAAGTGCCGTGTGGTCGACTATTCTCGATCTAAGAGTATGTACTTACTAGAAGTGTATGTAATAATAAGGGACCGGACACGGGAGGCCCATGGCTCATCGGCCACGAGCGTGCTATTGAAAATTTGTATTTTTAAAGAGTTTTTAATTTTATTTATATAATTGGAAAACAAACGGGTGGTGATCTATAAAATACGGAATATATTTTTATTAGTTCATTTTGTAGTTCAAGTTGAGTAAAGGAGTATTATTATTATCTAGCAATACTTTCTCAAGATTTTCTTTTGAAAAATTTGTTCTCTTTGAATGAAATACATCCTTGTAGATAGAAAACGTCCTTTCTACATCACAACTGGTTATAGGTGCATACTGGAAATATTCTTTTCTTTCAGGGCATTTAACAATTAGATTTTGAGGCATTGTCCCGATACACAATTGCTGCAATATTATTAAATCTGGATTTCTATTAAAAGCTGCGTCTAGCTTTTGCCGAAGGCTACATCTGAAGTCACTTGGAATATTTTTCAAATTATTAATAGACACATGTAAAGTAGTTTGTGCGCTGGAGTTTGGCACTTATTTTTGAACCACAGATTGTAAGTCTGTAGAGAGACTTATACAAATAAAACTCACTTTTACTATATACAAATTTAATTTTATTATAAAAACTGTGCTGGCGATTGTTATTGCTGGCTTGTTGTTATTTAATATACAGTACGTGATACTTGTTTCAAATGTAACGAAGAACTCATCCTTTTTCCAGTAACTTCCTAACAAGTAAAATCGGTCGTTCACTTGTTTGGGGTGCGCACTTTTCTACGAATTTGTAGAAAGTGCTGTACTGACGTGTTCCTGGACAAAGGGCGATTCTCCGAACAAATAAAAAATATAAAATTTTACATATCTTTGGTGGCATGGTTCGTCTTGGCTATCAAAGGAAAACAGCGAGTGGCCTCTCAAAGATATGAATTCGTTGAGCACAGAGAACCTGCCCGAATTGCGTAAAACTGTCACATTAGTTGCAAACGTAATTGAATTTGAGTTGTTTATGAAATTTTCTTCATTCTCTAAGCTACAGCGAATCACTGCTTGGATTTTACGATTTGTAGGCAATTGTCGTAAAACACTCACGAATAAATAAATAGACAAATTGAGTGTCGTAGAATTAAATAATTCACTTATAACACTGGTAAGACTCGCGAAAGACAAGGCATTCTCATTAGACATTAATACAATAAAAAAGGGCCAAACGTGCCCATTGAAATGTAGTTTGTCATCGCTCAATCCCTTTTTAGATGCTAATAACGTATTACGGGTCGGTGGTCGAATTAAACAATCTAATTTTCAATTTAATAAAAAAAACATCCAATTATTTTGCCAAAAAATCATTTACTAATTGACATGATCATTATACACGAGCACGTAAGATTGCTACATTGCATTGCTCAAGCTGTTCTGTCTTCCCTGAGGGAACGCGTTTGGCCAATATCTAGGCGCAGCAGAATTAAAACATTACTACGCAATTATGTAGCTTGTTTTAAGGCGAATCCGCCCCAAAGTCAGTATCTAATGGGAAGCTTATCAGATTATAGAATCCCGCCTATTAATATTTTTCAAAATTGTGGTATTGACTATGCCGGACCCTTTATGATAAAAGGCAAAAATTCTCGGGGAAACAAAACCAGTAAGGCTTACATCTGCTTATTCATATGCATGACTACTAAAGCTGTACATCTTGAATTGGTCAGCGCTCTTACTACTGAGGTTTTTTTTATCATCCTTAAGACGGTTTATCGCGCGTCGTGGTAAACCGGTGACTATATATTCAGATAATGGCACAAATTTCGTATTGGCCGAATGAGAATTACGGCAATTATTACACCTTGCAAATAGCGATTATATTCAAACTTTTAGCACCAACGAGAATATTACTTGGAGTTTTACGCCGCCATTTCGGAGGCTTGTGGGAAGCGGGAATTAAATCTACAAGGGGGCATTTAAAACATGTATTATGCAATACATCATTAACATTTGAAGATTACTGTACAGTAATGACACAAGTAGAAGCAGTCCTAAATTCCCGTCCACTATCCCCGTTATCCGACGATCCCAACAATCTAAATCCATTGACACCCGGACACTTCCTGATTGGCAGATCTCTGACATCGTTACCCGAACCTGATGTTAAAGAAGTATCCGAAAATCGTCTGTCGCACTATCAACGGTTGCAAAAATTAGTGCAACACTATTGGGTGCGATGGAACAAGGAATATATAAGTGAAATTCAAACGCGATGCCGGTGGAAATATAACAAGGAGACGCTACTTAAGGTTGGTGTCCTGGTTATCGTTCGTGAGGACAATCTACCACCGTGCTACTGGAAGCTAGGCAGAATACTGGAGCTACATCCTGGAAAGGACGAAATTGTATGCGTTGTCACGATAAAAACTGTTCACAGTGTGGTGAAACGTTCTCTGATGAAAGTGTGTGTGTTGCCGATACAAGCAACTATATGGACACTAGATTACGTCTAAGTAGTGCATAGTATGAATAATATGTTTGGTTAAGCTCTGTATATATTTGTACATATTTTTATTCTCATTCTCATTAGCTTACTTTAAAAGGTATTTCATACCATTCAACGGTATGTAAAATATTATTTTACTTGTGTGTACACAATTTCTACGTATTAAAACTTTCTAATATTTGAGGACATTTGTTCCATATTTCTAAGAAATTTTGCCGTTCTTTATTTGCTGTTAGGGCTTTCCAACCAGCTATTGTCAACATATTTTTACCCTCGGCGGCACAGAAAAATACATTTTTTAAATACACATGATTATAGAAATATGGAACAAATGTCCTCAAATATTAGAAAGTTTTAATAATAGAAATTATGTACACACAAGTAAAATAATATTTTACACCACATCTAATGTGGTTATTCCATAATTTAATTTGAGATTTTGATTTTCAAAATAAGCAAATTTCCAAAGTGTTCCTGAAGAAAGTACAACTGACTTTTTAAATTTGGAATTTGTATTAGTTCCTTGCACTCAGAAATACTTCGAGCATCGTCATTTAAACATGTAACGAGATTTTGTAAACTATCGAAATTCTCTGCATAAAAACTAGTAGGTTCCAATCATGGTCCCCATCTAGTTATTACTGGAGAGGGAGGCATTGACAAAGATGTAAGATTTTCTCTGTAAAGTGCTACTTGCAATGTTATTTTTCTGAACATTTTTTAAAAGTGGATACAAGTCTATCAACTTCCGGAAAGGTGTCTCTGATATATTCACAGATTCTGTGGAGAGCATGTGCTAGCAGCATATTATAATATGTTGCCTTTAATGGTCGGCCTGTTTTTAACATATATGCAGCACTGTCATTGGCAAATAAAAGTATTTTTTCTTTGTAACTATCGTCCGAATGAAGCATTTGGCGCATACTCTCGTTTTAGCTGCTGTTTCCGCAACAACAGTATTAATAACTTTTGTTGCTATTACATATGCGTTATATGGAATAGTTGGATGTAGTACACCAGCTACAACATTTACCACACAGCGTCCTAATATATCGACAGTTTTGTCGGTACTTATCCATAAGTACTGATTTGAAAGATGGCTTCCAATGTGTTTTACTGCTTTCGTGTAGCACTTAGGCACATAATATTTGCATAAGGTGGATTCATCAGGAACATTTTGACCAGTATATTTTTGGAGAAATGTTTTGAAGATGGGATGGCTAAATTTATTTAATGGTATATTTGTCGTCACAAAGTACTTCTTTAAAATTATCAGATTCCAACGGGTCTAATTTCTGTGTATGTGTTTGCGATGTTACGTGCGATTTTTTTGAATTTTTTAACGATATTTTACAGACTTTGCAATAAATTTTGGAATCACTGGCAATGGGCATACAATCAGTATGACCATTAATTCAACTCGCCATTGTTCCACGATGCCATTCTAGACGTTGTTCCATATCATAGTTGAAAAAGTAACTTAAACAATGTCATAGCTCTATATATAATGAATAAATGAAAATAAAAAATGTATGCGTAAATTATTGAAACTTAACGAAATTCACTGGGCACTTACGTATATATGTAATTAACAGTTAAATCAAGGAAAAAAATAAATTCACTGAACTTTATTTATCTTACAAAATATAAACTAATAAATAAAACAATTTATAAAAACCCGTTTCTATTTACGCCCATAAAGAAAGAAATTTTACTGTAAAATTGAAGTAATTGCGTCATAATTCAACGACAAAAAGCAGATGTGCGGTTAACCGAATCAATAGTGCAGTTCTCGTAGTATAAGTTGGCGAGCGGTGGGGATACGCCGTAAATGTATTTATGAAACGTACCTGTCTGATTCAGTTACTGCATAGCGAATGATATGCAATGATACGCAATCTATCCTTTGTCTATCTGCATGAATTCAATCCCACCCTTTGTCAACTTATAATGTGAGAGCTGTACTCGTAAATAAAATTTTCAGTAAACTTCTAAACTTACAGTATTTTGAAAAATATGTTATTTTGATTTTATTTATAATACAGCGATATCTACTATCTTTATTGTAAAATAAACATTTAAAATAAAAATTTATCAGTATTTTATTTTTTATATGAGTCTGGTTTTTCTAGTTCTCGATGGCGTCTTGAGAAGGACACAACCATAGATAATTATAACAAGTATAGAATGAAAGCTTCATTTCCCTAAGTGGAACTGTCATGGCGTCTAGAATGAAGTTCTCCTTAAACGTAAGATGACTCTTATCTAGCAAATACAGAAATCTAGCGGATAACTTAATTATGTTACACGTGATAGTGACACAGGTGACGCTCTATTTTTAGAGCGTTTTTTGATTAGGATCAGTAATTTTTTCATTAAACAGTTACTTCGCGTTTTTTTGTATATTTTACTATTATTATTAATAGTATTTTGTTATCCACATCACAACTAATAATCCCTACTATATAAAACAGTGCGGCCATAAGTAGTAAGTAAAATATTGTTTTAGTGTTTAGTTTCTAAAAAAAAATGCTTGTAGTTTTCGAAATGGGAAAGGCTGGTTGTGTCGTATTTCGATGCGGTCCTTCAAAATCAGATTCTCGTCATTGTTGTCCCAACCCTGCAATGTACGACGAACTGCAAGAAATGGCTATCATTTATAGGAAACAAACAACCTCTTGAACTTACCGATGAATATGTTTATATGCATTATAGAATTTGTAGTAATTATTTCTTGAATACTGATATTGGACCTAATAGAATATTTCAAAAAATGGTTTATCCTAAACTGTTTCTAACAGGTATTGAATATGTTTATGTATGTATGTTAATTAAATTGTATATTATGCAAGAATTACAAATATAGACTAATTATTACGAAAGTGAAATTACTAAGCTTCACAAAATTGTTGATCTTTAATTATCTGAACGGTGCAAATAGAATACTTAATGGAAAGGATCGCAGACCTGTACCCAGTAATGTTACCAATTTTTACAAGTAAGCTCTTTCCATTAACAATGTAGATAAAATACATATTTGTTTTTGTATTAATTTTTACTATTACATTTGTTTTAAATTAGTTTCATTGAAATGATTGAAAACCATACAAACTTTTAAGATTCAAAAATCTTATATAATGATATATATATTATTATATTATTTCATTCAGAAAACATTAAATATGGCAATTAAAAACATATTTTGCATATAATCCGGACTCTAATAATCAGTAATTTTTTGTACAACTTTGTTATAAATGTAGTGTCACTATATTTATTTGATTATAAAAATATTTTGATACTAATTTTATAACTATGTTGTAAAAAAAATAAGTTATGCAAAAATATTTAAAACAAAATGAATAAATTCAAATTTTGCCGAGAAACGTTCTCCTTAACCGGTAGATGACTCTCTTTATGGGTTCATCATTTATAATGGGAGCTTACAATCTCTAATTGTTATAATTATCTATGGACACAACCCTCGTGTTTCAATGAAGTCATACTCGTCATTTTAGAGGTTTGTCTTTAGGTGGAGCTTGAAATCGTCTGTTGTTGCTTGGGGTGTACCTATGAACTTGCATGTCGTTGTCTTAAATAGAGGCGGGGCTCTAGTGACGCTAGGCGCGAGTGACAATTAATAAAAATAATAAAATATAATTTGTTTCTATTTTCTAGCTGTTAATTTTTTACTATAAATGTGATTACTACAATGATTAAGTGGATTTTTAATTTCTCCAAATAATTTACAAAGGTAGGCAGTGCTAGTCTTTGATTGATTGTATAACCACACCTGTTACGACATAGCTCAGTGAACAGCTTGATAACAATTTCGTCGAGGAGGCGTTTGCGCTTATGCACAAAGACCTTCCAACAACCGACTTCTATTCAGATGGAATAGAATGAAGGCAATGACTTTGTTATGAAAATCGTAGAATTTAACGTTGAAGACGTTTGGTGAATTTATGATGGCACAGATATTACTTAAGGTTCCGCATAAATAATAAAATACAAATATTTATTTATATAATACGTTGTCTATTTTGTTTAAATAAAAATCCGTCGTTGGCTTACGACAGCGGTTCTTCGTTGCTTCTTTACACAAATATAGTTCACAAGTATGGGGAAAGTAAAATCTCTGTATTTCACAGTAGACAGGTAATAACTTAATATTTAAATATAACAATTCCTTTGAATTGTTTCTTGGATAATTCGATTTGAATTATTAAGCGTTGGAGGTTGCCATCTTCAATGACAGTTGAACGTTTAACGGTCGCTTCGTACGAAGAAATGTCCGAAGATGTCACGTTCATGTCCGAAGTCTGGTGACTTAGCACTTGAAATGGATATTGAAACTTATTCTGGTGCTGACCTTGTCAAGCGACCACGAGAAGGTATGTAATATAAACGGCGAAAGCTAAGAGAGACTTCGGGTTCTCCAGTCTTTCTAATTTAAACAACAAAAAAAAACTGCCAAAAGTATTTAAATCTGGTAACACTGTTTTATATTTAAATCGTGCTAGATATCCGGAAGATTTACCACGGATAACTCGACTTCTTGCTTTAGACCAGGCGCCTTCGGTCGCTACCAGAGACCGATCGAGTCAGAGATCGTGACTAACCCGAAAACGTTTTGGACATTTATTAAAAACAAACGTTCTTCTTCTAGAATACCTGGACGCATGTTTCGTGGCAACGAGGAACTCACTCAACCTTTAGATATTGCTAACGCTTTTGCACTTGCATTCTCTAATATTTACCAGACAAACTTAGCAACTATCTCTCTTTTAATATTGGTTGTATCGATGAAAATGATGTGATGCGCATTGCCTCAAAACTAAAGCCCGACATGACTTCCGGTGATGATGGTGTCCCGAGTTTCTTGGTGCGCGATTGTGCGTCTGTTCTGTCTTATCCACTGTGTTCTGTTTAGGTTAGTGTCCCAGACATCGATCAAGAGAATACAAAATATGAATTCTTGATAAAGGCGTATACAGCCGAAACATGTAGAGTTTTTTAAATACATATATTTTGAAGTAATATACAGACCTTTAATCGCCTACTGATTAGGTTTACCATATCATACCAACGTCACGAAGTTATTATATATATATATATATATATATAGTAAATTCAATCAGTCGGCGATTAAAGGTCTGGTTTACTTCAAAGTATATATATTTAAAACAACCCCTACATGTTTCGGCAATGGCTCAAGGATATAAAATATTAAATTTTATATCCTTGATAAAGGCATCATTGCCGAAACATGTAGGGTGGTTTTAAATATATATACTTTGAAGTTAACCAGACCTTTAATCGCCGACTGATTTAATTTACCATATCATACCAAGGTCACGAAAATATTATATATATATATATATATTGATAAATGGCGAATGATGTAAATGAAAATAATTATATGAATTAATTGATTGATTGAATTGTACTGGAATTGTACTTTAAATTGGGCGCCTTTATTTTAAACTTGTAACGTTAGATCATCCTCCACTCTCACGTAATATCTCAGGTTGCGGCTAGATGTGGGTAGAACAAGTATTATATTTTACAAAAATTGGACATAATCTCAGGCAGGCGCGGCTCGTTATCACGTATTTGGGAGTGCAAGTACAATGATGCGAGCGCCTCGTGTGTTTTCGGTGTTTACTAAGAAAACGTTACAGTTAGTACACGAGAATACAAGAAGCACTCGCATCATTGTACTTGCACTCCCAAATACGTCATCACGAGCCGCGCCTGATCTCAGGATCCTCGTCGATCAGTTTACCCCTATGTGTATGATGGGAAATTGTTTAATAATATAACAAAGTTATCTCTAGCTACGCAATGATAAATAAAAGAGTTTCTTTAAAATAATAAGTGTATATATTTATTGCATATAAGTTATCTGTAAACAATGAACAAATAACGTGCCTAACGACAAACAAGGAATTAATATGGTGTGCACGTGTGAACTAAGGGTTATGTTTCAATAGCAATGTTATTTTAAAGTATCTGGTAATATAAATAAATAGACAAACAAATTAAGGGTGAGTACTACAGTTCTTAATAATAAATTTCCTTTCACAAATTCGGAGTAAGATAGAAATGTAATTTTAAAGTAAAATCAAAAGAGTTAGGAATTTAATAAAATTTTGTCTTGAGAAAAAAATAGTTCTTATTAGACTTTCTTCCAAATAAACTGAATTAATTAAACCTGTTTCTTATAGGATGCGTGCAGGTATGTAGGATGGTAATAGCTGGTCAGGATTGTCGAAGCACGGGACCAAATAAAGGTGTTTTCGTTTCTACGATGTAGGTATCGGCGTTGTTCGAAGGCGTAGCCGGTGGCCCAAAATGATGCGTTGGACGATTACTTGCCGATCTCAGGTATTATCGACACCAAAAGTAGTTCTAAAGTAGCGCCAAGGTTAGATGCTTCTTTTCTGCGTATTTTTAGAATTCTATCACGGGTATTCTTAGTTCAATTAAATTTTAAAATCGGAGTAGCACTTTTTCCTGGCAAACGTTGTAAATTTTTTTTACTGACGCTCGCTAGCAATTATTTCTTTTCAAAGCCTTGTAAGAAATTACGAAAACAGCCGTGATTTTTACTTTTATTACAATTGATAATAATTTAAATGTAAAGGAAATATTAATTCAAACAGAAAAACAATATTAAAATAATAATTTACAAATAGTTATTCCGGACTTTCCAATGTTAGGTTATGTGTAATGTTCAGAATTAAAATAACCTATTTGCGGGTTTGTAAAAATTCAAAAAGTGGGCGTGTCTAATTAGTATCGATATAAAATTTGAATGTAAATAAATTAGCTATCTTGTTAATTTCGCGTAACTGACTATAATTATGAAAATGACAATTAAACAATACAAAACGTAAATTTTGAAATAAATTGAAATATACAAAGTTATCGTAATATTAATTTAATAACATTTCGATACTAATTTTACAAATTATGTACGCCAAATGGAGCCATTTTATTGAGTGTAATTCCTGTGTTAATTACTTCTTTTCCAATTGCAGATGGCTGGAATAATGGTGCTGTTTGCCTCATACCATTAAATATATATATATATGGGGTGGCTCCCAAGGTCAGGAACTGGAAGAAACAACAATTAATTACATAGACATAAGCTTTTAAACAAATAAAAGGAACCGGACCTTGCACATACAATGTAAATTATTAGATAAGTTAATACCGCCTTTTTAATTAGAAAATTTCTTTGTAATAATTTCTATTATATTTATGTAGGTCATTTCACTTTTAAAATTCATAAATTTATTTGTAAAACCGAAGATAATTAACTTGTTTGATAAGAATTAATGACATATGGAAACCTATTTTACTGACCGGAATTTAGTGTGAATTTGAATTATTTTTACCGCGAAAGTCATTAATTATGTACTATAACCATATGACATTAATAACCATTTAAAAATATAATTTAAGATATTCATAATTAATAATGTAATTTTTCCTACTGTATAACGTAATTTCGGATATAAAAACAACTTCTTTATGCAAATGATCCGTACAGAAGACGAGATTAATAAAAACATCCGAACAGAGAAAAGAGAATCCCTAGAGAGAAAAATTAACGACGATATAGAAAAGTACGCTAAAAATTCTCCGAAAATTAATATTAAAATTTAAGTGGTATAATCAATATTTACTCATCTGAAAACACCATAGTTATTAGTAGAAAATGTTTACTCAACGATTAACATATAAAAACAAGCAGCATCGAAGATTTATCAGAGGAAAACCCGAAAAAGCAGGTTGGCGTCCTCGCACAATCAAGTTTTGCCGTATTGCCGTTCAAGATCCCTGATCTATCCCTATCTGATACGAATTCCAGAGTACAGTTGAACATCACGTACGATACCACAGGAACACAAGTAATTACCTAATTAAAATTTATATTTTATATCCAAAAATGCGAACATAACCCAACTTTACAATTTCTACAATTTGACTTATATTTAGCTTAGAAATATCAATTATATAACCTTACCTTGCTACTGAATGGTGGTTCCTATAATTTAGTACTTAAACCTAGCAAATATTTATCACTATTCACTTAATTTAATGAAAAACTCATTTATACTTTGGTTTTACGTATGTCTAGTACTACATTTGGCTTTAATATAAGGTTTATGTATGTGTTCTGCGCACAGCAAGAACAGCTGCTTTGGTTTGCTATAAAATAATGATGAATACTGTTTATGTTAACTTTTAAGCCTGTTAGAGATTCATTTCGAATACGAACTTTTATTTATGCATTAATTCATATTAATATCTTGTTCGTTATTGTTAATTTTGAATCCTTTAATTAAATATTCATTCTTTTGAATCAACATCGTTTCTTTTATAAAGTAGATCTTGATATAGGCATTTAAAACACATTATTATACAGAAGGACCGACTAACTGATATAATGTCTCAAGCTTCCGCACTTAGCCGCAGGTAATAAACTAAATTGATTATAGCACCTTTGGTCTATAATCTGGCGCCAAATTAAGAACAATAAATTAAAATCAATTTATTGTAAATCGATTCGCTCAAGTACAAATTAGAGTGACATCTGACTTTTATAGGAATAAATAAGTATAACCGAAGGTAGGTAGAATTCTATTAAATATCATTTATCTTCGTATATTTAAAACACCATTAAATTCTTATCTTTGAATATATTTCTATCTATCAATTGATCACTTATTTATCACATCAACCACCTTCATTATACAACAATATATATACAAAGAATTCAAATAAATTTTACCTCAAAGTAGCCCTTGGAAATTATGATTATGTCTTAGCTTGTTACTAATTTTAATAGGAATTTTGTTGGTTATGAGATGAGATATTTGATTGAAATGACAAATGTCAAACTAATAAAACGAACATTTTTAAGTGAATGAAATATGTTTATTTCCAACAAACAAGCAAAATTTTATAAAAATTGTTCAAAGTGTCCACCACCTTGTTCGAAACATTTCTCACATTTTCTTCTAATGGAGGAAAAAGTGTTTTGTAGTATCGCATTGTCAATTCCATTAATTCTTTCAGCAATTCTGATTTGAAGGCCTGCAAGATCAGGTATCTGTACTTGATAAATTGAGTTCTTTAAGAATGGCCATAAAAAGAAATCCCATGGGGTAATGTCACAAGATCTTGGTGGAAATTCATGTTCAGTGTTTAAACTTATCAACCGATTTTGAAAAAATTGCTGCAGAATATTAATTGTTTCACCTGCTGTGTGTGCTCTAGCTCCGTCTTGTTGAAAGTAACCCTGTGTTATTTCTTCGTCGTCAAGCTGTTCGATAAATGGCATAATAATTTCTTGTCGATACCTTTCTCCTGTTAAGGTTCCGTTAAAAAAAATGGGGCCAATAATTCTCCTTCGACTAATCGCACACCATACACCAATTTTCTGCGGATGAAGTGCGGTTTCAACAAAAAAATTATGTGGTTTCTCATTAGTCCACATCCTCATATTTTGTGAGTTCACATATCCATTCAGATAAAACCATGACTCATCAGAAAAAAAGGTTTTGTCAAGAAGGTCATTATCAAAATTATTTAAGAACCACTGACTAAACGTTATTCTTCTGGAATAGTCGATTTCCTTGATTTCTTGATAACAGGTCATGTGATATGGAAATAAATGTAAGTCCTTTTTCAAAATTGTATGACATGTGCCAATTGACACACCCACTTGTTGTGATAATGCTCATACGGAAGTTCTTGGTGCATTATTTATAATTTCTCTTACATTATTAACTAGCTCTTCTGTACGCTTTTTCGCCCGACCTGCGCCTTCTTTCTGTTTAACACTCCCTGTTTCTCTGAAAACCATAACGGAATGTGTCACTGTGTGCCGAAAACTGTCATAATCAAAGATGACGTTAGGGAACTCATTTCTAAATTCTTCTAAACAATCTTGAAGAGAATACTGCCATTGTCCGTCAATCTTACGTCCGTTTCGAAAATAAGATTCTAGCATGAATGATTTGTGTTGTATAGTAAAAACCATGTTAAATCAATTTTAAATTACAAAGCAATTTTTGTCAACTATGCATCTATCTAATTGACAACTAATGCAAATTTAAATTATTAATAATCATACGTTTTTAAAGGAATGGCCTACTAGAGGCAAAGCTTATTTGAACGCTTATATATATATATATATATATATATATATATATATATATATACGTGATCATTGATCAATTAAATTCAATAAGTTTAGGTTAAGTGATGATATTCTATGATAACGTGCTAAAATGAATCTATCTAACTTAAACTTTCTAAAATAAAATCAAAGGAACTGTATTCTTCTAATTCTTTAAAAGTATTTTAACTATAAATTAACTTATTAGGCATACCTATGGTAATATCTACGATAGTGTTTATAAAGTGAAATTAATTTTTAAAAAAATTCTATTTTTTTTTTAAGGATATATAAATAAATAATACTCAAGTTGGATACAGTTTGGATTATGGTGGTTAGGTGTTTGTTTGAAATTCCAATATTCGGGTCACAGGACTTGGGCAGCGTGGAATTTCTAGGAGCGTCCCTGTTGGCTTCGGTTAGTTCGGATGGTGTCTCCGGGAAATGAAATTTTCGTTTTATAACGAACTGGAAGGTATGTGGATTCGTAAAATACGTCGAACGGTGCTTGGTTAGTAGGTGATGTGTTGATTATGCTCGTAGTATGGTTTTTATACTTTATTTTGTTTTTTTCTAAATTTCAGAGCGGCACTTTTTGAATACGTCGGCGTGTTCGTGGAATTTTCAACAACATGACGCCAACTATCGTTTGTTTTGAATGCTGGCTTCTCATTCGTATTTCTTGTATGTATTTATTTAATCTCGTTATAAATATTATTAAAAGTAATAATTTATTAACACTTATCGTTTTGATATTTTACAAAAATTATATATTTTGTTTTATTATATAAATAATTGTCATTGGAATGTTAAAAGTTTCATTTTATGCATATTTTTAATTGGGATATTTCCCGTTATATACAATTTTGAATCTGTACATTTTTTCCTAAAATATATGTGACATTAATGATCAATCAATTAAGTTAAAAATCTTCGGTAACATAAAATATAGAAGGAAAATGACTTAGGCAAATGAGCACATGTAAATCAATAAATATGAGATTCAAATTTGAACAATTAAAAACGCGAAATTAACTTTATTGATGTGACAGGTAAAAAATACAGTTCCAAATATATCTTAAGTTCTAAAATTTACATTCTAACTATAAACGATCTGTATTTCATAATTTTCAGGAATCCTTATGTGTAGGCTTGACCTACCACAATATATATACAAGGTGTTGAATAAAAAATCTTAATGTTAAAATGTCGTATCATGCTTCTTCGTAAATTCGTAAATGTCAAAATTTGACAGTAATGATTTTGATTGAACTCACTTTGAAATACAAACTTATTGTTCTACAACGTTGCCAAATGTGTTTTTCGTGGAAGTACGTTAATGAATAAATGTTTAAAACAAGCTTTTAAATCAAAAAGAAAACGTTTACAAAATAATACTACTAAAAATTTTTTCTTTAAACTAAATTGCATCTATCTCTATTAACAGATATCGAAGAGCAAAGGTTAGTTACGCACTAAAAGTCTGAACTTCAAGAACCCCGTGAAAACAAACGAAGCATGATACGACATTTTAACATTAAGATTTTTTATTCAGAACCAAACGAAGAACGTCGCTGCGTGTAGCTTTTGCGACAATTTATACACACGTTATATATATATTGTAGTAAAACAAATATGGTTTTCTACGAACACGGAGGAAAATATTTATTACATTAAGAAATTGTAAATATATTTAAGTTAGAAAAAATCATACCGTACATTATAAGTGTTAAATATCACATAAGTGATATTTAAGTGATGATTCAGCATTTTACTTTTTGTAAATTGCTTCATTATTTTTATAAAATGCTTATTTCTGATTTCTGTAATTATTTTCATTCATAATTTTGAATTTCCGGAGATTTTTTAACTTATTTGATTCATTTAATTTTATATAACAAATCTTTGATTCAACTATACCGACCAGTACCGTTTAAATGTCAAAATCGCGACATGTAAATATACGTATGTGACATCTATGTATATTAAAAATAACCTGTAAACTATATCTAAATTATTATCAAAAATTTTAAAAGTTATCTGAACGTGTATTTTATATAAATTTTAGTTAATTAGGAAAATCAAATTAAATATTTATTGCAACAAAATATCGGACGAATGAGAGGTCAGAGAGAAAAAACTTTGCGTCTTTTTCTGGAATCGGTGGTGATATCGCGTATTTTCGATATCTCTAATTTAAAAATAATAAAACGAGTAATAAACGTAATACTCACATGTAATTTATAACACAAAGAAGCAGATTAAAAAGTGCTACCGTTCACTACAGAAATAATACTTCAAGTGAGTTTTAGAGGTTATATACCTTCGAAAACCAACCCAGTCAACGTTTATCCCTTTAAGACCCTTTGGAAAGGCCCATTACCTGTACACCGACCTGATAACAGTTTCTGTCGATATTAAGAATCGTTCCTGTCAAGTTTATAAGTATTTTAACAACTTTTCCTAAAAATAAACATTTAAATTTATCACTAACTTATCCAACTGTTTAAATATATTTTAAAATTTTAAATTAACAGTATTTCTTAAAATAAACCTACCTGATAATGTGCGGTTTTCGCTTAATATAAATTTAGTATTATGAATCTATATATTTTCGTTTATAATTCAATTATTATGCCTGTGAGAAACACTTTTTGTAAAACACATGTTTTAAGTTACGTGATCATAGCATTTATAACTTTCAATAATTATTTTCTTATAAAATTTGAGATTTTAAATATGCACCAGTATATTGCTTATTTATACACTTAATTTGCATTTTTATTTCCAGTATTTAAGTTGAGTATTCATAAGTTTTGTTTATCTTGTGTTTTAGTCAGTTGATAAGTTTTTATAGTAATAATTACCGAGATCTGTTTACACTTTGGGACCGACTTCTGAGACAAAGAAAGTAAGTAACTTATACACTGAGTTAGCCGAATTAAACTTAAAAAACCAATAATATTTATAGAGAAAAATTGCTTGCTGGATATAACACAAAGTTAATTTAAATACGAATTTTTATGCATTAATTATAATAAAAACTTCTTCGCACCCAGCGACATCTTTGAAAAAATTGAGAAAAGATTCTTATGATACAGAGATTATTTTTATTTCCCAATATTAAAAAAAAAGAATCTGTTAGATTCGCTTTCTTTATTATTAATTGTTTATTATTAAATTACAACCCTCAAGGGCATATTTAAATATATATATAGAAAGAGAGAGAGAGGGAGGGAAATAAATTTTTTTATAATGTATGTATATCTATAGGACAAATTGAATGTTCTTGTGAATGGAGGAAATAATAATAATAATAATAATAATAATAATAACAGTGAATATAGATAAAGATATTGAAGGAATAGTCAATTCTCAATCTATTATAGCGGCCAAACATCAAAGGAAAAGAACTTCTTGGACGTTGGAAATGAAGAAGTTTATGCTCAGATGTTATTACACAATAACAAAACTGAGAACAGTTAAAATACCGTATGGAGCAGAGCTAAATAGACAGGTAACTGAAAAGTTCCCAGAGTTGGCGGATAAAACCATTCAAAATATCTTAGATCAAAGACGATCTATATTCATTAATAATAGATTATCAGCGGAAATAATTAATCAAGTGAGACAAGAGGTTTCCTTAGAACTTGGTATGAGTAGTAATGATGAAGTGGAGGTTGAAGAACAGATTAACCCGTTTTCAGCTGAATTAATAGTCTTGCCCGTACAGGAAAATAGATTTCATTTAGAATTTGAGAATAATTTTCTTAAATGTCATGGAGTTGTACCTAGTACGAAGCCGCATTTAAAAAAGCTTATCTACAAAAAGGGCACATCTGATATTATAAATGAGGTAAACGCCATTATTTGGACAAAAATAAAAACCGGCACAGCACTGGAGGAGCTCCACAATTTAATATATACAGGTGCATGTACGGTTTTGATATTAAATGATCAAAATATAGACCCCGTAGATATGCGATTCGATAGTAGAAATAGAACTCCTTGTTGGGAAAAACGATTGACAAATAGAAAATCTGAGACGGGAAATTGGAATATTAACTCAAAGCTTAAAGGACAATGCTAGCGCGAGGGTTAACAGAGATGCAGAGGTTATAGTGAGCCGTTATGTTTCACCTGAAAACTCCAATGCTGTAGAAATTTTGGATTTATTAAAGCAGAAATTAGGGGCATTTGCAAAGAGGTTGAAACGATATAAAATCAGTAATTCCCGAAGGCAGCAAAATAAACAATTCGCTAGAAAACAAAAATTATTCTATCGTGGCTTGAGTGATGCAAATCCTGGACAACAGATTCAGTTACCAACGAAAGACAAAATATCAGATTATTGGTCTGGAATATGGAGTAGGTACGCCGGTGCAACCAACATAAAAATGCAAAATGGCTGGCGGATGAAAGAAGGAAGGTAAGTAACGTTAGGACAATGCTAAATTGGCGGATTGATTTAGAGGATGTGAAAAGAGCAATCCAAAAAGCATTGAATTGGAAAGCACCTGGACCAGATAAAATACAAAATTTCTGGTTAATAAAATTTACATCGACGCACCTACAACTTGATAAGTGCTTCCAATTATTGCTAGAACAACCAACCGAACTGCCAGAATTCATGACCGAGGGAAACACCTTCTTAATTCCGAAATCTAATGCATCTGGGGAAGATCCCTCTAAATATAGACCAATTACATGTATTCCTACATTAAGCAAGATGTTCACCTCGATTACATCTGAAAAGATATATGCCCATTTGGAGAATAACAACCTTTTAGAAGAGGAACAGAAAGGATGTAGAAAAGGATCAAGAGGTTGCAAAGAGCAGCTCCTGATTGACTCAGTTGTGATGAAGAATGTGGTAAAAGCAAAAGAAAATCTCTACATAGCATATATAGACTATCAGAAAGCGTTTGATAGTGTAACTCACTCGTGGTTGGTAGAGATTCTTAGGTTATATAGAATTGAGGAGCACCAAATTAATTTTCTTAGCTACGTCATGACTAAATGGACGACAAGTTTGTTAATGAAAACCCCTACAGAAAGTATTGATGCAGGTAAGATCAGCATTAAAAGAGGCATATTTCAGGGAGACGCTTTGAGTCCACTGTGGTTTTGTTTAGCCTTGAAACCGTTAACAACTTTGTTAAATTCCCTAAATAAGGAATGTAATTTACTACAACCTGTCGTACAAATTAGTCACCTTTGGTACATGGATGATCTCAAATTGTATGCTAGGAAAAATAATCATCTTCGCGATCTCCTAAACTTTGTTGGTCGTTATAGTAGAGATATCCAAATGAAATTTGGATTGGAAAAATGCAAAATAAGTTGCATGGAAAAGGGACAATGGGTTGAACATCGTGAATTCGAAGTGGAAGGCGGAAAAGGACTAGTTATTGGAATGGAGAGCAACGACTATTATAAGTATCTTGGTTATTTGCAGGCTAGAGGAATAGAACACAATATTGCAAAAGAATCAGCGAAAGATCAGTATTTCTCTAGGCTGCGATCGTTGTTGAAAACCATATTGTCGGCAAGAAATATGTCCAAGGCAATAAACAGCTTTGCAACTTCCGTATTTACTTATGGATTTGGAATAATTAACTGGACTGATACTGAACTTGAAGCAATAGACATCAAGACAAGAGTAGAAGCCAGAAAATTTAGAATTCATCACCCACATAGTGCGATCGAAAGGTTCCACCTACCAAGAAGAGAAGGAGGTAGAGGAATAGCGAGTGCTTATTGCAGGCATTATACACAGGTAAATAATTTACGAGCGTACTTTCTGAAAACGTCAAAAAAATGTAGATTGCATAATGCGATTGCTCAAATGGACAATTTTACGCTACTCAAACTGGCTTACGATGAATTCAATCCATCCACGAGAATCTTAAGTATATCCCAACAGAAAGAGAGATGGAAAAATAAATCTTTGCATGGCAAGTATCTGTTAACAATCGGATCTGAAAATTTTGACACCTCAGCGTCGCAGGCATGGCTGTCTACAGGTAATCTGTTTGCAGAAACAGAGGGATTCATAGCCGCCATCCAAGATCAAGTAATTCCAACGCGTTCCTATAGGAAAAAAAATTGTTAAAGAAAATTTATCTGACATTAAATGTCGTGTATGCACAGATAAGGAAGAAACAATTGATCATTTGATGGCAGTATGCTCTGTACTTGCCCCCAAACAATACCTCGAGAGGCACAACAGGGTTGCGAAAATAATACACCAGCTGCTCAGACAGAAGCACTTGTCGTATTCTGAAAATGTCCCGTATTATGAATATGAAACACCTTCAGTTTGCGAGGACGAAAATTCTCGATTATATTGGAATCGCCAAATAATCACGGATAAAACAATTCCCAACAATATTCCAGATATAGTACTGACACTGAAGAAGGACAAGATAACGTACATCATTGACATTGCTGTACCGTTGGCAAAAAACATTGCAAGGAACTATAGTCAGAAGGTAAATAAATATTTACCTCTCAGCGACGAAATCAAGAGTATGTGGAAGATGGACAAGGTCCTAATAGTCCCAATTGTGATTGGCGCAACGGGAGAAATCCCACATAAATTACACAAGTCCATAAATGTTTTTGATCTCTACCAGAACCTTTATTTAAAAATGCAAAAAAGTGTCTTGTTAGACACGGCTGCAATAATACGTCGTGTGCTAAACTGATGTTGGAGCGCACGAACGTGGGCAACGTGGCCGGGAGGCGAAATGACGGAACGGGTGGGGTGCTGATGTGGTCCTCTACTGGGTGGTAGCCTAGGATATGCGCTACCAAACTCTAGGGGGGTCTGCCCGATGGGCGGACAGGTGCCATTCCGCCTCTCCAGCAGGGGAGAGAGGAACCAAGCTACGCGGCGCAAAACACGGCGCCGCGTAATGCTCACACCACTAGGACCGGTCCTGGTCGGAAACCTGGCTAGGCTGCCGAACAGCACACACACGCTCGACGTGTGTGCAATGCCCCCGCAATGGCGGAAAACGTTAAGATGGCACAAAGTGTGACCGTCGTCGACCAAAGTAGCCGCTAAAAGTGTTCCCTTGGTTGGTGATGAGCAACCCCGTGCAGGGTGCGCTTCGTGGGTCTGGGCCTTGCCTCGATGGGACGGGGGTCGGGCCGTCGAAGTACTGCACGGAAAAGTAAAGAAGTTGCCGGGAAAGGGTTGGCGTCCCTGCGCAACGGCTGGTTCTCCGATCTCTCAAAATTAGCGCGACCGGACGCTAAACACATGCACGAGCGCGCTAAAATACAACACCCCTACACTTGCGCGCTCGCACAAACACAAAACCACACACCCAGAGAGAGACGCAAGCTGCCAGCAGCGGACAACACGTAAGTTCACACCCTGAAAGTACTGGTAAGTATCTACTATAATCAATATTCATATAAAAATAAATGAATGATAGATAACAATGCCACCCATCTTGTTCGAATGAACCGATGGGGTAAGATAATGGCAACCAAGAACGAATGGTTCTTGGGAGTGGAAGAGATAATAATAATAATAATAATAATAATAATAATAATAATAATAATAATAATAATAATAATAATAATAATAATAATAGTAATAATAATAATAATAATAATAATAATAATAATAATAATAATAATAATAATAATAATGATAATAGGTAAGTAAGGTAAGTAAGTTGTTTACAATGTACCTAACTCTTTGTATTTATATTTGCCTTTGTATAGTATTATAAACATTTACAATTAAATGCTTTTCTAAATTCTCAACTAAAAATGATCTTCTGCCATCAGTCAATAATAGCTTGTATGCTGAAAAGCTTCGCTCAACTTCAACTCATGTAATTGACGCATAATTAATTTGCTGATAATTGATGGACTCATCGCAATAGTTTCATCGTAGTTTCCTTGCAACACACTGGATATTCTACTAAGCTGATTAAAGCCCTTGTTTTTCTCTAGAACTTGTGTTAGTTTAATTTTGAACGGCTCTCCTATGGTACCTCTCACACTATAAATTTTCTTCTTCAAACTTTGACTTCAACACCTTGAGTTTCAAGTTTTTGTAGTGTTTCACTAATGAGACCATAGTTTGCATTGATAAAAGCTAACTCTTGGCGCATTCGCGGTTTATTTAGTATATCTTTGCTATCTGAAATTGCTATCGAGTTGTTTGAAAAAGAGATAATGAATTCTCTTATCTGTTCAAAGGTATCTGCATAAAATACAGCGGTATCAAGTCACGTGCCCCTTCTTGTTATTATGGGTTGCAGTGGTAGTACCAGACCAGGTAACTTATCTTTGTATGCTTGAACCCTCAGCTGTGCTTTAATAAATTACTTTTTTGTCAAATTGATCATGAATTAATTTTTGGAAATGTGTAACGTATTTCTTTACCTATTTTCACCTATTGTTTCCTTAAACAATAGATTAATATACTTTTTTCTTGTATGTAGTTGAGCGACTAGGAACTAACAGTTTCGTATACTTCTCTAAAGAAAATTAATCGTTGAATTATCCAACTTTGAAAGTGGGATGTTTGCGCTTAAGAAGGCGTTACACAAGTCATAATGGAAAATATTCTGTTCTATATTTTTACTTGTTGAAGTAAACGATTGATTCAAAGTAGCTTGTAGTCCATTTTTAAATCTTGTGATATTTCTTTTATGCAAATCAGTTTCTACATGCTGCGTTAATTGAAATTTCTTGTCACATCGAATCTACAATAATTAATTGCAGGAATTAAAATATGAAATGAAACGTAAATAAATATAAACTTACAATTTTAATGTAATACTTCCAAAAGATTCTGCTATTATCTACACAAAATTCAGGATAATATTTTATAGATCATCACCGGTTTGTTTTCCAATTAAATAAATAAAATTAAAAACTCTTTAAAAATACAAATTTTCAATAGTACGCCCGTGGGCGATGAGTCATGCGCCTCTCGTGTCCGGGCCCTAATTATTGAGAGCATTGTATTAGAAGGTAATGATCTAGCGCGTCGAATGCCTTCGAAAAGTCTGTCAAACTGCTTCCTGTCTTCCAATGCCTTACTAATAAATTGAGTTATTTCCAACAAATTTGATATGGTTGATCGACCCTTCAACCCACTTTTAAAGAAAGCGTTTGTCTGAAAGAAGATTTAAGAATTTAAACAAATTCATGCAGTTAACTTGAAGATGTTTTGATAAATAATTATAATCTTGCTTTTCGGATGAAATAAGTATGTACGTAAAATAACTATCGCGTTTAGTTCCGTCAGGGAATTCCGCAGATGGTGACGAAAGTAAAAATGCAAATTTTAGAACCATATATATACCTGAAAGACTAGTTTCATCATTCTGACCTTCTCAACCAGTTCTGTGGGTAAAACATATATTAAACATAGATTCACGTAACAATACATGCAGTTTAAAAATGTATTTGAACATTATAACTATATGTAAGTATTATATTTTTTTTTATAGTTGTTCGTATTTATATTACGTAATAATAATTTTA
The DNA here is from genome assembly GCA_935421215.2 of Melolontha melolontha. Taxonomy (NCBI): domain Eukaryota; kingdom Metazoa; phylum Arthropoda; class Insecta; order Coleoptera; family Scarabaeidae; genus Melolontha; species Melolontha melolontha. The sequence goes on along the minus strand of OW285240.1, from coordinate 43,956,561 downwards.
TTCGTTTTGTTAGAATTGAGTAAAGATTCATTCATTTTTATACATTTTTGAATCTTGAAAAGGGCACACGTAATCGGAAACGAAAGTAAACTAACAGTCTCCTACCATTATTTCAGTTGTAGGTACTGTTGCATATCGTGATATACAGGGATTTTCGACATCACAACTTTTAAATCTAAACTATCTTAAACATATATTTTTACTTAACGCTCTTAATCTCTTAAAACTAATGTTTTGCCTAATGTAAAACTTTAAGTAAACTGTTTCGACTAATTGAACGACATTTGTTTCATTAATATTTTTGTTTTTAGAATGTATAAAAAAAATTGGAGGGACTTGGAAGAAACTCATGAAGTTAAATTTTATCTCCATTCAATATTTAATTTCATGAGTTTCTTCTAAGTGTTCTTTAGCACTAATGTAAATATGTCACGATTAAATTACATTTAATCTAAAATTCTTCAGTATATAAATATGTATAATTTATTTATGAATTATAATGGCTTATGGTATTTACTTTTAAGTAGATATTGTTCAGTCAAGATTGAAAATATTTAATATCCTGTATATTGTGTATAGTAATTAACTAATTATATATCATATCGATGTGTTTAATTTAAGTTTATTTAATTTTATTTAATGGTGAAAATTGCAAAAGATATATCGTCACAATTTTCATAAAGTAATTTAACATAAGTTTTCAAACTTAAAACGTAATTAAGTTCATATTTAAAGTTTCATTTAAATTTTTAATAGGCATTTCCAATTTGCGTTTATTTAAATTTACTGAAGTTATTTATCTAATTTTATTTGTATGGCAACGCAGTGATAAAATAAAATAAAGGTAAATATGTATGTATTGTGTGTGAATACATATACCGTCTGGAAACGTGGTAAGTTAACGACACTGATGCGCAAGACGCGTACCCGCCAACTTTACTTCCCCGATATGTTTATTCAATGTATAGTGTAGCATTTGATTGGATGAGCAATAGGGATAGTTCAGAAGTAGGTGTGGTATACACATGCGTATTGCGTATGTACTCTTATTTACATCGTATCCACCGCCGACGTATCTGATCAGACTGGGCACAGACACGCCCAGCGCCTGGTATAGTATTTCCCTTCTTTCCTATTTAGTGTACTGGTGGCGTACCACGTTTACAGACGGTATACATATTGATGTGATTTAGAACTACGAGAAATAAATAAATAATTTATATAATTCATATACAATTATATTAATCATAGTTTATAAGTTTTAATAGCTTACATAAAGTAAGAGTCCATCAAGATCTAAGAGATATCAAAGTAATTTGGAAAGATAGACAACTAATAAAAATATTTAGCCGGCTGCTCTTTTATACAGTGTGTGTATAAAATGTCGCAAAAGTTACACGCAGTGACATTCACATATGACTTCTCCTGGTATTACCTAGTGAAGTGGTCCACATTTACTATTGTACCTAAATAAGCATGTTCTTGTACCTTACTTAGTTTAATCGTTGCGCTTGTCTGGAGCCGTCCCATCAAACTTGTATACGTTTTGTTGGTTTTACCACCGTACTATAAATCCATTAAACTCGTTTGGCTTGAGATACCATTTTTTACCGCATGAGCATTTGGCTACCATTTCACCGCTCTCTTTGCAATATTTTCCAGATGTTGGTTCCAGGCCCAGTGTGACCCTGAGATACTTTATCTCTCCCGCTATCTATAAGTCTTTTAGTTTCATTTTAAAAGTTCCTTCGAATTCCTGTGACGAGTAAACACTGATCGTAGACTTGTTAGGACTCATATTTTAGCACTTTGATACAAGATCTTTTTGCATGTCTTCTCTGGCTCTGATTTGCTTCTGGTCATGATAACTAGTCGTCCGCATATCCGATGAGAGCTCCGAGCAATTCAGACAAGACTACTCTCTGAGGGCATTCTCTCGACACCCGGACAGCCGAGATTTCTCCCGCAACGGATACCTCTACTATTCCGTCCCGCAACATGGAATAAAACAAAGTACAATAAGTTCTCTCAATTCCTCGATTCTTGACGGAATAAATTATTGCGTTAAACGATGTGTTGTCAAAAGCGCCCTCAATGCCTAAGAAGGAGCCCGATATTATCTCTTTGTTTTGAAGTGTCTTCTATGTTGCCAACTAACCTATGAGGGCAGTGTCAGTGGGAGCTCTAGTGCGATAGGCATATTAGTCTGGATGTTTATCAACAATTTCTCCAATGTCTTAAGCGCGAACGACAACACTAATTGCTATTAGGGATTTTGCTGTATACCGTCTAGCCTTCATAAGATTTGGTTTAAAAGTCACCCAATATTTCACCTTGGAAACTATCTAAAAGCCAGACCACTTCGAAGAATAACGCAAACCGCCTCCATAATTCCACTCGAATTATATTAGATTCAACACATATTTTAAGAAATGAAATAACAACATATTTGAAGATTATGGGGTGACAAAGTTTGTCGACAACTCATGCAAATCTGTTTAATAGGATATAGGTAATGGAAAGGGCAAGTAAGTTAAAGCCATTATTAAATGGAGGAATCTAATAAAATGATATAAATTTCAAGTATCGTAGGTACTGGTGAGCACATTGTAGTTGGAAATTTAGTTATTTTCAACAGTAAAATTTTTGCAATATAACAAATAGATTGCAACAATACAATTCATTAATAAAATATCTTAGCTATTTTGCGCTTACACTAAACCACTGGTATGTTCGGTCAGCTTATCTCAAGGTCGTAGATTGTGTTTTCTTAAAGGTAATTACCTTAGAGAATCACACTCTTTGGCGCCTCTGTCTTTTGTGTTGCACACATACAGTAGATGATGTTATTAAACCAGAATATGGGCAGAACTCCTGATTTTAGTATACTGGCTGTTTCACTTTTATGGAATCTTGTATCTTATTTCATAGTCAAATAGACTTTTTATGACCTTTTCAACGATATCACATTTTGTATTACTGAACTAGGTGGTTAAGTAGTTATTCTCGATTAATATTAAATTTTTATGTAAATGTACATTTTTTTCTTAATAAAAATAGCAATATTTAAGGTGATATGTTTTTGGGTTCTTGTAGTTGTACCTGAAAGATATCAAATATACAAAACAAAAAAAAACATTAACCTATAAGCAGTGCATTAATCTTTAACAGAATTTCAGAGTATTACATGTAACACAGTAGGCATTTACTATGACAGATCACAGTTTGACAGTTGTATGTGAATTAATTAAGAATTAATTTTATAAAAGAAGAATTGATAAAAATGATTTACATTTTGGGCGAATGTGACAAAAATTGTTTATTGGCCACAAAAATTTACAGACAAAGGTTCCCGAATGCGAGACATCCACAGTTAAAATCTCTTGTGAAATTAAGAGAACTATTTGAAGTTTCGGGAAGTGTAAGTGGAAGCTACTGCAATCCTGCAAATATTCCACGCTCAGTCTTTTAGGATGATGAACTAGATGCTTTGTTGCCCTTTCAAGAAAATTTTAGTATCAGTATCGCCAAATTGCGAACAAACATAAATTCAGTACGGCTCCGATAAATCCACCCCTATAGTCTATCTTTGCATCAAGATATGTTATCTTTCATGATCCTATACATAGAAGTTCTCATTTAAAATGTTATATTTAACTGGAAATGATTTTCAAAATAGAGTAATTTTTTGCAGTACAATGTTTGTAGCCCGTGAACCACAACTTCCGGCTTTGATACTGTATTTACGGACGAAACAACTTTTAAAAATCATGCGCATGTTAATTGCCATAACATGAATTATTATGCCACGAAAAATTCACACTGAGTAAGACAAATTGATTTTCAACATCCTTAGTCAATAAATGTGGGGGATGGCATAATAAATGAGACAGTTATTAGTACCTTTTTTTCAATGGTACATTAACGGGTGAACGGTATGGAGAATTTCTGTCCGAAGAATTGTCTCTCCTTTTGGAAGATGTTAGTATCCATTACCACCGTATTGTGGGTTAACATTTAAATAACTTGCGACCACATCGGCTGATAGGGAGACGAGGTCTGATTGCTTGGCCGGCATGATCCCCGGACTTCTAACTCTGGAGATATGTCAAGGCTAAGGTAGATAAGCTCCAATAACGCCTGAAGATATGAAAGATCGAATAAGGCAAGCTTTTCGTAGTGTTACAGCCGCTGTACTTCTAGAAGCAAGAAGAAAATGAGTAACAGTGTCTGGAATGAAATGAAAACATTTTCGAACACATGCTATAATTTAGGAATACAAACCTCAAATCGTTTTCTTAATTTCACAAAAGCTTTCACCTGTGGATGTCTTGCATTTGGGAATCATTGTCTGTAAGCTTTTGTGGATAATAAACTGTTTTCGTCACATTCGCCTAAAACGCCTCCTTTGGAAAAAATCATTTTTAATTAATTCAGATGCCTAGGCTGTCAAGATGCGATATCTCTGTCAAACTGAATGCCTAATGCATTCAGTAAATACTCATCTGTTCGAAATTGCAAGATTTATGCACAGCTCAGTTTTCGGTCTATTTTTATTGTCTGTATCTTTTATATCTTCCAGGTACAAGCACAAGAATAAAAAAACATATGAATTTAAATATTGCAATCTTTACTAAAGCGTCAGTTACATTACACTTTTTTTCCTACTAGAAACTTGAACAAGTTCTTGTACAAGATTTCATACAAGTTTTAATTTATGCTATGTTAAATAGAGGGCACCAAACTTATGTTTGTTTATTATTATATATTTGACGTTTAGACGGGTTGTGGTTATTTATTAGCTCTTATAGATACAAAAATATTTAAAAAATGAATTCGAAAACCTTTATATTGGGGCCCCATATTTTGTTATTAGACATTCTTATACAATTTCTATTAATTTCCAAAACAAAACAAACGCTACGTAGCCTGCAATTATTATATGATTTTTATTTAAAATGAACAGTTGGTACAAACGAAATGGTATTTAATGCGCAAGTCTAGTATGGAACTTGAATGAAAACTGGGATCGGATCTAGTCTATGGATCTAGTTTAGTAGTTTAGAATCTTTGTTGTGTTTCTTCTGAATTACAGTATCAAAGTTTCGACAACTACATCTCGTTTGAAAACTTGCCCAAGTTTCTAGACGAAAAAAAGTCTAATGTAACTCAAGCTTAAGAAAGAAATGCACAGAAATAATACATTTACACTCAAATTTAGTATTAATCGAGAGTAACTATTTAACCACTTAGTTCAGTAATACAAAATGTGGTATCGTTGGAAAGATCATAAAAAAGTCTATTTGACTATGAAATAAGATACAGGCTGTTCCATTTAAGGAAAGTGAAAAAAACTATAATTTGCGTTAGAGAGTCGTTCACTGGAATAGTAACTATTTTTTAAGAATTGAAACATTAAAAGCAAGGAAGAAGTGTTTTCTAAGTTGTAACTTTTGCATAAGACAGAAATGTAATTTGTTTACCTCATGATGCTGTCCTAAAGTCGATCTATTTTTAATATAAAATACCCCATAAATTGGTATAGGTTCATAGTGCACCCATAGTATGCTATATTATTTTCTCTATCTTTTTAAGGCAAATTCAAATATACAATCAAATATAGGGATTGCCAATTTATTGATTAGGTAATTTATTTACATGAATATTGATTGTACTATTAATAATTTGATGAATTCTTAAACCAGGAAAGTTGACTCTATTTTCGTCAGAGTCAAGTACAGTGCAAGCTAAGTTGACTCTACTTTCGTCAGGGTCAAGTGCAGTGGAAGTTCCAAGCCTTTCATTTGAATTTACATCTGTCAAAATTTTTTCTGACGTGGACATTTTTTGAGCAATTGATTCGTCGATATACTGTTCTGTTACTGTTGTCAATAGCAGTGTGAATAAAGTGTTGCTAGAAACATTTTATTCACTGTTTTGATTAATTTTATTCACCTTTATGATTAGAATCTTGTTTTAATAATGAAATTCAATATATGTAATGATCATTTTAATAAGTAAAATTGGAAAAAAGAAAATAGTAGCATATACAAAATTGTCAATATGTAATATATTGATGTTATTGTATTCGACACAGTTAAAATGGTATAGATCGTTTACATTCATTTAAATGAGGCTCTAATTATAGTGCCATATTGATTATTAAGTATGGGTTTTAGTAAATTAAGAAAAAAAAGGATAAAAGCAAGTTCAAGAAAAAATACTAAAATTCCTAGACGAACAATGTAACTCGTTGCAAATCAAAGTAATTAGAATTGGTATGTCTGATGGAATAGGTTGGGCGGGCGTTAGCTGCGTTTGACAGGTAATGAGGGCGTCTCGACTTCTAAATCCTCCAACCAGAGTTTGTAACAAAAGGGGCTGGATGCAACCAAATTGCAAAATTTCACCAACATAAAAACTAAACTTTTGTTACTATGTCATGGTTACATTAAATCCTGTTAATACAGTGTAAACGTAACACACGATTCGAGTTACACAGGTAGCGTTTGGCATGGTTTGGCGACTGTGTGCTAATTGATCGTCGTGGACGGGGTTTTCTCCAAAAACCTTGCTCGGGGAACACCCAGTAATAAGTTCGCAATGAACATAACTGTAAGGTGACGTAACATATACCGAAACGCAATACTGAATACATATAATGAAATTGTGCATACTTATGAAAAAATTAGGCAATAATTTAAAAAAGCCCTTTTCGAGTATAACAAGGATACATATAGACACACCTTCCGTTGAAGTACCAACGAGATTAAAATTACGTCGAATACAAACAAACACTGCCTGAACTTTCTGGTCACTTGCTATGAATAACAATTGAAATAAAGCTGCTTCCTTTAATTCTAAAGTAGTCGTCTGTCCCCTTCATATGTTTAATCTGTAAGATCCTTACCAATTTAAGAGTGTTTAAATGTCGAATTTGTGCTTATGATTTATAGATTACTGGTATTCTAACTTAAATGCAAATCTAATATTTTTTAGGCGAATTCATTAATAAACGTTTTCTATATTTTCAGGTATCTTTCTTTCCTTTGGGCAAATCAACGCGGTTGAGCCAGGTATTGTTTATGTATCTTAACTATAATTTATTATAAAATTCTACATAACAATTCTACGTTTAAAAAAATCGTTTACAGGTATTATTCGCATATTAATTTTATGACAGAACTAGTATGTTTTTGTATTTGAGTCATAATGTCTTCCTGCAAATCTAGAAAATAAGTATTAATAATATAGGACAGTAATTGAGATAAAATAGTAATTAAATTTATAAGAAATGTGTATGTAGTAGATTATAAGGTGTGAGCTACATAATTTTTCAAAGTACGCCATGAGAAAGATCGGTCATGTTTTAAATCTATTCTATCGCTATATGTTGACCAAATTATTTCCTTATTTCAGTATTTAAATAAAAGGTTTCCCAATAAAGACAGTGTGTTTTTAAAATAAAATAAAATACAAAATGTTTGAAATAAAAGCAAAACTTTTCTTTATTTTATAGTGCAATAATTATGTTCTAAATAATCTATCATTCAAATATCCACCTCGGCTTCGTGCGCAAGATCGAAATCGATGAAACCAATTTTCGGTGAATTTTTGCAATAAATCAGACTTACTTTCATTAATGCATCGTTTGATGTTCAATTTCAAATGGCATACACCAACGGCTTAAAATATCCTCACAAAAAGAAATCTAAAGGTATGAAATTACAACTTCTTGGAGGCCAGTTCCATTTCTGGAGATTACAGGTTCAACAAACTTTTCTCCCAATAAGTCCACAGTGGCATTGGAAAAATGTGGTGTTGCACCACCTTGTTGAAAGAGCATGTCTTGCAAATGAATTTCAACTAATTTTGTCCACGAAAAATCTCTTAACATTGGTCAATAACGCTCACCATTCACTGCTACTGCATCTCCATTTACACTTTCAAAAAAATAAGGTCCGATGATGCCACCATATAAACCACACCAAACAATATCTTTTTCTAGATGTAAAAACTTCGCATAAATCTGCTATGGATTATTTTCATACCAAAAACAACAATTTTGTTTGTTTACAAACCCGTTTAACCAGAAATGAGCTTTATCTGAAAAGATGATTTTAAAATCTGGATCAATTTCAAGTTGCTCTAGATGCCAATCAGAAAACACACGACTTTGATGATGGTCAAGTGGCTTTAGTTCTTGAGTTAATATAATCTTATACAGATGTAAACCCTAAGATTTTCTCAAAATACGCCAAGTTGTCATTCCTTAAAGCCCAAGTTCTTGAGAATGTCGATTAATCCAGCGATTTGCATTTTCTATAACACTGACACTTACAGCATCAATATTTTCTTGTTTTTTTTTTGCGTTTCGTTGTCTTATTGGTGTTCTGGTATCGTGTAAAGTGAAATTTGTTTCGATTTTATCAACGACTAGACGAATAGCAAGCACAGAAGGACGATTATGTGGACCATAATCTTTACGAAGATCACGTTGAGTTTGAACAAAAGAACGATTATTTTTATAAAATTTTTGGATAATAACCAAAAGTTTGTTGAAACGTGTATTTTACCATGATGAATTGTCAAACAATATTAAACACAAATTGATAGTAATATTTTAAATATGGCTGCCATGACGTTTTAGAAACATGTCGTCCCTGTTGGGAGATCCGTCAGTATGTCGTGTTAATGACGGGTGGCTATAAATGAGCGAAAATTTCTTTCTTAAGCTGGCTATAATTTTGCAACTTTATGTTGACATGTTGAATTCTTAAATATAAAATTGTTAAAAATTTCACAAATTAAAAGTTAAACAACTAATTCTAATCATATGACAACCATATCTATACAAAACATTCTAATCCAATTCTTAAATAAATGAAATCTCTTATATCATAGTCATTATTTTCAAGGAATTCTTTTCATACAGGTAGATATTTTGCGTACTTTTTGTCACTGAAATAGTGTACACTAGCGCCCGCATAATAAAAATATGTCCTTGAAAACGAAACTGAAAATCTGCTGATATATCTAGCATTAATTTTATAAACTAGGAAAGACAAACGTTTTAGCAAGAAAAAGCAATGAATTCTGTTGGTTAAGAGTTTATCAATAAAGTATTTCTTCTGGTACATAAGAATGTCATATTTTGGCAAGCTAATAACATATCTTGAGGGAATTCCCTTACCAGATGTATGCCATCAATTCTAAATGAAAGGAATTTAAGGAATCTTCAACGAATTTGGTAATATCAATGTGTTACAAGCATATAATGGATACTAAATTAACGCAGCATACACCAGCTTACTCAGTACATAAGCAAAATATAAGGATCTCAACAGGACTGCATCACTGAAGTTGTTAGATACAGCCACATTAAAACCCAAAGACTTAAAAGCGTCAAACCATATATTGTTTATATAGGATTTGAAGGTAAGGTTTAGATCAAACAATACTCTCATTACTCCCCGAGTTGCGATGCTAGTTGGGAAGCATCTACGTAATAAGAAAGGGTGAAGTATGAGAACGAACGATTGATAAATACATAACATTTGCCAAGTTATAATTTGAGCTTAAACAGTTCGTATCACTCGACAAACACTTCCAAATTCGAAAAAGAATTTGAATTGATAAATAGAACAAATAGTGGACCCAAATTTGAGCTTTGTGGAACATCAGATGAAGGAACAAACTCAATGGAAGTCACCATAGGTCACATTTCCTTTGATATGATTTGATTATAGTTATTGAGTCCTAGTAAATGTATGTATTGCAATAATAAACGTTGCAAATGTTTAACAACCTGTATTAGTTTATTACTAACTGGGGCTTGGCTGGGGATAATAATAATGAAATTATTTGATATCAAATATATTAGTGGTATTAGTGAAGTTCCTTCAAAGGTCCAGGACGTGCGTGATGATGGTTAATTAAAAATTAAAATAAATACACAAAAACTTATTAAATAAAATAAAACACAGCGGCGTCCTTAAATTGGTATATTTAAATAAAAGAAATTGATGTATTTAAAAGTAATTAAATCAGTAATATATACACAAGAGGCGATAAATTAGTAATCGAGAAATTAATATAAAATATCTGAAATAGAAAGGTGAAACAGTAATAAAAAACAGTAATAAATAAAGTACTATATACACGCGGAGCGGTGAATAAGTAGATTAAAATATTAATGCAAAATATCTGAAATAGAGTGTTAACTTGCGTAGTAAATTAAGGGTTAATTGAATACGATTAATATAAAATTACCTGTGAGTGGCGATGATGGTCACGTGGCCTTCGAAGGTATACCTTGGTCAAGTATATGTAGAGCGATGTTTGGCCGGAAGAATAAGAAATTAATTAAATTAATATGGATTCACTTAAAAGAATAATATGCATAGAACAATGCAGTTTACCTTAGAAGTTAAAGAACACCTGGACGGCGTGACATCGTGACTTGGACAGTACACGAGGTGTGTGTGTAACCTTCGGTGGTACTAGCGAAAAAAGCCCTGATCGTTGTTCGTATCGAAAGAAAAGTAAAGTTTTGAAAAGGGCTGTTTATGACCTAAGTAGAGGGAGAGATCGATAACTCGAATAATAATTAATAAAAAGCGCGACCTGAAGGGGTGGTCTGTCAATGGCATAATTATTATTAAAATAACCCTTGTGACATGAGCTTCCTAACGATATCAAACATGACATATAAAAGAAGATGTAAATAATATTATATTAAAACAATTTTTAAAATATGGAATTTATCTAGAAGAAATTCTACATTACGGTTATCGGTTGATGGTCCAGGTAATAAGGGTCGTCGGCGGTCAAGACTATGACAAAAGAAATGCTTTCTCTTTGTAACGAAAATGTACAGTTTGTACAAATGTAAAAAATGTCTATGTTAATATTTTAAAACGAGATATTCAAAGACGAATATGTGTATTTAAATAAATGAATTAAAACTTCTATACGCTAAGCGTAACAAGTTGTAAAACTAAGTCTAAAGTTTATAACAGGTGCATTATTAATAATCGCATGGTCAATCAAAGAAGGCGGAGAATATGTTAAAGACGAAAAGCCGTCAATATCATCAAATAAATAAAAGATTTCGTGTTTAAAAGCACCAGTTGTCAATTAGAGACTTTGTAGGTAATATTAGAAATTCATTTAAATCGATTCAAGCAATTTTGAAAGACCAATTGGGCCTTAACATGGCTCCGAAATCGCTAAATTATTTCCGAAAAATAGCAACGATGTGGAAACGTAGAGAGGTGAAACTGTTAACAGGGGATATTTATGTGTCGTTTACGGGAAGTTTTATGTCTAAAACATCCTGAACTATGAAAAAAACTTCTGATGTATACATCACTGCAATGCGTCATGACCCACTTCGCTGTTCGAGACTATTAGACTAAGCATTCAACACATTGCTTCATAGCCACCGTATTCCCTTTATTTTAGCACCATTGCATGTTATTTAACCGGTACCTATACATTTTGATCAAAGCAGTATATTTGGTTAAATAGAAATTTGATACAAACCTGACACTTAGCTTATAGTAGTAAGGTTTCCGAGTCATAATATGGTGTTTGGTGTCTCGACGACTGGGCATAATTATGTACTTTTGTATCTCACAAGGCGTAACTTCCATATAAGTTTTTTTATGTTGTCTGGTGGTAGTTATATTGAAACTTAGGTGTGATTTTGTGTATTTTATATGTTTAACAAAAACGCTTAAACATCTCTTATTATGGTTAAATCTCACAAATATTATTACTTAATGTTAAATTCCTTAAATTCTCTACTGTTGACAAGCTTGAAATGATAAGTTCATACTAATATTGATACTCTTTCATTTAATGTTAAATGAGATTAGTGTCCCTTTATAGTAACATGAGACTGTACGTATCTTATTGCTAAGGTAAGACTCTACTGTTGGTATTCAAAAATACTGCAAGTAGGAAAAGGTTACCACTAAGCACAGCAAGCTATTGCAAAATTAGTAAAAGTGTACCGTATTTGTTGTACGGCCAGATGACGACATAACTCGGAAAATTACTGATTCACATTGTGTCTACTGTAATAGTAAACGATATAAATGTTTAACGACCTATATTAGATGTCTACTAGTTGTAAAACTAACTATAAGATTTATAATAGTTGCGTTGTTCAAAATGGGATGTATTGTAAAATATCTAGTGAACTTGGATTTTAGAAACAATATTCACCTTACAAACTGTGTACTGAACACATTCATTAATAAAACAAGCTAGACACATAAGTGGTCTCATAAATAGAGTAATAAACTTGCAAATAGAAAAGAAGTCGCTTCTTAAAATATTGACAAAGTTTTACAAATCAAATATTGCAACAGAATTCTGTTTATACAATAGTTTTAACTTGAAAATTAACAATGCATGTTGATAGAATTGTAAATATTATATTTGAATTCTGTATCCTAGATTCAATTACGTTTAACGTATATACACATGAAAAAATTTCGTGTTAAAACGAAACAATACATTTAATTTAATTTAAACTTAGATAGGTTTTAATGTTACGTTATCACATATTGTTAATACGACATTTATAAACTGATATCATAGTGGTTTCCCAGACTGTGGTTTTGATTTGAATTTTTTGCATATGTAAAATGATAATTCTTGAAATTCTAATTTAATAAGAATATCAAAAGTTATATAGTAAATATTATGTGTACTTTGTACAAATTATAAGTTTCACTATGTTTTGATTTATTGTTTATAATAATATTGCTTAGATAATTTCTAGCACTCTCAAGGAAGGATCTTATTCAACTAAATGTATTTGTTTGTGTAAATCATGTCATGGATGTAGTATATATCAGAGAGTATAAATAAACAAGAGATGTCAAGTCCATGGTAAAATGTGGAGACATTCGCCCTCTAAAGTTGCGAATTTTAATTAAATTGCTTGCGCGGAAAATTTAAATGTATATATGTATATGTATTTACTCGTATTAGAAGTATGAAAGTTTGTATACTTTATCTAGTGACTAAATGCAGATATAATCTTCATTTTGTCACTAGATAAAGTTAAAAAAAATATTTCAATTAATATAATTAATATTTAATCGGCAATTAAACAAAACTTACGCATCTTTTGCTAATGTTTGTTCCACATAACATCAAGAATAGAATAGTATGTGCCAGTAACAACAATATTCACTTGTTTTGGCACATCTTTTTGCAGGGTTTAAATTGAAAGTTTTAATAAAGTAAACGCTATTTTTTTAAAAATCAATATTTTATTAAATATGTTCATTAGATAAATCATATATTACAACACTTTTGATGCATGTTGTTGCAAATAGGCATTAACAACCGTATTGGGTCTAGCATCTTGTTTAGACAATTTTTTATTCACGAGTTTTATAAAATGATTTGCCATAACAACTGTTAAGGAATAACACATACAGGAACTTATTTCTTCTCGGTGTTGACATTTTAAAAATTCTAAATTTAAATTTACGTTCATGTCTAATAAATTCCTATCCAAGTAATTTGGGATGTTTTGAAAGATTATCTTCTTTTTATAAAGAATTTCCGCAATTAACGCGTTTGATGGATACATTAGCTTTCTACGAGCGTCTTTAATAGCTATATAAGCGTGAATATCTGTTACATTGTCTGTTAATCAATCTCTCTTACAGTTTTGACAGCTGTTCTTCATTAATTTTCGACATAAAAATCCAGCTATATACGCTGCAGTATTTTGTCGAATTTTGGTCACTTCTTAAAGTAGATTTCTGGACATCTCTTTTTCTTTAACGCCAGCTGGAATCTGCTCATCATTCTAAAGAAATTGTTTGCTTAGAATCTAATGAAATATTTGTAAATATAATAATTATATTATATCTACATCTATATCATATATACAATGAGCCCATATTTGATAGTGACACTTCCATAAACATGCCTACCCACTGGTATACAGTACAAATCTTCTAAAGAAATTGTTTGCTTAGAATCTAATGAAATATTTGTAAATATAATAATTATATTATATCTACATCTATATCATATATACAATGAGCCCATATTTGATAGTGACACATCCATAAACATGCCTACCCACTGGTATACAGTACAAATCTCTTCCCTATAGTCACCTACAAACGTGTATTACGTATGTGTGCGTTCAAGAAGCGAGGAGTGGGGACGCACGAAGCGATGCATACATGCCATTAGTTACAGTTTACTTGTTAAGTTGGATGGTTTGCTCAACTTTTGCGAATAGTCCGTATTCACGATGGATATTTTTACCCTTGAACAAAAAAAATATGTCGTAAAACAGTATCATCTTGGTCGCAGCATAAGAGAAATTGCACGGGTATTTCAAATTAACTTTCAACGTACCATTGCGTTTGAAACGATAATTACGGGCGAAAATAGTTGAATCTATCCTAAATATTCAACCGCAAACGATTTTAAATGTTCAGAGAAACTTTTATGACAGATTAGGACATTGCTTGTTTGCATTAGGAGGCCGTTTTGAGCATACAATACATTAAATAGTTTACTTTTTATTTTTTTAATTCTAGTTTTATTTATTATGTATAGAATATAGAAGTTATTATGATTTACCGCTTTATTTATTGTTATTGTTATAGGTATATCTGACATTGTTTTAAACGTTAAAAATATTAAAACCTTCCAAAAAGTCCACACTTATTTGTGTTTATTATTACATAACGGTAGTTCCACATTCATCGACGTTTATACTACGAGGGTGGATCAATAAATACCCGTGTTAGGAAAGAAGACGCAAGTTTTTCACAAATTTTTTATTTATTTTTCAACGTAATCACCTTTTAGTACAATACACTTTTCCCAACGTTTCTGCCATTTCTTTAACCCCTCCAAAAAATACGATTTGTCAAATTCTGCAAAATACGCTTCTGTCTCGACGATAACCTCCTCGTTTGAGCTGAATCTTTTTCCGCCGAGCCACGTTTTCATGTTGGGGAACAGAAAGAAGTCGCAGGGAGCCAAGTCAGGCGAGTACGGTGGGTGCGGCAGCAATTCGTAGTGCAGTTCATGCAACTTTGCCGCCTCAATTCTGGATGAATGTGCTGGTGCATTATCGTGGTGAAACAGCACTTTTTTTTAGCCAAATGGGGCCGTGTCTCCTTCAATTTTATATCGAATCGGTCCAATAATTCACTGTAGTACTGCCCCGTGACCGTTCTTCCTTTCTGCAAAAGTCCATGAGGATTATTCCGTTGGAATCCCAAAAAAATCGTGGCCATGACCTTTCCGGCCGATGGGACCGTCTTTGCCTTCTTCGGAGCAGATTCACCACGAAAAATCCATTGTTTTGACTGTCGCTTGGATTCTGGCGTATAATAATGGATCCAGGTTTCATCAACGGTGACGACTCGACGCAAAAACTCCTGCGAATTTCTCTTAAAGAGGTCCAAACACTGCTTCGACATTGACAACCGTATCCGCTTGTTGTCCACCGTAAGCAATCGCGGCACCCATCGGGCCGACACCTTTCTCACCGATAACTTATCGTGTAAAATATTAATTGCCGTTCCGTACGACACGCCTACGGCCTCTGCTACTTCGCGCACTTTCGTTCGGCGATCAGCGAGAATCATGTCGTGGACCTTTTCAACGATTTCCTCGGTAACCACGTCTGCTGGGCGGCCTGGGCGCTCCTCATCAAAAGCAGATGTACGACCACGATTAAATTCGTTGAACCAATATCTTACGGTTGTCATAGATGGTGAAGGGTCCCCATAGACAGCATCCAACTTCGCTTTTATTTCTTCGCATATTTTTCCATCCAAAAATACAAAGCGAATTACGGATCGATATTGCTCTTTTTCCATTTTATCGAGAAACACGAAACACGTGTGATACAACTGGCTGCCAAATAAAAACTAACCTATGAATCAATCTGAAATGTATTATGGTGTTGTCTGACAGATGGTAGTACACGACGGTAATGCCAACTTCCCTCAGCAGCGCCACCTGTCTTCAAACACGGGTACTTACTGATATTCCCTCGTATGTATGTGCTTACTGCTTACATCCAAACTGATCTACAGTACATACATACATACATGCTATGTGCGCCCCCACTCCTCGCTTCTCGAACGCACACATACGTAATACACGTTTGTAGGTGACTATAGGGAAGAGATTTGTACTGTATATGGATAACGCACATAGTGCATTCGATTGACTCCAACATTAGAGAGAGAAACTACCGAGTGAGATAGAGCTAGTACTGGCAAGAAAAGGCGCGTTCCGTATTAAAATACATGGGCGATCGACCGGGACAGGTAAATATACCTGCGCCATATACTTATCTGGCTGTTTAACTGTAATACATTTATCAAGTTACTTTAAAAAAATATTCGTGGATTTGTTTGTATCTTTATAAAATAAATATTTTGTTACTAAATTAAAATTTTAATTTAATTTAAAGACGCGGTATACGAAATGTAACAGAGTACAGCTCTAAAAAAATCCGAATGAGTATGAATTAAATGCACATGTATTTATAGAATGAAATTAATTAAATATGTAGTACTTAGTAATAGATGGCAATAGAAAACACTAGGGGTAGTAAAACACAACTAGATTTAATAACGTTTTAATTTTATTTTTCATGCTTCTTGTTTTTGTTTAAAAGTATTTAACCTTGTGTTTCAGATGCAAATTAATTGCATTTTTAATGTAAATGTAAATATTGCTATCTATATTTTAGGACGCTAATTATTCGAATTTTTTCATAGAAAAAATTTCGCCCGGGCGGATTTTTTCAATTGAAAAATTAGAATAATTATTAGCGTCGTAAAATGTAGAAAGCAATATTTACATTTATGTTTCAGTGTTTTAACTACTTTCTGAAATGTTAACCAATATTTTTTTCTTTTTATGAGATATTATAAATGTTGTGACCCCCAAAATCTCTAAAGTGGAATGGTTCTGTTCTTTTCCTACAATATAAGGTTTATATTTTGTATAACTGATAATATATTTACTTGTTACCTTTTCCTCTCATTAAATTTTTTCTTTTAGATACATTGGGAGCTTGACGCCTCAACAATCAATTTTTCCACAGGTGCTTAAAATCTTCTATTTTGTGTTTCTTCAATTTCTCTATTGTGTAGTTATAGAATTTCGTTTCCACTTTTTGTATTTGAAGTGCGTACAATGACTCATCTAGATTTAAAATTCGTTGGTATAGAACCTTTCTTCAAGATTCTATTGCCATGGACATTTATTTCGTAATCATTGCACTATAATGGGTACTACAACTACAAATTACTGCTGTTTTTGAAGGTTCAAAATCTTTTCTTTTTAATGTTATAATCAATTTTTTCCGTAACTGTGGATCACAAGGGAATCTACACATTTAAAATATATGCTAATATGATAGAAAAATGTAAAAATAAGTACACTTACCTATGGTATTTTATGTTACTATTTTTAACAAAACGGTTTGTGCAACCGTAAGCGGAACACGAAATGACTATGTCTTACACAAACTATAACGCAAAATAAAACTACTACTGCTTATATTAATGATAGATACAAACAGTTGTAACTTTACTTAATTCAATTTCACCACGTGCTTAAAATAAAACGGATTTAACTATTCAAAATTATTCACTATGAGAATACAAAGTCGGAATGTTTTGCCAGTACTAGCTCTATCTCGCTTACAATTTTCTCTCTTTAATGTTGGAGTCAATTCGTAATACGCATAGGCAATCCATATATACGACATCCATGGTGTAAGTAGTGGCTATTTTTACAATTTTATGATTGTGTCTATTACAGGGGCGTTTAAAAATTCTTTTCGAATGTTTGTTAGATTTCTATTCTTAGAAATTGCTTTTTTTTATTTCTAAGTAATCGACACTATTATTTATGCAATGTTCTGCAAATTCTGTGCTTTTACTTCCTTGAATTATGTCTTTTCTATGTTCTTCTAATCTGATATTTATATTTCTACCATTTTATACGACATAGATGGCATCTCAATCTTTAAAATTTATTTTATATACCTACTCTAGACTTATCAAAATCTGTAATTCTGTCATTGCTGTTTGTTAATATGGTACCCAAATTATTGAAATCATCTTATGTGTACACTTATACATTACAAAATAAGTTGTGTCCCTACATTTAGTTAAACAAGATCTTTCTTTGAGAATGGTAAAAATTGCCAAAGCTATATTGTTAAAAACAATAAAATAAAACATAGTGAAACTATCTACTGTTTTTATAATTTGTTTTAGGTTTGTATAAATACAATGTTTTATTAAAAACTGTTTGCAATATGCTTTGGCAAGTAAATATGATATTGAAAACGACTTTTTAATTTAAGATGCTACACTAAAATTATTGGGATATTTGCTCTGGAACTTTGTATTAGAATATTAGCGCTGAATATTAGCTCGCTTTTAATATATTAACTTGCTTTAATTTATATCATGCGTTCAAAAAAAAAAACAGCCTCAGAGTTGGGTATGAAATTTTTAAGTAGGTTGTAACTTAACCGCACTGTTCTGAATTGTCAAATGCTACTGTTATTAGTAGAGTCGGCAAAGAGGGGCAAGTTTCAGTGCAGCGGCCTAGCGGCCGTATCAAGGCGAGCGTTCAGTAACGTTTACGTACTTGCATCATATTTGTTCGTGACTTTCATGAGTGAGCATAGGCGATGCGGACGCATGAATGTTTACACATAAAATAATGATAAAAATATAACGTACTGAAACACTCACTGTTTTCAAAAGCTTCCACGAAATCACAAACTGGTTGGCATCTATTAAATATGTTACCACACTTGTTTCAGTCAAATGAGTACGGCGTGCGAAATAAATATTTTTCAATGATGAAAGCAACCGTTCCACATCAAGTGAAGTTATATTTACAAATTTAAAGTAATCCTTGTGACAACTTAATGGATCTTTCGACGCACCTTCACAAATTTGTCTTAATATGAGAAAATCATTTTCGCACTTTCAAATTTTCATTTTTTTGCCTTCCGCCGCACATAGGTGTGAGTGAACATCATCCACATTTGAACAGAATCCACAAACGACATCGAAATATTTTGTAATTTTTCAATTCCCTCCGCTAATCCATAGTAGTTCTTGCGAATAGTTTCTAAATCATTTTTTACCTATCTTGAAACATTTTCTGGCTTGATAGCTTCTGCGTGTCTAGGATCGAATTGTAAAACTACCTTCTTTACATCATCAAAATGTTCGCAGTAGTAAATCGCAGCCCCTAACCATGTTCCCCAACACGTACTAATCGGCTGTGGTGGTTCTGGCACTTTGGGACAGATTGCCATTCTCTTCTTTAAGAGATCGGCCTAAGGCAAGCATGTTTGCGGCACCGTCACTCACAAACATTAAAAGTTGGTTTGTTGAAACTTGAAATTTGTTCAATGCGCTCCCACTTTTAAAATTTCACCGCCAGTAGATTTTGCAACTCTTTTGAAGCAACTAAGATAGAGGATGACGGTTCCAATTCTTCAATTGTACGTACCATCACATTGACCACAGAATTTTTTTGTCGATCGGTTGTTTCGTCCACACATAATCACAATTTGTTATATTTTAATTCTGCTTTAATTCTTCTTTCAACATAGTCACGAGCAGATGGAATAACGTTTCTTATCGATGTCCGACTTGGTAATATGTATTCCGAATACTTGCTCCAGAAGGAGACAAATGCTTTTTGGTCTAGCAAAGTGAACGGTAGATTACATATAATAAAACAAACACCCATATCGAATGTTAATTGTTTGCTGTATTGTTTGCCACGGATTGCAGAACAGTGTTTTATACTTTTTAGTTGGCGTTCACACTTCCACTTGCTGGTACACGTCAAATAGTCGTCACACCTGACACATTTAATTCTATCGCCTTCGCTTCTAAATCCGGCATACTCGCTATTACGTTTTTTAGTTTCTTCGAAATACGCCGTTTCCGAAGTGTACCTAAATGCGACATTTTGTAATTATGTGTGTACTGACATGCATTCACAACGACCAGTGGAATAATACTGCACAAGTGTGCTTGGATACGGAGGCTTGAGTTTTCGTGCGCGCGCTTCTCCCCTCTTGGTTGCTCTCGGCACTGCACTGGAAATTGCCGCTCTTTGCTGAGTCTAGTCATTAGTATCATCTAATAAAAACGATAACACAGAATTTTATTTATTCACGACAGGAAGATTAGTTTTACTCAGATAGATGATGTTCAATGTTTGCATTGCAAGGTAAACTATATGTGTATATACACAATATACACTTTTATAGTTTTTAGATTTCTATGTTCTCCAGATTTAATTAACTAAATTACATATAAGTGCTTCGGAAATTCGAAGGTTATGCAAAACAGCACCTTGATGAATAGCAAATATTGGTGTATTTTAAACAGAAAAATAGATTAAAGAAGAAACAAAATAAGCATTTTTGATTTTATAGATTACGTATTCATAAAAGATTAAAAAATGTTTGCTTGATTTATTTTTGTAGCCCTGTACTGAGCACTGAGCACATGTATTTTGCAAAGTTTACATAGCAAGTTGAGCTAAATATTTTGTACATATAATTTTATAGTTTTTAGATTTCTACATTATTCAGGCTTAATTAACCGTGAGGTCTTCTTATCTTTATACATAGCCAATATTCAGTTTCAAAAAAAACGATTGCAATGCGTGGGACTGTTATGCAACCAATATCGCTCACTTATGTGTTTCAACAAATGTCAAAATTAATGTCACTAATGTGCATAAACGAAATTACATTTGATATATTTTAGCATTATATATATATATATATACATTTTCAGCATTATATATATGTATATACATTTTCATCTTATATATATATATATATATATATATATATATATAAAAGATGAAAAAATAGAGAAATTTTAGAGAAACTAGTATAAAGCTGGAACCAGTTTAAGGAAAGTGCGGGATCTGTTTTCTATCAAATATCTTGACAGAGCCATATTATCTATTGGAAAAATTCCAGCGATTACTAGGAAACTTGATTCTGAGGGCTGTATAATAAATACGCACGGAAAAAACCCCCACATTCTTTCAGAAAACCTAAAATTAAATCCGTTATGTTACATTGAAGAATGCCTCATAACACCATTAAGTAAAATACCACAACAATTTAATATTTCTAAGACGTCTGTATTTAAAATTCTCAGTACAAATACAAATCTTACAAGTTTTCTAATTACCGACAATTATTTCATGAAGATGAAGATAGAAAAAGACGTGCTGATTTTTACGAAACACTATTTAATTTATTAAATGAATATTATAATATGTTGAAGAAAATAGTTTTCACTGATGAAGCGTGTTTTTCTTCGAACATATATTGTTCCTCGATTTGAAAATTTAGCCATTGAAGGTTCCTGGTTTCAAATAGATTGAGCCCTAATTTATTCAACTGCAGCAATTACAAATTTTCTAAATTGAAGTCTTCCTGATCGATGCATAGGGAGGTTTATCGACGAATTACGAACCAAACCGGATTTTTTAACACACTCTTTGCAGGAATTTCATAATCGACTCGCATTTTGTATGGAATGTGAAGGTGGATATTTCGAACATTTATGAAAAAGTTAAAGAATTATAAATAAAACAAACTTTTTTTCAATTTACCATAAAATTCATATTAATATTGTTTGTGTAAGTTAAATGTTCAATAAATTATTTTCACACTTTGTTGACACTGACAACTAAAATACCTTATTACGACAAGTGGTGACACTCACATTGTTGGTTGCATAACGTTCCCATGCATTGAATCGTTTATTTTAAAGCCGAATGTAGTTGTATTCATGTGTTATGTTTAGTGATATAAAAAACTCACGGTATAATACTGTACAAACCTTATTTAGAAAATAAAATTTTTTTATTTAGATTTAGAAAATAATCCTTTTAAATATAATATATATTTGTGTATATTAAACAGAAGGATAAATTGAAAAACAAATAAATAAAACAAAGCTTCTTTCTATATAAGTTTATTCTTTTATTGAGTAAGACCAAATTTCGTCGATCTTAAGACCATTTCGAAAATAATACTCAACCATAAAAATTTTGTGGTCGTCAGTAAAATCATCGCTGCAGTAATAACTTGAACACCCAGAAGTAATTTAGTTTTGAAAAGAAGTTATTTTTTCAACTTTAATAAAACGACATGCTTAGAAATCATAGCTCACTAGAGGCAGTTTTTTTGAACGCATGATACATGCTACTTTGTCATTATAGAATGTGGTCTAAAACGAATTGGAGCGGCAACATTGGTTGAAGGAGAAACGGAAACAATTAAACATGAGTATCCATGGGTAGCCGGAATATATTCTTCAATGGGAATGCAAATTTGTGCAGGAACTATAATTTCAAAAACTTTTGTGCTGTCAGGTATTGTAACTTTCTCAAATTGATTTGATTATCATATGACACGTTATACATTTTAACAATATTTATGAAATAGGGTAACTGCACCAGTAATGGACACCAAAGAGGAAATTTCAATTTCAAAAATTCTCAATAACTGATATTTTACCGAGACGAATATGAAATACGTCAAAGCGTAGTAAATTTCATATGCTTTCATTTAGTATTTGTTTAAGCTTATAATTTCTTATATATGAATATATATTCTAATAATTTATAAAATATTGTCAAATGTGCCAGTAATGGACATACATACTATCATCAATAATGGACATATTTTGTGTGAGTAATGGACACCTTTAAGCTTTTGAAGATTTATTCAAATTTTGACATTTCAGGTACACTGTAGTGGCCCCTATGATTCTTTTGTTTAGGCTCTGCAATATTAGAAACAATGTCTTCCCTAAAATAATATAATATATCATCTCTGGCTGGCCACTTCCATGAATCCATCAGCCCTCTGGTAATCATTGATCGAATTTCTGCCCCTTGTAGGTCACTCTTCAAGATTACTCCTGCAAAGGTAAGTTATTTTAAGAATAAAAATAAGTAGATAGGTATTATGGGTTTAAAAAAAGAAAGGCATTTCAAGGAAACATCGAATCACCGGTTTTCTTTACTCACCAGAGTAATGTTTGTGCTCGTATTTGAGGATTACATATTTTCCCACCGTCAGATCTAAATCTTCGAGGTCGCTCATATCTAGATCCTCATCATTGTATCTGATACTTACGTCTGAATCAGAACTTTCAATGGCCGGTCTAGATTCCTTTTTCTTCTTTGTCTTAGGAAGTAACTTCTTATTTTGTTCATTTTCATAAAACTCTCGGTTGAGTGGACACAACCACAGGAAATACTCTTGCGCTTTGGAGTTTTCATTTCAGAAGGATTAGAAATAGGAAATAAACATTTTTTTAATGGCGATGATATTTTATAACCTTCTCTTTCCTTGCTCTCGTAATATTTTTTGCTGGTGTCTTTGGGGGTTTTCCACTGTGAACTTGTGGAGGGTTGTTCCTGAAGTGGAGAAACTTCTCGTGCATTATAAGATTCGCTGGTGTCAACCCTTGGAGCTGAAAAACTCATATTTTCTTTTGCGAGGGAAATCTCAACATCTGACTCTTGGCTAGCTAAGCTCATATCTTGAGTGGAAGTACGACTGTTATCGTTTTTTATAGCACACCACACTTTATACAAGTTGATTGACTCTATATTACGAGTCCATTTAGAAATAGTTCTATACGTTTGCAGGAATTGATCCAGTTCTGCTTTTTCAATTTTTCCTTCCAGGATTTTTAGTGCCGTGTTGCTTGTATTATGCTCGTTTGGAATATTATCAGAGGTTTTAATTATTATTCGATTAGGAATACACTTTGTATAATCCACATTATTTTTGTCAAAAGGGAATATACCACTTTTTCTAAACCCGTTTTGAATTGTGGTCACTGTAGTAAATTGATCGAATACTACTTTTAAAATTGATCCAAAAGTGTACCTGTTTACTTTTTTGGGAAAATTTTGAAATTTCCAAGTTCTAACGGCAGATTTCCATCCCGACTTAAGAGGCTTAAATACAGCTATATCTGCCGGTTGCATAATGTGAGTGGTATTTGCAAGTAGAGATATTAAAATGATACCACTTTCGTCACAAAGCAGGCTTGCTTGTTGAGTTAGGTGAGAACGATGCCCGTCTACAAAAAGTACAACTGGCCGAACGATATTTGATGATTTCAGAAAAGGTATAAAATAATTTGAGAGGTATTCGTAGAACACTTCTGAATTAATCCACCCGGAATCCGACCTACCAAGTGCCCAATTTTTTGGAATCGATTCAACGATGGCCTTTGGCATTTTTTTATATGGAAAAATTAACAATGGTGGTACTACAGTTCCATTAGCTGAAAATGTGGCCATGACTGTAATTTGTTCATTTTCAGAACTTACTCTTTCATGAAAATCTTCTGCTCTTTTGGATGGTCCTAAAACTTTCCCACTTATTGGGCACAAAACAAATCCAGATTCGTCGCCATTAAATATGCGGCTGGGATCCAGAAGAATTGTATAATCTGATATTTCATCAAACCAATCATGAATGCGATATTTCGTAACTGCAGCTCGAACCTTGCTTACTTATTCGGCATTTTTTTCTTTTATCTCAGGATGGCGTTTTAGAAAACCTTCAAACCATGATCGTCCTGGCGTTTTAGATTCTTTTAAGAATCGAATTTCTCTACCATTATCTTCTAGAAATTTTTTGACTGACAAAAGAAGATTCTGTTTATGTACTGGAAATCCTTTCTTCGCCATGGCAAGAATCCATGTAACTAACGTATTTTCTTCTGTTTCAGATAATTCCGATTGAGGCCCCATTTTCCTCTGCAGAGGAACAGTACCTGACAATTTCCTGATTAGTGTACTTCGGGGAACATCAAACTGTTTTGCAGCCTGTTTTTTACTAACACCGTTTTCCTTCACCGCTTGCACGGCCTTTTGCATATTCTCATCAGAATATGAAAAAAAATATCTTTTCGTCTGACTCTGCTTTTTTGTTTTTGCCATTGCTCTATAAATAAGAAATCTAAATCAACGTTTTTATAGAATTACCTAAGTATTTTCTTTGAAATTGGGTGGGTGTCCATTACTAAATTTCGTTACTTCCGTAATGGACACCATTGTGTCTATTACTGACGCAATGTTGAAATTCTTGTTTGAGTAATGGTCACCCCACTAAAAATCCTCCATCATTGCGATTTTGTGGTCTTAATTATATACATATATTTTTGACTTACCGTCTTAAAGCACAAAACGTCACAAACCTACGTATTAGTCCCCGAACTTGACTTTTTGCAATATTTAATACCACGATGCGCGAACTTTCGGATGACTTCAAACACCGGTCGACAAACCTGCCATTTTAAAACGTTTCTCAAACTCATACAAGACTGAAGTTAGGTGCATAAAACTTCAATAGAGATGCGTAACATATATAGATGAATAACTGGACAACCAAAACAAAACCTTTTGGCGCTTATTTTGAAAATTATTGGTCATTTTCAATCAAAGGTGTCCATTACTGGCGCAGTGTCCATTACTGGGGCAACTACCCTAGTAGGTAATTTTAACAATTTAATAAAATTACATTTGGTTAAATATTTAATTAAAACGGACAAAATAGAGAAAAGAAGTTACTCGTTTTTATGTTGCTTAAACTTTTATAATAATATAAAATCTCGTATTGAAAACAATAATATAATATGATTACAATTCATTCGTATTCAGATATATCAGTATACTTATTACGAAATTATCGACATTTTATAAAAGTTTTAACGAATTTTGTTGATTAAAAATGACAATAGCACATTAGACATTTTATAACACCAAGACAATTGGGCGTACGAGGGATATTTGACGGGGACGTGATTGAAAAAATATTGGTTGTAGAAAAAAAAATTTTAATTTCAAGATAATCGTTTTTTTAAATTTTATGCACTTAGTGTAGGGATATTCTAACTTTATTCTTGATTTCTAAAAAGTAGAATATTTGAAACCTGGCAAAATAGATTTCTGTTTCGGCAATTGCGAATCCCCCCTAGCTGAGTCATTCTTTTAGGTTCACGAATAAAAAAATTCTAGTCGGCCATATCAGGCAAATATGCCACCCAACCGATCCATATTCAAGTTTAGCACATACAAAGTTGTTAATTTTCTGGGGCCATCAAAATCTCTGGTCACGTATAATAAAGCCAAGTGACTTGATAGCTGAAACTTCACTTCGGAGCCAAGAACTTTGTTTTTGTAAAAGATATCTTATATTTTTTTATCTATTTACATCGCGTTTTGATTCTCTGAAATGTTATATTATTTATTTAAAAGTATGACCATTTTGTAGCTGTTACCTAGATATTATGCTGTCCTCCTGCAAGGCTTTTACAGCTATTTATAAATTTATCTGGATTACATTTGTCAAAGTAAGAGGTTATTTTGTTTACAAATCTGACAGCTATATATACATATACGCTCGTGTATGTGTGCGTAATTTCTTAGGAGGCAGGGCTAAATTTGGGTAGATAATAGTAGTGCTATTTCAAGGATTTTCTTGATTGTGTCTTTCACTGTAACGGCTAATTAGTTTAACTTTATAGATTCTCTCTTTTAATTCTCTTTCCATTCAGGCTGGTTGTATTTTATTTGGTAATTATAAACTGGCTGGTTTTTCTTCTTTAATCACCTTTCATTATTAGTCAACTTTACTGTAATATAGCGGTATATATTTCTGGGTGTACATTTCGTCTGTTGTTCGTCAACTCTATTTGGACAGGTGTTTTGAGAATTACGACTCTAGGGGTTAATTCAGTAAAATTGCGATTGTTCGTTCTTCTTGGTTCGACAGTCACCGAAGTCACAGGTGTGGGCTGGTCACGTTCGTGGACAAAGTTAATTTTTATGAAAGTATAAAAGCATTTTTGTGTGCTGCGCCTTTGCCGGACTGAAGTCATATTAATTGTATTAGACGACATAATTTGGGTTGTTGTAATACCCGTATTGTTGTTTACGTCTAGCGGATATTTAAGCTTGTCGACCACGTGCTCTAATTTTGGTTTTCACTTAAGAAGCAAGAACGGATTCCCCTGTTGTAGAGGGTCTTCGTAGAAGGTTAAATAAAGCGGGTGGAGCTTTCACTGTTGTATGTATACCCTACTGGTTCGAAGTTGGAGGAAACCCATGTATAAGAATCTAATTTGAAAGATAGATATTTTTACGGAGTGGAGTTGTAAACTGGACTTGCCGAAGGATATATCTACCTGGAATTGCCAGTTTGAAGACAGGTTTCGTATATTTTATTATTTATTTATGATCAACAACCAAGGTAGGATTGCAATATTTTCTATCGAAAATTGTAGACACCCGAACTCAACTTTTACGTGTATATTTTATAATCAAAATTTTATATCATAATTAACGTTAGTGTCAAGCGTCAAAGTTTTATCATTATAATCAAAGTCTATCGATAACCCCTGATTTTGCTGTAGACAGGGTGATCGAACTTCATACTGGACCAGGGTTATGCCCAAATTTTTTCTATTTAACACGTATTGTTTAAAACTTGCAAAATTTCATATATATATACTATATGTACCATTCAGACCAGTGATTGGGATAATTTTATTTTTATAATTTACAATGTTCACTATTTTCTTTTACAAGACTTTAAACTGTAATTTTTCTTGACATTTTTTTAATAATCTAGTAGCATATAAACTAGGTGTGTAAAAATTATATGTAAAATTCTCTTCAGATTTGCGGGTAAATTATCATTTTCTTTTATCTAGATTAAGGCATTTTTATAATACGACCAATTACTTAATTACTGCATTCTTGATGCCTTTGAAAATATAATTACCATTCATCTGATTTTTTTGGAATTTTAACTTAATTCAGTTGAACTCAAGTACTATTTTTGTTTTCTTGTATATTGCTCAATTATTTTATGATCTACCATATCGGGTGATTCACAGACCAGTCTTATTTTCTTCAGCTTCTGAATTAGCTGTACTGGTTAAAATCACAAACACGGTAACGCCTATTTTAAAAAGAACCTCTTCCTAGCTCGCCTCCTAAATGGCTAGCATTTCAATCTGAATTCTCCAGAACATTAGTGTTTGGTAACTGTTAAGTTGATAGGGTTTAAGCTAAGTTAGAAGGGCATAAGTAACAGACTATAATTTAAAAAGGACGTCATCGCGTTTTAAGGGCTGCTTGCCGTAGAGGTTATACGTCACGCGGAGTAGTAGCTGCGCTAACGTACCCACTGCAAATAATTGGTCCGAATACAGGAGATGATATGAAGTACAAGAAAATGTCTCACATCGAAGAAAAGAAGCAAGTTTATTAAGTACGTTTCCGTAGAGAAGAAAATTTACAAGTTAAATTCGAAAGGAAAACAAAGAAAACGTATCTCTTTTCAACATATGTACATGGGTGAAGCCCTGTGTAAATTAAGTTTAGGTATCTAAGAATTCAAATAAATATGTATGAATGTTAAAAATAATCACTCTCTACTTATAGATTCGAAATGCAAAACGAAACAAAACTCTTGTACGGGCCGGTATAACACCAGACTATGCATAATAGGAAAACGGTATACGATTACGTGAGATCTCAGGTACGCATTCACAATCGAAATTAAGCCTTATGCATGAATACTTATTATTACATATCCTAGGGCACTAACTATAAGTAACAAAAAAAAAGAATTACATCTCTATAAATAGAAAAAAAAGATCACACATCTTTAGGAATGTACGTTTCTTAAACTAATGTGATACGACATACGTTATATAAACTAAATGCATCAACGTAAATCAAATATTCACAATAATAATTACTAATCGGTATTAACACTTCTAAACTTTAAACTCAAGAAAGAAATTATTTAAGGTTCAAGACTATAACAAAAAGGATAAATTAATGTGAACTATAGTAATCTATTTTACAAGCAAAGAAATTACTAATTGTTCAAGGCGAAAGGGATTAAATTAATGATTCTGTATTCCTTTCTTTGGTATGTGCCGATAACAACGCTAGTATATCTGACAAAAATGCTAGTTTTGAGAAATAATTAATCAGTCGAAACGGCGTAATTAGTACAGCACTACCGTTTGAGTTGTAGATGAAGTTCAAAGATAAACCACATCAAATGGAGTCGTTTCCGCTTTGCACGTGGTCCTGGTTGAAACTTCCGGTCCACGTGATTTTATTCACTCCTTCAACAGATTCTCCAGTTTCGATGATTTAAAACTTGAACGATAAATCTCATCTTCAATTAGCTATAGAAGCCGGTAGCAGGAACCAGAATCTAGAACCCTATAGATGTTCAAAGGCACAATTAACCTGCGGCAAGACAACAAGGCCAATCCAATCATATAAATTGTAGTTCAACAAACACTGTATGCCGCCAAATAAACCACCTATTTCGGTCTAACTTTACTTGATCCAAATAACTACACAAATAACTACAGCGGAACACAAACAAAAATACGACTGGTCTAGCTCCATTCTGCCTCTGCGCATAACTCGTTAAAGGTAAGAGGTAGGGTAAAGGGTTTTAATACAAAAAATGTTTGTTTGAATGAGTTTTATTAAGCAGTCAGGAAAATAAAACATTTACTGTATTTTTTCATTATATTAGGTTGTTTAGAGCACGCTACAAACTCTTTAGCTGTAGGTACCTGATGAAGCCACTATGCTGGCGAAATAATTGTCTTTTACGATTACGTATTAAAAAAGTGAATATTTTAACCATTAGTTTTATTTCTATTTTAAATTATGGATCTTCATCAAGTAAAAGCCGAATCAATTCAATAAATATTTGACATTTTTTTAACCTTTACAGGTGTATAACTGGTTGACTACTATGCCACTAATGCATTGACTATTCCTTCTTTATCATTACACATAGGTAATGTATGTGTAATGATAAAAAAAGAACTCGGTATGTAGATACGTTCTGGATATGCGCATATCTATTCAAGATATTTAATATCAGAAGCTATGAAATACTTTCTTTATGTAGGTTGTTTGAAGGTGGTATCTGGTGAATGATTTGTATATAATGTTCAACGGAAGAAATCAATATTTATTAATTCTTTTATAACTTCTTTTCTCGAAATAAATTCACTAAATGTTTCGTTTAATATTTATTTTACAACTATGTAGCTGCTCATTGCTTCACAAATATAAAAGGCGTACCGCAGAATAAGGACAATTATACCATAGCAGCTGGTAAATATTACAGAGACATTAATGTGGTGGAACCATCATCTCAGACAAAAAAGGTTAGTATACATTTCCTAAATCTACATACTTTGTAGTGAAAAACCTGATATGTTGTTATATACCTACGCCATATAAATGACAGTATACTAATATTAGTATTAGTATTCTGTCATTTATATTTTAAATTTTTTTGAAAAAGGCATTATGTGCCGAAACACTAAGATTATTTTTAATATATATGTACATATTAAAGTAAAACAGACCTTAAATCGCCGACTAATTGAATCTACTATATATATATATATATGTATATATACATATATATATATATATATATATATATATATATATATATATACATATATATATATATATATATTTAGTGTTTAGAAGAATTTTATTTTTCATATTTATTTTATTGGCCGTGTCTTAATATTAAAAATAATAGACTTTTTATTGGTTTAGCGACCTTTTATTGAATTTTGATGTTTTATTCTACGACGTTTCGACTTTTATTATTATTCAGTCTTTTTCAAGTAACTAGAAACAAGAATTAATACAATGAAAACATGAGAACTGTGTTTGCTTTTGTGAGACTGAATTAACAATTAAATTAACAATTAAATTAAAATTAGATTAATTATAAGTAAGGGAAAATTAAAGTGATTATATCTGTATAAATGAATTGGGAATTTGAATTGAACTACAAATACAGTAAAGAAAACATTGAATGACAATAAACTCACTGTTTTTTTTGGGTTTCAAAAACACGCATTCTGTGCAACATGTGTTATCGGGGACATCCGAGATCTTTTTTTATTACGGACCGACACGCACTGGTTCGAATATTGTAAGTGACTGTGTCTTGGTTCAGAGAGGTTAATTTCTGTTCTATTTTGGAAATTAGCAAAGTGGTCAGGACCGTGTTTAGAGGTATATAGTTAAAGTATTTACAAATGGGAACTGATAAATTTTTTTTTTTGGCTTAAAATAAATTTGAAACAAAAAAATTGTTTGTAGAGTCCTTAGATTACAACCTTATAATAAATATCATAAATTGTAGTTGTATAAATTACCAACAATAATGACCATAATTATAAAAGATGTTGAAAATGTCCACCACCTTCTTCCAAGCATTTTACGCACCTCCTCCGAATGCTACTAAATACATTTTGCAGTATGGGACTATTTCTAATTTCACTAATTTTATTTATAATTCTGTCTTGGAGAACTATATAATCTTGTACTGGTACTTGATAAATTGAATTTTTAAAAAACAGGCCGTAAATAGTAATCACACGGTGTAAGATCACAAGATTTTGGAGGAAATTCATGATCGCTGTTCAAACTAATTAAACGATTTCCAAACACTTCTTGTAACATATTCATTGTTTCCCCCGCTGTGTGAGCTCTAGCACCATCTTGTTGAAAGTATCCCAAAGCTAGTTCATCATCGCGAAGTTGATTAAAGAAAGGTAATAGTATTTCCTGTCGATATCTTTCTGCAGTCAAGGTACCATTCAAAAAAATTGGACCAATAATCCTTCTTCTACTTATAGCGTACCAAACACCAGCTTTCTGAGGATGTAAAGGAGCTTCAACATAAAAATTATTGGGCTTTGTATCACTCCACATTCTCATGTTTTGCGAGTTAACATATTCACTAACATGAAACCATGCTTCGTCTGAAAAGAAAGTTTTGTCTAGGACATCATCATTAAAATTATTTGTAAACCATTCGCAAAATACCACTCGTCGCGGATAATCAATATCGAGGATTTCTTGCAAACAAGTTATACGATATGGGAATAACTGTAAATCTTTTTTTAAAACTTTATGGCAAGAACCAACTGACAACCCGGTTTGTTGAGCAAGAGTTCTTACTGAAGTTTTAGGGGCATCAGTCATTATATCTCTAACATTCCCAATCACTTCTTCTGTCCGGACTTTTGGTCGCCCACCCTACCAGTTTGTCGAAAAACTGGAACAATTCTGATTAGTGTACACTGAAAAGTATTATAATCAAAAGCAAGGTTGGGAAATTCATCTCGAAATTCTTCCAAGTAAGCTTGAATTGAATACTTCCACTGGCCATCGATCTTTTGACCATTTCGAAAATATGCTTCAACCATGAATGCTTTGTGTATGTTAGTAAATACCATTTTCAAAATTAAAAAATATAAATTAGTATCTTCGATATTAGATTCTAACAATTTTTGACAGACAACAGTTGACATTTAATAATTATTACAAATCAGATACTTAAGTAAAGATATACGATTTTTTGTTCAGAGCCCACTTGACTTCGAATGTTTCTGAACACCCGTTATTAATATTTCAATGACAGATTAGATGCATATATATTAAAAATTGAGATAGACATGATTTAGGAAAAACAGATGAAGGTTGCTACGATCACTACGTCGAGCTTGAAAAAAAAAACAGAAAACGCTCCCCGGAGCAGACCCAGTCTCGGTCAACTAAAACCGCACCTGCCCGTTCTTGCCAACGTCCAACGGCCCATCCGGCTTCTGAGGCTGCCTTAGCCCAGGGGTGGGGAGACCCAGATGTAAATAAGGTAACTAAAAGAGGTGGAAAAGGGCGCCACCGAATTTATGCCGCTGGACGTCGCAAACTCGGAAACTTGATAAAAGATATACTCTATAAAAAAAGAGGCAAGTTGCGTGGACAGAAGGCCATCTATTTGTTTGTACCGTTGATCGCCGTAGATAAAGTAGGTGTTTGCCAAGCAGTGTTTCACCAGGTTCATTATGTACGGTGGAGGTTGGTAAAATACCAACCTCCACCATACATATTGAACCTGGTGAAACACCTACTTTCATAAACTCCCTGGTTTTCTAAAGTTATTCTTGTTTTTGGATTCCGAAGGACTGTGCTGATTTTTCTGTCTGCCTTGAATGTGATTTCAATGTTGTGTCTTCGTAGGACTCTGGATATTCTGGAGGTTGGTAAAATACCAACCTCCACCATACATAATGAACGTGGCGAAACACTGCCTGGCAAACACCTACTTTATATACGGCGATCAACAGTACAAACAAATAGAAGGCGCATCGATGGGCTCTCCACTGTCACCAGTAATAGCGAACTTCATCATGGAAGACTTAGAAAAACATTAAGGACGGCCACCCATAAACCCAAACTTTGGCTACGATATGTTGACGACACGTTCGTGATTTGGACACATGGAGAAGATTACCTTAAGAGCTTCCTGGAACATCAGAATAGTATCCATCCAAAAATAAAATTCACAATGGAAGTAGAATCAAACAATCAACTACCAATCCTCGACGTTTTGGTTAAGAAGAAAGAAATTGGAGAATTAAGCCATACAGTGTACCGGAAATCCACACATACAGATCGGTACCTCAACGCACAGTCTCACCACCACCCAGCTCAGTTGCAAGCAGTAGTGAAGAGCCTAGTAGCAAGATCACAGAGATTAGCAGATGAAGACAACGTCATTCAGTAAATGGATAAACACACATACACTGCACACAATGCACTCCAGCAGAATGGCCATAGCAAACGGGCAATCAGCAAAGCATTAAAACCTAAACGAGCCACACCACAAGAGGAAAAAGCGAAATCAATAGCCAAAACCTACTTACCCTATGTCAAAGGTACCACCGACAGAATATCCAGAGTCTTACGAAGACACAACATTGAAACCACATTCAAGGTAGACATAAAAAATCAGCACAGTCCTTCGGAATCCAAAAACAAGAATACCTTTAGAAAACCAGGGAGTTTATGAAATTCCATGCCTTAATTGTGAGAAGACGTACATCGGCCAAACAAACAGAAGGGTAAACGTTAGACGAGATGAACACCAAAATTCCGTAAGAAAAGACGAGAAACTTCATCTTTGACTCAGCATGTAAAGGAAACGTCCCACACGATAGACTTTAGCAATACCAAATTATTGGCGAACATAGAACATATGAAAACCAGAACAATCAGGGAAGCTATCGAAATTGAGAAACGTCCGAACAATTTGAATTCGCGAGATGATGCCCAGAGGCTACCAACAGCATGGAAACCTGTATTAAGCAAAGAAGTTGTCAACAACAAACAACAAACAAAAACACCTACACCCCAACCCAGCCAGTACACTCCAGCTACAGGCCCAACGACACGGAGCCGCGCACACGCTCAACCAAGTGTAACCAACCAGAACGCTAATCGGGTATATAATCACCATCCTGAACTCGAATACGTCAGTTTACGAGTAACCACAGGCAGAAGACAGTTACCGCAGACCTGAAGATGGATAATGTGATTTTTCCGAAACGTCGTCCAGAAACTATCACCGGTCTTTACGAAGACCAAACAGTGGAAACGCGGAAGAAAACCCGGAATCCAGTTAAAACATATATATATATATATATATATATATATATATATATATATATATATATATAGATAGATAGATAATTATTTCGTGACCTTTGTATGTTATTTACTATATATATAATATATAATATCGGCAATGATGCCTTTGTCAAGGCATCATTGCCGAAACATGTAGGATTATTTTAAATATATACACTTTGAAGTAATAACCAGACCTTTAATCGCCGACTAATTAAGTTTACCTTATATATATATATATATATATATATATATATATATACCGTATGAGGGAGTGATTTATCGCCTCTTCTATAGTAGTCGTTAATAATAAATAAACTTTTATATATACTGAAAGATGTTTATCCAAGACCCGTAACAAATAAAAAATGATTGGAACTTTTGAAACAATTTAGCATTTATTTCAACTAATAATTGTATATGTATAACCTTGAATATTATGATAAGTTTGCTATACTTCTTATATTGAGGCATTAATATTTTTCAGATAAAAACACTTTCAATACATGAAGGTTACAAAGGAAATCTACAAAGATATCGTGATGACATAGCTTTAATTGAAGTGGATACAGAGTTTACTCTGACAATGGAAGTAGAACCTGTGTGTCTGGATTGGGAAAATGTTTATGAAGACAAGGATTTCATTGAAGGAAACAAAGGAGTTGTAAGTAATGCATGCAATCAATTCTTGACATTCTCGCAAACGTATAATTAGGCCATAGTTTCTCGAGTTCTTTTCTCTACAGCTGATCTGCTGTTGACTAATGGTTTTAAGATTTTATACCGTCTACGGTACCTTGGAGGCAGCGGATTTCACATATGTTTGAT
The DNA here is from genome assembly GCA_935421215.2 of Melolontha melolontha. NCBI lineage: Eukaryota > Metazoa > Arthropoda > Insecta > Coleoptera > Scarabaeidae > Melolontha > Melolontha melolontha. The sequence continues at coordinate 43,921,050 of OW285240.1, read as the reverse complement.
ACCTTAGGCATGAAACTAATATAATGGGACCTACTCGAGTAACTCTCACCACTGCTACCTTGCTTGATCTAATAATTATTTCCTATGAGTCGGATCTGGTCGAGTGTGGTGTAATTTCATGCGATTTATCAGACCACTGTATCCCCTATTGTAGGTTTTCTAAACCTGAGGTTGTTAACACGCCGAAATGTCAAACATTTGGATATTACCAGAGCTTTAATTACCATCTCTTCATGGTAATTAAAGCTCTCTCATTATTCCCTTCGATCACATGTTTTTTATGACTCTAAATGACAAGCTGGATTTCGTCAATTATGAAATTCATAATTTATTCAATGCTCATGCTCCCCTTAAAACGGTAAAAATTACAAAACCTCATAAACCTTGTGTAACTGAAAATATTAAGCTTCTGCAGAAATTACGCAGATGCTAAGAGTAAATTTTGGAGAATCAAACTGGAGTCTCACTGGATTTATTACAAACAACTCCGAAATTATACTACTTTAGCGATTAGAAATGAAAAGAGAGATTATTTTCTACATTTGTCTTATAATAGGAACAGTAAATCTATCTGGCGCGAACTTAATCATTTAAATATTGGAAAAAAAAGGAGAAATGAGATTTCATGTGAATCCTCAAACCCGCACTTGATTAACGCTGGGTTTATTAACGACAAACCTCTCGTTTCTGGAATGTGGAATGTATTAATAATTATATTAGTAATACTCCTCAGGACCTAAAAAATACTTTCGTATTTTACCCTGTCGACGAGAATGTCGTGTTCTGATTCATCTTAGCTATTAAGAGTACTGTTGTCGGTAGGGATGGCATCGGCATTCACATGCTGAGATTGCTCATATCGTATGCGCTTCCATACATAACCCATTTAATAAATTGTTGCATAACAGAAAGCGTTTTTCCTGTAATCCCTATACCAAAAAATGTGAACGATGCTAACATCGGCGACCTTCGGCCCATTAGTTTATTGCCAGTTCTAAGCAAAGTTTTGGAAAAAATACTAAATTCTAAAATTTATGAACATTTGCAAGCTTTTGATTTGCTTCCTCACTGTCAATCTGGTTTCCCAACTACTCACAGTTGTACTACTGCACTTTTGAAAGTCACAGATGACATTCTCAGATTTAGAGATGATAACTCTATGTCCCTATTGGTTATGCTAGATTATAGTAAGGCGTTAGAACTGTTAACCACGACATTTTATTAGCTATTATGTATCATCTCGGATCCTACAGTGATGCTTTGAGTAACGTTGTGTGACGACGTAATCATCACCATTGCCTGTGACGAGTTATATTCCACAGGCTTCAATCCTTGGCCCTTTATTTTGCTCCATTTATACCAGTCCTTTACAGAAATGTGTCAAGCACTGCCAGGTGCAAATATATGCTGATGATACGCAGCTCTACGTTGGTCTCACAAAAAAACAATGTTCAAGTTGCTATTGATAAGATTAATCAGGATTTAGAGTGCATACTATCATTTTCGCAGAATCATGCACTAAAGATCAACCCGGAAAAGACCACTACCGTCTTGTTTGGTAAACCTGCATTAATTAAAAGCATTAAAGAACAAATCATGATCAAATTTAATAATGCAGAAGTGTCGTTGGTTTATTCGGGAAAAAATCTGGGTTTAATCATTGATAACATCTTCAGATACAAGGAACATCTTTAAAAAATTTATTAAGTCAGCCTATGTCAACCTTAAAACATTGTATCCTTATGCAGTTAATATGTATCTGTCAATGCACAACAGAGCTAATGAAATAAACGGATTGATAACCGGCAGCAACTACTGCTGAAACAAACGTAATGCTCACAGGCGAATTGCGTATCGAATATTGAATAAAAACAATTTACAAAGAACAAAACTCAAAACTATGTATTTTCTGTGAAACACTGAAAGTGTAAAACATTACTATGAACAACTAAAATTTGTTCAAGGTGTTCCTGTGTTAAATTAGTTCTTTTAGATGTTAAAACATCTTTCAAATAGAAAATGTCCGTTCCACAACACAACTCGTGGTTGGTGACTGATGTTGCAAATGTGCAATGTATAGATTTTTGAATCGGCTCTGTGCAGAATTGATATAATATATTCACATCTGGATTACTGCTAAATATGGCATTAACATTTTGTCTCAGCTTTCAGAAATATATTTTTAAATAATGAAATTAATGAAACTAACTTATCAACTTTTGGAAAATAACCTCTGATGTATTCAAATCACATTCTGTGTAGTGCATATGCTGCACAGGTAACGTGTAGCATATTGGGATAAGATTGCTTTAATAACCTCCCTGTTTTTAACATATAAACAGCCGCATCAGTCAAAAATAACAGCATCTTGTCTTTATAGTTGTTATCCGATGACAGAATATTATGAATTCATTGACCAATTACTTCTGCAACTGTTTCACCATTTACGACGAATGGTTGGTATGAAGTTATCGGATGAAGAATACCAACAACTACATTTAACACATATCGTCCCATTATATCTGTTGTTTCGTCTGCACTTTTCCGAAGATAATGACCATATAGGTTGGTTCGTATTTTTTCAATGGTTGTCAAATAACATTTTGGTAAGTGATATTTACGTAAAGTAGATTCATCTGGTATATGACGATCAGCATATTTTGTAACAAACCTCTTGAGGTCTGGATTGTTAAGCTTTTTGAATGGGATATTGGAATATTCACAAAGTTCTTCGTTAAAAGTATCAGGTGCAGATGGACATATGTTATGTAGATGAGTTTTCGAAGAAACATGTCCCAACACATTACACTTTTGTGGACGTCTTATACTTAATGAACAGGCACTGCAATATATCTCGGTATCATTACGAATATGCAACAAATCTGTATAGCCTCTAATCCATTCTATCATAGTTTCCCTACGAGAATTCTCCATTGTTAATGAAAATAAAGAGAAATAGTAAGAACAGAAAGAAATGGACTAAAAAGAAGAAACCAAACTACTTAAAAAATAAGGTAGTAAATTAAACTTAATATTTATTAAAGATTATAGGATACAATATATCAATATAAAACAGATTCTTTAAAATACTAAAAGTTGTAACCAAATAACACTGAAAGAAACGAAACCAGAAACACTCCACTGTAAAATAGAATTTTATGAATGAATAGATATAATAACGACGGAAATAACAAGATCTGCTCGACGAATGCAATCGAGCAAGCAAATAGCGGGACTGCTATAACATTCATACTATACATGATACCGCCATAACATTTTATCGGAGCAATTGGTCATTCAATCGCTTCAGTCCGCTCTGAGATTATAACTTTAAAAACTCCATCGTACTTACTTCATGTTTGCAATGAGAAAAAAAAAATTGTGTTAAAATAAAGGATATGTTATTATTATTATTTTCTTCGTCAATCAAACATTTATGCAACTAAAGTGTTTGTGTATGAAATTAATTATGCGTTTTGTAGATCATAAGTGTTTGTTTTGAAGGTTGCTGGTTGGGGATATACACAACCGGGAGGACAGCCTAGTACAGTTTTAAAAGAAATTTTTCTTCCTTACGTATCCAGGGGTACATGTTTAGAAAACTTACCACGAGATTTTAGTGACCTGTATCTTAATCCTGAAAAAATTTGTGCGGGATATATAAACGAAAGTAAGTAAAATAGATATAAGTTATTAATAAACATAAGGAATAGATGTGTTCAAATATTAATGTATAAAATCTATTTTGAATGAAAGAATGAAAAGCAAATCATAAAAAATAATAACTTTGTGATAATTCCATAAAAAAGCAAGGCTTTTTAATAAAAATGAAAGTATACAAGAATTGTCTAATACAAATTTTCGATACAAGTTTACCCCGTCAATGGGTATATAAATGGAACTGTTCCAAAAAATTCTAGGACGCCGTCGCCATCTTTTGTAGCGTTAAAATATTTCGGTCCAAAGTTCGATCCGTTTCAGCAGCGGCGGCTCGTGCATCAAAAATGTGGGGGTTGCAAATTTAGTGAATACTAATACTTTTTACAGTAGGTAAACAAGGTAGGTCACTAAGTATGTTTTATTAAAAGTAATTTTGCTAAGGTACATATAAAGAAGAAAAAAGGCTTTTAAAACTCACTGATTCTGATCCTGATTTTATTGAAGCAAAAAATCCATGCGACGATCTTTCGCAGTCGCAAATTTATCTTTCTTGAGAAAGCAAGTTCAAAAGCTCCACAAATACTTACACAATTAATTATAATGTTCACTACATATCGATTGTACTTAACTTTCTCGTTGTGCAATGCTATATTTCTTCGATATGCACTATCCATCTGAGCAGCAATATCCACATTCCCAAAAAGCGATAATTGGACTACATTTTTCATATGCCTTTGTGATATACTGTGTTTTTTAATTCGATCGCTTGAATGATTTAAATCAGTTAAACCCATTTTCGTCCATAATTCTTCACCTTCAAATAGTAAGCAAGGAAAGCAGAATAATGCATTTTTTATACTACAACCGCAAATCCACAAATGTTTATTATAAATATCCTTATTAAATAGTCTATTAAAAGTTCGCGTCTTACTGGAAATCGTTTGTTTCAGATTTAAATTCGGAACAGGTCTGCCCAACCGCTTTATTTCAATTTTTTCGGCGTACGTTCTTTTATAGAACGGATCCACTATTAAACTCTGCACTGAATTCATTATTATTTAAAAATAAAGAGCATAAACACTTTTAAACACACAAATACAACTTTTTTATTCGCTTTTATACCGTTGCACCGTAAGCAAGAAATATGTCTAATGTTTTGGTTGCACTGCTGCTGCAACACTATTGTCATTTATGGAGATATACCCGAAAGACGTTCGACAAAGTTCGTCAGCCGTATAGGGATATATACGTTCGTGGATTGCAATGAGTCTGCAAACCAAGTGTGTTATTCTCTCATTTATTTAACGTATTCATATCCAATTAGATATACCTATTATAAGTAATTTATAATAGTTCATTTATTCTGTGAGGTAGTACAAATTTTTAATTTAAAAAATGTAGAATTACGCTTTTTTTCATTAAATTAAATCTATTAGTTTTGGTGGTTGCGCAAACTTGCAAACCATAGCAGAAACCGCCACTGCGTTTCAGTACACGTTTCTCAAAATAAAAATAGCGCATATAACAAAGCAAATCAACGATTTCACCAACAACACTGAGGCTGATCAAGGATAATGGACAAATTCTACATTAATATTCAATACATAAACAAATAAATCATTCATTATTTTAGGTATTTTAAGATTTCAATACACGGAGAAATCCACAAATATACTTTATCTTCTAGAGGTTGGGCCAATTCATTTATAGCATGTACTGCTAAATGCAAATATAATCAATCATCATTCAATACGAAATTCGGTTTTTTAATTTTAAGTAATATAACCTACATTCAAAACAAAAAATAGGTTATGTTGCTCTTCACTTGTTTTGTTTTTGGTGACATGCGGAAAGAGATCGTTCACCCAACCCCAACATGTACACGGAACTGTTTATTTGTGTCATAGTTCTGGTGAACGCAGCCACTGGGAGAAGTTTAGCCTTGAAATTTAAAACTATTCGCCACTAATTTCGTTGAACTTTGTTAAGCTCGCTCGTTGAATGTTATTATGAATATGGTGACATGTTTCCTATCTTGTCTGGCGTACCAAAAGGCAGTATACTAAGTTCTACATGGTATCCACTACACTGTGTGGAAATTACTTATTGAATAAATTCGGCAATTTCAAAATGAATGATATTTTTATAAAACACTAAAACAGATCAACCGTTCCTTTAAATTGCGCAGGTTTTAAATTACTGCACCTATTAGTACCGTCATCTCCTTCAGAGCAGTCACGTCATAGGCATTTCTTTATTGGAATGCAATTTTTTTTTGATAAATTAGAATAGTACTATTAAAAACATTTTCAATGAACCCACACTAGTCACTAACTCTATTTTTAACAGTTCTTGAGATTTTACGTGTTTAAGTTCCAACCACCACAATTATAAAAACGTCAATGTTTACTAATTGTTTTTTAATCAAAAGAAAATTATTATTTTTCTTGTATTCTACTATCGTAAAGTGTTAGCATTAGAGTTGGTAAATTCGACACACATGCCAGCGACGTACGCATGCAATTTTACATTTAATTTAAATTACAAGAAAAAAAATTATAAAACATGCAAACACTTACCGCGTTATGAATCTTCAGTGAATTCATTATCTGGATAAGATTTTTCAAATATTCCAATCATCACAGTTGTTTCACTTAAGTTAAGTGCGACGTGCGGATTAAACGTGTTTTAATACCGAAAACGACCGTTCCACATCTAATGATGTTATATTTGCATATTCAAAATAATCTTGGAAAGAACTTAATGGTTCCTTAGACGCACCATTACAAATTAGTTTTAATATGTGAAAATCGGAATTTTTATCTAGAACACTATTCTATTTTTCTATCATACGCTTATTTCTTTCGCCTCCTACAGCGAATAGCTGTGCGTGAACATTATTCATAATTTGAACAGAATCCACAAACGACATCGAAACATTTTGTCATTTTTCTATTCCCTCGCCTAGTCCGAACTAATTGTTGTGTATAGTTTGTAAATCTTCTTTAACCTGAGGATCTTTAAATAATTCCCGGCTTTTCTTGATACCTGCAGCTTTTGTAGCATTGAATTTTAAAACGACCTTCTTTATATTATCAAAATATTGATGATAGTAAAACCAGCCTTCAACCATGTTGTCCAACGCGTAATGGTGGTTCAGGTATTTCGGGGCCCAGTCTGTGAAATAGTCGAGTACGTTTCGGGGACTTCAGAAACACTGCCTTTGTACCAGCTATTAAATAATTTACTCGCGGATAACATTCACGAATCGTTTGTGCCACAAAATTCTAAGCATGGATTTTGCACGTTACATGTACGAGATTGGCACTATGGTCTTTGAGAGATCGACTTAAAGACAGGATGTTTGCGGCACCGTCACTCACAAACATTATTTGCTTTGGCGAAATTTCAACTTTGTCCAATGACTTCAACATCACCTTCAAAATCTCATTGGCAATACACTTTCAACTCGTCAAGAAGCAAGTAACATAGCATGTGAGACTTGATTGTACGTACCATAACATTAACCACTAATTGTTTTTTTCGATCCATCGTTTCATCCACGCACAACCACAGTTTTTTATCTTTCAATTCCGATTTAATTTTTCAATATCCTTCGAGCAGAAAATTTCGTAATGTCCTCCGACTTGGCAATTCACTTTGCGTATTTATTCCAAAAGGAGATAAATGCATAGCGGTCTAGTAAAACAAACGGTATATTACATACAATAAGAGTTGAACATTAATCAAAATAAAATCTATGTTTTTCTGGCACACCCCTTTTTTGTTGCCATGGGCTATGCTGTTTACGTGTATTTCGTAATCTCTTCTCCTACGACCCATCAAAAATCTATTGCACACTGTGCATTTTATACTACATCCATTGTATTTTTGATCCGGGAAATTGTCAATAAATTTACGCACTGTATGCCACATTGGACGGTTAAGCGAGCTCACCGATCGTGGCACATTTATACACGGCACGACTGCATACTAATTTGTAATTCAAGGTTCTTTTCATTCGCATGGCTGGCTGCCGACATCAAACTCGATAACGCTTGACACATCTCCGGCTAATGTGGCATTAATATGCCATCTCTACAAATAGGGGCAAAAAATAGACAGACCACTACTGCGACATGCGCGAATACCACAGCTGTGTTGTTTTTGAATTAAAGTCCTGAGGTCGCTTCAAGTAATTTACGGAATCATGCTGCAGTGGCTAAAACAATGCGTATTAATGCAAATGAAACCTAATCAGTACCTATTACTTTACTTTCACTATAAGAATAGGCAATTGTCCCAAAGTAAACTTGAATGATTAGCAATTAAAAATTTACACAGAACACTTAAACAAAATTAAAGTTGAAAAAGCATATTTTCACGAAAAGAAAATACCTGAGATCACGATATAGGAAAATGTACTGAATGATGGGTGAAAAATCTCGATTATAAATATGTATATAACAAATTTTTACTGTATAAAATTATCCTGAAATCAATCTGGCACATATGGTTTACAAAATTTGGGAACTAGCAGAAATATAAATATAGGCATGACAGAGCGAATTGAAAATAAAATGTTTCGTTCATTAGTGAAAGCTGCCTGGTGTGTGTAATTAAAGTGATTTAATGGTGCCGTCAGTTGAACAGAAAACAAAAAAGTGCCAATATGTTCGTGAGAAATCTTAACCAAGAACGAAGACAAATGTCTGAAAGATTTAAGCCATAGGAACTACCAAGCAGGTTTAATTAGGTTACTTAAGTAAATAAAAATGTAGAAAGCAGTGTAAGCTTTAAGTAATACATTAAATGAATAGGGGAATAGGAAATTGTTAGGTGTAACAATTTATATAATTGAGTCAAATTAATGTGCTTATTGTCTTTCAATTTAAGGACAGCTTGTACAGTATTGGAGTATAAATTATATACTGGAATAAAAAACAAATCAGTTGGACTTAACTATATATCAAATAGCATTTTTTAAAAAAGGCTCCTCTGCGACTCATTCCGAAACCTTCCAAATTTTTAAGTTTTAAGTATTTGCTTCTTATGGGGTCTGAAATGATTGAAAAGTATGTAATTAACAGTTAAAACAATGAAAAAAGAAATTCACTCACCGTACTTTATTTATCTTACAAAATATAAACTAACAAATAAAATAAATTATAAAAACTTCTCGAGCTTCTATCTACGCCCTTGAAGAAGGGAATTTACATGTAATATGGAAGCAATTGTGTAACAATTCAACGACAAAAAACAGATGTGCGACTAACCGAATGAACAGTGCTATTCAATAACTGCATGTTGTACTTTACGATGTTATAGACTATACCGTCCATCGTAATTTCGGCCTGATGCGTCCGGTCTCTAGTAATAACTAAACTAGGACATCCATTTCTACATATTCAATGTATTACTTGTTTGACGAAACACGTCCTCATTAATTGTTGCACTTTGCCATTCTTGTTTAATTGTATATCTAGGTTAATATAACATTAAGTAAGTAAGTAGGTTGGGACATTATATATAAACTGAAGACGAGAGAGAACGGGTTAATCAAATCTATTCTATAATAATAATAATTATTATTATTATTATTGATTATTTCTACAAAATCGCAGAAATAATTTTTAAATTAACAATTGTTACGATTTTATTCTTGTACTTTAACTGCTTATTAATCGGCTAATATAATTGTTAATTTTAATTGCAGGTACGAACGTATGTAAAGGAGACGGCGGAGCAGGCTTGTATTTCAAATCAGATGGAACCAGATATTTCATTAGAGGCATCGTTAGTTTAACATTAAGAACACGTGTTGGCTGTGATACAAACCAATATGCTCTTTACACGCAAGTTTCAAAATATTTTCCTTGGATAGAGAATATAATAAAAAAAGGATTGTAGTTAAATACTTTACTTTAATTTAGTGATTATTCAAATATTTTAAACCTTACAGTTTAACATATAAAAAGTTCTATGTATTGATATGTTGGCTATATAAATAAACGCATTAAACTGAATCCTCAAGGCGCGCATTCTTGAATAGTTTCAGCGAAAATGAGACTAGTGGTTAAACATATTTAAATTTATATTGCTATCAATTTATTCTGAATAGTTTAATTTCTTAATAAATTTCTTGATATCGCGGATATTTTCTGTGAAAATATTCATCCTCCATTAGAAAAATATTATGTTTCCTCTGTAATTGCTAGTTGTAGTATTGGTAGCAATAACACAAATTTTATTCTAATGATTGAATTAGCAAGATGAATAATCTTTATATATATAGCGTACGCCATGTTGTTCGCACCATATTGGAAAAACTTTTATTGTAGAGTTTTTAAAAATCGTTTTCGATCAGTTATTTGTGCATGTTTGAAAACCTAAAATTGGGCACATGAAAAGCTTTTTCCTTATACAGTATCCACAAAAAAGGCTAATCCATTAGTGAAACTTTTTGAATAATTGATTTATTGAAAAATTGTTTTTGGCATTAGCTTCTGCTTCATCCCCAACCACCAAAAAGCAAAAAATTATTTTCATAGCACTCTTGTTCTATCATTAAACGACGTTTGAAATTTTAAAATGGGCCAAAGTGGCTTTATTTAAAAACTATAGGGAAAACTAAAACTAATTTAGTATATTTTGGTGTTTAATTGACCTATTAAGCAGAAAGAAATAATATTTAAAATCTATTTGAGTTGAAACTTAAAATGAGGTTTTTCATGATAAACAGGCTTTGCACTAAAAATATGAAATAACGTGACAAAATTTCTTTTCAAATAAAAAATTCCTTTTGTAATATTAGATTGTGCTAGTTTAGTTCATTTTTAAGACAAATATAAACAAACTAACTATGCTTATACTTGAAATAATTAAAATTCAAAATTACACGTGGAAATTGTAAGAGACAATTGAAATTCGAAAAATAACAATTTTTTGGACATCTATTGAAGAAACTCATCTGGTTTCATAATTGGCATCGCATTTACTGAATATCATCTAACTAATGTTGCCAAAATTTCGTCAAATATACTTTTCATTTTAAAATTAGACATACTCCACATCTGTTTTAACGGTTAATGTTTTATCCTGATTTGCACAGTATTACCTCCATGTACTTCTTGCATGATGCTTAAAAGAGCATGGATTTGTACAAAATTTTGGAATATTTTCCATAACTTAATTTCTGGAGCACTATCACAATATTGCCCCCATGTATTCCTAGTATAATATTTAAAAAGGTATCAACTTGTACCTACATTTTAGAATACTTTCCAACGTTTCATCTTTGGAGCGTTGTCACTAGAGACAGGTATTCTTTGTCGGCATACACAGGCACGGGAGAGCGAGGGGTTTGAGTGATTCAGAGCTGCTGTCGGCTCAAGTTGTGCGTCTCGCGTTTCCCACTCTAGTACGTGAACAGCTATCATAATGCGTAGTGACATGTTATCGATAATAAATAAGCGTATTATAAAATTGTTAATCCTATAAACAGTGAAACCGAGAAAATTCTTCGAGATAAAAGAAAAAATGGCCAGAGGTTACCTTAAGATAGGACAATTCAGGATTTTAATTAGCAAAAACCTCTTTGCTTAATATTAAAACTAAAATACTACTAAAAAGATACACCAAAGATAAAAGAAATTACGTTTTATTAAAAAGAACCATCGTAATATAATAATTCCAACTTCATTTAAATAGAATAATATCCATAACTACAACTGAAAGAAGAACAAACAGTTAAAAGTCAAGGAAGGAACCAAAATACACACTAACCAGCCAATAAGAATAACATCCGAACATAATTCATAGACATCGGGATTATACACACCAACAGAAGGTAGATTTTCACCTAAAAAGCAAATAAAATAAAACAATAATAGGTTTAAACTATTCAAGAGGGACTCAATTTATAAAAGCAAGTAGAATAACAAAACATAAAAGAGATTTGATTGAAATTTTGGAAAATATGACTAGGATTTTTAAAATTTGTAAAATAAAGTAAAATATAATGAGATAACATTTACTAGAAGGGCATAAATCATTAAAACAGTATTATAATATCAATATACATAATTCAATAATCAACTGAAATTTTGGAGAATTATAAAAATTTTGACAGATAAATGAAAATGTTTAATAAAGAAATATTAATTAAAATAATTACCTGAATAGTAATAGAAAAAATAGGGCTAATTTTCAATACTAATAACATCAAATTCCAACTACTTCCAATACTAGAAAATTCGTATGGCTTTTGTATGAAATGGAAATGTTATAAAAGCCACAGACCGAAATAAATTTGGAACAGATTGTTTCGACACCGATTAGTAAACACGTGTACTTCGTGTAGAAAAGGGGAAAAGGATACGTACTTCGTATTATCCAAGTTGAAAATATACATGTACTTCGTGTAAAAAAGAATAAAAAAATAGTGTCAATCAAGAGTGGAAGAAGCTAAGTAACAGCCAAATAAGTAAAAAAAAAGGAACAAGTATCTATTAAAGAAGGTAGGTACTGCCTAAGGAAAATAAACAAAGATATTAAATAAAAATGAATATTACCAGAAGAAAAAGGAGCCATCTGTCATCAAGTAAAATAAGGTCAGATAAATGCTAATAACAAAAACACCTATTTTTGTAAATATCAAATCATTAATATAAAAATAAACCAAATTTAAAATTAAAACATCATATTACAAAGAGTCACAGAATTTCAAATACAGTAACTTCGTACAAAATTTTAGAGTATTTTCCATAACATAATTTCTGGAGCACTATCACAATATTGCTCCCATATATTTCTAGTATAATATTTAAAAAGGCATCGACTTGTACCTACGTTCTAGAATACTTTCCAACGTTTCGTCTTTGGAGCGTTGTCACTAGAGACAGGCATTCTTGGTCGGCATATACAGGTTCTTTGTTCTCGTTTATCGAAGATCCGCGAACCCATTAATTTTTTTTTAATAATTAATAAACACCTGAAAAAAAAAGAAGATACGGGTCCATGTGCCCACGAGAAAAGAGCTAGTCGAGGAAAAAAGAAATTAAAGAACACCACTTCCACTTATAATTAATTATCTTATTTAAAATACTAATGATATAATATTTGATATATTTTGTAAAAATATAAAGTTTTATTTATTTTATATTATAAGAAATATTTAAGAGGTAGCAGGCGCGCACGAATTACATACATAATAGTAGATGTATTTACGAATACGTGTATGTGCATTTTGAAGGTAAAACATTCAAAATGTCGAAAGTTAATAGAAATGCATCAACTCAGGCGAGTTGATGCATTTGTTTGCTAACAGGGTAAGCAGATTTTTATGGCAGTTCCCAAACTTAAGGTATAATGGTAAAGTAGTGAGGTGCTTAGTTTGTGAGAAAAGTTTATTATGTTGGAATCCACGTTTGTGCAGGAAACATGTGAATAGTGCAACACACAAATCTAAAAAAAGAAGGAGAAAGACCGTACAATGCATTTCTTTGTGATTTAAGTATGATGTTAAGTGGATGTAATGTACCGGTTGAAAAAATCGGACAAAGAATGTTTCGTCAATTTTGGAACAAATACAATCTTACGTGGAAACTACCAAATGCGAGGACGCTACCTAGGTATTTACCGACGGTGCGCGAAAAAATTGATAATACACGCTATTAGTGCTTATGTCACAGTGCCATTTTTGTTGTGGTAGGCAAAGGTCGTGAATTCAAACAAATATTTTCTCCATAAGAATTAGCTAGTGTTGAACTTTTATATTTAAAAGCGTTAGTTTTTGGAGGTGGTAAGTATCTTATCACCAAAAAGAGCAAATTTACAAACAATTGGCTATATAATATGTACCTAAGTACATAATTTTTATTTGTTTTTAGGAAGATTTGACTTTAGTGGAGAGGTTGGGTTGCAAAAGTAACATACTCTAAAATTGTTCTTATAGAGGTAAAATATCTTTTTAAATATAGAAATACATCATTGGCACAGGCATTCACAAATGATACATGGTATATTTTAAAAATGCAAAATGGAAAAATTGTTATTAACAGAGAGCATGATTATTGGCATCAAATTCAAAAGCAATTACATATAACAAGAAAAGAGTTATGTTATCTAATTGCGTGGACACCAACTGAAAGTGAGATAGTGTACATCGAAAAGACTTAACTTGGCGAAATAATATAAATATATAAAATAATTTTATATTAATAAATTTATTCCGCATATTTATATATAAAAAGTAATATATTCTAAGCAAATATATAAAGGGCCTGTTTTATTATTAGTAGGTAGTAGTAAAGCTTTTATAAAATGGAATGGAAAAAGGCAAAATATCTATTGGTTAAATTTGAAACATTTTTGACTAACTCCATAGCATATATACTAATTAAATATATTGAAGGTTTGTAATAATAGACTGCACTATAAAAGTATCACTAAAAAGCACTTAATTGCTAATGCGCCTTAGTTTATTAGTTTATTTGTGAATTAATAAATTAAACAATGTGAGGTGTCTTAAGGTGTATTAGCAACTAAGAGTTTTTAGTGATAGTTTCTTACATCCAAGTCCTTTTTTAAAGATAAAATATGCAAATAGAAAATTCGTTAAAAATATTTAAACTTTACAGTTCAATTGTACATAAAATTAAAAAAAAAATTCCAATAACAATGATGCAAATTATATGTTAAATATTAAAGGAAAAAACAAATAAGAAATCATTTATTCTGGCTCAGGAAAATATTGTTCAACCTTTAATGAGAGAATACTGCAAATTTGTCAGTGCTGCTACAGTTTGCCCTACAACATCAAAATTCTGTAACAATGAAGTTGGACTAAAATTTGAAATATTATATGTCTTCAGTCTTCGTATTGCACGTTTTACATGTATCCTTGCATGAGCTATGCTCTCAGTTTGATTCACCTGTTTTGGAGTAAACTGGGCAATGGTTAGAAATGGTGGAATGTTAAGATTAACACATACATATTGCTAGAAATATCTTATTTATTAATTATCTTCCTTTCAAATGTAATCAACACTCTTATAAAGCTGATAAATAATAAATTAACAATATAATTGAGATAGATTTAGCTACGCATATATAAATAAAAAAAACTTCTTTAAAATAACAAGTATAAAATATTTATTCAACACAAGATATCTATCTATACACTGAAATATGCAACTTAGCTAAACGGCAAAATGAGGTATTATAAATTTATATTCGTAACATCATATGTGAGTAATTGTGGCTATGTTTACCAGTTGTTGTTTTATAAGCAAAGACTATTATAATATAAATTAGTTAACAATGTTAAATGGTAAGTACTATAGGAATCTCATTAGAAAATATTCTTTACTTTAAATTAATCAAGATAGTTATTATTTCAGAGCAAAATCAAGATATTTTAAGTAAAGTTTGAATTGATTATAAATTAAATTATTTGTTATGCTTTTACAAGATAATAAATGAACCTGCGATTTGTATAAAAAGGCAGCAATGTGGTATTTCTGTGTAAGGTTCGATGTTGGATATGGTACAATAGGAATAATGTAGGTACGTAAAATTTTATTACGTTCAGTAGCTTCGATGTTCGGTGTACAACACCAAAAGATGCTATCGTAGTTTTCTTGTATATATGTTTGAATTTATATCACTAATATTTCTGTATTTAATAAATTTAAAAAATGGAGAACTATATTTTCGATACAACGCTATGCAATTTCTAATACCGACGCTAACCTTGATTTATTTTTACCAAAGCCTTTTTAGAAAGCAAAAATTATCTTGATTTATACTTTTTAAAGCCAGTAATTTTAATTAAATTATAAAAGTAATAATGATTTTTATGGAAAGATAAAATTAATATTTGAATTTGCATGCATATATGAATTGCTTTTAGATCTTAGGTTAGGTTACAAGTTTGAATATAAATATAACCTGTTCGCGGTTTTTCTATGTTTGAAAACTGGGCGTGTTCAATTACTATCGATATAAAATTCAAATGTAAATAAATTAAATATCTTTTTTAATTTCGCGTAATTGACTTGAATGACAAAAATGAAAATTAAAAATATAAAAAGTAAATTTAAAATAAATATAATTTAATCTGAAATATATAAAGTTGTCGTTATATTAATTTATTAACATTTCTACACTAATTTTACAAGTTGTGTTCACCAAATGCAGTTATTCAATAGGATGTCTACCTTAAGTTAATTTCTACCTTCTCAGTTACAGTTATATATATATATATATATATATATATATATATATATATATATCAATATATCAATATACGAGTATATCAATATATGTCAATCAGATGCAGGGTGTCACACTCTCCGATAATTATGTGCTGATTTCGTTGGATGTCATATCACTGTTAACAAACATACCATTACAACTAATAACAGATGTCATAGCGAGTAAGGGCACTTAATCGATCCATACACGGACTTATCGAAATTAAATTTTTTGTTACTAATTACTTTTATTTTCAATAATACATATTTTTCGTTCAACGAAAAATTCTACAGTCAGATATTTGGAACACCTAT
Source organism: Melolontha melolontha (assembly GCA_935421215.2). Taxonomy (NCBI): domain Eukaryota; kingdom Metazoa; phylum Arthropoda; class Insecta; order Coleoptera; family Scarabaeidae; genus Melolontha; species Melolontha melolontha. Next base: position 43,904,818 of record OW285240.1, on the reverse strand, counting down.
GGGATGGCCCATTAGTCCCATTTTAGCCCAAATAGTGATGGATCAGTTGTTGGAGAGTGTGATGGTTAAGTTACCATTTCAGATACCGTTTTTGTACAAGTATGTTGATGACATTGTTTGCTCTGTACCACATGATAAAATAGATGTGACGCTACAAATATTCAACAGCTATAGTAAAAATTTACAATTTACTGTGGAAAAAGAAGACAATAACAGTGTACCCTTCTTGGACGTTTCAGTGTTTCGGGATGAGAATAACTCGATCATTTTGAATTGGTACAGAAAGACGACTTCGTCTGGTCGTTTCATCAACTACTATTCCCATCATCCTCTCAATCAAAAATATAACACCGTCATAGCTATGAAAAATAGAGTAGCACACATAAGTCACACTACAATCTTAAAAGATAATCTTAGAGAACTTTTTAGCATCTTCGTTAACAATGGCTATCCTAGGCATATACTAAATAAATTTATATACAGCTCCAACTTTTACGACGCCCTACTGAAGACGTCCCTGCGGATAGTGTGATCTACAAAAAAATTCCGCATATTGGTGGTCTTACTCACTTAATTATATCACACTTCAAACAATTTAGGAACATTAAAATAGCTAAATACAACACATTTACTGTGAAAAAATTGTATAGTAAGACCAAAGATGTAACACCTTTGTTTTTAAATAGTAATGTCATCTACAGGATACCATGTTCGGATTGTCGTGGCGCGTACATAGGCCAAACGTCACAATGGCTAAAACAGCGTATCACACAACACAGAAGTGATGCCCGTATTGGTAAGAGATCTTGTGCTCTGGTGGATCATGCACTTGATCTCGGCCATACATTTAATTTCGGAGATGTCATAATTGTGGACGCTGAAAATAATTACAAAAAAAGATGCTTTTTGGAAATGGTACATATCAACGGAGACACTAATAGCGTAAATTATAAGTCGGATACTAATGGACTAAGTATAATCTACTGCAATATACTCGGTGTTGGCGGTTAATTTTACCTGTCATGTTTTATTAACCAGTCCTTGTATCATTTGATTTGTAGTTGTTGTTGGTTTCAATTTTTTTATGACATCAGTTTTTTGGTGTGTGTTTTGTAAGGTTAGTTTTATATTTTAACATTTATTTATATTTGTTTTTAAGAGGTTGACGACAAACTAGCAACATATTGATTTGATGTTTTAAATTTGACGAATTTTAACATGTTTAGTGCCGTTATTTGCTAAATTTTAACTCTGAATTGTAAGTATTTAGTTATTGTTATATTGTTTAATATATTGTGGTTTTGTTAAACATGTAGATACTCCTGATGAAGTAACCAATGCGTTATGAAATATAGAGTGGAATAAAGGAGTTTTATTTTTACTTGACAGACCGCTCACCCGTTAATGAATTAGAATAGAATGAGAATACTTAATAGTCTATATATATATATATAATATTTTCGTGACCTTGGTATGATATGGTAAATTCAATCAGTTGGCGATTAAAGGTCTGTTTATATTTATATATATTTATATATATATATATTTAAAAAAACCTTACATGTTTCGGCAATGATGCCTTTATCAAGGATATAAAATATAAATTATATTTAATTATAATTATTATTTATTAATTTATATTTTATATCCTTGCTAAAGGCATCATTGCCGAAACATGCATGGTTTTTTTAAATCGGTCATACCGTATCGTTTTAATAATTCGTTCACATACCCAGATTGTCGTAAGTGGATTTCATTGTCATGTTTGTTAAATTCGATTCCTAGACAATAACTTACTTCTCCCAAATCTCTTATTTCAAATTTGGTTTCTAGGTACTTTTTCAATTTGCTAATATTTCTTTTGTTTCTAGAAGCGATTATTATATCGTCGACATAAGTAGCTATCAAGGTTAATTCTTCCCCTGAATTGATATAATATAGACATGGATCCGAAGCTGTCGGTTTGGCTTCATAATACCGCAATATACCATCCAGCTTATTATGCCAGCTTCTACCAGATTGTCGAAGACCATATAATGACTTCTTCAAATTGCATACCATATTACCTTTCTTCAGATATTGCACTTGCTTTCTCGCTTTTCTTCCGATTTGGTAATCCATCTCGCGATCAGCAATACTTTCCATGATTTTTTCCATCAGTTTTGGTGGTTCCATGAAGATTTCTTCCTCCAAAATTCCATTGAGGTAAGCTGTAGTCACGTCAAATTGATTCATTGACATTCCATGACGAGCAGCTAACGAAACCAACAATCTAATCGAACTCTGTCGTGCTACTGGAGCAAAATTTTGATTAAAATGCACTCCTGGTTATTGTGCAAATCCTTGTGCAACTAAATGAGCTTTACGTTTTTCCAAATTTCCTTCAGCTGTATATTTGTCTCTCAGCACAATGCGACTTCCAATGACTTGTTTGCCTGTTGGTCTTGGAACGAGATCCCATGTGTCGTTCTTCAGTATGAACTTCATCTCTTTTACCATTGCATCAAACCACTCATTCGCATCAGGACCCGAAACTGCTTGTTTTAAGGGAACTTCAGATGTCAATGCCCAAACATCTGATTCAATAGAGTTGACTTCCTCCACATTCATCTTAAAAAGCTTTCTTGGTCTTCCTCGAGATCCTGTTCTTACTATTCTCGGCCTTCCTCTACTTCTTCCAGTAGGTCGTTCACTTCTGGCCTCGTTTTCCCTTGTTTGGATTCCTTCCATATTTTCGCGTAATAGTTCATCATACGCTTCTATGATATCCAATATAGGTAGTACACCATCTTCATCAATGCTCAACATGTCTTCAGGAATGAATTCTGCAAGATTATTCTGCACTGATTCATGGTTTTCCAGGAAATGCACATCTCGGGAAATTTCGATTTTTCGCTGACTAGGTACCCAAATTCTGTATCCTTTCGATTCTTCCGCGTAGCCCACAAAAATTCCATCCTTGGCTCTTGGTTCAAATTTTCCCTTTCCAGGTTCTCTGTTCAAAATGAACACTCGGCAACCAAATTCCTTAAAATGATTTATTTTTGGCTTTCTTCCTGTCCATGCTTCGTATGGCGTGATCCCATCGAGACTTTTTGTTGGACAATGATTTCTTATGTAATTGGCAGTATTTATGCTTCTGCTCAAAATGTTGAAGGCAATCCTGATTGCAGCAGTAAGCATCTTGCAGTATCTAATAAGCTTCTATTTTTCCTTTCTACAATTCCATTCTGCTCAGGATTATAGGGTACAGTTAATCGTCTGGTGATACCATTTTTCTTCAAGTAACTGTCAAAATCGATGCTTGTGTACACAGTACCATTGTCAGTTTGCAAGCACTTTACTTTTCTTTGTTTCTGCTTTTCGACCAATGCGATATATTCCTTCGTTTTTTCGAATACTTCCTGTTTCGACTTCAGGAATCTTACCTCGCACCATCTCGTATGATCATCGATGAATTCGACAAAATATTTGGCTTTGCCATTCGACTCGATTCTCATTGGTCCGCATACATCAGAGTGTATAATTTCCAGTAATTCTGTTTTCCTCTCCGATTTCTTTGGAAAAGTTGATCTAGTCATTTTACCTTGTAAGCAAATATCACATCTGATATTTTCTTGAAGTTTCACTAATTCTATACCTTTGACGATATTTTTGCGTCTCATTTCCATCAAGTCTTTCTCATTCAAATGACCCAACCGTCTATGCCACGTTATTGTTTGTTCGGACGCTGATTGTGTAGATAATGCTGAATCCCGAGCCATACTATAATCTTCTTGTCCATATTCTCGCACATAATATAATTCTCCGATTCGATCGGCCACTAATTTCACGTTTCCGTCTTTTCCGATTACCAATGCTTCCCGTTTTTTTGAATAAAACTTCGCAATTGTTGTTCGTGATTTTAGAAACTGATAATAAATTCGCGCGCAAGTCCGATACATGTAACGCGTCACTTAACGAAATATTCTTTATTTCTCCGTATACGTCCGCCGTAAATGCAGCTGTTCCTTTCACAACAATTTCAGTAGATTCATTGTGCGCCAAGTTCAACGATCCGCGTTCGGTATTTTCTATATTCACGAAATCTTTCGCACTTTTGCAAATGTGAGACGTCGCGCCACTGCCCAAGCACCATATCGTGTTTTTATTTTCCGAAAATGATTCTTCAGTGTTTAATGCACATAAACTGACGTTTTCCGCACATCTTACGCTAGCGTGATTAACGTATTTCTTATTTTTACAGTCCGCAGCTTTATGTCCGATTTCACGACATCTGTGGCACTTAAACTTAAATTCCAATTTAGTGTTCGTATTTCCACTTGTATTAGATTCATTTTTCATTTGTTTATTCCCGAACCGTGATTTGTTGTAATATTTATTCGCGAACATTGCGTTTTGAACACGAGTGTCCTTTCTTCGAGCGTCACTTTCCTCTATTATTTTGATTTTGAGCACTTCAGGTGTCGGAAATTCATGGCGAGACTCGATGGCACATCTAAAGTTATCGTAATTCGGAGGCAGACTGTATAACAACATTATAGCAAGTAGATCGTTATTTATTTCAATATTCATCTCCTTTAATCTGTCTACGATATCAAAAAACTTAGATATATGAGTACGTACGTCCTCACCTGATTCCATATGATTCAGTGTTAATTGTTTTAATAGAGTTGCTTTTCGAGCTGGTCATTTTGATTGATACGTTTCTTTCAATTTCAACCAAATAGATTGTGAAGTTTTAATCTGCTTTAATTCCGATGGACTAAAAGACAAAATAATATCGGCTTTCGCAATACTATCGTTACGCATACACGTGTTTAATTTTTCCTCGGCTTCTTTATCACCTGTTTCTGCAGTAGGTTCCTTCAGATCTCCATTTACGTATGCCCATTTGTCATTTTTAACTGACAAAGCTTCCATTTGTATCTTCCAAGTGTCGTAATTCTCCTTGTTTAACGTGTCGATACGTAATAAGTTAGACGAACTCATTTTTCCCACGGTCACGAATACACAACAAAAACACTTGTTTTATCGTACTGTTTTATCTCTCTGGGCCCATAACCTGTTAGATAGGTTGCAGAGTGAAACGCATTTGTGGTTAATACGTATATTTAAATGAATGTTACAGTTAAAAGACAAAATGTATAACGCATATATATATATATATATATAACCTCGAAAACTATTGTTCTACGCGACGCGAACACACGTTAACTTCGTTCACTACTTACATACGCAGAACATCTCACGCGTCTAGGACTATAGTCGGCATACTCACTTGTGTTTGTGATTACACCACGAACTACGACTCGCTTGTAGTGCGACCGCACTCCAACAATAAATATACAGTGTGGTCATAAAGTTTGGAACCAAGCTTATAACCGCATTATTTTACATTTTTAGGAAAAACGCTCAGACAGGTAAATTTTCTTTTTTAAAACGCCATCTTTTGACATACAATTTTTTTCTATGACGTCATTGGTTTTCGAGTGATGACGTTACCAACACTTTCTTTAAATGGCAACCATATTATTTTTTTCTCGTTTTTGGTAGATCTTTATATCCACCAAATAGTGATATAAAACAATTGGTATATTGCATCACAATTTTTTTGAAAAAATGATATAAATTTAGAAAAAAATACGAAAATTTTATTTTTGTACAAAATTAAAATTAAATTAAAAAAAATACATCTGAACTTAAATTTATTGTAACAGTTAACGTAAATTTTCAAAATGGACCCCACCAACCAACTGACACTGTCCCAGCCGAGTGTAAACACTTCGTATACTGGCCTCAATTATGTCTGGGGATATTTGTGTAAGTTCTACGCGAATTCGTTCTTTTAAATCTTCTAAATTGTTCGGTTTGTTAAAATACACTTTCGATTTCAAATAACCTCACAAAAAAAAGTCTAAGGAAGTCAGGTCAGGAGACCGAAGTGGCCATTCTATGGCGCCTCTCCATCCAATCCATTTATTGGGAAATATTTCGTCAAGATAGTGGCGAACCTCTACACCATAATGGGGAGGCGCCCCATATTGTTGAAACCAAATATTTGGATGGGGTACATCACCATCCTCGTGATTTGGGAAAATAACAGCGAGCGCTGGAACCAGTTCAAATCTTAAAAATTCTAAATATTGCACAGCAGTCAAATTTCCTTCAAAAAAATATGGTCCTAAAATGCGTCGTCCAATCATTCCAACCCATACGTTAACTTTTCCTCTGCGCTGAGTATGACACGCTTGAGTCTAATGCGGATTGTTCTGCGACCAATATCTGCAATTATGGCGGTGAACAGATCCATTTAGGCAGAACGTAGCTTCATCTGAGAAGACGATGTTTTCCAAGAAATTTGGATTTTGGTAACAACATAACATTGCGTCTTCACAGAACTGCCGTCGACGATCTTCGTCAACCTCATGTAATTCCTGTACAAGTTGAACTTTGTAAGGACGATAGTGTTCTTTTTTAAATAAGTTGACGACAAATGAGTGAGCCACCTGATTGGCTAACAAGTTGTCTGGTGGAAACATGATGCCTTTCTTCTGCTTCTAGAAGCACATTTAATTTCACATCTTCTCCTACTTGAGGTCTACTTTGCCGTGGTCGATCTTTTACGGATCCAGTTTCGGTAAACTTTCCAACTAGTTTCGTCACCGTAGACCTGGTAATTGGAAGTCTATCAGGGTGTTCATGGTTAAACAATTCGCATGCTTCTGCATGCGTTCTTTGTCTGTCCCCATACCCAACCATAATTAAAGTTTCGATTCTTTCTCGCTCAGATAAATGTGCCATTTTTTATATTAGCGAAAATGAACAATTTTTACACAATATCTCAAAAATTTAACGTCAAAAATAGAAGTAAATAATTCAACAATGTTGTCGCCATAGAAACAATTTCAAATTAAAATTTTTCTACATAAATTGTATAAAAAGAAGCAAGAATGTCATAAAGAAATATCTTGCAAAAAAGTGCGTGTTTTTGTTTTTGTAAATTTTTTGCATAGTAACATGAGTACATGTGCTTTTGACGATCCGGTTTCTTCAAGAAGAATATTTAAGTCCTCACACAAGACAGAAGTGTGAAAAAAACGTACTTACATATTTCAGTAAATTTTGTAAGCTTAATTAGCTTTTGAAATCTTCAATTTTTGGGCGATAATTTTAATTAAGAAATGGTCTGTCACATCATGTCAATTTTTTAAATAAATTAAACTTCTTTGGCCCATTTTTGTGAAACTATTTAATCAATTTTGCTATCATCAAAATATTGATGATAGCAAAATGCAGCCTTCAACCAGGTTGTCCAACGCGTAATTATCGGCTCTGGTGGTTCAGTTATTTCGGGACACAGTCTATGAAATAGTCGAATACGTTTCAGGGACATTAGAAGCACTGCCTTTGTACTAACTATTAAATCATTTACTCATGGATAACATTCACGAATCGTTTGTGCCTCAAGATTCAAAGCGTGGATTTTGCACGTTAAAAGAAATCGACTTAAAGACAGCATGTTTGCGGCACCGTCGCTCACAGACATTAATATTTGCTTTGGTGAAATTTCAACTTTGTCCAATGACTTCAACACCACCTTCAAAATCTCATAGGCAGTTTAGTTTTCTACACGTCTGGAAGCAAGTAACATAGCAGGTAATAGTTGATGAGGTTCCATTGTATAGCAAACGCCAATTAAGTTGGCGCGAGGAGGGGTAAGTTCGCGCAGGATTAGAAGTAGTGGGGAGATTTGTATTTGGTTTTACATCAAATGTCAGATAATTCTAACCTCTGAGCGTGTATCACTTTATGATCCCTTAGCAAAGACATTATGTTCCGTCAAACGTCAATGACTAATGTATTCTGACAATTACTTGAGTAGTGGTGGTGGACGTTAAAAACGGCTTCTGCGCACCCCCTTCTAGCGCCAACTTAATTGGAGCTTGCTATACGTACCATAACATTAAGCCCTCATTGCAAACCACAGGTTTGTATATTTCAGTTTAATTCTCTTTTCAAGATATTTGCGAGCAGAAGATAGAAAATTTCGTAACATTATCCGACTTGGCAATTCGCACTTGACGTATTTATTTCAAAAGGAGACAAATGTATAGCACAAAGGTATATGACACGCAATAAGAGTTAAACATAATTCAAAATAAAATCTATGTTCTTCTGGCACACCCTTTTTCTGTTGCCATGAGTTAGCTGTTTTCGTGTATTTTGCATTATCTTCTTCTACCATACATTAAAAATTTATTGCACACTGTTCATTTTATTGTACATCCATCGTGTTTTAGATTTTGGAAATTGCCATTGAATTTACTCGCTATATTCCACATTGGACGGTTAAGCGAACTCACTGATCGTGGCATATTTATACACGACACGACTGCATACTAATTTGCAATTCAAGGTTCCTTTCATTCGAACGGCTAGCTGTCGATATCAAACCCGATAACGTTCGAAATATCTTCGGCTATGTATGTGGCATTAATATGCCATCTCTACATGTAAGTGTTTCCCCTAAAAGACTATATAAAGAGCATTCAAAAAATTGTTGGACAATTATATGTCTGAAGGTAAAAGCTTTGCATATTTATTCTGAACCGTCTTTCAATTATTCGTTAATTAACTATATGTGTGTGAAAACTTCGTTTTTAATCTGCGTGTTTCTGTAATGAAATAGAAAGACGCGATAAATCTTGTTTTAAATGGGTAAAAAAAATGTTAGTGTAACGTTTACAATAAAGAAAGTACAGAAACGATAGTTTCAATAATATACATTTGAGTAGTATCCACGGCTTTAAAACGGTTATGAATCATTGGAAGATAATCCTAAAGAAAATGATTCTTAACTTCTAACACACTTAACTGGTGATAAATATTCAAATGGTATTGGAGCAATTTACTATAAGTGTAGGAAGCATTTACACCATCCTAGTTGGTTAAGCTAGTTTCACACAAGCTAATTGTAGAGCGAAAGGGGATGTCACACCCAATTTCGTTAAGTCGGCGCATAGTCATAAATAGGGACAGGACACAAGAGGCCCATGACTCATCGCCCACGGGCGTACTATTGAAAATTTGTATATTTAAAGAGTTTTTAATTTTATTTATATAATTGGAAAACAAACGGGTGGTGATCTATAAACTACGTAATACATTTTTGTTTGTTCATTTCGTAGTTCAAGTTGAATAAAGGAGTATTAATATTAACTAGCAATACTTTCTCAAAGTTCTCTTCTGTCAAATTTGTTCTCTTAGAATGAAATACATCCTTGTAGATAGAAAACGTCCTTTCTACATCGCAACTGGTTATAGGTGCACAGTGGAAATATTCTTTAATTTCAGTGTATTTAGCAGTTATATTTCGAGGCATTGTTCTCATACACAATTGTCGCAATCTAACTTTTGCCGAAGGCCACATCCGAACTTACTTGAAATATTTTTCAAATTATTAATAACCACATCTAATGTGGTTAACCCATTATTTAATTTGAGATTTTAATTTTAAAAATAAGTGATTAGTTTTGTCAAATTTCCAGTGTTCCTGGAGAGAGTACTACTGATTTTTTAAATTTGGGATTTGTATTAGTTCCTTGCACTGAGAAATACTTCGAGCATCGTCATTTAAACATACAACGAAATTTTGTAAACTATCGAAATTCTCTGCATAAAAACTAGTAGCTTCCAACCATGTGCCCTATCTAGTTATTACTAGAGAGGGAGGCAGTGACAAAGATGCATGTTTTTCCCTGTAAAGAGCTACTCTCAATGGCGCTTTCTTGAAAACTTTTTTAAAAGCGGATACAAGTCTATCAACTTCCGGAACGGTGTCTGATATATTTACATATTCTGTGGAGAGCATGTCCTACGCAAGTAATATGCAGCATATTAGGATATGTTTTCTTTAATAGTCTGCCTGTTTTTAACATATATGCAGCACCGTCACTTACAAATAGAAGTACTTTTAGCCACTGTTTCCGCATCAACTGTATTTATAACTTTTGTAGCTATTACATATGCGTTATATGGAATAGTTGGATATAGTACACCAGCTACAACATTTACCACACAGTGTCCTAATATATCGACAATTTCGTCGGCATTTATCCAGAGGTACTGATTTGAAAGATGGCTTGTAATGTGTTCTACTGCTTTCGTGTAGCACTTAGAAACATAATATTTGCGTAAGGTGAATTCATCCGGAACATTTCGACCAGTATATTTTTGGAGAAATGTTTTGGAGGTGGGATTGTTAAGTTTATTTAAAGGAATATTTGACACCCCTAAAGTTTCACAGAGTTTTTCGTTAAAATTGTCTGATTCCAACGGGTCTAATATCTGTGTATGTGTTTGCAATGCTAAGTGACGTTTTACCTGCGAATTCTTGGAATTTTTAACGATATTTTACAGACTTTGCAATAAATTTCTACATCACTAGCAATGGACGTACCATTAGTATGACCCTTAATTCAACTCGCCATTGTTTCACGATTCCATATCATATCTGAAAAAGTAACTTAAACAATGTTCTAGATCTAAATAAATGAATATTAAAAACGTATGCGTAAGTTATTGAATCGAAATTTACTGGACACTTACGTCAAAATAATTGGGAGAAGTAGATTCGATGAAACGATATTTAACAGGATCTATTAGAAAAATTGCAAGGTATGCAATTATGTAATTAACAGTTAAACCAATGAAAAAAAAAACTAACTCACTCTACTTTATTTATCTTACGAAATATAAACTAATAAATAAAACAAACTATAAAATCAATTATTAAAACCCCGCTTCTATCTACGCCCATGATGATAGGAATTTCACTATAACATTGAAGTAATTGCGTCGCAATTCAACAACAAAAACCAGATTAATAACTGCGGGTTATACTTAGCGATATTATAGACTATTTATATGGTCCATCGTAACTTCGGCCTGATACGTCCGGTCTATAGTCATAAATATTGTTTTAAAGATATTATGGCCGGAGACAAATCATGGTTTGCACAACTAAGATGTAATCACCTTTTAACTCGCCGCTTGAGCGGATTGGTCAATGCAATTTTTTATCAAAAATTTTAGTTCGCCTTTTGAAATAAATACGAAACGTATCCAGATATATTTCAGCAGCTTGCCGAGCATTTAATTCAACTACAATTTTATAGGGAAGTGAAATGTTTTGTGGAAAGCTCAATAAAGTCTCTCGTTTACGTCGTTTTTTCGGTCCTCAAAAAATGCCTAACTTTTTGAATGCACAGGCTATATACAACGGCAATAACCTAAATTCAGTAAACCGTTTTTTCATCAATCTTGATAAATGTGTAAGAGTTTCAATGTTTTAATAGACATACCGTCTGATTTTAAAAATCTTGAGATACGTTGAAACAGCTCTATTATAATTAGACTGCGGAACAGACGCTATCCTCTAATGAGTCATGCAGGCGCAGAGACAGAGTCGGTTTCGCTTAATAATAAGATTGATGCAATATTCGCTCGTAGCACTGATTTTAATGTCCTGAAAGGCTTTTGTAGTAATGTTCAAAATACGGAAATCGGTAGATATATTAGATTTAAAGATTATTATTTCTATGCGCCACTCACTAGCTCTGCTGTTGAGCGAAATTTTTCTATACTTAAAGACATACATTTAGAATATATTGTGATAATATTTTGAATTTTTTCACTGTACAAAGTAAATGAATTTTGTATATATATATATATATATATATATATATATATATATATATATATATAAGGTAAACTTAATAAGTCGGCGATTAAAGGTCTGGTTTATTACTTCAAAGTATATATATTTAGGGTTGTTTTAAATATATATACTTTGAAGTAATAAACCAGACCTTTAATCGCCGACTTATTAAGTTTACCTTATCATACCAAGGTCACGAAATATTATATATATATATATATATATATATATATATATATATATATATATATATATATATCTTGAATTAATTTCAACTCAAGTTAATGTAAATTTATGTAACTTCAGTGATTTATTTATTTTCGTAAAAATAAATTTCCGTATATACATTGGCTTTATATTTATTGGCTTTATTACGACTCTGGCAAAACATATTTCACACTCCGTCTGTTTGCATTGAAAGACGTACAAAAAAATAACTTTTATCAATACCATCGCGCTTTAACAATCATATATACTGCTAAGTTGATCGATTGTACATTGTCGGCACCGATAAATCACACCCGATACGGGATAGCGCCGGTTCTGCAGTCTAATTATAATATTCTATATAACGGCTGTAACTTTGAAATCTTAAATAGGAATTTATATATTTTATTACAGATTCGAATTCTACTGGAAAAAAGAACGTAGGATTTGTCTGAAACATTTTTTTTCAATTCTTGATAGATGACGCTCTAATTGATGAAATTAAATTTTTTTAAATTTCTGCCACTGAGAACCTTGCATACGATTCTGTAACTCGTTTTCAATCAAAAGAATACCACAAAAAATGACTTATCATGAAAGTACTATTATCATAACCCAGAAACGGGCGTCCTTCTTCACATACTTGGTCAACGCGATTTCCTTCGTTCATGACTTATCGGAGTGATTTCAAATAAAAAGAAATGTAGTTTCCTTTTAATACCATTTCTTATGTTGAAAATATTTTTTTTTAAATGTTTTTATATGTACATACATTGTATGAATTTAACGTTTGAGTTATTTCTTTCATTCGTATTTTTTTCTAATTCCAAAAACACAAAATAAACGCAAAAAGGAAGAAATAACTTTAAGAAACAACTTATTCTACTCAGTTCGAAGAAAATTTCGAAAAATAAAAGACCTGTTTCTGTTACGCTGTTAATAGTACTTTCTACAGAATGGAGTATTTAACTGTACAATAGAAAATTGAAATGGTTCTAGTGTATGGGGAAGCTGACAGAAGTCTTAATAATATTGTCAATCTTTATGCTCGGCGTTTTCCGGATATATATATATATATATATATATATATATATATATATATATATATATATATATATATATATATATATATATATATGTGGTGGTTCTCAAGGTCAGGAACCGGAAGAAATAAAAAAATAAATTACTTAGTAATAAGCTGTTTAAAGAAGTAAAAGGAACCGGACCATACACAGGCAATGTAAATTATTAGATAAGTTAATACCGCGTTTTTAATTAGAAAATTTATATGTAATAATTTTATTATGTTTATGTGTCATTTCACTTTCAAAATTCATTAATTTATTTGTTAAACCAAAGATAATTAACTTGTGTGATAAGAATTAATGACATATGGAAACCTATTTTACCGACCCGAATTTAGTTTGAATTTGAATTGGTTTTACCGCGAAAGTCAAGTCATTCATTATGTACTACAACCATATGACATTAATAAACATTTAAAAACATAACTTAGGATATTCATAATTAATAATGTAATTTTTTAATACTATATAACGTAATTTCGGATATAAAAACAACCTATTTATATAAATAATTCAAAGAGAAGATGAGATTAATAAAAACATCCGAACAGAGAAAAGATAATCCTTGGAAGAAATAAATCAACGACGATATAAAAAGCACGCTTAAACATTCTCCGAAAAATAATATTTAAATTTAAATGGTATATTCCTGAAAATACGATAGTTATTTGCAGAAAGTGTTTATTTCATCGACCAACATATAAAGGTCCGTAATCTAGAAGATTTATCGGAATAAAAACGGAAAGATTCCTGATCTATTCCTATCCTATACGAGTCCCAGAGCACCGTTGAACATCTCGTACCATACCACAGGAAGACGAGTAAATACCTAATGAAAATTTATATGTTATATCCAAAAAATACGAACAAAACCCAACTTTACATTTTATACAATTTAATTTATATTTAACTTAGAAAGATCAATTTTATAACCATACCTTATTATTGAATGCTTGTTCCTAAAATTTAGCACTAAAACCAAGCGAATAATTATCACAATTTACTCGATTTATTGTAAAACTCATTTACATGTACATTTTACGTATATTTAATATTACATAACGTTTATGTATGTGTTCTGAGCATATTAAGTTTAATTTGAAGCCTGTTAGACACTCATTTTGAATCCAAACTTTTATTTATGCGTTACTTCAGATAAATATCTTGTTTATTATGGTTAATTTTGAATCTTTTAATTAAACAGTCATACTTTTGAATTAACATCGTTTCTGTTATAAAATAAGCATTAATATTCACATTTCAAACACAAATTATTATACAGAAGAACCGACTCTCTGAAATAAGATCTCTAGCTCACACATAGCCGCAGGTAATTAACTAAATTGATTATAGCACCTTTGGTCTATAATCTGGCGCCCAATTAACTACGATTAAGTAAAATCAATTTATTTTAAATCGATTCGCTCGAGCACTATTTAGAGTGACATCTAACTTTTAAGGAAATAAACAAGCATAACCGAAGGTAGGTAGAATTCTATTTTATATCATTTATTTTCATATATTTTATTACAATATTATTTTTTAACATGGTTACAATCTTTATGCTTAAAAGAAACCCAAAACCCTTAAATAATATATCATTTGTCCTACCAACGTGAAGCTATAAAACCCCGCACACAATTATATATATATATATATATATATATATATATATATATATATATATATATGTATATATATATATATATATATATATATATGTATATATATATACAACGTGTCCACTTAAGTATGAGACAAATGGGAAATATTTTTATTTTTGATTTCACGGAAAACTTTATAGAAAAGAAAAGTTCGTGCATCCTAAGAAACTTGATTTTATGTATTCAGGGTTGCGTTGTATTACATGAGCAATTATTATTGAAAAAATTGGGATGACACGTCGAATTTATCAAAAAGTGTTGTTAAAGGTAAAAAGTGATTAAAAGTCTTTAATATATCAACAAATCCTTACCAGAAAGATTTCTAATGTGTTCCCGAATCACCAGAATTGTTTCTTCCTTGAAAAAAGAAGATTGCTACATTTTGAACCCGTTGAGTTCAGTTATCCAAATCTCTAACATCTAAGGGACGTTTACCCGGATCCACTACTGCGAAGAACGACACAACTCCAACACCTATAACCTGTTCCTAGTGTACCAAGACTTGGACACCATTTACTCATACGGAGAAACTACCGGCTTTAAAACTAAGTATTGTCTGACTAATCTCCTAAAATATAAAACTTTAATAGTTACATTTCAAGGATTGTTTTTTACGTTATTTTTAATTCAGTTTTATTAGCAATAGTACACTTTACCGTTAGTAACCGAAAAGTACAGTTCTTTTTACTCTGTTTTCGCATTTCCTAATATAATCATTTGAATTATAACAATTTCTATAGTACACTTAACCTCATTATTATATTTCATTGTTTCTCATGTTTTTTACTTGTTAATGTTATACTTAATGTCTATTTATACTCACCTTTTTTAAATTGTGATTTGAGAATTTTATTAAACCTGTGATATATACCATTTATATTCTTGTTTTATTCATTTACTATTTTAGAAATTTATCCACTTAATATAACTTTGCTTGTACGGTTAACTATCATCTATCAAAACACCAAACCGACATTACGTAAATCTTGTTCTTAATATACTGAGCTAGTCACTTCATGTTTTAGATACCCTATAAATACTTATAAATTACTATAGCACGTGTTTCATTATAGTAATCAAAGCCATATTTGTTACATTTTTGATAACTGTCAACTTTGACAACTGTTAAATCCAGTATTACTATATTCTATTATATAGGGGTCCCGTATTCATTATACGACCTTTGGGTTCTTTATCAATATATATATATATATATATATATATATATATATATATATATATATATATACAACGTGTCCACTTGAGTATGAGACAAATAAAAAATATTTTTATTTTTGATTTCACAGAAAACTTTATAGAAAAGAAAAGTTCGTGCATCCTACGAAACTTGATATTATGTATTCAGGGTTGCGTTGTATTACTTGGTTAGAGGAGAAATTAAAAAACATTGAAGTTGCCGTAAGAGTACGCTACACTTATTTTTAAAGATATCAAAAATATTCATTTAAAAATGTTGTTTAAAATTTCAAAATATGCTCAAATACGAATTGTTATTTAAAATTTCGAAAAAATAAAAATTAAATTATCGAGCAATAATAATAGCAAATACGCAATAGTTTTTAACATCCATCTATGTGACAGTAGTTCTATGGTTGTCATTTGTATTGTTACTTTAATAATAAATTTTATGTAATTGCACGTGAAATCATTTACATTCGATATCAATTTTTTATCGCTGAAATGCAATAGAATGAAACAAAAATCATTTGCATATAACTTTATGAAAATACAAAGAATTTTCGAAATGTCTCACTTGCTTTTCCCTACTTTTTTTGTAACGCATTTCTAAACTACCAGTTGCTCTAAACTGATTTAAAATTCTTGAGACGCTTTGGAAACTAATAAATTTGTTGGGATGTCTTTCATTAAAAATATCAGCTGCGTCTCTACATGTTTTGTAGTTACTCCGCAAATAAGAATTAATTCAGCTCGCTCTTGCATAGTTAACCGTTCAGCCATAGTTGGTAGGTAATAACTTAATGAATTGTCTTAAAATCACTTAATTATTAAAGTGATAGCGGATCTGACAATCACATAAAATTTATTACTAAAGTGACAATACAAATGACAACCATAGAACTACTGTCACATAGATGGATGTTAAAAACTATTGCGTATTTGCTATTATTATTGCTCGATAATTTAATTTTTATTTTTTCGAAATTTTAAATAACAATTCGTATTTGAGCATATTTTGAAATTTGAAACAACATTTTTAAATGAATATTTTTGATATCTTTAAAAATAAGTGTAGCGTACTCTTACGGCAACTTCAATGTTTTTTAATTTCTCCTCTAACCAAGTAATACAATGCAACCCTGAATACATAATATCAAGTTTCTTAGGATGCACGAACTTTTCTTTTCTATAAAGTTTTCTGTGAAATCAAAAATAAAAATATTTCCCATTTGTCTCATACTTAAGTGGACACGTTGTATATATATATATATATATATATATATATATATATATATATATATATATATATATATATATATAATTGATAAAGAACCCAAAGGTCGTATAATGAATACGGGACCCCTATATAATAGAATATAGTAATACTGGATTTAACAGTTGTCAAAGTTGACAGTTATCAAAAATGTAACAAATATGGTTTTGATTACTATAATGAAACACGTGCTATAGTAATTTATAATTATATGTATTTATAGGGTATCTAAAACATGAAGTGACTAGCTCAGTATATTAAGAACAAGATTTACGTAATGTCGGTTTGGTGTTTTGATAGATGATAGTTAACCGTACAAGCAAAGTTATACTAAGTGGATAAATTTCTAAAATAGTAAATGAATAAAACAAGAATATAAATGGTATATATCACAGGTTTAATAAAATTCTCAAATCACAATTTAAAAAAGGTGAGTATAAATAGACATTAAGTATAACATTAACAAGTAAAAAACATGAGAAACAATGAAATATAATAATGAGGTTAAGTGTACTATAGAAATTGTTATAATTCAAATGATTATATTAGGAAATGCGAAAACAGAGTAAAAAGAACTGTACTTTTCGGTTACTAACGGTAAAGTGTACTATTGCTAATAAAACTGAATTAAAAATAACGTAAAAAACAATCCTTGAAATGTAACTATTAAAGTTTTATATTTTAGGAGATTAGTCAGACAATACTTAGTTTTAAAGCCGGTAGTTTCTCCGTATGAGTAAATGGTGTCCAAGTCTTGGTACACTAGGAAAAGGTTATAGGTGTTGGAGTTGTGTCGTTCTTCGCAGTAGTGGATCCGGGTAAACGTCCCTTAGATGTTAGAGATTTGGATAACTGAACTCAACGGGTTCAAAATGTAGCAATCTTCTTTTTTCAAGGAAAAAACAATTCTGGTGATTCGGGAACACATTAAAAATCTTTCTGGTAAGGATTTGTTGATATATTAAAGACTTTTAATCACTTTTTACCTTTAACAACACTTTTTGATAAATTCGACGTGTCATCCCAATTTTTTCAATAATAATTGCTCACACTGTTTTTCATTAAATCTCCAGGCACATTAACTTCAATGTTGTTTATATACATTTCATCTTGACAACAATTTCCTCAAATAAAATATATCAATATCACTACACCTAAACGTTTGACATTTCAATAAAAATATAATATTAATTTAACAGTAAACAAAAGCTTATTTTAAATATACAATCTCCATATTATACCTATACTCATTTTAAGGAAAATTCCTGCCATAACAGTTTTAAAATTAGAAACAACTATTACCATGTTATGTGATATAACTGATATATAATTCCAATCAATTAAGTTAAACATCTTCAGGAAAATTTAAATGTAAATGAAAATGACTAAAGTGAATGGATACAAGGAATTCAATAATTATGCGAAACAAATTAGATAAATTAAAAACGCGGCGTTAACTTAATTGATATGGCATGTGAAAAATGCAGTTCTATTAAAAACTAATTCTAAATTAACAATTTTAAACATTAATATTGTATTTTTGCTCTAGGCCCCTCACATACATGGTTAGCCTCATTACAAATTCCCCATAATAAAGAAGGCTGATATCTGGCAACAAGAAGACTTCTCTTATTATACCAATCAAAAGGTCTAAGAAGCAAAAATATCAAGAAATTAAAGAATTAAAAACGTGATATGTTAATTTGTAGAAATTAAGTCAATATATTGTTAGTATACATTTCTTTTACTGTCTCTATGAATGTCTTAGTTTTAAGTGTCTTTCTATTAACTTTTATCTCGTATAAAGATAATATTTATTTTATTTTCGTCTTAATAATCTTCCTCTTATATAGATTTTCGTTTCATTGTGTTTTTCGAACTGGTAACTACCTTGTTAAATGTAAATATTTATCATAGTTTTAGTATTTTATTAATATGTGTTTATTCCTTTGTAATTAATTGCGTTTCTTAGTATATTTATTCTGTTATAATAATTTTTATATTTTGTAAGATGTTTTGGACTATAACATTGTATTACTGGGCTGTTTTCTGAGTTCTAAGTTTAGTTATTTATTCTGGTGCTAGTTAATATAAAATATTCTGTTTGATATAGTTGTTTTGCTTGAGGTTATTTTATTTAATCTCATGTTGATTTTACATGTTTAAAAATCTTTATAATTTGTTACAAGTAATCGTTGTTTTATATTCTTATAGATGCAAGCCTTTGCTTAATTAATAAATACTTTCTTTATAAATGCATATCTTTTCTTTTCAAATCCTTCACTAATCTTTATTAAATTCCATTCCTTGTTAATATACATAACTCCCCTATAATAAGACATTTGTGTCTATATATTTGAATATTTCATAATACATATTCATATAATATCATAATAAATTATTTATTCATTTTAATTCTATATCTCCCCATGTTATATATTAATTTTTTCTACCTTTATATATCTAATCCTTGTCCTATCAATGAACTGTTCATCAACCCTTTATTTATTTATTATACCTTTGTCTTACATTATACATTGATTCAATCATATTATTTAACCTTTTCCATATTCATAAATGTTTATTTTCTCCATTAATCATTTTATATTTGTTATGTAAGATCATATAAATAATGGTTCTTTCTTAGGTTTATTTATACCATTATAAATATGTTATTGTTGTAGTCTCAGAATATTATATCTTTAAAATTGTTTGATAGTTGCTAATCTCATACCTCCAGTTATGTTTTGTTTTCTTTTTATTAATATAATTATTGGTCTTATTTACTATACTTCAGTTCTCTTTGTCTGGTAATGTTCTTTTTCTTTATTAAATTTTCTTTAGCATCTCTTTGTTTATTAATATTTGTGTATTTAGTTTAGTTTTCAGTCATTAATAAATAATCATCTCCCCATCTTTGCTTGGATCGTCTTTATACTTTTAGAACACCGAGATTCTTTATCCATAATTAAATGTTAATTTTTCGTCGACGCACCTTAGGTATGTTAATATTGTTATGGTTATATGTATGGAACATGTTACCTCTACCTCGTGTGATATGCATATTTTTGATGATAAGTGTGTGTGTAGTTACAGTTTTTGTATAAGTGGGTGAACAAGAGTTGATTTGTGTGTTCAAAATAGTATTAAAGAAATTGTTGCTATCAAAATATTCATTCATAATAGAATTGTGTGTGGTTTCTTCTATGTTTATTCCGTTATAAAAGGTGTTATCATGTTTAGTTGAGCTTTGTAAAATTAAGTTAGAGTCCTGAAAGTAAATGTTCTTAATTTGTGGTTTATTTGTAAAAGTGTGATGTATATTTTTGGTAGTAGATGTGTTATTATTTATTTTACTTCTCCCCATCATTAGGATTTTAAAATTATTATTTTCTTGAGTAATGCTTATTAAAAAATTGTAATATTCTCTATCATTTATTAGAAATTGATTATGTGAATTAACTTTATTTTTGCATCTAAGCGATTTGAAAGGCCTTTTATCAGATAACATTTTGATTATGTTTTTGTTATGTACATTGTTAATACTTGTGTTTCCTAACATCTCGTTGTTTTCCGGCGTAAGTTTATTTTATTGTTATTAATGATTTCGAATTTTCGATCTGTTTGTTATTAAATTTTCATTAAAAGTATCCATTTTGTGTGTTAAATTTGTTATTAAATTTTCATTAAAAGTATCCATTTTGTGTGGTAAATTTGTTATTAAATTTTCATTAAAAGCGTCCATTTTTTGTATAATCCTTTCTTCCATTTTAATCTGACCCTCTGTTAATCCCTTTATCTCTCTCTTAATTTCCTCTTTATCCTGTTTAAGTTGATCTAGTTTTTGCTTATTTTCCTCGAATTTTTGGTTAATGCTTGTTTCTAGTTTTATGTTATTTTCGGCCATAATTTGTTTAAAATTTGTTATTAGGGCCATGAAAGTGTTAGTATCCATAGGCATCCCTTCTTTTGGAACTTCTGACTGGGCTGTAACCGTGGGAACATCACCTTGATCCTCTTCCTCCCCAATACCTACTATAACGTTCTCCCTAGATTTACTTCTTGTTCGTCTGTCCATGTCGTTAGTTTAGTTGTATATATTTCCAAATCAACTAGTGTTATTAGGTGTTAATTTAAACCTTTAAAAATAAATTGTTATCTTACAAAATTATACTTGTCTTAATTCTTTATTTTTAGGTTTTAAATATTAGTTACCAAAACTATAACTCCTTATACAATTATACTGACAAATTCCTTACTCTTGAGTAGTAATGCCTTCCTAGTACATATAAGAGCCACTAACAAAAATACAGATTTACAAGTACAAAAAATCTTATATAACTTAATAATAAAACATTTCGAATACAGTTCTTCCTAATTTGCTTTCTCACAAGTTCCTAATACGATAATCTATCAAACACGTTTAAAACGGCCCCACGTTGGGCGCCAAATTGATAAAGAACCCAAAGGTCGTACAATGAATACGGGACCTATATAATAGAATATAGTAATACTGGATTTAACAGTTGTCAAAGTTGACAGTTATCAAAAATGTAACAAATATGGTTTTGATTACTATAATGAAAC
This sequence comes from Melolontha melolontha, assembly GCA_935421215.2. Lineage (NCBI taxonomy): Eukaryota > Metazoa > Arthropoda > Insecta > Coleoptera > Scarabaeidae > Melolontha > Melolontha melolontha. The sequence continues at coordinate 43,883,080 of OW285240.1, read as the reverse complement.
ACGTGCTATAGTAATTTATAAGTATTTATAGGGTATCTAAAACATGAAGTGACTAGCTCAGTATATTAAGAACAAGATTTACGTAATGTCGGTTCGGTGTTTTGATAGATGATGGTTAACCGTATAAGCAAAGTTATACTAAGTGGATAAATTTCTAAAATAGTAAATGAATAAAACAAGAATATAAATGGTATATATCACAGGTTTAATAAAATTCTCAAATCACAATTTAAAAAAGGTGAGTATAAATAGACATTAAGTATAACATTAACAAGTAAAAAACATGAGAAACAATGAAATATAATAATGAGGTTAAGTGTACTATAGAAATTGTTATAATTCAAATGATTATATTAGGAAATGCGAAAACAGAGTAAAAAGAACTGTACTTTTCGGTTACTAACGGTAAAGTGTACTATTGCTAATAAAACTGAATTAAAAATAACGTAAAAAACAATCCTTGAAATGTAACTATTAAAGTTTTATATTTTAGGAGATTAGTCAGACAATACTTAGTTTTAAAGCCGGTAGTTTCTCCGTATGAGTAAATGGTGTCCAAGTCTTGGTACACTAGGAACAGGTTATAGGTGTTGGAGTTGTGTCGTTCTTCGCAGTAGTGGATCCGGGTAAACGTCCCTTAGATGTTAGAGATTTGGATAACTGAACTCAACGGGTTCAAAATGTAGCAATCTTCTTTTTTCAAGGAAGAAACAATTCTGGTGATTCGGGAACACATTAGAAATCTTTCTGGTAAGGATTTGTTGATATATTAAAGACTTTTAATCAATTTTTACCTTTAACAACACTTTTTGATAAATTCGACGTGTCATCCCAATTTTTTCAATAATAATTGCTCACACTGTTTTTCATTAAATCTCCAGGCACATTAACTTCAATGTTGTTTATATACATTTCATCTTGACAACAATTTCCTCAAATAAAATATATCAATATCACTACACCTAAACGTTTGACATTTCAATAAAAATATAATATTAATTTAACAGTAAACAAAAGCTTATTTTAAATATACAATCTCCATTTTATACCTATACTCATTTTAAGGAAAATTCCTGCCATAACAGTTTTAAAATTAGAAACAACTATTACCATGTTATGTGATATAACTGATATATAATTCCAATCAATTAAGTTAAACATCTTCAGGAAAATTTAAATGTAAATGAAAATGACTAAAGTGAATGGATACAAGGAATTCAATAATTATGCGAAACAAATTAGATAAATTAAAAACGCGGCGTTAACTTAATTGATATGGCATGTGAAAAATGCAGTTCTATTAAAAACTAATTCTAAATTAACAATTTTAAACATTAATATTGTATTTTTGCTCTAGGCCCCTCACATACATGGTTAGCCTCATTACAATATATATATATATATATATATATATATATATATATATATATATATATATAATTTATATTTCAAATTTCTTTGAAAAAGGCGTCATATGTCGAAGCATGTAAGATTGTTTTAAATATATACATATTGAAGTAAAACCAGATCTTAAATCGCCAACTAATTGAATCTACCATAACATACTAAGGTCAAGAAATAATTATTTATATATATATATATATATATATATATATATATAAGTGTTTAGATAATTTCTTAGCCGTTTATTAAATATAACAACAATAGATAAATTATTGTAGTTTTTCGGCTAACTTGATATTTGTAAATATTTCATATATAAGCCGAAAAACTCCAATAATTTGGAGTTATATATATATATATAATATATATATATATATATATATATATATATATATATATATATATTTATATATATATATATATAACAATAGATAAATTATTGGAGTTTTTCGGCTTATATATGAAATATTTACAAATATCAAGTTAGCCGAAATATATATATATATATATATATATATATATATATATATATATAAATATATATATATATGTATATATTAATGGTCCTTTAGGTACAATTCTCTCCTCCAAGAATCGTCTTTATTGTTATTAGATGGTCTAATACCTTGAGAATAATTTTAATTCTATGTTCTGGAAAATACGGTATATCTGGATTTTGTTTATAACTTTGAAAACAATGATGAATTAATCTGAAATGTAGTAATCATAAAACCCGCTGCTGCAATATGATTAAGATATAAATAAATGACAGCAGCCTGTGCAAATCCTTACAAAATGAAAATTATGTGGAGGTCGAACTTTTGTAATTTATTTCATAGTAACAACGAAACTCCCATCGCAAAGGTATAATTAAATAAGGTAGCTTTTAGAGGGGTGCATCTGCTGAATTGGTTAACTACAAAGCTTTATTGTTTCATTCACTGAGCTTAGGAAAATGATCTTTTACAAACATCTCTTTGATGTTTTAACAAAATGTACGTAATTTGTTTTATAGCGGTGTAATTTCTATCACTCACATCAATAGTGGTGGTATATAATTTTTAAACTAAAGCATTTCTTAGAATATTGGACTAGAACAAAAGCAAGTACTAAAACAGCTAAGTTAAAAACAGCAAACAGAACGGCTCTACCTTCTAATCTAATAGAACAATTTTGACTACTACCAAAGGTCGCTCCTTGTTCGATAATTATTGAATTGTAATCATTCATATTACAACTTCTTTAACATTAGATATTTAGTTTAAGTTTAGTGTCAAGTGTTCAAATAAAATACTTCGTGGCTACTTCAGGCTTTCATTTAATTACACCGGCCAACAATTAATTTTTTTTATGCTGATTATGATCTGACACTTGTTTTTAATTAATACTGATATGCTAATGGCAAATATGAAACCCATTACTCCCTATCACGTCAAGTTTTATTTCTACGCCACTTCTTGTTTGCCGATTTCAAAATTCTTGAAAATCGTTAAGTAAATGCAGCAAATTCTTAATTGTTCAAAGAATTAAAAGACATTCCAAACACATTTATCTCATTAACATAGTGTAAACTTCTACCTGATAATATTATGGTAATTACTGAACTAATTAAGTTGCAGATTCGTTCTGCTACATTTGTGGCAGTTTCAACCGTTCCCAGTCAAAGGACAACTGTTACTGCTTTCGTTAAGAAAATGTATTTGGCTTATTTTGACGTAAAACTTGCTGATCAGGACAAGTCATGGGCTCCACATAATGTGTGTAATCCATGTGTGGAAAATTTGCGGCAGTAGAGCAAGGGAAAACGCCTGAAATTAGCTTTTGGCGTTCCAATGATATGGTGTAAACCGAAAAACGACGTAGATGATTGCTATTTTTGTTTAGTTCAGGCCTCCGGTTATAAGAAGAATAAAAATAAAATTGTATATCCTAATATTGACTCCGTGATTCGACCAGTGCTTCATTCCGATGAGATACCCGTGCCAGTTTATGAAAAACTTCCTTTATTTGAGTACTCGTATGGACATGGCAGATGCTATTGAGGAGCAAGATTCAGATGTAAATTGTGACTATGGAGATATAATTTCTTATGATGGACCACAACGTTTTACTCAAGCAGAATTGAATGTTTTAGTAAGGGATTTTGGCCTATCAAAGGAATCATCGGGACTGCTAGCTTCAAGATTAAATAAACAGAACTTACTTGTGCAAAGTACGAAGATAACTTTTTATCGTAGCAGGGAAAGTGATCTTGTGCAATATTTTAAAGAAGAGTATGAATTTGCTTATTGTAACGATGTGCCAGATTTGCTAACTAAAATGGGCGTTCTACAATATAACCCAAGTGAGCGGCGTTTGTTTATCGATAGTTCCAGCAAAAGCCTAAAGTTTGTTCTAATACACAACGGGAATGTTTCAGTTCAATTCCTATTGGATAATCCGTTCAATTAAAGGAAACATATGACGACATTGAGAAGGTTGTAAAGCTACTAAGATATACAGACCATAACTGGGTCTTCTGTGTGGATCCAAAAATGATAAACGTTTTACTTCGCTTTCAAAGAGGATATAGAAAATTTTCATGCTTTTTGTGCCTCTGGGATAGTCGAGCTAGAAACCAACACTGGATTCAAACACATTGGCCTCTCTAGATGTTGGAAAAAATAATATTATAAGTCAACCTTTAGTCGACAAAGAAAAAGTAATTTTTCCATCTCTTCACATCAAATTGGGTGTTGCGATGAAATATGTTAAGGCTCTAGATTTGCAAGGTAACTGCTTCTAGTACGTGTGTGAAAAGTTTCCACGACTAAGTTACGAAAAAATTAAAGCTGAGGTATTTGATGGAGCTGGAATTAGAACTTTAATGAAAGATTCAAATTTCATCTATGAACGAAGCTAAGAAAGAAGCCTGGACTTCATTCACGATGGTCGCGAACAATTTTTTTGGAAACAGAAATGCCTGCAATTATAAAGATGTATTGCAATTAATGCTGAAAAAGCCTAGGTTGTAAAATAATCATCTTGATAGGTTTCCCGAAAATTTAGGCGCTGTAAGCGATGAACAAGGCGAGAGATTTCACCAAGATTTGAAAATCATGGAAACTTGGTACCTAGGAGGATGGGATCCTCATATGATGGCCGACTACTGTTGGAGTGTTCAAAGGGACTGCCAAACCAAAATACAGCAGAAAGTGCTACACACGGAAATTTATTCCCTGATTGTTGTTTTACCATTTACAAGTATAGAAAACGCCAAATAAGTTGGCGCGAGGAGGGGTAAATTCGCACAGGATTAGAAGTAGTGGGGAGATTTGTATTTAGTTTTACATCAAATCGTTAGATACCGTGGCGCCATTGTCAGATAATTTTAACCTCTTCAAAAAAAAGCAATAATTAACAGATTACAAAAACATAAAACACAAAATTTGATATAATTATTGAGATTGTAATGTATATAAACAGATTTTTAAGAATATTTTTATTAGCATCGTAACAAAATCTGTAAGCCGGGAAAGTATAAAATGCAATTCTGAAGTCGCGCGTAGCTTACGACTTCCTATAAACTCTAAGAATGTATCGTAATGAATCGTATAATGAATCCTTTTGAATTATTTGAAATACACTTCCAGCAGTTATTTGGTTTAGACAAAAGGTCTGATACCAATTTAATTAATACTTTGGGAACAGTTATGAACTTGCGTGGACATATTCCACTGCGTCTGAAGGTGGTTATTAATGTATTTATAATTTTAGAAATTTGTTCTTTATATCTGTCTTGAATTGTAGGTTTTAACATTACATTTTACAGCTCAAAATCCAGTAGGTTGTAATTCTTTCATAGCACTAAGCCAAGCATCAGTATGTCAAACATAAAATGAAATTTGTTATGTGATAGCTGAACATTTGTTTCCTAATTATGTACAGTTTGCAACAACAGCAGATATGAAAAAGAAAATAAAAAGAGTGTAAAAAATTAGTTGATAAATAATGTTTTGTAAAATATATATCTCTTGTAGTTCCTATGAAAAATGGGGTGCTCGAGGAGTTGTGGGTGTAATTGAAGGAAATCACGCTGAGATACTATGTATATATTAACAGAAAAAGAATATATTCTATAAATGTAACGCTTGTAAATAAACATTATGTGTATAACATGTATTGATATAGTGAAGAGTAAAATATTACATTAAGGGCTAATTCTAAATATATTTCATCTTTAGATTGCAGATTCCAATTTTAAGATAATTGGATGTAGTGCACGAAATCCAGGATTAGTGCATGATGCTGCTATATGGCAAACAAATAATATTAGAAATTACTTAAGAGAGCAATACGAACATGGGGATACCTTGACACATTTAATAGTTAAACAGTTACATATATGCACATATACTGAACTGTGTACTTATTTTCAATGCCAAACAGGTGATAGTGGTTATCCTCTTGAGCCGTGGCTTTTCACACTGTTTGCTAATGTACAAGAAGGCACAATCGAAGCAAATTTCAAATAAACACTTAAACAAAACCAGAAACGTTATAGGGAGAACAAATGGTGTGCTATAGGCAGATTTAGGTGTTTTCTAGACATAGGATTTTGTTATACCATCCAACTAGAGCAGCAAAAATTATTCATATATATTGTGTAATTCATAATATTGCAATAAATGCTGGAATACTAATACAAGGTCACGAAATTTAATACAGAAAAAATGAAGTTAATAATGGTAAGTCCATTGTAGGTAAAGAGAAAAGTCACTGTATGCAGTAACAATGAATGAAACTAATGCTTTACTTCTTTGCAGATGCTGCTGCTATTAATAATTTAAATAACTCGCCTTTGTTAAATTTATTCACGTAAAATCTGTTTAGACGATAATAGAAATATATATTTAGTTTATTAAACAAATTTTGTGTATAAACATGTTTAGTATCCTATAATATAACAGTTAGGGCCGACCAGATGTGCTACATTTTCACACTACCGACAATACTTGTGTAAATTCATATATTTCTATAAAAACGTAAAATAATACCAACCTTCTTGATTTTATATATATATTTTTTAATTTAGTTTGTAACATACTCTTTAGATGTAAGTACCTGAGAAAGCCACTGTGCTGGCGAAACAATTGTTGTGTTACGATTAAATATTAAAAAGTGAAGATTTGAACCATAGTTTTATTTCTATTTTATTAATAATGTGTTACTAGTAGGACAAGCAGCACGAAATTCATATATTGAAAATAATTTACTTTGATTATGTTATAGGCACTCATTTAAATGTACAGACAAATATATACTCATTAATCTTATATACATGGTAATTTTATTTTATCCCTATTATAGTACAATATATTTCTCGTGTATAAGTTTTCTATGCAGACATCACACTGCTTGATCATTTTATTTATTCTTTTGGAGACAAAACCAGTCACGTAAGCAGCAATATTTTCTTCTAATTTTGTGGTAGAGAGATTCATAAGTGATGGTGATATTTGGATCTTTTTTGTTTCCTTCACATCTTTGCTAACTGCCTTAAAACAATAAAATGATTATTATTTACATGTAATTAAAATATCACCAAAAAGTACTATCATAATTATTGTTATAAGATATTAACCTACTTGAACAAATTTTTCCAGAGTTATAATTTTCGCAGTTGCTGCCCACTGAGTGTTTTAGGTTAAAATTTTTAACTAAAAGGTCTAAAAAAATAAAATGGTGTAAATGCAGCAGCTGCAGGGTTCGTAAATCGTACTCCTCTTTGACGAATAGAACCAAAGAAGTTCTCTAAGCAGTCCTGGTTAAAATGTCTAGGAACTATACTTCTAAAACCCATTTGTTGCATGTTATGGTAAAGATAAATACAATTCTTTATTGTACGAATTGTATTGTCTATTGATAGAGGTACAAATGTTCCTTTATTATCACAGAATTGAATGCTTGACAAAATTTGATGGCTTGTTTTCAAAAATTAATATGTTCTATGCTGTTGGTGACTTGGCAATATAATTCTTATCCTCCAGTTGCAGTTATTCTGGCACCATTCAAACTATCAAACAATTTATCGCAAAATTGAATGAATTTTGCTGTTTCTGCAGCTTCAGGTGGCACAAAGATTTTCTCACCATTAATAACCATTGATGTACATAGAAATGTTTTTATCAATTTCAAAAATATAATAAAACAATTCTTCACCAAGTCACGCATAACTGATTTTGGTTTTATTCACAAGCATTTTTATGGCTGACACATTATTGACGGCTTTAGCGATTATTTCTAAACCAGCTTCTCTTATCGCTCGTACAATTTCTTTAATAACTCGAACTATCTCTACATTTTTTTGCAGCCCCATTAACAAAACGAAAATAAATTGGTTGCTTCCATTTTTTATTTACATTGCACAACATAAACACCTGCAACAAACATAAGATGAGAAGTTGCTGTAATATTTAATTAAGCATTATACCTGCACATGATTTGCTATTAAATTTGTAGCTATATTATGAGATGTTTCAAATCCCACTACTTCATCTTTGCTTCTGTATCACAGTAAGTGGGGCTGAATGCTCATTTCATGGAATGCTAAAAAACAACACTTATCAAGTGGATTTTTAAATGTTTGAGCTTCTGCACGCAAAACATCTAAAGCTGTTGTGTTTAAGCTTGGCTCTATAGGGATTTGTCGCAATAATCATTTTATAGTTTTTGGAGATGGAAGTATAAACAGTCTTGATAATAAATTATATCCAGCACCACACTGCTTATACAATGCTAATGCAAGTATTTTATTTATTAATGTAAATCGTCTACCTGTTGGTGTTTTCTTGACATTATCTAGATTACTCTTAAATTGCATTTTTACTTGTTCTAGAGAAGATACTAATTTGGTAAAATTTTCTGAAGCAGCGTATTTTGTTGCATTTTTTAATCTTCTTCTTAATGAAACATTGCAGTTTTTCTTTAGAGCACTTCTGTTTGTATAATTTTAGTTGCTGGTACAAAATTTTGCTTTTGAACTTAATTTGGAAGTTCTGGTCAGATTTATCTTTGAAAGAAGCCCTGAAAATTGTTTGAATGTTGTATCTTACATCAGATAGTTATCAAAAAAAAAAAAAACCAGAGTCTCTTTTCTTACTAATTTTCATATGAATTACTGGCAAAGGATTTTCTATGTTTATAGCAAAAGAGGATATTTCTGAAATAAATGTAAAAACATACATTCATATAATAAAGGCAATTTGTATTATACTGGATATGATTACCTTGTTTGCTTATTATTGCCGTTCCAGATGAGGATGGTCCAATATCACATTCCAAATCAATTGTGCATATATTAGCATATATTATTGAAGTCGGAGTTTTAAGCAATTCAGGGTTTGATTTGGTATCAGAGGAAGTTGGTTCGTCAACTGATTGACCTTGATCACCTACATCAATCCTGTAAATCATGTTCATCCGTAACAGCATTATCTTTATTAATTAATATACTCGAACAAACAATGTTTGATAACACGTGGAATTCATCATCCACATTGTGAATGCAATTATTATTTATTTCAGTTCCATCATATGTATTTATGTTAACGTTTCCTGTCACTACGACCTGACCCCATACTCCCAGGGCCCTCTCTTTTAGAGCAGACATTTTGGTTTGAGAATCTGGTCCCGAACCTTATTTTTTCAATGTTCTGCTAATTTCCTATATTTTGAGCGAATAGCGTATTTCCAATCTGTGAATTTAAACTATAAATTTGCATGCATAAATTAAAATTCATAAACAAACCTTCTACCAATAATTAATTTATAAATGGTTTATTCCTTTATTACTAACAGTACAATAGATTCAGCAAATTAATCTCCTTCGGAACTAAAGTTGTCATCATCACTGTCACTCTCATTATATACATTAATAATTAAACTTTCTGTTGTTTCATCAATTAATATTTCTGACTCTAAATATTTATCTTCGATATTAACAACATGTTTACACCGTTGTTGCCAATCTTCCTGCGAAATTCTCGAAAATTCTTCTTCCGCAATTTTGCGAACATCTTCTATCTTAAAATTTACATTTCTTGCAGCGACATTATTTTTGACGGTGGCCCAGATCAACTCTATTGGATTTAAGTCGGGGTGATACGGTGGTAGTCTCAAAACTGTGTGTCCACTGCGTTGTAGAATTTCGTCGAATTTGTATGTTATATATTGACCCTTATAGTGTTTGATTAGCTGGTATAGTTGTGGCTTTAACATTCTAGCATCAAAAGGAATATTTTTTAATCTCAACCATTCAATCATTTCATTTTTTTTACTAATACTTGTTGGAGCACGATTTGTTTGTGTATTGTGATACGGCGCATTATCTATTACAACAACGGAGTTTGTGGGCAAGTTTTGTATAAGCTTCTGTTCTATCCATCTGCCATAATTTTCTGCGTTCATATCCAAATGGTAATCACCAGTTTTTACGCCGGACTTAAAAATCAATAGGGCGTTAGGTATAAAGCCCATGTTGCCTCCTGCGTGCACTATTATTAGTCTGGATCCTTTAGATATGTTCTTGAAAAAACCTTTTGTACTTTCATCACTCCACATCTTGGAAGACGTATGACTACTGTGAATGTAAGTCTCATCTATATATACAATGGGTCGATTTGTCTCACGAAAATGTTTTATCATTTGTAAATAATCAATTCTTGATGCTCGTATATTTAATCGTTCTATCAATACTTTTCTATTATTCTGTGTACATCGAAACTTGAATCCAGAATCTGTTAAAATTCTTCTTAATGATGTGTTTGATCCTTCCCATTCCAATTCATCGTGCATCTTTTGGCGTAGTGCTGAAACCGTAACTAGTCGCTCGTCTGTTCTATGAAAATCATATATCATATCCCGCATTATTCTTATTTGATACTCAGGCAAACTTCCGACACTCTTTGTTCTTTGTCTCTTCTTACCAGGACTTGTAAATTTTTTTTCATCACTATTTGATGCTGTATTTCCCTCTTGAATAATTCTTTGTATTGTTCGCACTGACACACCTGTTGCTTCATGAACACATTCGTTTATTTCATTTGATAGTAATAATGTACTTTTATGTTTACAAAAATAATTGTAAACATTAAAAACTACTTCACGCGTTTGAGCGTGTATCACTTTATGATCGCCTAGCAAAGACATTATTATGTTCCGTCAAACGTCAATGACAAATGTATTCTGACAATTATTTGAGTAGTGGGGGTAGACGTTTTTAAAGACGACTTCTGCGCACCCCCTCCTCGCGCCAACTTAATTGGCGTTTGCTGTACTCTTGTAAATTTTTAATGATTATTATGTAAATGCTTGCTTTATACTCGTGACTAATATTGTATTGAAATAAATAAATGAATTATGAAATTTTATGCTTTCTTTATATCGTAACAGGTCTTATGTAAGTAAGTACTTAGCCACATTAGTGATTCTTCAAAGAGCATAGTACAGTAGGCAGTTTAATTTTGACGTGATACGCAAAAACTAATATGATTTTCGGAATCAGCACACCCGAATTAGTAAAATACAAGTCTCGTTTAGAAGTCAGCAAGAATCGTGTTGGCCAGTGTAATGTTTCTGTTAACTGTTACTTTGAATTATCAAAATACAAATTTCGCAAAAACCATAATAGTAATCGAGTCTTACAAAGACTACTTTTTCTGTAATAAATAAGTTACATAATCTAAATTTTATACTTAAACACCTATTCTTCCATTTGCGTAGAAATTTGAATTGTGTAATTATTTAAAAACCCAAGTTCTACGCCTATGAAACGATGTTAATCAAAATTTTAATATGGGTTTTTTGTCTCATAAAACTTTGTGAATGTATCAAATTTTAGTAAAATTGCATGTGCCGTTTCATTATTATAATATTAAAAATGATTTCAGAATTGTAACTTCAACGCCGTATAGCACGCAAGCTAAGCTAGCTTGTACTATGATAAGTTTTTCTTTAATCGGTTTATGTTTGTTAAGGAATATGTAGTAGGTTCTTGTAAAGACCTTTAACAGACATCTTGTACATTTATAACAATTCGTATTAAAACAGCTCATTCAAATTAAAATAAACTTTAGTCCCTTCTCAAAACGAATATTTTATGACAATATATTCGGTAACCGCGAGATATTTTGCAAACCGCAAACAGTTTTATAAAAATCTAAAATAAGGTCGAATTGTGGAAGATATCGAAATGATAAAGTGTTTCTCGGAAAATATTTGTGATATAAAGAAAGGAATTATTTATTTTTGTGAATTCGTATATGCGTGCTGGAATACGAACGATTAAATGTGCTAAGAAATGTGTTGTTTAAAAAGATACTTAAATATTCTAACTTTGTGTAAGTTCATTTTTACTATTTTTTTAAAATTAGATACGAGGGTGGTTCAATAATTCCTTATAAAAAGGTAGAAAAACTTATTTTAGATTTTTGTTTGTTTTTCAACATAGACTCGTTTTAACTATACACTTTTCCCAGCGTTTCTCCATCTTTTTTAAGCCGTCCAAAAAATATGATTTCGAAAAGTCCTCAAAATAGGCATGTGTTTGGATGATGCCCTTCTCGATTGACGTGAATCGTGAATAAAACAAGTCACTGGGGGCAAAAACTGGCGAATATGGTGGATGTTTATTTCAACATCCACCATATTCGCCAGTTTGAACTTTAATTCGTTGATTTTCGCAATCAAAGCTGTGCAAGTGTGCACCCGTGCATTGTGCTAAGAGGGTGGAAGATAATTTTTTTTTATCAAATAACTTTGTTTGATTTCATTAAAAAAAGGTCGTTAAAACAAAAAAAAATTATTTAGTATATATATATATATATATATATATATATATATATATATATATATATATATATATATATACAGTGTGTATAAGCCAAATTGAATAAATTCATTATTTCGGTTACTGTATATATTTATAAAAAATCCCGAAACATTTCATATTTATTTTATAAATTAACATTCTTCAACGTGAAAATGCGATCCCTACCTTCAACCCCCTTCGAATGACAGGTATAACCCCCATTTTTTTAAATGAGAAGTATAGGCTTGTGATATATCGTTGTAAAGGTCTCTTTATTCTTTATTCAAAAATGTTATAATTTTCATATTTGTTGCAACAATTAAGATAGAATAAAATAAAATCCTGTTGTTATCGAAATTCGCTACAATATACTCAAAAAATAAAATTTAATGCAAAATGTAAAGAAAAATTTAAAACGCCAGAAAAAAATATGAATGTCAATGAAGTAGATGCTCATTTGCGTTTATAAAGATTTAATACATACATCAAAGACATCATTGCATTACTTACTTCCCGTTTAGGTCTTCATAATAAGAAAGTGAGTAAAAACCATACCAATGTGCTTTTTAGATGGTATCCATTAAAAATACTTTAAAAAGTTTCCGTGGCAACATTAGTTTGTTTAAAACGCCTTAGTAAAGTGTTTTGTATTTAAAAGTTGTCATTTAAATTGACAGTTTGATAATTTTAGTTTGAATTTCGTAAAATACAATTCTGGGAAATGGTTAGATTAACGGAAATGCATAAAATAACAGTCATACAAATGATTGGTTACGGAGATAGAACCCGAACACAACAAGAAGTAACCCGCCTATTTCATGAGAAATTTCCTGATTTACCGCCTATAGCTCAAGGAACAATAAGTAAGATAGAGAAGCAGTTTCGAGAGTTTGCTCATGTAAGGCAGATAAAAAAACCAGCTGCCAATGCACTGAGTGATGAAATCAAAGTAGATGTGATGCTCGAGTTTATGGAAAACCCACATACATCGAGTAGACATGCATCCACTACATTAAATGTTAGCCATATTTTGATAGTAAACATATTAAAAGAAAATAAAATGCATCCCTATAAAATGATCTACTCAGGAGCTTATGGAAGACGATTTTGATAGAAGAACTTATTTTTATGAGCGAATGATGGACATGCTGGATAACAATATTATCAATTTAGAAGACGTTATGTTTTCTGATGAGTGCACGTTTTCTCTTAGCGGTCATGCTAATCGGCAAAATTGCCGCTACTGGTCTACGGAAAATCCTCACTGGATGAGGGAAGAACACATACATTACCCAGTAAAAGTTAATGTTTGGGCAGGTATTGTTGGAAACCATATCATTGGTCCCTTTTTCATTGAGGGCAATTTGAATGGCATTCGTTATTTGGCACTACTTCAAAATGATGTCATTCCAACTTTGGCAAATTTACATCCTGATCCAGGAAACCCTCAAGTTCCAATGAATACGATATGGTTTCAGCAGGATGGAGCACCACCACATTACCAACGCAATGTCCGGCAGTACCTCGATGCAATATTTCCCAATCGGTGGATAGGAAGGCGAGGATCGATAGAATGGCCAGCGCGATCACCTGATCTGACCTTACTTGATTTTTTTTTATGGGGATTTTATTTTTTGAGTATATTGTAGCGAATTTCGATAACAACATGATTTTATTTTATTCTATCTTAATTGTTGCAATAAACATGAAAATTATAACATTTTTAAATAGAGAATAAAGAGACCTTTACAACGATATATCACAAGCCTATACTTCCTATTTAAAAAAATGGGGGTTGTACCTGTCATTCGAAGGGGGTTGAAGGTAGGGATCGCATTTTCACGTTGAAGAATGTTAATTTATAAATTAAATATGACATGTTTCGGGATTTTTTATAAATATGTACAGTAACCGAAATAATGAATTTATTCCATTTGGCTTATACACACTGTATATATATATTGTTATATGTCAGAATTGCCCCACTAAGTTGGGCTGACAAATGTTATATTGCCCGTGTGGGCTCTATATATATAAATAAATGTAAAATGAATGTTAAATGTTATAAATGCCCCAAAACGTTGGGCTCTATATGTTATATTACAGAAAATGAATGATTATGTTATTCGATGTATATAAAAATTCATTCAAATCGGGCCCATTCCATACTTATCTGTTTTTTTATTATCGGCTGGCTTCTTTTTTTTCTTCAGGGTTAAGGTAGGTTCACTTCTCTCCACTTTGAATTGATGTACAAAGTAAAATATTGACAATTAACTTTATTAATAATAAAACATCTAGAAAAGTTTGAGAATTTAAATTTACAGTTTCGTGACACACATGTAACAATAAGGGAGACACACTCAGCGGTTGGTATTCTTACAGTACAAACAATATGGTGTAAGACAAGTGCAAATAATTGTTGCTTTATTAAAATAGTTTATAAAAGTGAAATAGAATCAAGTTTTAAAATTAAACGTAGTGGATACTAATATTTAAATAAGTTGAATAAAAATTACAGTGGTAGAATATCGGTGAAAGCAATGTAAATAGTTATTTATGGAATAAACAAAGAAAAGTTCTAGAAATGTTCATGAGCAAGTAAAAATGGCGCGTATAATATTGGTAAAATTAGCAAAAACCTGAATCTTCGGATATAACCTCTGTTGATTCCTGCGCCTGTGTTCTGGAGAAGTCTTCACAGCGGTAAACCGGAGAATATTTCTGCTACTGTCCCTCGGGATGACTTGAACTTTTTAAAATCTCCAAGTCTGACGGCGGCTGGAGCGGATGGCCGGTCTCGAGCGTTCAAAGATGTTGTTCGATGTACGGTGAAATTTTTAGGTGGGTAGTTTTCGTATCGAAAACTTTAAAAATTCGTAACTCTTGAACTGTTTGGTCGGAAGATGTTAAATTTGGTCTACAGGTAGTTCGTAGGTAGGTGTAACGTTTGGTAGACTTAAAAATCTCGAGCACTTAATAATTTCGCCAATTTATTTTAATTACTTCGGAGCACAAAAAAACGACCTCTCGACCTCTGACCTCTCACTGCAACTACTAATTACCGACGCCAATTTTTTTCACTTGTTTCTAATTGCATAACTTGCCGCAAATCGCTCCATTCTTTACTTGCATTATCTTTTTGAACATTATTAAATTAGACATTTTTACAGTGTAAAACAGTTAAAAAAATTACAATTTGATTTATAAAATAACTTTAGTTAGGTAACATATGTTGATGCGTTTACAATCACTCTGTCAATATCGGTTTCTTTTCGGGTTATTGCACCGTTAAAATTGTGGGCGGGGCTTAATCGTTCAAATACATTTGAATATAAATACGTTAAATTTGTTTGAATAAAAACGCGTTAAATATTAATTTGAAATAAAAATGAATATAAACATTACAATAAAAAAATAGAAAAATAAGTTAATTATTTCAAGGCAAATTTGTCGTCAAAATAAAGTATTTATACTTTGAATCAATCTTTCCCCTTCTTGGTATTAAAGTACATAGTAGATATAAACATTACGGTTACATGTATTCTTTATTTCTTTCAGAGAAAAAGCCCC
Organism: Melolontha melolontha; assembly: GCA_935421215.2. NCBI lineage: Eukaryota > Metazoa > Arthropoda > Insecta > Coleoptera > Scarabaeidae > Melolontha > Melolontha melolontha. Next base: position 43,867,254 of record OW285240.1, on the reverse strand, counting down.
TCTTGCAATGCCTCAATATATATGTATATGTATATAGATATATATATTAATTACATACAAATTTATATAATTATGATTTCTTAATATGATAAAATACATAAGCGCAGAAGTATAAAATGAATCCATCGTCCTCAACGTCCTCATTTGATAAAAAAAATTCTCTTCCACACTCTTAGCACAATGCACGGGTGCACACTTGCACAGCTTCGATTGCGAAAATCAACGAATTAAAGTTCAAATTATTACAACATCCACCATATTTGCCAGTTTGATCCCCCAGTGACTTGTTTTATTCACTATTCACGTCAAATTCATGTCAAGTTTGTACATATATATATATATATATATATATATATATATATATATATATATATATATATATATATAAACTGTAAAGGAACAAGAAATTATGCTTTTTAATAATATTTTATATGAAAGTTTTTGTATAACTAAACTCACCAATTGTTCTATTCGTTAACTAATTCTTTTCGTGAACTCAACTATCTTAAACTATACACTTCACAAAATTTTTCTTTTGTTTTTCTTTTTCTTTTCATTTCATCAGTTTTCAACTGAGATATTTTGTGTGTTCCTTTCTATAAGTGAACCTAACGGTCTTGCTTTACTGCGTTTTTGTGTGAATTGTTTTTTTATTATGCTCTTGACTTATTTTAAAATTTCATTTTGGTTTTTTAACATTTGTTCGGAAATTGTAAACGCGGGTATATTATTTCCTTAGACTTAGAATCGATGTACACAAATATACCATTAACATTAGCTAAAAAAGTAATTTCAAAAAAATGGGATTCCATCACAAAACTCTCAGATATACCACTAATAGGTTTCCTTGAAGCAATAGAATTAACGCTAACTTCCACATATTTTCAGTTTGATAAGAAATATAATAAACAAATCGAAGGCTTAGCAATGGGAGCACCGATATCGAGTGTGACAGCCGAATTAATACTTGAGTACATTGAAGAAAATGTAATCAAAAACCTGAATTTTAAACCAACATTTTTTAAAAGATATGTCGACGACTGTATAATTATGTTGCCAGAAAAGGAAATAGACAACCTACAAAATAGTTTCAACAATTTTCACCTTAAATTTTACCATTGAAATAGAAGAAAATAACTCTATAAATTTCCTAGACTTAACACTAATAAAAATAAACAACAACATACAAACGAAATGGTACACAAAACCTATAACTTCGGGCAGAGACGTTATCTTTTTTCAAATCAACATCTATCCTATAAAAGAAATGTAGTAACAGCTATAAACCTCACAAATCCAATTTTCAGATAAACAATACTAAATAAAGTTAAAACTATAAATATAAAAATGATTAGATCTAATCATTTTTATATTTTGTACGTCAATTTTATTATTTCTACTCTTCATTTTTTACCCCAGAAGAAGCGACAAAGTCCGTTGCGAAATATAGGGTATATTTAATAAAGGAGTTTTTTAATTGACCGCTTACCCGAATTTAAATTAATTTTTGATATATATATATATATATATATATATATATATATATATATATATATATATGTATATAAAAATAAATAAAGATAATTATTTCATGGCCTTTGTATGTTATGAGTTGGCGATTTAAGGTCTGGTTTTACTTCAAAATGTATATATTTAAAACAAGCTTACATGTTTCGGCATATGATGCGTTTTTCAAAGAAATTAAAATATAAATGACAGTATATTAATGTCATACTTATACATCTGTAGTTGTCATGGATAAAATTATTCAAAGATACATTCCACTTTAATAATAATAAATCATGCTTTAGCATTCTAAAAATAGTTGGATAACAAAAACGGGGAATGGCAAGCCATGAGTTATTATTATGTCTGCTTACGTGGAGCGGCTTAAGATGTTAAGCTGTCGGCATTCGCCTTAAACGAGAAGGAAAACCTACTCGGACAGCCAACCAGGGATCTAAACACGGAACTGTCAGCACAATAAGCAAATGTACAGATATTTAAATACATAAGATATATATATATATATATATATATATATATATATATATAACAGCAACATATATTATGATGGTAACTTGCAGATCGTTACATAATTAGATTATAGTATACCGGGTGTCTCAGTTATGTTGTTCCAATGGCGTAGCTCCGTTATCTAATAAAATAAAAATTTGAAATTTGGGTCATCTGATATACATCTAACGTATTTTAAATTGAACCTAATACTCATATTTTTCGCTTCTGGTTTAACCGGAAACGACCCTAACTTTTTTATTTTAAATATTACCCTGTATATTTTCCTCAAAATTTGAATTGTACAGCAAATTCTGTTTCCCATGAAGTATTACACTTTGTATTTAGATTTAAAAAGAAAGGAGAAATAGCATTTTAAATTTGTCTCAAAGTTGCTTCGAACAAAGTTGTATTTAAAATGAATAGCGACAAATGAGGAAAAACTGAATATAATCCTCATTTGTGGTGAATATAGAAAAAGCAGGCGAGATGCCTTCCGTGTTTACGCACAGCGGTATCCTAACAGACGCATGCCTCGCGCTATATATTTTACACCTCTGGCTTCAAATTTGGAGACATGTGGCGCCTTTTCAAAGAAAAAAAACCGTTTTTAAAAGAAAGACTGCTACTGATGAAGGACACAGTGTTGGTGTTTTGGGAAGTGTGCTTAATAATCCGCTTAATTCAATTCGAGAAATTGAAACAGAATGCGATATCTCTCGTTCTTCTATTCAACGAATTCTAAAATCCGCTAAATTCAGGTCTTTCAAAATTCACCTGCCTCAACGACTAGAACCAGGAGATTATGAGAGAAGACTGAGGTTTCTTGCATGGCTAGCCACTGCCGCTTTCATAATAATGGAACCGTAGATTGACACAATTGCTATTATTGGTCTGTAGAAAATCCTCATTGGATGGCAGAGACCAATTTTCAGAGTATTTGGGGAGTTAATGTATGGTGCGGCATGATCGATGGGTACATAATTCGACCAAAGTTTTATGAAGGAACCTTAACTGGTGGGGCATATTTAGAATTCCTTTAGAGCAAATTTACAGGTTTTTTTGAAAATGTTCTCCTGAATATACGTACCAACATGTATTTTCAGCATGATGGGGCACCCGCTTACAATTCTAGAATTGTGATTGATTATGTTAATCAGATTTTCCCTAATAAGTGGATAACACACATGGACCAGTAAGATGGCCTGCAAGATCACCCGATCTAACGCCGTTAGATTATTTTCTTGCCTAAATGAATATTCTTTCTAACTGGGATAGATCTTAAAAATGCATTTTTGGCCATTGTATTTTTGTTACTTTAAATTAAAATATGAAATAATGAACATGCTTTTCATAATTTTCTACAATTCCAATTTTTGGATACGTCAAATGCAAATTTCACCTGTGTTGTTTTGAAGTCTGAATACAAAGTGTAATACTTCATGGAAAAGAACATTTTCCGTAGAATTCAAATTTTGAGTAAACTATATAGGGTGCTATTTAAAATGAAAAAGTTAGGGTCGTTTCCGATTAAACCGGAATTGAAAAAATATGAGTATTAGACTCAGTTTAAAGAACATTAGGTGTATATCAGATGACCGAAATTTCAAATTTTGATTTTATTAGATAACGGAAGTACGCCATTGGATCAACATAACTGAGACACCGGGTATACTGCTTAAATTTTTTATCACTTCTGTTGTTCATTGAATTTTTTTTCTGTTTAATACTAATCATTACTTTAATTTCCCTTTTCATTGTGTGTTGTTCTTTATCAATTATCTGTGTGTTTCAAAAATCGAATTGGTGCAAATAAAGCAGTTTTGTCTGTTTTGGAGTATTTGTGAGCTTGTATTCTTTTGTATAAATATTGTTCAGTTTGGTCTATGTAGTAACTATCACAATCGCGACATGGTATTTTATAGAAGACAAGACTATATAGTTTTCAAACACATGTCATCTATAAAATACCATGTCGCGATTGGGATAGTTACTACATAGGCCAAACTAAACAATATTTATACAAAAGAATAAAAGCCCACAAATACTCCAAAACAGACAAAAATGCTTTATTTACACACAAATTACAACGCGATCACCATTTCGATTTTGAAAACATTTAATTGATAAAGAACAACACACAATGAAAAGGGAAATTAAAGAAATGATTAGTATTAAACAGGAAAAAAATTCACTTAACAACAGCAGTGATATAAAAAATTTAAGCAGTATATACTATAACCTAATTATGTAAAGATCTGCAATTTACCATCATAATATATGTTGCTATATAAATATATATCTTATGTTATTTAAATATCTGTACATTTGCTTATCATGCTGACTGTTCCGTGTTAGATCCCTGATTGGCTGTCCGAGTAGGTTTTCGTGGTTTTCCTTCTCGTTTAAGGCGAATGGCGACAGCTTAACATCTTAAGCCGCTCCACGGGCGCAGACATAATAATAACTCATGGTTTGCCGTTCCCAGTTTTTGTTATCTAATTATTTTTAGAATGCTAAGGCATGATTTATTATTATTAAACTGTAATGTATCTAAAATAGAAATAAAACTACCGTTCAGATCTTCACTTTTTAATATTTAATCGTAGCACGACAATTATTTCGCCAGCTTACAGCTAAAGAGCACATTACAAACTAAATTAAAAAAAAAATATATGTAAAATCATGAAGGTTGGTATTATTTTACAACGTTTTTAAAGAAATCCATGAATTTACAGAAGTATGGCCGCTAGTGAGAAAATGTGGCTCATCTGGTCGGCCTTAACTATTATATTATAGAGTACTAAACATATTTACGGATAAAATTTGTTTTAATAAACTAAATATACATTTCTATTATCGTCTAAACAGATTTTAAGTGAATAAATATAACAAAGGCAGGTTATTTAAATCTAATTGGTCATTAAGTAAAATTTGTGAGTGTTTTAAATTATTGATTTCGAAACTTTCCAGTAAATTTAATGTATTGCCTTTACTTTCTAAATTTACTGGAAAGTTTAGAAATCAATAAATTAAAACACTCACAAATTTTACTTAATGACCAATTAGATTTAAATAACTCTGCTTAGTAGATAGCATAATACCGTTTCCAGCTCACACCCATTTTATGCTAATTATTTTTTCAAAAAAAAAATTAATGCTCTTTTGTGGATTAAAGCTTAGTTCGGTCTTAATTCTACATCAAGTAATCATACTGATTATTAAAAAAATTTCATAAATAATTATAAACTTAGAAATTTTATAAATTCCTTTCATTCTGAATATTTAAAAAATTTCATAAATAATTAAAATCTTGGATACTACATAAATTCAAAAAAAATAAAAACTTGGATACTATATAAATTCAAAAGTAATTTTAAAGATAGATATAAATTCAAAAATAAAAACTTGGATACTACATAAATTCAAAAGTAATTTCAAAGATAGATATAAATTCAAAAATAAAAAAAAATAATTTCAAAGCTATATATTATTTGACTTATAATTATTTGATAAAATTTTTTCCTTATAAATGACATCACTTTGTGAATTAGCTTATAAACAAGTGTCAATTGTATATAACATCAAATATTTATTTGATGACTATCATCATTATCTATTTACGCATAATGTAAATATTGAATACATTAATATTGATAATTTTATAAATAATAAATATATCATAGAAAAATATAAAAATAAAATAGATTGGGTTTATATATCTGAATTCTCTAACCTCATTAACAACAAATCATTTATAGAAAAATATAAAAATAAAATAGATTGGTTTTATATATCATTAAATTCTAACCTCATTAACAACAAATCATTTATAGAAAAATATAAAAATAAATTATTCTGGTATACTATATCATTAAATTCTAATATTATTAATAATGAAATATTTATAGAAAAATATAAAAATGAACTAAAATGGATCTGTATTAGTAAATGTTCTAATCTTATTAATAATGAATTATTTATAGAAAAATATAAAAATGAACTAGATTGGTTCTGTATTTCTAAATATTCTAATTTGATTCATGATGAATTATTTATAGAAAAATATAAAAATGAACTAAAATGGAGCTGTATTGGTAAATATTCTAATTTGATTCATGATGAATTATTTATAGAAAAATATAAAAATGAAGTAGATTGGTTCTGTATTTCTAAATATTCTAATTTGATTCATGATGAATTATTTATAGAAAAATATAAAAATAAATTATTCTGGTATACTATATCATTAAATTCTAATATTATTAATAATGAAATATTTATAGAAAAATATAAAAATGAACTAGATTGGTTCTGTATTTCTGAATATTCTAATTTGATTCATGATGAATTATTTATAGAAAAATATAAAAATGAAGTAGATTGGATCTGTATTTCTAAATATTCTAATTTGATTCATGATGAATTATTTATAGAAAAATATAAGAATAAATTAAATTTTCAAAATGATAGCAATACATTCTGAGCTTATTAACTTTGATACATTTATAGAAAAATATAAAAATGAACTAGAATGGTTTTTTATGAGTCAATATTATCTTACTACATTTTTATAAATTTTTATATTATAGCAAAAAAAAAATTTTTAAAGTTATATATTATTATTAAAATTTGACTTATATTAAAAAATTTCAAAATTATATACTGTTCTTATTTTTATTTCGAATAGCAGTAATTAAAGCAGGAATTATATAACTTACACCAGTTATTACTGTATGTAGATACTGAACCTTATAATCTATTATTTCTTCAATTACTATAATCATGTTTAGTTCTTCTAATATTTCTAATTTTTGGTATAAATCATACTTACAGATATTATTTAATATTTCATTGTTTAAAATTAATTTAAAATCTACTAACCATGTTAAAATTAATACAAGTTCACTATCTTCAACTTTTGATAAATATTCTAAAAGTTTTTCATTTCTATTACTTTGTTCTAAGATAATTAAACAATCCATTAGTAACTTTTGTTCATCATCAGTATATGATTCTTCAATTGGTGATAACATAAAACTTATCCTCAAATCATAATAATCTAATTCATCTTCATAAAACAATTCTAATGTATTATCAAAGTTAAATAAATCTATAATCTTCTTAATTTTTTCTTTGTTCATTTATATATAAAAAAAATTTAAATATTTTCTGTAATTGTATTATTTATAATATCATAAACAAAATCAGATGTAGACATTAAACAAATATAACAAACAGTACCTTCTTTACCATCACTTGGTGGGTCAATATTTTTATCAAAATCAATATATAATACAATATTATTCTTTGTGTTTGAGATACTTTCAGATTGATTGGTCATATCTATTACATACATAGGTCTCTCATTTTTAAATTTATCTAAATCTAAATACATTAAAGGTAATTCTTGATATGATTTATAAAATACTTTCTTGTAATCACAGTACATATTATAAGCAATACCATATTTTTCATTATCCCAGTCTAAATTAAGTGATTTCTCAGGATATGGTACCCCATTAACTTCAAACCTAATATTTTTAACATTACAATGATCATAACAACTTGAATCTTTTTCTTGATCATCTAATCTATTTGTTTGAAATACAACAATTCCAAATAAAGGGGCACGTATACTTCGATACTGATCTGATATAGTAAATGATAAAGTTTTTCCAATTACATTTTTATGTTGAATACATTGCCATTTTCTAAAATAAAATATATAATGATTATTCAAAGATAATTGTTTCAATTCATTAATTAATTGTATTTTTGCAATATTTTCATATACTGGTTTATTAGCTCTTATTATAAGTTGTTCTATAATAATCTTTCCTTGATAAGGTAAACCACTACCATCAGCATTTTTCCATCTATATATTGCATCATTATCATTATTTCTAGTAAATATAAACTGTAAATTTGGTTTATATATTGGGTACTTCAAATCTTTAAAAAATCCAAATCCAAGATCACCTAAACTACATATTGACTCAAAGTAACCTCCTCCTATGAATCTAGATTGAAAACCTGAAATTATTTGGGGTCCATTATTATTTGATGAGTTATTTATTGTTCCTAGTACAGTACTTAATATTCCAGGATATTCAATTTTTTCTATAGTTCTATTATTACATAAAAATTCACATTGTTTAAAGAATTTGTTCAAAAAATCATTAACTAATTTTACATTTGAATCTTTACCATATTGTTTATCATCTTCTTTGTGTATATATCGTCCATATGTAACAAGACTGAAACTAGGTCCAACCAATTCATCTCCCATTTCAACATTAATAGTTGTATCTTTATTTACAATATTAAGGTTTAATATTGAGTTTGGTTGAAATTCATGAAATTCATTTTTTTCAACTCTTGTAGAATATTTCTCGAATATTGTTTCCATTTAGTTAGTAAAAAAATTACTTAATAATGATAAACATAAATGACCACATATGGGAGGATCATCAAAATCTTGAATTCTATCATAATTATAATAAAGATTATCAATTCCCAGATATTTTACTAGTTCTTTAGGAGGAGATGCATCACCATATGAATCAAAATAAAATTTAATATTTCCTTGTTTTATCCATGCAGTCCAATGAGATCCATTCTGATATGAATTTTCTAAATTTAATATTCCACATTCACTTTCTTTTGAATATTTAGGTAATTCATCTTTCATATAACAACCTCTAAAATTTTTAATATTTTTACCATAATTTTCAATATCAAGATTTGTTAATGGTTTTATTTCTTGATTTTTGTTTTTTTTAATCCTTTTCCTTCTATTGCTTTATTATGTCTTATTTGTTCTTCTAGTTCTTTATCTTTAGCTTTTTTATTATGTACTGCCTCTACAATACTTGTTATTCCTTTAACAACAGCTAAACCAATACCAGTTATAGCTGCTGCTGCTCCTAGAAATCCACCTTGTTTTATTTGGTTATATTTTATTTTTATTCTAACACCTACACCATCTTTTTTTGCTTTATTGAGTCTATTAATTTGTCTATCATCCAATTTTAATTTATGATCTCCAGTACCAATTTGATTATATTTTACTTGAATTATAACATCTACTTTCTTTTTATGTGCTGCAATAATTTTTTTTGATTGATATTCACTTAGATTTATTTTATATTCCATTTATAATATAAAAAAAATATTATTATTATTATTATTATTATTATTATTATTATTATTATTATTATTATTATTATTATTATTATTATTATTATTATTATTATTATTATTACTATTACTATTATTATTATTACTATTACTATTATTATTATTTCAAACCCATTCCAAAATGTCTCTTTAATTTCATTATATTTGTAACTCCCCATGAATTTACTTTTTCACCAATAGTTGAATCTTTAGATTTTACTCTTTCCCATGCTTTATTTTCTAAAACTTTATCTGCTTCATGTCTATCTTTTGTATCTTTATTATCTCTATAAAATATATCATGTTCTTGGCAACCTTCATCTAATTTATTAATTGGTTTATCACCTCTTATTAATCTTTTATCTAGATCAGTAAAAGGACCACAATAATTATATCCTGGTAGGTGCATCTCAGTTAATGGTAACTTATTAAGTAGATAATTAAATAGACCTTCTCCTTTAATAATTTTCTTTGGTAATGATAATATAAATGTTGTTAAATATTGTATAACTTTTGGAGTATCAATAATTTTCTCTAATTCTTTAACAAGAAAGTGTAAAATTCCAAGTTTTTCATTATGAAAATTATTATTACCAGCTTGTTCTTGAGCTGCAATATAGGTCATTCTAGTTGTTAAATCATTTAAATTTTCAATGTATTTATATTCTATTGGTTTATTATTATATTCAACTAATCCAGATCCTACAAATTCCTTACCACGTTTTATATTTTCCCAAATATTTGAAATTAATAAACTATATTTATTTCCTTTACTTGATTTTGGTTTTCCAGTTAATTTATTATTATTTTGATATATTGACTCTGTTTCTATTAATATTTTTTTATATATTTTCAAATCATCCATTGTATATAAATTTGTTTCTGGAGCATTAATATATGTTAATAATCTCCACAATCCTCTTGTTCCTTTTATTTTTTTATCATTTAGAATAATATCATCACCATCAAAAGATATATTATCTTTTCCAATTTTATGTGTGTTATTCTTTTCATCAAACCATATACCAAATGATTTATCATTAGCTCTTGGTAAATATTCTTTAGCAAATACACCTAATTGTATTATTTTCTTTGTTGGTGGAGTAGCTGGGAGAATAGCAGGAGTACTTTCAATAATTGGTACTTTAGGAATTAATGGTAAAACATTTTTAATATCTGAGTCAACTTTTTCAACTGCTGATTCTACTTTTTCTAGAGCAGAAGTGATTGGTTTGAAAGCTTTTTCTTTAGATTCTTCACCACTACGTTCATTAATTATAGATTTTTTAAAAATTTTCTGTAAATCTTTCCTAGTACCTTCTAATTTTTTTAATTTATCAATAGTTAATTGTTGATCTGATTCATTTATAATTTTTATTTCATTATCTGGTTCAGAGATAGTAACATTAGATAATGTTTTTTGTGTTTTCTTTGTTCTTGTAATTTTTTTCTGAATATTTTTTTTTATTTTTTCAATATCCATTTATAACAAAAATTAACGTAGACGTTAACGTTAACCATGTTAACATCAACATAACGTAACGATTATCCTAACGTGAATTAAGTTGATTCATATAACGTCTATTTTTTAAATCTATTGAAATAAATCCATATTGTTGTTTCCAGAATTTATTACAAATATCTTTAAATTCTTTCAAGGTCATATCACTTCCAATAAAGTCTTCCCATATCTTTTTAGTATAATGTTCACTTTGATTAAATATTATTAAAAAATTAAGATTTGTTCTTATTACTTTCAGATCTACAAGACTATAAGATTGAGACAAATAAATACAGGATATATTTTTTGGTCTTGATCTAACAAAATATTCTTTTATAATTCCTTGTTTTTCCAAAATACAATCATCAAAAATTATTAAACTATTTGGTTCACATTCATCAACAGATATTACATCATCACAATTATCATAAAAATGTGTTTCAATATCTATGTCATCAAATACTTGTTGTAATGTTTGATAAATTGGTTTGTCTATTGATTTTGTGAAAACATATAAATTTTCATATGGTATCCAATATTTTGTAATAATATTCCATAATAATGTTGTCTTTCCTGATCCTGATTTACCAATAATTAAACATCTAAGTGGTAATGGAAATATTGAGCTAGATTCTTCTCTCTCAAACTCTATAGGAGTTATTTTATATTTTTTCATTTATTCATAAATTTTTTTATTTATAAATGTCACTACTAAAAGTAATTAACGGTAATATTAACTTTGAAAATCCTATAATAATTAATGGTGAATATGAAATTGGTTTGAATTCTATACTTATTGAAGATGATGAAAATAGACCCCGAGGTATTCAATTAGATCAAAATACAAACATTACATTTGAAAATGAAAGAACATTAAATATAAATAAAGGTTTCTATACTGTATCAGATTTAAGTAAATTAATTAAAAATTTCTTGAAACCATTTGGATATGACTTTGTAATTCATCAACAAGGTCACACACAACTTCAAATTGTTGCAAATGTAAGTTTCACAATAGATCCTTATTTATGTGGTATATTAGGATTTCCAACCTTTGGTTTTGGAACATTACCAACTGATGGTCAAATTTACACATTTAAACTTGGAAATAGAATTAATCTTATACAGTCCAAGCCTATAATAGAAGTTTATATAAATATAAATTCACAACATGATATTTTATTATATATGTCAGGAACATATAATGCAAATTTTACTCAACCATTCAAACCTTTAGAAACTACATATATTTTATTAAATAAAAAAATAAAATCTGTTCAAGATATTAAAATAATTTTAAAAGATAATAATGGAAATAATATAAAATATTTTGAAAAATATACTACTTACTTACATTTGAGGGAAAAATGTAAACAAAGTAATGAAAATAAACAAATAAAGATGAGTATGTAAGTTATTTTTTATTTATAAATGACAATATTTAAAATTAATGGAAAATTATCTCAAGGTACTATTCATTTAGAACATCCACTTATTATTGATGATAATTATGAAATTGGTGTAGTTGCATTTCGTTATAATTATTTAAAAAAAAATCCAGGATTTGAACTAGAATCAGATAGTAAAATGACTTTCGAATCATCAACAAATGAATTATTATTTCCAAAAGGATTTTATTCTTTAGTTGATATTAATAAAAAAATTTCCAAATTTATAAAACCATTAAATTATTATTTTGAGATTCAATTATATGATAATAAAACAATAGAAATTTCATCTGATATTAATTTTACAATGGACAAAGATTTATGTAAATCATTAGGATTCATACATAAAAAAGAATTTATGCCATTTGCTTCTAGTAGAATTAAGGGTAGTATTACTAATAATTTTTCAGTTACATTATTAACACCTGCTCCAATTACAACAGAAATACATTGTAATATTGTTGAATCAAGCATAAGTTCACATGATATTCATACTCATAAACATAAAGAAGAAGATTTAATTTATGTATTCTCTTATGATTCAAATAAAACAATTGAAAAACCAACAAATATTTTATATATACCATTACGTAGAGGATTAAAACAATTATCTACATTAGAAGTAAATTTATTAGATCATAATGGTAAAAAATATAAAGGTTTCGATGAATTTACACTTTACTTACATTTGAAAAAATTAAAAGTATATGATGATCATAAAGTATTAATTAGAATGTAGATAATATGTTATATATTAAATTTATTTATAAGTATATATTAAATTTATTTATAAAAAAGTGCAAAACATCCCTTGAATTTGCTCCGACTACAATCCATTCTATTCTTACAGTATCTCCTCTATCACGACAGCTTATACCGTTTATAGGTATGTGTCTATCGAGGAGAATCATCAGCACGACTATACTTCCCAAATTAATGAAAAGTAGTCATTATTATTCGATATTACTGTAAATAGTGAATAGATGAAAGAGTCAGTCTCAAAATCAACAAATGTTTTGAGAATATTTGGCAGCACTCAGTTATCCATCAATCTTTATGGATCATCGATCTCTATGGCCACTCAAGATCTCACCAGTTAGATATAAGAACAACTGCATTCTCAATTAAAAATAGTATAGATGGGACTCGAACCCAAAACCTCTTGATTGTTAGTCCAGTACTTAACCATGTGAGCAATTAAGCTTATATATTTATAATTTCTAAACATAAATAAGAATACATAAAAATGAGTCATATGTTTTACGATATATGTACATATATCATAAAAGTTATGTGTTTTATTTATAAATTAAATGAAAGAATATTTAGAAAAATATATGTACATATATCGTAAAAGTTATGTGTTTTATTCTAGAATATCTATTTTATTAATTATTCTTAAATTATTATTCAGTACATCTGTTTTAACCGCATATTACTATCTTCCATTATCATTATTAGGTTTAGGAAGTAGTATTATCGAAATATTAGAGAGGTCAGTTAAACAGAATGAACGTTTATCAGAATACAGAATTTGTTATAAATTTTATAAACAAATGTTAAATTTATATAATGCAGAAAAAATAACAAATGAAGAAATTAATTTAAGAGAGAAACAATTTCAAGAAAATATACAGTTCTTTCCAAGAGAAAAGTATATAAAACAAGCAGGTCTTAATGGTTATAATTATATTGTTTAAATTTTTAATCTAATAAATGGAACATATAATTGATTTACTAATGAGCAGTGATATTGATGTTGATGAAATAAATGAAATTGAAACTTATATTAATCCAAAGAATAATCATGTTATATTTTATGTAACTATTTATGTTGACTATGATAATTCATATAGGTTTGGAATAGAAAAAAAAACTATGTTTGATAAATTTTGTGAGGATGCTGAGACTAGTGATGCTTTTCATAATATGTTTGAACCACATTATAATATAAAATCAAAACGAGAAGACCAAAACTTATATATAACTATAAAATATCAATGGGTTACTTGGAGATTTCATATTATTGATAATAATTCAATAAATTATTGATGATTTTTTAATATATAATAAATGATAAATTTATTTATAAATTGTGAAGTACATTTCAAGAAAATATACAATTCTTTCCAAGAGAAGAGTATATAAAACAAACTGGTCTTAATGGTTACAATTATATTGTTTAAATTTTAAATCTAATAAATGGAACATATGCGTGATTATCTAATTGATAATGATATTTATGAAAGTGAAATAGAGAAAATTGAAACATATATTAATCCAAAGGATAGTCATCTTACATTTTATGTAACAATTTGTGTTGACTATCCCAATCATTTTAATTTTGGAATAGGAGAAAAAACTACGTTTGATGAATTTTCTGAGAAATTAAAGACTAGTAAAATATTTAGAAATATGTTTGAATCACATGAGGGTATACAAATAAAACGAGATAACCGAAACTTATATATAACTATAAAACATCAGTCGGTTACTTGGAAATTTCACCTTATTGATACTAATTTAATAAATTATTGATGATTTTTTAATATATAATAAATGATAAATTTATTTATAACTCTATTAACAATTAATGTTATAAATTGTGAAGTATTGAATGATACTGATGTTATTGAATATTTAAAAACTTTTGGATTTATAAATGAATCAGACCCAAATACACTTAGTAACATAGAAGAATCATTAATTAATTTTCAAGAATATTATGATCTACCTTTAGATGGTAAGTTAAATAATGAAACAATAAAATTAATACAAACACCTAGATGTGGAGTTATTGATAATCCTTTTGAATTTAGAAAATTTGGAACAAAATGGAATAAATCTGAATTATTTTGGTATTTTCCATTATCAAATGATAATACTAGAATGATTGCTACAAAAGCATTTAATATTTGGGAAAATGTATCAAATCTTAGTTTTAAATATAGAATAATAAATCCTGACATTGTTATTTCATTTCAAAGAGTAATATATGATTCTGATGGTACTTATCACAAAAATCATCCAAAATGTAAAAAAGGTAAATGTTTTTATAAACTTAATACTATAGGTGGTATATTAGGACATGCTTTTCCACCAAAATTTAATGTATGTACTGAAATTCATTTGGATATTACTGAAGATTGGTATTATGATCTGGATATAGCTCCTATTGGTAAAATAAATTTATATACAACATTAATACATGAAATTGGTCATACTTTAGGTTTAGGACATTCTTCAGTTAAAAATTCTATTATGTTTCCTTATTATATTAATGAATTTAAACAATTATCTAGAGATGATATTTTGGGAATTGAAAATCTATATGGTGTAATATCATCTACAACATCAACAACTCAAGTTCCAAAAATAATTTCTGATCCACCTGATTTATGTAAAATTATTCCAGAGAATTTTCTAATTACATCAAATCATCATTTTTATATTTTTTATAAAGAATGGGTTTGGATTTTGAGACTTGGTGAAAATAAGTATAGACAACCAAGAAAAATATCAGATTATTTACCATTTTCAACAATAACTCATATATATCAAAGAATTTACGGAGATATACTAATTGTCTCAAATAAGTTGTTATATTTAGTTGATTTTCCTAATTTAATAATTAAAAATGGTTGGGATGGTAGATCATTAGAAAACTTGGGAATTAAGTCAATAAATAAAATAAATACAATTTTTAGTACATATTCAGGTAAAACATATATTTTCTATGATAACTATTATTATTTAGAACTAAATGAATGTACATTTAAACCAATCAATTATGGAATAATTAGTGAACGTTTTCCTGGTATATCAACAAATATTACAAGTGCATTTAGATATATTAATGGAAATTTATATTTTTTTAAAAATTTTACTTATTATGAATTTAATGAATTTACAAATAATCTAGTTAGAGCTGGTAAATTTGATTTAAGTTTATTTAATATAAATTGTCCTAACAAGAATATCTTGGAGCAATTAAGAAACTTATTATCAAGATTAATAACTACTGATTTTTAGTATATTAAATGAATAAACTAACATACTGTATTAAGTGTAAGAAAAATACTCCTAATATTAATTCTAAAATTATTAAAACAAAAAATAATAAAACTAGACTAGCATCAATCTGTTCAATTTGTAAAAGTAAGAAGAGTTCTTTTATTAAATAAATATGGATTATTGTAAAATTGATAAAAGACAAACTACAAGTATTGGAGTTCCGAAATTCATAAAAAAGAATAATAGATGGAGAAGAATATCAATATGTAGAATTTGTAAATCAGAAAAAAATAATATTTCTAAATCACCTGAAAACATTGAAATTGATGAATTATTTAGACCAGTTAGAAAACATTTTCCTACTAGACATTTTATTCAAAAAGGTATAAATGATACCTGGCAAGCAGATATTTATACTTTCTATAGATCTAGAGGAAAAATCTCAGATCCCACTTATAATTTAAGAACAAAAATAGAATTAGAAGAAAATTATTATAAAAAAATATTAAGAGCTAATGATGGTTATAAATATATACTCAATGTTATTGATACATTTTCAAAATTTGTTTGGAGTATTCCACTAAAAACAAAATCTGGATCTGAAGTAGCTGAAGCATTTGAAAATATTATTAATAAACATAATTTTCCAAAAAAGTTACATGTTGATAAAGGTAAAGAATTTTATAATAAAAATTTTAGAGACGTATTAGATAAATATAATATTGATATTTATAGTACTGGAACTGAAAATAAAGCATCTATAGTAGAAAGATTTAATAGAACTCTAGGTGATAAATTAAAACCTATAATTTATAAAGATTACAAATGGATTAATGTTTTACCAAAAATAATAAAAACTTATAATAATACATATCATAGAACAATTAAAATGAAACCTATTGAGGTAAATAAAAATAATGAGGGTTATCTATTGTCAACTGTATATAATTATAAAATTACAAAAAAAGAACCAAAATTTAATATAGGTGATAGAGTGAGATTATCATCATATGTTGATACATTTCGTAATAAATTTAAAACTAATTGGACTAAAGAAATATTTACTATATCTAAGATTATAAGATCAAATGTTGTTTATTATAAAGTTGATAATATAAAAGAAGCTATTTATGAAGAAGAATTACAATTAACTAAATTATAGGTTCAACAAATTCAATTTCATGTATGAATTTATTATTTGGTAAATTTTTTAATCCTTTATAGATCAAATTAAATTTCTTTCTGTTTATATCTTCTAGATCAAAGTCATCTGTAATAAGATTAGAAAATCTATCTGGTAGAATTAATTTAAATTTCTTATCTAGGAGTACAGATAATTTATTACCATATTTTGTATTAATAACTTCAAAGATAGATATTTGATATATTTTATTAATTTCTAATTCAACAATTTTTTTATATTCAATTGAGTTACCATAAGTATTTAATTTAATTTTCCAGTCTGTCATTTATTACAATAAAAATTAATGATATATATTATTTTATTCTCCAATGTCCCCAAGCTAATGTATCAGTATTATGTGGTTGTAGATATCTTTTATCATCCATCCAAGCTAAAGATTTCTTATTCATTTCTTCTGTATATACTTCATGATTATAACTCCTAATTGTACTTTGTTTGTGATAATATTCTTGATGATCAAATAAACATTTTTTAAATTGGTTAAATTTTATATCTTTTTTTAAAACAGATGTTTTAATTCCTTTTAATTTCTTTGTTACTTTATTTTTGTTTTCTACATTATTTTTATTTGTTATATCATTATCTCTATATGCATATGATTTAGCTCTCAATCCAATAAATTCTAATATACTGTTTCCACCCAGTTCATCTTTAAATTTACCGATTACTTTTTTATTATTATCACTATATAACTCATGTTCTTTAGGGTAGTTTGATGTATCAAATAATTCTAAATTATTTTTCATAAATTCACTAAAGTTTTTACTAAATTCATAAATTAATGAATCTGTATCCATATATAATAATTTTACTGAGTCTTCATATTCTTTCTTAATTATATTATAATGAAAATCATACATGAGTAATTTTGATAAATCTAGTACAGCCTGTCCAATATATATAGGTTTATTAAATTTTACTTTTGTTTTATATTTATGAACTAATACTAGATGTTCACTAATTATTGTAGCTTTTTTAAATGTTGGTTTATTAATAGCCCTCTGTAGTTTTATTTCATCTGTATATGCCTCAATATTTTGTCGTTTCCTAACTAATTCCATAGATTTTCCAAATACAGCATTTACCATTAGTTTCCAGAAATTAATTTCAAATTTATTCTTTGCATTTTGTCTTTTTATTGTATTGAATTCTATATATGATTTCATAAAATCTGATTGAGTGAATTTAATACCTCTATGAACTTTTATTATTTTCATTCCTAACTGTTTATAAAGTTTTAATGTTTTATAATGAATTTTATAATTTTTCTTTTCATAGAAATCACAAATTAATTTTTGTACTTTTGAATTAGGTGGACATTTATTTTCTGGAGCTAAAGGTAAATCATTAAATTTATCATGAAGTTCTTTAGGAAATTGTAAATCAACTTCAAAAATATATCCAGTATCATTATCACTTTCTAATAATTTATCAAATTCAGAAATTTCTTCTGATGTTAACCATTTGAAATCTTTTTGTGGTAATTTCTGAGATAATGCCCAACCATATAAGTTATTAGCATCTAGATAATATGATTGTTTACCATCTGATGTATTTGAATATCTATTTGAACATTGACTTATTCCACCTCTAATACCTTGTTCATAGAACATATACATATCATAATCTTTAAATAAATCTAGTTCAGTTTTTGAAAGTTTTAACATACAATCCCAACCAAGTCCAGGAGTTGTTAAGTACCAAGCTGGATCCAATCCATATGATTTTTCAAAACACATATCTCTAAAGTTCTCAAATACATCTGCTAATAATAAAGTATCCATTGTTAAATATAAATCATGCCATTCTCCCATATTTTTAATATTAAAATATTTCCAAACTTTCTTAGCATGATTATAATCTCTTTGATATATTCCAGACCTAGTTAATGATGAATAGAATGAATTAATATTAGGTAATTTTGTTTCATTAAATTTATCAAATGAGTCCATATATTCATATGGATAGATACCTTTTCTATTTTTCTTTCTGAATAGTACTGATAATTTTAAATCATTAAAATATTTTTTTATTTCTCTCAATTGAGCTAAATCAAGATTAGATGATAATTCATTAATACTACCATTTAAGAAACTATAAGAATCAATAAATCGTAATTCAATTACATCACCACTACGTAGAGTTAACATTTTACTGAAACTGATATATTTTTCTTTACTATTTGCAATTATTTTTATTTTACTATGATCTTCACCCAAGTTTCTTATAAATAAATGACTCATAATTTTTTAAATTATGAAAAAATATAGGAATAAATACTGGTCTTTTTAATTTTAAATTACAATTATTACAAGCTGCTCCTCTATATTTACCAGTATAGTGATCATGGTCTTTAACTTTGAAATTATAATCATTAAATTCATCGTTACATATGTAACATATTTTACAATTATTATAATTTTCTAAATCTATATCTGTCATTGGTTTATTTTCTTTCATTAATTCATTTATTTGTTCAGCATATTCACTTAGTCTATTTATGAAATGTTTATCAGCATTTTCTCCTCTATATATTGTTAATGGATTATTTATATTATTATAAACACTCTTAATATATAGACCATAACCACATGGAATATGAACCTGTTTTTTATTTATATAAGATTTTTTTGGATTTGAATCACAAGTATGAATTACTTTTAAAATTGACTCAAAATCAGAATATATTACATATGGATGTTTGATCATTCTTTGATAATTTTTAAATTTTAGTATTGGTTCAATTACATTAATTTTAGAACCAGTACATGTCTCACTGGTATGTTTAATTAATTTAGGCTTGTATTTAGATTTTATATTACAATTACCACAAATATATCTAATATCAGTAAATTTACAAGACTTTTTATTATGTTCCACTATTTTATCTTTATTTGTAATTTTACATTTAATACAAAACTCTCCGATATGAGCATTTTTACATGGATTATTAATATGGTTAACTATTTCATCTCTAACTTTACTTTTTATTTTACACTTACTACATGCATACTTAGTACATGGCATATCAGGTACACATGCTTCATTATTATTACATAATTCTTGATGTTTTTTTAAATTTTCTATATTCTCTGTGGCATAGGCCATACATCTTCTACAAAATAATTTCTTATGAGTATCTGAATTTATTTGATTATTTAATAATCTACTTAAATCTTTTATCCAGCAATAGTGAGAGTTATTATCTTTTCTGAAATATAGAAGATCTACATATCTTTCATAAACTTCTTTCTTTTTTGTTAATAATGGATAAATTGTTGCACCTACATATGAGAACACATAAACATTAATTTTATTTTGAGATTCAAATTTATTAATATCTTGTATTCTCACTGGAAATTCAATATTATTAAATTTAAGCTCATTAAGATAATCTTTATACTTATTAGATCTCTCAGCATTTTTGTTTTGAGGATGTAGAGCAGATAATATTGCATATTCAAAGCATCTATTATCATCATTCTTAACATTAATACAAGCTCCTTTATTTTTTATCCAACTAGGTAAATCTATGTATGAACTACCATATAATGGTGTATATTTATTTATATTAATATTTAAACTATTTACTTTATCTAGGATCCAATCTGAACTTTTTTCTATAAATTCTTCTATTCTTTTTGTAAATATTGCTATTTGTGAATCCCAATAATCTTCTAAATCATCTTCTTCATATAATATTTTATTACATAATATCATATGATGATCTATTCGTTCATCTGGATTAGTAGACCTAATAAACTCACATTCCATAGCTAAATGAATTTTAATATTTTTATGTATTATTAAATATTTTTTAATTAACTTAACTCCATTTTCTTTTAAATAATTCATATAGGTATACTCATCATTTATGTTTGGATCATTATTATTATGTCTAAATGTTACTATTCTTGATTTATATTGTTCTTCTATCTCAAAGAATGCATCAGTTTCATTATGTTTTGCACTATGTTTTTTCATTAATTTTTCTTTTACAATAGCTCCACATGTATCACATGGAATTGATTTTTCTTCTTTTATTTTATTATTTAATTTTTCTTGATTTAATCCTATTATTTTAATCATTTCCAATCTCCATTCATTTGATGTAATTTTTTTAATATCTTCTTTTGTATATAACTTTTTAATAATTTTCAGTAATTCTTTTGTATCATTATTAGAAAAATCTTTATCTGGATTAAATGCTAATGGTTTTTTATAAAATGATTTAAGTAATTTAGGATACCTATTATTAATGTTATTTATTAATTCATTTTTATTCAATCTGTAATATTTATAAATTCTTCTACTACTTGCTAATGTTCTTAAATCTTTTACTGATATTCTTAATGTTGGTTCACTATTCATTATATATGGATTATCTCTTTTTTTATTAATCATTTCTAACATAATTTTCTTTAATCTTTCCTCTTTAATTTTATTAAATTCATCAGATGGATATATTTTTCTAATATTCTTTTCTAAATTCATTAATGTTGTTTTAATACCTAGATTATTATATTCTTCTGTAACATCATCTATTGTTAAATCATTATTTTCTAATTCTAATACTAATTTGATTAATTCATGGTTAATTACTTTTTTAACTAATGTATGTTTCTTTAGTCTATTACAATTTAGAATATTATTATCTGAGCAATATTTAAGTAAGTCATTTCTTTTATAATTACGATGATATTCATCTTCAAGTTTTTTCATAGTTATTTCATTATCGAGCTGTTCTGAATTTTCATTCATTTATAAGGAAAAAAATTTATCAAATAATTATGTTCAATCTATTTTTATGAATATTAGTATTTAAGTGATTCTTTCCTCTTTAATTTTATTAAATTCATCAGATGGATATATTTTTCTAATATTCTTTTCTAAATTCATTAATGTTGTTTTAATACCTAGATTATTATATTCTTCTGTAACATCATCTATTGTTAAATCATTATTTTCTAATTCTAATACTAATTTGATTAATTCATGGTTAATTACTTTTTTAACTAATGTATGTTTCTTTAGTCTATTACAATTTAGAATATTATTATCTGAGCAATATTTAAGTAAGTAATTTCTTTTATAATTACGATGATATTCATCTTCAAGTTTTTTCATAGTTATTTCATTATCGAGCTGTTCTGAATTTTCATTCATTTATAAGGAAAAAAATTTATCAAATAATTATGTTCAATCTATTTTTATGAATATTAGTATTTAAGTGATCTTTGAGATAATATTTACGAACTTGTTTTCCACATTGACAAGTAATTTTTTTAGAATTAATAATATAGCTACATTCTTTACATGAAAATCCGATACTATCTCCTGATAATTTATTATTATGAAATTGATCATAACTTTTCTGTATTTTACAATAACTACATTTTTTTATTTTATTCATTCTTTGTTTGTGGATATTAGAATCTGAATGTTCTTTCAGATATTTTTTATTTATTTTTTTTCCACATTCACAATCAACTTTTTCATCATTATTTGTAAGAACATAAACACACTGTTTACACCAAGATTGTAAATTATCTTTTGTTATTTTACTTTTATGATATTCCTCAAAAGGTTTAAAAATGTTACAATTAGTACAGGTTTTCATATTTATTAGAATAAAATTTATTTAATATTATTCCATAGATACTTAGTAATTTATGTTGTATCTAACTTTGATATTATTTTAATTTTTTATGTTGTTTTATATAAGTCAAATAATATATAGCTTTGAAATTATTTTTTTTTATTTTTGAATTTATATCTATCTTTGAAATTACTTTTGAATTTATGTAGTATCCAAGTTTTTATTTTTGAATTTATATCTATCTTTGAAATTACTTTTGAATTTATATAGTATCCAAGTTTTTATTTTTTTTGAATTTATGTAGTATCCAAGATTTTAATTATTTATGAAATTTTTTAAATATTCAGAATGAAAGGAATTTATAAAATTTCTAAGTTTATAATTATTTATGAAATTTTTTTAATAATCAGTATGATTACTTGATGTAGAATTAAGACCGAACTAAGCTTTAATCCATAAAAGAGCATTAATTTTTTTTTTGAAAAAATAATTAGCATAAAATGGGTGTGAGCTGGAAACGGTATTATGCTATCTACTCTGCTTTGTTAAATTTATTCACTTAAAATCTATTTAGACGATAATCGAAATGTATATTTAGTTTATTAAAACAAATTTGATGCGTAAACATGTTTAGTACCCAATAATATAACACTTAGGGCCGACCAGATGAGCCACATTTTCTCACTACCGACAATACTTGTGTAAATTCATAGATTTCTTTAAAAACGTTGTAAAATAATACCAAGCTTCTTGATTATATATATATTTTTTTTCTAAATTAAGTTTGTAACGTACTCTTTAGCTGTATGTTCCCGAGGAAGCCACTGTGCTGGCGAAACAATTGTCGTGTTACTATTAAATATTAAAAAGTGAATATCTGAACCGTAGATTTATTTCTATTTTAAATTATGGATCTTCAGCAAGTAAAAGCCGAATCAATTCAATTATGTAGGTAATGTATCTTTGAATAATTTTTCCATGACAACTGCAGATGTATAAGTATGACATTAATATACTGTCATTTATATTTTAAATTCTTTGAAAAAGGCATCACATGCCGAAACATGTAAGATTGTTTTAAATATATACATTTTGAAGTAAAACCAGACCTTAAATCGCCAACTAATTGAATCTACCACAACAATATATATAACGAGCCATCGAAAAAATTCATAATTGGAGTAGACTGTGAAATTGGGTTGGTACTTTAGCCACTTCCACATAATGACACATTACTTGATGCTTGACAGTTTCATTGTAAAAAAAGGTTATGGCATTGAAATGATGTTATATATATATATATATATATATATATATATATATATAAAACAATTATTGTTAGGGAATCCGGCAATAAAAAACCATTAATTAGTTAATGCTCTTTATTCTTTTACCCTATATTTCGCTCTGAGGTTTAGAGCTTCATCGGGGGTCACTTTAATAAGAAAAAAAATGTACAACAAATTAGATATTAGTCAAACAATCATAAGAAAAATACTACTTACAAATGTGAACACTTATATGCGAAAATTATATAAACAATAACATGATAGGTCGATTAATTTGTCAATTGTCCCACATAACACAAACAAAACGTACTAATTAATTTAAAACTCTTTAAAACCAAAAATAATATTAAAAAATAGAATTGTTTTTGGTGTTAAAGAGTTTTAAATTAATTAGTACGTCTTGTTTGTGTTACGTGGGACAATTGACAAATTAATCGACATATCATATTATTGTTTATATAATTTTCGCATATAAGTGTTCACATTTATAAGTAGTATTTTTCTTATGATTGTTTGACTAATATCTAATTTGTTGTACATTTTTTTTCTTATTAAAGTGACCCCCGATGAAGCTCTAAACCTCAGAGCGAAATATAGGGTAAAAGAATAAAGAGCATTAACTAATTAATGGTTTTTTATTGCCGGATTCCCCAACAATAATTGTTTTTCATACTTGTTTTAACGGCAAAGACTCCTTGTCTATATATATATATATATATATATATATATATATATATATATATAATAACTTCGTGACCTTGGTATGATATGGTAAACCTGATCAGTAGGCGATTAAAGGTCTGTATATTACTTCAAAATATATGTATTTAAAAAACTCTACATGTTTGGGCTGTATACGCCTTTTTCAAGAGAATACAAAATATGAATGACAGGATATAAATGTCAAGTAATTCAGTTGATATGGTTTGACATTTATATCCTGTCATTCATATTTTGTATTCTCTTGAAAAAGGCGTATACAGCCGAAACATGTAGAGTTTTTTAAATACATATATTTTGAAGTAATATACAGACCTTTAATCGCCTACTGATTAGGTTTACCATATATATATATATATATATATATATATATATATATATATATATATATATATATATATATATTTATATATATACCGGGTACGGCAATAGTGTGTCGGCGGAGCTTAGCATGAAAACTAATAAAGTTGTAACAATGAAATTTTACGTACACATGTAGTATGCTACAGTGCATTTTCTAATTTTATTTATATATTTGCAGGGTGTTCCAAATTTCCGCAACCACTTTCAATTTTTTTTTTTTTAATAGATTGCTATACTTTCTTGTTATTATGATGATAGCCACCCAAATTATCTTTGCAATGATATATGACAATGTGCACTTACAACTGTTAGTTTTGGTTTTATTGCAAATTTTGTTAAAATCTTGACAGTTGCAGCGTCTAACATTTTAAGTCTTAGCCTGAAAATGGGTGCAGTGCCTCACGTAAATTTTTTGTTACCAATTTATGGACTAACACGTTATATGTTTTGAGGGTGAACAACGTGACAACATATACAGAGTGTTAAATATGTCGTGCCAAAGTTATCGAAGTTTAAAGGCTATTTTCTCTTTTTTTTTAAATTGAACCTATAATTTTTTTATTAGTCAGCAAATTCCTTCTAAAATTGCCATTAAAATGGCACCAATAACATAGTACTTATTTCTAGTATTTTCGAAGTTATAACCCTTTTATGGGATATACCTATGTTTATAATATTCAATATGCGGTGCTGCATCTAATAGTTGGGTGGTTGGCCATGAAATGATATTAAGCAAAAATTGCTGTTCAACCAAACGTCAAATATCTACTTAAAATTTCCATATAAGGTGTTTTTCAATAGTTTATCTTTACTGTAATCGCGTTTAATTGTTATAATTTAAGTTCGGCTAGGTAATTATCAATTTCCGTTTGTTCGTTATTAGTTGTTATCTTGTTGTCAGTTATATCGTTTTGTTGTCATTATTTTTTATTTCCATGCCGTAATAGTTTATAGTTGTGTTTCTTTAGAATGAATTTTTCGAAGGAGGAGCTAATAGACATGGTATTTGTTCTTGGCGCTAGCAATAGAAATCCACTTTTAGCATCAAGAACATATGCTATGGAGTATCCTCACCGAAGAGCACCAGATATTAAGACGTTTGAAAATTTGTTGACAAGGTTTCTTCGGACGGGTTCAGTGAATTATGTCAAACATGAAAGAACTAACTCTTTGGTTACAGAAGATAATGAAGTGACAGTCGTCCAGTCCGTTGTGGAAAATCCACGCGTATCTACAAGGATAATTTCGAAAGAACACGGGATAGAAGTAACTGCTGTAAGAAGGATTTTAAAAAAACATAAATTTCACCCTTACAAAATTCAAAATCATCAAGGCTTATTACAAACGGATTTTGAAAGGAGACTTGTTTACTGTGAATGGCTACTTTTCCAATTACGACAAGATCTAACTTTTCTAGATCATGTGCTTTTCACAGATGAAGCAACATTTGCTAATTGTGGAATAACAAACAGAAAAAATTCTCATTATTATGACACTAGAAACCCTCATTTTGTGCAACCCATTTTATACCAACAAAAATGGAGTGTTAACATCTGGGGAGGCATCATAGGAAACACTATTGTAGGTCCATTCTTTTTTAATAATACTTTAAATTGTGAAATCTACACAAATTTCCTACAAAATAATTTACCATTGCTGTTAGAAGACCTACCAGATAACGTCATAAGGAGATTGTGGTACCAATATGATGGTGCACCTGCACATTACGGTGCTGCTGCAAGAACACATTTAGATAGGGTATTCACCAATAGGTGGATTGGGAGAGGAAGCTTTATAAACTGGCCACCGCGGTCACCAGATCTAACCCCTTGTGATTTTTTTCTGTGGCCTACTGTAAAAAATATAGTTTACGAAACACCTCCTACAACGGCAGAGAACATGCAGCAACGAATCAGAAACGCTTTTCTTCAAGTAAGTGAAAACAACATGGCTCAAAATGTAAGTCTGTCGATGCAGAGGCGATTAAGAGCTTGTGTAGAGCAGAAAGGAAATATATTTGAACACATTTTAAATTAATTTTGTTTTATTATTGAAAAATTACAAAATGTAATTCTAAAACTAATAATAAAGAATTAAGAAACAGGTGTTTGTAAAAGTTACTTTGTTTGATATCATTTCATGGCCAACCAACTATTAGATGCACCGCATATTGAATATTATGAACATAGGTATATCCCATTAAAGGGTTATAACTAGAGCTGGGGATGTTTGCGGTGTGCCAGGATAGTATTCAGTTAAACGCACGAATATAATGACCTTGTTTCGATCGGTGATGCATGCGTGATTTTATTGCTTTACATGCATTCGCTATTTATATCACTTAGGTATGTCAGTTATGTGTACTGTATATAAATAACACACTTACCTTATTTACGATTATTATAGCATAGCGCCAAGTGGATAAGACTTGCAGTAAGTTTGTAGCATTAGATACGTTTCCATATTTGTAGCGGTGAGCGATGTACGCCGTGATGAATAAATTTTTTTATATTTTGAGAAAGACCGCTCGACATCTACGGATGTAACACACGCACAATTAAAATAATCTTTATAGATAGAAACCGAATCTACATTTGCACCATTACTAATTTGTTTTAATCTGATAAAATCAAAATCATTGTTTATCACACTCTCGAACTTTTCTATTACATTAACATTTTTGTTGTCATTTACTGCGCATAGCTGGGCGTGTACATCGTCCAGTATTTGCAGTGACTCCGCTAACGATAATGCAGTATTTTGAAATTTCTCGATTGCGTTAAACAATCCTATATGATTGTTATAAATAGTTTGTAAATCTGCATCAAGGGAAGGGTTTTGAAAGAGTCTCTGGCTTTCCTTAATGGCTACAGCTTCGGCAGGATTGAATTGTAGAACCACAGATTTTATTTGTTGGAAATACTTGGCATAATAAAATGCCGCCTTTAACCAACTTCCCCAACGTGTAAGGATTGGCTCTGGTGGTTCAGGAATACCAGGGCACCGACTGTGAAACTCTCGAATTCGTTTGGGAGATTTTAGAAACACTTTTTTTTGTGGTTGCTATTAATGCATCCACCGCTGGATAACATTGCCGAATAGTTTGTGCCACAAGGTGTAAAGCATGAACTTTACATGTCACATGCAAAAGTCTCTCACAATCTGCTTTAAGAGAACGGCCTACAGAACGCATTGTCGCAGCACCATCGCTCATAAACATCAGGAGTTGATTAGTTGAAACTTGAAATTTTTGTAGCGTGTCGAGCACTACCTTCGTACTTACTTCGCTTGTGCACTTTTCCAATCTTTTGCTGGCTAATAAAATGGGAAATGTTGATTTGACAGGATCTAGTACTATAATAGCACTATAATATTCACAATAGAATATTTTTTTCGATCTGTCGTTTCGTCGACACATACCCATAACTGTTTATCATTTACTACTGCTTTCATTCTGTTTTAAATGTCCTCACCCACAATTGGTAAATAGGTGAGTAAAGTTCTCCGTGACGGTAGCTTTATGTTGGAATTGTATTTATTCCAAAAGTCGTGAAAGGCTTTTTTATCTAGCAGGTGAACTGGCACATCGCAGACGAGTAGCATTGTCAATAAATCGAAAATGAATTGCGTTTTAGACAGCACATTATTTTTTTTGTCTTTGTGGTGTACACTTTCAACATGTCTTTTACAGTCGTATTTGTCCCAGCAAAGTAACTGTTTATCGCATAATTTACAAACCACTTTTGCTCCATTATAATACAAATCGGGAAAGTCTCGGATAAATTTCTTCACGTCGTTATACAATGGGCGCTTTCTTGGTTTGGGCATTTCCGTCATACTTATTAAATAGAGCTCAAGACAACACACGATCACGTTGCCAGTTCACGACTAACTAAAGTGTTTCGCTGCATCGTGTTTATACGCTGGTGGGGATGCACTACATACGGTCCTGCCGTACCGCAAAAATCCTCAGCTCTAGTTATAACTTCGAAAATACTAGAAATAAGTACTATGTTATTGGTACCATTTTAATGGCAATTTTTGAAGGAATTTGCTGACTAATAAAAAAATTATAGGTTCAATTTAAAAAAAATAGAGAAAATAGCCTTTAAACTTCGATAACTTTGGCACGACATATTTAACACTCTGTATATGTTGTCACGTTGTTCACCCTCAAAACATATAACGTGTTAGTCCATAAATTGGTAACAAAAAATTTACGTGAGGCACTGCACCCATTTTCAGGCTAAGACTTAAAATGTTAGACGCTGCAACTGTCAAGATTTTAACAAAATTTGCAATAAAACCAAAACTAACAGTTGTAAGTGCACATTGTCATATATCATTGCAAAGATAATTTGGGTGGCTATCATCATAATAACAAGAAAGTATAGAAATCTATTAAAAAAGAAAAAATTGAAAGTGGTTGCGGAAATTTGGAACACCCTGTAAATATATAAATAAAATTAGAAAATGCACTGTAGCATACTACATGTGTACGTAAAATTTCATTGTTACAACTTTATTAGTTTTCATGCTAAGCTCCGCCGACACACTATTGCCGCACCCGGTATATATATATATATATATATATATATATATATAGACTATTAAGTATTATCGACCGTACTGTATAAGTAAAAATTCATTAACGGGTGAGCGGTCTGTCAAGTAAAAATAAAACTCCTTTATTCCACTCTATATTTCATAACGGATTAGTTACTTCAGGAGTGTAATTCAGAGTTAAAATTTAGCAAACAACGGCACTAAACATGTTAAAATTCGTCAAATTTAAAACATCACATCAATATGTTGCTAGTTTGTCGTCAACCTCTTAAAAACAAATATGAACATATTTGTTTTTAAGAGGTTGACGACAAACTAGCAACATATTGATTTGATGTTTTAAATTTAACGAATTTAACAGCACTAAACATGTTAAAATTCGTCAAATGTAAAACATCACATCAATATGTTGCTAGTTTGTCGTCAACCTCTTAAAAACAAATATGTTCATATTTAAAATTCGAATTATTTAAATTCATTGTTAAAATTCGTCAAATTTAAAACATCAAATCAATATGTTGCTAGTTTGTCGTCAACCTCTTAAAAACAAATATGTTCATATTTATTTTTAAGAGGTTGACGACAAACTAGCAACATATTGATTTGATGTTTTAAATTTGACGAATTTTAACATGTTTAGTGCCGTTGTTTGCTAAATTTTAACTCCGAATTACACTCCTGATGAAGTAACTAATCCGTTATGAAATATAGAGTGGAATAAAGGAGTTTTATTTTTACTTGACAGACCGCTCACCCGTTAATTAATTTTTACTTATATATATATATATATATATATATATATATATATATATATATATATATATATATACATATATATATATATATATATATATATATATATATATATATACATATAAGGTAAACTTAATAAGTCGGCGATTAAAGGTCTGGTTCATTACTTCAAAGTATATATACTTAAAACAACCCTACATGTTTCGGCAATGATGCCTTTGTCAAGGGAATAAAAAATATAAATGACAGAATATAAATGTCAAATAATTGAGTTGCTATGGTTTAAATTATTCAAAGATACATTCCAATAATAATAATAAGTCATGCCTTAGTATTCAAAAAATAGATAGCAAGGTGTGAACATATGTGTTGTTCGCTGCCAGCAGCTTGTGTCTCTTTCTGGGTATGAACCTGTGTTTTGGTTGCTGCTGGCAGCTTGCGTCTCTCTCTGGGTGTGTGATTTTGTATTTGTGTGACCGCGTAAGTGTAGGGTTTTGTATGTTAGTGCGCTCGTGCGTGTGTTTAGTGACTGGTCGCGTGAATTTACAGAGAGCGGATAACCAGCCGTTGCGTAGGGCCGCCAACCCTTTTCCGAGCAGTACTGCTCGGAAAAGTAAAGAAGTTGCCGGGAAAGGGTTGGCGGCCCTACGCAACGGCTGGTTATCCGATCTCTCTAAATGCACGCGACCAGTCACTAAACACACGCACGAGCGCACTAACATACAAAACCCTACACTTACGCGGTCACACAAATACAAAATCACACACCCAGAGAGAGACGCAAGCTGCCAGCAGCAACCAACACACAGGTTCATACCCAGAAAGAGACACAAGCTGCTGGCAGCGAACAACACATATGTTCACACCTTGCTATCTATTTTTTGGAATACTAAGGCATGACTTATTATTATTATTGGAATGTATCTTTGAATAATTTAAACCATAGCAACTCAATTATTTGACATTTATATTCTGTCATTTATATTTTTTATTCCCTTGACAAAGTCATCATTGCCGAAACATGTAGGGTTGTTTTAAATATATATACCTTGAAGTATTGAACCAGACCTTTAATCGCCGACTTATTAAGTTTACCTTATCATACCAAGGTCACGAAAATATTATATTTTTATACTTAGCACAAGGCGTGTAGTGCTAACCAAATGGAACAATTACATCATGAAATATACAATTATATAAACGATGAAAACCAGAAAATCCTCAAGGAATATATGAAAATTAGGAAAAAACTGGCAAACCAGATCAATAGAAGAAACTTTTTGGTAAGATGCAGATCGTTACAAATAACACCTACATTTATAAAAATGAGAAAACTTGACAGATTTCATTTCACTATTTCAAAATTGAAAACTAAATTTCAAAAAATTATGAATTCGTGTTATCTACAAATTTTAAACATTGCAATATCCCAAACCATTTGTAACATAAATGCATTCAATCAAATTATTTCAAACTTGAAAAATATTATCATACAGAAATTATCTCCTCAACTTTTAAATAGCTTCGAAAAAGTAGAATCTAAAATTTACAATAATCATTTCCTAACAAACAAAAATGAATTAAAAAACAAAGTAGATAAACTAATGAAGAAACAACACTTAGAGATAAATTACAAAATTAACAATAACTGAATTATCAATTTAACCAATATAAATATTCCCGATAATGTTAAATACATACTTAGCCTAGGACCCAAATTTAAAATGCCACCTAATAAAATACCCATTAATGACTATATAGCTAACATTGAAACAGGAATACAAAATTTACCACAAGACAAACAGAATGAAATACTGTTACGTATACAAAATCATTCTCCTGCCTTTTGCCTATTTTAGTTCAAGTTTATTCTAATCTTGTTTTCTTTAAACCCTCGTAGCCTTTTCAAAACTAATTATCTTCGCTAAATGATATTTTATTTGCTTAATTCTCTAATTATCGATCAGCTTAGACTCTTCCAAACTTCGATAATTTCAACTAAATTTCATTCGTTCAATTTATTTTGGAAAACTATGTACAATAACAAACTGGCCTACTTCACGTAATTTTCCCGTTCTGTCATGCTCGCAAGATTTTCACTTCTATCTCGTAAATTGTTACTCAGATATTCAATCTTTTAATGTAGTAATTTTTACTTTGAATTAATAGATCATCTAGACGCATTTTCTTTTTATTAATTTTGTTTTATTTAATTTAACCTGCTTGGTTAATTTCCACCGCTTATCGCGCCATCTCCTTATCGTTTGTTAGACCTCTTCGACAGAAATCTGCACCTGCTCGACTTATAAATTACGACTTTCGCTGGACATTTTTATTTAACGTCTTGAGTTTGGATGGACTCTAATTGCGATCTTGTATCGTTTACAAGAATTTGAGAATTAAATTTCCTTCATTAAAACTTTGCCGGCCTTTTCTATGACGTATTTCCGGCATGTTCATTTCTTGAACCGTCTACGGCGGCCATTATGCCTTAAGCATTTGATGCGCTTTGATGAGGTTTGTGACATTTGTGTAGTGAATCAATTTTCTGCGGTAAGGTTATAGTTTTCCAGTTAATATTTGTCTAAATCGTACTTTGAATCTTTCAGGATTCTTTTAACGATAAATTTACCGTTGAATTTCTTTGAACATCCAAGATATATTTGGATATATATTTGTTGGCGTGAGGCGTCATAGCTGAATCTTTATAACCTGCGATTTGGGGCCTAACTAGCATTCTAATTCACCAAGACGCTGAATTGGAGCTTCCTTGAGTTGGCCACATATTTATTTCAAAGGACATTTAAATCTTGCGTGACCTTTTGGTTGGGGTGAAGAGGACGCGTCGCGACCATTTTGGACTCCAAGATGGCGTTGTAGCGTTGTCCCGTACGATTTAATGGAAGGAGTATTTGCCTTAGAAAACGAGGATTGTTATATGTGGGGACGTTAACTATTAAGTTAACCAAGCTAAAAAGTAGGTGTAGACTTTCCTAAATTTTTGCAGACCTAAATTTATTTGTTGCTCAATTTAAATAATTCTTTTAGATTATAGTAATTTTAAATTTATAATCAAACCAAGCCGTTTCGCACTTTTAAAGACACACACTTTGTGTGTTCGTTTTGCCAATTTTCACAGTAACACTTTGAAGGGATTTCTCCCTACTTCGAGTTTAAATTTACAGTGATAAACGTGCTTGACTTATTTATAAACCCTTTGATAGACTTAAGTTATCCCGGGTACTAGTTTTGTTTCATACTAATAACTCAGGATGACCGTCAGCTTCTCTGGCTGTCACCTGTATTGAATTTTGAGACATAAACGTGGCCAGATCCTTCTGATCGGACCTTTTTTTGACTGTTACGATTCCTATATTTCGAAGTACTATTCTAATAAATTATACTTTATATAAAAACTTTGTTATTAACTGTACAGAAACTAAATTACGTATACGAAATTGGTATTCTAAGATTTTTACCTTTGTTAAATAGGCACCTTCGGACTTAAATCACTTAATTTAAAGCACACCTGCTATACAGGGGGTATTCCAAAAGTTTTCCCGGGTGTTTAATTTTCTGGTTCAATAAACTTTAGCCCACTCTAAATATTTGTTTAGAAGGTAAAACCTTGCTATCCTTACAGGGTATCCACCCTATTAACTAGCCTCTTACGTATTTTCTGTGACTATTTGCGCTTACGTCACTTAGAGAATTATTTCCTGTTTTACTGCCGTTTTTTTTTATATTTAATGTAATCCTGGAAGGATTTATTTTGGAATAACCCTATTTATCCTCTCGAGGTATGCAGGGGGCTCTGTATTATTTTGTTGAAATATCCTTTCTTAAGAGCATTTGATCTTGCCATAACTTGTAACTTAATTGAAAGTGGCATCACTGTTTGTAGTATATTTGTACCAGATGAGATTTGGATTCGTAAGGTAAATACCTTTTGATGTTAAAATGACGACAGGTTTTTGTAAATAAATTTTGTTATTGTTGTTGACTTTTGCCTTTGATCTTATCCCTTCCCTCAAGAGTTGAGTCTGGCAAAGTTTCTTGCTTAACATCTAGTGATAAGGGGCTGACCCTCTGGTGCTAGTTGGAGCTACCAGGTCCCGGCTGCTCCCGTTATAGCTGTTTCTCTGCAGGTGGTGAATAACGGTGGCGCCTGTTTAACATCTCGCGGCGAGGTACCCGCGACGTTCTCGGAAACAAGAGAGTTAGCCGGCAGAGACCTTCCTGGGGACGAACAACGACAGGTAGGTTCAGACCAGAGAGGATCAGCGAGCGATCACTCCTTATCACTCGCCACTTTTTTTTTTAGGCCGCATTGGTAGCAATACGTAACAAAATTTGTAATATAATCACAAACCATAAACATAAGAAAGTAAATAATAAAAAACATATATGTATCAAATCTATATATGAATAAATTCATTAAAGAAACAAAAAGATTTATCCAAGACAACCCTCATATTATAATAGCAAAAGCAGATAAATCAAATAAAGCAGTGATCATTCTTAAAGAGGAATATGACCAAAAAATAGAAAAACTATTAGACCATAAATTCACCTATAAAAAAGAAAGAAATAATCCAACAGAAAAAACTCAAAAAGAAAATAATAACTTAATAAATAAATGGCATAGACTAAACCTAATAGATTTCAACACTAAAAACAAACTTCGCATTTTTAATTCCCACCCTCCTTCAATATATGGTTTACCTAAAATTCACAAAAATAATATCTCTTTAAGACCAATAGTATCTAACATACAAGCCCTACTTATAATATAGCAAAATTCCTAGGTGATAGCATATTTAAGATGTTAGGAAAAACTGAATATCATACCAAAGACTCATAGCTGCTCCTATTGCAAATCTAGTAATGGAACATTTAGAACAAAACGTTATCAATTCATTAGACTTCCACCCCATTTTTTTCAAAAGATATGTTGATGATATCATAACATGTATTCCGACCAACAAAACAAACTATCTCTTAAATAAATTCAACAATTTTCACAACAAATTAAAATTCACTATTGAAGAAGAATTTAATAACAGTATTAATTTTCTTGATATTTCTTTGAGCTATGATAGACAGGGTACTATTTATACAAATTGGTATAATAAACCCACAGCTTCTTTTCGATATATGAATTACCACTCAAATGCTCCTACAGTATTCAATAAAATGATTATAAATAATCTGAATGATAGGGCAGTAAAACTATCACATACTCAATACAGAAAAGATAACATCAAAAAAATTAAAACAATCTTAACTGATAATAATTATCCACCACAACTTATAGACCAAACTATTAAAAAAAGAGTACACGAAATATACAACACTGCAGACACCAATAAAAATTTGAACAATGACACAACATATATCACAATTCCATATGTTCCACAACTATCGGAAAAAATTAAATACACTTTAAAAAAATATGATATAGCTACAACATATAAACTTAGTAATACTAATAAACATTTATTTTCAAAACTTAAACCTAAAATAGAAAAAAATCGAGAAACACATGTCATATATAAAATACCATGTCGCGATTGCGATAGTTACTACATAGGCCAAACGAAACAATATTTATACAAAAGAATACAAGCCCACAAATACTCTAGTACAGACAAAACTGCTTTGTCTACACACAAACTACAACGCGATCACCATTTCGATTTTGAGAACACACAGATAATTGATAAAGAACAACACACAATGAAAAGACAAATTAAAGAAATGATTAGTATTAAACAGGAAAAAAATTCAATTAACAACAGAAATGATATAAAAAATTTAAGCAGTATATACTAACACTTAATTTTGTAACGATCTACAATTTACCATCATAATATATTTTTTTTTGTTATATACCTTATGTTATTTAAATATCAATTACATTTAAATATCATATACTTTTGCTTATCATGCTGACTGTTCCGTATTTTGATTCCTGTCTAGTTGTCCGAGCAGGTTTTCGTGGTTTTCCTTCTCGTTTTGAGCAAATGCCGACAACTTTGCATCTTAAGTCGCTCCACGGGCGCATACGTAGTAATAACTCATGTCTTGCTTTTCCCTGCTTTTCCCTGTTGTCTGTTTTGTGCTGATGTGGTCCTCTACTGGGTTGTAGCCTAGCATATGCGCTACCAAACTCTAGGGGGGTCTGCCCAATAGGCAGTCAGGTGCCATTCCGCCTTTCCAGCAGGAGTGAGGAACCAAGCTACGCGGCGCAAATCTCGGCGCCGCGCAATGCACACACCACTAGGACCGGTCCTGGGCGGCAACCTGGCTAGGCTGCTGTTAACAGCACACAAACGTTCGACGTGTGTGCATTGCCCCCGCTCTTGCGGAAATCGTTAAGATGGCACAAAGTGTGACCGTCATCGACTGAGGTAGCCACTAAGAGTGTTCCCTCGGTTGGCGATGAGCAACCCCGTGCAGGGTGCGCTTCGCTGGTCTGCGCCTTGCCTCGTTGAGGCCGTCGGGCCGTCGAAGTACTGCTCGGAAAAGTAAAGAAGTTGCCGGGAAAGGGTTGGCGGCCCTACGCAACGGCTGGTTACCCGATCTCTCTAAATTTACGCGACCGGTCACTAAACACTCGCACGAGCGCACTAACATACAAAACCCTACACTTACGCGGTCACACAAATACAAAATCACACACCCAGATAGAGACGCAAGCTGCCAGCAGCAACCAACACACAGGTTCATACCCAGAAAGAGACACAAGCTGCTGGCAGCGAAAAACACATATGTTCACACCTTGCTATCTATTTTTTGGAATAGTAAGGCATGACTTATTATTATTATTGGAATGTATCTTTGAATAATTTAAACCATAGCAACTCAATTATTTGACATTTATATTCTGTCATTTATATTTTTTATTCCCTTGACAAAGGCATCATTGCCGACATGTAGGGTTGTTTTAAATATATATACTTTGAAGTAATGAACCAGACCTTTTATCGCCGACTTATTAAGTTTACCTTATCATACCAAGGTCACGAAAATATTTTATATATATATATATATATATATTGCTACCTAATCGCGATCCAATTAGCAGCAGGCACGCATGCAACAAGGATGTCGCAAGTTGTTCTGCCAAAACCACCTCTCCTGGCCTGACCCACCTGAAGGCAGACGTTCCGTCGAAACACCCCGCCGACTAGCTCAATGGAATGTAGAGCGTGCGAGTCCCAAGATCGCAAGATGTACAGAAGGCGCCACCGCATAAGAGTAAACGGCAAGGTACACCCCGTATATATGGTTGCGGGTGGAACTTAGGTGGCCTCAGACACAAGAGAGAGTTGTACCCCTCCTACCTCGCTGCTGCTGAACTCGAAGAACTGTGCTCATCCCAACACAAGTAGGGAAAAGAAATCAAACACAAAATAACTCCAACAATAATCTTTAATATAGAATACTATACAAAACAATACTTCGCTTATAACAAGTCTCAGTAATTCAAAAAAAGGAAATGGCCAAATAGATTTTGTTTGCCACTCCTACATTAATATTTCAAAACAGGTTCAAATCCAGTTTTACAAAAGATAAAGATTTAAAAGTAGAACAAAATTTTAAAAGTTAGAGATTCGAAACTTATGATAGTAGTTACATGTTTTAACAAATCTATCGTGAATATCAGAATTTAGTATAATAGACAGTTTGAAAATGTTTTTCAAAATAGAAAAGAATAATTACATCAAAACAGTCGAGGATAAGCCTCTCTGTGTTAAGTTCTTTAAGAGACAGATGAAAATCAAAGTGGCTTAATACAATGTGAAAATATCCCGCAAATTAATTAGCCACAGGGTATAACTTTAAGTAAAATAAATATCTACTAATAAAAGAAACAGAGAATAACGCCTCAGAAAAGTCTCAGGTGTAAGCTAAAGTACTAAAGAAACAGGTACACCTGTTAAGTTATCACCACCCTGTATACACAGGTGAATAATAAATGAAAGATTAATTAAAAGTACGTCAATAAATCAAGACCTAATAAATTAGAACACAAGTTAGGAATTCTTAACAGCGGTTCTGTACATTAAAGTTTACAGAATAATTAACAATT
Source organism: Melolontha melolontha (assembly GCA_935421215.2). NCBI lineage: Eukaryota > Metazoa > Arthropoda > Insecta > Coleoptera > Scarabaeidae > Melolontha > Melolontha melolontha. The sequence goes on along the minus strand of OW285240.1, from coordinate 43,828,501 downwards.
AAATAGGTCTTGACGTAACCCCAAATTAAATACAGAAGCTCTACTGAAGGTTCTGAGCCTCGTGAATGAAACTGAATTAAGCTACGGCTGCTAGTTAAGCCAGACAACCAATTAATTAGATTACTAAAAGTTTGTTTAAGTAAGTAGTCAGGCGTTTAATGCCTTCCGTACAAGTTTGGTGGGTGATGCCCGATAACTGTCTACTGTTAGTGATTAGTTTATCACCAAAATTACACAGGGAAGGGTAAAGCCCCTCTCTAGAATACACTTAAGTTTTAATATGCTAACAAGCAAATCTCTAACGTAAATTACAAAAAAATTGAGTAAATTTTGGGCGAACAAAACCCTCTTTTAGTTACGAATCTATTTCAACAACACTTAGCTTGTCAAAAGGGGTGCCTAGCCCTCCTGTATGCTCTCCTCCTGGTAATTCCTTACAGAAATCAAACGGTAGTGACTGATTCACCATCCAAAAGTTTCGAATCAAAATGGCCGTTTGGAAACCACGTGGAATATCCTCTTTAAAATTTTAACCAATACGGTATTTAGTGCTAGCCACTCGGGATATAGCACTAATAACAAATCAATCCTAGGAAAGAAGAAGATTCGAAATAAGTAAAGTTTCAACGGATAAAGAAAATGCTTACCGCAGATATTGCTCCTTCACACATGTGAATACACAAGCAAGCGCTTTGATGACTTAAGAAGAAGTGTCCAACAGACTTGGAACGAGAAAATAGAGAAGCTGGACATACGTCATTTTCAAGATCGGAAAACTGGTGATTTTAAAAGAAGGGAAATTAATTTCCAATAAACTTCATAACGGATGTAAGAGTGAACAGTAAGCCAAAAACGTCGAAGGATTAATTAAATCTCACTAATTAAAGAGTTACGACACAAAAATTGACCGAACAAATAAAACTAGGATTCTGCAAAGGTTAGAGTATAACAAAAATAGAAAGATGGCGCTCCGCGAGAGAAATTAAATAGCGTAGAACTAATTGAATTAAAAGAGTGAAATGACGAAAAAGGCCCTAAAATAGGTGCACGAATTTCGAAACGGATTATTACAATAAAGCAATCAATAAAAGGAACCAAAACTGAGTACAACAGAATGTACTGCACTCGAGACTATGCATTAACAAAAATAGATGGCGCATACCTTAACGTCAATGCATCATCATTCGAAAATTATAGGGTCGGCCAAAATAATAGAACCTGAATGAAAATTTGGAGGGATTAACGTTTGGAAAGGCTTAAGTTGCACGATAATTAACAATATAATAATATAAAATAGAATTAAACGTACAAGTTTAAAAATAAGAGGACCAAATTGACTTGAAGAGGTTAAAAATGAAGTAAATGGATTAAAAATTCTAGCATGATCGCAGAATGATTTTGTAAACGTAACAATTCCACCCTTTCCCGAAAGAAATTTACTGGTAAATTTCACTAGGTAGTAAAGATATAACGGAAAGCGAGAACGTAAGACAAGAGTGCGGTAGAAATGAGATGGGCAAAATGTGCGAAAATCTATTACGTCGGAAACTAGTAACAGTGAAAAGTAATGAACTGAGTAGAACGCTAATAAACGAAGTGAAACAAAGAAATGGAGATATGAAATCATCAGGCTATCAGCCAAAATCTGATAGTACAAAACCAAAGTATGATCGGCAAATCTATTACCAAAATAAACCAGGTAACACCAACAGAAGTATACCAAAGAATAACACCCAAAATATATATTACAAGTAAACTATCTATTAAGATAGGAGCAAAACAAAACGCAGAAGGCGAATTTGACACGAAGTCAAGCGAAACTATCGACACTCGGATTGAGTGACGGCAGAAACTCATTAGCACAACAATAACAACCACCACCACACACTATGTCAACAGTTGCTCGGCCTAAACCACCACAGAGGCCCTTCGACATTCGGTCGGTACGGGGATTACAAATAACGAGAACAAAACATCAAAACAGGCAGACTTCTGTGAAGCAGAAGCAGCTTAAAAAAAACAGGATAAACTAAAAAGGTATATCACTAACGCAAAGGGATGCAATTGGATAAGGGAAAAAAAGGTTAGAATCTAAAAGCTAGGATATGAGTGACTGTGACACTGTGTACTTACGAGTTCCAACAATTCTTCAGTCGTTACGCCATACGATAGGGAAACAAAAATCTACAATCTGGCCAAACAAAAAGGAAGTACGATAAAATAATGCAAAAGTTTAAAGTGCAGCGGCGGTCTACCACCACACTGATACGATTGAGGACCAATAAACCAAAAATCTATAACAAACAGAGACACGTCCATGACCGAAAAGAAAAAGTCGCGATTGCAAAACGAGGGGTGTCGATCTCAGCCCTATAAGAAGCCTAACATAATGGACGACGGTATTTATTGGGGTCCACCCCGCTTCTTCACACGAAAGTGTTGTCAAAACCGAGAAAAAAAAAGAACACATCAGAGATGTATCCAACGTCCTAAATTCGAATATCCTTCAGAGTCACACTCAATGGTCTAAAAGAAAACGGTAAGCAGCATAACTGCAGGAAAATAACAACCCACAAGCCAAATATAGACCTAAAGAGTAAGAACTCTTAAAAATAAAATGACAGAAGTCAAATTCGGTATACAACAAGGTTAACTAAGTGTTAACGTCATAATCGGTATATATATATATATCAGAATGGGTAAAATCCAAAAGTCAAAATAAATCGTCCAGTACGTAAAAGAGTTTACAAAACCCTCACTCGAGGAAAACCTACACGGTACGATAAAACTCGACAGGAACAATACAAACTGGTTAGATCTGTGTGTAACTGTGAACTCCAAATCCTCCAAATAGAGATGCAACAACAGCAAATAGAACACACTAACAACAGTTCTAAACCTTAAAAACGTCCAAACTCCATAATAACAATTAACCAATCTACAAGATTGTTAACAGAGTCAACACGATAACATAAGTTATCCTAAAATTATAAAAGTCAAAATCTAAACGAAAATGTCAGTATCAACAATCGATAAATGTATCAGCAAATACTCGCAGTCCGATCCAAACTTGGAATAATAAACTAATCTCAAAATAAGTACAACAATACCTAGCACAGACAGCTAGAAACAAAGCATACCAAAATAAAAGGGGTCTGCGAAACGTAAACATGTCAATACAAAATCACGAACTTGAACAGACATGTGAAAGTCACAGTAATAAGTTAAGTCAAATTCGGTAAACGGTACGACAAAATAATAAGAACCTACTTCAACCTGAAATAAACGACATGTTACAGATGGAAGGAAACTGTATTCCACGATTCCGTTTAGTCGCCTTTTACGACATGGCAGATTATACCAAACTGAGTATTCTTCAGCCACCAGACAGGCCCATAAATCCTATACAAGATGGAAAGAAACAAACAAAGCTGACCACGAATAGATGGCGCATACCTTAACGTGAATGCATCATCTTTCGAAAATTATAGGGTCGGCCAAAATAATAGAACCTGAATGAAAATTTGGAGGGATTAACGTTTGGAAAGGCTTAAGTTGCACGATAATTAACAATATAATAATATAAAATAGAATTAAACGTACAAGTTGAAAAATAAGAGGACCAAATTGACTTTAAGAGGTTAAAAATGAAGTAAATGGATTAAAAATTCTAGCATGATCGCAGAATGATTTTGTAAACGTAACAATATAAGGTAAACTTAATAAGTCGGCGATTAAAGGTCTGGTTCATTACTTCAAAGTATATATATTTAAAACAACCCTACATGTTTCGGCAATGACGCCTTTGTCAAGGGAATAAAAAATACAAATGACAGAATATAAATGTCAAATAATTGAATTTCTATGGTTTAAATTATTCAAAGATACATTCCAATAATAATAATAAGTCATGCCTTAGTATTCCAAAAAATAGATAGCAAGGTGTGAACATATGTGTTGTTCGCTGGCAGCAGCTTGTGTCTCTTTCTGGGTATGAACCTGTGTGTTGGTTGCTGCTGGCAGCTTGCGTCTCTCTCTGGGTGTGTAATTTTGTATTTGTGTGACCGCGGGCCGCCAACCCTTTCCCGGCAACTTCTTTACTTTTCCGAGCAGTACTTCGACGGCCCGACGGCCCCAACGAGGCAAGGCGCAGACCAGCGAAGCGCACCCTGCACGGGGTTGCTCATCGCCAACCGAGGGAACACTCTTAGTGGCTACCTCAGTCGACGACGGTCACACTTTGTGCCATCTTAACGATTTCCGCAAAAGCGGGGGCAATGCATACACGTCGAACGTGTGTATGCAGTTAACAGCAGCCTAGCCAGGTTGCCGCCCAGGACCGGTCCTAGTGGTGTGTGCATTGCGCGGCGCCGAGATTTGCGCCGCGTAGCTTGGTTCCTCACTCCTGCTGGAAAGGCGGAATGGCACCTGACTGCCTATTGGGCAGACCCCCCTAGAGTTTGGTAGCGCATATGCTAGGCTACAACCCAGTAGAGGACCACATCAGCACAAAACAGAAAACAGGGAAAATCAGGGAAAAGCAAGACATGCGTTATTATTACGTATGCGCCCGTGGAGCGACTTAAGATGCAAAAGTTGTCGGCATTCGCTCAAAACGAGAAGGAAAACCACGAAAACCTGTTCGGACAACTAAACAGGAATCAAAATACGGAACAGTCAGCATGATAAGCAAAAGTATATGATAGTTAAATGTAATTGATATTTAAATAACATAACGTATATAACAAAAAAATATATGTTTTTACAAATCACTCATAAACCCTTAATACCAAATTTCGCGGAAAAATTTTTATTTTTAAATTCTTCTACATTTTTATGCTATCAGTAGATAATAGTTTGTTATTGCAATAATAAGAGTGCCATGAAGCAAGAAAACACTTCACAAATTTTATTCAACATTAAAGAACAAACAAAACAAAAGCAACAATTTAATGAACAATATTTTAAATAGGATCTTTTTCCACTAAATCACCTTGAAGACGGATACATTTTTCCAATCGCCTTTTGCGATTCAGTACAACCCGTCGTAATACTTCTGGAGAAATTTCTTGGCAGGCTTGTCGGATTTTCTAACACAGTTCATGTATGTTTTGAGGTCTAGATCCATACACAACATTTTTAATAGTCCCCCAAAGAAAAACGTCGAGTGGTGTAATGTCAGGTGATCTCGGAGGCCACTCTATTAAAGGGCTATTACGGCCTATCCATCTTAACGGAAAGTTTTCGTCTAACCATGCTCGCACTATTCTTGCGTTATGAACTGGGGATCCATCTAGCTGGAAGTGTAAATCTCGCCTCATATCCAATGATAAATCATCAGGCACATCAATTAATACAGTATTTAAAAAATTTAAAAACCTTTCTGCATTTAGCGTATCAAAAAAGAAAAACGGGCCAAACAATACTAGATGTAGTGAAGGTAACTTCATCACAAAACATTATTTTTTTTTTAAATTCTGTCATTTAGAAAATTACCTTGAGCCCATAGACAATACTCCATTCTTCTATTGAGATCTCCTTCTTCTATGGCGTGTAAATATTTTGGCTTATACGGTTTCAATTTGTGACGACGGAGACATCTCCAAATTTTGGAGTAAGAGGTATTTAAATGTCTAGCCATATCTTGTAAACTCGCGTGAGGATTATTACGATACGCTGCTAATATTACTGCATTGAAATGGTGTTCTCGATTGTTCAATTCATGTTAACGTGATTTAGCAACATGTCCAGTAGTGTTGAAAATGTTATTCAAGTATGCAACAGTTCGATGACGAATGGGTGGATGTTCAGGATGTCTTGCGTTAAACTCTCTTGCAGCCTCTCGGGTAGAACGTACATTATCACCAACAATTCGAATAATTTTTACTTTTTGAGCAATACTTAAATGTCTATCGGCCATTGCTCAGCAAAGTTCAATAGTTTCAACTGAAATAAGCTGTTTAGTGAACTGACGTTTGACATTTGAACTGACAAATTATTTTCTTTCTTCATGGCACTCTTATTATTGCAATAACAAACTAATATTTACTGATAAAAATGTAGAAGAATTTAAAAATGAAAATTTTTCCACGAAATTTGGTATTAAGGGTTCTTGAGTGATTTGTAAAAACTTTTCCCAATACTGTTTTGTTCTATCTTAATCGCTAGTATGACATTACTTGAAACACTACTTTTTATTTTAATTATAGTTGGCTAGATATTGAATTTATAAAAACTCTATTCATACAAAAAAGGTGCCTTGTCGGGGCCTACACAACTAATAAAAATTTTATATTGATTGCTTTCAAAATAAAAAAGTTATTTAGATGTCCCCATAAAAAGTGAAACACACTGTATATCTTGTGTTGAATAAATATTTTATACTTGCTATTTTAAAGAAGTTTTTTATATTTATCTATACGTCTCAATTATATTGTTAATTTATTACTTATCAGCTTGATAAGAGTGTAATTACTTGCGATGATCGAGAGATAAGAATCTAATAAAATCAGTATCTATCTCATGCTCTAACGACATCTATTTGTAATCGAAGATACTGCGTACTATCCGCTGGTATACCAAAATATTAAAAGTTCAAATTAAGGCGCCCAATACATACATAATCTATCAGTTGAAGTACTATTATTTACTTATTATTATTTCGTAGCTCGTCAGCCTCTTTTCTATTTTTACCCTACGAACAGACCAGATAATTGTTATTATCATTATAATTATTATACCGAAGAACATTAAAGATAACTCTCTTCTCTAATATCTTTTCAATATGTAGATAATTATTTCTTGACCTTTGTATGTTATAGTAGATTAAATTGGCGATTTATTTTCGAATATACTGTCATTTATATTTTAAATTTCTTTGAAAAGGGCACTATGTTCCGAACATGTAAGATTATTTTAAGTATTTATATATCAAAGTAAAACAGACCTTAAGTCATCAACTAATTTAATCTCATATATATATGTATGTATATTCACAACTATTTGGGTTATCGGTCTATTTTAATAGTTGAAAATAGTTGTGAATTTATATTAATACGGTCAAGAAATTTTCTAAAATTATATATATATATATATATATATATATATATATATATATATATATGTAATAACCAGAATAATTAAAAATCAATGGCAGGAATATATGGAAAATACGATAAGCATAGAGGACGGTACCAGCGAAGATGAAAGAATAGATAAACTAGAAGAAGAAATTATAAAAGAACCAACAGCAGAGGAAGTGAATGATATCAATAACTTAAAGGATAGAAAAGCCCCAGGATCAGATGACATTAGTAATGAAATGCTAAAAAATGGAGAAGAAAAATTAAGAGAGAGAATACACGACCTATTATTAAAAATATGGGAAAAGGAATCAATGCCCGAAGAATGGCGACTAGGAATCATAATACCAATACCAAAAAATGGTGATTTAACAAAATGTGATAATTATAGAAGAATAACATTAATAAACATAGTATATAAAGTATTAACATCAATTGTATTAAAAAGGTTGAATACATACCTAAGAAGAGAGATAGGAGAGTACCAGAACGGATTCATGCAGGGAAAGTCACAATCGATGCAATTCACTCATTAAGCCAAGTTGTAGAAAAATGCTATGAAAGAGATATAGACTTACATTTAATACACATCGATTTTAAACAGGCGTTTGACAGTTTGGAAAGGAAAACTATCATGAAGGAAGCAACAACATTGGAATACCAGAAAAGATAAAAAGGCTGATCAGAATGACATTAGATGAATCAAAAGCAGCTGTAATTACAGAAGAAGGGATGACAAATGCAATAAAACAAACAAAAGGAGTAAGACAGGGAGATGGACTTTCGGCGGCACTATTTAACATAGCATTGGAAGGAACTATACGAAGTTGTGAAATAACCGGATCCTTAATACAGAAATCAATACAAGTGATTACATATGCCGATGATATTGCTGTCATGGCAAGGGACAAGAAAAGTTTAGAAAAAATAATGAAGAGGATAGATGGAGAAGCACGGAAACGAGGTCTAGAGATAAATCAAAAGAAAACGAAATATATGAGAGTGAGTAGGAAACAGGCAGAACATGGGAAGGAAATACGGATGGGAGACCGCAGGTTTGAACAAGTACAAACCTTCAAATACCTCGGAACGATTATAAGTAATAAAAACGATAGAAGTACAGAAAGAGCACAAAGAATAAAATCGGGACACAACGCATGCTACAGGTATAGGGAGATAATGAGAAGTAAAAAGATAAGTAGGAAAACAAAATTGAAAGTGTACAAAACAGCGATAAGACCGACAGTCTTATATGCGGCGGAAACTATGTGCATTACAAGCAGGGACGCAGAAAATTTAAAAATTTTCGAAAGGAAGATAATTAGAAGGATTTATGGACCGGAGAGGATAAGCGAGGAGCAGTATCGACGATTAACTAATCAAGCTATAAGAGAAATACTAAACGGAGAAGATATAGTAAAGGAAATCAAATCGAAAAGAATACGTTGGTATGGACACATAATGAGAAAGGAGGAAGAATCAATATCAAGGAAAATAATGAAATGGAAACCGCAGGAAAGTGGATCCAAAGGAAGACCTAAGTTAAGATGGGAGGACCAAGTGATTAATGACATAAGGGCCATGGGAATCATTAACTGGCGAGAGAAGGTAAAGGATAGAAAGGTATGGAGGCAAATAGCAGATGAAGCATAGAAACTTGACAACCTGTAAATACAAACAAACAAGAAAATGGAGAAGAGTGACGAACCGCCCCATAATGATAGTCAGAAGAGCTCAAGCAGCGGCTCCAATTCCGTAAGGAATGTATAGCCAGTTATATATAACGAGCGTTCAACTAAATTTTACCTCGAAGTTGCCCATGGAAATTATACGTATATCTTAGCTTTTTACTTAAGTTCTCTTAATATGAATTTTGTTGGTTATGAACTATTTGAATGACATGATAAATGTCAAAATAATAAAATTAAAATATTTAACTAAATGAGATACGTTTATTTGCAACAAACAAGTAACATTTTATAAAAATTGTTGAAAGTGGCCACCACCTTGTTCGAGACATTTCTAACATCTTCTTCTAATGAAGGAGAAAACGTTTTGTAGTAGCATATCGTCGATTTCGTTAATTATTTCAGCAATTCTGATCTGAATGTCTGCAGGATCAGGTATCTGTACCCAAAAAATTGAGTTCTTTAAAAAGGCCACAGAAAAAAATCACAGGGGTTAACATCACAAGATCTTGTTGGAAATTCATGTTCGATGTTTAAACTTATCAACCGATTTTGATAAATTTCCGTATCATATTAATTGTTTCACAAGCTGTGTGCACTCTAGCTCCGTATTGTTGAAAGTAACCCTGATTTATTTCTTCTTCATTAAGCTGTTCAATAAATGTCATAATAATTTCTTGTCGATACCTTTCTCCTTTAAAAAAATACGGCCAATGATTTTCCTTCGACTAATCGCACACCATACACCAATTTTCTGTGGATTAACAACATAACAGTCATGCGGTTTCTTAGTATTCCACATCCTTATATTTTGTGAGTTAACATATCCATTCAGATAAAGCCATGATTCATCTGAGAAAAATTTTGTCAAGAATGTCATTATCAAAATTATTTAAGAACCACTGACAAAATGTTGTTCTTCTAGGATAGTCAATTTCTTTGATTTCTTGATAATAGGCCATGCGATATGGAAATAAATTTAAGTCTTTTTTCAAAATTGTATGACAAGTGCCAATTGAAACACCCACTCGTGGAGAGAATACTCGTATGGATGTTCCTGGTGTATCATTCATAATTTGCGTTACATCGTCAACTAGCTCTTCCGTACATTTTTTCGGACGGCCACTGTCTTCTTTCCGTATAACACTCTCTGTTTCTCTGAAAACCTTAGTGCAATATTTAACTGTGTACCAAAAACTATCAAAATCAAAGACGAAGTTTGGAAACATATTTCTAAATTCCTCCAAGCATTCTTCAAGAAAATAGTGCCATTGTCCGTTAATATTACGTCCGTTCCAAAAATAAGATTCAACCATGAATGATTTGTGTTGAACAGTGAAAACCATTTTAAATCAATTTTAAATTACAAAGCAATTTCAAAAAGCTCCAACTAAGTATACATCAGAATAAATAGTCTGTCAAATTGACAACTGATGCAAATGTAAATAGTACAAGTTACGACAAACATTTTTATTGTCATGGACTAATAGAGGTAAAATTTATTTGAACGCTTTTTACATATATATATATATATATATATATATATATATATATATATATATATATATTGTTGTAGGGCAATTAACCCACATATCAAATTCTTCTGCTTATAAGATAACAGATCCGAGAATGTTATATCTGAAAAATAATGTATTGTGAGATTATTGAATAGCAAAATTTTTGTATATTAATGTAAAACCATAGTTGGATTTAGTAATATTGATATCGATAAACATTGTAAATTATATTCAGTCTATTTTTATTACTCGCTCTTTATTTAAATATCTTTACATTTTTCCGCGAATATCTAGGTTTTCTAAATCTGATTATAGTTATATTCTTTGTTATACATATATTTCTTTTAATATTGTAATATCTTTTATTGTTCCTTGGATAATATCATTTCTAAATTTGTAATTTGGAATACGTGAGTAGATTTTATCCGCATGACGTTTAGCTGTCAGAATTATTTTTATTACTAAATTATATATTTTATTTACAAAACTAACATTCAAAATTATTATTTATTTTAATTTGTCATAGTTGTCTTTAATATAATTTTCGAGATCATTGTACAAATTCCTAAGAAAATCTGATTTATGGAAATACAAATTTATCTTATGGGAACCGGGACAACGAAAAACAAGATTATTGATTGAGAAGTTTTTTTTGCATGCAGTTGAAAAATTAAGTGATATTTTGGAATTCCTCTACGAAATTATTCTCATAATAACTTATAACAACGTGTTAATTACCAAAAAGTGGATAATTTATTATTACTTGACATATTTACCTTGCGAGAAGATTTTGTTCGTGTGTGGAGATCAAAGGGACCTATTAATCTTCACTATTTTGATTCCTTTTATATATTAATCTATCTTCGTTTATGCAGTTTTATTAAAGAAGCTACTGGATTTATCTTTTGGAAATTTTGGACAAGATACACTCATCTGGAAAACGTATATACACATAACCATGCTATTTACTTCATGCAAGAGGACTATTTGCGAGTCTACAACAAGATTATCTATCAGACGTTCGAGATAAGGATATCGTAACCTGCCGCCTTTGCTGTATTTGTTAGTTTTCTACGGCACATTTTACAGTTGAGAAGACACGTGGTTTGACATTTCTATTTGTACTTAAAGTGACAGGTATTCTGTAAAGATTGTTTACCTTAATTATATTAAAGATATAACTTTTCTCGAGATCGAATATCAAATATTTAAAATTACTCACATTTCAAAATATCATATCATTCTGATCTTACATTTGTATTAGATTCCTTGATCAACTATTTTAATATTATATCTTGTTTTATAATTGAAAAGGGATATCAGTTAATTTCTAAAATATATGATTACCATTATAGACATAATCGTTTTATTTTATATATTCTTGTGTAGCTGTCTGCACGTCCGGAACCTACCTTTGACCCAGAGATAAGCAGCATTCTTCTCAGATTATCTTTTATTTATTACATTTGAGCTAGCATAATACAGGGTATTCTTTCTAAATTTATTTATATTTATCATTAATATATTTTCTTATTTTCTATACCGCGTCAGCGTGATATCAATATATATATATATATAGCAGATTAATTAGTTGGCGACTTAAGGTCTATTTTACTTTGATATATATATTGATGTAGGTCAAGCCTACACATAAGAATGCCTTAGTTAGCAAGAGACAGAATTTTTAGGTGTATATGTAAACATTAGAATAATAAGAAATTATTGAAACTGAATTCTTCTTATGTAATATCAATAAAGTTGATTTCGCGTTTCTAATTGTTTAAAATTCATTCTCATATTTATTTATTCTTATCTTGTCATTCGCCTTTGTCATTTCATTCCGATATCTTGTATTTCCAAAGATATTTCAACTTAATTGATCAATAATAAATGACGCCAATTATTTAGGCGAGACTGTACTAATTTAAAATAACTACAGCGGGAAATATCCCAACTATAAAATTAGCATTATATACAATTATCAACATTCACACGTCAATTATTTACTCACTAAAATAAAATATGGAATTTATATTAAGCATATGTATATTTTGAATGATTAAATTATCATTTTCATTATAAATAAGTATCGAGATTACAGAAATACATATAGATCGGGCGAATAAGAAGCTAGGATTCAGAACAAATGAGAGTTGCCATCACTAGGTAGAAATCTCCATTAAACACCTCGACGTATTTAAGTGCCTCTCTGCAAATTAAAAGAAAAAAATATTAATTAAATTAGAAAACCTATACATCGAACCTAGTCAAACCTTACCTATATATCCAGCTCCTGTTTCACGCATTTTGCGAATCTAGACGATAATCAGTGCCCAAGAAAACGATAATTCCATTTCACCGGGAAAGCCTGCCGTCAGATCGAAAACCAAGCGGGGACGCCATCCGATTGCCCGTTTAAACTTGTATCCTGCATTTACTGATCTACCAGCCAAGTCCAGAATAACCAAGTCCTGTCTATGTCCACATAAGTATTCTTTTAACCTCCTACGAATTTTTGAAAATGTTAAATTAATTCACTTCAACAAATAAAATCACAATCAAATTATTTTTAATTGTTATAACTTATGATGAATTTTAATATTAATATAATTTAAGCTAAGTCACGAAGAATACAGTTTCCTGTTTAATATAATTAAATTTAATAATAGAGTTATTTATGCATTTAGCTTTATTAAGGTCACATTCATTTAGTTGTTTGTTTAACCTAGAATTTATTTCATATTTATTTTATCACGTGACCTGATACGTTTGAATATTCATAATCTAATTAATTTGATCACTTACCTGTTTCTTTTCAATAACGTCATTAAAGTCTTTTACATTATTAAAATTCATCAGTATTCATCCACCTGATGAAGCCATTGTATGGCGAAACAATATTGTAGTGATATTTATAATAAATAGAATTTTTTGAAACTAGAAGTTTAATTACTTATTTCTTAGCGTTTTACATTATTCCTTATCTCACTCGTTTTATTTAGTAGATTTGAATATAAAAATACCATTATTTATTGTATCGGCATCAGCTGATTTTGTAAGTGTTCCATTGTAGTCACCGAACCTACATTTTAAGGTGTATTTTTCTATGCACCACACAAGATTCTAATTGTTCTTCGAAGCCGGACATATAACACAAATTTTCGCCCACCCGAATATACTTATAAGAAGTTATATACATGAACAGCTGTTTAGGTTAAGTATATTTCATTATTCAACGATTAAGAATCTTTGCATCATACGCAAGTAACAGATTTAACGTTATACAACCCCATCTGTGTGTAACATTTGATAGCATATTTCATATAGATATTTATAATTCACATTTTGAAAATTTTCTTACCAGTTTATTTACACATTAAATTTTGTATTTATCATCAAGCCCCATCAGCTATATATTAAATTGGCGCCCAACGTGGGGCTGTTACAACTGGCTTTTTACCAATTTAGACGACCCAACGTAAGTGCCATTTAACATACCAGCTCCGCTATATTTTATCATTTGATTTTGAATTTATCATAGGCCAATTTATTCCTTACAAATATATTAAATTGGCGCCACAACTGCGGTGCAAATTAGAAAACGTGCTCAATAGAATACGATTTATAAAATAAAACGAGAGAGGATAAAAATTAAAAAACAAGGAAAACTGTATTCAATTTAGATTTATTTAAGATATATAACATTTTTTATACTTGTGAGTCTATATTTGTGCTAGGACGCTTATTTATACTCAGGAACAGGATTTGTAAGTCAATTTGTATAAAGGGTAATTGCTTTTATATTTAATTCTGAAATAATAAGCCAAGAATCAAAACAAATACAATTCTTTTTCCAAATAACAATTTATTTACTCAACATAAATTGAAAACATAATATTATAACTTAAATCTAAATATTTACAATCACTATAACAAAATGGACAAGCTCACCAGAAGCAAGTCGAGAGAAAACCTTGAAGATAGAGAAAGAGAAACAGATCATGGTGATTCTGCCACAGTTACTGCTCAACCAGAAACATCAAAAGAGGAGGTGCCTCTGAACCTTAATACTTTGACAGCTATTTTAACTAATTTAACTCAAAAAATAGAATCAATGGAAACTAGTAACAAAACAAATAATGAAAATTTTAAATAAATCATGGCAGAAAATAAGAAAAATTAGATGCTAACAAAAAAAAAAGAGAAAGTCAAGAAACTAATTTAAAACAATTTATAACAGAAAATAACAAAACTATAGAAACTAATTTAACACAAAAATTGGAAACAAATATAAGCCAAATAGAAAAGAATCTAGCACTAAAATTAGAAATGAATAATGAAAACTTAAACCAAAAATTAGACCAACTTAAACAGGACAAAGAGGAAATTAAAGAAGATATAAAAGGATTAAAGGAGCCAGACGAAATTGGAAGAAAGAATTATACAAAAAATAAAGGATTTTAATGAAAGATTAATAACAAATTTAATACCAAAAATAGATACTTTTAATGAAAAATTAACAACAAACATAAATCAAAAATTCGAGATCATTAATGACATAAAAATAGATCAACTTATGCCGGAACACAAAGATATGTTAGCAAACGCAAGTACCAATAATACATGTAACAAAAACACAATCAAACCATTATCTAATCAAAAGCCTTACAAATCGCTTAGATGCAAAAGCAAAGTCAATTCACATAATTAATTTTTAATAAATGATAGAGAATATCACAAATTTTTAATAAACATTACTAAGGAAAATAACAATCTTATAACATTAATAATGGGGAGAAATGAAACAAACATTAACCCATCTGCAATCAGAAATATACATCACATTTTTCCAATGAACAACATACAAGCAAAACACAGGTACACCTACACTCAAAACACCAGTTTACATCTACAATATTCACTAATATATGCTAACATGTATAACTTAATAAATATAGAAGGAACAACACACAATTCCATGATAAATGAATATTTAAATACCAACGATTTCTTTAATATCCTACTTAAAACACAAATTAAATCTTATACACCTACTTCTACAAAAACTGAAACGACACACACATTGATTATTAAAAATATGCATATCACACTAGGCAGAGGTCATATGTTCCATTCATATAATAATAACAATATGAACACACCTAAGGTGCGTCGAAGAAAAATTAATATATAAACAAAGATAATAGAATCTCGGTGTTCTAAAATAAAAGAAATAAGACGACCAAAGCATAAATGGGGACACGATTTATTAATGATTAAAAACTATGCACAAATATTTACATAAACAAAAATATGCTAACACAATTTACAATAAAGAGGAAAAATATGTAACATAATCAGAGCTTATAAACCTTATGACTAATAAAAAAATTACTGAAAGAGAACATATTCTGAGTCAAAAGCACTATGATATATTAAAATGGTAAAGATAAACTTAGAAAGAACAATTATTATATGTTTTTATATAACAAATATACAACTTATTAATGGGAAACAAAACACTTATAAACATGCTAAAGTTAATGAAAATGAAAGTCTTAAATGTAGTATATTTTAAAGAAAGAGTATGACAAGGATAAATAAACGGTATGATGAAATGTTATAAAGTTGGAGAAGGTTTAGATTAATAAAGGTAGAAGGAAATAATATATAATATGGGGATGTAAAGTATATATAAATAAATGAATTATTATTATTAATATGAATATATTGAAATATAGACAAGTGTCTTATTATAGGGAATTTAAATATATGTTAAAAGGAATGGATCATAGATTAGAGTAGGAATTGAATAGGAATGATATGTATTTAAAAAGAAAGAATTATTTATTATGCAAACTAAAACTTACATTAATATATGATGAATAAACAAAGATTAAGAATAACAAGAAATATATAGAATATTAAGCATGTACCATCAACATAAAATATAATAACCCTAAGTACAACAACATGACCATTAACAGAATAGCTAACACCAGAATATAAAACAATCTTTTAATACAGACAACAACTATGAATATATAAACTAGTAGTTAACAGTCCGAAAAACAAAACACCAGAAGACAAACAGAAAAACTATATGTGTATAAATACAATAATTATGATAATATAACTTATAATGTTACGACAACATAATTTGAAACATACTTGAGTGGGTAAAACCTCACTACATTTGTATAAAACCAAAGTATTTTTAATAATATAAAAAATATTATTAAAAATGGGGTGTGAAGAACACAATACAAGTTCATTTATGTATTTTTGAATGTATCTTCTCCAAAGACGTAGATACGTATTTCACATTTCTACATGATTCTCAATACGCCCCTGTTGGAGAAGGGGGGTATTGAGAATCATTACTATTAACTATTAACTATTACTAAAATAAAATATGAAATTTATATTAAGCATATGTATATTTTGAATGATTAAATTATCATTTTCATTATAAATAAGTATAGAGATTATAGAAATACATACAGATCGGGCGAATAAGAAGCTAGGATTCAGAACAAATGAGAGTTGGCATCACTAGGTAGAAATCTCCATTAAACACCTCGACGTATTTAATTGCCTCTCTGCAAATTAAAAGAAAAAAACATTAATTAAATTAAAAAACCTATACATCGAACCTAGTCAAACCTTACCTATATATCCAGCTCCTGTTTGACGCATTTTGCGAATCCAGACGATAACCAGTGCCCAAGAAAACGATAATTCCATGTCACCGGGAAAGCCTGCCGTTAGATCGAAAACCAAGCGGGGACGCCATCCGATTGCCCTTTCAAACTTGTATCCTGCATTTACTGATCTACCAGCCAAGTCCAGAATAACCAAGTCCTGTCTATGTCCACAAAAGTATTCTTTTAACCTCCTACGAATTTTTGAAAATGTTAAATTAATTCACTTCAACAAATAAAATCACAATCAAATTATTTTTAATTGTTATAACTTATGATGCATTTTAATATTAATATACTTTAAGCTAAGTCATGAAGAATACAGTTTCCTGTTTAATATAATTAAATTTAATAATAGAGTTATTTATGCATTTAGCTTTATTAAGGTCACATTCATTTAGTTGTTTGTTTAACCTAGAATTTATTTCATGTTTATTTTATCACGTGACCTGATACATTTGAATATTCATAATCTAATTAATTTGATCACTTACCTGTTTCTTTTCAATAACGTCATTGAAGTCTTTTACATTATTCCTTATCTCACTCGTTTTATTTAGTAGATTTGAATATAAAAATACCATTATTTATTGTATCGGCATCAGCTGATTTTGTAAGTGTTCTATTGTTGTCACCGAACCTACCTTTTAAGGTGTATTTTTCTATGCACCACACAAGAGTCTAATTGTTCTTCGAAGCCGGACACTTAACACAAATTTTCGCCCACCCGAATATACTTATAAGAAGTTATATACATGAATAGCTGTTTAGGTTAAGTATATTTCATTATTAAACGATTATGTATCTTTGCATCATACGCAAGTAACAGATTTAACGTTATACAACCCCATCTGTGTGTAACATTTGATAGCATATTTCATATAGATATTTATAATTCACATTTTTAAAATTTTCTTACCAGTTTATTTACACATTAAATTTTGTATTTATCATCAAGCCCCATCAGCTATATATATATATATATACTTAAAATAATCTTACATGTTTCGGCACATAGTGCCCTTTTCAAAGAAATTTAAAATTAAATGACAGTATATTCTAAAATAAATCGCCAATTTAATCTACTATAACATACAAAGGTCAAGAAATAATTATCTATATATTGAAAAGATATTTGAGAAGAGAGTTATCTTTAATGTTTTTCGGTATAATAATTATAATGATAATAACAATTATCTGGTCTGTTCGTAATAGCATGTGACAATGTATAAAACCCCACGCTAGTGTAAAAATTGAAAAAAGGCTGACGAGCTACGAAATAATAATAAGTAAATAATAGTAATTCAACTGATAGATTATGTATGTATTGGGCGCCTTAATTTGAACTTTTAATATTTTGCTGATAAAAGCTGATAAATAATAATAAATAATAATAATTAACAATATAATTGAGATAGATTTAGCTACGCATAGATAAATAAAAAATATTTATTCAACACAAGATATATATACACTTAAATGTGTAACTTAGCTAAACGACAAAGTAAGGTATTATAAATTTATGTTTGTAATAAAATATACGAATAATTGTGGTTATGTTTACCAGTTGTTGTTTTATAAGCAAAGATTATTATAATATAAATAAGTTAACAATGCTAAATGGTAAGTACTATAGGAATCTCACTAGAAAATATTCTTTACGTTAATTAATCAAGACAGTTATTCTTTAAAAGCAAAATCAAGATATTTTAAGTAAAGGAGGTAAAAAGATCGTAGACAGTTCAAAAAGAGTATAAACACATGTGGGTGCCGTTTCCTTAAGAGAGGTAATTTTTGTCGATCTTTTCAGTCGGTATATTTGTATTTTTAAGTCAGTGTATTCGTGGGCGCTATGTAAAGTTGTTGTGTGATCATTTGTGCTAGCTTTACTGTGCCCCATGTGCGACACCTTGATTAGTGGTTTTACCTACTGATGGTGACAACGTAGTTGTCGAAATACGTATTTAGGATACGATTAATAATTGTGGTAAGGGGTTATACACATTTTTTAAGAATTACAATGTGTTGGAGGTTAAATTGGTTATCTATAAAAATGATCCAAGCGTGTCCATATTAAAGCGTATATTTGTAATAAAATATGTATTGCGATCACTGATTTTCATTACACTTAGCAATTCATTACGCATTATCTCATGATTAGGAACAGGCATTCTCGGTCGGCTTGCACTGGCGTAGGAGAGCGAGGAGCTTAGGTGATTCAGAGCTGCTGTCGGCTCAAGTTGTGCGTCTCGCGTTTCCCACTTTAGTACATGAACAGCTAACCATAATACGTAGATGTATTTACGAATGCGCGTATGTGTAATTCGAACGCAAAGCATTGAAAATGTAGAAAGTTCATAGAAATGCATCAACTCGCCTGTTTGCTAACAGTGTAAGCAGATTTTTATGACAATTCCCAGACTTAAGATATAATGGTAAAGTAGCGACGTGCTTAGTTTGTGAGAAAAGTTTATTATGTTGGAATTCACGTTTGTGTAGAAAACATGTGAATAGTGCAACACATAAATCTAAAAAAAAAACGGAGAAAGACCGTATAATGAATTTCTTTGTGATTTAAGTATGATGTTAAGTGCATGTAATATACCAGTTGAAAAAATTGGACAAAGAATGTTTCGTCAGTTTTGGAACAAATACAATCCCACGTGCAAACTACCAAGTTTGAGGACGCTACATAGGTATTTATCGACGGTGTGCGAACAAATTGATAATTATGTAGAAACCGTAGTAAAAAGTAAACGACTGTGGCTCACTACAGATGAAACTACAGATTTAAAAAAAAATCCATTGTATCGATCGTCACACCTTTATTTATTAGTTTGTAAAAGACTACACGAAATACTGCTGACCACTTCATAATGTAGTAGTTAGAACACTACACAACTATGATATTTTACCAAAGCAAGTATTAATGATGATTACCGATGCTCTTGGAATAATGCATCGCATGGGAAAATTGCAGCAGACACTATACGAAAATGTTATCCCTATGTGGATCAACTAATAGGACAGACGAAAGCGGTTTTTCTTAAAACTCCGAAACGTATTCGGCTCTTTCATTAACAATATTCTGACATCCCGGAACCGCCGCAGCCAATTCTAACGCGATGGGGTCAATGCTAAAGGTAGCATTTTATTATTTTAAACATTTTGATGACATGAAGTTAGTGACTAAACCCTAAAGAAGCAGCTGAAATAGTCAAATGTAATTTGAAAATCATCAACTTGCAGCAGATTTAAAAATTATTTCCGGGAATTACGTTCCAGTAGTGGACGCAATAACAAAATTACAGAACACTTCGTTATCCTCACAGGCTTCAGTGGAAATTATTGCCCACATAGAAACAGTGCTACATACTTACATACATAAATGATGAAAAAAGCGTTTGTGTCAGAGATAAATTTAATATTGTATTTACTAAATTAAGACAACTTTTAACAACTATTGCGAAAAATCCGTTGTACAAATTTATCGACCACTTTAATTGCACGAATATTACATCGCTAGCTGTGGAACTATCTTTTTTTGCGTATAAACAGATACAAAGATATTTTTAATAATATAAAATATTATTAAAAATCTGGTGTGAAGAACACAAATACAGGTTCACTATTAATATTTTTTTTTGTGAACGTGTCCGAATATATCCTCCCCCGAGACGTAGATACGTATTTCGCCTTTCTACATGCTCATCGGTACGCCCCTGCTGGAGAAAGGATATCTTCAGACACATTCACAAAAAAGAACAGCTGCGAACAATGCGAACCAACGACTATGGTTATGTGGAACGGGGCGAGGTACTTCGGCTGTCTGACAACAGGCAGCGCTGAATTTACTTCTATGTTCGGTCTGGATAATTTCTGTGATGTGGCGATGTGGTTCTTTTTTGTGAATGTGTCTGAAGATATCCTTTCTCCAGCAGGGGCGTACCGAAGAGCCTGTAGAAAGGCGAAGTACGTATCTACGTCTCTGGGGAGGGATATATTCGGACACGTTCACAAAAAATATTAATAGTGAACCTGTATTTGTGTTCTTCACACCAGATTTGTAATAATATTTTATATTATTAAAAATATCTTTGTGTTATACAAAACTGGTGGGGTTTACCTACTCATGTATGTTTCAATTATTCCGATATAAACAGATATATACACCGCAAACGACAAATTTCAAGGAGGCTACTGTAGAAACGCACGCTATGCTGCAGGTGTTCATTCACGTATATCGGATTTTTTCCAAGCATCGAAGTATATTAGTTAAGTTGTTTAGTATATTTTATCTGCATTTTCAATAATTCTAAATAATGTGCAGTTTTATTTCGGTAAACCCTACACAGTGACGCCAATGCTGGCCGACCTAAGTGCCTGTCTCTACTCATGACTAGTTTAAAAGCAGTGAGGGATAGTACGTATTCATAATCTGCTACAAGTAAATCTGAAATTTCAGCCAATGTATTTCCAGGATGATGCTATCGATTCAATTCATTTTTATTTTTCTTACAATGAACTCAATGTAAAAAACGTTTTAACTGCTTCCTTTGTACGACGGCAGGTGGCGTGAGTATCAAGGTGTAGTAATGTGCATTGATACGCCCATGTATATTCAAAATTTTTAAAATCACGATTATATTAATAAATGTATTAATTTCTCAGTTGGTTTACTTCAATGTTAGTAAATGTGAACTTCGAATTGGAAGTTCTTTGAGCTAATCTATCTAATATTTTTAGATTAATAAAGTATATATATTTTCAGATACTTTACTTTCCTTAGGGCGAAGCAACCTTAATGAGACAGGTATGTATTAAATCATTTATATATTTGAAGAAAATTTCTTATCCTTGCCATGAATAAAGGAATGCATTAAAATATTATATAGTCTATGCATGCTGTAAAGGAAAGTACAGGGCCTCTGTTCCATATCTATTTTTGTGTTTAAGGATAGAGTAAAATGTTCTCAACGTGACCAAGTAAATACAGTTACACTTACAAGGAAAGTATTTTTTTACATAGTCCTTTTCTAACTCTTCTATGCACAAATCCATCTATGTACAAGTTTATTTCTACTTCCAGAAGTAATTATCAAAATAGGCTTGGTTTGTTTTGAAAAATGACAATTATCACAAATTATTTATTTGAGTTGTGAGATTATTTATTATAATTTCTTTAAATGAAAGAGTAAATATATACTTTCAAATTTCGTGTGCGTCTGGTAAAATCTACAACAAAAAGGTTTTCTATGATGGACAAAGCTTTTGGGGAATCGTGTATAAGAAGATTTAGTGTGCTAACTATTATTTGTAAAATATCGTCATTTATCTATTTTTCTGTCAGGTAATGAAGGATTACAGTTATTAGGATTATTGTTTTAACAGTGTATAGTGCGTTCAAAAAAAAACAGCCTCTGATTTGACCATGAAATTTTTAGGTATGTCGTAACTTAACTGCCCCGAAAAAAGATAACACGGAACTTGATTTAGTCATGATATAACTCGTCGTTATTTTGGCATTATATTATCTCCCAAAGACAAACAAGAGGTCCCCCTAAGATATGGAATTTAGTGAAGCAGCGTCTGATGATTTTGGTATTATTGGTAATTGTTTTGCCGGCTATTATCAGATGGTCTATGGTAATTATCAGCAGGTCGATACTACATTGAATTTGACCCACTACGATAATTCTGATTGTGTACCAGCATATTTTCTAAAATACTGAAGCCCTTTCCTGGCGTGGCCTCTGTCTATTTTATACAGTTTATCAATAGATTGTGGCGTGTTTCCCTCGCAATAGAAGACTTTATTTATTGTTCCAACGTATAAATCGGGTGATAGATCGGACATTCCTAATTATTGTACTGTCAGTAACTTGCCTGTTATTGGCAAGGTGCTTGAATGGCTGATAGAATACTTGCATCTTATTCGGAAGTAATTGTCCCGGAACAACATGAATTTGTTCGCGGTCGTAGTACTGAGACAAACTTATTAACATATTGTAACTATATTTTGGAG
Source organism: Melolontha melolontha (assembly GCA_935421215.2). Classification (NCBI taxonomy): domain Eukaryota; kingdom Metazoa; phylum Arthropoda; class Insecta; order Coleoptera; family Scarabaeidae; genus Melolontha; species Melolontha melolontha. The sequence continues at coordinate 43,805,485 of OW285240.1, read as the reverse complement.
AACATTGAAGAGGGTTATCAGGTGGATTCTATATACACTGACTTTAGAAAAGCGTTCGATCTGGTTAACCATTCCTTACTTCTACTGAAACTAAAAAAATACCGCATAATTGGAAATGTTTTGGCATGGTTAAGATCATACTTAACCGACCGTGTTCAGAGTGTTGTTGTGGGTGGCACCAGGTCTCGAGATGTCCTTATGACATCCCGTATGCCTCAGGGGAGTCATTTTGGTCATATTTTATTTTTGCTATTTATAAACGATAAGGTTTTGTCTTTATTCCTCTCGTTTTCTTTTATTTTCCCACGATATCAAACTTTTCTTACGCATTAGCCCTCCAAATAATGTGTTACACTCCAATCGGATCTATTTGCCTTCCACTCGTGGTTAGAAACCTCATACCCCTTAATACTACAAAATGTATGTAAAGTCATATCACTTACTAGAAAGAAGAATGGGGCTTTGAATAATGCTTCCCTTGAGAGAGTGCATTCGGTTCGGGATTTGGGAATTACTCTAGACTGCGAACTGAGGTACCACCTACACATCGACGATATCTTATGTAGAGCAAATAAGATATGTGGTTTTATCAAGCGTCGGACACGGGATTTTAGAGATGTTATGACTGTTATAAAATTGTACTATTCACTGGTGCGGCCAATCTTGGAATATTGTTGCATTGTATGGAACCCATATAACGTTACATACCCTGGGCGCATTAAGAGAATTAAACGCAATATCATAAATTACGTACTCTGTAAGCTAAATATCGACAAAAATTCTTATAATTACTTACAACGACTGCACCTGTTGGGTTTTAAATCGCTAGAATTAAGGCGGAGAAAGGCATACCTTAAGTTTGGATTCCGATTGTTCAACGGTTACATAGGATGTTCGGAGTTGCTAGCCCTGTTCGATGTGAGAGTTTCAGCAGCGGGTACAAGAAATAACGATGTTTTTTCAGTGCACTACCATCGGACGACATATGAACTCAGAAATCCGATAGTTTCGATTATTAGGGAACTGAATGGCTTGCCCTTTGATGTGGATGGGTTTCATTGCACAAAAGTTGTATTTTTTAAGTATGTAAATGGTATGGACTTTCAGCCTTCATGTAATATGCACGTGTGAGGAACTGAGGTGACTTAGACAGAAACATTTCGGGAGCGATCTATTGGATCCCACGAGGGTACTCAAACTTCCCCTGAGGGGGATAGTGGCTCTTATCGAGGACACAAGAGTGGCAAGATAATTTCATTTAAATCGAGTAAATACATAACATATATATTATGATTATTGTGATTATCCTGTAATTGGGCATTAAGCCTGTTGGATAATAAACGTATTATTATTATTATTATTATTATATACCTTACCAAGTTGTTTCTTTTCTTCCGTTGACAATTCTGCACCATAAACATTCACCACTTCTTCCCATTCTTTTTGCTTTATATTTCTATTCGAATATTCGGAGGATTTTGTATTCCAAATAGATGGTCGATTTTGTATTTCAATAATAAATTTTTCGGTGTCGAAGCCTATTTCCATGATGATTCCTTCACTCCAAATGTTTTTACCGAATCTCCCACGACAACGGTCAGCTGCAAGTAAAATCGTAGTGCGCATAGCAACCGTACGGGTAACCGAAAAGGGGCCGCAGTTCTCCAAGCGCCCGCACAGGTTGACAGGCAGCCGCATCGCACTGCGAATGAACGTGTACAGTTATATCCATTTTATTGTGTACGGTCAACCGCGCAGTTGGCCGTGTTTCGGGTAGCCGTTTAGTGGGTATGTACCCTAACAGAGTGGAATCGAGAGATATATTGGGGATAGTACAAAGAGCAGGTGCTCAAGTACCTGGGCGTGCTGGCGTCCAACTCGAAACAGAAGAAGAAGAAGGTATGGACTTTGATATAAATTAGAGTTTCTTTTATGTTGTAAATATTGAATTATATGTAACTATTTATATATTTACATATTGTAGACATGGTTTGGGATTGGATATCCTGTAATGTCTGATGTTTAAATAAATAAGTAAATAAGAAGATTATTCCCTAGCAATTAACCATGCATTTTTTTTAAGTTGTCTGTGATTTAGATGTAACAGTCATTTAAGAAATCCATATTAGTAAAGTTACGACATGCTTTTTGATCTCAGTTAGAAATCATGTCTCACTAGAAGCAGTTTTTTTTCAAAGGACGAAGTTTTTAAACCGCAAAAATATTAAGTGTATACAGCAACCTCCGTATAATCCCGAAGTAGCCTCATGCGATTTCCATCTATACTCTAAAAAAAAAGACCTTCTAGAATAGAAGTTTCAAACAGAGTTGGAGCTGCTTGAAAAACTTTAGAGGCAATTTTGAAGAGGCTCTCAAAGATTGGCTTCTGTTATATCTTTGAGTATCATTGAGTGTTCCCTATTGCACTACAGAAGGATTGTACTATAGAACTTGTATTCTTGTTTAGTATTTTCATACAAAATTTAGATAGTTTAAATCCGTCTTTATTAAAAATCCATAGTATCAATGAAATATGTCTATAATTCGTTGCAGCAAGAGTTTTATTATTTTAGACAGCATATTTATTATTAAAAAATCGAATTAATGCATTCAAGCAATTCATGTAGGTAGCGGTTGTCAGGGCTTCGTTATGGCACATACCTTACATGCATATGTTTTCGACTATAATTTATATGTAATTCTACCTTTTTTTAAGTTAAATGTGGTCCTATACCACAAAGAGATTCTGAAGGAAAGTTATGCTACATAAATAATATAGCTGGTACTTGCCCCTCTTCTTATGTCCTTGGAACAACTGTTGTTAAGAGGTGTCTGCTAGGACATATAAAGGACTACCGACAAAATATAACCTACGTGTGCGATACTAATGGATGGAAAGCAGAATATTACTGCGAAGGTTAGTTATACAATTTTCAATAATTTATATATGAGAAATCTTGGTTTTCGGGTTTCGGCGTTTCAATGCTCTCGCTGGCATCTTCTTCTGAAGTGTGTGTTAATCGGCCTGCGTTGCGCTGATGTGTACGGTCTTTTTACGAGGGCCACTGCTAAAATTCGCGGAAAATTGTGAAATAAAATAAATTACGCTATGTAAATCGCTTTATAGTTTCTCCAAATACTCCCCGTTAAGATGTATAATCTTTCGCATGCTATGAAACCAATATTTAAAACACTTTTTTCATTTTGAGCGAGGTATCTCCAAGACCAGTGATTTAAATTCCTCAACAGCCTCTTCAGGCGATGAAAACCGCTTTCCACGCATTTTATTTTTGATGTTTCGGAATAAGAAGAAGTCATTTGGCGCTAAATCGGGTGAATATGGGCAATGAGTCATTAATTGGATGTCCCTGTTTGTCAAAAACTCGACTGTTTGTCGTGCTGTGTGAGCGATAGCGTTGTCATGATGAACAATGATTCGTTGCTTTATGTTGTTTTTTCTGACTTCATCGATAACTTCCGGCAAACAAATTGACGTATACCAGTCAGCATTAACTGTTCGTCGATCCTCTAGTGCAACTGTTGCACCATGACCCGTTTTTCCGAAGAAACAAGCATTCTTTTCGAAACGCTTCGTGATAGGTTTAGGTTCATTTTGAAACACCCATACAGTCGATTGCTGTTTAGTTTGACGCTCATATGAATATGACCAGGATTCGTCACCTGTTACAATGTTATATACAGAATTTGAACGATGACAATCATATTTTTTTATCATTTCCTTGCACCACTTGCTCGTCTTTTAAATTTTGAGGGATCCAACGACTGGAAAGCTTCCTGACATGTAAATGATCGTGCAAAACCGTATGTATTTGTTTTACCGCAATGAATAAGGAAGCCTCTATCTCACTGGATTTCACATGTCGATCTGATAAAATCATTTCACGCACAGCATCGATATTTTTCGCAACAACATAGGTGCATGTACGCCCTTCACGAAGATCGTCACCAAACGTTGGTCTTCCACGCTTGAATTCTACGAGCCATTTGTAAACCATAGTTTTGGATGGTGTTTCATTCCCAAATACCGAACTAAGCTTTTCCACACATTGCTTTGGTGCCAAACCGTATAGAAAATCGCAAAAATCATCACTCGAAAATCACGATTCAAAATTTCCATTTTTGACACAACTACTACTTTACAAATGAAACAGACATGCAATATACAAATCTGTAACTGTAAACATGGACAATACACCTCGTATTTTCAGCATTTACTTCTGCTTAAGACACGTGTTTCTGCTATTTACTATTAGTCGTCATCAGTTAAGCTAGTGAAGTAATTAATTAAAGCTTAAATCGCCTATAAGGTATAGCAAATTTTGTCCTATCAGGTAGCACCATATAATATAGTGACATCTGACGGACGGACGAAAGAGACTATGCCGAAAATGGCAACCCTTCCCTTGACCGGCTGTGCCGGTACAGAAGGGAAGAAGATACATATATTGGTGTAAGTCCATTAACACGATGCCAGATGGCAGTAAATATACAAAAAAGGTTTAAGTATATCAATACGTTAAGCACGTATTACGCATTTGTTACAAATGGGACAGGGTTGCCATTTTCGGCATAGTCTCTTTCGTCCGTCAGATGTCACTATATTATATTGTGCTACCTGATAGGACAAAATTCGCTATACCTTATAGGCGATTTAAGCTTTAATTAATTACTTCACTAGCTTAACTGATGACGCCTAATAGTAAATGGCAGAAACACGTGTCGTAAGCAGAAGTAAATGCTGAAAATACGAGGTGTATTGTCCATGTTTACAGTTGCAGATATGTATATTGCATGTCTGTTTCATTTGTAACAAATGCGTAATACGTGCTTAACGTATTGATATACTTAAGCCTTTTTTGTATAAAAACTATTACTTTGTTAAATTCTGTTGAGACAAAACTGTTCGGTTTTAAATCGAACTGTCAACTGAATTCTACGTTAAAAATGTCACATTTTACGAATATTATAATTATGGAATACTGGCAAATCAAGGACTACTTGATTCCGCGAATTTTAGTAGTATCCCTCGTACGTGCCCGCCTTCACAACTCGCTGAAGTGAGGCGGGCGTCGCTGTCATGTGAGCTGTTCGCGACTATGCTGCCCCGGGAGTGTAGGAAAAAATAGAAAAAAAACAAAATATTCGCCTTGGCTGGCTCTGTTGTTGACTCCGGGTATCAATCGTCCTTGATTGGTTTCGCTACACTTTAACACTCAAGAACACAGAAGAGGGTTGGAGAAAGTTTTAGATGAACACCAAGAAGTTTGGAATACCAATTTATTATGAAGGAAACTTAGAATTGAAATAAATGTCCCCAATGGGCACACTAAAACTATTAAACACTACACTATTGAAGTTATTACATTGTTTGCACATTAACGCAAAATGTAGGTGTTTGTTCATTCAGGTGAAGATTAGGTGAGTAAAAAGTAAAAACGTGCCGGAATAGGCTTGATACGGGTTCGGTACAGAATTAAATATCAATAACGAATGTAAACAAAACATTGTAATATTAAAATTATACAACTAAAAACACATATAACATAAAAAAAGCATATTAGAATGCGCATGCCCAATAATAAACGTTTATGAACAATATAACTAACAATAAATACAAGTTGAAATTAGAGTTGCGAGAGGAACCAATACGAGAGAACTAAGGCGAAAGAAATGGAAAGAAAAGTACTAAGAGGATTTAATTAGGACGCAAGCAGAATTACCTGAAAAATGTTTAAAGATAAGATACGACATAAAGAAGGAATTGAAGTGGGAAGAAATTTGTAACTTCATGATAAAATGTACAAAACACAGAAATTCCGACAAAAAAATTGCGCACAATGATAGAAAAAACGAAGCTAGGTACCTATGATGGATAGGAATATACAGGGGTCAAAATGTAAAATAAACTTGAAATTAGACAAAAATAAAAATAAATCCCACGGAGTGGGAAAGATATTCCAAGAACCAAAAGACACGGCATATAAAAGGCCAGAACGCTGCAAAATTACGGGATTCATCATTGATTCATCATTCAGTATTAATTCGCGAACTCACTCATATATTCTTTCATTGATTAATCATTCATTCATGTTGTTTGTTGTTATTAAACGAAATAGTAAAAGAGGGAACGATATCTATCGCAAATAGATTTGTGATCCTAGAAATTATTGTTGTAAAATTGTTATTAATTTGGAAAGATACATAAAGCACAAAGGAGAATTTGACAAAATATATGAGGAGCTTAGTTTCGAGTTAATAAAACTTTTCACGCGATAGAATCGGAATCTGAAGCTGAATGCTGAAGCAAATCATCTTAAAACGCATATGGATTATTAACTTGAATTAATGATCATAAATCTTCCAGGTATTCGAGATGAGGAGTAGGAAGCAAGTTTCAACGAATAATCTCGACATATCTGTGCTATTGAGATTTTAATTAAATATTCAATAATTGACGTGAAACACAATAAAATATTCTGTGTCAAGGTAGACGTACTATTCTGTAGGAACTAGACTTCTACTTAAATAGACGCTGAATAGCACACTCGATTGTGAAACAAATATAAGTAGAAGCCATATATTTCATATTTCAAAACAGAGGTATACTTTGAGTACTAAACTTAACATTAGGAGGGCAAATACCCCCTTTCGCGAGTGAAATACTTAAATGTGATAGTTTGAGATTCAATCGAATTCAAGACCAAAGACTCCAAAACTATACGTGTTGTTCATAAATAAATTTGTACAAAACTTTATATTGATAATTTAAGTCTATAAGTTAAGAATGTTATATTTTAAGTTAAATAAAAATGACTTGTGAACATACAAAATAACAATAAAAAAAAATTTAACAATTTACCTTTGTTGTATTATTTCTTTACTTTTAATTTGGACGCTAGGCCTAGTTATGTAGAACCCAAAAACATCGCCCTGATATACCCAAACGTTATTCAGAGTCCAAATAAAATATGCCTGAGCGACTGCCTATATAATCTGTTATTTTAGATTAAATTACAATCAAGCTGAAACTCACAGCAATATGTCAAGCGGCCTAGTTGCCGTTATCTTTGTTTTCCTTTGCAAAGCTAGTTCTCGTAAAATCTGTTTTTTTTTTCCTTCCTTTTGCTATATTCTTTTCTGAGAAGAATTTTTTTTTAATGTAATTTAGATTTGGAGGAAAACTAACTTAACGAGCTTTTTTTAAAAGAAAATTATACACTGTAGTATAATTGATTTTGTGTCTAACTTCGCATTTAATTTAATTTTGTATGTACCCAGTGAATATATTTAAGTATTGTTCAAGATTTATTTAATCTGTGAGCTAATAATTTTGTTGTTCAAAGTGATATTTTAATTCACGACATTTAAGTAGAATTCTTTAATGATTGTAAGGGGAAATTCAAGGCATCTCAACAATTTCTTTATTTTTCTGTTAGTAAAGGCCGTCTAAAACAAAATTATTTATTTTTCTTTTTGTTTATTTTGTATGATCTTTACCGTATGATTAGTTTATTAGTTTAAGTGTTGTATATCACAGATATTTTATTTCGGGTTAATAATTTAACTTAACTTAATCACAGAATTGTTGTCTTATTTGTTATGTTCATGAAAGCAGCCCAAATAAATTTTGTAGCTTTCTTGTAAACTTTCTTGTATTGACACCTCGTGAATTTTATCTCAATCCTCTACGAGTTCCGTGTAGGGTAGACTACTTCATACAGACCAACTAAATTATAAAACACACGGTGGAACACTTTTATTTATTTTTGAGTTAGATTAATTTAGCCAACGTTTCGAAACGAACAGCACGTCGTGTTCACTGACTAGTCTGCGTCTGGCTCGTTGGTTTTGCATTTAGGTTGAACATCTCGCTCACCAAGGTAAGTTTAAGAGCCACTTCGTTTTGTTAAATAGAGTTACCATTTTGTGTAACACCTGAATTGTCTTTTTATGTGCCTCCTTTATTACCACGCGATCAGCTTGATTTATTCTCTGTTTACTTGGTGAAAACAAAGTTCCTTTACGTATTTCCTTGTACTGAAAAAATGCACTCATAATTCTACCATTCTTGCCTATTTTTGCATTGAAATTTCCAGTCAGTATAATTACTCGTTATCAGAAAGTGTAGAAATTTCCAACAATTTCGTAGAATTCATTATTCTCTTCGTGGGAGAACAATCTCCCTCAAGTTCTTCATTTGTTTCTGTTTTTTTTTGAATTGCTAATATGCCTAAATTACATTTCTCAGTCTTTGCTTCCAGATTTTTTGAAGCTCCTTGATAGTAGGTCTCTCTTACGTTTTAGGCCTTTGAATTTAATTTTTTGGTATCTCGTGTTAGTTTATAGCCAAATTTCCTTCCACCATATACTGTTCTAGTTTGTTTCCTTGGTTTTCTTTGTATTTTCTCCATAACTTTTTTCCATCTTAATTCTAAATTATTTGTCATTGTTTTATTATATAATATTTTTTGCACCTTATTTGTTTGTTTTTATATTTCTTGCTTTGTTAAATCTTAACCAGTACAAACTTTCATTTCTTTGAGGCTCTTAAATTTTGATTTAATTTCCATTTTTCCCTTCTGTTTAATTTAGCTTTCAACTCTATTGTGCACGTTTTCTTCGCCTAATTTCATGACCATTTTTCGAATGACGAAGTTCATACTTATATAGTTTAAGAAACTAGAGACGAATTTCTTTAAATCACTTGATTCATTAGTATACACCCTTAAATCATAATTATCACTTCATTTTTATTAAACTAAAGGCACGCTTAAAAATTAAGGAATAATAATCGGAGTGTTGAAAATTGCGATAAAGCTAAGACAAGGAGATTGCATCTCAATCCATTCATTGCCGTTATGGAAATAATTATAGAGTGTAGAGAATTGGTTATAGAAGGAAAGATGATATGCAGTAATCAGGTAACAACTTACAAGAGAAAACATGAACTGGAGGCGATCACGAGAAAATTGGTAAAAAGAGCACAAATAATAATGGTAATTTTCATAAAACTGAAAAATCATGACACAGAATCTAACGTGAAGAGGTTCCTAGAAGACTTCGTATATATAAAATAGTACTAAATGGAAACTTAATCATTAAACTCTCTTTTAGAAACAAAGAATAATTATATTTATTTTTAGATTGTGGTTTACAAACAGAAGAGGATAACTATCCATGGGTCGTAGCTATTTCTAATTCAGATAATAAGCTTATCTGTAGTGGAACAATTATATCAGATATCTATATTTTAACAGGTATGCGAATATGAATAAATTATTTGATATTTATTTCTTAATTATATTTTGACGACGGTTTATTGCCATTATATAAAACTTTGTGCCGGGTGTCTCAGTTATGTTGTTCCAAAGGCGCGCCTCCTTTATATAATAAAATAAAAATTTGAAATTTGGGCATTTGATATACATCTAATGCTCTTTAAATTGAGCGTAATATTCATATTCTTTCACTTCCGGTTAACCGGAAGCGACCCTAACTTTTGTTATTTTAAATAGCACCCTATTTTCTTTAAAATTTGAATTCTACAGAAATTCCTCTTTCCCATGAAGTATGACATTTTGTATATAGACTTTACAGTAGAGGTGAAATTGCATTTCAAATATTAAAAAATTGGGATTGTAGAAAATTATATAACGTGTGTTCATTTGAAAAGTCAATCTAGGTTACTTTGAAATTTTGATAGAATAAGACGCATATATATTAGTATGTGTATGTTGTTCCGTAAACGTAAATCCATATGACATTTGATAATGTCAATCACATTTGTTATTTATTTGTATGTATGAAACTGTCAAAATATACGACTTTGTAGGTTAAGTAGTAAATTTTAATTTACGACATACTTCAAAATTCTCTCAGTAAATCACATGCTACTAGATTGACTTTTCAAATGAACACCCGCTATATATATATATATATATATATATATATATATATATATATATATATATAGCATATTCATTAATTCGTATTTGAATTTAAAGTAGCAAAAATACACTTCCAAAAAATTCATTTTTAAGATTTCTGTTAGAAAGAATATTCATCTAGACAAGAGCGATTTAAATAATTTAATTAAACATTTAATTGAAAATCAAATAACAGAAAAATACTGTTAAACGAATCACAAAAAAATATTATACTTATTAATGTTATTTATACAAGAACGGTATTTATGAATCTTTTAGGAGCACCAATCTTGAACTGTGGTCACCAGAAGAGATGTTAAAGAAAATATTCAAAATGTTGTCCATTTATTTAAATGCAACATTCGGCTCGTTATAAAAATTTACCAGAGGTAACATTTTTATAACTCGGCATTAAGAGCTCCGCATTTATTCCTAATTCTATTTTTTAAATCTTCCAAATCTGCAAAAGGCGTGTGGTATATCCTATCCTTCAAATATCCCTATAGAAAATAGCCTAACGGCGTTACATCGTGTGATCTTGCATGCCATCTTATTGGTCCATGTGTGCCTATCCACTTATAAAGGAAAATTTGATTAACATAATCAGTCACAGTTCTCGAATTGTGAGCGGAAATCCCATCATACTGAAAACACATGTTGGCACTTATATTCTGCGAAACATTTCGAAGAAAATCTGGAAATTCGCCCTGAAGGAGTTCCAAATATTCCTCACCAGTTGAGGTTCCTTCACAAAACTTTTGTCCAATGTACACATCGATCATTCTCTGAAAGTTGGTTATCCAATGAGGATCTTTTACAGACCAATAATGTCAATTGTGTGGATTTACGGTACCATTGTTATGAAAGCAGCTCTCATCTGTCCATAATATTGAGCTAATAATGCCATCTTCACTGGCAGTCGCTAGCCATGCAAAAAACGCCAGTCTTCTGTCAGAATCTCCTGGTTCTAATCCTTGATGCAGGTGCATTTTGAAAGGCCTGAATTTGGCGGGTTTTAGGATTCGTTGAATAGAAGAACGAGAGATATCGCATTCTGCTTCAATTTCTCGAATTGAAATAAGCGGATTCTTAAGCACACTTCCTAAAGTACTAACACTGTGCTCTTCAACAGTCGCAGTCTTACTTTTAAAAACGGTTTTTTACTTTGAAGAGCAACACATGTCTCCAAATTTGAAGTCAGAGGTGTAAAATACATAGAGCTTGGCATATTCTGTCAGGATACCTCTCTCCGTAAACACGGGAGGTATCACGCCTATTTTTTCTACATTCCCCGTAAATGAGGATCATATTCAATTTTTACTCAATTCTAAAGTCGTCGTTAATTATTTTAAATACAACTTTGTTTGAAGCAACTTTGAGGCAAATGAATGAACTGTCAATATTAACAAACAAATAATGTTAAACTTTGCTTTAGTTTCCATAGATCGCTATGGTTTCTACGATCTCAATTTTTGAATATTTCAAATCTAAAAGTCTAAATACAATACTTCCTGGGAAAGAGAATTTTCGGTAGAATTCAAATTTTGAGGTAAATATACAGGGTGCTAATTAAAATAAAAAAGTTAGGGTCGTTTTCGGTTAAACTGGAAGTGAAATAATATGAATATTAGACTCAATTTAAAGAACATTAGGTGAATATCAGATGCCCCAAATTTCAAATTTTTATTTTATCCGATAACGGAGCTACGCCATTGGAACAACATAACTGAGACACCCGATACATAAGCATACAAAGCTTATATAACAAATTAAATTAAGGAAAGTCAGTCGTTTACTAGTTGATCTATTCCATCAAATTAGTACATTTTCTGTTAAATTACGAATTAATCTAATAGATTTTGCAATTGTTCATTTATTTTTAAATATCTTCATTATATTTACGTAAAGTTCTAAAAAATGTGACATTTCTATTTAAAATATGAGGTGTTAAAGGCACACTAATGTAAAAATTTACATCTACTGTCAGGTTCAATCCACAATCGTGTGTAATTAGCGTCTGGATAATTCCGAACACTAAATTTTAATATGACAGCTCTTATTTTTAAAATAATCCTTGTTTATAATATTGTGACATAAGTTTTGTTAAATGAGGAAATGTTATGGGTAATTACTTTTTGACAGAAAAAAAGAAAGAAATCGTTTTAATATTATTAGTACTAGATTGACGTACAAAATATAAAAATGATTAGATAATCATTTTTATATTTTGTACGTCAATTTTATATTTTCTTCAACTCTATATTTTTTACCCCAGAAGAAGCGACAAAGTCTGTTGCGAAATATAGGGTTATTTAATAAAGGAGTTTTTTTTTCTTAATTGACCGCTTACCCGAATTTAAATTAATTTTTTATAATATATCACGGTCGATAATTTCGTTTCAATTATGTATATATATATATAAATATATATATATATATATATATACGGGGTGCGGCAATAGTGTGTCGGCGGAGCTTAGCATGAAAACTAATAAAGTTGTAACAATGAAATTTTACGTACACATGTAGTATGCTACAGTGCATTTTCTAATTTTATTTATATATTTACAGGATGTTCCAAATTTCCGCAACCACTTTCAATTTTTTTTTTTTAAATAGATTGCTATACTTTCTTGTTCTTATGATGATAGCCACCCAAATTATCTTTCCAATGATATATGACAATGTGCACTTACAACTGTTAGTTTTGGTTTTATTGCAAATTACTTTAATCATTACTTTAATTTCCCTTTTCATTGTGTGTTGTTCTTTATCAATTATCTGTGTGTTTTAAAAATCGAATTGGTGCAAATAAAGCAGTTTTGTCTGTTTTGGAGTATTTGTGAGCTTGTATTCTTTTGTATAAATATTGTTCAGTTTGGTCTATGTAGTAACTATCACAATCGCGACATGGTATTTTATAGAAGACAAGACTATATAGTTTTCAAACACATGTCATCTATAAAATACCATGTCGCGATTGGGATAGTTACTACATAGGCCAAACTAAACAATATTTATACAAAAGAATAAAAGCCCACAAATACTCCAAAACAGACAAAAATGCTTTATTTACACACAAATTACAACGCGATCACCATTTCGATTTTGAAAACACACAGATAATTGATAAAGAACAACACACAATGAAAAGGGAAATTAAAGAAATGATTAGTATTAAACAGGAAAAAAATTCACTTAACAACAGAAGTGATATAAAAAATTTAAGCAGTTTATACTATAACCTAATTATGTAAAGATCTGCAATTTACCATCATAATATATGTTGTTATATAAATATATATCTTATGTTATTTAAATATCTGTACATTTGCTTATCATGCTGACTGTTCCGTGTTAGATCCCTGATTGGCTGTCCGAGTAGGTTTTCGTGGTTTTCCTTCTCGTTTAAGGCGAATAGCGACAGCTTAACATCTTAAGCCGCTCCACGGGCGCAGACATAATAATAACTCATGGTTTGCCGTTCCCCGTTTTTGTTATCTAATTATTTTTAGAATGCTAAGGCATGATTTATTATTATTAAACTGTAATGTATCTAAAATAGAAATAAAACTACCGTTCAGATCTTCACTTTTTAATATTTAATCGTAGCACGACAATTATTTCGCCAGCTTACAGCTAAAGAGCACATTACAAACTAAATTAAAAAAAAATATATGTAAAATCAAGAAGGTTGGTATTATTTTACAACGTTTTTAAAGAAATCCATGAATTTACAGAAGTATGGCCGCTAGTGAGAAAATGTGGCTCATCTGGTCGGCCTTAACTATTATATTATAGAGTACTAAACATATTTACGGATAAAATTTGTTTTAATAAACTAAATATACATTTCTATTATCGTCTAAACAGATTTTAAGTGAATAAATATAACAAAGGCAGGTTATTTAAATCTAATTGGTCATTAAGTAAAATTTGTGAGTGTTTTAATTTATTGATTTCGAAACTTTCCAGTAAATTTAATGTATTGCCTTTACTTTCTAAATTTACTGGAAAGATTAGAAATCAATAAATTATAACACTCACAAATTTTACTTAATGACCAATTAGATTTAAATAACTCTGCTTTGTTAAATTTATTCACTTAAAATCTATTTAGACGATAATGGAAATATATATTTAGTTTATTAAAACAAATTTGATGCGTAAACATATTTAGTACCCAATAATATAACACTTAGGGCCGACCAGATGAGCCACATTGTCTCACTACCGACAATACTTGTGTACATTCATAGATTTCTTTAAAAACGTTGTAAAATAATACCAAGCTTCTTGATTATATATATATTTTTTTCTAAATTAAGTTTGTAACGTACTCTTTAGCTGTAAGTTCCCGAGGAAGCCACTGTGCTGGCGAAACAATTGTCGTGTTACTATTAAATATTAAAAAGTGAATATCTGAACCGTAGATTTATTTCTATTTTAAATTATGGATCTTCAGCAAGTAAAAGCCGAATCAATTCAATTATGTAGGTAATGTATCTTTGAATAATTTTTCCATGACAACTGCAGATGTATAAGTATGACATTAATATACTGTCATTTATATTTTAAATTGGAAAAGGCATCACATTCCGAAACATGTAAAATTGTTTTAAATATATACATTTTGAAGTAAAACCAGACCTTAAATCGCCAACTAATTGAATCTACCACAACAATATATATAACGAGCCATCGAAAAAATTCATAATTGGAGTAGACTGTGAAATTGGGTTGGTACTTTAGCCACTTCCACATAATGACACATTACTTGATGCTTGACAGTTTCATTGTAAAAAAAGGTTATGGCATTGAAATGATGTTATATATATATATATATATATATATATATATATATATATATATATATATAAAACAATTATTGTTGGGGAATCCGGCAATAAAAAACCATTAATTAGTTAATGCTCTTTATTCTTTTACCCTATATTTCGCTCTGAGGTTTAGAGCTTCATCGGGGGTCACTTTAATAAGAAAAAAAATGTACAACAAATTAGATATTAGTCAAACAATCATAAGAAAAATACTACTTACAAATGTGAACACTTATATGCGAAAATTATATAAACAATAACATGATAGGTCGATTAATTTGTCAATTGTCCCACGTAACACAAACAAAACGTACTAATTAATTTAAAACTCTTTAAAACCAAAAACAAACAAAAAAAAAATAATAAAAAAATTTTAAATTAATTAGTACGTTTTGTTTGTGTTACGTGGGACAATTGACAAATTAATCGACCTATCATATTATTGTTTATATAATTTTCGCATATAAGTGTTCACATTTGTAAGTAGTATTTTTCTTATGATTGTTTGACTAATATCTAATTTGTTGTACATTTTCTTTCTTATTAAAGTGACCCCCGATGAAGCTCTAAACCTCAGAGCGAAATAGAGGGTAAAAGAATAAAGAGCATTAACAGATTAATGGTTTTTTATTGCCGGATTCCCCAACAATAATTGTTTTTCATACTTGATTTAACGGCAAAGACTCCATGTCTACATATATATATATATATATATATATATATATATATATATATATATATATATATATATATAAAATAAAAATTGTTGGGGAATCCGGCAATAAAAACCTTTAGTTAGTCAATTAGAGTCCTTTATTTTTTACCTTATATTTCGCTCTGTAGATTTAGAGCTTCATCAGAGGTCACTTTAATCAAAAGAAATTACAACATTAGCTAATTTAGTCTACTAATTATAAGATTAATACTTACAAAAGCGAAACTAGTTTTTGTGAGAGATATAACATTTTTAAAAAAAAAAAAACAAAACCTATAGAGAAACAAGCAGTCCACGTAATACAAATAAAACTTTATATTAATTAAAAATTGTTACTTTAAAAGCTTATTGTTTTTACATATTAAAACCATTTAAAAAATTATTATTTTTTCAACAAACACATCTAAAAAGAAACACACACATAGTAAAGAACTACTTGTCTTGATGTAAATTACATTTTAACAATTCAAGTGTCGACAAGGTAGTGTATTAAATTTTCGAAACCAATGTCATACTCGTATATGCAAAACCTATGATAAAAGTACAGTAGGTAAAAAACAAGCAATGTCAAGGTTAACGATATATATACAGATGTTCAAAAGTTGCGTGCTTAATTTCAATAATGTGCAGGCTACAAACAGGTTAAACTTAATTAAAAAGAAATTGCAAAATTAAAATTATAATCATATGCAAAAATTGTGGAAGGACAAATGTGTTAAATGACATCAATAGAGTTAATATTCTGTGTATTTAGATGACTTGAGTTTTTGATATGAGAAAAAGTCAGTAAAAAGGCATATATTGCGCTTAAATTATTTGTGTCAGATCTGAAATTCATAGCGTGAGGATTATTATTGATCTCAACCATCTCCAAAAACTCCCTACATTTTAAACTATTAACTCTCTGGAGGATTTTAACATTCTCAAAATTTGGGTTGTGGTTGTATTTGATCATATGTGAGGACAAAGCACATCTGCTCTTCCCAGTTCGAACGTCGCTCTTATGTGTGGTAAGTCTGGTTTTTAACCAAGTTGAGGTATGACCTATATAAACTTTGTTGCATTCATTGCAAGGAATGCTATATACAACGTTCGACTGGAAAGGCAAAGGTGTCAAGTCCTTAGTTTTACTAAAATGAGTACGTAACGGATTGTAGTTATAAAAACCCAATTTTATATCGTCTGTGGCGAGGACCCTAGAGAGCCGCTCCGACACCCCCACAATGTAAGGAAATCTGTAATATTTCACAATTTTTGGCTGGTCTTTGTTGGTAAGGTCCGCGCTCTGACCGTAAGTAGCTGGAGTGGAAAAAAGTACAAGTAGTTCTTTACTATGTGTGTGTTTCTTTTTAGATGTGTTTGTTGAAAAAATAATAATTTTTTAAATGGTTTTAATATGTAAAAACAATAAGCTTTTAAAGTAACAATTTTTAATTAATATAAAGTTTTATTTGTATTACGTGGACTGCTTGTTTCTCTATAGGTTTTGTTTTTTTAAAAATGTTATATCTCTCACAAAAACTAGTTTCGCTTTTGTAAGTATTAATCTTATAATTAGTAGACTAAATTAGCTAATGTTGTAATTTCTTTTGATTAAAGTGACCTCTGATGAAGCTCTAAATCTACAGAGCGAAATATAAGGTAAAAAATAAAGGACTCTAATTGACTAACTAAAGGTTTTTATTGCCGGATTCCCCAACAATTTTTATTTTACATACTTGTTTTAACGGCAAAGACTCTTTGTCTACTTATATATATATATATATATATATATATATATATATATATATATATACCGGGTACGGCAATAGTGTGTCGGCGGAGCTTAGCATGAAAACTAATAAAGTTGTAACAATGAAATTTTACGTACACATGTAGTATGCTACAGTGCATTTTCTAATTTTATTTATATATTTGCAGGGTGTTCCAAATTTCCGCAACCACTTTCAATTTTTTTTTTTTTAATAGATTGCTATACTTTCTTGTTATTATGATGATAGCCACCCAAATTATCTTTGCAATGATATATGACAATGTGCACTTACAACTGTTAGTTTTGGTTTTATTGCAAATTTTGTTAAAATCTTGACAGTTGCAGCGTCTAACATTTTAAGTCTTAGCCTGAAAATGGGTGCAGTGCCTCACGTAAATTTTTTGTTACCAATTTATGGACTAACACGTTATATGTTTTGAGGGTGAACAACGTGACAACATATACAGAGTGTTAAATATGTCGTGCCAAAGTTATCGAAGTTTAAAGGCTATTTTCTCTTTTTTTTTTAAATTGAACCTATAATTTTTTTATTAGTCAGCAAATTCCTTGTAAAATTGCCGTTAAAATGGTACCAATAACATAGTACTTATTTCTAGTATTTTCGAAGTTATAACTAGAGCTGAGGATGTTTGCGGTATAACCATGGTTATATCATGTAACCATAGTAAATTACTATGGTTATATGATATAACCATGGTTATACCGCAAACATCCTCAGCTCTAGTTATAACCCTTTAATGGGATATACCTATGTTTATAATATTCAATATGCGGTGCATCTAATAGTTGGTTGGCCATGAAATGAAATCAAACAAAGTAACTTTTACAAACACCTGTTTCTTAATTCTTTATTATTAGTTTTAGAATTACATTTTGTAATTTTTCAATAATAAAACAAAATTAATTTAAAATGTGTCAAATATATTTCCATTCTGCTCTACACATGCTCTTAATCGCCTCTGCATCGACAGACTTACATTTTGAGCCACGTTGTTTTCACTTACTTGAAGAAAAGCGTTTCTGATTCGTTGCTGCATGTTCTCTGCCGTTGTAGGAGGTGTTTCGTAAACTATATTTTTTACAGTAGGCCACAGAAAAAAATCACAAGGGGTTAGATCTGGTGACCGCGGTGGCCAGTTTATAAAGCTTCCTCTCCCAATCCACCTATTGGTGAATACCCTATCTAAATGTGTTCTTGCAGCAGCACCGTAATGTGCAGGTGCACCATCATGTTGGTACCACAATCTCCTTATGACGTTATCTGGTAGGTCTTCTAACAGCAATGGTAAATTATTTTGTAGGAAATTTGTGTGGATTTCACAATTTAAAGTATTATTAAAAAATAATGGACCTACAATAGTGTTTCCTATGATGCCTCCCCAGGTGTTAACACTCCATTTTTGTTGGTATAAAATGGGTTGCACAAAATGAGGGTTTCTAGTGTCATAATAATGAGAATTTTTTCTATTTGTTATTCCACAATTAGCAAATGTTGCATCTGTGAAAAGCACATGATCTAGAAAAGTTAGATCTTGTCGTAATTGGAAAAGTAGCCATTCACAGTAAACAAGTCTCCTTTCAAAATCCGTTTGTAATAAGCCTTGATGATTTTGAATTTTGTAAGGGTGAAATTTATGTTTTTTTTAAATCCTTCTTACAGCAGTGACTTCTATCCCGTGTTCTTTCGAAATTATCCTTGTAGATACGCGCGGATTTTCCACAACGGACTGGACGACTGTCACTTCATTATCTTCTGTAACCATAGACTTAGTTCTTTCATGTTTGACATAATTCACTGAACCCGTCCGAAGAAACCTTGTCAACAAATTTTCAAACGTCTTAATATCTGGCGCTCTTCGGTGAGGATACTCCATAGCATATGTTCTTGATGCTAAAAGTGGATTTCTATTGCTAGCGCCAAGAACAAATACCATTTATATTAGCTCCTCCTTCGAAAAATTCATTCCAAAGAAACACAACTATAAACTATTACGGCATGGAAATAAAAAATAATGACAACAAAACGATATAACTGACAACAAGATAACAACTAATAACGAACAAACGGAAATTGATAATTAACTAACCGAACTTAAATTACAACAATTAAACGCGATTACAGTAAAGAGAAACTATTGAAAAACACTTTATATGGAAATTTTAAGTAGATATTTGACTTGGTTACACAGCAATTTCTGCTTAATATCATTTCATGGCCAACCACCCAACTATTAGATGCAGCACCGCATATTGAATATTATAAACATAGGTATATCCCATTAAAGGGTTATAACTTCGAAAATACTAGAAATAAGTACTATGTTATTGGTACCATTTTAACGGCAAATTTACAAGGAATTAGCTGACTAATAAAAAAATTATAGGTTCAATTTAAAAGAAAAGAAAAAATAGCCTTTAAACTTCGATAACTTTGTGATAGAGCAGTAAAACTATCACACACTCAATACAGAAAAGATAACATCAAGAAAATTAAAACGCCTTTAACAGATAATCACTATCCACCACAACTTATAGAAAAAACAATTAAATAACGAATGCACCAAATATACAACACTGCAGACACCAATAACAATTTAAACAATGAAACAACATATATCACGATCTCATATGTTCTACAATTATCAGAAAAAATTAAATATAGTTTTATATAATATGATATAGCTACAAAGTATAAACTTAGTAATATTAATAAACATCTATTTTCAAAATTAAAACCTAAAATAGAAAAAAATTGAGAAGCGCATGTCATCTATAAAATACCATGTCGCGATTGCGATAGTTACTACATAGGCCAAATTAAATTATTAAGAATACAAGCCCACAAATACTCCAAAACAAACAAAACTGCTTTATTTACACACAAACTACAACGCGATCACCATTTCGATTTCGAGAACATACAGATAATAAAGAACAACACACAATGAAAAGGGAAATTAAAGAAATGATTAATATTAAACAAGAAAAAAATTATCTAACAGAAGTGGTAAAAATCTAAGCAGTATATACTATAACCTAATAATGTAACGATCTGCAATTTACCATCATGAATAGTGTTGTTATTATATAAATATATATCTAATATATTTAAATATCTGTAGACTGGCTTATCATGCTGGCAGTTCTGTGTTTAGAGCCCTGACTGAGCTGACCAAGTAGGTTTTCGTGGTTTTTCTTCTCGTTTAAGGCGAATGCCGACAGCTTAAAATCTTAAGTCGCTCCACGGACGCAGACATAATAATAACTCATGACTTGCCAATTCCCCTTTATTGACGTCTTGCCGTTGAAAGTTTTGAAGCATGAGTTATTATTATTAAACTTGAATGCCTCTTTGAATATTTTAATTTTATCCATGACAACTACAGATATATAAGCTTGACATTGATATACTGTCATTTATATTTTAAATTTTTTTGAAAAAGTACTATGTTTCGAAACATGTAAGATTTTTTTAAATATGCACAAGTTATAATTTCCAACTTCGAGAAATTATAAACAAATTTATTTTTTGGGGAATATCTTTATTATGACAGTTTTGAAGTTTATTACAAAATACTTAACATTATGTGTAACTGTAGACTACTTTATAACTTAACTTATTCTAGATTCGCTCGCCTTTTTATATTAATTTCTTGTCTGAAAGTTACAATTCAGCACACGTGGCTGATACTCAATGCGCGTGGCTCTATCTTAGCTGACTTCGCGTCTGAGCAGAATAGTATCTTACATATCAAAGTAAAACAGACCTTAAAACGCCGACTAATTTAATAATCTACCATAACATACAAAGGTCAAGAAACAATTATATATACATATATTATTTCCAGACCTTTGTATATTATAGTAGGCGGTAGATAGTCGGCGAATATCTGTTTTACTTGAATATGTATATATTTAAAATAATCGATTAAATGCTTCGGCATATAATGCCTTTTTCAAGGAATTTTAATTTATAATTTATGTAATCAAAATGATATTATTTGTTGCAGCTGCGCAGTGTTTTAAGTATAATGACAAACACGAAATGCTTGACCCATCAAACTATACTATTATCGCTGGTAAACATCGCCCTACTTGCCGTTTTTGCTGGAGAATATATCCATTACAAAAAAGGAAGGTATGTTATTTACATTTTATTACGATTTAAAGCCATTTCCTTGAATTTTGTTCATTTGGATGTATCCAAAGGAGAATATGTATGCATTTTTATGCTGAATTTTATTAAAGTGATAATGTTTTAGCATTTATTAACGAGAAACAAGCACTTATATTAAATTTATGGCGGTTTCCTGCCGGAGTTTTATCCATCGATCTCTGTTTAACGTCTGCATTTGAACACAAGCCTCTCCATTTTCTATTTGTCTCTATCTCGCGATGTTATTATCAGAGAGCGGACTGAAGCGATTGAATGACCAATTGCCCCGATAAAACGTTGTGGCGGTATCACGTATAGTATGCATGTTATAACAGACCCACTATTTGCTTACTCGATTGCATTCGTCGAGCAGATGTTACTTCCGTCGTTATTGTGTCTATTCATTAATATTATATTTTACAGTGGCGTGTTTCTTGTTTCGTTTCTTATAGTGTTATTTGCTTACAATTTTTAGTATTTTAAAAAATCCGTTTTATATTGTTATATTGTATATTTATCCTATAAATATTAAGTTTAATTTACTACCTTATTTTTGGAGTAGTTTTCGTTTCTTCTTTCTAGTCCATTTCTTTTTGTTCTTAATATTTCTCTTTATTTTCATTAACTATGTAGAATTCTCGTAGGCCAATCATGGTAGGATGGATTAGAGGCCATACAGATTGGTCGCATATTCGTAATGATACCGAGATATATTGCAGTGCCTGTTCATTAACTTTAAGGCGTCCACAGAAGTGTAATGTGCAGAGAGATGTTTCTTCGAAAACTCATCAAGATCACATATGACCATCTGCACCTGGCACCTGGAACGAATAACAGTGTGAAGCTTTCATGGTGGCCAATATCCCATTCAAAAAGCTTAACAATTCAGTCCTCAAGAGCTTTCTTAGAAAATATACTGACTTACCAAAATGTTATTTGAGAAGCATTGAAAAAATACGAACCACCTATCTTATCATTATTCTTGGGTAACTGCAGACGAAACAACGGATATAATGGGACGATATGTGTTAATGTAGTTGTTAATAGTCTTCATCCGACAACTTCAAATCAACCATACTTAATTGCAACTAAAATATTGCCAGTCGTAAATGCTGAAACAGTTGCAGAGGTAATTGATGAATGTATTCATAATATTCTGTCATCGGATAACAACTATAAAGACAAGATGCTATTATTTTTGACTGATGCGGCAGCTTATATGTTAAAAACAGGAAAGTGATTAATGCAATCTTATCTCAATATGATACACGTTAGCTGTGCAGTATATGCACTACACAGAGTATGTGAATACATCAGGGGTTATTTTCCAAATGTTGATAAGTTAGTTTCATCATTTAAAAACATATTTCTCAAAGCTGACACAAGAAGTTGATGCCATATTTAACAGAAATTCAGATTAGAATATATTATATCAATTCTGCACAGAGTCGATTGAAAAATCTATGCACTCGAAGTATGGTGTACTTTTGCAACATTTTAATCACGCATCCATCTCCAGTTGTGACGTGAACGGATATTTTATATTTTTAAAGACGTTTTAACATCTAAAAGAACTAATTTAACACCCGAACAGCTGTTTTACACTTTAATGTTTCACAGAAAATACATAGTTTTGAGTTTTGTTGTTTGTAAATTATTTTTATTCAAAATTTGATATCCAATTAGCTTGTTAACATTCCTTTTGTTTTAGCAGTAGTTACTGCCGGTTACCAAACCGTTTATTACCTTCGCTCTGTTGTGCATTGACAGATACATATTAACTGCATATGCCTGTATGTGCCACTTATGCAGCTAGCCACGCGCATCAAATTGTTCGAAACTCACGGATCGCTTAAAGAAACAACCCTATTGCGAATACAAGGCAGACGCCTATGGGCTATGAATCATCAATCGCGCGAGTCCGCTCTCTGGTTATTATTCATTACTAGAGATAGGCACTTAGGTCGGCGTCACTGCATGGGAGTTACCGAAATAAAACTGCGCGTTATTTAGAAAAAAAATATCGTAGTATTATTGAAAATGCAGATAAAATATACTACTAACAACTTACCCAATATGCTTCGATGGTTCGAAAAATCTGGTGGTGGGTGAGTGAACACCTGCAGCATACCATGCGTTTCTACAGTAGTCTCCTTGAGATATACCCTTAGTGGTCTATATATCTGCTTATACTCAGAATCGTTCTACAGCTAGCGATGTAATATTTACGCAGTTAAAGTGGTCTTTAAATTTGTAAAACGGATTTCTCGCAATACCATCGTTAAAAAATGGTCTTAATACAGTATTAAATTTATCTCTGTCACAAACAATTTTCTTATCATTTTAGTATGTAGCATTGTTTCTACGTGGGCAACAATTTCAACCTAATGTGGTAAGGACAACGAGGTGTTCTATAATTTTTTTATTGCGTTCACCACTGGAACGTAATTCTCGTAAATAATTTTTAAATCTGCTGCAAGTTGAAGATTTTGAAATTACATTTGACTGAGCCTTATTGCAGCTGCTTCTTTCAAAATGTTTAAAATAAGAAAATTCCGTCTCTAACCATGTACTCCAACGTGTAAGAATTAGCTGCGGCGGCTACGGGATGTCAGGGCATTGTGTATGAAAGAGCCAAATACGCTTCGGAAATTTAAGAAAAACCGCTTTCGTCTGTGCTATTAGTTGATCCACACGCATGAAACAGGCATGTAGTGTGTAGTAAGTTTGGCGGAACTTCTTTGAATAATATTCCTATGCGATACATAACTGTATCGCATGGAACATGCATCATTAATAATTGCTTTGATAAAATTTCAAAGTTGTGTAGTGTTCTAACTAATACATTATGAAGTGCTTCAGCAGTACATTCTTGCAGTCTTTTACAGACTAACAAATAAGGGCGTGACGGTCCTTGTGAGGTCATTGTCCGTACAAGGATCCATACAATGGGATTTTTTCTTATCTGTAGTTTCGTCTATGATGAGCCTCAGTCTTTTACTTTATAGTACGGTTTTTACATAATTATCAATTTTTTATATTTTTTATATTACATGCACTTAACATCATACTTAAATCACAAAGAAATTCATTATTCGGTCTCTCTCCGTTTTTTTTTAGATTTGTGTGGTGCACTATTCACATGTTTCCTACATAAACGTGGATTGTGACATAAACTCTTCTCACAAACTAATCACTTCACTACTTTACCATTATATTTTAAGTCTGGTAATTGACATAAAAATCTGCTTACCCTGTTAGCAAACAGGCGAGTTGATGCATTTCTATAAACTTTCGACATTTTCAATGCTTGGCGTTCGAATTATACATACGCGTATTCGTAAATTCATTATGATAGCTGTTTACGTACTAAAGTGGGAAACGCACAACTTGAACTGACAGCAATTCTGAATCACTCAAACCTCATGTTCTCCTGCGCCAGTGTAAGCCGACCGAGAATATCTGTGTCTATTCATTACATTCCAGCCAATTGTTCTTTTTTGAGGGTATATTTTTAAATAAAATTATTTTATTATTGAAGATAAAACACTGCCAAAAATTTTGAAATTAATATAATAATAATTATTAGGAAATATAAATATGGCACATGCGCGAATTGCAATTTCTGATTAAAAAAGGATGGATAATTGAGCAGTAGTGCACAAAATACACCAGCGCGTAGTAACTAAGGGTTAAATTCTAATGTAAAATTTACCTAACGCATTCTTTATAAATTCCTACAGTTTCAGCAATCGCATGAATAATTAAACGAGGTCAGATCGGATCAGGCTACCGTTTCTTCAATATTTTCATTCGGTTTTTGACGCGGAAGAATGTCCCACGAGTGCGTCATCTTCAATGTCTTCTCAGCCGTCTTGGAAACGCTTGAGCAACTCAAATGCCCGCAGATGTGATAAAACATTTATTGCTATAAACTTATTTTAATAAAATGTAAGCCTCGGTAGCGGTTTTTCCAGGTTTCATATGAAATTTCACGGCAATTTGTTGCTATACTAAAACACTTACATGTCGCGGTCGTCGAGCGGTACAACTTCCGGCGGCAGTGATATATCAACGCTCGCATGCTCAATGTTTTTTTATTGTTGAGTGTGCCGTAAAATGTATACACGGAAATTTAATTTATAAGGGGGATATTAAGAAATATGTACATATAACGTGCCTTTAAAAACTTTCCTCATTAGAGACGGCCATGCTTCTTTTTAATGGTTGGTGATAGTTCACGTATTCTGTTACAAACGTATAAATTTTGATAGTTTGGTATGTCATGTAAATGTGTGTAATAATTAATAATATAGTTTTTGATAAAATATTTATTACAATAGTCAAAATTAAAGAAAATAATGCTAAAGCACATGGAAATGTTGACCGCTATTTTGAAGACAAAGTTGAACTCAACGCTTCATCCTTTCAAAACCATTTATTAGGTTTAGCATTACGAAGCTCTTCGATTATGTGACGTTTGGTCCTGAAAATGACATTTTTTAAATATGGAAAAATAAAATAGTATAAAATTGTCAAATCTGGAGATCATGGAGGAAAATTAATCATTCTTGTAGTGAAAAATTCTTGCAAAGAAGTGATTGTTTCTCGAAATTTGTGCGCTGGTACATTATCTTGGCGGAAATATCCTTCCTAATGTTCATTATTATAAAGTTCCTTAATAAACAGCTCTAATAATTCATTTCTATATCTTTCAGCAGTTCTGGTTTGATTAAAAAATATTGTCCCAATAATTCGTCTACTTGAAACTGCTAGCCAGACGTCTATTTTTTGTGGATGTAGCGTGGTTTCTACGAATTCATGAAGGTTTTCTGCCCACCATATCCTCATGTTTTGCTTGTTTAAATATGTTAAAAGATGGTACCAATCCTTATCCGAAAAGAAGCATAGAATGTCATTATTATTTTATTCAAAAACCATAGAAAATACTATGTTCTCATAACAAAATCTACCTGTTTGAGTACCGAAATTGAATTTGAAACTTGTTGGAAACAACTTTAAGTACTTTTTTTTAAATAGTATGACATGTTACCACTGGCAAGTGAACTTGTGATAGTTTTGCAATTGATTCTTTACGTGAATTGTCCATTCGACGTCGAATATCCTTTATGTAATTTGCTGTTCGTTTTCTAGGTGCTCCATCGCCAGGTTTACGACTTATTGTCCCCTTTTCACCGAATTTAATAACATAAGCTTGAATATATTTTTGCAGTTGTACGTAAGTAACTGGCAAATTAGGATACTGTTGCCGGAAATCCTGTAAGCACTGATTAGTGGAATGAACCCAATCCCCATTTTATAATTTTTAACCAGTTTTATAGTAACTTTGAACAATAAATATTTTATGTTTTAATTCTAAAATTATAATAAAATAATTTAAAAAATATGAACGTTTATAATTTCAATTTATGTATGACAACTGCCAGAATTTGAAGTTTTCTAAAGTTTCGCATGTGCACCAATATTTGCTTAATGGCTTAATTACTTAAAAAACAGCCTACTATAATGAGGAAAGTTTTTGAAGATACGTTGCATTATATAACATGTAAATATGTGTAAAATGTTCAGATTTGATGTATACTGGTTGAATAATTGTAAAAATTATTTAAAGGTACAAAGAATTGGTATTGAATTGCAGCATTAATATTGCCTCCATTGCAGATTCGTTTAACTTTCTGCGACGTTCTGAAAATACGTGCTTGTACTGGGAAAATGGCTGCTCTACATCTAGTGAAGTAATATTTGCGAATTTAAAATATTTCTCCTCATAGCATTCACATTCGGGTGTGTAGTTTAATTCGCATTTTCTTCAAATCTGGATTTTTATTTATAACGGCAATAAATTTCTCAGCCACGTGATGGCCTATATTATCCGTTAAATTGTCTAGGGAAGATATCATATTATCGACTATGTTAAGCGATTCCCATCCAAATATTGAACAATCTTCCAATTGTTCAAACGATTCCCAAAAACCAAGTTCTTTATAAAATGTCCCTTATATTTGCTTCAACTTGATCGTCCGAGAACAATTCTTGGCTTCTTTTAATAGCTTTCGAATCCTGAAGTTTTGACGTGGAAATAAAAGATTTGATACTATGAAAATGTTTACTGTAATATGATGCTGCTTCAAGCCAGATATCTCATCTGAATAATAATATAGGTTCAGGTGATAGTGGAATTCCTCGAAAAAAGTTCTTGAATTCGCAAATACGCTTATGGGATTTGAGAAAAACATTCTTCGTATTAGCTATGAGAAGGTTCGCTTTTGAATAGTTGTATCTATTGATATCAGCCAAAAGGTGAAACGCATGTAGTAAACATGTTACGTAAAGAGGATGCGGATAATCTGTCTTTAATCTCCCCCAACTTTATCCATGGTTACCACTCTGTCACTGACAATCATTCTTAATTGGCTTCGTTGTATACTAAAGATTTGAATAGCGTCTTTTATCACCTGCACTATAGGTTTTGCCTTCATATTTGGAAAAAATTTGCAGGACAAAAGAAATGGTATCGACGGGCTATCCAATTTTAAAGTACGCATTAAAACATTTATTACATTATTTTTGATAGTATCAGACAGCTTCTGTTCGGTAAATTCCAAGCAGGAACAAATTTTTCCGGAAATGAACAGAACGCCTTCTGCTCCACGATGGTTGGTGGAATATTACACAGATTTAACATGACTATAAATTCTGTCAAGAAAGTCCACTATGCATTTAATTTTTCACATTTGCTCTGTGTCTCGCCAATTGTACGTGCCGTTTACAACTCTGTTCGTGGTAAACCATTAATTTTACATTGCAAGCGTCACATTTTACGGAGTTACCGCGGTATTTTAAATCGGGATACTAATGTATATATGTATTAATTTCCTGTAACCCTTGTAACTCGTATTTTCTTTTACGTAACATTTGCATCCACGATACACACTCTAGAAGAACTAATACACGACTGGGTATCTCTAGTAAGGTCGCCATTAAATATTGACAGTATAAATTCTTGTAATTTACTGGAGTCACAGTATGTAGGTATAGTGAAAACATGTAGAGAATACCACATAGGTCATAATGCGCTATGAACATATACGAGTTGGATGAGTTTATTCATCTGATCCAGTTTAGTGGTATTTGTATTACAGTTGGACTCCGCTTACGATTAAGTTATATTGGTGTCTATGTTTTGTTGTTGCTTCTTTGAATTTAGTTAATTATTATTCTTTAAAGAATTGTCTTTGTCAATATTTCTATATTTTTCGATCGGTAAGTTTTAAAAGTATAGATTTTATTCTATTGTATAAATAATTAGAAATTATTTATACAGAGATATTTATATGTATCTTTATTGTAGCTTGGAATAAGCCAATATCTATTTCAAATTATAGTAATTATTCTGATTTGATAAATGTAAAACTTTAACTGCGACGCTGAGGTCGAAATAATCCTCCAAAATAAGAAAGTTTATGAAACGAAAAATTTATTAACTTACTTTTATTTAATAAATTATACCAGCAGCAATATTCATAACGAGGTAGATTTAAAGATTTACATTAATACTTCTGTAAATAATAATTTCCTTCCCTAATATCAATTAAATTCATTAGAAATATTGTAGTTTTATTTAAAAACATAATTTTCACAATTATGAAGCTTTTAAAAAATCATACGTAATACCTTTGTCCTCTAAATCACCTACGCCTCTAGCACTTTTTGTTCGCGTAGCATAGTGATTACGTATGTGCTATTCTCTAAATGTTTTCACTATACTATTTAAACCAAAGTTCCAAGCTCTAGTACACACTTAGCGAGCAACTCGTACCGCCTGGCGGCCTTGCTACTGGCGGCTAGCAAAAACGACCATGTCTACTTATCATTTTTCCCGTAAAACATAAAAATAGATCTTATACAAACGAAGGCCACCCCCAGACTATTACGTCTACAGACGGCAATTGAAAGGGTTCACGCAACATAGCTGTCGGTCGTACTACTTTTCCGCATGCGTAGTTCGTCTGTAATAGCACCCGTCTCGTTATTTTTATAGCTACAGTCCATATTAAAATCATTATTTTGCTTTGTTATTATACTCTATTTTTAAAGTAGAGAGACGAATTTCTGAACAGACCACTTTGACAGTGAAATCTCATTGGTTGAAAGCAATTTGGCCTTGCTTTCAACCAATGAGATTTCACTGTCAAAGTGGTCTGTTCAGAAATTCGTCTCTCTACTTTAAAAATAGAGTATACATATTTATAATTTTTTTATTTATTAGAATTTTTGTAGAATGTCATATAAAGAACTAGCTACCCTTAGCCCGGCGTTGCTCGACCACATTCTATAGAACAATTAAATCTTGCTTTGTATTAACTGCCATTGACAGAAAACTGTCACAATAAAATATTGTCAATGTAAACCAGGTTTATCAAATTTGACATGTTTTATTTAACTTGTCAAATTTGATTTAAGTTATAGGTATTAGCAATATATGTATACCTAACCTATGAAGTCTATATTTTGTGATTTAAATGTTTTGTAATATATATTTTTTTTATGGAGTGAGAATATAATTTTCCTTACCTCACGAAATTACAGATCTAATACTGCAATAATTTGTAGTTCTTGTGGATCCGGTGTTGCTTGGTCAGTCGCGTCGCTGTGAGTTCTTTTATCTTATCAGGGAGGGGGCAGTTGTATATAAACCTCGTAAACGTTTTGTTGTTTTTTTATTTACTCATGAACGCATTAAAATTTTAAGACGCTTAGATTTGACAATTATTTCCCTTAATTTTTTGGATATCTTTAGTGCTATTTATGTGTGTCGTGCAAGAGAAAACAGGTAAGTGCGGTAAATTGCTACATTATTTAATACACACATACGATTAACATAAGAAAAAAAACACTGTGACAATTTTATTTGATACCAGTTACATGCATATTCTTATTTAAATTAAAACGAAATAATGTTTATTTTCCCCTTTTTAAACTAAATATAATATCGAACTCCTACATAATATAAGTAAATGTCTTTCTTTATTTTTGAGACAAACGCAATCACGCTTATTATCGCAAAGTGGTATATATATTCTCGGATAACTCTATTCAATTCAATGCTATTACTTTTGATAATATAACAAACTTAATAAAAAGTGAGTTCTTCACACATATTTGATCGATACTGGTAATAATGGTAACAATAATTTCTTGGATTGACTTTACAAATTTTGTGTAATTTAAATATTTCTATGTACCTGACATGAGCTTACTAAACGTATTCGTTCCCGCTCGAATTTGCCGCCGGCTGCTGTTGTTGTCCGTTGATTGGCCGATGCTCCTTTGTCTGTGGTTGGACGATTTCAAGCTTGATGCCGTTTGTAAAGTAATTAATTTACCAGTTCGCGGTCTTTTTGTCGTGTTTTTTGCTTCTGTTGAACGTCGCTTCTTTAATGTCCGTTTTGAAACCAAATTTCTTGTTGACTTACCTGGATATTTTCCAATCTTGTTCCTTGCGCCGTTGGTGTAAATTGTATCATTTTTCGATCGATATGTTATTG
The DNA here is from genome assembly GCA_935421215.2 of Melolontha melolontha. Lineage (NCBI taxonomy): Eukaryota > Metazoa > Arthropoda > Insecta > Coleoptera > Scarabaeidae > Melolontha > Melolontha melolontha. Next base: position 43,774,486 of record OW285240.1, on the reverse strand, counting down.
GTTATGGGAGGTTTATCGCTTCTTGTATAAATCGCTTTCTTGCACTAATATTTTTAATAAAATGTACTTGTAAGATTCGTATTTTATTTTGTTTCTATTTTACTATCTTTGTAAGTTAATCACTTAGTTTAACGCTATTTTTCACTGTCTTATTCGTTATGAGGGAAAGGTTCGTCAACCCTCGTACAGAGTTCCCGCGCGAATCTTGTCACTAACCGTCTGAGTTCAACTGTTTTTCGTTTCCTTCTTGACGTTAGCATCTTAGATTATGTCTGAAGTAAATTAATTTGAAGTTTTAAATGTCCACTGATTTTTTTTATTGATTGGCTGTTATTGTAAGTACTTGGTTTTTGAATGACTTTGTCGTGGTTGCGTTTTTACATTAGTTATTTACATTTTCTAAATTAATTTCTCATTTTAATAAAATATGTTTTTAAACTTAAATCTTAATTTCTAAATATACATTTTTCCCCGTTTTTGTGCACATATCTATTTTTGTTTGCTCTTACTAATAAAAATTATTTAATGGAAATAAAAATATAAATTCCACTCTTGTTGCGTTTGTTTGTTGTTTGGAAATATTTTATTGAATGTGATTCTTGTCACGACATTGTTTATGGTTATGTGTGTATGAATTTTGGGTTTTTCTTATTTATTTGTGTCGTTTATTCATTTTGCACTTGCGCATGTAATATCCTACCATAATATATATATATATATATATATATATAAATAATTAATAAAATCTAACAATAAATATATATATATATATACATATATATACATATATATATATATATATATATATATATATATATATATATATATATATATATATATATACCAATACATTAGATATGTATTGCACGCTAAACATTTAATTTTTGATCCATCGTATATTAAGTCAGAGAAATCCATAATAAACTTATTCACTTCGTCTGACAATGGTCGTTTTCTCGATTTATGTGTCGACGACATTTTATTACGTATGCTTACACTTACATGCAGTCTAAGCAAGTACCAAACACATACTGAATGCTTTTTATTAGTTCTGACGCAATATAATCATCCTCACATCGGCGCATATGGCGCGCACGGAAATTGGTCTGCTCTGCTTATGATGTGTGATCTATCCAATTAAGCACTATTAAAAATTAGCAATTAGATGTTTTTCTAAATTTTCTATTTTAAATTAATATTTTCTGTCGAACAGCAAGTGAAAAAGATTTTTCAACATCGACGGAAGTAATTGGAGCATAATACTTTAACTCTTACATGTTTCGGCACTTATGGCCTTTTTCAAATAGTTTATTTTTTTAATGTGAACATTCAATTACGTTTAATTATAGAAAATGTATATTATATTTTGTACTGCTATATTTGATGTCAGGTTGCCATGGTTTTTATATAATGATTTAAAAGTATATTACGATTTTTTCTTATAGAAATTCATGTAATTCACATATTGCTAATTCTTTAATATTTACCCATAAAATTTGAAAAAAAAATTGATAACAACCTTTCACACAACATAAGGAACACACACACACACACACACACACATAATTTTATTAAAATCGATTATGTAGTTTGTTTAATTTTGGTTTTACTGTTCCGCTAAGTTTGTTTTGTTTATATTTATAATAATAGAGATTATTATAGTTATTAATAATGAATTCAAACGTTTATAAAAGAATGTTTTGTTTTTTTATATAACTTTGGACTTTTATTTATAGGATTAACGAAATTTAATTAAAAAAATTAGCCGTCACGAGACGTCTGGATCGAAATTGATGGTTATTGAAAGAAGGGAATATAAAGTAAAGTAAAGAAATATGTTGAGTTTATTAAAAAAATATATTTTTCTTATTGTTATATAATATATGTACACAAAAAAAAATATAAATAATAAAACAGTGATCTTTTAATAATATATACTTTTTTTATTTAGCCTACTGTGCCTATTGTGGCTCTTTACTTCTTCTCCGTGCTTGTCTCTGTATTTCTGTTGTTTATCTTTTTGTTTTCGAGCAGCCTTATTGTCGACTCAAAATGTAAAAAGATATTCCAAATAACATTAATTTTAATAAATAAATATATGTAATGAAATGTATGATAAATATTAATACCTGACTAATACGGTATGTCGTTGATTTAATGTATTTTGCTCATTTGGACTTTCAAATATATATCACCTGTTCCCTGCGGCTTTTGTGCGGGTGCGGCAATAGTGTGTCGGCGGAGCTTAGCATGAAAACTAATAAAGTTGTAGCAATGAAATTTTACTTACACCTGTAGTATGCTGCAGTGCATTTTCTATTTTTATTTACATATTTACAGGGTGTTCCAAATTTCCGCAACCACTTTCAATTTTTTTTTTAAATAGATTGCTATACTTTCTTGTTATTATGATGATAGCCAAATTATCTTTGCAATGATATATGACAATGTGCACTTTAAACTGTTAGTTTTGGTTTTATTGCAAATTTTGTTAAAATCTTGACAGTTGTAGCGTCTAACTTTAAGTCTTAGCCTGAAAATGGGTGCAGTGCCTCACGTAACTCTTTTGTTACGAATTTATGGACTAATACGTTATATGTTTTGAGGGTGAACAACGTGACAACATATAAAGGATGTTAAATATGTCGTGCCAAAGTTACCGAAGTTTAAAGGCTATTTTCCCTTTTTTTTTTTAAATTGAACCTAAAATTTTTTTATTAGTTAGCAAATTCCTTGTAAAATTGCCGTTAAAATGGTACCAATAACAGAGTACTTATTTCTAGTATTTTCGAAGTTATAACCCTTTAACGGGATATACCTATGTTTATAATATTCAATATGCGGTGCATTTAATAGCTGGTTGGCCATGAAATGATATCAAACAAAGTAACTTTTACAAACACCTGTTTTTTAATTCTTTACTATTAGTTTTAGAATTCCATTTTGTAATTTTTCCATGATAAAACAAAATTAGTTTAAAATGTGTTCAAATATACAGTGTGTCCACAGATTCATTCTCAACATGGGATCTTGCTTATTACGAGAGATAGAGATTTTGTTAAATGGAATCAAATACTCCAGAGATAAAGTTGTATCAAAGCCTATACACTAGCGTTGAATATTTAATGTATAGCAAGCGCCAATTAAGTTTGCGCGAGGAGGGGGTACGCAGAAGCCGTTTTTAAAAACGCCCACCCCCACTACTCAAGTAATTGTCAGAATACATTTGTCATTGACGTTTGACGGAACATAATGTCTTTGCTAGGGAATCATAAAGTGATACACGCTCAGAGGTTAGAATTATCTGACATTTGATGTAAAACCGAATACAAATCTCCCCACTACTTCTGATCCTGCGCGAACTTACCCCTCCTCGAGCCAACTTAATTGGCGTTTGCTATACTTCGGGCGCTATTGCAAAAAAAGTGAATTTTTGTTTCTTCGATTTTCTTTAATAACTCATTTATTTTCAAAGTAAGACAAATTTGATTTGCACTTCCTTAAGGCACTTTTTCAATAGCAATCTGGTGGTGTATTTAGTTTTTTTAATACAGCTATAGTAGTCAAGCTACAATGGTCAAGTTTCATTTTCCTTATGGGGGTCATAGTTGGCTATGACATAATCGAAAAGAATTTTTCTTTTCCTTTTCAAAAATGTATAATTTGTTGCACCTGATACCAAAAATAATTAATAAAATTAAAAAAAAACTACATATTGTTACATTAACAGGTCAGAGCGGTTGTGACATTTAACAATAGAAGGTTTTGCAAACAAAGGAAGGTAGAAAACTTTATTTTGCAACAATTATTTATTAAAACTAAAAACAAAAAGAAATTATATAAAATGTTCAAACCATCATTTTAGAAACATAAATAGGATCTACGAATAGTAGATTTAAAAACTTTATGTAAAATACGCCTTGGAATAGCTCAACATTCGTGAACCACGCTTTCACGAAGTTCATTTGCGTTAATATACACTTTGTCTTTAATGTAACCCCACAAATAGAAGTCGAGCGGCGTCAGATCAGGAGATCTTGGTGACCATGCAGCTGGTCCGATCCACCTGTTACCAAACCGCTGACTGAGGAAATTGGTTACAATTCTAGAATTATGTGCTGAAGCACCGTCCTGATGAAACCAATAATTATGAGCCTCTTGTAAAGGTAATTCGCCCAGCAAATCTTTAATATTATTTTGCAGTAAACGCAAATGAACGTCGGACGTTAGTGTTTCATTAAAATTTATCGGACCAATTATCGTAACCCTAGTATGCACCAGCCATTAAATCCAAAACGCACTTGATGTCGAGCAGGTCTGATTACTTGAGGGTTTTCTGTAGACCAAAATCGTAAATTTTGTGTATTGACTAAATTTTTTATGAATCTAGCTTCATCGGACCATAATATTTGAGAAAAAAAATTATCATTATCATGGCATTGCCTAGTGTGCCATTAACAAAATTCTCTTTGTCTTTTATTATCCTCTGGTCTTAAAGAATGACATACATTGTATTTATATGGATGATATTTGCGGGAGGCCAAAATGTTATGAGCAGTAGATTTGGAACGCCGGCGTTATGTTGAATTTCTCAAACTGATGTGTTTGGATTTTCAACAACTGCTTGTAAAACATTAGTTTTAGTTTCATTACTTATGCGCTGCGGTTTTGTATATGGCGTAGTAAATGATTCGTGACGTATTAAATTTACCTTTAAATTTCTGTAAGTAGAAAGATGGGGTTGGCTGCGTTCTGGATACTGGTTTATGTACATTTCGGTAGCTCTCGTCGAATTTTGGTGACATAGATTATAACAGAAAAACATATATCAAATTTGTCACTATTACTAAACGGCTCCACGACAGAAAAATTATTTAATAATAATCACTAAATTTAGTATTTAAATGGTATTTTATATTTTATTATGCTAGGTATTTATTTTCCTATTCGATTTGTAAATTTCACAGAATATAAACTAAATGTCAACTGTAAACAAACACTAACAATGACAGATGTATCTTAGATTGTTTTATGTTTCCAAGGTTTCCTATTGTTAAATGCCACAACCGCTCCAACCTGTTAATGTAACAATATGCTTTTTTTTTTTTTAAATTAGTTTTGGGATCAGGTATAACTGATTATACATTTTTGAAAAGTGAAAGAAAAATTCTTTTAGATGGTGTCATAGCCAACTATGACCCCATAAGAAAAATTAAACTTGACCACTGTAGCTCAACTACTGTATCAGAATTCAAAAATCTAAATACACCACTAGATTGCTATTAAAAAAGTGCCATATGGAAGTCCAAATTAAATTTGTCTTACTTTAAAAATAAATGAGTTATTAAAGAAAATCGAAAAAAAAAAGAAAAAACAAAAATTCACTTTTTTTGCTATAGCGCCCGAAGTACGCTAAATATTCAAAGCTAGTGTATAGGGTTTGATACAACTTTACCTCTGGAGTATTTGATCTTATTTAACCAAATCTCTATCTCTCATAATAAGCGAGATCCCCATGTTGAGAATGAATCTGTGGACACACTGTATGTCCATTCTGCTCTACACATGCTCTTAATCGCCTCTGCATCGACAGACTTACATTTTGAACCATGTTGTTTTCACACTTAATTGAAGAAAAGCGTTTCTGATTCGTTGCTGCATGTTCTCTGCCGTTGTAGGAGGTGTTTCGTAAACCATATTTTTTACAGTAGGCCACGGAAAGAAATCACAAGGGGTTAGATCTGGTGATCGCGGTGGCCAGCTTATAAAGCTTCCTCTCCCAATCCACCTATTGGTGAATACCCTATCTAAATGTACTCTTGTAGCAGCACCGTAATATGCAGGTGCACCACCATGTTGGTACCACAATCTCCTTATGACGTTATCTGGCAGGCTTTCTAAAAGCAATGTAGTATTAAAAAAGAATTGATCTATAATAGTGTTTCCTATGATGCCTCCCCAGGTCTTAACACTCAATTTTGTTGGTATAAAATGGGTTGCACAAAATGAGGGTTTCTAGTGTCATAATAATGAGAAATTTTTCTGTTTGTTATTCCACTATTAGCAAATGTTGCTTCATCTGTGAAAAGCACATGATCTAGAAAAGTTAGATCTTGTCGTAATTGGAAAAGTAGCCATTCACAGTGAACAAGTCTCCTTTCAAAATTCGTTTGTAATAAGCCTTGATGATTTTGAATTTTGTAAGGGTGAAATTTATGTTTTTTTAAAATCCTTCTTACTGCAGTGACTTCTATCCCGTGTTCTTTCGAAATTATCCTTGTAGATACGCGTGGATTTTCCACAACCGACTGGACGTCTGTCACTTCATTATCTTCTGTAACCATAGTCTTAGTTCTTTCATGTTTGACGTAATTCACTGAACCCGTCCGAAGAAACCTTGTCAACAAATTTTCAAACGTCTTAATATCTGGTGCTCTTCGGTGAGGATACTCCACAGCATATGTTCTTGATGCTAAAAGTGGATTTCTATTGCTAGCGCTAAGAATAAATACCATGTCTATTAGTTCCTATTTTGAATAATTCATTCTAAAGAAACAACTATAAACTATTACGGCATGTAAATAAAAAATAATGTCAACAAAACGATATAACTGACAAAAAGATAATAACTAATAACGAACAAACGGAAATTGATAATTAACTAGCCGAACTTAAATTACAACAATTAAACGCGATTACAGCAAAGAGGAACTACAGAAAAAACACTTTATACGGAAATTTTAAGTAGATATTTGACAGAAACTTTTGCTTAATATCATTTCATGGCCAACCAATCTACTATTAGATGCAGCACCGCATATTGAATATTATAAACATAGGTATATCCTATTAAAGGTTCGAAAATTCTAGAAATAAGTGCTATGTTATTGGTACCATTTTAGCGGCAATTTTAAAAGGAATTTGCTGACTAATAAAAAATTATAGGTTCAATTTAAAGACATATTTAGCACGACATATTTAACACTCTGTACATGTTGTAACGTTGTTCACCCTCAAAACATATTAGTGTTAGTCCATAAATTGGTAACAAAAGATTTACGTGAGGCACTGCACCCATTTTCAGGCTAAGACTTAAAATGTTAGACGCTGCATCTGTCAAGATTTTAACAAAATTTGCAATAAAACCAAAACTAACAGTTGTAAGTGCACATTGTCATATATCATTGCAAAGATAATTTGGGTGGCTATCATCATAATATCAAGAAAGTATAGCAATCTATTAAAAAAAAAAATTGAAAGTGTTTGCGGAAATTTGCATACTATATGTGTACGTAAAAATTTCATTACTACAACTTTATTAGTTGTCATACCTCCGCCGACACACTCTGCCGCACTCGATATATATATATATATATATATATATATATATATATATATATATATATATACAATGCGTCCATAAAGTATGGCCACAAGCCCGTAGTAACGTTATTTTTCATTATTTGACAAAATGAAAAGATATGTCGATGAATGTTTTTTATTAGCTATATTTAGATGCTATCATTTTGTTTTTCCCGTCGATCTTGAATAAGTTATGACTTCATTAATAATTTTTTTTAATGTCAATCCCATGCTTTTTATGGGTTCTGAAAGCTTTTACCATTCTTTATTCGATGATGTAAAAATGTTGGTTGTTACATTAGAAAATTTTTGAGTAAATTTTGTTCTAATTCTAAGTTTTATTTTTGACATTTTCAGTATCAAATTTATAATAAATGCTCAAAATGTTTTTCTTCATTTTGTTAACAAAATCCTAAGCGAAGATAAATTCCATTTCGCACATTCTGTAAAATGTCTAAATTTTCCGGTTGTGTCGCATAGACTTTTGATTAACCCCACAAGAAGAAGTCCAACTGGGTTAAATCTGGCGATAAAGCTGGCCATTCAATTGCCCCTCTTCTTCCAATCCATCTGTTAGGAAATGTATTATTGAGGTATTGCCTTACTGGTAGCGTGTAGTGCGGAGGAGCACCATCCTGTTGATACCAAATTCTACGATCTGGCAAATGTGGATCCTCATTATTTGGAAAAAGAACCGCTAAAACGGATACCAATTCATTCCTTAAAAAATTCAAATATATTTCCCCAGTCAAGTCTCCATCAAAGGAAACCGGTCCCATAATGCGATCGCCGATAATCCCTGCCTATACATTTAGTTTTTGCGGGTATTGGGTATCTGTCTCTTGCATCCAATGAGGATTATTAGACGACCAAAATCGTCAATTTTGTCTATTCACAGTGCCATTCGATGTGAAAGTAGCTTTGTCAGAAAACAAAATGTTGAAGAGAAATAGAGGGTCATTATCACAAATTTGCATCAACCATTCACAATATTCCAAACGCCGCTCAGACAACTCTTGAACTAAATTCATTTTACAGGGATGATACTTCGATTTACGCGAAAGTTTCCCAACTCTACCCCTTGCTACGTCAAATTCTCGACCAAGTTGCCGTTTGCTTGTGTGAGGACGTTCTTGAATTGTTAACAAAATGTAAACTTGAGTGTCTAGGACCGTTGATGAACGTCCACTTCTTGGTTTATCTCGAACGAATCCTTCTTCCAATAATTTTCTGTGGATTTTACTTACAGTTGAAGAACCGATAGGGTCCAGGATGCGTTTCATTAAAAAAACTACGCGACTTCGCTAACATTTCCACGTTTATCTCCAAACCCAATCATCATGAGAACCTCAATGCGTTCCCGTTCAGATAAATGCATCTCAGAGAAATAATAATTAAAACATTTTACACCAACAATTAGGATTAAATAAAAATGATGTGATTCGGATTATTATATACCGCGATATCATAAAGTTTCTGGGTCAACGGTGGCCATGGGGCGAAAAACGTCTGTCTTAATTTATATCATCCTTTTGAGAAAAATCTGATAAGGATGATATAAATTAAGACAGACGTTTTTCACCCCATGGCCACCGTTGACCCAGAAACTTTATGATATCGCGGTATATATATATATTATATATATACGTCTGTCAAAAAAATTACCTTGTCACTTTGGGAATGACAGAAAGTTGAAAATTGATTACTCAAAAATTTTCTCTCTCTCGTCGAATAAAGAAATGTAAAAGCTTTAAAAATCCATAAAGAAATGGGGTTGACATTTAAAAAAATTATTAATGACGTCATAACTTATTCAAGATCGACGGAAAAACAAAATGGTAGCATCTAAATATAGCTAATAAAAAACATTAATAGACCTGTCTTCGCATTTTGTCAAATAATGCACAATAACGTTACTACGGGCTTGTGTCCATACTTTATGGACACAATGTATATATATATATAAAGATATTTATTTCGTGACCTTTGCATGTTATGGTAAATTCAATTAGTTGGCAATTTAAGGTCTGGTTTTGCTTTAAAATGTATATATTTAAAACAATCCTACATGTTTCGGTATATAATGCCTTTAATGCCTATATTAATATCATACTTATACATTTGTAGTTGTCATGGATAAAATCATTCAAAGATACATTCCAGTTTAATAATAATAAATCATGCCTTGGTATTCTAAAAATAGTTAGACAACAAAAACTGGGAATGGCAAGGCACGAGTTATTATTATGCATGCGCCCGTGGAGCAGAATGCGTTTGCCTTAAACGAGAAGGAAAACAACGAAAACCTACTCGCACAGCAAAATTCCTAGGTGATAGATAGCATATCTAAGATGTTATGAAAAACGGAATATCATACCCAAGAGTCATGGCAATTTCAAAATTTTATCAAGAAACAAAAAGTACCAACTAATCACAAAATTATATCATTTGGTGTAGAATCTTTATATACTAACATTCCTACAGATCTATTTATAAACATAATAGAATCCAAATGGGATGAAATTAGTCCACACACATCACTAAATAAAAACGAATTTATTAGAGGTATACATTTCTGTCTTGACATATTTTCAATAAAAAAATTTTTATAGTCAAACATTTGGTATTGCCATGGGTTCTCCTTTAGCTGCTCCTATTGCAAATCTGGTAATGGAACATTTGAAACAAAACGTTATCAATTCATTAGACTTCCATCACATTTTCTTCAAAAGATATGTAGAAGACATCATAACATATATTCCGACAAATAAAATAAACTGCTTTTTAAATAAATTCAACAATTTTCACAATAAATTAAAATTCACTATTGAAGAAGAAATTAATAACAGAATTAATTTTCTTGATATTTCTTTAAGCTGTGATAGACAGGGTACTATTTATACAAATTGGTATAATAAACCCATAGCTTCTTCTCGATATATGAATTACCACTCAAATACACCTACAGTATTCAATAAAATATAGACCAAACAATTAAAAAAAGAATACACCAAATATACAACACTGCAGACACCAATAACAGTTTAAACAATGACACAACATATATCACGAATTCATATGTTCCACAATTATCAGAAAAATAATACACTTTTAAAAAATATGATATAGCTACAACATATAAACATAGTAATACTAATAAACATTTATTTTCAAAACTTAAACCTAAAATTAAAAAAAATCGAGAAACACATGTCATCTATAAAATACCATGTCGCGATTGAGATAGTTACTACATAGGCCAAACTAAACAATATTTATACATAAGAATACAAGCCCACAAATACTCTAAAACAAACAAAACTGCTTTATCTACACACAAACTACAACGCGATCACCATTTCGATTTTGAAAATACACAGATAATTGATAAAGAACAACACACAATGAAAAGGGAAATTAAAGAAATGATTAGTATTAAACAGGAAAAAAATTCAATTAACAATAGAAGTGATATAAAAAATTGAAGCAGTATATACTATAACTTAATTATGTAACGATCTGCAATTTACCATCATAGTATAAGTTGCTGTTACATAATTATATATCTTAAGTTATTTAAATATATACAGGGTCCGGCAACGAAGCGGGGACGGAAGATTACACGCGTATTTGAAAGTTAGTCAAATATTTAGTCATCGGATATCCTTCCGTACCATCAAGCGCACGTTCTAAAAATATTTTGTTTTATACAGGGTGTTCCAGATGGAAATGCCAGACTAAAGTTGCATTTTTTTAAATGGAACACCCTGTTTATTAATAGATAAAATGATCCGCGCTTGAAAGCTGCTTACATCGATATAATGTTGTATGGGTCTAAAGTTGATAGTTTCCTTGTAAATAATTATTTTACTTGATAAATTGATACATTTCAGTAGGCTATTCTGCATAAGGAAAATCAAAAGATCCGAAACCAATAGAATAGAATATTTTCTACTAGTATGCACTTTCGTTGCTACGTGAAATAAATTCTGCAACTACTCGTGTTATACAGAGTGTTCACTATTTCGCAAAATCGAAGAAATCTCGTAATTTTTAAATGGAACACCCTGTATATTTTTAGCTCATTGAAAAGCCCTTTTACTACGCTTTCTATTGATACCTCATTTGATGCACCTAGGATGGATCATTTGCTAATTATTTCTTTTTAGAATTGAAGTAATGAAAAATGCTTGTATTTTTAGTAGCTAATTTGCGCTTTTAAACCTTCTGTAAGATCGGATATTCAACAAATTATCCATAAATGGTCTATAACAAGAAGAAACCCCATTAAGTACGAGAACCAGTTGATTTTCACTCAGCGGTGAAAGCAAACATTAAATGAATATAAAGTTATATAGCATTTTCAATAGATTCATTGCCGATTAAGTTATCTGGTGTTAGTTTAATAAAAAATTTGCACTAATTAATTTGTATATTAAAGAATTTTTTAAAACCAACTGTTTTACGAATACCTAATATGAAACAATACATACCTAATTAGCTTAACATAAATTGAAATCATGTAGGAAAGAATCAAGTACAAGTAGTATTAAAAGTTTGCACTATTTTAAATAAATACTAATTATTAACCACAACATCAAATTTAATTAACAAAAGTAGTAGCACAGTAAATAAAAATAACGTAAATGTAAATAGTAAATGCAAATAAATCAAAGAAAACTTTCAAATGTCCTTCCATGTCTCTCAATACATAAATGAAGCCGCCTGGTGAAATTCTGTTGAACATGCTGTAATGTTTCTTGGCGAACATTTCTAAATGCCTCTCTTATGCGTTCCATCATATTTTCCCTTGTTGTAGGAACTTCCACATAAACTAGAGCCTTGACATATCCCCAAAAGTAGAAGTCCAAGACAGTAAGATCTGAACTTCGTGGAGGCCAAGCGATTGGACCACCTCGTCCTATCCATTTGTCTTCCTTCCATCGCCCTAGAAACTCCCTAACGTTAAGGCTGTAATGAGTAGGTGCACCATCGTGTTGCAACCAGAAAATTTGTCGGGTGTCAGCATCCACATGCTCAAGTAAACTAGGCATTTCGTTCTGCAAAAATGCCAAATACGTATCGCCTGTAACGGTTCCATCGAAAAAGTACGGCCCAATGATATATGGACCAAGTATACCTCCCCAGACGTTAAGAGACCATCTATTCTGATTGTCTACGTGACGTATCCAATGCGGGTTTTCTGTTGCATAATAATGCATGTTATGTTTATTTACCGCCCCATTACTTTTGAAAGTAGCCTCATCGCTAAACAAAATCTTTGCTAAAATATTTGGCATTTCTCGCATTTTATTTAACAGCCAACCACAAAAGTCTGTTCTTTTAATGAAAGCATCACCATGCAATTCCTGATTTAATTGCATATGGTACGGATGATACTTATGACTTCTTAAAATTCTTCGTACGCTCCTATCTTCAATAGCTGTTACCTTTGAAATACCGTCTATACTTATATGTGGATTTTCCTGTATTGTTAATAATACGGCCAATTCGCTTTTTTCATTGATTACCGGCTTATTTATTTCTCTCTTCTTGTAGGTTACACTACCAGTTTCTGTAAATCTCTCTAATAACCTTTCAAATGCTTCCGGTCTTGGCTTTCTTTCAAGGTTTGGAAATCTCTCTGCATATACTCTACTTGCTAAGAGACAATTTCTTGTACACTCCCCAAGAATAAATATCATATTACTAAAAAATGAATACTAAAATTAGTCATTATAGCAATTTCTTTTAAAGATTGAACGAAATACTGTGTAAGATGGAACGAAATTTTTGACAACTTGGTTATTAAGTATACAAGTTTAAAACTGACACCAGATAACTTAATCGGCAGTGAATCTATTGAAAATGCTATATTACTTTATATTAATTTTATGTTTGCTTTCACGGCTGAGTGAAAATCACCTGTTTCTCGTACTTAATGGGGTTTCTTCTTGTTATAGACCATTTATGGATAATTTGTTGAATATCTGATCTTACAGAAGGTTTAAAAGCGCAAAATTAGCTACTAAAAATACAAGCATTTTTCATTAATTCAATTCTAAAAAGAAATAATTAGCACATGATCCATCCTAGGTACATCAAATGAGGTATCAATAGAAAGCGTAGTAAAAGGGCTTTTCAATGAGCTAAAAATATATAGGGTGTTCCATTTAAAAATTACGAGATTTCTTCGATTTTGCGAAATTGTGAACACCCTGTATAACGCGAGCAGTTGCAGAATTTATTTCACGTAGCAACGAAAGTGCATACTAGTAGAAAATATTCTATTCTATTGGTTTCGGATGTTTTGATTTTCCTTATGCAGAATAGCCTACTGAAATGTATCAATTTATTAAGTAAAATAATTATTTACACAGAAACTATCAACTTTAGACCCATACAACATTATATCGATGTAACCAGCTTTCAAGCGCGGATCATTTTATCTATTAATATACAGGGTGTTCTATTTAAAAAAATGCAACTTTAGTCTGGCATTTCCTTCTGGAACAACCTGTATAAAACAAAATATTTTTAAAACGTGCGCTTAATGGTACGGAAGGATATCCGATGACTAAATATTTGACTAACTTTCAAATACGCGTGTAATCTTCCGTCCCCGCTTCGTTGCCGGACCCTGTATATATATATATATATATGGTAAACCTAATCAGTAGGCGATTAAAGGTCTGTATATTACTTCAAAATATATGTATTTAAAAAAACTCTACATGTTTCGGCTGTATACGCCTTTTTCAAGAGAATACAAAATATGAATGACAGGATATAAATTTTATTATATTTATATATATATATATATATATATATATAAATATTCAATATCAGATGTGAGATGTGCCTAACCTCTAAGAGAAAGCTATGGTTGACTAATAAAATATGATAAATATGTATATGAAAACTGCGAGGAAGTAGACAATGTAAAAACCTTTGACAGGAATCACTTGATTGTGTCGTGTACAGTACACGTTGATATGTAGAAGGCATAGTACTGGGACCCCCAATTTGTTCATCGTAAAGGTTAATTTTCATGGCCGGTTGCAGTGTATTTTTAGATTGTCACTATCACTGTTACTTTCACTATCACCCATATTGAAAATCAATAAATACTACGTCTGATAAGTGTTTTAGTGGAGCAACGAATTATCTTGAAATTTAATATGAAACCTGGATTTTTTCAGTGGTTTTCCACTACTGAGGCTTACATTTTATTAAAAGAAGTTTATGGCAATAAATGCTTATTACATGCGCTAGTATATAAGTTGTTTAAGCGTTTCCAAGACAGCTGAGACGACATTGAGGATGACGCACGCGCGGGATGCACTTCTGCGTCAAAAAGCGAATGAAAATATTGCAAAAACGGTAACCTGATCCGATTTGACCTCGGTTAATTATTCGTGCGTTTCGTGCATTGCCGAAACTGTAGGACTTGAGAAAGAATGTGTATGGCAAATTTTACATAAGAATTTAACGCTTAGTTACTACGCGCTAATGTAATTTGTGCACCACTGCACCACTTTAGATGTTTCACATCAAAAATTAAAGATCTTCTACATCTTTAATTCAAAAACTTCAAATATAAATCATATTTTAGATTCATTTATCGAAATTGGACCCCGGGTATTTAAAGGACTCTAGGTCATCAAATATAATTCTTCTAAAGACTGACACACCATTTTTGTTAGGCAAGAACGTAGGTGTAGTTTGCATTGACTGGTATTCTGTTTATGAAGAATCAGATTTCAAAGATGTTAATAAGAAAACTGTAAGTAACCGTTTTTGTCCTGTAATTGTATTTTTTTTCTTTTAGCTCTCCACAAATTTTTACAAATGTGCTACAAAGGTGCTTTTTAACGAGGACGTTCTAAAGGTCTTTCTTCGGAGACTGTGATTAAGTAAAAACTCAAAAAGGATATAAAACCCCTTACCACAATTAATAATCGTATTTTAAATACGATTTCGACAACTAAATCGTCATCATCAGTAGGTAAAACCACTAATCAAAGTGTTAACATAGGGCACAGTAAAGCTAACACATAGAATCGCGCACAAATTTACACGGCGTCCACGTATACACTGACTTTAAAATAAATACACCGACTAAAGTTACGTTAATTTACCCCTCTTAAGAAAACGGCAACGTAAATAAACGCAACGGGAATAAACACATGGTTTATTCCCACGCCCTTAACTTTTTCTACCTCTTTTCTAAGAATGAAAAAAGACAACTGTCTGGGATAGGACCGTTGTCCAAGTTAAACTTGTTAATTTTGTTTTTAACCATATGCTTTCGTATGCGTTTAGATCTCTGGGGTTGTTCATAATTTTTACAAGTTAAGACGATAAAAGGCGACGATAAAAGGGTTAAGACTTGTCAGAAATATCAACAACTTCAGAAATCTCGACGCATACGAAAGCATTCATACCATTAAAAACAAAATTAATACTCGGACCACGGTCCTATCCCATACTGTTGTCTTTTTTCATTCTTAGAAAAGAGCAACAAATGAAACAGACATGCAATATACACGTCTGTAACTGTATACATAGACATACACCTCGTATTTTTCAGCATTTACTTCTGCTTAAGACACGTGTTTCTGCCATTAGGCGTCATCAGTTGAGCTAGTGAAGTAAGTAAAGCTTAAACAAATCGCCTCATAAGGTATAGCAAATTTTGTCCTATAAGGTGGCACCATATAATCTAGTGACATCTGACGGACGAAAGAGACTATGCCGAAAGTGGCAACATTCCCTTGACCGGCTATGCCGGTACAGAAGAGAAAAGAATACGTATATAGGTGTAGGTCCATTAACATGATGCCAGATGGCAGCAAATATTCAAAAAAGGTTTAAGTATATCAATACGTTAAGCACATATTACGCATTTGTTACAAATGAAACAGACATGGAATATATACGTCTGTAACTGTACGCATGGACATACACCTCGTATTTTCCAGCATTTACTCTGCTTAAGACACGTGTTTTTGCCATCTACTATTAGGCGTCATCAGTTAAGCTAGTGAAGTAAGTAAAGCTTAAACAAATCGCCTCATAAGGTAGAAATGAGGTAGAAAAAGTTAAGGGCGTGAGAATAAACAAATGGTGTTGCCATTTTCTTAAGAGGGGTAAGTTAACGTAATTTTAGTTTGCGTATTTTGTTTCAAATTCAGTGTATATGTGGACGCTGTGTAAAATTGTGCGCCATTCTTTGTTTTAGCCTTACTTTGCCCCATGTCCGACACTTCGATTAGTGGTTTTACCTACTGATGATGACAACTTAGTTGTCGAAATACATATTTAGGATACGGTTATTTATTGTGGTAAGGGGTTCTATACCTTTTTTGAGGACGTTCTACTTGAAATAAATGATATTCTTATATTTATCACCATTTTATAATATAATACCAATATTGATATACAGTAGGGCATCGATTATCCGAGACGATCGGGACCGCGATCGTTCTGGATAATCGATTTTTCCGGTTAACCGAGATTGTACCCGTTTTAATATAAATGTTTGTCTTATTTAATCAATATACACACTTACAAGTCATAAAATTAATAAAGTTTAATTGTTACGTATGTAATTACTAAAATTACTAATTACTAAAATTCATTTATTGTGGTTTATTTTTTTTTCTTAACTTTAATATTTTTTGCTAAAAGCTTCTCTTGCACAGGGTAGACTTGTATTTGATCTTGTTCTGTAATGTTCGAAAAGGCTGAATTTTCCAAAAAGTCTAGCAAAGTACTGGATGCGTTTATGGCATCTTGCAGTGATGTTTTTGAAACAATGATATCATCATCAGATTCTTGAGCTCACTTCTCTATTAGGTTCATTATAGTGATTTGTCAAACGTATAATTTTTTCATGAGATAAAATCGGAAATCAAGAAACATCTTTATCGCAGTTAAGCCAAGTTTCTGCATCCTTAGTCGTCAAGTTGTCTGCTATATTTACTATTGGTGTTATGTGATCAATAGATTCTATATCTGCAATAAGAAAATAATATATTTTTCAATCAAATTGCTTTACAGTCTTTTGTACATAGGGGCATATTACACCTACCATCATCGCTTTGAGGACAGAGCAGGTTATTCCAAACATTTTTCAAAACTGATAAAGTAACTGCGTTCCATGCATTTGAGATATTCCACAAAGCATTCTTGATGTTATATGACTTTTTAAGATCCTCTAGATTGCTTTTTCGGTTTTTCGATAGCGACTTAAAACTCCATAGTGCACCTTGGTCTATCGGCTGAATCAAAGATGTGTAATTTGGTGGTAAATACTTCACAACATTTTGAGCCATTGGTTTCTCTACCTCTGAATGTGCCAGACAGTTATCCAATAGTAAGAGTATTTGACTATCTTCTTTTAAGCCAACTTGCTTAAAATGCTCTCTCACCTCTTGCACGAAATTCTTTTCAAACCATTCCAGAAATAATGCCTGTGTAACCTAAGCTTTTCTGTTACCTTTGTAAATTACGGGAAGTTCTCGAATATTTTTAAGAGCCCTTGTGCGAGCACTTTTTCCAATAACAAACGGTTTACATTTATGTGTACCAGCAGCATTAGCACAAAGCAAAACTGTAATCCTCTCCTTTGAATTCTTATATCCATCTAAGAAATGCTCATAATGGCAACCCAAACTGTTTTCAGGGAAGCACAAAAAAGTCTTGTTTCATCTCCATTGTAGATTTGTTCATTTGTAAGATTTTTCTATGTATTCCTCCAATTCATTTACAAAAATTGTGACAGATACATAATCGGCAGATACTTTTCCTCCTCCAGCCTTGAGTTTGTGAATTCCATGTCAATTTTTAATGTTATGTAACCAGCCTCGAGAATATTCACATTCTAAACTCATATTTAATTTTGAATTGAAGAACTTAGCCTTTTCCATTATCATTGAACTGGAAATTGGGGTCCCTCTAAAACATTTTTGTTCTTTTGGCACTTTTTAAAGTTTTTCGATTTTGGAAGCCAATAACTTTCTGCACAATATTTTAAAATTTTATCTCTATTTTTTAATAAGTTATAAATTGTTTGTTTGCCAATTCCATATTTTTGTGATAGTGTTTGAATAGAAACATGTTTTTTAAAATACTCGTTGAGTAAATCAAATTTTTCTTTAATAGTTAATACTTTTCGTTGTCTTTTACCCGATTGTATTGATATCGATGGCATTCTCAATCTACAAAATAACGATCCGCGGTGCTTAAAATTAAAATACAACCGGACCAACAATATGCAGACAAAAAACATGCAAACAAGGGAATTCCCCTAATTCGCTTCGCGCACATGCTAATTTCAGTGATGCTAACGCGCTTAAAAAAAATTTCGGCAAATTAAATAGATGTTTTGCAAGCTCGGATAACTGATATAATCACGTTTAATAGATTAAAATAAAAAAATGTTCCTTTCTTTATCGATCCCGGATAATTGATGTTCCCGGTTAATCGAATTACGGATAATCGATGCCCATCTGTACAATAAAATGTTACTTTAACATTTGATAGGAATATAATATCATATAATAATGGATCTAGTAGAGAGTTAGATAAAAAACTCGTATAATAAGTGTCCAACCAAAATATGCTATTCAAAGTTCAGTAGAATCAACTAAAGTATTAAACAAGGGTTTTTGCTTTCCTTTAACGTGCCTAATATATTTTTAAATATTCTTACCACAGTTTGCAAGATCCTTGTCAAAGATGTTATAGATAAATCTCACTTGAACCATTAAATAAAAACAGAATATGAGCTTGCCTTCGACTTGTACCTAAGCCAGAATTACTGTCAATTTAGCAATACATCGTACAAGGATGGTTCAGAAACTACGTCGCCTAACAAAGAAAACGCAAGTTCTTTTGTCAAAAAATATTTTATTTTGCAATATAGTCCCCTGCTCGCTTAAAACACTTATTCCAACGATATTCCAAATTGGTAATGCCTTCATTGTAGGTCGATGAATCCAAGTCCTCGAAATAGCTATTAACAGCAGCGATTACCTCGGACTTAGACGAAAAATCTCTTACCGCCGGATGCATTTTTTCAGGTTTGAAAAGAGATTATTATCGCTGGGACCCAAATCTGGGGAATAGGGTGAATGAGGTACTAATTCAAATCCAAATTCATGAATTTTTGCGATTGTAATCGCAGATTTGTGGGCAGGTTCGTTATTCTGATGGAAAAACACTTTCCTCTTTGTCAAATGAGGCCGTTTTTCTTTGATTTTGCCGCTTAATTGTTGCAGAAAATTGGCATAATACTCCCCATTTACTATTTTCTCCTTTTCTAAGTAGTTGACCTAGATAATTGCAGGAGAATCCCAAAAGACAGTTGCCATAACCTTTCCTGCGGACGAAACCGTTTTTGACTTCTTTGGTGTCGGAGATCCGTTTTTTATCTATTGTTTGGATTGTTCTTTGGTTTCGGGAGTGTATTAGTGGACCCAGGCTTCATCGATGGTAATGAAATGGCATACAAAGTCCTTCTGTTTGCAGCGAAAACGAGCTAAAAGATCGCGAGAAACACCCAAACGATTCAGTTTTAGTAACCGCGGCACCCAGCACGCCGAATATTTTTTCATTTCACATTCTTCAGTTAAAATTCTGGGCACACTGTCATTTGAGATACCTACAAAGTCTGCTATTTCGCGCACTTTTACTCGACGGTCGTTCAAGACGATACGGTTGACTTTTTCAATCATTTTCGGAACAGTAACAATTTTTGGACGTCCACTATGGGGTTCATCATTTGTGGTCATGCGACTACGCTTAAATTCGGCAACCCAGTTTTTAACCTTTGAAAACGAAGGAGCGGAATCTAATAGTGTTGAATCCAGCTCTTCTTTTATTTCGGTTGTTATTAAGAAAGTACTTTATTGCTACTCTCAACTCAGTGTATCCATTGTTACAAAATCATGCAAGACGTTCAATTTGGCATACTGTTAAAAACAGACTAATTGACAGATCTCTATGTACTCCCATATTTAACATATTAAAGGATGATTCTACAGAAATATAAGGAATAATCCTGCTAATTTGTGTTAGATCTACTAGCACAGCAATTTCTGAGGTTTTAGACTATATTGCAGATGCTTTTGATCGCAAGGAAGTCGTGATAATTGGTTGTTGCGATCTGAGTAAGGCCTTTGACTCCATGAACCATACAATACTTTTACAGAAATTGCACAGATATGGCGGGTGAGGATGTATTTCCTCTTACTTAAAGAATAGAAAGCAAGTAGTTTACTGGACTAATAAATATTCAAATACATTATCAATAAATCGAGGGGTTCCACAGGGATCAATATTAGGTCCTTGGCTCTTTCTAATTTACATGAATGATCTACCTCACAATATATCATCCGGGAAAGTTACTCAATTTGCGGATGATACATTCATGGAACAGGCATTAATGGAAGCAGGCGAATGGTTTGGCAGTAATCTCCTGAAGCTAAATCAAACACAGCAGTTAGCACTTACCATAAAAATGATCTCGAATGAGAACAAAGAGGGTATCATATTTCTGGGTCTACAGTGACATGAGTTGGGATTGCCAAGTGATAGATCTGTGTGCAGCTGTTTATTCCATTCGTAGGATAAAACTGGTAGCAACATACGAAGCAGCTAGAACGGCCTACTTTTCGAATTTTTAGAGTAGAGCTACATATGGTATCCTAATGCGGGGTACGTCAGCTGCAGCTCACTCGGTATTTAAAATGCAAAAAAGTGCCATTAGGGCTCTTAGTAGTGTCTCTAGCTGTAGGCAACTGTTTAAAACATATAAAATATTTATCTTGGCATCCTTGTATGTACTTACCTGTCTTGAATATATCCAGAATACACCCCAAAAGTTCTTCTTAAATAGTGATCTTCACAATTACGGCCCAAGGAATCGAAATAACATAAGATACCTTACCATCGGTTACAGAAAAATTTAAAATCAAAGCCAAAGACATATTGCTAAAGGAGTGTTTTTCGTCAATTTTCATGTTTTTAATCTGTACTCGCTCTCGTACAGATACAGCTAGACAACTCAACAATTTCCTGATCTATATTAAAAGTATACATCCCAACATTACTTTTACTGTAAAAAGCGAAAAAGCGAAATCATATTAATTTCTTAGATTTATCACTAGAAAGAGAACTAAATAATTGCGTTAGTCTCAATATCTATCGAAAACTAACAACATTCACAGATACTACTATTGCCCAACCATCATTAAACCATATTTCTCACAAACTAATAAAGCTTTCTAGGAAATGCAATCAATAAACTATTAAAACGTAAAAAACTACATACTATAGTATTTTGATATAATATATAATTGTTTCAGCCTTTACTTGATGAAATTCCATTATAACTATTATCAGGATAAAATAAAACAAATTTTAATGAATTTCACTTTTTAATTGACACTGCAACGATCGTTTCGCTCCAACCTGAGCTTCATCAGACATATAACTAGAGCTGGGGATGTTTGCGGTGTGCCAGGATAGTATTCAGTTAAACGCACGAATATAATGACCTTGTTTCGATCGGTGATGCATGCGTGATTTTATTGCTTTACATGCATTCGCTATTTATATCACTTAGGTATGTCAGTTATGTGTACTGTATAACAAACTTACCTTATTTACGATTATTATAGCATAGCGCCAAGTGGATAAGACTTGCAGTAAGTTTGTAGCATTAGATACGTTTCCATATTTGTAGCGGTGAGCGATGTACGCCGTGATGAATAAATTTTTTTATATTTTGAGAAAGACCGCTCGACATCTACGGATGTAACACACGCACAATTAAAATAATCTTTATAGATAGAAACCGAATCTACACTTGCACCATTACTAATTTGTTTTAATCTGGTAAAATCAAAATCATTGTTTATCACACTCTCGAACTTTTCTATTACATTAACATTTTTGTTGTCATTTACTGCGCATAGCTGGGCGTGTACATCGTCCAGTATTTGCAGTGACTCCGCTAACGATAATGCAGTATTTTGAAATTTCTCGATTGCGTTAAACAATCTTATATGATTGTTATAAACAGTTTGTAAATCTGCATCAAGGGAAGGGTTTTGAAAGAGTCTCTGGCTTTCCTTAATGGCTACAGCTTCGGCAGGATTGAATTGTAGAACCACAGATTTTATTTGTTGGAAATACTTGGCATAATAAAATGCCGCCTTTAACCAACTTCCCCAACGTGTAAGGATTGGCTCTGGTGGTTCGGGAATACCAGGGCACCGACTGTGAAACTCTCGAATTCGTTTGGGAGATTTTAGAAACACTTTTTTTGTGGTTGCTATTAATGCATCCACCTCTGGATAAAATTGCCGAATAGTTTGTGCCACAAGGTGTAAAGCATGAACTTTACATGTCACATGCAAAAGTCTCTCACAATCTGCTTTAAGAGAACGGCCTACAGAACGCATTGTCGCAGCACCATCGCTCATAAACATCAGGAGTTGATTAGTTGAAACTTGAAATTTTTGTAGCGTATCGAGCACTACCTTCGTAATTACTACGCTAGTGCACTTTTCCAATCTTTTGCTGGCTAATAAAATGGAAATGTTGATTTGACAGGATCTAGTACACGCACTATAATATTCACAATAGAATGTTTTTTTCGATCTGTCGTTTCGTCGACACATACCCACAACTGTTTATCATTTACTACTGCTTTCATTCTGTTTTCAATGTCCTCACGCACAATTGGTAAATAGGTGAGTAACGTTCTCCGTGACGGTAGCTTTATGTTGGAATTGTATTTATTCCAAAAGTCGTGAAAGGCTTTTTTATCTAGCAGGTTAACTGGCACATCGCAGACGAGTAGCATTGTCAATAAATCGAAAATGAATTGCGTTTTAGACAGCACATTATTTTTTTTGTCTTTGTGGTGTACACTTTCAACATGTCTTTTACAGTCGTATTTGTCCCAGCAAATTATCTGTTTATCGCATAATTTACAAACCACTTTTGCTCGATTATAATACAAATCGGGAAAGTCTCGGATAAATTTCTTCACGTCGTTATACAATGGGCGCTTTCTTGGCTTGGGCACGTCCGTCATACTTATTAAATAGAGCTCAAGACAACACACGATCACGTTGCCAGTTCACGACTAACTAAAGTGTTTCGCTGCATCGTGTTTATACGCTGGTGGGGATGCACTACATACGGTCCTGCCGTACCGCAAACATCCTCAGCTCTACATATAACTTATAAGACATATAAGTTTAATTTATATATATATAATATTATATTATATATAGAAGTTATAGCTCTGCTAACATTTCTTAGCATAGTCTCATCAATAGTTCGGAAAGTGTCTCTTATCCTTTGTTTCATATCTTCCTTTGTTGTTGCGAATGTTTTTTGTAAACTTGACTTGTAACATAACCCCACATGAAAAAATCTACTTTGTTTAATTCCGGGGAACGGGGTGGCCATTTAACTGGCCCTCCTCTGCCTATCCATCTTTCAGGTAGCCAGTTATTTAAAAACGTATTGACTACACCGGCATGATGAACTGGCGCTCCGTCATTTAAATACCACATCCTTTGCTTGACTTGATTGGGCAAATGTCGTATTAAATGGGGTAAATGGATCTGTAAAAAATCCAAATAAATTTGAGCAGTTACCTTCCCATCAGGCAAATGCGGCCCAATCACATAATTTCCTATTATTCCACCCCAAACATTCAAGGACCATCTTGTCTGACTAGTAGTCTTTACATAATGTGGTTGTTCGGTGGAATAATAGTGAAAGTTATGTCTATTGACAAATCCATTTTTGTGAAATGTTGCTTCGTCAGAAAATAAAACATGATTGAAAAATTGTCTGTCTTGTTCAATTCTTCCTGAAGCCCATTCACAAAACGTTATTATTTTTTCTGTCATCGGGTAATAGCTCTTGCATCATTTGTATGTGGTATGGATGCATCTTGTTTTTGCTCAGAATTCGTTGGACAACAGTGCGACTTATGTTAGTCTGATGCGAAATTTCTCTACTATATGTGTGAGGATTTTCTATAACCTTTAACATAACTGTCATCTCATCATCTGCTGTTATTGCAGTCTTTGTTCTTTCACCTTTTGGGTATAAAACATTTCCAGTTTGTGTAAATCTCAACAATAAACTTTCAAATGCTTCTTTTCTAGGCTGCCTTCTAAGTGGATATTTTTCATGATGTAATCTTGAGGCAAATAAGCAATTTTTTAAACTTTCACCCAGCACAAAAATCATATCTATCAGTTCTTGATTGTCGAAGTTCATTTTTGCAACCTAATTTACACGAAATGTAGAGTAGGTATACTAAACTACTTATTCTTGACAGTAGTATAATAATAAATTAGAAAATGTCACCCCCACCCCTACTTCTGCCATTGGCCAGTCCGAAATCACCCAGATCCCTACTTCTACTATTAATACCGTCGATCTCCAAGTCCCGATATCATTCGACGACGAGAAACCAAGGAGAATACTTCGACCTCGCCGCTGAAGATGTTGTTGTGGACCGCATGTATTATTGTTTAGAAGTAAATGGTGGCCATTTTGAGCATTTAATAAAGTAACTGTTTTGTAGATATCTAGAAGAAAAGAAATTTATGTTTTTATATTTTACTTAGGGTTAATAAATTTTATAAATTATGTCGCATTTCGAAATTAATTTATGTAGAATAAGAATTTCATAAAACGGTAATTTCCCTGAAACTATTGGTTTTAGAGGCTATATGGTATATACATAAATTGAAGGGATTAAGTAGCTTTACAAAATTGTGCAATAATATACAGGGTGTTTTATTTGAAAAAAAAAGTTTTGACCTATTAAAATGTGATGATTTTGTGCCTTCATATTAAACACCCTGTGTATGAAAAAAAATACTCTGTTTAATAAACTCTTTCTCTTTGTAATTAAGAAGAATTTCGCTTTACATGTTATTAGTAAACTTTTATGAGATACATTTATGATCATGCAATTTTTTCTAAAATTTCATACTTTTCGCAATAATTTGTCAACGCGGTAAAATTTTGTAGAAAAAATCTAGTGACTTATGTACACCGTTATACTGATTGCGATAATGTAAAAATATAGCTACCATGCCATTTAAAAAAATATGTCGGTTAAATGCCTCGACTAATCTGAGCACCCTGTATAGTTCCAATTATTTTACAAATATGCAGTGTTGCATTTGCTACAACTTCTATTTGAAACATTTTTTGATATGTGTTGTAATATACGAAATATTGGACTTCCTCGCACTAATGTTCCACCCTGTATATGTCACACTCTAATTCTTAACCAAAAAATTACAAAAATATCAAGACCAGTATACACAAAAATTATGTCTTCACATATACTTATAGTATTTTTATATTTACATCAACTTTATTTCACAAAATACATAAAAGTTTATATTTTGTCCTTTTATTGTTTTTTAAGATATACTAAAATAATATAGCACAACTAAATTAGTCTGATCGCCAATGCTTTCTGACATGAACTTACAGATTATCTGAAGGAAATTTGTGCTTTGGGCGACAAAACAGCTGATTAGATGCCAACTTTATTGTTACATAAAAGTAACGCTAGGCACTAATGGATTAACATAGGATTAATACCAGCACCTAATAATAAGGATTGATAAAATTCTTAATACAAAAGTGGAAATTGAAGAACCACATCCCAAACGCGAAATAGTATAATGCACTGTCAGAAGGTTCAAAAATACTAATAATTGTGCCACTGAAACCCAAGCTGCGTAAAATGCGCAGGAGATCACTGGTCATCTTGGTGCCCAAAGACGCATAAAATACGGTGCGGTGCATCCATTGCCTAGGAAATTATTCAAGAATTATAGAGGTTGCAGTTATATAAAAGAACTTCAAAAACTGAAATTCCTGATTAAGAAATATATCACAGGTACCATCTGCAAAACCGCGCAACTACAGCCAGCTTTTGATCCACCAATTCAGCTATACTGTTTGCGACCGGGAATATCCTACGCTCAAGCTGTTATTTTATTAATAAAATAAAAAATAAATAAAGATGTAGTAAATCTGATATTATTTTAGTTTTTAGTTTAAGCGTAGTTATAATTAAAAGCGCTTATTATTTCTAGTTTTTCATCAAAGAAGCTTAAACTATTGCTGATTATGTCTAAATAAATCTTATATTTTTTCAAAGGAATGGTATTGCCAAATTGAAATTATATATCCGAGAAAGGAAAAATGTCGGCAAACAAACGCAAATCGAATATATTCTCAGTATATATTATGTGATAACTTTATCGGTATGTAATAAAACACCTTTATTTTTTATTTGTCATTTAATTTTAAGTAGAATAGGTTATAAGAAAACTCCTGAGGATGTTTGAAATAAAATCGTGTGTACTGTTAAAAATATATTTAATAATTGTAAAGAGAAATTTTATGGACTTTTGAAACGATTTAGTAATAAAGTGTTTTCCTGGATTTTCTAAGGAACATTTGTTTCCTTTGATAAAATCTTCTTTAATCCTTCGGCTAAATGAATTAAACATTTGAAAGGGTATTTAGATATGCTTACTTCGAATTATAATAAAAACGCCTGATAAGTTTCACTGTTTTATTTTATTGTTCTGACAATATTGTTTCGGTAATTTCGTTCTTAGACTTCTAATATATCTAAGTAATCCAATTTTTCGCTTTTATTTAGATTGTACTGTAATCGGTAGCCTCCTATATCGGGGAAGTTTACATTATTTCTCCAAAATTTAGCAAATCGTGTCTTTTTATTACCTTGAATCATATCTTTTTTATGTTCTCTTAAACTGATATTATATCTAGAGTTGTCAGATTTTCCACACATTCCAAGATCCTACTCAGTATAAGTTAATATACAGATTGACTGAAGTATCGGCGAAAATTGAGAAGCGTATTTAGTTGGGATACATTCGTCAGTTTCGGTCCATATTTAATATGTGTATAGTACGGCAGAATGAATGTGTAGATGCACAGGTCTGCTTTAAGATTGCAGCCGCTAGTAGTATATACGGTTTGATTATATACTTTTGTAATTGATGTATGTATGCGTTAACATTGAACTGACACAAAACTCAAATTGTAACTAAAATGAAATTATTAATGAAAATTAAATAAAATTCTTATTAAAAACAACACAAAATGCTAAATGAAATGTACAAAATTTAGTGTAGACGGTGCTCAAATGTCTGTCCTTCTTGCAACAAGCAGTGCTCTAAGCGATTATAAAATTCTTTTCATACATTCGTTAACATTTCAGGAGGAATGGTTTGTATGGCGTTCAGAATTTGTTGTGTTAAACCATCCAAATCAATTGCCCTATTTTCTTCAGCGGTATAGAGTTTCAACTTCACGTGTCCCCACAGAAAAAAGTCAAAGGGTGTTAAATCCGGAGAACGTGGGGGCCAACAAATATCTACACCCCGAAAAATACCGTTGAGGGGCGGCAGCTGTGGGTGGGGCAGCCATCTTGTTGAAACCAAACATCATCGAATCTAACACCTAGAATTGCTAGAATTGCAGGAATTACCTGATTTTGCAAGAGATCGAGATACCTTTCTCCATTTAGCGTGCCATTAATAAAGAATGGTCCTACAATATTATCCCTTAAAATACCCGCCCAAACATTGAGTTTGTGCGGGAATTGTGTGCGAGCGTTGTAATTTTCCCTAGCCCAACAACGAGCTGCAGATGGGTTATGTCGACCGTGTAATGGAAACGTCGATTCTTCGACACTTGCACAAATCAGAATTGCATGTTCCTCTTGTTCTTCTGCCGTGACTATGCCGTGAATTAATGCAATCTTCTGTACGAAATTTATTTACAATCTTATGGATAGCGGACACAGAGGCAGGCGGACGGTTTTCGTATGCTGCTACAAATAAATTTTGAACGTCTTTATATGAATTATTCCTCGCTTGCCATAATACAAAACGCGATGTATATGGAAAACATTCGCACATATTAACTTGTATTGAGTAGGACTCTGGAATGTGGGGAAAAGTAACAACTCTATTAATATCTACACCACTTGGTCCGATGTATATAGCATCTCAATCTTTACAATTTATTTTATATACACCACATTTATCCAAATTTGTAACTTTGCGTTTGTTGTTAGTTATCATGACACCCAAATTATTTTTATTAATATTTACTGTATTTAGTACGATTTTGTTTAGTAGTCTATTTATTTGTTTACTAACGGTAGATATGTAATTTACGGCGTGACATTTGTTTCTTTAATTATGGGCAATGGTAATTTTGTGGTTGTTTTCTTTGTTCGTATTTCATTATATTATTTGTATTATTACTATATTCTGAATTATTTAATGATGCATTTATTAATCTATGTATTAAACTATGGAAAATTGACATTATGTTAGTGCTACGTATAAACGTAACGTTAAATACTTAATTACAAACAGCTTTTGCATAAAACTGACGGTATATCATTATTTGAGCAAACTTTAGGCAAACTATCATACTTCACTGTATATCGACACCTGAATAATACAAACAAATCAAATGCTGCCCTGTATACCAAAATGTGAATAACACAAGCAAGCCAAAACACTTCATTACACAGCAGAATGGATTCAACCAAACAGTGCCACGACCAAAAGTGCAAAACGATATATATTGAGTAAGCCACAAAAAAAAAGGCTTCAGAGTATGCCATGGATTAAATCAGTTCTGTTTTAGATCGATTAAGTGATTTAACCTACATATCGTACTACTAGTAATAGGTTAAATCGTTAAATAAGAGTTGTCAAGTGACATTCATTAAGCTAACCTAATATTTTAAGTTAATGGAAAAATTGAATTTCAAAGAAACGACGGTTATTTGAAAGTTTTGGTTGTTGAAATTTGTAAATTACAATGATTTATTATAAAAAAATATAGTTTTTCTGAGTGCTGTCTGTTTTAAAATGAAAAGATACCGAAAAATTAAATTTGAAAACTAAAATAAAACCAAATCAGACTAAACAATATTATGTATATAAAATCTCATAATATTCAGAATAAAAATGAATGAATAATTAAAGTAAACACAATAATTTATTAATTCAGTATACAAAACAAGCAACTATGACATTGGATCAATCATTAATTTTTTCTTTTACACAAATGTGTTAGTTATGAAAAGAAATGTTTTTTTTTATTGGAGAAATTAATCTTCGTCATCTGTGAAGTATTCCATTGGAGTTTGTCGTGTGGGGTTTTGATGATCTGTTTACCCTATTGCTTAAATCAAAAGAAGAACAAAACACAATCTATTTCGTAACAATATTAATTAAATAATGTGCGTAATATGGCCATCGCCTTCATCTCTACAGCGTAAAGATCTTCGCTTAACAGTTTTTAGGATCCAATATGAATTATTAATTTCTACGATCTTAATGATCCTTTCTTGCAGGTCATTAAGATCAAAAACAAGTTTTACAAAAATAGAATATTTTAAGTACTGCCATAAAACGAAATCGCATGGTGTTAAATCACAGGAACGTGACCACCTCGTGCCCGCGATTGTTTATGTATTTAAACTATTAATTCGACCTCCAAAAGATTTACTCAGAAAAACAATATTTTCATTGATATATGTACACAAGCTCCAGCTTGTTGGAAGTAGCCTTCCTGTAACTTATCATCGTGTAACATATTTACAAATGGTTTCAATTATTTCAGTCAGGCACAGGGAATCTTATACCTGTACGATGCAAAATGTTTATCTACTTACTATGGTGTGTTTAAAAAAAGATTTTTCTCTAATTAAAGATTACTTAAATAATCAATAAATTTCGAACACACGCTAAAAGATTTATTAAATCTCTAAACACCCTGTAAAGATAATGTCTTGTGTGTATTTAAAGACACCGATAGACAAGCAAAGGAATTAGTTAACTACCTCAACACTCTCAATTACGAAATTTAATTGACCATAGAATTCGAAAATAATAAATTAAACTTTCTAGATATCACAATCAGAAAAGGGAACAACAAATTAAGTTATGCTATTCACAGAAAACTCTTACTCTTACAGGAATTTTAGCGATTAGTCTTCGTATACACTTGTTTTTTGTGTTAGTATCATATATCATCGAAAGCGCTAGATGCGCATTAAAGTTTTTCGAAGCGGTGGTAGAAAGGGTGGTCTGCTAGTGCATTTTCGTTCTACGACTATCTCAAGTGTCGAATAGCCAAAGTCTTATTATAAAGTGTGTGTATAAATAGTACTTTACAAGAAATCGAAATAAAGCAATAAAAAATATAACATTCTGGTATAACCGAAAGCGGTTCATGAGTATAAATATTTTATTTTAACACACCAAGTATCAAGATTACGGCCCACAAATTTTCAAAAGTGTACTAGGGCGTTAACATTGAAAATTTCTTATGAAACGGGTTGCGTGAAAAACCCTGTGCACATATCTGGTTAGACCACCCAAATATATATACAACTTATACAATACATAGTAAATTGTGTCCCTATATTTGGTGTCCCTGCGTTTACTTTATCTTTCGTTCAGAATAGTAGAAATTACTGAAAAAATATTGTCAGAACAATAAAATAAAACAATGAAACTTATCAAGTGTCTTGTAATATAAGTTATGTATATCTAAATACAATATTTCACAAAGAACCGACTGCTGTACCTAATAACAAAATTTGAAAGGGTTTATGGTATAGTCTTAAACCACTGACATGTGAATATTGTATCCTCTTCGATGTTATACTTGTGTGTCCTTACTAAATTTACTTTGATTATCAATACCCTTGTACCTAATTATTAGAGAGCGGACTGGAGCGATTGAATGCCCAATTGTCCCTATAAAAAGTTATGGCGGTAGCACGTATAGTATGCATGTAATCACAGTTCCACTATTTGCTTGCTAGATTGAATTCGTTGAGCAGACGTTATTTCCGTCGTTATGAATAGCTAACACGGGCGTGTAAGACGGAATATACATTTATATATTATTTCGTTGACTTCGATTAAATAATGGCTTAAAAAATTATATCCGCTAATTTCCAAAGTGTATTCTCCTGTTTACATGCTGTTATACATGCATATATGGATTTATTGTTCTTGAGATAGTATATTTTCTATTCTCTTCTATAAGGGATTGCTTCTGGTTTTGTTTCTTTCAGTGTTATTTGACTAAATATTCGAATTGTCCATACCTATTATGTAATGTATACTTTCTTCCTATACAAGCTGTAAATATAATTTCGTCTAGGTATTTTTAGTAACATATTACACTCTTGAGTCTATGTGTAATGACGATGGAATGCTGTCTTAGGCGCAAGAACTTGAAACTTATCAAAAAAGAGTAAGAATTCAGGAATGTTGATCTCTGGGAGGCTGAACATTAGATAGATCGTGATGTTGTCCTTTAGAGTAATAATTAATGCCGGTGGGAATAATAACAATTTTATGTACGCATCAGATCCTACACTCCACATATACCATATAATATTATTCTGTCTGAGGAACTTGATTTTAGTAATGGCAAGTTTACTTTCATTGCATCTTAAGTCGTTCTAGAAAAAATCGATAAAATTAGTTTGTTGTCGTAGTACTTAAACTAAATAAGAATCGATACCAAAGAAATTTGAGTACATCAATACATTAAGCACGCATTACGCATTTGCTACAAATGCAACAGAAATGTATTACGCATATCTATGGACATACACCTTGTAGTTTCCAACGTTCACTTCAGCCACGTGATATGACAAAATTCGCTACTTACATTTAAGGCGGGGCATCAAACTTTACTTCATTAGTCAAACTGATGACGTCTATTAAGACAGAAATACGCGCGCTTGGCTGAAGTGAACGTTTTAAAATATGAGATGTTTGTCCATGTATACAGATACATTTCTGTTTCATTTGTAACAAATGCGTAATGCGTGCTTAACGTATTGATGTACTCAAATCTCTTTGGTATATTTGCTGCCATCTGGCATCGTGTTAATAGACTTGCGTCTATATATGTATTCTTTTCCTTTCTGTACCGGCATTGCTGGTAGAGAGAAAATTGCTATTTTCGGTGTAGTCTCTTTTGTCCGTTGATGTCACTGGATTATCTGGTGCCACCTGATAGGAAAAAATTTGCTACTTACTTTCAAAAAGAGCCGTCAAACTTTACTTCATTTGTCAAATTGATGACGTCTATTAAGACAGAAACACGTGTCTTTGACTGTAGTGAACGTTGGAAAATACGAATTGTATGTCCATATGTACAGATACAGATATGTGTAATACATTTCTGTTTCATTTGTAAACAAGGATCTGTTTGGGATCATTTATTTAGCTCTTGAATTAAGAATAGGTCTCAGATTTTTGCTGTTCATGCTGTTCGAATTGTGTGATAGCGAGTTCCTTTTTCCTCAAGAATCTCACCCTAGGTCGTTGCTTTTTAAATTCAATAAAAATGACATTTATGGGGTTTTCAGCTTCTACGCTCTTTTGGTAACGTTGAACATTTACGATTGTAAGAGGGAGAATGGAAGAAAAATGGAAATATGAAATGGGGACCGTCTGCAATTAGATTGTACCTTGGGTTATGAATTAATTGTATTCTTTTCACTTAACTTTTTGAGCATTTGAAGGTACAGTGCAACCTTGGTAATTCGAATAGTTGCGGACCAGGGCGGTCTCGGATTACCGATTTTTTGGGATTATCGCGACAGTAAAAAAAGAATAAGCGTACATAAGGAAAATAACTTTTATTCTGGGCAATGAACTGCATAATATAAAAAATAATATGCATGTAAATACGTATTCAGTTATTCGCGCGAATAAAAATCTGTAATTGCACTCAAATTTACTCTCAACTTTTTGAAGCGCAAATTCACCACTTTTTCTTGTAATTGGCGTAAAATTAAAAGCTCTCGGCTGCTTGCACCATTTTCCATCGCCCACTGAAGAGATGTACCGAGACATCGAAAGCGTCGCAATCTGCTATTATTTCTTCGTCTGTCAGTTCAATTTCTTCTTTTTCTGGGGCATCATCCTAAATCCATCCTTTGGTATCATCCACTGTTAGTTTTTCCCCTTTAGAGACGACATTCTTCAGCACGGTAATTTCCTTGAATTTTTGTTCGGTTGCTCTTAGACTTCTTCTGATCTCCCCCTAAAGGGATCATATCCTCTTCGTCATAATCATCATCTAAACTTTTTCGAAATTGGGCCGGCCACAATTAGTTCCATGACTTTTGTATCAAGTCAGAGCTCACAGGTTCACACGAAGAGTGAAGGTTTAAAATGGCGCTCTTTAAATTGAAAGCCTTCAGCGAATCCGAAGGTTCATTTTCTTCCGAAGCCAGGTGAAGGAGAAGTTGTTTTCTGTAGTGCATTTTCATTGCCTGTATCACGTACTGGTCCATTGATTGTAGCAACTGTATATAATTCGGCGGCAAATATAACACGGAAATTAATCTTCACTTTGTAGTTCTTCCTTTGAGGGGCGATCTGGCGCATTGTCTAGTAACAGGAGTACTTTGAAAGTTAGACCAAGTTCTTTTAAATGCGCTACCACTGAGGAAATAAAGTAATCTTGAAACCACTGTTCGAATATGTCCCGCGTCATCCAAGCACTTTCGTGATTTTTGTAGCCTACAGGCAAAGATTGACGGCAATCTTTAAATGGGCTGGCATGTGCAGCCTTGCCAATCACTGACAATTTTAGCTTATGGACGTTCGCACATGGCATAAAGGTGATACGATCCTTGCTTCCAACGCTGAATCTTCATCCTTGTGCACAAAAGTTTTTGCTGGCAAAACGCGCCAAAATACTCCACTTTCATCCGCATTGTAAATTTGGTGAGCATTCAAATTCATTGCTCACTTTTTCCAAAAAAAGCTTTTGAAATGGATCTACTGCCGCAAGATGGCTGGAAAATCTATCACCGGTAATATTTAACTGTTTATTTTATTGTAAAAGAAATTTGGCTTTACTTGCAGGATTTCTCCCGATATTGATAGACTGCGGTTTCTTAGCTGCAGCAACCAGGTGTATAATGCAGATTCTACTTCTGGGTATTCAGCTTTTTTTAATGTCTGACGCCGTGTTGATTCCTGTTGATGCGATTTTACGTACACCTTAATTTCTTCTTTCTTGTGTTTGATGTCCGTAATAGTTGATCTTCCTACTCCATATTCCAAAGCCAGTTGTAAAAGTGGTCGGCCGTCATCTAGCTTCTTAATTATTTAATTTTTTTGTCCAAGAGACAAAGTTTTGTGTTTTAGACATTGTAACAAACACTGTTGACTTAGTACACCTAATCACGCGTCTTATATCAGGCAGCAACACGACTGTTTACGCTGTGAATGAAGATAGAACGCTGCGCACGATTTTCGGATCCTATAGGCCTGACGCAATTAAATTTCAGATTAGCAGGATACGACATCTTTTCGGATTGTAGCGATTTTGGAATACCACACGTACGGATTACCGAGGTTGCACTGTACCTTAAAACTAACAATAGACTTTTTCTAATATAGGTGTTTCTCTGCTATCGCAGAAAAGAGTGAACTACATCAATATTTCTTTTTGACTCCCGATCGTCTGTGATGTAAAATTGACTTAGGGTACAAAACTCGTTTGATCACAGTCACATATAAAATGCGTTGAATAGTATTTGGATTACACATACTTATTCGACAACCCTGTCAGACATAAATATTTAGTGTTTTAGCTTAAAACTCAAATATGTAAATTTTCTTCTTTGACAGCTTATACGTTTACTCGTTTACTAGTTCTGACCCTGTTTCGACAGCCCCTTCACGCTAGACTTGAAAATCAAATCTACTTCTTCTACGATGTTGACTTTCGCAGCCTTACGCATTTAATTTGGTAGATTACTCTGGTTCACCCTTGACTTCCTGACTTTATTTATTTATGGGGGCATCCTACCTTGCAGCTGTGCGCCTGTTGGTTCCAGATGGACGTTATACATCGCATCTCCTTACGGCGACCATACCTTAATTTGGGTTTAGCTCGGATTCCTCGGAAGCGTAATTTCTCGTACACAGATACTAGATGTCAGCCCACGAGGATAATTTTATTTGAAAGTGATATTTTTACTAATATTTTCTTTGTTGACATTTTTTTGTATAAAAGTTATATCTTTTATTTACATCCTTGTGGTTGACACAAGTTGAATAATGAATTTAAATATTTATTTTTGGAGAATAGTGCATTACTGACTAAAACAAACAATATCACTTACAGGCCATCCCACATGTGATAAAAAGCTAGGTAGTGGAACATTTTTTAAATCTTCTCAAGGAAGATACTTTTTAAGAGGCATTGCCAGTGTAATTGATCCCGGCTATTATATGTGGTATACGAAATCAACATATTATCTTAGCTGGGTAGGAGAACATGTGTCTGTTTACGATTGCGTTTTACCAGATCATATAAAATATGGTAGATTTAGATTGTCGGAGTTTAACAAAACTTACATAAAAGATAAATTGGTTCCTCCAATGAGTGTGATGTCTTTATACTGTACTGTGGAAGATCATTTGAGACCATTATTTCGTTGCGAGTATGGACAATGGCACCCTTCCATTGCAGAAGCATCGTGCAGAGAACCAGGTAATTAGATTTTTTTAAACCATTTCCGTAATAGTTAGTAATCAGTAAAACTGCTAGATTAATTAATTTACATACACACATAAATAATTTTAAGTATCCTAAATATTAAATCGAATGTTCTATATTTTAATTTACTGATCCAAAATTTTATATTTCACGGCTGCCTTTTGTAGTTAATTATATTTTAATATTTGTATTCTTTTGTAAATTCTTGTTTTTATTTAATATTTAAATTACATAGTAGTTATTTAACAGTTTTTAATTAATCTTAACTTTTGTATTCAATATTGGTGAAATGGCGTATGTTACACATGTATATTTTTTGTACCATCTTAGAGATCTCAGAGACGTCTTTCCCCGTCAATGCTTATTTAACACCTGTCATCCACCTGTTCATATTTTTTTAATGCATTACACATTTGTTAATATTTTCGGGATATATACAGTGCTCTCTACGGAAAACTTTTGTATTATTAATTTTACGAAAAAAGTTATTCTTTAAAAAAGCCTCTGCTTCCTAAGAAAACACGATTAAACTACTCAAACTTTATTTCCCGTGTACATGGTGCTCAAAAGTGAAGAAATACAATTTTTTTAATTTTCGTCATTTGGATTGAGAAACGAACGTAACATTATTTTATTTGACTAGAATAAATTTTTAATGTAATTGCACATTTGCTTCAACATATTCCTTCTAAATGCAGGTAGGTGTTCTTGCAGAAAATTCATGCAATACATTTCTAACCATGGCTGGAGTTATTCCCTGTATACTTTCTCTAATTGTTCTCTCTAAATGGTCAATATATTGAAATGGTTTGTGTAAATACATCTTCTGTTTCAACTATCCCCATAAAATTAAGTCCAGAGGGTTAAGGTCTGGAGATCTTGCGGACCAAAAAATGTTAGAGTACCGATCAATTATGTTTCCATTGAAAAGAACATTTAAATATGATCTGGCATCTCTCGTGCTATGACAAGGTGCACCATTCTGTAGGACCATACCTACTGCCTTTCGTTTGCGGGTAGTTCATGCATAATATCGTTCAAAAATTGCAAGTAACGTTTGTCGAAAAAATACCGGTCGAATTACTCGATCTTTAAATATTCCGCACCAAACATTGGTTTTGAAATAATATTGATCATGAGTTTGTATCGTAAAATTGGGATTTACGTCACTCCACCATCGGAAATTTTGTGAACTTACAGTACCATTTGATGTAAACGTTGCGGCGTCGGTGAAAATAATTTTTCTCGCCATAAGTGGATCATCTTCAATCTCTCCTTGTACGAAACTGCTGAACTCAAAACGTCGATCTTAATCTCTTGGTTTCAAAGTATGTATAAATTTTGGTTGATATGGGTGCCATTTATTTGTTTTTAATATTTTTGGAATAGAGCTTTGCATATATTATTTAGTATCTTCTATCACGGACAAAAATGCTTGTCCACCGGTTCCTTCACTTGTAATTCTTGATCTTCGTTTCTTACTAAACCTATTATCTACACTTCCAAAAGTTTTGAATTTAGAAAGGATATTTCTTACAGTTGTAAAATGTATATTTTCGTTAGGATGTCTTTCGTTGAATATTATTGCTTCTTTCCGAAACGTTTTATAATTATCGCCAACAATTAAAATTTTTTAAATTTTATCTTGTGTTGGTCAATTTCATAAGTATATTTAATCATTTAAGTAAGTATACACTCTGACATTTTACTGAGACAGAACTAATTGTCATAATGACATCTGCAATTCAATTAGTTTCGAATCCTATAGAATTATACAGTTTACAATAAATAAGTTTTTTTACGGTAGTGCTTATTGTAAAAATTGATTCGCTAGAGACGTAAACATTGATTGTGAGAGTAAGAGTTAATACCGTTAAATTTAAACATATTTAATTTTTACATATTTTTGAAACTGTAGGGGTGTTTGGATGAAGAAGGGCTGATCTCAGCGGTGAGCGTAGATTTCGACCACACAAGCACACAATAAAACACTAACTAGAGTTTAATCGTTTATATATATATATATATATATATATATATAGATAATGTAACTGACACAAAGAATAGTAACACAAAGATATAAGTTATTTTAACTGTCTCTGAAACCTGGCTGCGATAAACCACTGTACCACGGATGGTCGCGGTGGTAACCTCTGACTATCCTGCTGCTGGAGTTCCAAGGGTGGATGCTTCCAGGCGAGTCAAGTCGAAGGTTCTGACTGCCGTTTGGAGCATATGAGTCCTTTTGATTTTGTTTGGTGGTCGAAGTTGCCTCCATTTCCACTCCAATTTCATTACCCGGGGTTGTGAATGTTTTGTGTTATTGTGTGTAGGTGTATGTTTGTGTGTTACGTTTGTTTTGCCTATTAGGAATGCTGTGTGTTTTGCTACATTTTTGTGTGTTTGTGTTGACCTTTGTTTATCTGTTAATTTTTGATTTTTTTCGCGGCTAATTGGATATCGTTATCCTCAGCGCGTCTTTTAATTTGTTTGAGTCCGTCTTTTTTAATTAGTCTCCGTTTTGGGTTTATTATTTTCCTTATTGTGGAGTTTTCGTGTGACTTTATTGTTTCTATTGTTTTTAGTGTTCGTTTGCATATTATTGTTTCAAGTGTTTCTAGTTTCATCTCTTTATGTATTTGCTCGTTTGCCATATATCGCGGTGCATTTATCGCGAGTCTAATAACCTTGTTTATTTTCCCTTGTACCGATTGTCTTTGCCTTTCGCTGGCTTGATGCCATATTTCTCCGGCGTATGCCGCGCCCGCGAGTATTATCGTTCTTATTATTAATATTTTATTTTCCAGTGTTAGTTTGCTTTTTCCGTTTAGTATCGGGTACAGTGAGTGTGTTGTGAACCCTATTTTTCGTTTTATTTCTTTAATATGTGCCGTGTATGTGAGTTGCGAGTCCATTGTGAGCCCGAGATATTTAACTTTTTCCTGCCAGTGTATTGTGTGACCTTCGAGTTTGACTTCGTCCGGCCTTTTGTGTCGTTTTCTGTGTTGGAAGTAAATTGCCGCGGTTTTTAATGGGTTAATTTTAATTTTCCATTTGTCGTACCAGTCCTTTAGGAGGACTAGATTGTTTTGTAACTGTTTGTGTAGGTAAGATATTGGTCTGCTGCTTATGTATATAGCGGTGTCGTCTGCGTATTGTGCGATATTACATTATTCTATTGTGGGAATATCCGAAGTGTATATGTTATACAGGAGCGGTCCGAGGACAGATCCTTGTGGGACTCCTGCTGCTATGTGTTCTATTGTCGATTTTTCGTTTCCGATTGTGACATTAAATGTACGGTTCTTTAGATAATTGTCGGTTATTTTTATTAATGTGTTTGATATTTTGTGACGTTTCATTTTGTGTATGAGGCCGGCGTGCCAAACCCGGTCGAAGGCCTTTTCAATGTCGAGAAAGATTGCGCCCGTTGATGTCGATATGTTCATTTTTTCGGTTATGTGTTCTGTCAGTCTTAGTGCCTGTTGTGTAGTTGAGTGGTTTTTCCGGAAACCGTATTGAAAATTTGGGATTATGTTTTTGTTTTCGACTTCATTTTCAAGTCTTATCTGTATCACGCGTTCTGCCAGCTTACTTATTGACGGAAGTAAGCTGATTGGCCGGTAATCTGCGGTTGTTTTTCCAGGTTTGTGGATCATTATTATCTGCGCGTGTTTCCAAATCGCGGGATAGTGTCCGTGTTTTATTATTCCGTTTATTATGTCAGTTATTATTTGTATTCCGGTTTTTGGTAGGTTTTTAATTGCTACATTTGTTATTCCGTCCGCTCCCGGGGCTTTTCGGTTTTTAAGGTTTTTAATTATTTTTTCCACTTCGTCGGTATTTGTGGCGTCGATTTCTCCATCTGTTATATCGATTTGGGTATTTCGTTGCCGTTCAACCGTTTGGAGCGTCCGGCTCCTCCTCTTATGGCCATCCCGATAGGGGATCCAGGCGATGGTTGGAGAGAGGGTGGTCCTCGGCCGTTGTCGTCGTACCGGTAGGAGGGAGTGTAGCGCTCCCAAGAGCGTACTAGCGGAGCGCTATGGTACTAGGGATGTATTTATTAAATGCGTCGCGCTACAAAACTAAAAAAAAAAAATTGCGAAACTGTTGAATCAATTTTGTAATTCTTAATTTTTGAGCACCTTGTATATAGAAAATAAAGTTTGAGTAGTTCAATCGTGTTTTCTCAAGAAGCAGAGGTTTTTTAAAGTAAATTTTTTTTTCGCAAAACTAGTAGTAAAAAGGTTTTTCGTTTGTAGAGAACTTAGGCGGATACACTGTATACAGAACCGCTCATATTGTATGTACTGAATCTCTGTTAATAACCCTTGAGGGAAAACCATTCCCAATAAATATTGTTGTACTACTGCTTATTTGTGTTAATATTGATTTGTAAAGGCAGTTTCCTTGTTTTTCTTTTTAATGCGACGCTTTGTGGTACGTTATATCCTCTACATCATCCGTGTGACGTTTGACCTCTGATTACAATTCAGCAATATTTTATGGTGGCGTCCTTTTTATCTATTATTTTAGTCAGTCACGTAACAACTTTTTGAAAGTAACCCTACGTCATCTTCACTGGCCTAGCCTGGATACCGGCTCGTTGGATTGTAATTTTAGCAACCCTCCCACAGAGGTAAGTCCTTGGAACTCTACTGAATGTCGAAAGGTTACCGAAGCCAGTTTGTGCGATATTTATTTTTGCTATCATCCGTAGCATTTTATATATGAGGTACGAACACAATATCCTCAAAAGGTTCATGCTTGAACAGGGCTTTTAGGGACTATATCATTGCACATTTTGTCAATGAAGGAAATTTAAGGACTAGGCATGAAAAAAAGTTTCGAAAAGCATTAAAAATTTATTTGTCATTATAGCCCCCATGCTTTTGTATACAAGTATTTCATCGTTTTAATAACATCTCTAATCCATTATAAAAAAAATTCCTTTGGTTTGTCTGCAAAACGGCCGCTAAAGTTCGTCATCCTCCATAAATTTTGTTCCACTTAGAGTTCTTTTGAGATTAGGAAACAAAAAATAGTCGCACGGAGCGAGATCTAGACTATAAGGTGGATATTCTATTTCTGTGAAACCACATTCGGCAACGGCAGCTTTTGCAAGTGTTGATTTGTGGACTGGTGCATTATTATGAAGCAACAGGACACCTTGCGTCAGTTTTTCGTGCCTTTAAAATTTAATAGAATCTCATAGGCGATGTATTAATCTTGCGTAATACTCTCCTGTTGCCGTACTACCCTTGCGTAGATAATTCCCTGACAATCCCAAATAATCGCTGTCATTATTTTTCCTGCGGAAGGGGTGACTTTAAACTTCTTGGGGGGGGGGAGGCTAGAACCATTAATATGCCACTGCATTAATTCTTGTTTTGACTCATATTCAAAATAATGGACCCAGGTCTCATCTGCGGTGACAAGTCGATTGATAGTTAAACCTGGTTCGTCTCTACAAAGCGCCAAAAATTGTTCACACTTCTCCATCCGCACACGTATTTGGAATGGCGAAAGCATTCGCGGAATCTATCTGGCACTAGCTTTTGTCACTCCAAGGTATTCATATAGAATTCTGTAAACCGTGCTTTCTGAAACTCCTAATGAAGCTGCTAATTGTCGCTCCTTTAATCTTGCATCCTCCAGTACCAAACACTTGTTTTTTTTTTCAATAATCCAGTAATTCTCGGCGATTTAAACAATTTGGACCAATCGAAAATAGTCGACTTTGAAGGAGAATATTCTCCGTCTACAGCCAACATTTCTTCACGAATAATTTTTGAGATTTTCCTTGTTTTCTCAAGAAGTTTGTAACTGCTCTATATTCAAGTTTGTGAATTTTGATACGTGACAACACAAACTGACAGATATTAGAACTAATACTGCTGCAATTGTTTTGTAAATTGTCAAAGTCGTTACCAAGGCATGTATGATAATAAAACACTATAATGAAAAATTAGATTAAAATTAAAAAATGTCTAGTCCGAGAATATAAGAACGACACCTCGTATTTACTTT
Source organism: Melolontha melolontha (assembly GCA_935421215.2). Lineage (NCBI taxonomy): Eukaryota > Metazoa > Arthropoda > Insecta > Coleoptera > Scarabaeidae > Melolontha > Melolontha melolontha. The sequence continues at coordinate 43,732,405 of OW285240.1, read as the reverse complement.
TGCAGAATAGTATCGTGCAAATCATACCAGATGTTTCCATAAATGACGCTTGGTTTCATAATGCTGCAATTTTGCCACATTCTTTAGACATTTAGATTATTTTCAATATAGGTTGGTAAAATTTGTTTCAGCTATAATTTCGTATAAATCTTACTTCTGATATCAGTTAATATTGATTTACCTAATTTCTCAGGCTTAATTAATTAAATATATGTATAATCAATGGGTATACGAGATTCTTCAAAAATTTTATCTGAATATATTATATCGCATTATAATACACTGTGTAATATGGACACTACACCATTGATCCATATGCTAATTTAGATCTGGCAAGCGCGTAGTACTTAATTATCAGATGTGACTGACATACTAAAAGAGAAAAATGTACCTCTCAAAATAATTAGACTGATAGAAGAGCTAAACAGGAACAGCGGTACCAAAATAAGAACGGCAGGTAAACTAACGGAAAATAACAGTGGCATCGGATAAGGTGATAGTTTGGGTCTAGTTCTATTCAACCTAGTGATGAATAAGATCGTGGAAAGTATAAGGTTAATGGAAGAATACAAACTTGACAATTATAACTTAAACATAGTCTGTTATGCAGAGGATGCGGTTCTTTATAGCTAATAGCGAAAATAACCTATAAAGAATCCTACATAACTTTAATAACACGGCTGAAGAATATAACATGACCGTTTAGGTCGAGAAAGCAAAATGTCTCACAGCATCTAAAGAACCAGTAAGATGTAAACTAGAAATAAGTGGAAAAATAATCGACTAAACAATGTCATTTAGCTACCTGGGAATAGTAATTACAAGCGATCACAATATCCATAAAGAAGTACAAAACCAAGTGAACAAGGCAACTACCCTTTCGAGGGAACTGAGAAATAGACTCCGTAAAAAAATTGTCACATAAATGCAGCTACCAATGTTGTAGTGAACTGTAGTAAATAATTACTATATCAATATGTCAAAAGGCTTTAATAACAGCTAGTTTAACAAGTGGTGTTCTCAAAATAAGTTCAAGTATTCATAAATTTTAAAATAAAAAAATACGCTTCTTGTAAAACGGTACATAATTAAGTCGATAGCGTGTATTTCCACCTCTTACCCTAATCACAGCCTCGATGCGATGCGGCATACTGTTAATTAACTCGTCTATGTAATTCTGATCCATACTATCCCACTCTTCAAAAACTGCCGCGTGGAGGGTTGGAAGGTCGCGAAACTGAATTCCTCGTGCTTTTAATTGACCTCCTACGTTATCCCAGATATGGTCTATTGGATTGAGATCAGCAGTTCGTGTTGGCCAGTTTAAAGTGGGTATTTCCACATCTTGCAAATAATGCCTAACTATATGAGCAATGTGTGGGCGCGCATTATCATGCATAATGAAAAAATCTGGTCCTACAAACGATGCTAAAGGTATAACATATGGATTTAGAACGTCTGTTATCAAAAGCAATACCTTCCCACACCATTACCGAACCACAACCGTAATTTACATTTGGAATGAAGTTGTACTGTAAATAGGTCGTCTATAATATATATGTCTATATGTTCATGAGTAAATTCCAATCGTACTCTTTTGTGTTCTCTGGTCAGAAGTGGACCTTTGACTGGTACATAGGGACGTATATCATATTCTCGAAGACGATTCCTCATTGCTTAATGACCACTACGTTCCGGGCATGAAAAAGGTCGCTTTGTAACGTTTTTGAAGTTAAGTATCGTATTCGCATTGCACTGAAATGAAAAAACATCATCTTTCTCTGAGGTACACCTTAGGCCCTCTTGTCCTGGTCTTCTATCGTATGCTCCTGTCTTCCTATATTTTTAAGGACACGAGATGTGGAAGACTGACTTACACCAATGAATTGCGATATCGTTGATTTAAACAAAGATCTGACAGTGTCACGCCTCTAACAACTTCGTGATGAGACAAATAACGAGAACTACAATGCTGAAAAGCTATTTTGTCAATCTGAATTACACTTAACCGCAACTTGTTTTTTACTGAGACAACAGAGCCGTTAGATTTTTATTTTATTTTATCATTAGAAATAATGGATTTTTTAGTAATTATCTTTACTAGAAGAAATAAATAGACACGCAAATACCTCGATTTCCAACTAGATTACCGTATATTTACTTTAAAAGTTTTTAAAATGGCATCATTAAAAAATATTCAATTATGCAACAATTTTCTTGCAAAGTGTATCATATAGAGAAATAAATATCTTATAACAGAATGTAAAATAGGAATCTATAAGAGTTGTATTCACCTAAAACTGACATGCGCCATAGAAACCAGAGCCGATAAAAATTAAACAAAGCAATTATTAAGAACAACCGAAATGAAAATTTTAACGACTATAGTAGAGAAAACAAGACTTGACCGCATCAGAAACCAAAATATGAGAGAGCAATGTCAAATACAAGACATCGTAAGATGGGCGAGAGAACGAAGGAGACATTGGAACCAACACATCTCAAGGATGGACAACGAAAGGTTAGTCAAAATGGCATGCGAAAGAAAGCCTAAAGGATTCAGACTTACATATATACCTCTGAAAAGATGACGAGACACCTGATCATCAATCTCCCATGAACAGGGAGACTAAACTCCAGTAAAAACGCAGGTCGTTGACCTAACGTAAGAGGAAGAAGAAACGGGTAGTAGAGCAATTTTAAACTGTTTTCCGAAAATCACGACAATTTATATAAATATAAATCCGTAGCTAGACATTCGCTACCATCAAGATGACATCCTCGACAAAACTAAACTTTGAATCTGGTAAGATACCCAAATCTTTATGTGTATCAGAATGACAAAGTATTTTGCGCCAATAATATAATCATAATTGGTGATCATATGCTTCGTTGAAAATATAATAACACTTCTATTATTAAATATTTAAAGAAAGACAATTTTTTTCCACCATAGTCAAATCGCATTCAAATCCTTTTGCAACGATATGCAATCAATAGATTCACTGCTGCAATATATTTTCATGTCGTCAGCAAAAAGAAGTTTCTCACAATATACCACTAAGGCTGTATCGTTTACATAATTTGAAGTAAAAATCCCGAATCCGAGCCTGATGTTGGCGTGAGTATCAAATATCGAAGATTTAGTGTTACGGTACTACACATACTGTTAGGAATACCCATTTATAGTAACTTTTCCAACAGAATATAATGATCAATTTGATAAAACGCCTTCAGGGAATCTGTTTATACCAAGGACAAGCTGAAATTATTGAGAATAAAAAATGCAGTTAATATTTTCTAGGATTTTATTTTAAATATATCCAAAGTGATTCCCTTCAGCAATAATAACACTTGACACTTTCTTTCCACTGTTTAAAAGTTCGAACCAATATTCTTTCGGAATACCTTCAAAATAAGCGTGAACTGCGGTATCAATCTCTTCTTTGGACGAAAACCTTTTACCCCGCAAATTGCGTTTAAGTCAAAAAAATGGCCAAAAGTCACACATTGCTAAATCAGATGAGTACGGCGGATGTTCTAATAAATTTTTTTATTACTATTTTTTCCAGACAAAAACTGGAGAGTTAAAACTGCCGCATGGGACGATGCATTATCATGGTTGACCATAATTCCTTTATCTGGAACTCTACTGAACACTTCAGGCTAACATTTTTCAGTGTACTACTTGTTACATGCGTATTTTCCTCACGAGTTGTTGCATGCGTATTTCCTTTTTATTCCATATTTTTCGATGAACCCTGTATCTTTAATTTTCCTTTGTTTCATCTATCGAGTATGTTTTCTAGATATATTTTTGTACCCGCATCGTCCCTCCCTGGGCTAACGTTCCGATCGCTTCAGGGGATAGAGGATAATTCGCCCGGTGCTAGTACTGGAAGCACGTTAAATTATAGTTAGTGAAAAAGTGCTAATCTATCCGTAAGGAAAGTTGAGTTCGTATGGATCTATGGTATTTTGGGTACACGCAAATGCGGATAAGCATCATAGTGAGTACAATAGCATTTGTTTGCCGTCGACCAAGAGTTATTAGCGAGGCTGCGTAAGGGACTCTTCTCTGACCATCACTATATTTTGTTAATGGGTCTTGGCAATCGAAGGACTTATAAGCGGATGACTCAACCCTTCACGACGTGATCCAAAAACCAGACAATTGCCACCGTAGTCTGACTCCGACGACGTCTTTCTTCGTTCCCCAATACATACCTCCGTCCTGACTCGAGAGCGACGTTCCTGGGACCGTAAAAGAAAAGAAAACAGAAACTCGTAGGTGATTCAAAACCTTAGTACTATTTTCTTTGTTAACCACTCTTTTACGACTTGAGACGTATTTTTTTTATAAGCCTAGATATTCTTTCGTTCAAAATTTAATTAGCGTTATAATAAAGAATTACTCAATTTTTAAGGCTTCGTGTAATCTAAATTACTTTTATATATATTTGAAATCAATCTTATTCCGATATTTATTTCAATCTAAACTTGCTTGTTGGTCATTTAATTTTGCTTTGAGGTAATAATATCCCTCTGTAACTGAATTTAATTTTTCATTACTTCTCTGTTCATAATTACATTTGTATTAAAATAGTTATATTTTACATTATAAAATTCCTTTGTCTGTATTTCAATATATTTTAAATTCAATATTTTGCACATATATTTAAGTTACAATGTCTTATACCTAAACTCGTTAATTATATTTTACAACCTGCGTTACGACTTTTAAAAAAGGTTTATTTTCTTTATTATTAAGGTAAATTAAAACATTAACGTAGATTTCAAATATTGTTTATTTAAAATTAAAACGTGATGCGAACAATAGATTAAGAACAGTACTGGATTCCTCGTGAAGCGATATAATGAATAATATCGTCTCTTATATTTGGTTTTTAATATCTCGTCTCTTTATCGTACTTCTAAGAATCACACGCGTGATGCCAGTTGCATTTCTTACATTAACTTTCGTACCCAAGGACGGGTCTATAACACGTTGGATGTTTTTATACCTACCAAATGTACAATGCACAACTTGCGATTCGTAGAAAAACTTGTTTGTCGAAACCAAGTGCAATTACAGATGTACGATCCAGGAAATTGTAAAAATTATTTGATTTAGAAATTTTGCATATTTTACGAACTTAATTTTTATTATATTAGAACTGCTTGTAATAATTTTGTACAGTAGTTTTTGGGATCCTAGGACAAGCTATAATTGGTATTTCTTTTTTTTTAATTAAATATATTTAATAAATTCTATTTTTATATTATAGCGCATTATCTTATTTTGTTATGTTAACAATCATTTAGCTTTTACATTTTGTTGCATAATTATCTTTTTTTTATTTAAATACTTTACGATTTTAATTTATTTCAAATTCATATACAGTGTGTTGCTTATACAGACTGGTTATTTACTTTTGGGATAATTATGCTTTTGAATTATCACGTCGAACATTAATTTTTTTAATATACGAGTTAACTGTTTTCCGTTTTTTTCTTACCCTTTTGTTATCTTAGCGAAGTTGAACTTTACCTTTCACTTTGCGGGTATCCTATGGAACATATCACAGTTTGGATGTTCGCTTTTATATTTCGTAGTTTGTATGCGCATGCGCCGAAGGTCACGCAATCCATTTTCTCAGTTTTCAGACTGAGCTTCTGTAAACAAAACTGAGTGGCGCTACCTTCTATTTTTATTTAAGACACCTATACCCGTCTGCACCGACTAAGGACATACACAATAAATAGAAGCTCCGATACATTGTGCGATACGACTGCGGGTATTGTTTAGAATTTTGACCATCCTATATTACTGCGCCTGCATCGCACGTAGGTAGCACACTTAGTTGTAACTGTCTTTTGTCCATCTAGCTTAATTACATTTACTAAGCCCGTACTTCTAAAGAATAAAGCATTTATAACCTTTTTCAAAGCTCGCTGCTTGTTAGTTATTCTAGTAGTTTCTCCATCTTCATGAATCCATGCACGACTCTCTTGGCAGGTAGGAAAGTCAAAAAAGGGAATATAAGTTTCGTCGCCTGTCACTATTTTGGAAAAAAAATTTGGTGCCCGCCATTATTTAAGAAATTTAAATTTAAAATTAAAATTTTTCCTGGCAAATTCCTATACGCCTTTTGGAATTCAGAAAAGTGGTGCGGTACAAAATGACTTACCACTTTTCTTAAATACAGGTGATCGTGTATGATTGTTCTATCAGCTGATTATCCAATCTTGGGTTGATGCTCTATTTCCGCATAAGTGGCTTTATCTTCAATTATTATTTAACAACAACAATATTTTTGTCGGTAACAGCCGTACGAGAACGTCCTGCTTCTTTTTAATGCTGAACAGAATTCCTTTCGCGTTCAAATTTCTTATACCATAGGTAAGTTGTAGCCAAGGAAGGTGCTTGTTCACTAAAAACTGAATCTAAACCCTCTTTGCACTCATAAGCGGTTAAACATCTCTTAAAATCATAATAAATTATGATTCGAAAGTGCTCTCTGGTTAATTCCATTTTGTTTTAGTTTTAAAATATAAAAAGCTGGGTTATAATGAACGTAACTTCAACAACGAAACGTTAAATGGCAGATAAAGAATTGCTTTAAATAAACACTGTATGATTCTTTTTCACAGTCTACTAGATTTTTTTATTCTCAATAAATTCAGCTTATCCTTCGTATAATTTCAGATATATATATAGAAAAACAGGTAAGGTAACATTCGACGCTGTATCATGAAGAAAATGCTGAGTAGAAGTGGTGGTTTATAAAAAGTTGTATATACGACCATACAATATTGAGTAAAAAGGTGTCACAAAATTACAATGGCTTGTAGTTGTTAATTGAATGAATTATCTTTTTTAAAAACTTGGCATATAAGTAAAGTTTCCAATATTTTAGCAAACGTTGATGCTTTTAGATTGGATTGAATATACGAAGAAGAGACTTAGCGAGTATAAAAGCAGCATCACGAAGAATAAAAACTGAAATTCCGTCCATATAGTAAATGATTGTGCACACATTTGATTTTTTTAACTTATTTATTAAACCTTATCGTTAGCGTGACATTTTGATATAACTTATATTTACTACTATATTATTTTTAAGTTAAATGTAGTCCTGCTCCTCAAGGCGAACATGAAGAAAAGGAGTGTTATATAAATAATGCTCCAGTTGCTTGCAACTCTTCCTTTAATTTTGGAGAAAATGTTGTTAAAAAGTGTGTGCCAGCATATACAAGGGACAATTGGAAAAATGTGACCTATGTATGCCATTCGTATAGTTGGAGACCGAAATATGGATGTGTAGCAGGTTAGTTTACTATTTTAAATTATTTAATACTTATTTATATGTGACATGTTATATCAGAGTTTTCAAAATAAATTCAGTAATTATAATTGGTTGTTACCTGAGAGCGGACTGAAGCGATTCATATTTCTGTCGTTATTGTGTCTATTCATTCATAAATTATATTTTACAGTGGCGTGTTTCAGGTTTCGTTTCTTTCAGTGTTATTTGGTTACAACGTTTAGTATTTTAAAAAATCCGTTTTATATTGTTATATTGTATATCTATCCTATAATTTTTTATAAATATTAAGTTTAATTTACTATATATATATATATATATATATATAATATTGTATATCTATCCTATAATTGTTTATAAATATTTAGTTTAATTTACTACCTTATTTGTGAAGTAGTTTTCGTTTCTTCTTTTTAGTCCATTTTTTCTGTTCTTAGTATTTCTCTTCATTTCCATTAATTATGGAGAATTCTCGTAGGGCGACCATGGTTGGATGGATTAGAGGACACGCAAATTGGTTGCATATTCGCAATGATACCGAGATATATTGCAGTACCTGTCCATTAACTTTAAGGTGTCCACAAAAGTGTAATGTGCTGAGACATGTTTCTTCGAAAACTCATCAAGATAACATATGACCATCTGCACCTGACACTTTTAACAAAGAACTGTGTGAAGCTTTCATGGCGGCCAATATGCCATTCAAAAAGCTTAACAATCCATCCTCAAGAGGTTTCTTACAAAATATACTGATCGTCATATATCATATGAATCTACTTTACGTAATTACCTCTTACCAAAACGTTATTTGAGAACAATTGAAAAAATGCGAACCAACCTTTCTGATCATTATCTTTGGGTAATTGCAGACGAAACAGCGGATGTAATGGGACGATATGTGTTAAATGTAGTTGCTGGCATTCTTCCTCCGACAACTTCATACCAACCATACGTAATTGCATCTAAAATATTGCCAGTGGTAAATGGTGAAACAGTTGTAGAAGTAATTGATCAATGTATTCATAATATTCTGTCATCGGATAACAACTATATAGACAAGATTTAATTAGTTTTTACTGATGTAGCAGCTTATATGTTAAAAACAGGGAAGTTATTAAAGCAAACTTATCCCAATATGCTACACGTTACCTGTGCAGCACATGCGCGATACAGAGTATATGAATACATCAGGGGTCATTTTACAAATGTCGATAATTTAGTTTCATAATTTAAAAAAATATTTCTCAAAGATGAGACAAAAAGTTGATGCCATATTTAGCAGAAATCTAGATTTTAATATATTATATCACTTCTACATAGAGCCAATTGAAAAATGCATTCATTCGAAACATGGTGTACTTTTGCAACATTTTAATTATTAATAATTTTTAATCACCAGTTGTGATGTGGAACGGACATTTTCTATTTTTAAAGGCATTTTAACATCTAAAAGGACTAATTTAACACAGGTACATTTTAACAAAATTTAGTTGTTCATAGTAATGTTTTACACTTTCAATGTTTCATAGAGAATACATAGTTTTGAGTTTCGTTCTTCGTAAATTATTTTTATTAAAAATTCGTTACGCAATTTGCTTGTCAGCATTACTTTTATTTCAGCAGTAATTGCTGCCGATTACCAAACCGTTTACTACATTCGCTCTGTTGTGCATTAACAGATACATATTAACTGCATATGTGGGTGTGTGCCACTTATGCAGTTGCCACACGTATCAAATTGTTCGAAACTCACGGATCGCTTACAGAAATAAACATATTGCGACTACAAGGCAGACGCCTATGGGCTATGAATCATCAATCGGTTGAATCCGCTCTCTGGTTATTACTTTCATTGGCATAGGTTCTTTGCGACATCTACTTTATTATGCAAAATCTTAAGTTATGCATTTTTATATCGGATATTAACTAACTAAGTAAAAGTAATGTTTTCCTTCTATTGTTATATCGATTCATATTCATCTAAACTTAATAATTATTGAGAAGGAACATTGAAAGCACTTTCCTAGTAGTAGAAGGTTTTGAAAAATTAAGAACTTACTTGGATATAAATATTCTTTGCACATATGACGATGCTAATTTTTTCGTATTTTATATAGAAAAACATTCGCCCTGAGCAGGATTCGAACCCACGTGCATGGCTTGCCGGACCATCGCTTTAACGCGTTAGAGCGATGGTCTGGCGTAGCATATCTAAGATATTAGGAAAAACGGAATATCATACCAAAGACTCATGGCAATTTCAAAATTTCATCTAGGAACAAAAAGTACGAACTAATCATAAAATTATATCACTTAATGTAGAATCTTTATACACTAACATTCCTACAGATCTAGCTATAAACACAATAGAATCCAAATGGGATGAAATTAGTCCACACACATCACTAAATAAAAACGAATTTATTAGAGGTATATATTTCTGTCTTGATAACACATATTTTCAATATATTTGGTATTGCCATGGGCTCTCCTTTAGCTGCTCCTATTGCAAATCTGGTAATGGAACATTTGGAACAAAACGTTATGAATTCATTAGACTTCCACCCCATTTTCTTCAAAAGATATGGCATCATAACATGTATTCCGACAAATAAAATAAACTATCTTTTAAATAAATTCAACAATTTTCACAACAAATTAAAATTCATTATTAAAGATAAAATATAGCAGTATTAGTTTTCTTGATATTTCTTGAAGCTATGATAGACAGGGTACTATTTATGTAAATTGGTACAATAAACACAGTTTCTTTTCGATATATGAATTACCACTCAAATGCACCTACAGTATTCAATAAAATGGTTATAAATGATCTTACTGATAAGACAGTAAAATTATCACATACTCAATACAGAAAAGATTACATCAGAAAATTAAAACGATCTTAACAGACCACTAGTTATAGACCGAACAATTAAAAAAAGAATTCATCAAATATACAACACTACAGACACCAATAACATTTTAAACAATGAAACAACATATATCACGCTTCCATATGTTCCACAATTATCAGAAAAAATTAAATATACTTTAAAAAAATATGATATAGCTACAACATATAAACTTAGAAATACTAATAAACATCTATTTTCATAATTAAAACCCAAAATAGAAAAAAATTGAGAAACACATGTTATCTATAAAATACTATGTCACGATTGCGATAGTCATTACATAGGCCCAACTAAACAATATTTAAACAAAATAATACAACCCCACAAATACTCTAAAACAGACAAAACTGCTTTATTTACACACAAACTACAACGCGATCATCGGTTCGATTTTAAAAAATACAGATAATCGATAAAAAACAACACATAATGAACAGGGAAATAAAAAAAATGATTAATATCAAAGAGGAAAAAGAATCAATTAACAACAGAAGTGATATAAAAAATCTAAGCAGTATATATTATAAACTAATTATGTAACGATCTGCAATTACCATCATAATATATGTTGTTGTTATATATATATATATATATATATACCGATGGGTCCAGCTCGGAACGGGCCATAGTCAGCAATGAATGGCAACAGCGAATCCCCTCTACGCGCAGAAGCTTCATTTGCAGAACATTGCAGTTAAGAATTTAGTAAGACTTAAACCGCGCAAGGATATACTCGTTTGCATATTCGTTCTGTATACGTAATTTGCCCTTTGTTTCAGACATAATAAGGTCCAATTTATTATTATTATTGTATTCTTAGCTGCTACGGATAAGTAATTTTAAGTAATAAAAAAACAATAACGTTTTCTAAAAGATAAAATTTAAAAAAATCAATAATTCTGCAAAATAAATTTAAATTTTAAGAATTGTTGCGTTTTAGAATACGCTTTACTGTACTTCTACTAACACCGATTTCGTCTGCAATTTGCCGTGTACACTTAATGTCGCCTATTTCAACTAACGAACAAACCCTCACGTCTCTCTCCTCCCGATCGGCAGGTATTAGAGGAATATGAAGCTGTTCGTCAATTTGTTGGCATTTGCGGCAATTTCCGACTACACAGCCATATTTCCTAAACGCATTTACGATCCTTTCAATCGTCGAATGCGAAGGAATAGGCCGATTTACGTACTCTACAGCAAATAAATCAGCGGTTGTTCGACAGGAATTGCCGGCAAGATACCACGAAACTATTTGTACCTTCTCTGCGGTTGTATACACTGACATGATAACTACCTTTACGTATGTACAGCTAAATACGAATGACGGGCAATCTATTGCGCTAGACCATCGGACTTATGTTGCGCACGCAGAGTGGCATCGTACACACGTTGCCACATCGCATTACGTTCCATACGTATACTGTTGCCTATGGCCCGTGGCGGGCTGGGCCTATCGGTATATATAATATGTTATTTAAATATCTGTACATTTGCTTATTATGCTAGCGGTTCCGCATCTAGATCCCTGACTGGCTATATGAGTAGGTTTTCGTGGTTTTCCTTCTCGTTTAAGGCAAATGGCGACAACTTAACATCTTAAACCGCTCCACGGGCGCAGACATAATAATAACTCGTGCCTTGCCATTCCCCCGTTTTTTTTTTGTCTAGCTGTTTAGAGAATGCCAATGCATGATTTATTATTATTGAACTTGAATGTACCATTGAATAATTTTATCCATGAAACTACAGATATATTGTATGACATTAGTATACTGTCATTTATATTTCAAATTCCTTTGAAAATGGCATCATATTCCGATACATGTAAGATTGTTTTAAATATATACATATTGAAGTAAAACCAGACCTTAAATCGCCAACTAAACATATCGGCTAAGAATTTATCTAAACACTTATATATATATATATATATATATATATATATATATATATATATGAAACATTTGTGAAAAACTTATCCGCGCGGAATGTGCAAATATCGACATTTCACTGTTTTTACAGATCATCAGTGCACATTATCCGAGACAGACATGATATTCACTTCTATACTACGTGTATATATACGAACTGTAATGAACTTCATGTGTATGAGAATTAATAATTATTAAATCTCATTTTACATGCGATTGTCGCTATAATTTGTTGCATTCAATTCTACAATTCGGGAAATTACTTTTGCCCTAGATTGTAGACGCAACAAGCCGCAACAAGACGCAACAAGCCTCGCGGATAATGTGCACTGATGATCTGTAAAAATAGTGAAATGTCGATATTTGCACATTCCGCGCGGATAAGTTTTTCACAAATTTTTCATTTGTACTGACAACTTGTACAGTTGACGTCGCGGCTTGTTGCGTCTACAATCTATGAAGTTCATAACAGTTCGTATATATACACGTAGTATAGAAGTGAATATCATGTCTGTCTCGGATAATGTGCACTGATGATCTGTAAAAACAGTGAAATGTCGATATTTGCACATTCCGCGCGGATAAGTTTTTCACAAATTTTTCATTTGTACTAACAACTTGTACAGTTGACGTCGCAGCTTGTTGCGTCTACAATCTACGGCAAAAGTAATTTGCCGAATTGTAGAATTGAATGCAACAAATTATAGCGACAATCGCATGTAAAATGAGATTTAATAATTATTAATTCTCATACACATGAAGTTCATATATATATATATATATATATATACATATAATAGTTTTCTTTTGAATTTATTGTATATTGTTTTGCAATAAAGCATTATTGTTATTATTATTATTTTTATTACTATTATTAATGATGGAATTATTCGGACGAAAGTTATTTGTGTCTTCTTGATCAATATTATGTTGCCTTAAAAAATATAGGTTTCCATTAATAAAAAGAAGATGACGTTCAAATGAACTACAAGGTGACAACTTAATGCAAAGCTAACTATGTCATTCTATAGACTTTAAGGTAAAGCAACTTTCATTTCGAACATTTATTCGTAAATATACCGTGTGAGGAGTTGCAGTCTGTAAACTAAAATCAGGGACACAAGAATATCATTAATTATATCAGTTAGCAGTACTAGACTCCCTGAGTTTAAAATGGATCTTGGATCATTAGGTTACCTTCCAAAGTCCACGAATTAATGCAGCCCATCAATAACGCTCAACGCATGTTGTATAGTCCGTAAATTTTTACTAATAGAATAATTTCGAATTACCGATTAAACACCTCGATGTAGACTTCTATAATCTCAAGAATTATGGAAATTACAAAAAAAAAATAATAAATTATGTCATCGAATTTGTAGTAAATATAGTTTTATAATGAATATCAACACCCCAATATCAGTTGCATACTAGATACTCTCAGATATGTGGGTAGAGCAAAATGTTATGCCACTACAAACTGAGGGAATCCGAAATAACTCGACGCCATATTAATAATAAATAAGAACTATCTCAAGGGCAACTGCGTTTCATGATTACGAAAATACTAAATTAATCACGAAGTTGGGAAGAGACTAGAATAGATATATAAAATAGTACTAAATGGAAATCTAATCATAAAACTTTCCTTTATAGAAGCAAACTAATTATTGTACTTATTTTCAGATTGTGGTTCACAAACAGGAAAGAGTAAATATCCATGGGCTGTAGCGATTTACAATTCAGATGAAGAGCTTACCTGTACAGGAACAATTTTATCAGAGAACTATGTTTTAACAGGTATTCGAATATGAATAAATTATTTAATATTATTTTTTGAAGCATATTTTGTGACTGTGTTCTTCCATATATACAGCTTTCTATTGTGGATTAGCATACTAGGTTACCTAAAAAAATTGAATTGGTTGTTAACAGTTGAATTTACTTGAATTAATACATTCATTATTTTTGGCATTGGATTATTTGTTAAATTTTTTCTTCAAATAAATATTTACCTCCAGGACCGAGAAATCCAACTAAAGAATGTAGATTTTTATTTGTTAAAAAATCACTCAAAAATTCGTTTGCAAAATGTTTATCACTACTGTGTATATCTCATATTCCAAATCATGTCAACACGTTAAGTAATCATCAAACTCTATTGCATCACCCTCAGATAATTTATTACCCAGACCTAAATACTAATTTATTTATTTATTTGTTTATCCAACAGAATTATAATTCCACTTACAGGATAAAATAAAATCATATACATTCATAAGTACTACCAGTAACAAAAAAAAATACGATTTCCTCTAAATATAAAAAATATAAAAAAGCATAAAACAAATACAAGATTAAAACTAATGAGATATATGAATATAAACAAAAATCTGCAATGTGAACAAAAGTAATAAAAACAAATAACAAGAACATCCAGGAATTAATTGTCAAAATACATACATACTACAACGAATACATATCGCAGATGTTATAGAGAAGCCGTTTGAAAGTCAACAAACCACAGGAATGTATATCCATTTCAGAAGAAATGAGTGTGAAGAATAGTGGGACAAGAAAATTAAAGTAGGATAATAATGTTGTGCAGTCAACTTCGCTGTGAAGAAGCCTATGAAGGAAGTTGAGGTTGGCTACAAAACGTCTAAAGGAGAGAGACGACATAAACCTGTGACCCGCAATCCAACACGTCAGCAACGTATTGAGAAAATACTGCAAGATTAGAGACAGTAGATTGCTTTTTCATGAAGCTCTGTTGTTTCGGTGATATTGCAGTCTTAATAACAGGGTATACTTTTTCGTATAGTGCAATTTCAAAAATTTTAGTGAAGTTTGATATAATGGCAATACGACGATAGTTAGTAGCCAAATGAAATATCTTCGCTAATGGTGTAGCAAACACGTTTCCACTGTCCCTCACAACAACAGCAGGAATTTTATTATCTCCTGAAGTAAACTTATCCCTAAGCATCTTAGTGCTCAGCAGCACATCATCATCCGATAAGCGATACGAATGGAGAAGCATTGAATTGGTTAATAGGAGATCTATGTTATTCGTTGTAGAGGGTGTATTGTAAACGTTCTTAAAATTATCAGCAAATTCGTTGACTATAGATTGAGGATCCTCAAGACTGACCCCGAGAGCTGCATTCGACCCGAAATACAACTTCTCTTCTTCCTTTCACCAACATAAGACTACAATTGTCTGGTATTGTCTCTAAGCCTACTTTCGGTATTCGCAAGATAGTCCTTATAAGCTGAAGATATTTGTTTCCTAACTAATGCTCTCAGATGCTTGAACAGTGTTAGTGATGCTGCACTTTTGGCACTTTTAAAATTCTTAAAGTATTTATATTTTAATTTTAGGTTATAAATTATGTCGGGAGTATACCATTTCGGAAAACGTCGGGGGCGATTCACATAAGTCGGAACGTATTTTTCGAACACAGAATATCGAACATCGCAGTAAACTTTACATATGGTAACAACATCTGAGACATTGTCCAACAAGTCCCAGTTAATACACAACAGCGCATTATATAATGGAGAAAAATTTGCTTTGCGAAAGTTGAAGAACTTGTTATTGTTAGTGGGAAAGTTGGCCGAGTTATCTGAGAAAATGGAAGTATTAATAATTAATGGAGGATGGTGAGTCTCCTCGGGAACTAATGGTGAACTGTCGTGTATGACTTCGCAATCCATATCAGATAAGACGAGCTCTAGCAATTTGTTGTTAGAATTAGTAATGCTGTTGTACTGATTAAGGTTGCATGTCCATAAAAGCTGTTAGAAGTATCGATTTAGTATCATTATCCGTATTTAGGTTAAACTACAAACAATTGAAATCACTTATGATGATTATATTAGGAAAGTTGAAAACTATTTCTTCAAATAATTCCAAAAACGGTTCGAAATTTGTAATCAAAATATAAGGCGGTATATAAAGAATAATAATATGGAAGGAGACATTTATAGTACATTTGCCTCCAACGATGTCAACATAAGGAAATTCACGAAACACATTAGATAAATTTAAATCAATAAAACTTAAAGTACTCCTGTATGCTAGCAGAACGCTTCCTCCGCGGGACTGTCGTAGTTCTTCAAATCGTCGATCGCAACGGATGATTAAATAGATACCAGGAAAAAATATGGCACTATGAATATCACTCAAAAACCAGGTGTCACTAAGTCCAATTACATTAAATGGCAAAGAAGTGACACATGGAAAAATTGAATGGCCTTTGTTCTCAATCCACGCACGTTCTGATAGTAACAAGTAAAATTATTTCCGTTGGGCGAAGCTAGTTTAATGAGACCAGTTGAGAAACACCCCTGACGTACTTAATTTGCATTTGTGGGAAAAGGTATTCACCTTTTCCCACACGCTGTCGCAAGTCAGTTCTCAAGGAATTGAAGTGCGGCTGTTGACGAGAAGTTCGCTCGAAAGCAACACGAACATCTTTAAAACTGCCCTCTGTAATTCTCTGTATCCTCTGCTATTAGTTCTTGATCCTTGTTGTTCTAGGATTTGATATTTCATGATCCAAGTCTAAGCGCATTTCCGTTTTTCGATTTCCTTATTCTAGTTCGTTGCTGGGCCGTCATACATGTGCCCGTCCCATTTCTGAGACTGCTTGGTTCTTTGAGCATGTGTTTTCTTTTGTGGTGGGCAGATTGCTAATCTGGTTCATAAGTCAGAAATGATATTTGACATTTTTGTACTAAATCTTGGACGTCCGAATTAACTACGTCAATTTACTGTACATTCAAGTCAATTTAGATGTATCAATTTTAGAAATTCTTATCAGAAAAGTGGTTAAATATACTTTTCTTCGCTTAACGTTTACATTTCATTGTAATATGTGCTCAAATTATTTGTTATTATTTGTTGCAGCTGCAGAATGCTTTGACTATAATAAAAAAAACGAAATGCTTGACAAATTATCTTATACTATGGTAGCTGGTGAACATTATATCAATCTAAATAGGAACAAAAGTTCATCACAAAAAAGAAAGGTATGTTATTTACATTTTATTACGATTTACATTAATGGACGTAACATATTTAGGTTTATATCAATTTTAAACCTCTGTGTACCGAATCTACCAAAATTTTATTTTGTGTTTATTTAAAGATTTCGTGCTTGAGAACTTTGTGATTACATAACTTTATTGCTTATGATGTACTTTGTTGATTTTTAGTTGACATATTTTTTTTATTGATTATTTGGTTCAATATAAATTTTCTACCGGGAACTACCGTTTGGGTAGTTCCCCATGGAGACCATGGACCCATGGAGATTTCGCATGTAAGTGAGCGATAATAAGGGACTTCCCCAGTATATGTATATTATGCAAAGACAGAGACTTCCCCAAATCTGTTCCTAAGCTGTAAGGTTTCAGCTATTGTGAAGGGTGATCGTGTACATATTGTATCTCGTGAAAAATTTGTGGAGTCATTGATTTTGTTTAGCTACTGCCTTTTGTTGCTGAATCTGGTCTATACAGTTTTAGTTTTTCTTCTTTAGAGTTGATAGTCGTTACTCATAGAATCTAAAAATATAAAGAAAATAGATAACCGACGACCTTTGGAACCTGAAGGATTGAAAGCAATAATGTAAATGAAATAAACGACATTGAATATCACAATGTTGATAGTGAACATATTCCATCCGATGACGATGGGGAAATCGATATAATTGATGGTATAAGATAAAATGAAGGAATTTCGGAGTCAAAAATAAACAAGTGTGGCATGAAATCTCTCAATTTGCCACAAGGTCGATTAGCGCGGCAAAATGTTTTACGCGAAATGTCAGGACTTACAAGATATGCTAACCGAGAAGTTGATAGTATATCCTCTGCGTTTTCGATTTACCTCAGAAAACCACTCATGGCAGTTATTATGAAATGGACAAATATATAACGAAATACTGTATTTGGAAATAGATGGAAACAACTAGATGAAAACAAACTAAAAAAAAATATGGGCGTCCTGATACTCATAGGAGCATATAAATTAAAAAAACGAAGAAATATCTCAAATATGACCCGCACTAGGTTTCAAAATATACTTCGAGTAATAAGATTTGATAATGCAGCTGAAAGAAGAAAAAAAGATCTTCTGACAAACTTCAACCAATTCGTGCTTCGAACTCTGGAATGACTATCTACAAAATGGATGTATTCCAAGCTGGTGCATGACTGTAGATGAGCAATTGGTAACCTTTATATGAAAATGTCCTTTTCGCCAATATATACCGTCAAAGCCGGGTAGATATGGTATCAAATTTTGGGCAATTTGTGACAGCATCAGATCCTATGCATGGAAATTAGAAATCTATACCGGAAAAATAGGCGAAACAAGGGAGAAAAATGAAGGTGAGAATGTAATGAAAAGATTAGTAAAAGATATAAAAGGATCTGAGAGAAATATATCATGCGACAATTTTTTTACGTCTTATTCACTCTCTAACAATCTACTGTCAAAAATACTGACCATTATTAAAAATAAACCAGATTTGCCCACCTGCTTCATAAATCCCAAGAATCGAGACATCTTATCGACATTATTTGGCTTTCAAAATAATGAAATGATACTTTCATACTGTCCAAGGAAGGGAAAAGTAGTTACATTACTTAATACAGTACACAATAGCACCAAAGTTAGTGGTACACTATGGATAAAATGACTAGAAGTTACAGTGTGGAAAGAATGACAAGCAGATGGCCATTAACTGTTTTTTATAATATGATAGACATTATCGTTATGAATGCATTCATAGTGTAGCTGTCTCTCAACAGAAACTGTAGCAAAAAGTTATGCAAGAAAAGAAACTTTATTATACAGTTGGGTAAACAACTGGTTCAGTACCATGAAGATCGAGAACCAGCTGAAGAATAAACTGAACCAACAAGGAAAAAGGGTCGATGCAGCATCTGCACATTTAAAAGGGACAGAAAAACTAGAAATACTTGTAATAAATGTAAAAACCATGTATGCGGAGTGGAGTACGTTTCATGATATTATGTAGAAAGTGTGTTGAATAAAATTACTTTGTAATCATTATGCAAATTACTGATGAAAGTGTTTATTTATAAATAACCAAAGAATAGCAAAAATAAGTTTGAACATAAATAAAATCACCGTAATTCATATATGGGTCCAATGGACCCTGACGGTAGTTATGGCTAGCTTTTTTTCAGTAGACACAGGGTTAAACAATGTCACAGCATTTTAATCATTTAGAAATGTATACAAAGGCAGAATTATATTTCTATGTAGAATTCTGTTGTTACCTTTAAGTAGTGAGAAACCGCACACTTATAGTAAATTTGCATACTTAGTTTTAGCAGTTTCTTACGGAGGTTTTACGCTTTGATCGTTGTTCAATGTCTGTATCCTAACATATTACATTTCAGTCATTATTCCCAGGTTGAGGAGTTACCCGTTTCATAATAAAAATTATTCTTTATTGAGGCTATACTTTTATATACCGGGTGAGTTTTTAAATATTTAGCATGGGAATCATGGAAACTAATGGAGATAGAGAGACGATTAAATGTGGAAATAATGGCAGTTTTTCGAGTTAAATTTGATGAGTTTTTTGTAAAAAATGCATGACTAACTAGATATATGGCAAAAATGATTTTTTTGTTATTTTGTCCGGCGCCTATATCTCTGTTATTATTGACTTTAGAAAAAATGTGTAAAGAAGAAAGTTATAAGTAATTATGTGCTTAATCAAATTTCTCATTTAAGCTATAATTTTTGAGTTATGACACAAACTTGTGTTTTTTTTAATGGAAACCATAGTCGACCATGACTTTATAAGGCCTTGTTTCGACGATTCAAATGATGTACTACTTGACATAGTTATTTTTATGAATATAGATAAACAAATTATGGCCGCTTCTTTCTTTTAATTTTCGAACTGCTGTAAGTCTACGCGCACTGCCTGTGATTCAGTCTGGATATCCTCAATCGTCTCAAAATAACGCCCCTTGAGCTTCAGTTTCAACATCGAAAAGAGGAAGAAGTCACAATATCCACTGCCGTGCTTTCTTCGGTCGTGGTGACGATGGCATCTTCCACTGCGGCGACTACTGCTTTGTTTCGGGATCGTACACGCGCATCCATGACTTATCGCCAGTTATGATTCTGGCACCGAAGTTCGCAGCCCTTTCGATAGTTTCTGTCAGCTCTGTGAGCACATGAATACGTTGTTGTTTTTGTTCAATGCTGAGTAACCTTGGCACAAACTTCGCAGCAATACGCCCCATGTTCGCCGGACAGAATACGATGACGCCGTACGACAAGCCGGCGATGTTACAAATGTGTTATGGCGCATTTTTCGTATCGTCATCAATCGACGTACGTCAATTTTTAAAACGGTTACACCACTCATAAGTTTCTGTCTAGCCTAAAGCATCCTCACCAAATGCTTATTTATTTTTGGGTAGCACCTCGTATGTTAGTATTAATATGAGTATTAATTTTAACTGCCAGATATTTGATATATTTGCCTTGTGTTCTTTCAAGTCGATTAATGTAGGTATCATACTGCGGATTTCGAACTTGGGCAGCGCAGTTTAAATAGGTGTAGAAAAAAGTAATCTCATAATATTTGTTTTATTTAAGAAATACCTTGCGTCAAAAAAATTGATCCAAATCTTGCTAAAGGTAGTAAGGAATCATGGACGCTACTTACATGTGAAGCTGTAGTTTTTAAATCGAAGCTAAAAAATTTAAAGCAAACACCATACTTTAAAAAAGCAAGCTTAACAAATTATGTTTTTCTTATGACTATGTTGTAATAATATATATAAATAATAAACATATTGCTACGGATTTTTTTAAAAATAATATTTAATTAATTTAAAAATAAATATTGTAAAACCGGGCTGTATATGAATTTTTCGAAGAGAAAAACTGGTTATCTGGTGTCGAAATCATGAGAGACCGAGGTCAATTCTAGGAGACGTATACTGGCTGTTAAACGAAGAGGTGTTTGTTTCGAGAGATTTATTTAAATATATTTTATTAATTCGGTTAGTTGATTGAAAGTGATTTATATAGATGTATTAGAGTTTTAAATTCTCGAGATTTAAAGAGTTGCATTCTCGTAATTATTTGATGTTTAAATTAATCAAGCGCCTTTGTTCGTGATTGTCGCCATTAAAAATTGTAAGTAGAATTAAAATTATATGACGTCATCATAATATATAAAATTATTATAAGTATATTTCTATTGTATCCAAGCTTGTAGTTAAGAGAATTAATTATAATTAGAAATACAGATAATACAGTTTATTATTAACATTTCTTTGTTAAAATTATAATTGAAAGGTTTGTTCGATTGGATTCAGGGTTTTTGTACATGTTAATACACATGCGTAGTTTTTGTTCGTGGTTCAGTATCTGAGTATACAATGTGGTTTTCTTTGAAGAATCTAATATTAAACTTGGTTATTTTAGATAAGTTTGATCGGAGTCATATAAGAGGATGTTTTTCATTCATTTAGCTGTCAATTTTCAATGAATGTTTTTACCTCAAGTATTTTTGTATGATACAGCATCTTTATACTTTGTAAAGATATATTTTTCATTTTTTTTATTTTTGTGTTAAATATTCATTTTAATTTTATCCTGTGTTTGTTTCATTTTACTCATACCAATATTGCTGTTCTAACTTAACTTGTATAAAATAAGTAAATAAATTTTTGTTAACATTTCACTGGCGCTCAACTCATATTATAGACACGTCTTTCCTAAGTGGAACCCGAGAAGTTAGAAGTCTCATATTTGAAAATTCGCCGGCTGAGAAACCTAGTTGGGAAAACTAGTGGTGGATGGTGGCATGCTAAATTTTCAAACTACTATTCATAGCACATATTGCCATGGATTTTTCTCTTCAGAAGAAAGAAAAAATAGCAGAACTATATTGAACATTATTTGAAGAACATTTATAAATTTATGTCTTTTATTTTGGTGTCCTTATATTTTTATTTCAGACGGGGAACGATATAAATTTAAATATTATTATAATTTGATTGTAATGTATAATTTTGTACACGTCTGTAGGTTGAACGAGCGTGGATTGATGTTTGTAGTACGCGCCAAATGGAAGCTATGATCAAATATATTGATATATTTTATTCTTAGGTCGCCAGTTTGATTTATATTTTGTTAGGTGGGAGTAGCTTGCTGTTTCTAGGAAAATCATCGAGAGAGATTCGATAGAGTGTTACGAGATAGGTTGTATTTTTTTGGTAAATTAAATAAAACTTAATTTTATTTAATTTAATTTGATAGTTACGGTGTGTATTTTTGGTTGAGTTGTTGTTTTATAATTTCATTACGTATACTTTGATGTGTTAAATTTGATTGATTTGTATTAGCCTATCTGAATCTCTCGTGAAATAGTTTTTGTAGCGTACGTGAAAAAAACTAAAAATGTATGTATTATAATCTGATATATTTATAGATATAGTTATAATTATTATTCGATTGAAATTTGAAGCTTCTTAAATTGATAAATTTAATTTGTAATAGTGTTGTAATCAGTAGAGATATTAACAAAACGTATTAGTCTGTTTTTTTTTTAAGTTAGTTTTTTTAGTTCATTTAAATGATGTAGTATATTAGATTGGCGGGAAAACTAGTTTGTCACAAGCTGATTTTGTGCTTGGGTAATTTGAGTTGCGCGCGAAAAATAGTAAGTTCTATTTTTGACGTTTGATATTTTGTGGGGATAAAGTAGTGAATGACAGCTAATAAAGTTTGTTGATATTGTGTTTTGGATTATTGTTCGGATTTCATCCAGAGTTTTTTTTTCTCTTATACAAGTCAGTATTTATAAAGGTTTTTTCTCTTTCATTAAGACTCTATTTAGTCTAAAATTCTGCTTTATATTTGGTAAAGTAGTTTTTTTTTTTTGGTTTTTTAAAGAAAAAATATATGTCTGTGTTGTTAATGGTAGTTTTATTTCTTGAGTTTAATTTGTATTATTTCTTCGTTTAAAACACGACTTTCGAAAGAAAAACCCTGACGAGGAAGGAGTTCAAGGAAGGTGCCCACCTGACTGAGTCTAGTTCGGAGATATTGCTGTGTATTGTGAAGATAAGTCATTAAGAAAAATTAAGATAACTATTCAAAAGCACAATTCACTGCAATATGTGTCATCTAGAATATGTATACACACCTACAGATTGGCGTAGTTAAAAGTAGATATTTAGCTTCAAATTCACACACATATGCATAATAAACGTAATTGTATATCAATTTTCAAGGGTACTGGTAGGGATGGCTTTCGCTCATGTTGTCGGGTATGCGGAGAACGGGGATGACATTCGTTGTTCGCATCTCTATGTGTGCGATATTGTGTCTGAGTAAACTCTCACGAAAAACTAAAAAAAATAAAATGCCTTTCACTGTCGAAGAAAAAATACAAATTTTATTATGGTATGCGAGGGATAATTCATATAAAGACATGCAAAATTTATTTGTAGCAGCATACGACAACCGCCCGCCTCCCTCTGTGTCAGCTATCCAGAAGATTGTAAATAAATTTCGCACAGAAGGTTGCGTTAATTCACGGCACAGTAAAAGACGCCGTGTCGTCCCAGAAGACCAAGAGGCACAGGAAATTCTGACATTTGAGCACCGTTTACACTGAATTCTGTACATTTTATTTAGAATTTTGTTTTGTTTTTTTATAAGAATTTTATTTAATTTTCAATAATAATTTTTTTTTAGTTACAATTTCTACACAGTTTTGTTTCAGTTCAATGTTAACACATACATACATCCATTACAAAAGTAGATAATCGAACCGTATATACTAATAGCGGCTGTAATTTCTTAAAGCAAACCTGTACATCCACACTTTCATTTTGCTGTACTAAGGATGCGTGATCTGAATCGATCTTTCACGCGATCGATTCTTGCGTAACGCGATCTCCGATTTTTGAATCGATTTTTTTGTTGCCGATTTTTTTCGATTCAATTCTTTTGACCAGAAGATCGAAATGAAAACATTTGCAATCATCGCGTAGGGATGCGCATGAATCGTTCCATGAAATGAGACTCGACATTTTCATTAACGATTTCGATAACATCGCATTCGATTTATTACAATATTTAAAAAATGCAGTGACAAAATTTTGTTTCATGTTTAAATAATACACTATATATAACTTTTTTTTTGCTAATAAAAGTATCTCTTTTGAATTAAAAAGTATAAGTTTTGTTTTTGTTAGAATATAAAACATGTCGTATCAAGTAAAATGTTTAAAAACAAAATCTTACGATTTGATTGCTAACATGCTTGGCATTCGATTTTTATGTTACAGCTTATGCATCAAAGCGCTCGATTTTTAAATACTTTCTTATTCTAAACTGAATCGATCTTTGATTTTCCAAGAATCGATATTTTGTGCATCGAACTACGCCTACAGTCATTAGAGTCACAATTACTTGTAAATATGCATGCGCTAGTGTGTGTAATACGCTAATATGTACAGTTGCGGCCCATACAAACTCAGATAGTTTAAAAATAATAAATGTTGGCTTTGTAACATGATCTTAATATTGAAGTATATAAAATGTCACCTAACTGAAAGCAAGTCAGTGGCGTATAAAGAAAAAAATTTGAAAAATGGAAAAATTTAAATACAAATAACGTTTTTGCAACAATATATGCGTTTTTAAAATGAAAATGTATTCCAGTTTGTTTTTCTTGATGAAACGTGGATTTTTCAAGATGGAAGCTCTCAAAAACCACGGCAATATGAGAATATTAAATTTGTAAAAGCAAACAAGTAGGTAGTAACAAGTGGCAAAAAGTATTAATTATTTAAAAATCAATAGCATGGGCATTATATTATTGACTTTTATCGTGTTTTTATCAACATTTATTTTATTTGCGATATGGCTACCGCTCATGCCGTCCTCTAGCTTAATTCTAATTATCGACTTTTGAAGTTTGTTTAATTGAGGCATTTTAAAAATTGTGTTCTTCTGACTTACAATAAACTAACACTAACATAACCATACCGGATAAAAGTCAAATTTACAAATGACTGAATTTTTTTAATTTGACAGAATGTGTCAAAAGTCAGTATCTGAGATTGTAGAGGCCGCAACTGCACCTAGTCTATGTTTTGTACATATTGCATACATTAAAATAGTTTTAGTTTTTCGGATACGTTTGTATATTTATATAATATTTACTTTAATAAATAAAATAAAGAAAAAAATCTTAAAAACAAATTAAGTATGTATGTATTTTATTTGTAAGACGAAAAACCTGACAATTACGGCCACCTTTATATAACGGCCAATATTGTTTCTTTTTTTGGTGTCCGTTATTGACAGGTTTTACTGTATTAAATATTTATTATATTCTAAATGGTATCTTTCCTTTCCGTGCGTTCCCTTTTCGGTTTCGAAATATGTTACTTGAAATATTCCCATTTCGGGCGTCCAAACTATATTTCTTTTTCTTGAATCTCATTTTGTGCATAAAATTTGCAGGTTACAGTAAACCAGTAATAGCATTAAGCCTCTATTAAGAGATGATCATTGAACTCGTCAAGGGATTATTAATCAATTTATTTTAAATTTATAATTATATTTACATTAAACTTGACTAGGAATGAAGGTACAGTGGTTTGAATTTATATTTATTTATTGTTATCGCGTCCGGATTAAGAATAAATTTTTTGTGAATTTATAATTACTTTTAATTGCATAAAGAATTAATGTTGTTTACAATAAACTCGCCGAGGGATTAACTATCAATTGATTATTTGTTTTTATTGTTTGTTTGCTTCCCCTTCCACCAATATAGGGATGACATAAAATATTGCACTATTACTAAAATAAATTAATTCTTCGGAAATCTTGTAAGTGCAGTTAGGTTATTCAAAAGCTTTCGTGAATTTTTGTATGTGACGGAAGTGATAGAATCAAAACGTGGAAAACTAGTCACAACACAAAAGTTATAAGTGAGAAAAGCCATAACAGTGTTTCAGATATTGCAAAAAATAGATAAGTGTTTATACAAAGCCAAAAAGAGAGCAAGAGAAGAAGTGACACCGGTTCGCGAATCTCGTTACAATTATTCCACAGTTTATATCATTGTATAATGACCGACATAAATCGTTAGGCATTAGTTTGCTTCCAAAAAAAACGAGAAGATATAGAGGTTCCCGAGTTTATGAAAGAGTACGTCATAATTGACGATGGTATGTAAGACAGGATTCTTGTATTTGCAATGAATGGAGGCAATTTATTAGCAGGAGGTTCTTGCTTCCTATTCGACAGGACTTTTAAAAGCAGTACTTCACTTTTTTGCCAATTTTATACAATTGACGTGGATATTGGTAGTACATAAGAAAGAACGAACATCATTTCTGCCGTATATGCCCTGCTAGCCGATAAAATGAGGCGACGTATAAACGATTTTTCTTCTTATTAAAAAATAAAATCAAGAATTTTTACCAAAAAAATGTAGTTTTGATTTTTAAGTTGCCGCATTTAATGCTTTAGAATAAGTTTTTCTGGCTACAATTATCTAAGGATGTAACTTTCATTTTAGTCAAGCTCTTTGGCGTAAAGTACAAGATTTAGGTCTAACAAACATGTATAAGGAAAACGAGGAAGTAAGAAACCACATAAGGAAATGTGCAGCATTAGTTCATCTGCCAGAAGATAAAGTTACAGATGGTTGGCTCTGTGTAATGGAAAATTCTCGTATCGATGAAGCCATTGTTAAATTTAACGATTATTTTGTTGAACAGTGGATTCATAATTCTCGCCCAATATGGACTTGCGCTAGAGAACGTTATCGGACTACAAATTCTGTAGAGGAATGGCATAACAGACTCAACAATCGAATCGGAGAAGCTCATCCCAATATATTCGAATTAATGAAAGTTCTTCAGGAAGAAATGAACTATTATAATAATGTTTTCTAGCAAAATTGTGTGTGTATAAGTACCCCTAAAAGAGCAAAAAAATACTGAGAATTAGATAGGCGGTCAAAAATAGTTGTAAGTGACCTAATTCAAAATAGACAAAATCTTAGTGACAAAGTGAACAAGCTGAAATATATTGTAAAATTATAGATAGATTTAATTTTAATTTTAATTATGTATTGTATAATGTAGAGATTAGCTACATAGGTTAAAGGTTCTTTTATTTTATGTTTTAATACATGTACTACTTTCTGATAATATAAGAGTATATGCAATATTGTGCATGTTTCTTCAAAGGTTATCCTACATTTCTTTTAATTTTAAATTAAACTGCCGAATCAGCAAAACTCGTTAATTTTGTTTTTATTTTTCCTTATTTAAATTTTGTGAAACGTACGTAAAGGGAACCCCCGAAACGATCACAAATGATTATAAATAGGTATATGAATTTCTGTAAAATGTAAAGAAAAAGTAATATTTAGTTTTGATTCTATTGTGCTTCTGTTTGTTTTCTATATATTTATTAATTATCCTGTAGTTAGCAGCTCGTGTACAATCAGATAATAAAGGATTACCATTATTGTTATTAATAGTTAATGGCTGTGAAATTAAGTATTTCTTAATTACCTAGCGCATGAACAACAGTGTATTTTAATTTACGTATACTATTTCACGTGTACTATTTCACGACTAAAATCAAAACGTTCAAAGAAGTACATTTTTAATTTTTTTATTACATGGAACTATTATTTATAGGATTAAGGAAATTCTTAGAATTAAAGAATCAGAATTAAACATTTTTATCACCTTTAATTATAATTCAAAATATTCACGTATTAATTACATTTTAGATTCGTACTTTCGAACTCCAACCCCATTATATCCGCTATTCAGCAAATATAATTATTCTTGAGACGGATAAAGCATTTATACTAAACGATTACGTGAGGCCAGCTTGTATAGACTGGGAGTCTCATTATGAAGAATGGGATTTCAAAGATGGTAATGAGGCAATTGTAAGTAACCATTTTTTAATTCGCCACAACTTCGCTAAGTATTAGCTTCATCAGCAATCCTATTTTGCAATAAATTGTTTAAAAATGGCTAGTGATGGTGAACGAGAGAAATGACCTTTCTAAATCCATCTGGAATATAAAAGGGATATCTTTTTAGTGTTGAAATTGTAGATTGTTATACTGCTTGATCTTCAAAAAGAGAAACCCACTCAGAAAGACATTGTTGTTGAGTTTATCCTCCCTGAAATTTATAAAAAACTAAATCACTAAAACTAAATTCTTGATGAAACTTTAGATTTAGGTTAACGAAAAATTAAGATTAATTTTGACATCTGACGTTTTATTACTGGCGCCCTTTATGAGGCTATATACAAAACTAAATAGACATCTCTCGTAGAATCATATTTGGTTTCTTCACACATGCAAGGTCCAAGAAATCATGCCTATAATAATATATACTGAAAAACTACGCCAGTAGTAAAAGCAAAGAGATTTAGGAAAAGATTTAGATAAAAGAAGAAGTAAATAAAGGAACATTACATTCAGATCTTACCTTTTATACGATGATTTTACCTTTAATAGCAAGCTATCCATAACAGAATGAAACCTATCGCCCACAATGAATATTTAACGCTAGATAAACTCACTGCATGCAAAAAACTAATAGAATATCATCATCGATAGATAATTCTGTAGGAAATATGGTCAACAATGACTTTTAATTTTTGTACCGTTTTAAGAATCTTACTACAGTTCAATTCAAAATAGGAAATTAACCTTTTATTCAAGGGATATCAATATAAGATAGTACCCAAGATTAATCATAGTAAGCTTCAAAAATTAGCAGTAGAACTAAATTAGTAATAAATGGAAGTAATAATAACATAGAAGATACATTTATAGCAAAAGATATAATGAAACATTATGATACTACCAAATTTAAATGCTGTAATAAAAATAAAATCATACAAGCAACCATAGATAATAAAATAATATTACCAGAGCAGACAAAGGCAACATAATAACTTGGTATAATTGCTACGTTAATCAGACACTGCTAATAGGGAAAGTTCTAAGGGTATTTTTAAACTACTTAACATTTAGAACATCTGCAGTTTACCCTCTAAGTCAGAAGTAGGTGAATTTAGCCAAAAATAAATACTTTAAACTTATTGCAAATGAGTATTAATGGCTATTAAATCTCATTTCTACATGCAAATGTGGCCTAATGTGTCGGATTAATTTCTACAATTTGACAAACTAAGTTTGTTCCAGTATGTAGAACGCACACGTCGCGATGTCACCTTATTCCGGTCATTAGAATAACTAAAAATTCGTGAAAAGTCACCTATCCTGAGACGCACAGATGCATTTTCCATCTATTGGAGCTTGTATGTACGGTATTGTGGGCAGATATGACTTTTCACTTCTATACTTCGTGTATATATAGTTAATATTTTGAACTTATTGCAAATTAGAATTAATGAGTCTCATTTAAAGCGACACATTAGGTGGCATCTGCATGTAGAAATGAGATTCAATAGTCATTAATTCTCATTTGTAATAAGTTCAAAATATTAACTATATATATATATATATATATATATATATATATATATATATATATATATACATATATGTATATAGAGAGAGAGAGAGAGAAGTGAAAAGTCATGTCTGTCCAGGATACCGTACATTGGACAAACCCCAATAAAAACGAAATGCATCTGTGCTTTCCAGGATAGGTGTGACTTTTCACGAATTATTCTAACAACCAGGAAAAGTTGGCGTCGCCATGTGTGCGCTCTACATACTGGTACAAGCTTAGTTTGTCAAATTATAGAAATTAATTATAATTAATATATATATATATATATATATAGTAAACCTAATCTGTAGGCGATTAAAGGTCTGTATATTACTTCAAAATATATGTATTTAAAAAACTCTACATGTTTCGGCAGTACGCCTTTATCAAGAGAATACAAAATATAATTGACAGGATATAAATGTCAAGTGATTAAGTTGCTATGGTTTAAATTATTCAAAGATACTTTCTAGTAATAATAATAAATCATGCCTTAGTATTCCAAAAAATAGATAGCAAGGTGTGAACATATGTGTTGTTCGCTGCTAGCAATATGTGTCTCTTTCTGAGTAAGAACTTGTGTGTTGGTTGCTGCTGGCAGCTTGCGTCTCTCTATGGGTGTGTGGTTTTGTGTGAGAGCGTAAGTGTAGGGTTTTGTATGTCGGTGCGCTCGTGCGTGTGTTTAGTGACAGGTCACGTGAATTTAGAGAGGTCGGATAACCAGCCGTTGCGTAGGGCCGCCAACCCTTTCCCGTCAACTTCTTTACAATTCCGTGCAGTACTTCGACGGCCTGACCCCCGCCCCAACGAGGCAAGGCGCAGACCAGCGAAGCGCACCCTGTACGGGGTTGCTTATCGCTAACCTAGGGAACACTTTTAGTGGCTACCTCGGTCGACGATGGTCACACTTGTGCCATCTTAACGTTTTCCGCCAAAGCGGGGGCATAGCACACACGTCGAACGTGTGTGTGCTGTTAACGGCAGCCTAGCCAGGTTGCCGCCCAGGACCGGTCCTAGTGGTGTGTGCATTGCGCGGCGCCGTGTTAGCGCCGCGCAATGCACTTTCACTCTCTAACTGGGCTCAGTGTGACTGCCAGTACTAATTTTATGGTGGGCTAGTTAACAACAAAATCTTCTCTCAACTATAAAGGTCATAGCCCCTAAATACGATACTCTCTCGAACTATGTTTTCTTTGTCAGCAGAGACTTCGTAAGGATATGGCAAGAGACACTAACAAATTATGCGTTGATCCTTTTTATTTACCCCCAACATCTTGCCAATTCTTCCATTAATTATTTATTAATTATTTATTGCATTTTTCTATCAAGTATTTGACTCTTTAACTACTTTTCTTATTGTGTACAAAAGCACTGACTTGTACTATGGTGCATTCAAAAAAAAACATGAAATTTTTAGGCATGTGGTAACTTAACCGCACCGTTCTGAATTGTCAAATGTTAATGTCATTAGTGTCATCGATAACACTTTTATTTATTCATGACAGTTTGATTCTAACCTAGCAATTAACCTTACAATTTTCTAACCTTGCAATTTTCTAAAGCCGTCTGTCGTTTAGGTGTAACTGTCATTTAAGAAATTTATATTAGTAAAGTTACGACTTGCTTTTTGATATTACATAGAAATCATGGCTCACTAGAGGCAGTTTTCTTTTGAACGCACGATATATTCACACGCATTCTACGCATATTATTGTATAGTCATGCATGATGATTAGAGTTTCGATTTTATGCTTAAAATATATTTTTTATTATTAGAAATATCACCCCAATATTGTGAATATATCCATTCTACACTGAAATAATGCGATTAACTGTATAAAAAAATTCATATTTTGCATAAAATTAAATTTTTAGTAGTGAATATTATTTGCATTTTCAACATAAAATCGCAAATTTTGATCCATTCATTAGTTTATAATATAATCAATAAGATGAGAAGTGAGATTTACTTGGAATTGTGTTAGACTGTTAGGCCAGCCTCATGGGTTTTCCTGTATACCGTATTCGAAATTTGATCGAATAGAACACTGTTTCTTGTTTGGTTATACATTTGTCTAATGTGATCTTAATTTTTCCAATAATATAAATACTGGTAAATTGTGATTGAGTTCCACTCTATTCGAGTCTTAACATCTTCTGTTTAACAGTTTTTCCAAATTGAAAATTATATTTGCTATCCGAACTTGCTGAGGTGAAGTTAAATTTAATTCAAAATTCCTAAACTGAGTTGTATTCTTGTGGATGTGTGGAACAAAATATATCAGCACGTCGCCACTGGAAAACATAAAAGTGGACTTGAAAGGATAAGGAAGACGAACATTTCGCAGACTTCTTTACAACAATGCATTTTGTCACTATCTTCAAGAACAACCATTAAAGATTATTTCAATTTGCGGCTATGTGAAGCGCTGTTAAGTGCAAATATTCCAGTAAATAAGGTACATAATCCTAAACTTAAACAGTTTTTGGAAACATTAAGTACACCACAAAAGTATATTAAGAAAAAAATTATGTATGTATCCTTTACAAAGATGTAATTTAAGTTAAAAAAACATATTAAACATATATTCATACCCCATTTTTAATAATATTTTATATTATTCAAAAATACTTTTGTATGTAAATCATATTAGGGATCAGTTACTGTACGTTATGTTGATGAAACGACCGATGTTCATGGTCGCTATATTGCAAATTTATTAATTGGTGTTCTTAAACAAAATATTTTGCCAAAATCTTTTTTAATCAGTACGAAAGAGTTAGAGAAAAGCAATAGCGCAGAAATTGTTCAGTTTGTTGATGAAAGTTTGACGACTTTCTTTGCGTCAGATATTCTGTCGATTGACAAAATTCTTCTTTTCGTCATAGA
Organism: Melolontha melolontha; assembly: GCA_935421215.2. Taxonomy (NCBI): domain Eukaryota; kingdom Metazoa; phylum Arthropoda; class Insecta; order Coleoptera; family Scarabaeidae; genus Melolontha; species Melolontha melolontha. The sequence goes on along the minus strand of OW285240.1, from coordinate 43,699,728 downwards.
ATAAATAGAGTTTGCCAGGAAACTACTGGTCAGTTTCTTTATAAAATTTCCTATATAAAATATCTTTATTAGAGTCAATTTCTATTGTAGAACATGAAATTTAATGAAAAATGGTCAAACAGGTAAAGTAATACTACATAAATTTTATAGTGTTACAGCAACGAATGATGGTTTCACAAGTTAACAGCAATATCAAAGATTTTATCATTCATTATCAATAAGTTCGACTGTTAAAGATCATAATTTACGTTTAGACTACGAACATCTGGCGTCATTAACATATACACCTATCACTTCAGTTGAAGTGGAATGAACATTTTCAACATATAAAAATATTTTAAGCGACAGAAGACAAAATTTTAGTGTCGAAAATCTAGAAAAGCACTTAATTATTAATTGGTACGACAATAATTTAAGTAGATCTCATTGCGAAAGTGAATAGTTATTAACAGAGAGCGGACTGATGCGATTGAATGACCAATTGCCCAGATAAATCGTTGTGGTGGGTCAAGTATAGTATGCAGGTTATAAAAGCCCCACTATTAGCTTACTCGATTGCATTCGTCGAGCAGGTATTTTTATTTCCGTCGATATGAATAGTACATTGTGTTTATTTCTTCCTAAATTAAATTTTACAGTGGCGTGTAAGACAGAATATACATTTATATATTATTCCGTTAGACTTCTTAAAATAATCGCTTAAAAAATTATATCCGCTAATTTCCAAAGTATATTCTCGTGTTTACATGCTGTTATACATGCATATACATATATGTATTTGTTGTTCTTGAGATAGTATATTTAATATTCTTGTTTATAAGGGATTGTTTCTGGTATCGTTTGTTTCAGTGTTATTTGGTTACAACGTTTAGTATTTCAAACAATCCATTTGATATTGTTATATTGTATATTTATTCTATAATTTTTTATAAATATTTAGTTTAATTTACTACCTTATTTTTGGAATAGTTTTTGTTTCTTCTTTTTAGTCCATTTCTTTCTGTTCTTAGTATTTCTCTTTATTTTCATTAACTATGGAGAATTCTCGTAGGGAAACCATGACTGGATGGATTAGAGACCATGCAGATTGGTTGCATATTCGTAATGATACCGAGATATATTGCAGTGCCTGTTCATTAAGTTTGAGGCGTCCACAAAAGTGTAATGTGCAGAGACATGTTTCTTCGAAAACTCATCAAGATCACATATGACCATCTGCACCTGACACTGTTAACGAAGAACTGTGTGAAGCTTTCATGGCAGCCAATATCCCATTCAAAAAGAGATTCCTTACAAAATATACAGATCGTCATATACCAGATGAATCTACTTTACGTAAATACCACTTACCAAAATGTTATTTGAGAACCATTGAAAAAATACGAACCAACCTATCTGGTCATTATCTTTGGGTAAGTGCAGACGAAACAACGGATGTAATGGGACGATATATGTTAAATGTAGTTGCTGGTATTCTTCATCCGACAACTTCATATCAACCATATTTAATTGCAACTAAAGTATTGCCAGTCGTAAATTGTGAAGCACTTGCAGAAGTAATTGATCATTGTATTCGTAATATTCTGTCATCGGATAAGCAACTATGAAGACAAGATGCTATTATTTTTGACTGATGCGGCAGCTTATATGTTAAAAACAGGGAAGTTGTTAGCCTTATGCCAGTATGCTACACAGAGTATATGGATACATCAGTGGTCATTTTTCAATTGTTGATAAGTTAGTTTCATCATTTAAAAAGATATTTCTCAAAGGTGAGGCAAAAAGTAACAAATCCTGATTTGCATATATTATCTGCACAGAGTCGATTGAAAAATCTATATATTCGAAGTATGGTGCACTTTTGCAACATTTTAATCACGCATCAATCACCAGTTGTGATGTGGAATGGACATTTTCTATTTTTAAGACGTTTTAACATCTAAAAGAACTAATTTAACACAGAAACACCTTGCACACATTTTAGTTGTCCATAGTAATGTTTTATACTTTCAATCTTTCACAGAAAATACATAGTTTCGAGTTTTGTTCTTTGTGAATTATTTTTATTCAAAATTCAATATGCAATTCGCTTGTCAGCATTACTTTTGTTTCAGCAGTAATTTCTGACGGTTACCAAACTTTTTATTTCATTCGCTCTGTTGTGCATTGACAGATATGCGCCACTTATGCAGTAGGCCACACGTATCAAATTGTCCGACACTCACGGATCGCTTACAGAAACAAACCTATTGCGAATACAAGACGGACGCCTATAGGCTATTAATCATCAATCGCTCGAGTCCGCTCTCTAGTTATTAATAATAACTATACATATAATTTTATGGATGGTACTTAATAACTTATTAAGTACCATGCATAGAATTAATGTATATAGCTATTAACTGTAATTTTTTACCATATTATTATGCAATGTTATTATCTAATATGATGTAATAATAATTATTTTTTTTATATATAAATGCAATTTAGACTACTTTTTGTTGTCTTACTACTCTTGCCTTGATTTCAATGAAGCGAAATTCATCGAAAATTAAGTGCATAAAAATGCATAAATTGTAAAAATGGAGCATATATTTGACATATTTTTGGGAAGAACGCGACATATTTATGCGCATATTTAAAGCATTTTTTGCGCATAAAATTTCGAACTTTAATCATGATATTGACGAAATCTGTTGGGCAATAAATGTTATAATTATGATTAGTATTTAAATTATTATACAAGTTACCATTTACAGTTCCCGCACCACTAACAGCGAATGCTGCACAAAAATGAATTTTGCAAAATCCGCTCAGGAAACAGTCCAAATATGTCGGCATAATGTCATACTTTGACTACATAAATGTAGTGGCTTACTAAGAATAACCCTCACATGAAGGCTTATTAACGGTGTACAGGTTATGTTACTGAGAATTTTAAACAACTTCGAATCGAAAAATGTAAACGAATGTTGTAGTAACATGTGAATAACGTTTATGAAAACTTTTTATCTATGGATGTAAAGATTTTCAGAATTCAATTCATAATAGTCAATAAACTAAATGATAAAATGTATGTTGGAACTTCGTAAGAAGTGTAGGATAGATTTCTCAAAGTACAGCGTAATCGCCTTCACAAATCAAAAATCAGGTGTTTCAGCTAAACTTGGCTTAGACTCCTAGAGCCTAACAATGCAAGTGTGACTTAACAACAAGGTGCAGGTTCTTGCGGAAATCGCCCTCGTGTAGTTAAACCCTCCTAACTACTAATCTTATACGAATTCGAAGCATAAAGCCTATAGAATTTAGAGAATTAAAAGAATTCACTGACAGCTTGTCAGCTAAATAACCAATAGATAGATGGCATGGCATCTGTATAGTTGTAAAAGGTAATTTCTGAATAACAATGCTTGATTATTTTAGCTTTGCTTAATTCAAGTAAATAGTATAATTAAAAGCTGTTGTTATTTCGCGTTTTATATATCTTAAACTTCTTCAAGGCCTTAAGTTGGGATTTCGTCAAAGCCGATGCTATTCCTTGCAAAAGTAATGCTCAATTTTGGCAAAGAAATACTTGTATGAAGAACCTGCCTCCTAGTTTTCCATATTCATTCTTTGAAGAGGACAAATTTTGTGCTGAACTTTTCGGTATGTAGTTACTTACATAAGACCTGTTACGATATAAAGAAAGTATAAAATTTAATAATTCATTTATTTGTTTCAATACAATATTATTCAACAAATTATTTGGAAACATAAAAACTAAGTACTACTAAGTTTATTTATTTATTGTTATATTTAGTAATGCTTGCAAGTTATATGTAAATTTACCCATTTATAAGGAGGTTATGTTATAAAAAATTATATAGTAAAAAAAACAAACATTTTTAACAACAAGTTTACGTATAAATATATTTTCTTACTTTCTACATAGATTATATACAAATTCCGCGATAATACATATTAGAAAGCCCATCACCTTAATTTTACCACACACCTTACAATAAATTCGCTATATTTCTTAGTATCAAATAAAAAAATTGTGGGTTTCTACAAATAAAAATGATTTAAATGTTATATAATGTTTACTTCGTGGTTTAAGAAAAAGCAAAGTTTTTTCCATTGGAATTCCATTTTTCAAATTTTAATGCTAATGCGACTATATCACTTGCATGTTGTTGTTTATCAATATTATATTTTCTAGGCAAATTATTAATATCTTTTCTAGTTATTACATTTGATCTGAATTTACCCATGTCTAAGGAGGTTATGTTATACAAATTTATATATAGTAAAAAAAACAAACATTTCTTACAACAAATTTACGTCTAAATATATTTTCTTACTTTCTACATAGATTATATACAAATTCCGCGATAGTACATATTAGAAAGCCCATCACCTTAATTTTACCACACACCTTACAATAAATTCGCTATATTTCTTAGTATCAAATAAAAAATTTGTGGGTTTCTACAATCAGCTTCAAATAAAAATGATTTAAATGTTATATAATGTTTACCTCGTAGTTTAAAAAAAACATAGTTTTTTCCATTGGAATTCCATTTTTAAAATTTTAATGCTACTGCGACTATATCACTTGCAAGTTGTCGTTTATCAATATTATATTTTCTAGGCAAATTATTAATATCTTTTCAAGTTATTACATTTAATCTGCTTAATTTTTCACTCTAAGAACTTCTGGCATATTATAATTCTACATGGTTGTAAATTTCGATTTTGTTTCGTCAAAGTCACGCATGCGCACTTATGAATGTTCGGTCTGATATTTAGACTAGCCCCATCATATGAGAATCCCATTTTCCTTGATACCGAATTTTCATGACTTTTAAATCTTGATAAAATCTCTCGCCTTGTTCATCGCGTACTGCACCTAAATCTTCGGGAAACCTAGCAAGTTGACTATGAAGAAAATTAAGCTTGATGCTTATGTTAAAACCTATGCGGTGAAACTTTTTAAGTATTGATTGCACTAGATCTTCATAATTGCAGGCTTTTTTGGACCCAAGAAAATTGTTCGCGACCATCGTGAATGAAGTCCAGGCTTCTTTTTCAGCTTCGTTCATAGAGTTGATGACATTTCGATCTCTCATTAAAGTTCTAATTTGAGGTCATCAAATACCTCAGCTTTAATTTTTTCGTAACTTAGTCGTGGAAACTTTTCACATATGTACTGGAAGCAGGTACCTTACAAATCTAGAGCTTTAACATATTGCTGCATAAGACCCAATTTGATGTGAAGATGTGGAAAAATTAATTTTTCTGGATCGACTAAAGGTTGACTTATTATATTCTTTACTCCAACATCTAGAGATGTTGGGAGGCCAATGTTTCTGAATCCAGTGTGGGTTTCTAGTTCGTCTATCCCAGAGGTGCAAAAAGCACAGGAATTTTGTATGTCCTCTTTGAAAGCCCAGTAAAAAGTTTACCATTTTGAGATTCACATAGACGACCCAGTTATGGTCTACATATTTTAGTAGTTTTATAACCTTCTCAGTGTCTTCGTATATTTCTTTTAATTGAACGGAATATCCAATAGGAATTGAACCGAACATTCCCGTTGTGTAGTAGGACACATTTGAGGCTCTGGTGGAACTATCAATGAACAAACGCCACTCACTTGGGTTATATTGTACAACGCCCTTTTTAATTAGCAAACCTAGCATATTGTTACAATAAAAAAATTCATATTTTTCTTTAGCATGTTTCACTTTCCCTGCTACGATAAAAAGTTATCTTCGTACTTTGCTCGAGTAAATTCTTTTCATTTAATCTTGAAGCTGGCAGTTCCGATGATTCATTTTATAGGCCCAAATCCCTTACTAAATCATCCAATTCTGCTCGAATAAAACGTTGTGGTCCATCATTAGAAGCTATATTTCCATAGTCACAATCTACATCTGAATCTTGCTCCTCAATAGAATCTGCCGTGTCGTCAGCATACGTGTACTCAAGTGAAGGAAACTTTTAATAAACTGGCACGGGTATTTAATCAGAATGAGGCACTGATCGAATCGCGGAGTTGATATTAGGATATACAATTTTATTATTCTTTTTCTTTTTATAACCGGAAGTCATAGCAATCATCTACGTGGTTTTTCGGTTCACGCCAAATCATAGGAATGCCAGAAGCTAATTTCTGGCGTTTTCCATTGCCGCACTGCTGCAAATTTTCCACATATAATTTACACACATTATGTGGAGCCCATGACTTGACCTGATTAGAAAGTTTTACGTCAAAATGGGTCAAATACATTTTCTTAACGAAAGCAGTAATAGTTACCCTTTGACTGGGAACGGTGAAGCTGCTACAAATATAGCAGAACGAATCGGCACTATTTACACTATTTCGAGTAGTAGTTAAGATGTAGTTTCTTCCCCAAATAACATGTAACTAATGTTTTATTATCATCCTTGTTTACATTTAAATAGTCCTAAGTGAACAATACTATCTAATAAAAATTTCATTAAATTCTAATATGTTCATTTAATGGAAGGGATTAACGTAATAGACTTGCATTTCCTTATAATTGTTTCTTACTAAATTAGTTCATTAAGTACTAAAATATTATGGAATGTCTTTTAATTCTTTGAACAATTAAGGATTTGCTGCATTTACTTAACGATTTTTAAGAATTTTGAAATCGGCAAACAAGAAGTGCTGTAGAAAGAAAACTTGACGTGATAGGGACTAATGGGTTTGATACTTGCCATTAGTGTACCAATATTAATTAAAAGCATGTGTCAGATCATAGTCAGCAGAAAAAAAAATTATCAGTACCCTTGTGCCTAATAATTTCTTCCGGTTTTGCAAACCTATCACATTTAATTGTTTTCCAGTTTTAAATTTTGACTTGTGTGTCTTGTTGGTAGATATTAAAATTTACGTTCTCTATTATGTAATGTGTTTTGCTTCGATATATGCGAAACACAAGCAGTAAATCTTTCATCTTACATCAAAATATCCATATGGCTACTTTATGCCTATTTTTCTTAGTTCTCGTCCAGATTTTCTAGTAGTATTTTATATTACTTAGACTACCTGCTATGGCAATGGAACGGTGTCTTCCTCATAGAAACTCTTAAACTTATATCTTATACATTGAGAAAGTGACGGAGTAACTCTCCGACTCCTTAAGAAGAATATCTTTAGGAGTTAGAAGGCTAGAAGCTTTAGTAATAATCATGTCGTTTGTATGCAATGGTAATAATAAGAATTTTATTTTCTCGTCATTGAGCATTTGAAAGTAAATTTCGCAGAAGCTAACAAGGCATATTGTTACAATAAAAAAATTCATATTCTTCTTCAGCATGTTACACTTTCCCGGCTACGATAAAAAGTTATCTTCGTACTTTGCTCGAGTAAGTTCTTTTCATTTAATCTTGAAGCTGGCAGCCATCAATATTTCTTTTCGGCTTTCTCTCATCTTTAATGTAAACTTGATTTTTACCGAGGTATGCAACTTGATTCATCACAATCACATAGGAAGTATATTTGAATAATATGTGTATTAAATATAGTTATAAATATACTTGTCTATAATTTTTTTTTAAAGTTTCTAAGTTTACTCTGAAATTTTATTGGTTTAAATTGGATTAGATTGTTCAGGTTCGCCATAGACCCTATTCCACTGGACCCGTTCAAATCTATTGTACTTTTTTTGGCTCGTTGGAATACTCTCTATAACCTTATTCCTTTAATAGGACCCCTAACACATTTGAGACAATAGCCCCTTGATTCGCGAGTTTTTTTCTGGAGTTACATGGTTCCTCTTTATATGACTTTTAAGTCGCCCTTGAACAAGGCTTAAAGCCTAAAGAGAGCTTTGACTCTGTTTCATGAGCCTCTGTATTTTGACATTGTAAATTCCAGTTAGCGTAGCGGATCGGATATCAAATCCATTTACTGTACGGGACCTATTAATCCTCACAGCCATATGTATTTAGTTCAGTTGTATTAGTTGTATTTAGTTCAGATGTATGACGAGGAAAATAGCAGACTGTTTGAGCAGATCGCTGCTTAACCAAATAAGGCAAAATACATAGGACATTCGCTTGGTCGCCCCAAACTTAGGTGCTTCCACTTTAACTTGGGTTTAGCTATTGTAAGTACATAAATACGAATTACGAGCGCCTGAGGAGAATTTTATTAGATAGTGATGCTCCAAGTAACATTTTACAATAATGTTTTTTTGTTAGCATTTGCTTTCATAAAAACGATATTTTTTATTTACATCCTCGTAGTTATAAAAAATTGAGTAAAGAATTTGAATTAATTTTTTTGAGCAGAGTGCAATACTAACTGAAACAAACAATATGACTTACAGGCGATTCTACATGTGACAAAGATCTGGGTAGTGGGATCTTTTTCAAATCTACAGGAAGAAGATACTTTTTAAGAGGTATTGCCGTTAAAGTTGATGACAACAGCAATTATATTATGTATATGAAATTATCAAATTATGATTATCTTGATTGGCTAGGAAAACACTTAAACCGTGGTCGCATACTGGACTACCCTATGGAACGTGTTGATAACGGTTGCATTTTACCAGACCACATTAAATACGGTAGATTTAGTTTAACAACAGGTAGTATTTACCCAAAAGGCAGATGGGTTCCTACAATGACTACGATCCTTTTATTCTGTAATGGAAAAGGAGGTAATTATTCGGTGTTGTCATTTCGTTGCACGAATAAAGAGTGGCATCCTTCCATTCCAGAAGATACATGCAGAAAACCAGGTATTTACATTCCTTTCAAACTATTTCCATAATGAGTATACATTCACACACACCCACACACACATACATATACAGTGTCTTTTTATATACAGATAAACAGTGTGTCCACAGATTCATTCTCAACATGGGGATCTCGCTTATTATGAGAGATGCAGATTTTGTTAAATGGGATTAAATACTCCAGAGGTAAAGTTGGACCAAACCCTATACACTAGCTTTGAATATTCAACGTATTTCTGGCGCTATAGCAAAAAAAAGTCAATTTTTTTAATTTATTTTTAAAGTAAGATAAATTTAATTTACACTTCCTAAAGACACTTTTATAATAGGCATCTGGTGGTGTATTTAGATTTTTTAATACTGCTATAATAGTCGAGCTGCAATGGTTCCGTTTCATTTTTCTTATGGGGGTCATAGTTGGCTATGGCATCGTCGAAAAGAATTTTTTTTCTTTTTGTATAATTTGTTATACCTGACGCCAAAACTAATTTCAGAAATTTAAAAAAACTGCATATTATTACATTAACAAGTTAGAGCGATTGTGACATTTGATAATAGGAAACCTTGGAAACAAAACTATCTAAGGTACAACTGTTATCGTTAATGTTCTTTTATAGTTTACATTTAATTTATGTTCAGTGAAATTTACAAATCGAATAGCAAAATAAATACCTAGCATAATAAAATGTAAAGTACCACTTAAATACTAAATTTAGTGATTATTATTAAATAATTTTGCTATCATTTGCTGTTTAGTAATAGTGACAAATTTGATATGTTGTCCTGTTACATTCTGTGTCACAAAACTTCAACGAGAGCTGCCGAAATGTACATAAACCAGTATCCAGAACGCAGACAACCCCATCTTTCTACTTTTTTTTCTACTTTCTACAAATTTAAAGGTAAATTTAATACATCACGGATCATTTACTAAGCCATATACAAAACCGCAGCGCATAAGTAATGAAACTAAAACTGATCTTTTACAAGCAGTTGTTGAAAATCCAAACACATTAGTTCGGGAAATTTAATATAACACCGGCGTTCCAAAATCTACTGCTCATAAGATTTTAACCTCGCACAAATATCATCCATATAAATACAATGTATGTCAATCTTTAAGCCTAGGGGATAATGAAAGACGATGAGAATTTTGTGAATGGTACACTAGGCAATGGGATGATAATGATAAGTTTTCTTCTCAAATATTATGGTCCGATGAAGCTAGATTCACAAACAATGGTTTATTCAATAGACAAAATTTACGATTTTCGTCTACAGAAAGCCCTCATGTAATCAGACCTGCTCGACATCAAGTGCGTTTTGTATTTAATGTCTGGTGTGGCATACTAGGGTCAAGATTAATTGGTCAAATAATTTTTAATGAAACACTAACGTTCGACGTTTATTTGCATTTACTGCAAAATAATATTGAAGACTTGCTGGGCGAATTACCTTTATAATTGTTGGTTTCATCAGGACGGTGCTCCAGCACATAATTCCAGAATTGTAACCAATTTCCAATCGGAACTCGTGGACCAGTTGCATGACCACCAAAATCTCCTGATCTGACGCCGCTCGACTTCTATTTGTGGGGTTACATTAAAGACAAAATGTATGCCCACAGCTACAATAACGTAAATGAACTTCGTGAAAGTGTGGTTCACAAATGTCGAGTTATTCCAGAACGTATTTTACATAAAGTTGTTAAATCTACTATTCGTAGATACTATTTATGTTTGGAAAATGATGGTCAACTGTTTGAACATTTTTTATAATTTCTTATTATAATTTTGTTTTAAATAATATCAATGTGTTTTTGAGCTGCCTATGTTTTTAATTTAATAAATACATAATTGTTGCAAAATAAAGTTTTATTCCTTTCTTTGTTTGCAAAACCTTCTATTGTCAAATGTCACCACAGCTCTAACCTGTTAATGTAACAATATGTTGTTTTTTTTAAATTTTTGAAATAAGATTTGGTATCACGTATAACAAATTATACATTTTTGAAAAGAGAAAGAAAAGTTCTTTCGATGGTATCATAGCCTACTATGAACCCCATAAGGAAAATAAAACTTGACCATTGTAATTCAACTACTATAGCAGTATTCAAAAATCTAAATACGCCATCATATTCCTATTAAAAAGTGCCCTAAGGGAGTGAAAATTAAATTTGTATTACTTTAAAAATAAATGAGTTATTAAAGAAAATCGAAAAAATAAAAATTCACTTTTTTTTTCTCTAGCGCCCGAAGTACGTTAAACATTCATAGCTAGTGTATAGGGTTTGGTACAACTTTACCTCTGGAGTATTTGATCGCATTTAACCAAATCTCTATCTTTCATAATAAGCGAGACCTCCATGTTGAGAATGAATCTGTGGACAGACTGTATACACACAGAGAGAGATATATAATTGTAGAAAATTTCTTGCCCGTACTAATATAAATTCACTAATATTTGGGTTATCGGTCTGTTTGCATTAAAACTCAAATGATCTGAAATGTCTTATTAGTTAAGTTGCACATAATTGGAACTAGTAACCCACTACTAAACATTTGAAAATTACATTTTAAAACAAAACTAACTCTGTAATATACAAAATGGGATATTTATCAATACGTTTTTGCCGTATTACGCAGTTGTTATATAATGAAACAGATATGTAAAATACATATCCGTCACTGTAAACATGGACAAACACCTCGTATTTTTAGCATTTACTTCTGTTCAATACATATGTTTCAGCCATCTAGGCCTCATCGGTTGAACTAGTGAAGCAATGTGTATACAAATTAATACAGATCTGTTAAACAACGGATCTGTATCTGTATCTACATTTACGCTAAAACTAGTTCAACCGATGAGGCCTAGATGGCTGAAACATATGTATTGAACAGAAGTAAATGCTAAAAATGCGAGGTGTTTGTCCATGTTTACAGTGACGGATATGTATTTTACATATCAGTTTCATTATATAACAACTGCGTAATACGGCAAAGACGTATTGATAAATATCCCTTTTTTGTATATTTACCGCCATCTGGCGCGTGTTAATGGACAGCACCAATCGTATTTTTCCGCTTTTTTTCGTAATAGCCTTGCTATTCGAGCGGAAGATCGCCTTTTCTGGCCTAGTCGCTTTCTTCCGTCAGATGTCACTGATTAAATTGGTGTCGTCTGATAGAACGAAACTGGTTATAGCTTGGAGACGATTTCAGCGTAAATGTAGATACAGATACAGATCCGTTGTTTAACAGATCTGTATTAATTTGTATACACATTGCTTCACTAGTTCAACCGATGAGGCCTAGATGGCTGAAACATATGTATTGAACAGAACTAAATGCTAAAAATACGAGGTGTTTGTCCATGTTTACAGTGACGGATATGTATTTTACATATCTGTTTCATTATATAACAACTGCGTAATACGGCAAAAACGTATTAATAAATATCCCTTTTTTGTATATTTACCGCCATCTGGCGCGTGTTAATGGACAGCACCAATCGTATTTTTCCGCTTTTTTTCGTAATAGCCTTGCTATTCGAGCGGAAGATCGCCTTTTCTGGCCTAGTCGCTTTCTTCCGTCAGATGTCACTGATTAAATTGGTGTCGTCTGATAGAACGAAACTGGTTATAGCTTGGAGACGATTTTAGCGTAAATGTAGATACAGGTACAGATCCGTTGTTTAACAGATCTGTATTAATTTGTATACACATTGCTTCACTAGTTCAACCGATGAGGCCTAGATGGCTGAAACATATGTATTGAACAGAAGTAAATGCTAAAAATACGAGGTGTTTGTCCATGTTTACAGTGACGGATATGTATTTTACATATCTGTTTCATTATATAATAACTCTGTAATATTTGGAACTTGAACCTTTTTCAACGCTTGAAACTTCAACTCTTGAAGTTGAAAAAGGTTTCGTTCTGTTTGTCTTGTGGTAGATTTTGTATTCCAGTTTCAATGCAGAACGAAATACGTAACAAAACCTGTAGTATAATCACTAACCATAAACATAAGAAAATAAATAATAAAAAAACATATCTCAAATCTATATATGAATAAGTTCATTAAAAAACAAAAAGATTTGTCGAAGAAAACCCTCACATTATAATAACAATAGCAGATAAATCAAATAAAACAATTATCATTCTTAAAGAGGAATATAAGCAAAAAATTGAAAACTATTGGACGATAAATTTACCTACTAAAAAGAAAGAAATAATCCAACAGAAAAAACTCAAAAGGAAAATAATAACTTAATAAATAAATGGCATAGACAAAACCTAATAGATTTCAACACTAAAAACAAACTCCGCATTTTTAATTCCCAACCTCCATCAATTTACCAAATATCCACAAAAATTATATCCCTTTAAGACCAATAGTATCAAACATACAAGCCCCTACATATAATATAGCAAAATTCCTAGGTGATCGCATATATAAGATGTTAGGACAAACGGAATATCATACCAAAGACTCATGGCAATTTCAAAATTTCATCAAGGAACAGAAAGTACTAACTAATCACAAAATTATATCACTTGATGTAGAATCTTTATATACTAACATTACTACAGATTTAGCTATAAACATAATAGAATACAAATGGGATGAAATTAGTCCACACACATCACTAAATAAAAACGAATTTATTAGAGGTATATATTTCTGTCTTGACAACACATATTTTCAATATATTTGGTATTGCCATGGGCTCTCCTTTAGCGTTATCAATTCATTAGACTTCCACCCCATGTTCTTCAAAAGATATGTAGATGACATCATAACAGGTATTCCGACAAATAAAATAAACTACCTTTTAAATAAATTCAACAATTTTCACAACAAATTAAAATTCACTATTGAAGAAGAAATTAATAACAGTATTAATTTTCTTGATATTTCTTTAAGCTATGATAGACAGGGTGCTATTTATACAAATTGGTATAATAAACCCATAAATAATCTGGCTGATAGAGCAGTAAAACTATCACATACTCAATACAGAAAAGATAACATCAAGAAAATTAAAACGATCTTAACAGATAACAACTATCCGCCACAACTTATAGACCAAACAATTAAAAAAGAGTCCACCAAATATACAACACTGCAGACACCAATAACAATTTAAACAATGAAACAACATATATCACTATTCCATATGTTCCACAATTATCAGAAAAATTAAATACACTTAAAAAAATATGATATAGCTACTACATATAAACTTAGTAATATTAATAAACATCTATTTCCAAAACTAAAACCTAAAATAGAAAAACATCGAGAAACACATGTCATCTATAAAATACCATTTCGCCATTGCGATAGTTACTACATAGGCCAAACTAAACAATATTTATACAAAAGAATACAAGCCCACAAATACTCTAAAACAGACAAAACTGATTTATTTACACACAAACTACAACGCTATCACCATTTAGGTTTTGAAAATACACAGATAATTGATAAAGAACAACACACGTTGAAAAGGGAAATTAATGAAATGATTAGTATTAAACAGGAAAAAATTCAATTAACAACAGAAGTGATATAAGACATTTAAGAAGTATATACTATAACCTAATTATGTAACAATCTGCAATTTACCATCATAATATATGTTGCTGTTATATAAATATATATCTTATGCTATTTAAATATCTGTACATTTGCTTATCATGCTGACAGTTTCGTGTTTAGATCCCTGACTGGCTGTCCGAGTAGGTTTTCATGGTTTTCCTTCTCGTTAAAGGCGAATGCCGACAGCTTAACATCTTCAGACGCTCCACGGGCGCATACATAATAATAACTCATGGCTTGCCATTCCCTGTTTTGTTGTCTAACTATGTTTAGAATACTAAGGCATAATTTGTTATTATTAAACTGGGATGTAGACCATAAAGACATGAAAATAGAAATAGAAGGTGAATTAATACCGCAGGTGGATAATTTACAATATCTGGGGATTGCTCTAAACCAAAACGGAAGACAAAATGTCGAGCTAAATAAACAATAAAAGGCAAACAGTGTTTATTAGGCAATGAGTAAGTACCTCATAAATAACAAAGAAGTTTCTTGTCAGACAAAGATGCAAGTATATAAATTAACATATAGGCCTATCCTGACGTACGGGTACGAATTATTGGTGTTGTTAGAGAAGGTTAAGAAAAAGATCAGAACGGTGGAAATTAAATACCTATGAAGAGTACAAGGAGTAACGAAATTAGATAAAGTAAAAATCAATGTTGAATCGGTTGAACACTACATAGAGCAACGACAACTCGGTGGTGGGGTTACTTCCAAAGACTAAACTGTACAGTACAAGTGAAAAGAGTTTGGGAATAGCGCAGGACACCCTTCTGGAGAAAGAGAGGTAGGCCAAGAGAAACCTGGCACAAAACCATTGGAAGAAACCTAAAGAAGAAAGCTAAAACCTGGTCAGAAGCAAAGAAGCTCACCCAGAACAAAAAAGAGTATAAAAAGTTCATGAAGAATTAGTATAAAGTACAACTTATAACCCTTAAATTATTTGCTGGATCCTACTAGAAATACAAATGAATACCTGTTGTCATATCAAGAAAAGAAACAGCTTTAGAAAAAAGGTTCCAAATATTATTCTGGTTCTGGATAATTACCATTAATCATTAACTTGGAAGCTAAATCAGATCCGTTCTATGAAACAATGTTTTCGCACGAAATATTACGAAATATAAATGCAGCACAATGGTGGAGATCTTAGAAGAATGTTCCGGAAATTAATCAAGCATTGCATATTTTGTGTGCAAACGCTTCTTCTGCAGATGTCGAAAGAACTTTTTCATCATATGGGCTTGTCCATTCAGAATTAAGAAATAGATTGAATAATGAAAAAGCATCTATTAGTGTTTCTTTTTAAACATTATAAATACGAGTACATCATAAAATTAAAAGTAGTATTTTCTTATACTTCCGTTAAATTAGTTAATCTTCTGAAGGATATTTTAAATTTTAGTTTTGCAAAACAACGTGTATTTTTTATTAATATGAAATACATAGTTTTCTTATGTTTATTTATTTATACTATGTATTTGAAAATATTTTATGAATTGTGTTAATAAATGTAGAATGAAATTTTTTATTTTTCTGCTTAAAACAATTATATAATAAAAGCTATAGGAGACTATTACAAGAAAATAAATCACGACTTTAAATAAAAATCACCTTGATTTAAATTGTGATTTAAATTCAGGTTTTGTTCAAATGGTTTAAATAATTTCAACCCCAATTATTAGGAGACAGCGGACTCGCGCGATTGATGATTCATAACCCATAGGCGTCTGCCTTGTATTCGCAATGGGTTTGTTTCTGTAAGCGACCTGTGAGTTTCGAACAATTTGATACGTGTGGCTACTGCATAAGGGCATGTACCTACATATTCAGTTAATATGTATCTGTGAATGCGCAACAAAGCGAATGTAATAAACGGTTTCGTAACCGGCAGCAACTACTGCTGAAACAAAAGTAATGCTGGCAAACGAATTGCGTATCGAATTTTGAATAAAAATAATTTAGAAAGAACAAAACCCAAAACTATGTATTTTCTATGAAACACTGAAAGTGTAAAACATTACTATGAACAACTAAAATTTGTTCAAGATGTTCCTGTATTAAATTAGTTCTTTTAGATGTTAAAACGTCTTTAAAAATAGAATATGTCCGTTCCACATCACAATTGGTGACGAATGCGTGATTAAAATGTTGCAAAAGTATACTATACTTCGAATGCATAGATTTTTTAGTTCGCTCTGTGCAGAATTGATATAATATATTCAAATTTGAATTTCTGCCAAATATGGCATCAACATTTTGTTTCAGCTTATTTCCAAATCCGGAAGGCATGCTTTTCATTCGATCGATAACGGTTTCTAAGTTAATTATCGCCTCTTTTAGGTTAATATCTTGATTTTGCATGTAAGTAATCGTATCTGTAAGACACTGGAAATTAGCTTTAATAAAGTTTAACTGGTTTTGTAAATTTTCAATTTATCATCATCTTGAGGATAAAAAACAAAGTTTTTTAATTAATCCAAGTGTTGTGAATAGAAAAATGCTACTTCTAGCCATGTTTCCCACCTAGTTAATACAGGAACTGGGGGTAAAGACAAATTTGGAAGTATTTCTCTATATAATGCCACTCGTGAAGGTGCTTTGAGAAATATCTTTTTAAATGATGAAACTAAATTATTAACATTTGGAAAATGACCCCTGATGTATTCACATACTCTGTATCGTGCATGTGCTGCACAGGTAACGTGTAGCATTTTTGGATAAGATTGCTTTAATAACTTCCCTGTTTTTAACATATAAGCTGCCGCATCAGTCAGAAATAATAAAATCTTGTCTTTATAGTTGTTATCCGATGACAGAATATTATGAATACATTGATCAATTACTTCTGCAACTGTTTCATCATTTACCACTGGCAATATTTTAGATGCAATTTAATTATGGTTGGTATGAAGTTGTCGGATGAAGAATACCAGTAACTACATTTAACACATATCGTCCCATTACACCCGTTGTTTCGTCTGCACTTACCCAAAGATAATGACCAGATAGGTTGGTTAGTATTTTTTCAATGGTTTTCAAATAACATTTTGGAAAGTGGTATTTACGTAAAGTAGATTCATCTGGTATATGACGATCAGTTTATTTTGAAAGAAACCTCTTGAGGACTGGATTGTTAAGTTTTTTGAATGGGATATTGGCTGCCACGTTACACTTTTGAGGACGCCGTAAACTTAATAAACAGCCACTGCAATATATGTCGGTATCATTACGAAGATAAGGTAGTAAATTAAACTTAATATTTATAAAAAATATAGAATAAATATGCAACATAACAATATAAAACGGATTTTTTTAAAATACTAAACTTTGTAACCAAATAACACTGAAAGAAACGAAACCAGAAACAATCCCTTATAGAAGAGAATAGAAAGTTTACTATCTCAAGAACAATAAATACATATATGTATATACATGTATAACAGCATGTAAACACGAGAATACACTTTGGAAATTAGCGGATTTAACGAAATAATATATAAATATATATATTCCGTCTTACAATGAATAGACACAATAACGAGGGAAATAAAAACATCAGCTCGACGAATGCCATCGAGCAAGCAAATAGTGGGGCTGTTACAACATGCATACTACACCTGATACCACCACAACGTTTTATCGGGGCAATTGGTCATTCAATCGCTTTAGTCCGCTCTCTGATTATTAGCAATTTCTGTTAAGTAAAGTTAAACATAGGCAGACATTTTATTTAAAGGTTCTTTTATTATAAATTGTATTTAAATATTTTTATTATTCAAGGTACTTGTCCTCCAATTAAGGCATCCGCATCTCAAGAAGTAGTTTGTAAATTAAATGGTCGCGTAGTTAGCTGTGAAGATGCTCAATCTAATACTACGCTTGTAATACGTTGTCAGTCCTTCTTCACTTTTCCTGGTTACAGACCTACTTACAAATGCCAAGATGGAGATTGGGATCAGGTTGTTACACCTTGTGTTCCAGGTAAGACAATTCTAAATCCTATAATAATATAAATATATATATTAAATTTGTAGAATAAATTTATATAGTACGACGGTTGTCTTTTGTATTTTGCATATGAAGCTGAAATAAAACAGTAGATACCTTTTATAGACTTGGTTTTTTGAAGTATTCTCCACGAAGGTTGATGCAGTTTTGCATACCAACTCTTGAAGCAGTTATTCCACTCGTTTATTGGTACAGTCAAAATTGCGTTTTTGAAGACCTCGGCTGCTCCTTCTGCCGACTGGAACCTCTGACCACGCAGTCCGTCCTTGATTTTAAGAAAGGTAAAGAAATCGTTGGGATTGTACGGGAGATGGTCTAACAATTCGACGTTGCGTTAAAAATTCAATTGCCTTGCGAACTGTGTGCGAACTTGCATTGTTTTGGTGGAGAATGAGTCGTCATTGTGGGTTGGTTTCTCGGAGTTCAGCGATGACTTGCGGCGAACTAATGTTTGCATACCAATCGTAAGTAACAATTCTTTGATATTGTAGAGAAATTGTTGCAACATGACCTGCTTGCGAGGAAAATATCGCGACGGAAGGAAAAGGTTTATTTCTAGGTTCTGATTGTAGCTCAACATCAATTAATAAGCTAGGATGATAGGCACTATCAGAAACCAAGGAGTGCTTATAGGACAAGAAAAATTTGAGAGGAGTAAATTAAGAAGCTTATTGTCTCAATTGTAAACATTATTAAATTGTGTTAGATCAACTAAGTTACAAAGATTTTTACATAAAGAAACTTAACAGCATCTGGTAGAAGCATTTACAAAGTTAGTGAAATTAAAATTAAAAACAATAAATAGAGAAGGGTTATCTACAAGGCAAACTTCGAATCTCTCAGAAAAACTTCTAAGACGAAAAATGAAACATCAAGAGTGAAAAAAATATTTACATATAACGATGTCAATCATTGGGATTACAGCAATGAAATCGCTTGTATCCTGTACTTCAAATCTGAATCCCTGTCAATAACACTTTCAAATTTTCGTATTACACACTCATTTTTTTTTCGCCTTCTGCGGCACATAGGTGTGAGTGAACATTATCTTCAATTTGAACATAATCCACAAACGATATCGAATTATTTTGTAATTTTTCAATTCTCTCCGCTAGCCCAAAGTAGTTCTTGCGAATAGTTTCTAAATCAGTTTTTACCTGACTTATCAAAATGGTCGCAGTAGTAACACGCAGTCTCTAACCATGTTTCCCAACGCGTAGTAATCGGCTGTGGTGGTTCAGGCACTTTGGGACACAGTTTGTGAAATTTTTTTGTGCGTTTTGGACACTTTAGAAACACTGCCTTCGTATTTCTAAAGTGTCCAAAACGCACAAAGCATTTACTCATGGATAATGTTTAGGTATTAATTGCGCCACAAGGTGTAAAGCATGGATTTTACATGTTACATGTAACAGATTGCCACTCTCTTCTTTAAGAGATCATTCTAAGGAAAGTAGTGGCACCGTCACTCACAAACATTAAAAGTTGGTTTGTTGAAACTTGAAATTTGTTCAATGCACTCAACACCACTTTTAAAATTTCACCGCCAGTAGATTTTGCAACTCTTTTTGGAAGCAACTAAGATAGAGAATGACGGTTCAAATTCTTCTATGGTACGTACCATCACATTCACCACAGAATTTTTTTGCCGATCGGTTGTTTCGTCCACACATAACCACAATTTTTTATCTTTCAATTCTGATTTATTTCTTCTTTCAACATAGTCACGAGCACATGTCATAACGTTTCTTATCGATGTCCGACTTAGTAATGTATAATCCAAATACTTGCTCCAAAGAGACACGTGCTTTTTGGTCTAGCAAAGTGAACGGTATATTACAAACACCTATATCAAATGTTAATTGTTGGCTGTATCGTTTGCCACGGATTGCAGAACAGTGTTTTATACTTTTTAGGTGGCGTTCACACTTCCACCTGCTGGTCCACGTCAAATAGTCATCGCACCTTGCACATTTAATTCTATCGCTTTCGTATTCTAAATCCGGCATACTCGCTATTACGTTTTCTAGTTTCTTTGAAATATGCCGTTTCCGAAACGTACCTAATGCGAAAGTATGTGTGTACTGACATGAACTTACAACGACCAGTGAAATAATACTGAACAAGTATGCTTTGATACGGACGCTTGAGTTTCCGTGCCGCCCGTTTCTCACCTCTATGTTGCTCTCGGCACTGCACTGGAAATTGCCCCTCTTTGCAGAGTCTACATCTAACAACACTATATATACCAGGAAAGAGTTCATAGTTAGCAACATTCCCATGTAGCCAAGATTCAGTAATAAATAACAATTATGTCATAGAAAAACTCTCAAACCTTCCTGAAAACAAATGGGTTTTAGATCGGAGACCATTAGTATTGAAATGAAAAATAGTCAACTATTCTGACGTACTGTTGGGCATATCTAGTTTTACGAAATATTACTGGAAATACCATTTTTATAAACCATTTTAAGAGTGGTCTGTCTGTTTGACAAGCATCGTTTAAGTAGATTCTAACGACTTTGTAAGTTTCCTTTTGCATGGATATACGATCATGTGCTACAGAGAAACCACTGAATGGATTTGAAGAACTGAAGACCTTCAGTTTGTATGGATTAAGAATTATAAAATCAACAAATATTTCAGACGGTAACTGTAATTTGTTAGGACGACAATGATTTAGATACAAACCACCAAACTGACCAAATTTAGTAAGCATTTGATCAATATCAGTAAGACCCAACGAAGTCAACAGATCAGGGCATAAATGATGTATCTATTTCAAGTTGTTACTACTAATTAAATTAGGCTTTCGCCTTTCTCTCTCTGAGAGACATCCTGCGCAACTTTTTCGACCTCTATCAAAGGTAAGATAGGAGAAGCAGCACTACTTTAATACCTTAATATCATTTTGTAGCCAAGCAATAATGGGTTTTAACTCATTTCTATCATATTAGTTGCAAGAATATAATAATCTGTTGTTTGTTGAAGTTGAACTTGAAATCTGTTTCAAGTTCAACTTTATGATTTTCGTGACTGAGGTGCAATAAGAACAGATTGGAATTCTCTTCACGCTAACAGTGGCTGGTTCGATAGCTTTTAATAAAACAATGAAAATATACAGCCCAAATTTCTAAAATACTTGTATTATAGAACAGAAAGTGCTAATTCCGGAAGAGAACTCAATACAATATCTAACTACCAATGATTAAAGTGGAATCACTCATAACTAGGGACCAGACACGAGAGGCCCATGACTCATGGCCCACGAGCGTACTATTGAAAATTTGTATTTGTAAAGAGTTTTTAATTTTACTTATATAATTGGAAAACAAACAGGTCGTGATCGATAAAATACGAAATGTATTGTTATTTGTTCATTTTGAGTGAAGGAGTATTAATATTAACTAGCAATACTTTCTCAAGTTTCTCTTCTGTAAAATATGTTCTCTTCGAATGAAATACAGCTTTGTAGATAGAAAACGTCCTTTCTACATCGCAACTGGTTATAGGTGCATACTGGAAATATTCTTTTATTTCAGCGTATTTAGCAGTTAGATCTTGAGGCATCGTCCCCATGCACAATTACCGCAATGTTATTAAATCTGGATTTATATTAAAAATTGCGTCTAACTTTTGCCGAAGGCCACATCCGAAGTCACTTGGAATCTTTTTCAAATTATTAATAGCCACATATAAAGTGGTTAATCCATAATTTAATTTGATGTTTTGATTTTCAAAATAAGTGATTAGTTGTGGCAAAATTCCAAAGTGTTCTATGCGCTCAGAAATACTTCGGGAATCGTCATTTAAACATGTAACGAAATTTTGTAAACTATCGAAATTCTCTGCATAAAAACTAGTAGCTTCCAACCATGTTCCCCATCTAGTTATTACTGGAGAGGGAGGCAGTGAAGATGGAAGCTTTTCCCTGTAAAGAGCTACTCTTAATGCTGATTTTCTGAAAACTTTTTTAGAAACGGATACTAGTCTATCAACTTCCGGATAGGTGTCTCTGATATATTCACAGATTCTGTGGAGAGCATGTGCTACACAAGTAATATGAATTATATTAGGATATGTTTCCTTTAATAGTCTGACTGTTTTTTACATATATTCAGCACTGCCGCTGACAAATAAAAGTATTTTTTTTTGTACCTGTCGTCCGAATGAAGCACTTTGTGCATATTCTCGTAAATGGTTTTAGCTTCTGTTTCCACATCAACTGTATTTATAACATTTGTCGCTATTACATATGCGTTATATGGAATAGTTGGATGTAGTACACCAGCTACAACATTTACCGCACAGCGTCCTAATAAATCGACAGTTGCCGGCACTTATCCATAGGTACTGATTATAAAGATGACTTCTAATGCATTCTACTACTTTCGTGTAGCACTTAGAAACATAGTATTTGCGTAAGGTGAATTCATCAGGAACATTTCGACCAGTATATTTTTGGAGAAATGTTTTTAAGGTGGGATTGTTAAGTTTATTTAATGGAATATTTGCGGATAAAGTTCTTTGTTCAAATTATCAGATTCCAACGGGTCCAATAATCTGTGTATGTGCTTGCGATGCCGCGTGACGTTTTACGTGCGATTTATTGGAATTTTTTAACGATATTTTACAGACTTTGCAATAAATTTCGGAATCACTGGCAATGGACATACAATCAGGATGATCTTTAATCGAACTCGCCATTGTTTCACGATGCCATTCTCGATGTTGATCCATATCATATCTGAAAAAGTAACTTAAACAATGTTGTAGATCCAAATAAATGAAAATTAAAGATGTATGCGTAAGTGATTGAAACTTAACGAAATTCACTATGTAATTAATTAACATTTAAAACAATGAAAAAAAGAAACTAACTCACCGTTCTTTATTTATCTTACGAAATATAAACTAATGAATAAAATAATTTTTAAAAACCACTCACGCTATCTGTGCCTATGAAGAAAGGAATTTTACTGTAAAATTCAAGTTATTAATAATAATAATAATAACTTTATTTCGAAGACATGCTTCGTACAGCAAAATACAAGAAAATATAGATACAGCACGATAACATGTTGGAAAACGTCAAACAATATGTAATAGTTACAATTATATTATGTGTGAATCTTATGGAAATGCTGCCAAATAATTATTTATTGTGTAACATGAACATGCAATAAACATTCCTTGACACTTCTATTAAATAAATAAAAACTGTTAATTGCTTTTATTTCTTTTGGTAATTTGTTGTATTGGATACATTACCTCGCAATTCAATGACAAAAAATAGATGTGCGCTTAACCCAATGAATAATGCTTTTCAATAACTGCGTGTTGTACTTTCGGCTCGATGCGTCCGGTCTTTACTCATAACCGTTGATGTCCTTAATTATTGCCAGAACTGAAATTTGTCATACGACGAACTTCGTTGTGTCTCCACTGTTTGTTATGATCCAAATTTAATATGATATCTTCCTACTGTGATATTTACTGTGTCAACATCATTAGTCTTCAGCCTGGTATATTTAGATATCAGATTTCTGGATAGATCAATTTATTTGTTCAAGAAAATATGAATTACCGATGCACGGAAACATAGTTTAATAGTTTTATTAAATGCCTGAAGTTAAGTTCAATTAACCCTAATTTTGTAATAATAGAAATACGTGGCCACGGATAAGCCACAAATGGTAAATATGTAAGAGATTCCAATATCATTTAAAAGGAAAAACATCAACAAAATTTTTAAAAAAATGGACTTCTGCATTTAGTAGCAGATTCTTATATTATTAAATCACGTATAGCAAACGCCAATTAAGTTGGCGCGAGGAGGGGTAAGTTCGCGCAGGATTAGAAGTAGTGGGGAGATTTATATTTGGTTTTACATCAAATGTCAGATAATTCTAACTTCTGAGCGTGTATTACTTATGATCCCCTAGCAAAGACATTATGTTCCGTCAAACGTCAATGACAAATGTATTCTGACAATTACTTGAGTAGTGGGGGTGGACGTTTTTAAAAACGGCTTCTGCGCACCCCCTCCTCGCGCCAACTTAATTGGCGATTGCTATACATTATTCAACTATCGTTACAAATTATTAGAGGCAATTTATGTATATTACAGAATTTAATTAATTTAACATAAATGCATATAATAGCTTTAAAGAGCAACTTGTAAGACCAGTATTTCAAAGGACTATAAGCGATTTATATCTTACATTCAGAATATCTTAAATTCTAACTGGTCGTTATTTTGGCATTACATAAACACCAAAAGGCAAATAAGAAGTCTCCCTAGGAATATGACATGAGGCAGCGTCTGATGATTCTGGTATTATTGGCAATTGGCTTGCCGAGTATTATCAGATGGTCTATGTTAATTATCAGCATTTCGATACTAAATTGGATTTAACACACTACGATAATTCTATCACAGTCAAAGACATAATTATAGATTCGGACCTTGTTTTTTAAAAGTTGAGTTCTCTTTCTCCTTCAGTATCTTTAAGCCCTTTTGTACCAACATATTTTCTAAAATACTGTGGCCCTTCCCTGACATGGCCTCTGTCTATTTTGTATAATTTATCAATAAATTGTTTTTCCCTCAAAATAGAAGACTTCATTTATTGTTGCAACGTATAAATCGAGTGATAGGTAATTATCGTCCTAACAGTAACTTGTCTGTCATTGGCTTGAATCGTTGGTCACTGATAGAATACTTGAATATTATTCTGAAGTAATTGCCCCGGAAGGGTATGGATTCGTTCGCGGTCATAGTATATTTTAGAGAACATCCAAGAGAGTTATCAGGTGGATTCTATAGACACTGACATTAGAAAAAGTTCGATCAGGTTAACCATTGCTTACTTCTACTGAAACTGGAAAAATACGACATAATTGGGAATGTTCTGGTATGGTTAAGATCATACTTAACCGACCGTGTTCAGAGTGTTTTCGTGGACGGCACCAGGTTTCGAGATGTCCTTGTTACATCCTGTGTACGTCAAGGGAGTCATTTGAGTTATTTTTGCTATTTATAAACGATATAAGGTTTTATCTTCATTCCTGTCGTTTTATTTTATTTTCCGATGATATATAACTTTTCTTACGCAGTAGATTCGGGATTTGGGAATTACTCTGGACTGCGACCTGAGCTTGGAGCACTGGAGCGGCCAATCTTGGAATATTATTTCATTGTATGGAACCCAAATACCGCTACATACCGTAAGCGTATTAAGGGAATTCAACGGAACCTGATAAATTACGTACTCTATAAGCTAAATATCGACAAAAATTCTTATAATTGGTTACAACGACTGCACCTATTGGGCGTTGAATCGCTAGAATCAAGGCAGAGAAATATATACCTCAAGTTTGGATTCCTGTTGTTCAACGGTTACATAAGATGTTCGGAGTAGCTACCCCTGTTCAATGTGAGAGTGCCAGCAGCGAGCACAAGAAATAACGATGTTTTTTCAGTGCGCTACCATCTGACGACATATGGACTCAGGAATTCGATAGATTCGATTATGACGGAACTGAATGCTTGCCCTTTGATGTGAATATGTTTCATTGCACGAAACCTGTATTCTTTAAGTATGTGAATCGTATGGACTTTGATATAAATTAGAGTTTTTTTATGTTGTAAATCTAAGTTATATGTGGCTATTTATATATTTATATATTGTAGATATGGTTTGGGATTGGATGTTCTATAATGTCTGATGTTTAAATAAATAAAAAGAAATTAACAATGTTCCTTCAATTTCAGAGTGCGGAATAAAAAGAATAGATGCGACAACGTTGACTGTAGGGGGTATAGAAGCACAACAAAATGAATATCCCTGGGTAGTTAGTATTTACAATTCAAAAAGTATTCTAATTTGTGGGGGAACGATAATTTCTAGGAAATTCGTATTGACGGGTAAAGTATTATACATATCAGCATTTTACAACAGAATATTTTATAAGCTTAACCCGGATGTTCAGATTTTTGAATGCCCGGGTGTCCTCGATAGAAAAAGAGAACGTATGGAAAATGTAAAGTTGTTATTGTATAGAATATGAATCAAAAATATTTTCTCAAAATCAAAGAAAAAAAATTAAAAGATATTTATAAAATATTTGTCCAGCCACTGCATTTGTGCGACCGACTATAACATAAAGAGTAGGGACAGCGTTAAGTACCGAAGCAATTGAATACGTTTTCGTAGAAAGGTCCTTTCTGCAAAACGTATTTTGTAGAAAGGACATAAGTGATAAAACTTGTTTTAAAGTAAAACAAACTGTCTAAAATTTATATTTCGTTTAATATACTTTTTTTTAAGATACTTTTTGGAACTATTATTTATCTCAAACAAAGTGAAAAATTGGCACTTTTCCCAATGGATAACATGATTTTTGATAAAAGAACGGTATTATTTTCACTATGTATAAGGTTAAAGGTACGTTCCACCAGGCCTTTGATAGAAACCTTAACATATCCAGGATGCACAATATAATGAAACTTGGTGATGTTAAAGTTCATTTTATGAGATATTTCGTGATTTAGAGTTTATATTGAAAATGCATTCTTCTTGTAATATTTCGGCCACAATGACTTGAAAACTGTAATCTCAGCTGTATTAATTTCCTTAACCTCAAACTTTCTGTTCTGTTAGCGTTAGCAGTGATTTCTGTTAGATCGTGAACAGTGTAAATTCGATTAAGTTTTTTAAGTGCCCTTTTGATCACAGAAAAACTCTGTGGCAAGGCAGAAAGGAATATATCGGAAAATATTGTACTATTTTGGAAAATCTTTTAGTGTCAATCAGTGCAATGAACATTCTTATGAAAGTATAGTTTTTATTTTGTCCCCCCAATAATTATCACTATAGAGCTGAAGTACAGTCACGCCTTGAGAATTGTTGGAAATGTAATCGAATTCCAATCTTTCTTGCTATACCTTGATGGTAAATATATAAAGTAGCTTTACTTTTCTTTACATCGGGAATACAAAATACGTTAACAAAATATGAAACAAGAAATGTTAAATTATCATTAATAATACTATTTTAAAGATCCAGTTTGACAGATGTGTAATACAGAATTTGAATTTTAAAACATAGATGCATATGTAGGTTATATTACATTTATAAAATATCTAATTTATGCAGTTTTATGCTATAATCGATACTTACACCTAATATTTTGATACGCACAAGTGTACTAATGTTTTAAAGACCTACAAATAAAAGACACTGATATTTATTTATATATTGTTCTATTTACTTTGCTTAGTCATAATTAATATTCACTTAAATTATCCAATAACAATATTATTAAAGTTTTTTAGAATCTGTCCACTCAAATGAATTCATGTTAAAACAGATTTACAGTTAATCGCACTCTGAGAAGAATACTTTAAATAAATTATACTCAAAATAACATTACATTTAATCATAAGCATCTTTTTCATTATACCCTTATCAATACAAGTTGTCCCGTATCGTTATGTTCAAATTTTAGAAAAGTAAAGTAGACTTCATTTCAAGTAACAAAAACGCAAAACTTGTATATCCATTTTTATTTGCTTCAAAGTTACAGTTCTATGAATGTGATTGTCAGATCATGAAAAAAATGTAATCCTAAAGTCAATACAAACTGATTTTATTTAAAAAAAGTTATACGATTAAATAACAGCCCTGTGATTGTTAACGTCGCATAATAAAATGTTATCCTAAAATAAATAAACACGTGTCGTAGTGTATAAAGTAATTTCTTGGAGATCTACAAAAAAAGTACTGGAAATTGATTTATGATAAAGAAGGTTCTTACTTATTTCGTAAGTGCTGAACCACGAATATCATACAATAAACAAATGTTCAGATTACTGTTAACGTTCCATTTTTTAATAAAGGATTACATTACGTTTCAGTTCATACAACAGCTTATTATTGAGTGGACATGTTTTCTTTATTCAAAATGCCTTACCGATTTTCTTCTCAAGAGTATGCGGATATGCATTTTGTGTATGGCTACTGTAACGGCAGTGCACGTCAAACAGTTATTGAATACCGACGTCGGTTTCCCGATAGGCGCATTCCTCATTACAGAACGTTTCTGTAAGTACACAGACAATTTCAGGAAGATTATATTTTCGACCTAGGAGTAAATTTGCCAGCAGACTTACAGGAAGAAGCAGTAGCTATTGTAACAAGGGATCCACCTCTCAGTGTACGTCGAATCGTTAGACAACTAGGAGTGCCACGAACGAAAGTTTGGCGAATTTTAAAACCTGAGGGCTTATATCCCTATCACTATCGCAGGCTTGAGGCAGACCAGTATGCTCGTCTAGTTTATTCAACCTGGATATTAAGACAGTCACGGCTTCATTTTTCAGACAGATGGACAGATGAATTTTTGTTACTTGAAATGAAGTCTACTTTACACTCCTAAAATTTGATTATAACGATACGGGACAACTTATATATATATATATATATATATAAAGATAATTATTTCTTGACCTTTGTTTGTTATAGTAGATTAAATTAGTCGGCGATTTAAGGTCTGGTTTACTTTGATATGTATATATTTAAAGCAATCTTACAGGTTTCGACTATATATATATATATGTATATGTATATATACTCGTATATATATATATATATATATATATATATATATATATATATGAAAAACGCGATGTATATATATATATAAGTGTTTAGATAATTTCTTAGCCGTTTATTAAATATAACAATTGATAAATTAATTATTGGAGTTTTTCGGCTTTTATATGAAATATTTACAAATATCAAATTAAAATGAATGTAATTGCAGAGTAAGTGAGGATGTAAACATTGCAGTCTACAAATTACAAAGCAAATCATACGAAATCTTTAATTGAAAAATATGGTCTACGTTGGGACGCGAACCCAAGTCTACAGTTTGCCGGCTATCGCTTTTACCACTTAGCCACAATAGACCTAGGTTCAAGCTATTTAGAAATGCATTATAAAGTAACAGTGTTAATGAATCAGATGTCAGTTATTGAATGTAATTGTCAAGTTAAAGGCAGAAGTCAGTTTTGAAAGCTCATGTCAGTTTTGATAGCAGGTGTCAGTTAGTGAAAGCAAATGTCAGTTATTGAAAGCAGATGTCTGTTTTGAAAGCAGGTGTCAGTTATGAAAGCAAACGTCAGATTAGGAAGCAGATGCCTATTTAGAAAGTAGATGTGAGTTATTGAAAGCAGATGTCAGTATTTTGAGAGCAGATGTCAGATTTGAGTGTTTGAAAATGCTAATTATTACTCCATAGATATATGAGTGTTTAGATAATTTCTTAGCCGTTTATTAAATATAAAAATTGATAAATTATTGGAGTTTTTCGGCTTTTATATGAAATATTTACAAATATCAAATTAGAATGTATGTAATTGCAGAGTAAGTCGGGATGTAAACATTGCTGTCTACAAATTACAAAGCAAATCATTCGAAATTTTTGATTGAAAAATATGGTCTACGTTGGGACTCGAACCCAAGTCTACAGTTTGCCAGACTGTCGCTTTTACCACTCAGCCACAATAGACCTAGGTTCAAGTTATTTAGAAATGCATTATAAAATAACAGTGTTAATGGATCAGATGTCAGTTATTGACATCTAATCTGACGTTTGCTTTCATAACTGACACCTGCTTTCAAAACAGACATCTGCTTTCAATAACTGACATTTGCTTTCACTAGCTGACATCTGCTATCAAAACTGACATGAGCTTTCAAAGCTGACTTCTGCTTTCAACTTGAATCTACATTCAATAACTGACATCTGATTCATTAACACTGTTACTTTATAATGCATTTCTAAATAGCTTGAACGTAGGTCTATTGTGGCTAAGTGGTAAAAGCGACAGTCCGGCAAACTGTAGACTTGGGTTCGAGTCCCAACGTAGACCATATTTTTCAATTAAAAATTTCTATTTAAAAAATTATTTGCTTTATTCAAAGATACATTCCAATAATAATTTTTTATTATTGGAATGTATCTTTGAATAATTTAAACCATAGCAACTCAATTATTTGACATTTATATTATGTTATTTATATTTTTAATATCCTTGACAAAGGCATCATTGCCGAAACATGTAGGGTTGTTTTAAATATATATACTTTGAAGTAATAAACCAGACCTTTAATCGCCGACTTATTAAGTTAACCTTATCATACCAAGGTCACGAAAATATTATATATATATTATATATATATATATATATATATATATATATATATATAGCCAAAAGTGCTGAAATAAACATGACGACGGCCAGCGCTTGCCGTATACATGGAAACCGCTCCTAGTTCACCGACAGATAAAAACAACCAAATCCCGGACAGATCGCAACCCCTACACAGACACACGGACCGACCAGGGAACTTACAGGCACTCGGACCAATTACACGAAGCCGCGCACGCATGACGTTAATAGTGGGACGCCCCCTCCCGACACAGCAGCATATAACAAGAGGTAGTGCTAGGCGCAAATTAGACGATCTCCAGCTCAAACCAGCGACAGACCGACTAGCTCCTGAAGATGACGAGTGCGATCTCTTTGAAACGTAGAGTAAATATTCCTTTTCAGGACAAAACTCACACGCGGCCAAGAACCCGAGAAACTACATCTTCATATATATATATTTATAATATATAGTTTTCTTTTTTGAAAAAGACGCTATGTGTCGAAACATTTAAGATTGCTTTAAATATATACATATCAAAGTAAACCATACCTTAAATCGGCGACTAATTTAATCTACTTATATATATATATATATATATATATAGTAAATTCAATCAGTTGGCGATTTAAGTTCTGGCTTTATTTTGAAGCATATATATTTAAAACAACCCTACATGTTTCGGCAATGATGCCTTTATCAAGGATATAAAATATAAATGACAGTATACAAATGTCATATAATTTTATCCATAGCAACTCAATTATATGACATTTGTATACTGTCATTTATATTTTATATCCTTGATAAAGGCATCATTGCCGAAACATGTAGGGTTGTTTTAAATATATATTCTTTAAAGTAAAGCCAGATCTTAAATCTCCAACTGATTGAATTTACCATATCATGCCAAGGTCAAGAAATAATTATATATATATATATATATATATATATATATATATTTATATATATATATACATATATTGCAGTGTTTCCGATTAATTTGACCAAACTCTAGGGACGTATTCTACTCACTAAAATAATCATAAAAGTTCATATACAAAATTTACGGAAAACGCTCCCTCAAATAATTGTGATAGTTTTT
The DNA here is from genome assembly GCA_935421215.2 of Melolontha melolontha. Lineage (NCBI taxonomy): Eukaryota > Metazoa > Arthropoda > Insecta > Coleoptera > Scarabaeidae > Melolontha > Melolontha melolontha. The sequence continues at coordinate 43,668,010 of OW285240.1, read as the reverse complement.
CACTATTGTTAATAATTTCGCAAATTATGGAATAGAACTTTATTATAGTGGCACTTATAAAATTTTATTATTTTAACGATTGCCCGAATAAAGTTTATCCATATGATCATAGCAATCGGTGCCTTTAGATTCGAAGGATGGTCCACCTCCCGAAATCTCGTCTACAAAAAGACAAAAGACAAAAGCAAACATTGTCATGTCAATATTGTCATTAAGTTTCATACATACATCTCATATTTAAGTGTAATATTTTTAAGTTTCTCATAATATATAAATACACAAATGCAGAACTGACAGATATCCATTTACTTAATTCCCAAGAAGCTATCCGGCTGTAGCGCGACTTTGTCCTATTAAAGGTGTTTTGCGGCTATTCATCGTCGTCTTAGACAGACAGGATCCTCCGCGAAGTTTTGTTTCGACTGTGGGGCTAACCGAACAGTTCGTAATGCTGCTTTAGAAGAAGATATTCTTGAGATAGTTGTTGCTGACCCAAGTACAGGTACTAGACGAATTGCTGCTGATGTTGATATTTCATCGAAGACTTTGGAATGTTCTTCTTGATCAATTATTGTACCCGTTTCATGTACAGACAGTGCAAGCTCTTTCAGATGACAATTTTCTTCCACGATTGCAATTTTGTCGTTGGTTTTTAAAATAATGCAATGGTCCTAATTTACATAATATTGTTCTTTTTACCGATGAGTGGAGTTTTTTAGGAGATGGAATAATGATTACTCGTAATAATCATCGATGGTCGAACGCGAATCCGCATGAAATAGCACATACTCGACATAAACAAAGATTTTCCTATTGCCGGCCGGCCGGCATAGTTGACAACTATCTATTGGGACCAGTGTTTTTACCACAGAGACTTAATCGTCAGTATTATAGGCAGTTTTTAGAAGAAGAGTTAGAGTTGCTGGATGGAATTCCATTGTAAATACGCCAAAATGTATAGTTCATGCAAGATGGGGCTCCTGCATATTTTAGCGTTGCTGTACGAGACTTCTTGAATATGAGATTTCCTAATCATTGGATTGGAAGGACAGGACCGATTGCATTGCCACCATGCTCACCTGATTGCAATCCATGTGATTTTTTCTTATGGGGACATTTAAAAAGTATAGTACATTAAACACCAATTCTAAATGCGTAAGTTCTCCGACAACGTATCAAGCATGGTTTTCAATCAATTAACGAGAATCATGGTATTTTTCACCGTGTAAGACAATCGGTGATAAGACGCTGCGAGAGCTGTGTTATTGCCCAAGGTGGGCACTTCGAGCAATCATTAAGATAATAAAATGTTCTAAGTACTACAATTAGAAATTATTAACAATAGTGAAAAATCATCACAACTCTTTAAGAGAGCGTTTCCGTAAATGTTGTATATGAACTTTTATTATTATTTTGGTGAGTAGAATACGCCCCTAAAGTTTGCCCAAGTTAATCGGAAACAGCCTATATGTATATATATTAAAATAATAGACTTTTATATATATATATATATATATATATATATATATATATATATATATATATAAGGTAAACTTAATAAGTCGGCGATTAAAGGTCTGGTTCATTACTTCAAAGTATATATATTTAAAACAACCCTACATGTTTCGGCAATGATGCCTTTGTCAAGGGAATAAAAAATATAAATGACAGAATATTCCCTTGACAAAGGCATCATTGTCGAAACATGTAGGTTGTTTTAAATATATATACTTTGAAGTAATGAACCAGACCTTTAATCGCCGACTTATTAAGTTTACCTTATCATACCAAGGTCACGAAAATATTATATATATATATATATATATATATATATATATATATATATCGGGTGTCTCAGTTATGTTGTTCCAATGGCGTACCTCCGTTATCTAATAAAATAAAAAATTGAAATTTGGGGCATCTGATATACACCTAATGTTCTTTAAATTGAGTCTATTATTTATATTATTTCACTTCCGGTTTAACTAGAAACGACCCTACTTCTTTTTATTTTATGTATTTTAGAAATGAGGAAAAATTGAATATTATTCTCATTTATGGGGATGCAGAAAAAACAATTGTGATGTCTTCCGTGTTTACGGGGAACAGTATTCTGACAGATATATGTCAAGCGCTATGTATTCTACACGTCTGCCTTCAAATTTGGAAACATGTGTTGCCTTTTGAAAAAAAAAACATTTTTAAAAGAAAGACTGCTACTGATGAAGAGCACAGTGTTGGTGTTTTGGGAAGTATGCTTAATAATCCGTTTATTTCAATTCGAGTAATTGAAGCAGAATGCGATATCTCTCGTTCTTCTTTTCAACGATTTCTAAAATCTACCAAACTCAGGTCTTTCAAAATTCACCTACACAAGGATTAGAACCAGGAGTTTATGACAGAAGACTGGCGCTTTTTGCATTGCTAGTGAATTATTAACTCAATATTATGGAGAGATGAGAGCCGCTTTCGTAATAATAATGGAACCGTAAATCGACACAATTACCATTATTGATCTGTATAAAATCCTCGTTGGATGAGAGAGACTTACTTTCAGAGAATTTGGGGAACTAATGTATGGTACGGCATGATAGATGGGTACATTATTGGACCAAAGTTTTATGAAGGAACCTTAACTGGTGAGGCATATTAAGAATTCCTTTAGCGCGAATTTCCAGGTTTTCTTGAAAATGTTCCGCCGAATATACGTGCCAACATGTACTTTCAACATGATGTGGCACCCGCTCAAAATTCTGTAATTGTGACTGATTATGTTAATCAGATTTTCCCTAATAAGTGGATAGGCACACATGGGCCAATAAGACCACCTATAAGATCACCGATCGGGTGATCTTACAGGTGCTAAGGTCGTTAGATTATTTTCTATAGGGATATTTGAATGATAGGGTATACCACACGCATCTTGCAGATTTGGAAGATTTAAAAAATATAATTAGGAAAGACTGCACAGCTCTTAATGTCGAGTTATTAGGAAGTGTTACCTTTGGTGAACTTTTTGCATCGAGCTGAATGTTGCATTGAGGCAAATGGACAACATTTTGAACATTTTTTTAAACATCTTTTCTGGTCCTCACGGTTCAAGTTTGGTGCCACTAAAAGATTTACAAATACCGTTCTTGTATACATAAAATTAAAAAGTATAATATTTTTTGAGATTCATTTAACATTACTTTTCTGTTATTTGACTTTAAATAAAATGTTTGTAAATCACTCTTGTCTAAATGAATATTTCTTTCTAACAGAGGTCTTAAAAATGCATTTCTGGGAGGAGTATTTTTGCTATTTTAAATTCTAATATGAATTAATAAACATGCTTTCCATAATTTTTTACAATGCCAATTTTTTAAAATTTAGAATGTAATTTCACCTCTATTTTGAAGTCTAAATACAAAGTATATACTTCATGGGAAAGAGAATTTGCTATTTAAAATAAAAGAGTTAGGGTTGTTTCCGGATAAACCGTGAAAAGTGAAAGAATATGACTATTAGGCTCAATTTAAATAACATTAGGTGTATATGATATGCCTGAAATTTCAAATTTTTAGTTGATTAGATAACGGAGGTACGCCATTGGAACAATATAACTGAGATACTCGGTATATATGTCATTATACTTCAACCATTGTATTTTCTTTTTTAACTTATTTTAACTCAAACCATATTTTTGTTAAATACATCAATTATATCTGTTACGAAAATAATTTTTGCGTGCAATACTTCGTTACGTTGCTGTTGCTGTTGTGTTGCTAAATGCAACACAAACATTTATAAATAATTTTCGTATATTGTGCTTGAGGTAAATGCAATAGAAAGCTTCATATAAGTATTAAAGAGGAAATTTCTATTATTCTGAATGAATTTTGAATAAGCTTACGTATTTTATTTGTACTAACATCCATGTTTTATATTACATATAGCTGCTCATTGCTTCAAGAATTCACAAAGAATATTGGCGAATAAGAGCGATTACACAATAATAGCTGGTAAACATTACCGAGACATTAATATTCAAGAGCATTTATCTCAGACAAGCAAGGTTAGTATACATTTTCCTAACTTAACTGATACTGAAGAATATAATAATTTATTAATTTCTGCGACGCATGATATGAAGTAAATTTTGCGAGACATGCATCCAAGATATCAGTGGTGACTTTTCGATTAGGTCATTCAGTCAATAAAATAAAAAGTACAGCAACCATAATAACTAGCTAGAGCTAATTATTTTCAATATAAATTTACCTACGTTAAGAAATTGAATATCTTAACCTTGGTATGTAAAAAGAAAATAGCTCCAAGTTTCGTTTAAATTTAACAAATTTATTATATATAAAATGAAAAGAGAATAATAAAAAAATGTCTTATTAAACATAATTACTTCAAAACTAAATATAATCTGTTCATATTTCTATCTAAAGCTTCCCTTTTCAATGTCCTTGCTTCAGTAATTAATTGACACATTGTTTTTATATATTCGATATATTCATTTGCACTTATCTTCTAGGAATTTAATATCCGATGCTGATCCTTTATTGATTGAAATTAGCTTATTAACATTTGCTTTATTTATTTAACATTCTTAACAATCCTTTATAATTTCTTTTTCTCAATAGAATTCTCAAAAAAACATTTTTTAATCATTATTCTGTCCAATTAAATATTTTTTTAAATCAATGATTTTTTACAGCTTCAATTTTTGGAATTTGGCATATATACGAGTTCATAATCACAATTCATAAAAGTTAATTTAAGATTAAATCAAATATATTATTGTGGGGTAGATGTGGGCAAAATATGTATTAATTATTTCAAAATCCTTAATCGTGTAAATATATAAATACATACTTTTCACCATTACTATATACCGGGTGCGGCAATAGTGTGTCGGCGGAGCTTAGCATGAAAACTAATAAAGTTGTAGCAATGAAATCTTACGCACACATGTAGTATGCTACAGTGCATTTTCTGTTTTTATTTATATATTTACAGGGTGTTTCAAATTTCCGCAATCACTTTCAATTTTTTGTACTTATTTCTAGTATTTTCGAAGTTATAACCCTTTAATAGGATATACCTATGTTTATAATATTCAATATGCGGTGCTGCATCTAATAGTTGGTTGGTTTTCCATGAAATGATATTAAGCAAAAATTGCTGTGTAACCAAATATCAAATATCTACTTAAAATTTCCGTATAAAGTGTTTTTCTGTAGTTCCTCTTTGCTGTAATCGCGTTTAATTGTTATAATTTAAGTTCGGTTAGTTAATTATCAATTTCCGTGTGTTCGTTATTACATGTTATCTTGTTGTCAGTTATATCGTTTTGTTGTCATTATTTTTTATTTACATGCCGTAATAGTTTATAGTTGTGTTTCTTTAGAATTAATTTTTCGAAAGAGGAGCTAATAGACATGGTATTTGTTCTTGGCGCTAGCAATAGAAACCCACTTTTACCATCAAGAGCATATGCTATGGAGTATCCTCACCGAAGAGCACCAGATATTAAGACGTTTGAAAATTTGTTGACAAGGTTTCTTCGGACGGGTTCAGTGAATTACGTCAAACATGAAAGAACTAAGACTATGGTTACAGAAGATAATGAAGTGACAGTCGTCCAGTCCGTTGTGGAAAATCCGCGCGTATCTACAAGGATAATTTCGAAAGAACACGGGATAGAAGTCACTGCTGTAAGAAGGATTTTAAAGAAACAAATTTAATATCCGATGTTGATCCTTTATTGATTCTAATTAGCTTATTAACATTTGCTTTATTTATTTAACATTCTCAACAATCCTTTATAATTTCTTTTTCTCAATAGAATTCTCAAAAAAAATTTTTTAAACATTATTCTGTCCAATTAAATATTGAATTTCACCCTTACAAAATTCAAAATCGTCAAGGCTTATTACAAACGGATTTTGAAAGGAGACTTGTTTACTGTGAATGTCTAATTTTCCAATTACCACAAGATCTAACTTTTCTAGATCATGTGCTTTTCACAGATGAAGCCTGATTTGCTAATTTTGGAATAACAAACAGAAAAAGTTCTCATTATTATGACACTAGAAACCCTCATTTTGTGCAACCCATTTTATACCAACAAAGATGGAGTGTTGACATCTGGGAGGCATCATAGGAAACACTATTATAAGTCCATTCTTTTTAATACTACTGTAAATTGTGAAATCTACACAAATTTCCTACAAAATGATTTACTGTTAGAAGGCCTACCAGATAACGTCATAAGAAGATTGTGGTACCAACATGATGGTGCACCTGCACATTACGCTGCTGCTGCAAGAGCACATTTAGATAGGGTATTCACCAATAGGTGGATTTGGAGAGGAAGCTTTATAAGCTGGCCACCGCGATCACCAGATCTAACCCCTTGTGATTTCTTTCTGTGGCCTACTGTATAAAATATAGTTTACCAAACAACTCCTACAACGGCAGAGAACATGCAGCAACAAATCAGAAACGCTTTTCTTCAATTAAGTGAAAACAACATGGCTCAAAATGTAAGTCTGTCGATGCAGAGGGGATTAAGAGCATATTGCTATAGATTTTTCATTAAAGAAAAATACTTTAATTATGCGATATATTTGAATATTTAAAAAATGTACATAAATTTTGAACATGTTTGTATTTTAAATATTATAAATTTTAAGTGGAAAAAACTATTTTTCCCGGCGTGCATTGGATGTGCAAATTGTAGAGAGGCCAATTCTGGGAGACGAAGATCTGCTATTAAATGAGACAGTTGTGTTTATTGAAAGATATATATTATATATAAATTAGTTCGGGTTGATTTGAATGTGTTAATTAGTTGTTTGTATTTTGATATTCAATTCCCAATATATTTTAGAGACTTTTATTCTCGTAATTTGATGATTTTAAAAGATTAAACAATTGTTCTCGTATGTCTTCAAATTGTAAGTAGAATAATTTTTTTATGTCGACATAAATTTAAAAATCAGATTATATTAATTGTGGTTCTATTGTTTTGGAACAAGTAGGAAATTGTCTTAATTATTAGAGATAAATAATAAAGATTATTATTAACACTTCTTTGTAATAATTATAAATTGAAAAGTTTGTTTGACGGGATTCAATGTTGTTTTTTGTACATGTTAGTTTGCGCATGTGTAGGTTTTGATCGTGTATCAGATTTGATTATACAGTGTGGTTCTCTGGGGAGAAATTAAAAATAAACTTTATTATTTTAGATAAGTTTGATCGGAGTTAATTAAGAGGAAGTTTTTTAATTCACTTAGCTGTCAATTTTACAGTAAATATATTTTACCTCATGTATTATTGTAAAATACATAATCTTTATACTTTATAAAGATAGATTTTTTTTATTTTTTGTATTAAATATTCATTTTAAATTTTATCCTGTGTTTAATTTTGTGTTCTGGCCTTTACTGATGTTTAATAAAAAATAAGTAACTCATAAAAAAATAAGTATATAAATTATCGTGAATTCTTCACTGGCGCCTAGTATATTCCGTAGGACACGAGTTTCCGATTGGAACCCGAGAAGTTAGAAGTCTCATATTTGGAAATCAACCGGCTGAGTAACCTAGTTGGATAAACTAGTTGTGGATGGTGGCGCAGTAAACCTACAAACCACTATTCATAGCAATATGTAGAGTAGAATGGACATATATTTGAACACATTTTAAATTGATTTTGTTTTATTATGGAAAAATTACAATATGTAATTCTAAAACTAATAATAAAGAATTAAAAAACAGGTGTTTGTAAAAGTTACTTTGTTTGATATCATTTCATGGCCAACCAACTATTAGATGCACCGCATATTGAATATTATAAACATAGGTATATCCAATTAAAGGGTTATAACATCGAAAATACTAGAAATAAGTACTTTGTTATTGGTACAATTTTAACGCGAATTTTACAAGTAATTTGCTGACTAATAAAAAAATTATAGGTTTAATTTAAAAAAAGAGAGAAAATAGCCTTTAAACTTCGATAACTTTGGCACGACATATTTAACACCCTGTATATCCTGTCACGTTGTTCACCCTCAAAACATATAACGTGTTAGTCCATAAATTGGTAACAAAAGAGTTACGTGAGGCACTGCACCCATTTTCAGGCTAAGACTTAAAATGTTAGGCGCTGCAACTGTCAAGATTTTAAAAAAATGTGCAATAAAACCAAAACTAACAGTTGTAAGTGCACATTGTCATATATCGTTGAAAAGATAATTTGGGTGACTATCATTATAATAACAAGAAAGTATAGCAATCTATTAAAAAAAAAATGGAAAGTGGTTTCGGAAATTTGGAAGACCCTGCAAATATATAAATAAAAATAGAAAATGCACTGTAGCATACTACATGTGTACGTAAAATTTCATTGCTACAACTTTATTAGTTCTCATGCTAAGCTCCGCCGACAATTTATGCGCACCCGGTATGTATATATGTATGTATATATATACATATATATATATATATATATATATATATATATATATATATTGATACATGCCAGTGTAAGCTGATATGTTGAATTAAATGGAAAAGTAATGAATTAATTTGCTCCGTAAATTAAATATAATTTAAAAATTCATGAGTGTAGTTACAAAGATGACCTAAAGATGGAGTTAAGTTTACATATTACAGTTGTCGCTTGCATAATATTCGAAACATAAATAAATGTATATAAACAATTTATACTTAACTTTAATAGGCCTCTTCCAAGTGCGAAACTTATTGTTTAATACCTTACGTGTATCTTAATCTAAATGCCGGCTAGCTGTGTTAATATTAGTGCTATTACACTTTAATGACAATATTAAATGTGCGAGTTCGGTACCAAATAGAATATAGATATAGGTTTTAAAACAAGTTATTAAATATGTGATGCTTCTGGATGTATAATTGAATAAATAAAACAAGAGAGTGAAAGGCAAAAATAACTGGTTTAATAAGAAAATTCTATTCAAAAAGGTAAGTTTTTAACATGACAGTGGTGAAATGCATTAATCTAAATATAGTCACGTGATCAGATATGTTCATGATTGTTAGGTTAACTGACATTAATGAGATAATGCTTTTAAAATTTGATCTAAGTAACTATAATTATAATGCAAGAGAACTGTATTTTTCCGTTTAAAAGGTATACTAATTAAATATTAACATAGTTGGTATACATATAAAAATAACCACGATTATGTTCAAATTTAGATAAAAATTTCAATATTTTAGGAGAAGTAAATAAATACTCAAGTTGGTTTGACGGTGGATACAGGATGTTGAAGGGTGTTTTGTATTCCTATACTCAGGATAAAGGCTCTGATTGTGGAAATATACTGGTATCGTCTCTTGGCGTGGGTAGATATGTAGGTAGCGTCCCTCGGAAAATGGAATTTCGTTTTAAAACGACCAGGAAGGTTTTAGGTTGTGGAAATTTCGTCGATCGTTGCCTGGTAGGTAGGAGATTCGTAGGATATGTTTTGTGGTAAGATTATAATGATCTATTCACTACTTTCTCACTAAATTTCAGGAACACACTTTTTCAATATGTCGACGCGTGCAAAATTTTATTAATTCTCCCCAAGCTAACTCTCCGTTGTTTTTCTTCAATATCCAGGCGTCTTATTTGTAATACTTGTTTGTATTTATTTAATCTCGTTAATAAAATTTATATAAATGAAATAATTTACTGTGACTAATCGTTTGGATATTTTACAAAAATTATTTTTCTATTATTCTATTATTTTTTAAATTTTATAATAGACAAAACTGTTTTTGAAATGTTCAATGTTTCGCTAGGTACCTGTTTATAATTGGGATATTTCCCGCCGTATACAATTCAAACAAGGTACAGCTACATCCATAATATGTGTCAAAAATATACTCAATCAATTAAGTTAAATATCTTCGGTAAAATAATAATGTTGATGAACATGACTTAAGCAAATGCCTACAAGAAAATAAATAAGTATGTGATTCAAATTTGAGCAGTTAAAATCGCGGAATTAACTTTATTGATATGACATGTGAAAAATGCAGTTCCAACAGTATCTTATGTTCTAAATTAACATTATAAGTTTGAAAATTATTCTGTATTTTTATTTGAGGGCCTCTTATGTACATGAGTATGACCTACCACGAATATATATATATATATATATATATATATATATATATATATATATAGTAGATAAGCTATGGGGGTTCGAGCGCAAAATCCCATGTATTTTCTTATGGAAGTTCATTTTGAACTTTCAAGGTCGCTTGAGCTGTGACATCATAGCTGAGTAACGCAACTAACTTCACGTTGATTATAAGCTACCTTCTTACCGAGACCAATAAGTAAGGCCGCTAGTAATATAGCAAACTTCACATCATTTGAGGGTATCATATATGGTACAAAGGGATCTTTAATAATATTTTATGTTATTAAAAATACCTTTGTATTATACAAAACTGGTGGGGTTTACCTACTCATGTATGTATCAATTATTCTGATATATATCATATATGGGCCCCGAGAGCTGTAAGGGGGGCACCAGGGACCTGCTAGGGGATACCAGGAGCTCTTAAGTGGGTTGCCAGGGGGCCCTGAGGTGTTGAAAATAATGTCAAAACGGCTCTAACTGCAAGGGGTAGCGAGATACCGTCCCTACTTAGGGATGACTCATTATTGATTACAGTTTCATACGCAGCCACCGCGAGACCTCGAGGGCGCTTTGTCAGATGTTATGATTAATGAATTGTCTATGTAAAATAGTAAAGCTATCACGTGATCATTATTATCTAATTAACTGAATATAATATATAGCAGAGCATATGTGTATGAGAGTCATTCAGTCAGTGTTCATCGTTGAGTTAAGATGCAATCTGTTCAACAAATTAAATCTTCGCTTTTCGATGCTAATATAGAAAATAATAAAAATGCTCATGCTTCCGGAATTAAAAAATGTAATTCTACTCTCCGAGTATTAAATAATTCGTTGAGTAGTGCTAAAAGTGTTGGGGAAAAACAGAAACTGATAGCTGCCATTGCTCAAGTAAAGAATTTCAAACAAATGTATCGAGCTCTTCAAATAATTGGAGGGAGTTACTCACTCAGGAAACGTACTACTGCTTCTTATCATGTTAAATTGGACTATATCAAATCGGCGTTTCAAAACCGTATTCGAACTGGAGTTATTATTAATCTAAAACATACCGACCCCATATCATTTATGAAGGATGCATCCATTCTATTTCAACGAAGAATTTTGAATGTGTTAAAGATGGAAGAGGTCATCAAGGTGAACACAATGTTTTGTGGCGAATTTAAAATACAGAAAGCCGACCAAGAGGTTAATGAATTAAAATATTTTAACACTAAAAATGTAAAAATTTTGCAAGACACTAACCTACAAGAATGGTTTGTTAACTACATACAACTACCAATTCTTGCCGATCTTGAAGAGTTTCAAGAAAGAGACAGCGGCTGGGCATTATCAACTGTCATCAGCCTCCAAGTAAATATTAATAAATTTACACCTCAACTGGGATCATCTTATATAGAACTATTTCCGCAAATTAAAACTAAAGAAGCTTGTGTTAACGTAAAAAATAATGATCGAGAATGTTTCCATGGGTCGTTATATCCGCGCTGTATCCAGTGAGTAAGGACGCACAAACAATTATAAAGTATCCGAACCCATCATCTGTGCTAAATTTAACAGGAATTCAGTTCCCAATGACGATGAAACAATTTCCACGGTCTGAAAAGCAAAACGACGTATCAATAAATGTTTACATTTTGAAAAAAACTAATGAAAAATTCACCACCTTACTTACGTACCGAACAAAAATGAAACAAACTGAACATGTGAATTTGCTACTTATTCAAGATTTTTACTATAACGAAGATGAAGTGCATGAGGACGATAATGAATCAACTCCTACTTATCACTATATCTGGATTAAGAACTTATCACGCCTCGTATCCTCACAGCTATCGAAGCATAGAACAAAAAAGTATTTTTGTGACCGCTGTTTACACTACTTCTATAGGAAAACCGCGCTCGATGAACATTACCTAGATTGTCAAGAAATGAATAATTGTAAGATCCGACTGCCCACGGAAGATAATAAGTTTATTAAATTTAAAAATTTGAAAAATAAAGTAAAAGCGCCCTTCATTATTTATGCCGACTTGGAATGTCTACTTGTGCCATGTAAAAATCAAAATAAATATCAAGAACATCAACCATGCAGTATTGGATATTATGTCAAGTGTTCATATGATGAGGCATTATCATTTTATAGAAGTTATCGTGGTCAAGATTGCATAGAATGGTTTACTAAGGAACTCAAAGCTTTTGCGGAAGATTTAGAAATAGTATTTTTATGCCCCATACCCATGAACAAGTTAACATCTGATTAACAATATTTGTACGAAAACGCTACAATATGTCATATTTGTGAAAAATCGTTTAGTTCGGATGAAAAGAAAATGGTTAGAGATCATGATCATTTAAGTGGAAAATATCGAGGAGCCGCACATCAAGATTGTAATGTGAATTATCAAGATACACATACAGTTCCGGTGGTTTTCCATTATCTAACCGGATATGACTCACACTTCATTATAAAGAATTTGACTGTTGATTTAAAGGGACGTATAGATGTTTTGCCAACAACCAAAGAAAAATATATTTCATTCACTAAGCACGTCGATGAGTCAATAATTAAATTTAGATTCATTGATTCTTTTCGATTTATGGCTTCCGGACTCGATACCCTAGCATCATATTTAACAGAATATCCCGAACTTATATCTGAATTTTCTAATCTAAGCGGTGAAAAATTGAAATTGTTGACACGAAAAGGAGTATACCCTTACGATTAATTCGACTCAGAAGAGAAATTCAAGCAAACGAAGCTCCCTGAAAAATCTAAATTCTTCAATCAATTAAACGATCAAGATATTTCAGATGAAGACTATGACCATGCGCAAAAAGTATGGAATGAATTTAATATCGAAAACTTGGGTGAATATTCAGACCTATATCTGAAGACGGATGTGTTACTGTTAACCTGCATTTTCGAACAATTTAGAAGTAGCTGTCTGAAAACATGTGGACTTGATACAGGACTTTACTTCACCTTACCCGGATTCACATGGGATTGTATGCTTAAACATACTGATATAACCTTAGAATTACTAACAGATCTAGATATGATCATGTTTATTGAACGTGGGATCAGAGGAGGACTCAGTCAATGTTATTATAGATACCTTAAAGCAAATAATAAATACATGTCAGATTATGATTCTTCCAAACCTGACAAATTTATAATGTATGATGACATCAATAACCAATATGGATGGGCAATGTCCCAATATTTGCCCTATGGAGGATTTCAATGGATATCTAATGTCGAAAATTTGAATGTTATGGATATACCTGAAGAGAATGATATAGGATATATTTTAGAGACGGATTTAGAGTATCCGCAAGAATTACATTGCAACTACAATATCTGGGCCACGTGTTGAGAGGGGAAAGATATGCTACAGATGATTATTCAGGGTAAGATACAGGGAAGATGAAATATAGGAAGAAGACGTATTTCTTGGTTGAATAATTTGAGACAGTGGTATAAATGCAGCTCCATTGAACTATTCAGAGCCGCAGCATCAAAAATGAGAATAGCCGTGATGATAGCCAACCTTCTGAGAGGAGATGGCACCTGAAGAAGAAGAAGAAGAATTACATGACTTACACGAAGATTTACCTTTTCGTCCAGAACATCTAGCTGCTCCAGGAACAAAAGAGAAGAAATTAATGGCCACCTTATTAGAAAAAACCCGTTATGTTATTCATTATAAGAATCTAAAAAAGCCTTATGTCATGGTTTAAAGTTAACCAACATTCATAGAATACTACAATTTCGAAAGTGTACATGGCTGAAATCATACATCGACTTAAACAAACACTAAACTGAGATCATTGGCTATAAATGACTTTGAAAAAAATTTGTTTAAACTGATGAACAACGCTGTTTTCGGGAAGACGATGGAAAATATACGTAAACATAGTATAGTGAAGTTGGTAAATAAATGGGAGGACGATATGATGCCGAAGCTTTAATTTCAAAGCCGGAATTAAAATCGGCGACTATATTTAATGAGATCTTCGTAGCTGTTGAACTCAACAAAATAGAGATCTATTTTAATAAACCTATCTATGCAGGAATCGCGATATTAATAGGTGGCGCTAAATTAATCACCCTGTCGGAAGATGTTATAACTTTTGCAAATGGCGTCGTACGTCAATCATATTTGACATTTGTGCTATACTCCGCTATACTCCGCAAGAGCGTGGAATAATTGTGTCGATTTTTTTACCAATAATGGGTCGGTGGTGTTAGCGCAGCGTGAATTTCGTCGTCGATTTCCTAATCGTGTCGCGCCAACTGGACAAACATTACGCCGCTTAGCTGCTCGACTCGAACAGACTGGAACCACAAGAGATCTTCCAGGCCGTGGCCGCCACCGGACTGGTCGTTCTGTCGAGAATATCGCGGCTGTGGCTGCTGATGTTGCTGAGAACGAAGAAACATCAACCAGACGACGTTCCACGCAATTGGGCGTCAGCAGACGGATCCTACAGCGAATTTTAGTGAAAGACTTACACATGTTCCCATACAAAGTGCAAACAGTGCATCAGTTAATGCCTGCTGACCTTCAGTCGCGTGTGAATTACTGTAGAGCCATCCTCAATCTCAACAACGAAGTGAACGATTTTCAGTCGAAAATCATCATGAGCGACGAGGCGCATTTTCATTTAAGCGGTTACGTCAATATTCGTTTCTGGGGCACTGAAAATCCGCGTGTGATGCACGAAAAGCCGTTACATCCACTCAAGGCTACTGTGTGGTGCGGTGTTCACGCGGGAGAAGTGATTGGACCGTATTTTTTTGAGGACGCCATCGGCAATACGGTTACTGTTAATGGCGAATGCTACAGGGCCATGATAAACGACTTCTTACTGCCATAATTGAATGAGCGGGGCTTGGTGAACATGTGGTTTCAACAAGACGGTGCAACCGCACACACAGCAGGAGCCACAATGGATATTGTGAAGGAAGCATTTCCTGGTCGCTTAATCTCCCGCTTTGGCGATTTGGCATGGCCAGCAAGATCGCCCGATTTAACCATCCCAGACTTCTTTCTTTGGGGCTTCTTGAAGTCGCGGGTTTATGCCAACAAGCCTCAGACAATCGCAGCCCTTAAGGAGAATATTCGACAGGAATGCGAACAGTTATCACCAGAAATCGTGCGGAAAGTTATGGAAGATGCGATAAAACGGGCACAAATGTGTATCAATACTAGCGGCAGCCACTTAGCGGATATCATATTTTCCAATTAACAGAAAAAATTGTAAAGGTCCAAATAAAGATTTTCACCACTCAAAAACATTTTCTTTTTAATTTACTAAAAAAGTTATTCAAAAACAAAATTGGATGATTAATTTTGCGCCACCTTGTAGATATTTCTAAAACATCAATCTATGAATTTCACTATGACTATATGAAACCGGTGTTTGGAGATAAATGTCAAGCAGCCTACACGGATACTGATTCGATTATATATTCAATTGAATGTTCAGATATCTACGATTTAATCCGTCGCGACTGTCATAGAAGATTTGATACAAGCGATTATCCTAAAGATAATGTTTATGGTATTCCTCTTGTAAACAAAAAAGTTCTGGGAATGACGAAGAATGAGATGAATGGAAAAATTATAACAGAATTTGTAGATTTGAGATAAAAAATGTATGCTATTAGTGTAGAGGGTAAAGATACCGTAAGGAAATCTGAAGGGGTTAAGAAGAACATTGTCAAAAATCGAATAAGTTTTGATGATTATATATAATGTTTGTGCAATGTTAATGAAAAATATGTGAATCAAAAATTAATTCAATCTGAAAAACATCAAGTATATAGCACCAATCAAACGAAAATTGCTCTAAGTCCTCATGATGATAAAAGATACTTAATAAAAGACAGTTACGGTACGTTACCTTGGGGACATTGCAATATTATGTGTATAGAATGAATGATATTTTTAACTTGTAAATTAATTTTGTTATGTATAAACAAGTTTGTAAACTAATATTGTGTATGTATATTGGAAAAGAAAATAAAATATTTATTATATATAATGTTTATCTAATATCCATACCAACAACCGATTCATACAGGGTATCAGAAGATCTTTGTTATAGGGAACAGGAAAGGTTACAACTTTTAAATATTTCGAAATTCAAACATTCTACTTATGTGAATAAAACTATAATAAATATAAATTATAATAAATAGAGGAGTAAACTCCTGAAATGACCTGTCTCTTCAACTGATAAGTAGGAAAATATAAATTCACATGTTAACGTAAATAAATATGTAAAAGGAAAAAGTGTTTGAATAAATTATGTTAACGTAAAGTATTGATGCTAAATATAATCCCGAAAGGGTTGAGGTGTCTGCAAGGGGATACCAGAGGTTTGCAAGAAGGTACCCGAGACCTGTAAGGGGTACCAGACGCCTGCAAGAGGGCTACCAGGGTGTAGGGTATTGAAAATAACGTCAAAACGACTCTAACTGCAAGGGATAGCGAGATACTGCCCTTACTTAGGGATGACTCATGATCGGTTATAGTTTGATACGCGACCACCGCGAGATCTCGCAAACAAATGTATCGAGCTCTTCAAATAGATGAAGGGAGCTACTTACTGAGAAAACGTACTGCTTCTTACCAGGTTAAATGGAAAATATCAAATCAGCGTTTCAAGACCGTATTCGAACTGGAGTTATTATTAATCTAAAACATACTGACTCGATATTATTTATGAAGGATACATCCATTCTATTTGAATGAAGAATCTTGAATGTGTTAAAAAAAGGAAAAGGACAGCAAGGTAAACACAATGTTTTGTGGCGAATTTAAAATACAGAAAACCGACCAAAAGATTAATGAATTAAAATATTTTAATATTAAAAATATACAAATTTTTCAAGACACCAACCCACAGGAATGATTCATTATCTACATACAACAACCGATTCTCGTTGATCTCGAAGAGTTTCAAGAAAGAGACAGCGGCTGGACCTTATCAACTGTTATCAATCTCCATGTAGATATTAATAAATTTACATCTACAATTTGATATATTACGTATCTCTACTTATTTCTATCATTTAGTCGTACATGTACTTCACATCAAACAAAAATTAATTAGAAAAGAAACCGCATTAGTTGAGATGTATTAAAAAAAAATTGTACTTCCTGTTTATTTACAAAACATGGAAATAAAAAAAAATACTTTCAACTCATCTAGATAACATATAATTCTTTTAAAATGCTACAAGAAATTCGCGGAGAGCAGCCATGTTAACATTTTTTTGGAAAAAAACATAGATACTAATATTTCACCTATCTTAACAATACGGTTTTTAAAATATTTAATTATAAATCTTTACTAACTTTCTATTATCCATATGTCGGTTACATTGTTCTAACACATCCATCAGCTCTCCTACAGCACAGTATTTACTATTTAGTTATGCAAATGCAATCATAAATAAACAAGTTGTATCCAAAACCGAAAAAAAAAGATTTAAATCATCACCAGCAATATATAAAAAAAATAAAATAAAAATAAATATTCAAATTTTTATCGCCCGAATCAAATTTAAGAACTATCACGCTAAGTTAATATAATAAAAGAACCGAAATTGCTTCACATGCTGAATGTAATGTATAAAGTTTACCAACATAACATTAATTTACATTCGAACATGTTCAGTCATGTAGCGAACGCGTAATCTAGTTAGGGATGTTTAATTATCACTCGTAATAATAGAAAGACAGTATACTTCAACTAATGGTTCAGGAGAGTCACACAAATGTATCAACACGATAGATTGGAGAAAATATTAGAGGAGTATATAAAAATTATGTATTACTATTATAGATTGTACATACAGTTTTTAAGAAATAAATATATAGAAAATTTCTCTTTTAATTATAAGTAGAAATATTTTAGCAACATGTTGAAACGGATATTTATTACCAATTATTAAAATATACTATATCTCGTGAAACAGACATATTTGTCAGTTTTATTGATAGATCAATTTGACTAGCGTATTATTTCAAATTAATCCACGGATTTTATGAATTTAATTTGCATAATTAATTACCTCAAGGGAAAGACTTAACAGCAACTGATACAGCTTCAACGGAATCTGATTCTGATTTAACAGCTTCTGAACAACTACGAAACGGGTTTGAACAGCTAACTGGCTAGTTAGCTATTAATCGTATTGCACCATTAGGTTAGAAGTATTGCATACCTTCTAAATCAGTTCAGATATTTTGAAAAAATGTTACTATTACATTCGAAAACAATATATCGGTATTATTAAAAACTATATTTGTAAATGTATAATTGTATTATAAAGTATTTGAAAACAATAAAATATTGGAAAATATTAAAATTATGAAGAAAAATAGTTTTACTTACATATAACCACCATGCTAACACTTTGAAAGAATCTGTTGACACTCGAGTTCGCTGTAAAGGTGCTAAAATTTAATTTCTCTTCCAATTGTTTTATTCTTCTATTAAATCTATGCCTGTCTGCTGCAGACATTCTGAATTCAAACCATTCAAATATTTCAACATTATCGCTAAACTGTACTCGCTTAGACATTTTTTCACGAAATATAGTAGAAGTGCTGTGTACGATATCGGAGAAAAAACTAAATTAGAATGCAATACAATGATAAGTATATATATATATCAAAATTTCTTGTACCAACTTGTTTTGCGGTTCAGAGAAATATCATATTACCGACACCGGATGTAATTCAATCTGCTTAATGAGCGAATTTTGATTTTCATTTAAAACATCGAATGCATCGCTATATTTTCAACATATTAGCGTTGTGGTCGTAATTATAAATATGTCTATTACAAGAAATTCTAATATTTTTATCCTTCTTTAAAATAAAACTGCTAATTTTAAATTAAATATTCTTCTTTGAAACAAACCTGGTATTAATAATGATAGTCTAGTTGTATAAATAAAGAAAAAATTTATAAAAAAAATATTTTTTTATTACATTTTGTTACAATTAAAAATCAATTTTAAATATTTTTTTTACCAACCCAGTTAAGGGCTCATATTCAATAAGCTTATTATTTATGATTAAACAATATGCTACAATATCTGCATTAAATTCGTCCTGACATTCCAATTCAAGCTTTATATCAACACTAGTGCTAATTAAGCTATCAGCCTGTTTACCGCCATCTATCGAGAAGAGGGCACAATCGTGGAATTGATTATAATCCAAGAGCGGTTGGTTTTGCCGACCGTAATAGCTGGACTGGAAATTTGCAGTATCAGTATACTGACCAGTATACTGATACCAGTATATTAGTACTGACACTGGTGCACCAGTTTTTTTAAATATAATTTTATATTTGTAATTGAGGAATTATCAAAATCTGAAGAATCTGCGTGTATATTATCCTTCTTTTTATGCTGAAAGCCCACTATAACATAACGAGGTTTCTCTAAATTTGTGCTAGTTTTAATAGGCCATATATCGGTCTTTGTAGCACGCATTGCCGGTAACTCATACAACTCCCACTTCTAAACGGTATATGATATACCATTGTGGCGTCATCTGAAGTTAACGCGGCGTGCTATAAGTATATAATTAAGATAAAAATGCAAAATAGAAAAATAGTATAAAAAACTCGTTTCATAGGCCTTTTGCCGCACTCGCTCTTTAGAAAACTTGCTTAACGCTTTCATTGTCGTATTATAATTTAAAAATCAAATGTCTCAACATAAATTTGCAGAATTCTTGCCATCGGAATAACAAAAGTTTAAATAATTTAACGGGTCACTATGAACTAATTGACCGCTCCAAGATTTTGATGGCTGTTTTTGTTTGGCTAAAGTTAATGGTTTAATTATACGTTTCTATGTCAGTATACTGGTACCAGTATACTGAAATGGAAACGTATAATCATATACCGTTTAGAAGTGGGAGTTGTATGAGTTACCGGCATTGCGTGCTACAAAGACCGACATATGGCCTATTAAAACTAGCACAAATTTAGAGAAACCTCGCTATGTTATAGTGGGCCTTCAGCATAAAAAGAAGGATAATATACACGCAGATTCTTCAGATTTTGATCATTCTTCAATTACAAATATAAAATTATATTTAAATTCAGAGAGCTATCCATACTCTGCCATGAATTTGGATATGGGTCAAAAGCGATATGCTATTGCTTATCAGATGTATGCAAATTTCCAGTCCAGCTATTACGGTCGGCAAAACCAACCGCTCTTGGATTATAACCAATAGCACGATTGTGCCCTCTTCTCGATAGGTGCCGGTAAACAGGCTGATAGCTTAATTAGCACTAGTGTTGATATAAAGTTTGAATTAGAATGTCAGGACGAATTTAATGCAGATATTGTAGTATATTGTTTAATCATAAATGATATGCTTATTGAATATGAGCCCTTAACTGGGTTGGTAAAAAAAATATTTAAAATTGATTTTTAATTGTAACAAAATGTAATAAAAAAATATTTTTTTATAAATTTTTTCTTTATTTATACAACAACTAGACTATCATTCTTAATACCAGGTTTGTTTCAAAGAAGAATATTTAATTTAAAATTAGTAGTTTTATTTTAAAGAAGGATAAAAATATTAGAATTTCTTGTAATGGACCTATTTATAATTCCGACCACAACGCTAATATGTTGAAAATATAACGATGCATTCGATGTTTTAAATGAAAATCAAAATTCGCTCACTAAGCAGATTGAATTACATCCGGTGTCGGTAATATGATATTTCTCTGAACCGCAAAACAAGTTGGTACAATAAATTTTGATATATATACTTATCGTTGTATTACATTCTAATTTAGTTTTTTCTCCGATATCGTACACAGCACTTCTACTATATTTCGTGAAAAAATGTCTAAGCGAGTACAGTTTAGCGATAATGTTGAAATATTTGAATGGTTTGAATTCAAAATATCTGCAGCAGACAGGCATAGATTTAATAGAGGAATAAAACAATTGGAAGAGAAATTAAATTTTAGCACTTTTACATCGAACTCGAGTGTCAACAGATTCTTTCAAAGTGTTAGCATGGTGGTTATATGTAAGTAAAACTATTTTTCTTCATAATTTTAATATTTTCCAATATTTTATTGTTTTCAAATACTTTATAATACAATTATACATTTACAAATATAATTTTTAATAATACCGATATATTGTTTTCGAATGTAATAATAATATTTTTTCAAAATATCTGAACTAATTTAGAAGGTATGCAATACTTCTTACCTAATGGTGCAATACGATTAATATCTAACTAGTCAGTTAGCTGTTCAAACCCGTTTCGTAGCTGTTCAGAAGCTGTTAAATCAGAATCAGATGCTGTTAAAGCTGTATCAGTTGCTGTTAAGTCTTTCCCTTGAGGTAATTAATTATGCAAATTGAATTAATAAAATCCGTGGATTAATTCGAAATAATACGCTAGTCAATTTGATCTATCAATAAAACTGACAAGTATGTCTGTTTCACGAGATATAGTATATTTTAATAATTGGTAATAAATATCCGTTTCAACATGTTGCTAAAATATTTCTACTTATAATTAAAAGAGAAATTTTCTATAAATTTATTTCTTAAAGACTATATGTACAATCTATAATGGTAATACTTAATTTTTATATACTCCTCTAATATTTTCTCCAATCTATCGTGTTGATACATTTGTGTGACTCTCCTGAACCATTAGTTGAAGTATACTGTCTTTCTATTATTACGAGTGATAATTAAATATCCCTAACTAGATTATGCGTTCGCTACATGACTGAACATGTTCGAATGTAAATTAATGTTATGTTGGTAAATTTTATATATTACATTCAGCATGTGAAGCAATATCGGTTCTTTTATTATATTAACTTAGCGTGATAGTTCTTAAATTTGATTCGGGCGATAAAAATTTGAATATTTATTTTTATTCTATTTTTTTTTATATATTGCTGGTGATGATTTAAATCTTTTTTTTTTTGGTTTGGGATACAACTTGTTTATTTATGACTGCATTTGCATAACTAAATAGTAAATACTGTGCTGTAGGAGAACTGATGGATGTGTTAAAACAATGTAACCGACATATGGATAACAGCAAGTTAGTAAAGATTTATAATTAAATATTTTAAAATGTATTTAAAATGTATTGTTAGCTGAAATATTAGTATGTGTTTTTTTTCCAAAAAAATGTTAACATGGCTGCTCTCCGCGAATTTGTTGTAGCATTTTAAAATAATTGATATGTTATGTAGATGATTTGAAAGTATTTTTTTTTTATTTCAATGTTTTGTAAATAAACAGGAAGTACAATTTTTTTTTAATACATATCAACTAATGCGGTTTCTTTTCTAATTAATTTTTGTTTGATGTGAAGTACATGTACGACTCAATGATAGAAATAAGTAGGGATACGTAATATATCAAATTGTAGATGTAAATTTATTAATATCTACATGGAGATTGATAACAGTTGATAAGGCCCAGCCGCTGTCTCTTTCTTGAAACTCTTCGAGATCAATGAGAATCGGTTGTTGTATGTAGATAATGAATCATTCATGTGGGTTGGTGTCTTGAAAAATTTGTATATTTTTAATATTAAAATATTTTAATTCATTAATCTTTTGGTCGGTTTTCTGTATTTTAAATTCGCCACAAAACATTGTGTTTACCTTGCTGTCCTTTTCCTTTTTTTAACACATTCAAGATTCTTCATTCAAATAGAATGGATGTATCCTTCATAAATAATATCGAGTCAGTATGTTTTAGATTAATAATAACTCCAGTTCGAATACGGTCTTGAAACGCTGATTTGATATTTTCCATTTAACCTGGTAAGAAGCAGTACGTTTCCTCAGTAAGTAGCTCCCTTCATCTATTTGAAGAGCTCGATACATTTGTTTGCGAGATCTCACGGTGGTCGCGTATCAAACTATAACCGATCATGAGTCATCCCTAAGTAAGGGCAGTATCTCGCTATCCCTTGCAGTTAGTGTCGTTTTGACGTTATTTTCAACACCCTACACCCTGGTACCCTCTTGCAGGCGTCTGGTACCCCTTACAGGTCTCGGGTACCTTCTTGCAAACCTCTGGTATCCCCTTGCAGACACCTCAACCCTTTCGGGATTATATTTAGCATCAATACTTTACGTTAACATAATTATTGAAACACTTTTTCTTTTTACATATTTATTTACGTTAACATGTGAATTTATATCTTCCTACTTATCAGTTGAAGAGACAGGTCATTTCAGGAGTTTACCCAAATACGTTAGGCAGTCTATCGACTGTGGTGTTCTTTCCAAAGAGACATTCGACACCCTAATGTTTCGGCAGAAACCTACTGACGTTGGGTAAGTTTCATTGCTTTTAAGAGCTAACTCCATCTGAAATCTTCCTAGCTGGGAGAGCCGTCTACCTTGAGCCTCTGTGTAGTGCCTTTGAATTTCAAGGGGTCTTTATGACTTTAAATTATTTGACGGTGGACTTGTCCATGTTCCGAGCTGCCTACATCGAGCCTCGTGAGTAGTGCCTTTGAATTTCGATGGGCTTAACAGCTATAAATAATTGGAGGTAGCATACAATGGAACTTCAACTATACCTTCTTCTCCTTTTGAATCCATATTATATTCAATTTTATATAAGCTCTAATATTAAACTCTTTCATATTTTGACGTTTAGATGTTTATCTAAACTGGTGCTCTAATGGCATAGTTTCCTATGACACCATATATCCTCTGCAGGGTCTATCAAAATGTGAAAGAGTTTGATATGTAATAAGAGTAATTAATAAAAATTTCTAAAACATATTAAATTTCTAGCATTTTGTATTTGAAAGATCTTCTCATATGCAAGGGTTGTGAGATATAATTTGTATATTCAGTGTAAAAGCTATTGGCTAGTGTATATATTATCACCTATTTAATTTACAAACTACTTAAAATAAACACATCTTGTGTTTGAGCCTCTATGTGGTGTCTTTGAATTTCAAGGGGGCTTTATAATTATAAATCACTTGAGGATATACTGATTCTATTGTTACATTACTTCATCTGATTATTTTATTTAATGGGAAAAGTGTAATTGAGAAAGCTAGTATATGTGTTGCATAAACACGTATATTCCTTGCTAAAAATATTTTCGAATACAATTTTCCCCTCAATTTATTACTTATGGAAATTTTATTCACATAAGTAGAATGTTTGAATTTCGAAATATTTAAAAGTTGTAACCTTTCCTGTTCCCTATAACAAAGATCTTTTTTGTTTACAAGAGGAATACCATAAACATTATCTTTAGGATAATCGTTTGTATCAAATCTTCTATGACAGTCGCGGCGGATTAAATCGTAGATATCTGAACATTCAATTGAATAGATAATAGATTCAGTATCCGTGTAGGCTGCTTGACATTTATCTCCAAACACCGGTTTCATATAGTCATAGTGAAATTCATAGACTGATGTTTTAGAAATATCTAATATCGCCATTCCTACATAAATAGGTTTATTAAAATAGATCTCTGTTTTGTTGAGTTCCACAGCTACCAAGTTCTCATTAAATATAGTCGCCGATTTGGATTCCGGCTTTGAAATTAAAGCTTCGGCACCATATCGTCCTTCCCATTTATTTACCAACTTCACTATACTATGTTTAAGTATATTTCCCATCGTCTTCCCGAAAACAGCGTTGTTCATCAGTTTAAACAAATTTTTTTCAAAGTCATTTATAGCCAATGATCTCAGTTTAGTGTTTAAGTCGATGTATGATTTCAGCCATGTACCCTGTCGATATTGTAGTATTCTATGAATGTTGGTTAACTTTAAACCACGACATAAGGCTTGTTTGAGATTCTTATAATGAATAACATAACGTTTTTTTTCGAATAAGGTGGCCATTAATTTCTTTTCTTTTGTTCCTGGAGCAGCTAGATGTTTTGGACAAAAAGGTAAATCTGCGTGTAAGTCATGTAATTTTTGCGGATACTCTAAATCCGTCTCTAAAATATATCCTATATCGTTCTCATCAGGTATATCCATAACATTGAAATTCTCAACATTAGGTATCCATTTAAATCCTCCATAGGGCAAATATTGGGGCATTGCCCATCCATATTGGTTATTGAAGTCATCATACATTATAAATTTGTCAGGTTTGGAAGAATCATACTCTGACATGTATTTATTATTTGCTTTAAGGTATCTATAGGAACATTGACTGAGTCCTCCTCTGATCCCACGTTCAATAAACATGATCATATCTAGATCTGTTAGTAATTCTAAGGTTATATCAGTATGTTTAAGCATACAATCATGTGAATCCGGGTAAGGTGAAGTAAAGTCCTAGATCAAGTCCATATGTTTTCAGACAGCTACTTCTAAATTGTTCGAAAATGCAAGTTAACAGTAACACATTCGTCTTCAGATATAGGTCTGAATATTCAACCAAGTTTTCGATATAAAATTCATACCATACTTTTTGCGCATGGTCATAGTCTTCATCTGAAATATCTTGATCGTTTAATTGATTGAAAAATTTAGATTTTTCAGGGAGCTTCGTTTCCTTGAATTTCTCTTCTGAGTCGAAATAATCGTAAGGATATACTCCTTTTCGTGTCAACAATTTCAATTTTTCACCGCTTAGATTAGAAAATTCAGATATAAGTTCGGGATATTCTGTTAAATATGATGCCAGGGTATCGAGTCCGGAAGCCATAAATCGAAAAGAATCAATGAATCTAAATTTAATTATTGACTCATCGACGTGCTTAGTGAATGAAATATATTTTTCTTTGGTTGTTGGCAAAACATCTATACGTCCCTTTAAATCAACAGTCAAATTCTTTATAATGAAGTGTGAGTCATATCCGGATATATAATGGAAAACCACCGGAACTGTATGTGTATCTTGATAATTCACATTACAATCTTGATATGCGGCTCCTCGATATTTTCCACTTAAATGATCATGGTCTCTAACCTTTTTCTTTTCATCTGAACTAAAGGATTTTTCACAAATATGACATATTGTAGCGTTTTCGTACAAATATTGTTCATCAGATGTTAACTTGTTCATGGGTATGGGGCATAAAAATACTATTTCTAAATCTTCCGCAAAAGCTTTTGAGTTCCTTAGTAAACTATACTATACAATCTTGACCACGATAACTTCTATAAAATGATAATGATTCATCATATGAACACTTGACATAATATCCAATACTGCATGGTTGATGTTCTTTATATTTATTTTGATTTTTGCATGGCGCAAGTAGACACTCCAAGTCGGCATAAATAATGAAGGGCGCTTTTATTTTATTTTTCAAATTTTTAAATTTAATAAACTTATTATCTTCCGTGGGCAGTCGGATCGTACCGTTATTCATTTCTTGACAATCTAGGTAATGTTCATCGAGCGCGGTTTTCCTATAGAAGTAGTGTAAACAGCGGTCACAAAAATACTTTTTTGTTCTATGCTTCGATAGCTGTGAGGATACGAGGCGTGATAAGTTCTTAATCCAGATATAGTGATAAGTAGGAGTTGATTCATTATCGTCCTCATGCACTTCATCTTCGTTATAGTAAAAATCTTGAATAAGTAGCAAATTCACATGTTCAGTTTGTTTTATTTTTGTTCGGTACGTAAGTAAGGTGGTGAATTTTTCATTAGTTTTTTTCAAAATATAAACATTTATTGATACGTCGTTTTGCTTTTCAAACCGTGGAAATTGTTTCATCGTCATTGGGAACTGAATTCCTGTTAAATTTAGCACAGATGATGGGTTCGGATACTTTATAATTGTTTGCGCGTCCTTACTCACTGGATACAGCGCGGATATAACGACCCATGGAAACATTCTCGATCATTGTTTTTTACGTTAACACAAGCTTCTTTAATTTTAATTTGCGGAAATAGTTCTATATAAGATGATCCCAGTTGAGGTGTAAATTTATTAATATTTACTTGGAGACTGATGACAGTTGATAATGCCCAGCCGCTGTCTCTTTCTTGAAACTCTTCAAGATCGGCAAGAATTGGTAGTTGTATGTAGTTAACAAACCATTCTTGTAGGTTAGTGTCTTGCAAAATTTTTACATTTTTAGTGTTAAAATATTTTAATTCATTAACCTCTTGGTCGGCTTTCTGTATTTTAAATTCGCCACAAAACATTGTGTTCACCTTGATGACCTCTTCCATCTTTAACACATTCAAAATTCTTCGTTGAAATAGAATGGATGCATCCTTCATAAATGATATGGGGTCGGTATGTTTTAGATTAATAATAACTCCAGTTCGAATACGGTTTTGAAACGTCGATTTGATATAGTCCAATTTAACATGATAAGAAGCAGTAGTACGTTTCCTGGGTGAGTAACTCCCTCCAATTATTTGAAGAGCTCGATACATTTGTTTGAAATTCTTTACTTGAGCAATGGCAGCTATCAGTTTCTGTTTTTCCCCAACACTTTTAGCACTACTCAACGAATTATTTAATACTCGGAGAGTAGAATTACATTTTTTAATTCCGGAAGCATGAGCATTTTTATTATTTTCAATATTAGCATCGGAAAGCGAAGATTTAATTTGTTGAACAGATTGCATCTTAACTCAACGATGAACACTGACTGAATGACTCTCATACACAT
This sequence comes from Melolontha melolontha, assembly GCA_935421215.2. Taxonomy (NCBI): domain Eukaryota; kingdom Metazoa; phylum Arthropoda; class Insecta; order Coleoptera; family Scarabaeidae; genus Melolontha; species Melolontha melolontha. The sequence continues at coordinate 43,640,146 of OW285240.1, read as the reverse complement.
ATGCTCCGCTATATATTATATTCAGTTAATTGGAAAATAATGATCACGTGATAGCTTTACTATTTTACATACACAATTCATTAATCATAACATCTGAGAAAGCGCCCTCGAGGCCTCGCGGTGGCTGCGTATGAAACTATAATCAATAGTGAGTCATCCCTAAGTAGGGGCGGTATCTCGCTACCCCTTGCAGTTAGAGCCGTTTTGACATTATTTTCAACACCGCAGGGCCCCCTGGCAACCCACTTGCAAGCTCCTGGTACCCCCTTGCAGGTCCCTGGTGCCCCCCTTGCAGCTCTCGGGGCCCATATATGATACCCTCAAATGATGTGAAGTTTGCTATATTACTAGCGGCCTTACTTATTGATCTCGGTAAGAAGGTAGGTTATAATTAACGTGAAGTTAGTTGCGTTACTCAGCTATGACGTCACAGCTCAAACGACCTTGAAAGTGCAAAATGAACCTCCATAAGAAAATACATGGGATTTTGCGCTCGAACCCCCATAGCTTATCTACTATATATATATATATATATATATATATATATATATATATATATATATGTATATACATATATATATATATATATATATATATATATATATATATATATATATATATATATATATCAATTGATAAATTCTTGCAGTTTTTCATCTTTTATATTATATTTTTTTTCATATAAAAGCCGAAAATCTCCAAGAATTTATCAATTGATATATTAATCCTCGTATTTAATTTTTTGAAATTTTTACATAATTACATATATAAATAAATACATTTTTTTGCCACATCTGGTTTTTGTATCCCTTATCGCTTCACAAGTCCGTCTTCAAAGGTATGCATTTTCGGTTTCAAGAATTATCGTGTCCACAGAGTGCCCTGACATCGAACCTTCTCAGTGAAAATTTGTGTTTTTAATTCCTATTAAACTTGTTTAATTGGAATGCACTTTTTACGTTTTACAATAGTTGGCTTTTGTAAATATAACTAATATATGCATTTAATTAGTATATTAATTCTATGAAATTGTTTTGGAATTTGTTAATTGCTAATGTAATACATTTCCATATTTTACTGTATATGGCTAATTTGGAAATGTTTTAATCAGGTCTGATGAAGAAACAAATATATTTTCGAAAACGTTACGTAGCAATAAATAATTTTATTTGATACATTGACCCAAATTCTGTTTTTATTAACATTAATTATTTTCAAATTAGTATGTTATTTTGCGAGGTAAATGTGAATGTAAACAATGCTGTTTACAAATTACAACGCAAATTATACGAATTTTTTTTGAAAAATTTTCGTCGAAGTTTGGACTTGAATCCAGATTTGCCGGACCGTCGCTCTAACCAACTGAGCCGCGAGGACCTTAGTGTCGAGCCTTTTTGGAAACGCCTTATAAGGCACCGCTTTTAATATTCAGATGTCAGTTTGAAATTGCTATTTTTTCCTCCTTAGCTATTAATATATATAGATAATTTCTTAGCCGTTCATTTAATATATCAGTTGATAAATTCTTGGAATTTTGGGCTTTTATTTTTAAATATTTTCAAATGAGTTTGTTCTTTTGCGAAGTAAATGTGAATGTAAACATTGCTGCCTACAAATTATAAAGCAAATTCTAGGAATTTTTTTTGAAAAATTTTCGTCCACGTTGGGACTTGAATCCAAGTCTACGGTTTGCCGGACCGTCGTTCTAACCAATTGAGTCATGAGGACGTTGGTGTCAAGCCCTTTTGGAAATGCCTTATAGGGCACCGATGTTAATATTCAGATGTCAGTTTGAAAGTTTGAAATTGCTAATTTTTCCTCCTTAGCTATTTATATATATATATATATATATATATATATATATATATATATATATATTGAGGTAGGTCAAGTCTACACACAAGAATCCCTAGTTAAGATAAGATACAGATCATTAGGTAAAATGTGAATATTAGAAATTAAGATAATTTTTTTTGAACTGAATTCTTCATCTGTCAAATCAATAAAGTTGATTTCGCGTTTTAATTGTTGGAAATTAATTTGCTTTTCTTATTTATTTAACTTTTCTTTTGCCTTAGTCATTTTAATTATATATCATGTATTTCCGAGAACTTTCAACTTAATTGATCAATAATAATCTATACACATTCATTAGAGTAAACTGTACTTATTCAAATTAAATACAGCGGGAAAAAGCCCAATTACAATTTAGAACAAAAATGAGATTTTTATGTTCATATGATAAGTATTTATATATAAAAATAAAATATATAATTTTTGGAAGATATTTATGTGGCAAAAATAATTAAATTGTCAATTTCATTAGAATTATTTACGAGATTAAATGAATACATATTAGATAAACGGATCAGAAGCCTAAATGGCAAACAAACGAGAGTTAGCGTGATGATGTAAAAATTTCAAAAACCACGCCGACGTTTTATAAAGTGCTCCATCTAAAATAAGAAGAAATTTATGAAATTATATTGAAAAATTATACTACGAACCTACAAAAATATTACCCGTATATCCAGCACCTTTTTAACGTATTTTGTGCATTGATACATCATCCAGTGCCTTATAAAACGAACTTTGCATTTCACCGAGGACAACATCGACAGAAACTCGAAGCCAGCAGGGACCCAAGCCGATAGCCCGCTACCGAAAACCTGTATCCCGAACGTTTTGAATTCAAGATAGATCCTGCCTTCCTGAACACCATCAAATTCCAATCTAAGTATCATTAACATCTCCTAAAATTTTGAATACATTAAATTAGTTCAATTCATAATAGAAAACTCACAATCATAGATATTTTTCAAGATATGTTTACCAAGTTAAGTTAAAATTAGGTTATTTTTTATAAAAATACGAAGAAGTCAGTTCTCTGGTTAGTCTATAAAGTTAGTTTATGTAATAAAATAAGATATTAAGAAAGTTATCATTGAATATCGTCACGTAACCTATAATTTATTGTGTTCAATTTTATCACGTGACTAGATGCCAATTTAAATTTATAATACATATCTATAACTTACCTGTTTATTTTAATTTAATTCTCTCATTAAACTATTTACATAATCCTTAGATCCTCTTGTTTTATTTAGTAGATTTTGCTTGAAAACACCATTATCTTTGATTTTGTTTACTATTGGTGTGCATGTGTTCTATTGACGTACCGAATCTGCCTTATGAGTGTTTTTCTATAAAGCACGACAATCAAGAGTCTCATTGTTCTAGATTAGCCTGACACTTAACAGAATATTGCCCACAAAAAACTAAGTTACTGGTTATACACAAGAACAGCTGTTTAGGTCATGTACACTTTATTATTAAAACGATTACATCGTGGATGTATATGCATATAACATATGTTATATGTTGTACAACCCCATCTATATGTAACTTTTGATAACCTACAAATATAGAGATTTATCATTCACTTTTAAAAACTTAAACTTATACTAATTTAAACATTTTATGTTATAATTATAATCATTAACTACTTCTCAGTGGGTGAACTACTATAATATATATATATATATATATATATATATATATATATATATATATATATATATAGATAGATAATTTCTTAGCCGTTCATTTAATATATCATTTGATGTAAACATTGCTGCCTACAAATTAGAAAATATTTAATATAAAAGCCGAAAATTACAAGAATTTATCAAATGATATATGAAATGAACGGCGATGAAATTATCTCTATATATTAATAGCTAAGGATGAAAGATAAGCAATTTCAAACTGACATCTGAATATTAACATCGGTGCCCTATAGGACGTATCCAAAAAGGCTTGACACCAAGGTCCTCGTAGCTCAGTTGGTTAGAGCGACGGTCCGGCAAACCGTAGACTTGGGTTCAAGTTCCAACGTGGACGAAAATTTTTCAAATAAAATTTCGTATAATTTTCGAGGTAATTTGTAGGCAGCAATGTTTACATTCGGATTTACTTCGCAAAATAACATACTAATTTGAAAATATTTAATATAAAAGCCGAAAATTCCAAGAATTTATCAAATGATATAGATATATAGATAATTATATCTTGACCTTTGTATGTTATTGTAGATTAAATTAGTCGGTCTATTTTACTTTGATATGTATATATTTCAAATAATCTTACATGTTTCGGCACATAATGCTTATATCAAAGAAATTTAAACTATAATTTCTTTGATAAAGGCATTATGTGCCGAAACATATTTTAAATATTATTTTAAATATATACATATTAAAGTAAAACAGGCCTTAAATCGCCGACTAATTAAATCTACTATATATATATATATATATATATATATATATATATATATATATATATATATAAATATACATTCGACGAAATATATATATATATATAAGGTAAACTCAATAAGTCGGCGATTAAAGGTCTGGATCATTACTTCAAAGTATATATATTTAAAACAACTCTACATGTTTCGGCAATGATGCCTTTGTCAAGGGAATAAAAAATATAAATGAATATAAATGTCAAATAATTGATATTCTGTCATTTATATTTTTTATTCCCTTGACAAAGGCATCATTGCCGAAACATGTAGGGTTGTTTTAAATATATATATACTTTGAAGTAATGAACCAGACCTTTAATCGCCGACTTATTGAGTTTACCTTATCATACCAAGGTCACGAAAATATTATATATGTATATATATATATATATAATGAACTTCATGTGTATGAGAATTAATAATTATTAAATCTCATTTTACATGCGATTGTCGCTATAATTTGTTGCATTTAATTCTACAATTCGGCAAATCTCTTTTGCCCTAGATTGTAGACGCAACAAGCCGCGACATCAACTGTACAAGTTGTCAGTACAAATGAAAAATTTTGTGAAAAACTTATCTGCGCGGAATGTGCATATATCGATATTTCACTGTTTTTTACAGATCATCAGTGCACCTTACCGAAGACAGACATGATATTCACTTCTATACTACGTGTATATATACGAACTGTAATGAACTTCATGTGTATGAGAATTAATAATTATTAAATCTCATTTTACATGCGATTGTCGCTATAATTTGTTGCATTTAATTCTACAATTCGGCAAATCTCTTTTGCCCTAGATTGTAGACGCAACAAGCCGCGACATCAACTGTACAAGTTGTCAGTACAAATGAAAAATTTTTTTGTGAAAAACTTATCTGCGCGGAATGTGCATATATCGATATTTCACTGTTTTTTACAGATCATCAGTGCACCTTACCGAAGACAGACATGATATTCACTTCTATACTACGTGTATATATACGAACTGTAATGAACTTCATGTGTATGAGAATTAATAATTATTAAATCTCATTTTACATGCGATTGTCGCTATAATTTGTTGCATTTAATTCTACAATTCGGCAAATCTCTTTTGCCCTAGATTGTAGACGCAACAAGCCGCGACATCAACTGTACAAGTTGTCAGTACAAATGAAAAATTTTGTGAAAAACTTATCTGCGCGGAATGTGCATATATCGATATTTCACTGTTTTTTACAGATCATCAGTGCACCTTACCGAAGACAGACATGATATTCACTTCTATACTACGTGTATATATACGAACTGTAATGAACTTCATGTGTATGAGAATTAATAATTATTAAATCTCATTTTACATGCGATTGTCGCTATAATTTGTTGCATTTAATTCTACAATTCGGCAAATCTCTTTTGCCCTAGATTGTAGACGCAACAAGCCGCGACATCAACTGTACAAGTTGTCAGTACAAATGAAAAATTTTGTGAAAAACTTATCTGCGCGGAATGTGCATATATCGATATTTCACTGTTTTTTACAGATCATCAGTGCACCTTACCGAAGACAGACATGATATTCACTTCTATACTACGTGTATATATACGAACTGTAATGAACTTCATGTGTATGAGAATTAATAATTATTAAATCTCATTTTACATGCGATTGTCGCTATAATTTGTTGCATTTAATTCTACAATTCGGCAAATCTCTTTTGCCCTAGATTGTAGACGCAACAAGCCGCGACATCAACTGTACAAGTTGTCAGTACAAATGAAAAATTTTGTGAAAAACTTATCTGCATATATATATATATACAGGGCAATCCAAATTAAGTGTTCACCATTGGTAACTTTGTTATTATTAAAGATACAAGCTTGTTTAAATTAGCAAACTAGTAGTACTTTTAACGCTCTTTAAGATGGAAGAATTAAAGAAAAAAAAAGAGCAGCGCGTTTTCGAGTTTTCCCGAAAAATATGTTTTTTTCAAATGGAAACGCCTGTATATTATATCATTTTCTGTTAGAAATTCAATTTTTAAACAAAAAATCTTATAAGAAATTTTTTACTGGGATTAAAAATACTTGAGTTATAGTGAATAAACAAAAACAGCTAAGTCAAGTGCATTTCTATGTTTCTATGATAACGACGTTAATTCTTTCAAGTAAACGTCAAATATTAGTACAGTTTTATTAGTCTTTCACTCATAAATTTCATTTTGCTAGTTATTAATTTGACAAAAAAATGATTTTTACCCATGCAGAAAAGTGTGCTATGTTAGAATCTTATTTAGTGTGCAGAAAATCCTCTAGGAGGGCAAAAGAACACTACGCTGAATTATATCCACTCCGAACACAACCAAATGAGCAATTTTTTCTGACACTGTACCGAAAATTTAGAGGCAATGACAGTGTTTTTGCCAAAACAAGAACAAGAAGGACTTTTATAATAAGCGAGGCCACGGAAATTCTAGTTCTTGCATATTTTGAGGCCAACCGTGAGAATTCCATACTGGATATTATCAAGGAATCTGATTTGAGTCACGGTACTGTGCATAGGATTCTGAAGAAACACAAATTCATTCCTTATAAGTACAAACCAGTTCAAGTTTTCTTGCCAGGGGATCCAGAGAGAAGAATGTTTTTTTGCCACTGGTATCTTAACTTTTGTCGCCAAAATGTAAACAACTTTCGTTATATTTTATGGACCGATGAATTAAATTTCTCAAATTCTGGAATGTACAATACAAAAAATCATCATTACTGGTCAAAGGAAAATCTTCTTTTAGTACATACAAGACGCCCGCAAGTCCGTTACAGTTTTAATGTTTGGTGCGGTTTAATTGGTTCAAGGATTGTTGGTCCTTTCTTTTATGAGGGCACTCTAGCTGGTGAAAGGTACATAGAATTTTTGATTGAAATTTTGAATAATTTCTTAGACGATATTGATCTCATAAGTAGACAGAATCTGCATTTTCAGCAGGATGGCGCACCTGCGCACAACTACAGAGGTACTCATCACATTTTAAATACTATTTTTAACAATTCATGGATAGGAACAAATGGTCCTATTCAGTGGCCTCCCCGATCGCCAGATTTAACACCGCTTGATAACTACCTCGAAACGATAGTGGTCACAGATCATTGTCTGATGCATCTACTTTTTCAAATCCTGTTGTTTTTGATTGTGCTCCTGAAGACCTCAATGTGTATAAACAAAACAAAAACACCCTTAACTTTGTCCAGGATGAAAAAAAAGCAGAATATGTACGAGCCTGGGTAAAACAACAGCAGAGACTTTTTCCTCCTGATTTTCCAGAATTTAAGTTTACAAAACAAAACAAAAAATGAATTATAACATATTGCAGTTGCATAAATGTATAAAATATCTGTTCTTGTTTTCTTTCACCTTATAAAAATAAAATAAAAAACATTGTATATATATTGCATTTAATTTAACCTTATATATAAGTAAACTTTTCAAAAATCTATTTTCTGTGAGCGTAGACTAACCAAGCACAGCGTACACCTGTCAATTTGACAGTTTAAAACACACACACTAATCAAACCCTTTCCCCCCCGCATAAAAAAAATTTAATCGAATACAATCGAATACCTGTTCAGCTTTCTGTCGGCATACATTTACAAACACACAGGCTTGTTGACAGACGGCTCCCAAAAAAAAAAACCTGGTGACGTCAGAGAAAAACACACGTGGCCTTACCATGTTTTCTTTTTTAAAATCGCACCAGCCAACAAACAACTTGCGTCATAGATAAGCTTGTTTATCGAACACTCGGCTGACCTAGGGGTCATCTGCATCAGAGATAACGTTGTTTATCTAACATTTAACTGACCTAGGGGTCATATACAGTCAGGATGACTTGACATTTTTTGGCCATTTTGCTCAAGGTCAAACTGTCCCAGTATAGGCCTAGCTATACTACTCGTTTATATTAAGTTTTTTTAAATACTTTGAAATATATTTATTAGGTTTCCCAGTGTACGTTTGTAATCTAAATTTTGAATTTTGCTTATCCTTTATTACAGAATATACCATAGGGAGCTTTTGAAAAGTTTTTTTGTCAGCTTATTTTCAAATAGAGTATCTGTGCAGCCGTTATTGATTGCTATTTGTTTGAATAATTTAGTTCTTTTTCATAATTTTTTTTTGATAGACGATAATTAATTAATCTATGTAAAATACTATGGAAACCCGCTAATTATTATTATTATTTTATTATTATTATTATTTTTGGTTATTTTGGGACAAAGGTTGTAATTAATGGATCTATTTATGTGCATGCAGTAGATTCAATAATGAGAGGAACATTAAAAATTGAAATATGTATTCAAGAATTATTATTTTTTAGATAAAATCACTTTTAATTCATGAAGAATACAAAGGATTACTACGCAATCATCGGGATGATATAGCTTTAATTGAACTAGAAACAGAATTTATTCCTTCATTGAATGTGGAACCGGTATGTGTTGACTGGGATGATGCTTACGAGGATTTTGATTTAGTTGATGGAAGCGAAGGAGTAGTAAGTATTATGTATAATTAACTAAGGGAAACATTAATTTGTTACACGTAGCACGAAACCCCTCTAAAGTGCTTACCAGATTATGTTTGACGTTATTTAAAAATGGGCTCACGTATATATATTATTGCTTGGCAATATGAAAACATATTTTTTGATAAATTTTATACCATTTTGCTTTCTCGGGTAAAGTTCTTATTTAATCTCAGGTTTAATTAAAATATCTTAAAATACCACTTCCTAAACATAAAAAATATTTGGTACAGTCAAATGAAAAGTAAAAATAAACTGGATCGTGCAGTACTACATTAAATCTGTACCAGGATTTTGTATCAGCTTAAAAAGTTTCTCCCTTTCATTTTATTAATTTATGTTCTGAAAATAAAACTAATAGTTGTGCCAACACGGTGGCTTCGTTAGGTAGGTACTAAAGTTAGTTGCAGATTAAGAACGTACTAACCGCAAATAGTCACTTTGGTTATCATTAAACAATTTCAAATTATCGCATTCCTTTATGTTTTTGAGCATAGTTAAAGATTCGCACAGTTTAATACATAGGTTCAGTCAATATGCCTACGATCTATCTATATAATTTTTGGGAATGGATGCCAGTAAGTCCAGGAACTTGAGCATAGTGCTCTTTTTACCACCATCAATAGATCTCTCAGTCTCACTCTGTTAGTCTTGTGTCCTCAATGAAAGCTACTATCCTGCTCAAGGGAAATTAGAGTACCTTCGTAGGATCTAATACATCTCTTCCGAAATTATTCTGTCTGAGTGCCTTCAGTTCCTGACAAGCGCATAATACATGAAGGCAAGTTTCCTCCTGTGTTCCACATTTTCTACACATACATATTTTGGTATACATGCTGTACAAATGCTTCCTTAAAGGAGAGTACTCGTTTATCAAGCCAGTTATAGTTTCAATTTCTTTTTAATTACTACGAATTCTGTTGGCTGAAAGGCTAGCATTCGGCTCCCCCTAGCAGCGGCCTAGTATGGAATTGATCTTCCGTCCTTCCGTTAACCTCCATTCCTTTTTATATTCTCTTTCTAGCCATAACTAGATCTTCCTTCTAGCGGAATCTTTGGCGATTCCACATACAGGTTCAGGTCCTATAAAGTTTCTCTTAGAACCTTCTTTGTCCAGTTCCCATTACTTTTAATTTCCTCAAATCCTGGCATCCAAATCAGTGACACAATATTGTATTGGGCAAGGCTATTGAGGACCTGTATATAATGTTTCAGCAGTTTAGACCTAGTAGATGCATTAAAGCCGTCATGGCTTTATAGCCGCCTAGCTATGAGCCATTATGTTGATTTCTTTGTTTACGCAGCCGGCTTCCCGTATTTTTTCGACGCATCCTGGGACTGTAAACAATTCAGTCTGAAAAACTGTCACATGTTTCCCCAGATGTCTTGATATCTTCCTTCTAGGGCATATTCCACACCTGTGCCCCGATTGAATTGTGATCCACCAGGTGCCGGCACCCCAATCGCTCGAGCGACTTTTTGCCTGTGCCTTGGTCGGTATAGATATGCTCAGCTTAGCTGTAAACATAAGCTCAGGTGCCTTACTGTCTGCCAGCATTTGTAAGTATAGTTCCCGTGGTATCTGTATGGCCCACTTCAACCTTCAAAATATCCTCACGATATCACCTCGACATAAATAAAAAAAGATATAACTGGTTTTATTCATCCTTTCAGGAGTTTTCGATAGTTAGTCGCACGTCATATTCGATATTCAAATCACCACGCTTAAATTGTGCAGCTCAGCAATAAATTGTGACTTTCGTCGATTTGTCAACCAACGTTTGTGGCAATTTTGAATATATTTTACGTCTCAAAAATTAATTTTAGACTTCATTAAGAATAGCGAGTTTATGCATTCTGGGATTTTTCATGGAGACAATTATTCACACTAGTGTAGCTTTAAAATAAAATTTTAGAAGTTAACTAAATTTACTAATTTGAACACTTTCGCTACCACCATAATTATATGTTTTTTCTGTTTAAGCAATTGATAAATATACTTGCAGTTTAGTACTTCTTAGCTTTCTGTATTAGATATATGTATAAGGATAATAAATTATAAAGGATAGCATGGTGTTATATTTGTAATTTCTTATTTTTACTTTATATTCTTGTCGTCGTGCCCCGGTATATTATTGTATATTTGCGAGTTTAAAATTCATTTAGCGCGTACTTCCATCGCCCTCTGATTTTAATATTTTGTAACCGTATCGCCTCCTGGCGTTTCCGCTTGCATCCGGTGTGTAGATTTATTCGACCAGAGGCGGTTATCGAATTCAGTTGACAGTAGTAGTTTGTGTTCTTTCGTACAAGAGGAAGTTTTTCACGAATTCTACGACGATTGTGGGTTTTAGTCGCTGTGCGGATTCAGGCGTAGAGCCTGAAATATTTTTTATAATTGCCGAACACTGACTTCGTACTCTGAGAAGCTTGTCAGGGAAAAACTCCTTTTCGGGCAAGTACAGTACCTTTCTGGCGGCATTTCTTATACGGACTCCGGCTTAATTAAAACTTCTTTGGCAAAGACAAAGTCGTGGACACCTTAGTTTGCAACTACCGGCGAAATTGTTTCTCCAGTGTCAATTAATGGAGGAACACACGTAAAACTTGCAAGTTTTTCGAGGGTTGAATGTCCATGTAACTCCCGTTTCCGTTTGAATGGCCGTGGGTACCAACTGGTGGGCAATTTCCTATGGACGTATAGTAGAATCAAAGTAACTGGTATGAACTTTTTTTAATGCTATAGTATTTGATACCTATCGAACTAATTTAACATCTTCAAGTTTTATTACACTTAATTACCTATCTTTTGTTTTAAGAATAAATTTCTTATTTGAAATAAAATTTAATTAACGTTTAGAATTCAATATTAATTCGTATTTGGTGGTATTGTGTAACATAATATATTTTTGTAAGATATGTGAAATATAATTACGATTGAATTCAATTCATATTTAAGTTATGGTGTTTTTGTAATTTTATCGTAATAATATTCTTTTTACTATATTTGAATTTATTCTAAATTTCTAATCATTTTGGTACATAATATTTTAAAGTAAAATTTCTTATTGCCCTTGATCTTTGACATATTAAAAAATTAACTTGTTTTTGTTTGCCAGCTGTATCTGTGTGAACATTTGCTCTCTTCTTTGCGAGGCTTGATTAAAAACTTTACGTCCTGTGCAGATGCACTGACGATAAAGTCAATAAAATTCTAGAAAATTTGATTAAAATTTTTGAATTTAACGTAAAATAATTTGTTATGTGCACATTCTAAATATACACTGATGATCTGTAAAAACAGTGAAATATCGATATTTGCACATGCCGGGCGGATATGTCTTTCACAAATTTTTCATATATATATATATATATATATATATATATAATATTTTCGTGACCTTGGTATGATATCGTAAACTCAATTAGTCGGCGATTAAAGGTCTGTTTTACTTCAAAGTATATATATTTAAAAAAACCCTATATGTTTCGGCAATGATGCCTTTATCAAGGATATAAAATATAAATGCTCATTTATATATTATATCCTTGATAAGCATTCTCTAGATGCCATACCATGCAAATTTTTCTCATTAATTCTATTCCACATTGCTAAAAATCTCCAATACTGAAATATGTTTTGAGTAACACACGTGTTCCTTATGGCACAGCAGTGAACTGTATATGAGGATCACAGGTGTTTCTCATGGTGGCGAAAGTTTTAATCACCGTAAAAAATTAACAGTATTAGAATCTAATGTTATGTTTTGCCAAGAACAGTGCTTATAGTCCAATACCGCTTGTCGTGAAATCATCTTGTAAGTATTTGTGTAGGGATAATCCTTTTAGCAACAGGATTATACTGGGTGAGTCGGGAGGAACCGAGCAAGTGCCACATAAAAATAATAAAACTCAAATGTTGTTATCTGATTTATATTTGTTTTCAAGTTATATCGTAATTAAAAATTAAATCAAAAATGTTCTAATTATGCCGTGTTAGAAGCTCAAAAACACTCGATAACTTTGTTTGTGACTTTACGTTTATTTTTGAGCTTGTATAATTATAGTATGTATTACAAAGCGCCATATATATATATCCAAATTTAGAATATGTAAATATGGTGTTTGTTTATAGTTTTTGTAGTGGGAGTCCTAGAGCTGCTGTTGACTAATATCCCACACCACACAGACATTCTAATCACAATGTATTGCTACACGCAACGTGCAATAATAAAAGTCCACGAAAACTGGGGTTGTTATCATGTTGCGCAATCCAAACATCCTCCTCGGACTTACCTTGCGTGAGTGAGATGATCTCGAATTGACAAAGCAACCAGCTAGTGCCAACGGCGTAGAACTTGTCGAAGCGTTGATAAACTGACTAAAAATTAATTAGGGCGCCACCGCAATTTTAAAAGCTGGTTGTTGTGGAGGTTATACGGCACGCGGAGTTAGTACTTGTGCTAACGATCCCACCACGGAAAGACTAGCCTAACTACAGGAAACAGGAGGTAATATCAAGTAAAAGAAAACGTTCCACATTAAAGAAAAAGAAATAAGTTTATTATAAACCCCTTGGTCGTTAATAAAATTAGCAAAATTAAAAGAAATAGTACAAAAAACTGTGGTATGTTTCAATCAAAACTGAAAGACTGAAGCCCGATATATAACTAAATTAAAGTATATAATAATTTAAATAAATATATAATTATCAATCAACAAAATCTAACTATAAGCTCGAAATGCAAGAAGTAAGAGTCAAACTCGTGTATGATAGTGTATATTCACCGGTCTGTATATATTAGAGCACAAAAAAAAAGTAAGGAAAGAATATAGGCAAATATCGTACCTGTAAGCAAGATCTTGAGTACTCGCTCACAATCGAATATAAGTCTTATATACGTAAACTTATGGCTTCATATTCTATGAGGCTACTAAAATAAAGCAACAGAAAGAAGAAATGAAATGCATTCTTAGACACGAAAATTCTTATATAACTTGAATCAACAAATTTATGATTAAACTAAATTGTTTCATCGTAGTTATTAAATACATTAAATTATTTACAAAATGGTATAAACAATACTAAAGTTTGAACTATCCAACGACACTAATGTGGGTTCAAGACAAATGAAAAGAATGAAAAATTACGGTGAATACGGAAAGTGATGGAGGTCAAGGAAACCCAAGTTCTATTAGTTCCGCTAAGTCACGTAGGCTCATAACACAGCGATATCGCTCCGGATATATATACCGATATACACTTATAGCTTCATCTCTACCGGTACACACCAAACACCATCATATTGTAACAATATTTATCAGTTTTCAACAAACTATGTGAGACCGTAAAGCTTCCCAGTGTTAATATAATATCTGGACGAGCTACTCGACAAGATTTAGAAGAGGTAGAAAATATTCTGGATGTAATAGAGAAAAATCTGCACTTTCTAATTCTGTAACAATAAATGGGTGTATATTTAAAAAAAATGACGTCATATCGGATATTTAGAGACATCCTGTATATTTCAGTTGCACGTAAGAAAACTCTAAACTAAAAATAAAAATCGATGGGTCCGAGGGTTTTTTGAAAAACTTGCCTTTTAATTTTTATTGAATTTATCCGCTACTTTACAAATGTAATATATATATATATATATATATATATATATATATAAATATATATATATATATATATATATATATATATATATATATATATATATATATAAATATATATATATATATATATATATATATATATATATTAAAAATAATAGATTTTTATTGGTTTTAGCGACCTTTTATTGAATTTAGATGTTTGTTTGCGACGTTTCGACCTTTATCAATTCAGTCTTTTTCAAGCATCTGGAAACAAGAATCATTACAATGAACATGGGAACTGTGTTTGTTTTGTGTGATATAACAATTGAATTGACCATTTTAAATTTAACATTATATTAAGAAATGAATTACGGATTAGGTTAGTGTTTTACGTTGAAAACTAAACAACATTAATTTAAAATAGCTTAGAATGGTAGGGGGACATTCATTTGAATAATATCTGTACGAATTAATTGGAGACTTAACAATATTAACAATTTTTAAGTTTAAAATTAGATTAAATATGATTACAAATCGAGCCAACATCCAACATTGAAACTTACGTAAAATAAAAATAAGAATGGCTAAAATGAACAGGAAAGTTGAATTACAATACAATACGTAAAGAGAAAAATAAAAGTCAAACCAAACTCACATTTGTTGTTTTTTCTACACGGATACGCCACATGTGTTTCGACAC
This sequence comes from Melolontha melolontha, assembly GCA_935421215.2. NCBI lineage: Eukaryota > Metazoa > Arthropoda > Insecta > Coleoptera > Scarabaeidae > Melolontha > Melolontha melolontha. Next base: position 43,624,952 of record OW285240.1, on the reverse strand, counting down.
CCGGGTTTCTTAGAACGAACATGCTTGTGCGGATTTTGTAAGTGAACTAATGCCCTAGTTTGCGGGGGTCTAATTTCTGTTTTTTGGAATGAGCATGGTAGTCAGGACCGTATTTAGGGGTATAAGTTAACCTTGTTATTTCTAATGGGAGATATTTTTTTTCCGTTTTTGTCTTGTGCGTGCTGGGGGGGGGGGGGGGTTGTTTTTAATTTTTCTATTGTTTTATGAGAGGGTAATAAAGTTTTGAAAGCCCATCGATTTCGTTCCGGTCGTTGATTGTTTTTCTATTTTTGAAAATGTGTATCATTTCTAAGACCTCTCTAGCTTTTGTGTTCTTTTTTTGTGTTATTATTTTGGTGTTTTCAAAATCAAAATTATGTTTTAGTGTCAATTGGTGTTTTTTTAAAGCAGTTTGATTTTTTGCGTATTTGTGACCTTTCAATCTTTCTTGTAGTAACTGTTTTGTTTGGCCTATGTACTACAAGAAAGATTGAAAGGTCACAAATACGCAAAAAATCAAACTGCTTTAAAAAAACACCAATTGACACTAAAACATAATTTTGATTTTGAAAACACCAAAATAATAACACAAAAAAAGAACACAAAAGCTAGAGAGGTCTTAGAAATGATACACATTTTCAAAAATAGAAAAACAATCAACGACCGGAACGAAATCGATGGGCTTTCAAAACTTTATTACCCTCTCATAAAACAATAGAAAAATTAAAAACACCCCCCCCCCCCCAGCACGCACAAGACAAAAACGGAAAAAAAATATCTCCCATTAGAAATAACAAGGTTAACTTATACCCCTAAATACGGTCCTGACTACCATGCTCATTCCAAAAAACAGAAATTAGACCCCCGCAAACTAGGGCATTAGTTCACTTACAAAATCCGCACAAGCATGTTCGTTCTAAGAAACCCGGGTGTCGAAACACATGTGGCGTATCCGTGTAGAAAAAACAACAAATGTGAGTTTGGTTTGACTTTTATTTTTCTCTTTACGTATTGTATTGTAATTCAACTTTCCTGTTCATTTTAGCCATTCTTATTTTTATTTTACGTAAGTTTCAATGTTGGATGTTGGCTCGATTTGTAATCATATTTAATCTAATTTTAAACTTAAAAATTGTTAATATTGTTAAGTCTCCAATTAATTCGTACAGATATTATTCAAATGAATGTCCCCCTACCATTCTAAGCTATTTTAAATTAATGTTGTTTAGTTTTCAACGTAAAACACTAACCTAATCCGTAATTCATTTCTTAATATAATGTTAAATTTAAAATGGTCAATTCAATTGTTATATCACACAAAACAAACACAGTTCCCATGTTCATTGTAATGATTCTTGTTTCCAGATGCTTGAAAAAGACTGAATTGATAAAGGTCGAAACGTCGCAAACAAACATCTAAATTCAATAAAAGGTCGCTAAAACCAATAAAAATCTATTATTTTTAATATTAAAACACGGCCAATAAAATAAAAAAGAAAAAACAAATTTCTTTAAACATTAAATATATATATATATATATATATATATATATATATATATATATATATATATATATAAAACAAGTGTTCATTTGAAAAGTCAATCTAGGTTACTTTGAAATTTTGATAGAATAAGACGCAAATATATTAGTATGTGTTTGTTGTTCCGTAAACGTAAATCCAAATGACATTTGATAATGTCAATCACAAATATCAGTTAGTGCATAAAATAATCGTGCGTCGATTCTGGTTTAAATAAATTGCTTTTAAGTTTTAAAATGGCTTTCACTTGAGAAAATAAGATTTTTTTCGTCCAGGCTTATTTTCGAAGTGATAATAAAATTGATGGTTTATGGGTTTATTCAGTTCAAGATTGCATGGTAGAATTTCAAGTTGAGTTTCCACATTTTGTAATAGATTATATACAATTTAAGAATACTTTGGATAGAACTTTCAAACTTTTTTCTGAAACTGGTAGTCTCTTAAGAAAATCAGGCAGCGGAGCAGTTAAGAAACGTACACCTCAAGTTGTCGATCGTGTTGAAGAAATAATGGAAAATGAACCACAAACATCTGTTCGACATTTGAGTCAACAAATAAACCTCTCTGTTGGTACAACTCACAAGTTATTAAAAAAAGATATGCAACTTTATCCATACCGTGTCACAGCAGTACAAGAATTGTTAGAAATTGATTACCCACGTAGACTACAGTTTTGTAATTGGTTTGTAAATATGAACAATAATGGAGAACTTTCGCAAAGAGTCATCTTTACTGATGAAGCATGGTTTTATAAAACGGGATACCTAAATTCACAAAAATACAAGAATTTGGAGTAGTGAAAATCCAAATGTAATTAATGAAGAATCGCTACATCCAGAAAAAATTGGTGTTTGGGCAGCGATAAGCCAAAGGCGAATCATTGGACCAATATTTTTTCAGGGAACGTTAACTGCTCAAAGGTACCGTACGGAAATTTTACAACCATTTGTCAATCAGTTGCATGATGATGAACTTCAAAATGCATATTTCCAACAAGACGGAGCACCTTGTCACTGTACTGCAGAATCTTTGGATCATTTAAGAGAATTGTTTGATGAGCGTATAATTAGTCGAAATACTAAAATTGCCTGGCCTGCACGTTCATGAGATTTAACACCCTGCGACTTCTTTTTGTGGCCTTACCTAAAAAATAACATATTTCGAACACCTATATTGAATTTGAATGATATGCTACAGAGAATCGAACAGAAATGCATGGAAATTAATAACAATCAAGTAATGTTGCAGAATATCATCAGAAATTTTGAACGGAGGATTTTAAAGTGCATTGATCTTGAAGGACAACATTTTCAACATTTGTTATAGTTTTCAATAAATACCTATTATTTGTTATTTATTTGTATGTATGAAATTGTTAAAATATACGACTTCGTAGGTTAAGTAGTAAATTTTAATTTACGACATACTTCAAAATGTTCTCAGTAAATCACATGATACTAGATTGACTTTTCAAATGAACACCCGTTATATATATATATACATATATTTATAACGTATAAATAAACAATAAAATGTAATGAAGCAGTTTGTTAATTTAATCTTGTGCCTTTTCAGCTATTTCGTCGTGTTTAAGTGTCAGAGACATTTTTGGGTTATTTTCTGGACGGTGGTTTTCTATTAAAAATTCCTTGTGTAAAAGTAATTAATTGAAATTTCTCCTCAGTTGGGTTTTATCGTTTATTGCCTTAATTTTAATGTAGCGAAATATTTTTCTAATATCGTAATTTTTATTCAAATTCTTTTTTTTTTCTTTTTCTTTTATTTTTGTAAGAACTCCGGGGCCGTAAAACACTTGAGAATTTAAATTATTAATGAATTATTAAATGTAGCTAATTACTTTGCTAATGAGAATTTTAAAGTCACTATAATTAATATAGGCGATAGTAAGTATATAGTGAGATATCAGAGTATCGTTTATCTCTGGTTTTAAGGATTTTAAAATTTTCTATGTGAGACCATGTGTTCGCGGGGTTCGTGTTCCAATTTCCTTCCGATGCACGATTTTACCCTTTTCTTTTTTATTATAATTTATTTCTGCTACATTCGTTTTTTTTATTTCTTGAATTTAAATGGGGACCGGCACGAGGCGTAAGTTGCAACGATCAGCACACGAAGAATTAGTATTCGATTGGGCATTCCACAAAGAAGCAGTAACAAACACACTCGACGAGCAAGACTTACATCCATACCATGTATAGAGAGTACAACACCTGCAACCGAAGGATTATTTTAAACGTAAGGAATTTTGTCAGTGGGTAAATAATAATCCTCGTGTTGTACTGCGCATAATTTTTACAGATGAAGCAACATTCACCCGTGACGGTATTAATAATACTCATGACAGTCACATGAAAATCCCCACGTAACAGTCGAAAGTAATTTCCAACATAAGTTTTCGGTAAACGGGTGGTATGGTATGGGCAATGGTTATTTATTTTGAGGAATCGCCACGCAGGAGGGAACTACTTAAATTTCTTACAAAATGATTTACACGGACTACTAGAGGATGTTTCTTTAAAAATCAGAATGCAAATATACCACAAGCATAATAGAGCTCCTCGACAGGTCAAGGAACATATATCGACGGAAGGTTTCCAAAGCATTGGAATGGTCGCGGTGATCCTGTTAGTTGATCTCCAAGATCTCCAAAGCTCACATCACACGATTATTGTCTATGGGGCTGGTACAAAGAGCAAGTGTAAAAAGTAAAAGTGAACAATCGCGATTCACTAATTCAACATATTAAAAATGCTGCAGCCGATCTTGAACAAAGACATAACTCAGAAAAGCAACAGGCGCCCTTCGTAGACTAAGCAGAAAATGTTTAGAGTTAAATGGTGGTATTTTTGAAAGTTTACTATAAGAACGCTATGTTTACCAAAAATATGAAATTTTGTTTATTTTTAACTACGCTGTAACTTGAAAACAAATGAAATCGGATAACATTTTAATTTTTTACGTGTACAATACACTCGAGTTTAGTCCCTTCGTCCCGGTTTGTCTCGTATATTGCGTAGTATAAATGTAATTTAATTTAATTTTTCTGTCACTAAAAATTTTTTAACTTTTTCTTCGACAGTTTTAATTATCTTTAGTAAATTACGTTTTCGTTCCGAAAACCTAAAATAAAATTTTTGTTTCACTTCCATTAAATGTTTGTTCTGAAGGTTGCAGGTTGGGGCTATACACAAGAATCAGGATCACCGAGTGACGTTTTAAAAAAAATTATTGTACCATTTCGACCAAAAAATATATGTCTACAATATTTGCCACGTAATTTTAGCGATAAGTATGTTACCGAAGATAAAATTTGTGCTGGAAACATAAATAACGGTAGGTAATTCAATGAAATTGATTACACAAATAATTTTATTGCGAAGAAATGTATATGTATTACTAAGTAAGTTCAAAATGTTCTCGGCCTGACATAAAGTTGGTGCAAGTATGTTCAAATTCTATTTGCAAAGAATGATCTTTGAATGGCGGGCTGCGAATTTTCACAACCGTGTTCTTAGCGTTCGTTTGGAGCGATAGAATGAAACAAAAAAAGGTTAAAATTGTAAATACCATTATATTGAATTAAGTGTCGCCAGAAGAAGTGCGAAAATAGTTACGCTGTTTTCAATTTTGTACAAGATTGATTTCAATTACGATTATATAAAAGTCAATAATATCCACATTCTCTTTTATTAATAATAATAATCAGAGAGCGGACTGAATCGATTGAATGACCAATTGCCCCGATAAAATGTTGTGGCGGTATCATGTATAGTATGCATGTTATAACAGCCCCACTATTTGCTTGCTCGATTGCATTCGTCTACCAGGTCTTGTTATTTCCGTCGTTATTGTGTCTATTCATTCATAAATTATATTTTACAGTGGCGCGTTTCTGGTTTCGTTTCTTGGTTATAACGTTTAGTAGTTTTAAAAATCTGTTTTATATTGTTATATTGTATATTTATCCTATAATTTTCTATAAATATTAAGTTTAATTTACTACCTTATTTTTGGAGTAGTTTTCGTTTCTTCTTTTTAGTCCATTCTCGTAGGGCGACCATGGTAGGATGGATTATAGGCCATACTGATTGGCTCCATATTCGCAATGATACCGAGATATATTGCAGTACCTGTTCATTAAGTTTAAGGCGTCCACAAAAGTGTAATGCACAGAGACTTGTTTCTTCGAAATCTCATCAAGATAACATATGACCATCTGCACCTGACACTTTTAACAAAGAACTGTGTGAAGCTTTCATGGCGGCCAATATCCCATTCAAAATGTTTAACAATCCAGTCCTCAAGAGGTTTCTTACAAAATATACTGATCGACATATACCAGATGAATCTACTTTTCGTAAATACCACTTACCAAAATGTTATGTGAGAACCATTTCTATCTTGTCAGACGTGCAGACGAAACAACGGATGTAATGGGACGATATGTGTGAAATGTAGTTGTTGGTATTCTTCATCCGACAACTTCATACCAACCATACTTAATTGCAACTAAAATATTGCCAGTAGTAAATGATGAAACAGTTGCAAAAGTAATTGATCAATGTATTCATAATGTTCATCGGATCGGATAACAACTATAAAGACAAGATGCTATTATTGTTGACTGATGCGACAGCTTATATGTTAACAACAAGGAAGTTATTAAAGCAATCTTACCCCAATATGCCACACGTTACCTGTGCAGCACCTGCACTACACAGAGTATATGAATACGTCAGGGGTCATTTTCCGAATGTTGATAAGTTAGCTTCATCATTTAAAAAGGTATTTCTCAAAGCGGAAATAAAAAGTTAATGCCATATTTAGCAGAAATCAAGATTTAAATATATTAATATCAATTCTACACAGAGCCGATTGAAAAAATCTATACATTTGAAGTATGGTGCACTTTTGCAACATTTGAATCAAGCACCCATCACCAGTTGTGATGTGGACATTTTCTATTTTTAAAGACGTTTTAGCATCTAAAAGAACTAATTTAACACAGGAATACCTTGAACAAATTTTAGTTGCTCATGGTAATGTTTTACACTTTCAATGTTTCACAGAAAATACATAGTTTTGAGTTCTGATTTTTGTAAATTATTTATATTCAAAATTCGATAATTAACTCGCTTATCAGTATTACTTTTGTTTCAGCAGTTTCAGCGTATCGAATTGTTCGAAACCCACGGATCACTTACAGAAACAAACCTATTGCGAATACAAGGCAGACGCCTATGGGCTATGAATCATTAATCGCTCGAATCCGCTCTCTGATAATAATATTCCTTAATGTCCAACAGAAAAATTTCAATTACAGGACTAAACATAACTTAAATAAATACATGCAGTGTACCATAATATAATTAAATATAATATACTATTAAAAAATAATAGTAAATAATTAAAATTAAAGAAAAATGCAATTCAAATACAAGACAAAGAACAAATGACAATTCCATACGTCCGTGAAGCTAACCTCAGTTTAAAGAAGGTATGGATCAGGGTAGTACTTGTGAAGGTTATGTACCATATGCAGCAAAGAGGTTTTAAGCAATATATTGGATCTAGTGATGGGAACAGTAAAAGTGTCCGACGATCGAGTTAAATGTGCTGGAACCAAAAAAATTCAACTGTAACAGAAGAGACATGCAATAAATTCTTCCTTTTAGTAAATTAAGTATAAATTTGGCACTAAGCTGTTTTCTTCTATCACTAAGGGAATTCAAAGAATGTCATTCGAGAAGAGACCTATATTCAGCGCCTCTTTTCGGGTATGATCCATTACAGTTAAATGAGAAATCTTCAAAAATCGTCTATGAACACTCTCCACAGCCAGTCTCAAATACAAGTAATGAGGATGCCATATAAGAGAGCCATATTCCAATCTACTTCTTACCTAGGCATAATACAAAATTTTAATGTTAATGGTTTACGAAACTGCCTACAAGATCTTATAATGAATCCCAAAGGTTGATCAGCTGCGGTACACATATCGTGAATATGACTATTAAATCGTAATGCAGAATCAAATATCACACTCCGATCCCTAACCTCATCGATTCTGGGAATGGGAATATGGTTCAGACCATATGGGAACAGAATCGAACTCCAAAAACGGACATACGAGACAACTGCACATTTGTCAGTATTCAAAGGTATTCCATTATGTCTACACCACTGACTAACCAAATAATAATATTCCTTAAACGCATTCCTTACGCATCAGTTCCCTACAATCGTTCAACGACGAAGCTCTTGAAAATATTTTAAGATCAGCTGCGTAAGCTAGTACTTTACAATCTAGGAGCATAATCAGATCATTAATAAAAATGTTAAATAATAAGGGTCCTGGAGTAGATCCTTGGGAGACGCCTGACGATGGAGTATACTGCCTGGATTAACAACCATTGTAGTGTACGTAACTAGATTTGTAACATAAATAAGAAGATATTAGTTGAAGTAGACCATACGAGAAACCAAAAGCATAAAACTTGGTTAACAGTAAGGAATGGCTAATAGAATCAAATACCTTGGCTAAGTCAGTATAAATTGCATCTACTGGTACCCGAGCATCTAAACCGTCACTAATATATTGAGTTATTTCAGCCAAATTCGTAATAGTGGATCTACCTGCAATGAAACCGTGTTGTTGTAATGTTAACGCCGATTTACACTTGAAAATAATTTGTTCATACAAAAAACTTCCAAAAATCTTCGCAAACTTGCTAATAATGTTAACGGGCCGATTATTTAAAAGGTCAGACCTAATACCCTTCTTGAAAACTGAAAACACGTCAGGAAACGAGAATGGCTTAATTGGTACCCGAGCATCTAAAGCTTCACTAATATATTGAGTTATTTCAGCCAAATTCGTAATAGTGGATCTACCTGCAATGAAACCGTGTTGTTGTAATGCCAACGCCGATTTACGCTTGAAAATAATTTGTTGATACAAAAAACTTCCAAAAATCTTCGCAAACTTGCTAATAATGTTAACAGGCCGATTATTTAAAAGGTCAGACCTAACACCCTTCTTGAAAACTGAAAACACATCAGGAAACGAGAATGGCTTAATTATTAAATTAAAAATATCTATTAAGGGCTCACATAGCACTCCTGCACAATCTATCACGAAAAATCTTGGTAAACCATGACCAGAAAAAAACAGGAGGAAACTAGCCTTCATATAAGATGTATTTGTGAAGAACTGAAGGAACTCAGACAGAAACACTTCGGAAGAGACACACGACTAACGGAGTAGAACTGAGAGATGTATTAGGGATGGCACAAAGAGCACGGCGCTCATGTGCTTGGACGTGCTGACGCCCACTCCAAAATTAGAAGAAGACCAGAAGGAAAGCTAAATTTCATATTCTTCATGCACTTGAACGTTTCCTCTGAAGAAAAGGGTTGAATTGATACGAATAATGAATCATTGTGAGTAGATGTAGTATTCGTGAAATAAGGTACATATTGAAACATATTTAAGAAAAAATTAGCAAAAGCATCTACAATTTCCTGAGGATTTGAAGCATTCTCATCGTTAATCGTCAAGCCAGGTACTCTAGACATGTTCTTCTTATTGGCTATAAAAGTCCAAAAGGACTTCGGATCTCTCACGATTGCAGTCTCCGCATACAATTGATAAGTATTATACGCAGTCAACACCTGACGTTTTACCTTCGAAATTAAATCTGCAAAATTCAGAACGATGAAACTGGGATCTGGTTTTCTTAAATTTTCGGAAGTAATATTCTTTCAGCTTTAACAATTTTTTTAAGTCAGTGTTAAACCAGGGAGGAAGTACATGTTTGGAAGGCCTCTCTTTACTAACTGATCGATCAACTATGGAGTACAGTTTATCGCAAAAAACAGATACTGCAATATTTACATCACTAATTGAATATAAAAAATTCGAGTCAACATCCAACATGTTATTGTAGAGATTATTGTAATCGGCCTTTCGGAAATTATATCTCAAGTTGGTATTAGAGGGAAAATTATAATTATGTACATTACTGCCAAATTCTAGGAGCATGTTAAGTAGGTTGATGTGCGTCCTCCGTATTTATAGGATCAGTATTACGAAAAACAGAAATCGTGCATTCAAAGTTGCAGAAGACTAAATCAAGCAATATTCCATTAACATTGTTATGTTGGCGTAAGTCGAGAGTAGACATAAAATTAAGAAGACAAAAATATTTTTTGCCCGTTCCTTGGACACTAATATCGTAAGCAGGATAATTAAAATCGCCCAATATTCAAACTTATTTACCGAGTAATTCAAATTCAAGAGGATCAAAGAAAACTTCATAGTCATCACGAGAGACATTTGCGGGAATATAGATGTTGATAATTTTAAATTGTAAGAACGAAATTTGCATTGGCAGGATGTAAAATCAATAAGTGGCACCAAGGATGAAGTATTAGCAAGTGAAATAGGTGCATAAATTAAGCTGTCTTTGAAAGCAGACAGCAGACCACCACTCGTAGAATGTCCAACTGCTCCAAGATTTCTGTTATCTCTGAGAAACACAGAGAAAGATGTATTAAATACTTCTGCATCATTGACACCACTAGAAAGCGAAGTTTCCGTGAAGAAGACAGCATCAGCTTCAATAGTGCCACTTACGGCACAAACATTGTCAAGTCTAGAATTAATTCCTCGAACAAAAGTTGATTTCAACTTTTTACAATTACTGAGGACCTAAAAGATATCGTTGGGGTTTCGTAGTGTCACTTTGACAGTCTTTTCTTTTTGTTCATCGACGGATCATATTTTCCTAATCTCGATGTTGAAACCGCTTCCAAATTCACGCCCAGGCTCGAAAAATAGACCTTACCGCCCTCACATCACTTGCCACATAATCAGATTTCTTCGCAATCTCCTGTTCAGTCAAATTAAAAATAATTATATTGTTTTGCTTCTTCTCTCTCAGAAAATTCGTACAAAATCTTTTCGGTTTCTAACGGATCAATTTTACTGGCAGTCGAAGCTGCGGAGTTGCATGATGTAGACTAGACCCGCTCTTCGAGCAACTACATTTCAACTTGCAATAAGATAACCAACGAGGAAAGCTCTCCTATTTTATTTAAATATGATTTCACATCCTTTTAGGAGGAGCAATTAACTAACGACTATCTTTCCTCTTCAGCAACTAAACTTCAGCCCTGGATAATCCACTGCAGAGTGTATGTACAACATTCCTACAAGAGTTGCAGGAAATTTATTTTTCTGGAGAGAGATCAAGTTTGTACATTGCTGATTCCACCGTCATGATAGTTTAAGAGAAAACAAGTAGAAATCTTTATACAGGGTTGGTATAAAGTCCCGGAACGTTTGAATAACTTTGTCTTTTCAGAAGTCATTTTTTTTAAATTTATTATTGATAGATAGTTACAAATTACGAATTACTCATGACATTCATATTTATTTTCTATTGCCGGTTTGACCGGAAATGCTTCCTACTATATATTTTTTTAAATGAAACACCCTGTATATTGTTGTTAGAAACTACATTCAGAAATGTAAAATTTTTTTTCTTTACCCTAAAGAAACTAACAGAAAAATTAAAAAAATTCAAAATCAAGTTACGTTTGAAATCAAGCACTTTACGCTAATCTGTCAGATTGTTGTGAAAATTTATTAGTGTCAGTTACAGTGAATAATTATAAATATTTAAAATGGCATTAAAATTAACAGAATCTGGGCGAATTGAAATTTTGATAATGCGTGTATATGGTGATCGTCAACGTTCATATGATGAAGTTCGTGTTTTATTCAATAGTGTTTATCTCGATCGCCAAATCAGTAAAAGTACAGTGTGTCGAACAATTAATAAGTACGAAGCATTTTGCCAAATAAAAGATTTGCCAAGAACTGGACGTCCAAGAACAGCAATTGATACACCAATTTGAAAGTTTTACTTTCAATACAAGAAAATAGTCATGTGTCGACAAGGGAATTGAGATAAATTCATAATATTTCTCAAAAATCTGCTAAAAAAATCCTCCAGTCTGCGAAACTGAAGCCATATAAAATGCAAACCGTTCATCAATTGTCGGACGATGATGTAGATCGCAGACTACATTTTTGCGAAATAATGACACCATTAATCACAGATCAGCCAACTTTTGTAAATCAAATAGTATTTTCCGACGAAGCAAGGTTTTGTCTCAATGATGCGGTCAGGTCAACAAGCACAACTGTCGTTATTGGTTAACAGAAAATCCTCACTGGATAAAAGAAGTCCATACGCAGCACCCACAAAAAGTGAATGTGCGGGCTGGTATACTAAGAAATCAAATTATAGGCCCTTTTTTCAAAAGAGAAACTTTAAATGGTAATACTTATTTAAATTTATGGCGGAACGATATCATACAAACAATTAGAGCGCTATTTCCAAATCCAAATAGACTTAGTCTACCTTACGAATGTATTTGGTTCCAACAGGGTAGGGCTCCGTCACATTTTGCGCGTGATGTTCGTGACTGTCTGGACGAGGTATTTCCTGCACGCTGGATTAGACGCAGAGGAGCAATCGAATGGCCAGCCCGTTCCCCAGACTTATCGCCACTTGATTTCCTCTTGTGGGGTCACCTTAAATGTTAAGTGTATAAAAATAAACCAAATAATCTAGAAGAATTAGAGGACCGAATAACTGAAGAAAGCAACAGTATCAGACCGCAAGTTTTACATAATTCACAAAGTGGTTAACGGAGCACAATTTTAACATTTATTGTAGTCTGTAAATCTATTTAATAATACTTTTTTTATTTCACGTTTCTCTCACTTACTCTTTTTTAATTGTTCTGTTAGTTTCTTTAGGATAAAGGAAAAAAAATACATTTCTGAATATAGTTTTTAATTCTCTTTCCGAAATTGCAACAATATACCGGGTGTTCCATTTAAAAAATATATAGTAGGAAGTATTTCAGGTCAAACCCGGAATAGAAAATAAATATGAATATCATGAGTAAATTCGTATATATATTGTTACACGTTGATTTCGACCCTTGTATATGTTTAGTATCTTAAATAATTATTACTACTCAATCGTACTACTTAAAATTACATTACCTTAATTATTCATTTTATGATTATTTAACTGTGAACAACTATGTATATTCATGAAATTTCGCTTCCTTTTATTTTACATTCTGAGTTATTTTTGTTCATGTGAATATTTTACACAATATTAAGATCCTTCAATAATGACTTCCTTGCTTGTGATATCTAGAAATATGCATTGCTTGATATAACTTAATTATTGGTACAATATAATATATTAGTAGTTTACGTACCTACATGAATATAGAATATTAAATTATTTGTAATTTGATAACCCATTTGTTGGTATATATGTTGTTATATCGTCGTGTATCAAGTAAATTATCGTATCTGGAGGTTCTATAATTAATATTATATTAGAGGGTTAATTAGATGCCATTTTATAAATACCTTAGTCATTTGGGCTTTTTGCATGATCTTTAGTTTACTGAAATTAATTTTTCCGATTGTTTGTTTACCGAATACAGGTTAAGCATTTTTAATTCTGTCAAGCCATTTGCGCATGGTTTCTAGATTGACATGGATATAGAATTTACGTATGTGTACGTTTACTTAATTTCTGCAAAGTCATTTCATATTCTATAAATTAATATACGCCGTTTTAATGTAGTATTTCTACTTGGATTGTATCCTAATTATTTATCGGAATTTTTGAAGACGTCAGAAATTGCTTTTAATTGGTATTTCATTTACTGGAATTTCGTTGTATCTGAAATAAAGAGACAGGGTGTAATGAGTTCAGTGATAGTACGAGTTGTTAATTAGTCAATTTTGCCTTTGTTTAGCGAAATTTAAAAGGGAAGATATTGTAAATTTGTCTTAGGTTTTCTTTGCTTCCGATTTCCTTTTTGAAAATAATTAAATATGGGGTAATTAAAATATTCTTTCAAATATAGTTTTTTTCGTATGACGTCGCAACGGTCCGTCATAAAACTGCCACGTGGGCAAGGTTCTATCACATTTTGCTGTTCAAGTCTGTGTGGTTAGTTTCATGGCTTTATGCGAAAAATTGTCTTATTGATTAGAATTTTATAGAACAGTGTTTTCTGTTCGCAATAGCGGTTTATGACTAATTAGCCTGGCGGAAATGACAACCAATTGTCCTACTGTATACTATAGTGTATATTCACGGATTGATAAAGATGTATTTTTCGACCATGCGGGAATTCTCCATTTTGTGACTGCAAATAAATCGTTGAACAAGTGGGTGATTATCAGGAATGTCTTGTGGAAGCGGTCGTAATTATAATTAGAGTATATCTTTTGCTTATATATTTTCTCCTCTGTTTTCATCTACAGAGAAGTTGGAAAGGGTCTAAGAATATCCATAAAAGAGCGAAGGACGTAATCTACTCCTGCCTGATATTAAAAAGCCGATTGGCAGCAGATTTCTAGTAATTAAAGTGAATAACGAGAACGCATTTTTTTTGTCTCTTCCTGTATGAGCAACGTAATAAGGTATTACTCTTGTGATTATTTTCTAAGAATCAAAAATTGGTGTAATTCGATTCTCTCCAAGAACAGACGTTTTGGTATATATATATATATATATATATATATATATATATATATATATAACATATAGTGATTAATTAAGTTTTTTTGTATCCAGTACTAAGACATTTGTTGGTTAGGCACAAAATTTATTTGGGATATATTTTCATAAAGAATACGTCATAGACCTAAGGTGCTGAACACGTTGGTAATTGTAATATCAATTGTCTTTATCATAGATGTAATTGTTGTATTTTTTCCCCAAATAAATATTAAAATTTAGAAGTATTAGCTTTGATATATACAGGCTGATTAATTTTCGGCGCTCACCATGGGGATCTCTCTTATTATTGGAGATAGAGTATAGGTTTAAATTTGGCAAAGTTGTTAAATTTTGTGTTTGTTATAAATCCGTAAAGAAAATAGACCTGTGACAAATGACCTTCGTTATTTAAAAAAAAAACGCGAAAACCCCATTTTCTTCTTTTACCTGTAGCACCGACATTTGGCCTTGTAGAGAAAATATAAAAACACATCCTTGTGGCCATCTCTAAACCTCTATCCAGTGATGTACTCTAAATTTTTATACGACGTTTCGTTTCTTTCTGGCTATCATCAACTATCTAATTTCTTATAGGCGCCATATTGGATTTAGACATCTTTAGAAAGAGTTTTTTTTTTCTGATTTCAACCATGTACCACATGCTGACTATAGTTTTTGACATTAGGTTTTATTTGAAAGAATAAATTATAAGATTAAATAAGGTAGCCATGGAATTTCAATCTGTCAAACATTTCATTTATTGTTCATTAATAATACAAAAATGTCATACACTAACGAAGAGGAACGTGATATGATAAGTATTTTTTATTCTTCGAACCGAAATTCAACAGAGATATCTACAATTATATCCAGAACGACAACAGCCTCATCGTACCATTTTTCTAGATCTCGACAGAAATTTGGTCGAGAATGGATCGTTTACTAAGCCGCGTAATGGTCAAGACAACAGGAATTTAAATGAAAATCGACAAGATATTTTACAAATGGTAAATTAAAAGCGTGTTTTCAAATTTCATGTTAATCTTGTATTTTTATAGATAAATAATAATCCATCAATTTCTACACGCGAAGTAGCGTCAGAATTAAATTTGTGCCAGTCCAGAGTTTGGAGAACTTTACATAAAAGTAGGTTTAAACCATACAGGATCCATGTTAGTCACTCTTTACTGCCTGGAGATAATTTGAGAAGGCTGGAATATTGTAATTGGTTAATGGGAAGGATAGAAAATGACGAAAATTTTTTAAGCAAAATCATCTAGTCAGATGAAACAAAATTTACAAATTCTGGAATGTTCAACAGAAATACGGAGCACTATTGGGCAGTACAAAATCCCCGACAAAACAGGACTAGAAGACCACAACATCGTTTTGGAATAAACGTTTGGATGGGTATTTTGGCAAATCGTCTCTTAGGACCAGTTATGTATGAAGAACATTTAAATGGAGAAATATATTTAAACATTTTATTATCTTGACGACAATATCCCATTAAATCAATTACAATATTTATGGTGGCAACAAGATGGCGCACCAGCACACAATGCAGCTGTTGTTAGCAATTCCTTAAATCAAGAGTTTGCAAACTGTTGGATTGGAAATAGCGGAGTTGTTGAATGGCCTGCGAGATCACCTGATTTAAGTCCGCTAGATTTTTTTTATGGGGATATGTTAAAAATAATATTTATAAAGTAGATGCGGCACAAAACATTGAAGAATTACGAGACAGACTTCAGAATGCCTTCGATGCAGTTCCTAGAAGAACTATACAAAGGGCAGTACAAAATGCC
Source organism: Melolontha melolontha (assembly GCA_935421215.2). Classification (NCBI taxonomy): domain Eukaryota; kingdom Metazoa; phylum Arthropoda; class Insecta; order Coleoptera; family Scarabaeidae; genus Melolontha; species Melolontha melolontha. The sequence goes on along the minus strand of OW285240.1, from coordinate 43,608,968 downwards.
AGAAGGCGTGCCTAATTGTGTATTACCGAAGATGGCCAAATAATTGAACATTTACTGTAATTGTTTATTGTTTACTTTTCTATGTATTTTTATAATGTTTTTGTTATCTTGTACTCGCTACTGTTGAATTTCGTTTCGAAGAATAAAAACTACTTATCATATCTCGTTTCTCTTCGTTAGTGTATTAAATTTTTGTATTATTAATGAACAATAAATGAAATGTTTGACAGATTGAAATTCCAAAGGCTACCTTATTTAATCTTTTAATTTATTCTTTCAAATAAAACCTAAAGTCAAAAACTATAGTCAGCATGTGGTACATGGTTGTAATGTGGGCCGTTTGGGCGGCCACACCGGATAGCAGGTAGGGCGACTTATCGTAAAGAATGATACACACGAAGTTCGGGTAACATATTATAATTTAATATAACACTTATAACTATTTAACAAGTATATACATTATTACTATGCTCTGACTACTACTAAGACTGTAACTGTCTATCTGTATGTGAACATGAATGTGAACATGATTCTCAATGTCTCTCACTTACATTACTGTCTTTATATCCGAGATGATCCTTGTACTTCTTTCTAGAATATAATACAAACCCTGACATATAGTTTGTGTATGCAAACAACACGTGAGTGAGGTCGTGTTTGTAAAACACGTTACCTTTTGTATTAAAAAAGAACGAGGCTGTGGCCTCGTTGAGAGTGTTTGCATATACATAACTACATTGCGTTATCACACCACCCCCCTTGGGGTTAAGAAAAATAACGCTGAGGTGTTTGTTTTTCTTTCATTGAAATCTTTCTCTCCAGTTACCTTTCTTATTCCTATTTTACAATATGGTGAACACTAATTATAAATATGACATATATTATTAACCTTAAAAGTAGTTGTTTATTTATTACATGTATACAAGTTTCTTATTTCCTACTAACATATTTACGCTTATCTTAACAATTGTACTAACTGACATATCTGTACTTGTTTCTAGGCATGATAAATATCCTACTATAAACTGTAATAAATATATATATAATATAGATTGTAAAGCTCTAAATAGATAATTTTAAATTCTAAAAGATAATGTTAAATAGTCAGTTTTACATTGTTGAAGATTAAAAAATAATTAATTGATAATAATCGTTAATTGGGCCTTTGTACACTGTCTCAATTTTGTTAGTCTGTTCGCTTTTTGTATTTTGTTCCTATATCATGAGCAACTTATATAGAATAATTGCCTTGTTTCGCAGTTTGCCATTCTTTTCTTTTGTTTTTCGCGTTTGGTTCTTGTTTTCCGATTCCTCATGCTTGATCTTTTGGTTTCAATTCTTGTGCATGATTGTTTGCTCCCAATTCTTATGCTCCCTTTCCAACCATACTTTAAAATAAATCGACTCTCCGTTTTTCTATCTATTTTCCTCCATGGAAAAATTATTCTGGAAATCACTCTTTCGTGTATTTCCCTGGACAGCACATATTTCGTGTCTGTCATGTTCCTGCGCAGAACTATCTTTTGAAACTTATTCTGGCCACAGTAAGGGTGCTTGTACAGCGGAAATTCCCTTATGCTGTAAGCCTTTTCTTCAATACAGAAAAACTTGAGACCAGTTAACAAAACACACTTTTGTTATAACTGTAATCTCTAAAAAAAAAATCTGAGAGCGTTTTTTATCGTGTCGGACTCTTTCCTGGAAGCGCATGCTTGCTTCGTCACGACCTAGGGGCGAATTGGAGTCTTCTTTGCCTTTCTCCTACTTTGAAGTTCGTTTGATTCGGTTGGTTATCGTTTTCGCCAGTTCCACAACTCTAGGATGATCTGTCCCGTAGGTTGCACTGTTGTTGGTGTCGTAAAGGTACAATCGATAGGTCTCTGTCGTCTTATTGAGCTCCAGACGTGATTAGGATGCTATCGAATCGTCCCGTTACTAACCATTATGGCATTGGAATCAACTTCTAAGGCATTTGTTACAAAAATTTCGGAATTTTTACCAATAAGATTAATATACTACTCCTCGTATATTGGTTTCTTTTATTAATTCAATATTATTCTCTTTTGTTAGCGAAAAATTTTTTTTGAATATGTCAACAATATTTCCTTCAATGTCACGTATCGTCGTTTATAAATAAATGATGTCTCTGCATTTTATAAGTGAACTTGACTTTGTGTATTACTAAACTATCTTGTCGGTACATACATATTTTAAATCGTTGTTTATTTACTCGCGATTAGTTTAAATATACATGTTATTGTTTATACTTTTGTTTATAAACTATGAAATATAACCTTCTTGTATGGCGCTTATTAAAAACATAAATGAAGACGCATGCATTTTTTTTATGCACGTAATTGAACTTATGAAAAATATAACATATTTTGCTATTTTATATGTTTATAGGCGTCTTAAAAAAAATATATATTTAAACTTCTGCGTTAATAACAAAATTGCGAAGTGTACGGCCAAAATTGTAGCATTTCTAAATTACATTGTACATATTAGTTTTCAAATGACTTGACCTTTAAATACAGAATACATTATTACGCTACATTATGTTTGCGTAGGCAGAAATAAATGATACACATATTGTGTATATGCTTTAAACTAATAATAAACATTTTAACACCGTTTATGTCTACGAAAGTTTTGCATTGTTCATTCACTTTTTACACTGTATATTTGTCTTTGTTTAAATTTATTCTAAAAAGAATACCTGCATTTCTTATTTTTTCTCTTCCCGTGTGGAGCTTCTGTTCGCTCTTGGAGATGATTTCCTCCGTTCTTTGTCGCGTACTTGCCCATTTTCTTAGTGGTTTACCAACTTTCTGTTTCCATGATTCGTTCCAGATTTCCACTTGGACTTTTTTCAGCCTTAGATGGCTGGCAGGGCCATCTAGTGGTGTGGATAGGTAGGATCGCCATGTGATAAAGAGCCGTTTGGAGCTTCGTGGCAGGGCGCCATGTGATAAACTGTGCCCTAAAGGGCTGGTCTGGATCGCCATGTGATAAAGTCCTTTGTGCCTGGAGGATCGGCATGTAATAAAGGTGGGGCCTTAAGCCCTAAGGCAGAATCGCCATGTAATGTGGGCCGTTTGGGCGGCCACACAGGATAGCAGGTAGGGCGACTTATCGTAAAGAATGATACACACGAAGTTCGGGTAACATATTATAATTTAATATAACACTTAAACTATTTAACAAGTATATACATTATTACTATGCTCTGACTACTACTAAGACTGTAACTGTCTATCTGGATGTGAGCATGAATGTGAATATGATTCTCAATGTCTCTCACTTACATTACTGTCTTTATATCCGAGATGATCCTTGTACTTCTTTCTAGAATATAATACAAACCCTGACATATAATTTGTGTATGCAAACAACACGTGAGTGAGGTCGTGTTTGTAGAACACGTTACCTTTTGTATTAAAAAAGAACGAGGCTGTGGCCTCGTTGAGAGTGTTTGCATATACATAACTCGTTGCGTTATCACATGGTTGAAATCAGAAAAAAAGTCTTTCTGAAGATGTCTAAATCCAATATGGCGCCTATAAGAAATTAGATAGTTGATGATGGCCAGAAAGAAACGAAACGTCGCATAAAAATTTAGAGTACACCACTGGATAGAGGTTTAGAAATAGCCAAAAGGATGTGTTTTTATATTTTCTTTACAAGGCCAAATGTCGGTTCTACAGATAAAAGAAGAAAATGGGGTTTTCGCGTTTTTTTTTTAAATAACGAAGGTCATTTGTCACAGGTCTATTTTCTTTACGGATTTATATCAAACACAAAATTTAACAACTTTGCCAAATTTAAACCTATACTCTATCTCCAATAATAAGAGAGATCCCTATGGTGAGGGCCGAAAATGAATCAGCCTGTATAATTCTCAGAATGTTATACCTTTAACTATCAATTTGCTTTATGCCATATTCTTAGTGCAAAACATGTAACCGATGCAATTATTCATATTTTTTTGATTACTAATCAGAATTTCTACATATACTGTGTGGAAACATAATTTTTGGAATAGTTTGTATAATAGTTTTTTTTTTATTATAATTGAAATTTTTGAACATTTATATTTTTGATAAAATATTAATATATTTTCTGCATATACACTAATCCTCATAGACTTATTTTGTACCATTTTTTCGTAATTTGAAATTCAAGCAATTAAATAATTAATTGTGTTTATATAATAATTATTGAATATACAGTGTGTGTCAATATCTATGTAAGGTAAATTCTAGATTAAGATTCTTAGTTAATTTAATTGCTTTCTTTGGTAAATTAATTTCATACGTTGACCTTAATTTTTTTATTAAATCATAGGATTTATTTTTTTTTTAACTTATCTAAGACGCCTGATTTTATATTTTAATTTTACATATTAGTCAATTTCTTGTCTGCACTTTAATTAAATTCATGCATTTACTATACTGGGTGAGTCTTTTACTCATGACCAGAATTTACTTTGTTTATTGAGAAATATATCATTTCTTTAATGTCATCGCTTTGATCAAATTAAACTATAGTTTTTATTGCATGCATTAAAATCTAATTATTTTTCTGTCATTTTTTTAAATATCTTATTGTGACGTAGTTAGCCAAGTTGGTATAACTCTTATTTTGAGATTCTGGTGGACCATATCTTATTGTTTGTTGTTTTGGTTAAAATAAATTCACCATTGTTATTGTTTATTTTGTTGTTTTATTGATCTAAGTATATGAAACACGTAGATATCTTTGATTTATTCAATTTACCATCGGCAGTGTTTATATTCATTGAACGGCTGAAGAATATAATATAATATAATATGGTGGCGCTCTTATATTAAATAAGACCCCTCCCCTACCGCTCGCCTCTATAACTGAGTTGATTTCTTTAGCTTAAGGTCACTGGAGCAATCATGTCATTAGGGTAAATTGATATATCGGAATTATTTGAGGTAAGTGAGCAGGCGCAAGTCTATTGCCGGTAGGAGTAGATAGCAGTATCAATAGTAGTTTTAAAAAAATTACTTCTGAAAAGCAAAGTTATGCGCTCGTTCCGGGACTTTATACTAAGCATGTATGTAAATGTATGTATAAGAAATGGTTCACAAAAATGGATAAATACAAAAGGAAGTAAGGATGGACAAGGACACACTCTTCACACCTGGTGAGCTGGTCCCGGTGTCTAACAAAAACACACATAAAGAGGGTCGCAGAAAGTGTTTATGGAATGCCAAAGTGGTAACAGAAATTTAAAAAAATGTGATAGCTACCACCTACTGTATAATAGCAAAATGATAATAATTAATTCATTATTTTTTAATTATAAATTTATTAATTAAAGGAAACCATATTATTTAATGAAAATACATAAATACAATCAAAATAGATTGTTAATAAATAAAACCTTAATCCATTAGTTAATATTACTTTCCTTTTGATTGCAGGAACGAACGTGTGTATGGGAGACAGTGGGGGAGGTTTATATTTCAAGTCGGATAGAACGCGATATTTTATTAGAGGTATCGTCAGTTTAACAGTAAAATCCACCGTTGGATGTGACGTAAATCATTACGCACTTTACACAAAAGTATCAAAATATCTACCGTGGATAGAGAGTATTACAAGAAAACTGTTATAATAAATATTTGCAAAGTACTTTTATTATTGCAAACTTAAACTTATTACAAACTTATATACGATGTTTATTTACTAATTTTGTACATGTTAGCAAATAAACACTTTAATAATCAACATGATGTTTGCATGCGTCTCAAAAAAGCGGAAAAAGAAAAACATTTTACATAACTTGTACTAGATTTTATGTTATTTGATAAAGACAAGCATTATCAATGCAGATAATAATTCCTTGAAACGGTGTAAAACTTTATTTATTTTATTATTTAGCACATGGATTACATGTATTGAAATCTACACAGAATTAAATCAAGGCCACTGATCCAGTCCAGCACGGAGTCATAGGCTTCAAAGAAGTCACTTATCTCACCTCCATATTAAGGGACACTCAGTTGTAATATGGTGTATAGTCTGGCGAGGTTCTTGGCATTCGCAAGTCGGTGTCTCCCCCCATCAAAGATCTTATCATATGAGAGTGCTACATTCCATTTTAAAAATTAGACAAATTAAAATAAAACACACAAATGATGTTTATAGATTTACACTATATTAAAAAAACATATATGATAGCTGTTTCGCTACACATTAGCGTCTTCTAGTATAGCAATAAACTAATGTTACATACTATATATCCAACACAACCAGATTGGGTTACTTCAAACTATTATCTTAATTGCTATATGTCAACCTTAACTTCGAGGAAAGTACAAAATTAATAATGTAACAGAACAATTTGGTAATCCCCATTTCACAGAACAAATTTAACAACGGGGAAGAATTCAAGTCTAATTTATCATTTAATAGTATATCAAAATTTTTGAGTTTATTGATTTCTAATGACTCTAAGCAGTTTAATTTTTTTCCATTATTTTCGACATTGAGAATATCAAATTGTAAATTAAAATCGTGATCATTCTCTAATAAATGATTAGCGTATGTTGAATCAGATTTCCGATTGATGTCGGAATATTGATGGTCCTTGATACGTTTATTCAAAGTTCTTCCTATCTGTCCAATATATGTTTTAGTACATGATCCGCTTGATAGCTTATAGACTCTCGATTTATTATCTTTAGTAGTTCTTTCTTTATACAAAAAAGGGATATTTATCAATACGTTTTGCACGTATTACGCCGTTGTTATATAATGAAATGGATATGCAAAATACATATCCGTAACTGTAAACATGGACAAACACCTCGTATTTTTAGCATTTACTTCTGTTCAATATATATTGCAGTGAATTGTGCTTTTGAATAGTTATCTTAATTTTTCTTAATGGCTTATATTCACAATACACAGCAATCTCTCCGAACTAGACTCAGTCAGGTGGGCACCTTCCTTGAACTCCTTCCTCGTCAGGGTTTTATCTTTCGAAAGTCGTGTTTTAAACGAAGAAATAATACAAATTAAACTCAAGAAATAAAACTACCATTAACAGCACAAACGTATATTTTATCTTATAAAACGAAAAAAAAAAAAAAAAAAGCTACTTTACCAAATATAAAGCAGAATTTTTGACTAAATAGCGTCTTAATGAAAGAGAAAAAACCCTTATAAATACTGACTTGTATAAGAGAAAAAAAAACTCTAAATGAATCCCGAACAATAATCCAAAACACAATATAAACAAACTTTATTAGCTGTCATTTACTACTTTATCCCCTCAAAATTTCAAACGTCAAAAATAGAACTTTCTATTTTTCGCACGCTACTCAAATTACCCAAGCGCAAGACCAGCTTGTGACAAAACAATTTTCCCGCCTATCTAATATACTACATCATTTAAATGAACAAAAAACTAACTTAAAAAAAAAACAGACTAATACGTTTTGTTAATATTTCTACTGATTACAACACTATTACAAATTAAATTTATAAATTTACGAAGCTTCAAATTTCAATCGAATAATAATTATAACTATATCTATAAATATATCAGATTAGAATACATACATTTTTAGTTTTTTCACGTACGCTACAAAAACTATTTCACGAGAGATTCAGATAGGCTATACAAATCAATTAATAAGTTTAACACATCAAAGTAAACGTAATGAATTTTTAAAACATCAACTCAACCAAAAACACACACCGTATCTATCAAATTGAATTAAATAAAATTAAGTTTTATTTAATTTACCAAAAAAAAATACAACCTATCTCGAAAACTCTAGCGAATCTCTGACAATGAATTTCCAGGAAACAGCAAGCTACTCCCACCTAACAAAAATATAAACCAAACTGGCGACCTAAGAATAATATATATAAATATATTTGATTATAGCTTCCACTTGGCGCGTACTACAAACATCAATCCACGCTCGTACAACCTACAGACGTGGACAAAATTATACATTACAATAAAATTATTATAAAATTTTTCAATTTTAAAAGTTATTCCCCTGGAATAAAATATACATGGATACAGTAATTTATAATGTTTCATATATCTTTTTTTTTTCTTCTGCAGGGAAAATCTACTGCAATATGTTTCAGCCATCTAGGCCTCATCGGTTGAACTAGTGAAGCAATGTATATACAAATTAATACAGATCTGTTAAACAGCGGATCTGTATCTGTATCTACATTTACGCTAAAATCGTCTCCAAGCCATAACCAGTTTCGTTCTATCAGGCGACACCAATTTAATCAGTGACATCTGACGGAAGAAAGCGACTAGGCCAGAAAGGCGACCTTCCGCTCGAATAGCAAGGCTATTACAAAAAAGAGGAAAAATACGTATATTGGTGCTGTCTATTAACGCGCGCCAGATGGCGGTAAATATACAAAAAAGGGATATTTATCAATACGTTTTGCACGTATTACGCCGTTGTTATATAATGAAACGGATATGCAAAATACATATCCGTAACTGTAAACATGGACAAACACCTCGTATTTTTAGCATTTACTTCTGTTCAATACATATGTTTCAGCCATCTAGGCCTCATCGGTTGAACTAGTGAAGCAATGTATATATAAATTAATACAGATCTGTTAAACAACGGATCTGTATCTGTATCTACATTTACGCTAAAATCGTCTCCAAGCCATAACCAGTTTCGTTCTATCAGGCGACACCAATTTAATCAGTGACATCTGACGGAAGAAAGCGACTAGGCCAGAAAAGGCGACCTTCCGCTCGAATAGCAAGGCTATTACAACATCCCTTTTTTGTATATTTACCGCCATCTGGCGCGTGTTAATAGACAGCACCAATATACGTATTTTTCCGCTTTTTTGTAATAGCCTTGCTATTCGAAATGGAAATGGTGGTGGAAAAATTTTTACAATTTTAAATTTAATAGAGGGGAGTTGTTTAAATCTAGTTGGTCATTTAAAGCTAATCCTAAACTATTGTATCTATTAATTTCTAAGTTTCCTAACAGGTTAAGTTTTTTACTTTTTTCTTGAATGTGTAAAATTTTGAAATCTATATTAAATCTATGATTGATATCTATACAATGACTTGCGAAAGTTGAATCTGTTTTCTTTTCTTTATGGCTTCTCTCGTGTTCTTTCATCCTAATTTTGAATGTCCTCCCCGTTTGTCCTATGTATACCTTATTACAATCTTCCCATGTTAACTTATATACACCAGAGTTTGATTCTTTGTCTATTTTATCTTTGCTGTTTTTAATAATGTTCTGTATAGTATTGTCTGTTTTAAATGATATATGTTCGTTATTAAGTTTTTTAATGAAAGTACCAATTTTTACCGAAATTTTTCTTAAGTAAGTGATTGAATTATAGGAATTAATTATCTTGTATTTTAATTTTGGATAAACTAAGGAAAGGGTTTTAGATTTTTGTTGGTTATTTAGGATGTTATTGACAATATTTATAGAGTATATATTGTTTAATGCTATTGTGTATATTCTATTTAGTTCAAGGTCGAAATTACTTTTACTCATAGGTACATGAATTAATCTATATACCATTGATTGGTATGCTGATAATTTGTGTGTTATAGGATGAAAAGAATTAGCGTGTATTGTGGTATCTGTATGTGTTGGTATATGGTATATAGCGAACTCGTGTTTATTAGTTTTGTGTGATATGGTTAAATCTAGAAAATTAATGCTTTTATTTATTTCTGTTTCTATAGTAAAATTTATTTAGGGGTGAATAGTGTTGATATAATTATGTAAAGTTTTTAATTGTCTATCAACCATTAAAGCAAATTAATATGTCATCAACATACCTAAGCCAATATACACAATTACCAAACAAGAGATGTGTACTAATTATAGTTTCTAAATTATTCATGAAAATTTCCGCTAGTAAGGGGCTTAGTGGGTTTCCCATTGCTAGACCCTCTGTTTGTTTATAAAATTTCTTTTTAAATTGAAAATAATTTTCTTCCAGGCACGTTTCTTAGAGCAGTAAAATTTCGGTCTTTGTGACATGTTCGTGTTTCTACGTTCTAGTTGTAAAGTAATTAAGGTATTTACAATAAAAGAATTTTTGAAACTAGAAGTTTAATTACTTATTTCTTAGCGTTATAATGAAGTTTCAACAAGTATCTCCTTCGTCAATTAACTATTTATGAAAACGGCTGAACCGATTTTAATGTAATCTAAAACATTTTTTCATTAATTATATTTTGATATATTTCTGTAAATTCGATAGAAAATACTTGTAAATAATATTTTGATATCAAAACTTCGCGATTTTAATTATTTATTTATTACTTTGATGCACGTTACGAGTATGTAGTATATAAAGACACGTACAATTTATGAAAATATATTTAATTATTAGTGAACCACCACACAGTCGGGTAATAAAAAAATTACTAATAAAGTAGGGACAAGAAGTTCAACCTTTCTCGGCTTTCTGTTCTCTTATGGAAGTGTCTAATAATGGCTCTGTTCAGTATTTAATTTTTAATACGTACCTACTACACGCAAACATTACAAATATACTTATTACAACATAAATATATCTCCTATCGCTGGTGGGTTGGAAGAGATTTCTTTTAGGAATAAGCCTCACTTTTTGTACTTACGTATTTTTTTTGTGTACAATAAATTGTAAAATAAATAGATAAATAATAAATAAAATAAAAGTATGTATAACAAGCAGGCAGGTAAGTACTTACTTTTCCGACAGTGGCACACACTAACATCGATTCACTTTACTTTACTTTTCTTTTCGAAATTCGGGAAACAAATGAGTAACGTTTATCCGTGGCATTCGTATTTATATTGGTGAAGAATCAAACAAGTTCATGCAAGATTGCAAGCACACACTACAAGTCGTACTTCGTCCCTTTGCACGTCTGAACAAGCATTGCGGACGGCGGCAGCGGCAGCGCTTTGCAAGTCTCGACGCGTTGTACTGAATATGGAATATGCAAGTTTTTACAAGTAACAGTCGCTGAGCTTCTTAAAATATTATCTGCCTACATTGATAGGTGAACTCAAGCCAACATTTTAGTTCTTCACTATCGAAACCAGATAAAATTTCGAGGACCCCCGCTTACGAATTGTGAACCCCCATTTTTTTGTCACGCCAACGTAGACCCCCGTTGAGTCTCCCGTGGACCCCTGGGGGTACACCTGGTCCACTTTGGGAATCAATGCTCTAGACTATTTTTATTCGCGTACTTGGGTTTGAATTTTGTGTGTTTAAGAATAATATCAATTAGGTTTTCGGTCACTTTGACTGCAGGAGCTGTAGTATAAGATACTATCGGCCTAATAGGAAAATTATCTATATGTAATTTAATCAAAGAGTTTGATTTCGGTGGTTGTGGATTCATTTTTCTTAGTTTATTAATTTGGAATAAATGTTTACTATTAAATAAGCCGGGAGAGTTATTAATCAACTCAATGATTTGTTTTTGGAATTGGGGATAGGATCCTTTTTAATTATCGTATATTTATCCGGATCTAGAAAATTGTCTGTTTTTGATACATATTTCTGTTTATCAATGGCTATAACATTTTTCCCTTTGTCAGTAAAAGTAAATTTTTATGCAAAATATTAAAATTAATTGTTACTACAATAATTAATAATATCAAAACAACAATTAATATTATCGAAGCAACAATTAGTAATAATAAAATTTACTCAAAAACTTGCTTCTCTTCAAAGATAATTTGTAAATACTATATCATTATAACTTGCATTTTTATTGTATCCTCGGTACCGTGGGCTGTTGCCATGTCGCGTACTCTTATAGTTAACCATATTTATTCATAGAGTTTTAAAAATATGAGCAACGGAGACTTTTTGGTCTGAAAACTCTTCATACCAAATGATGTTTGATTATAATCCCTTTAGATACAGAGACTATAAAGACTTGGCAACAATACTATATTTAGTACCACATATGAAGCCGAGATAGCGCGCACAGCTTGCCCCAAATTTGGTATTTGATAGAATACCCCTTGGGCTCCATTTAGAGGCACGATAGATGCCGTGGGATGTTCTATTGAGTGTGGCGAGGCAGCACCATTCCTAGTAAGGGTACTGTAGGGTCGGTGATATGGGCCATTTGAGCGGGTGTCAACCCTTCCCAATACCCTCTCCTCCTATCTATCATTTGGTTTGAAATTTTCTGTTATTACTTGTTCTGCTAGCAGTAGCGGAGGAGATCCAGACTTCAGTTTAGACCGACCGGCATCAAACAGGTTACTGTGTATTAGACAGTGGGGACTTGATGCTTAAAGAAAAAGTAACAACATTTTCCTTAAATTGAAAACAGTAAACGTAACTTATTACTTTAGAAAAAACGATAAAGTAATCTCATATGTGAAAATGAAATGTTCAATCCTAGAAATGAGGTATCATTACAATAGAAGAAGAAAATTATAATTGTATAAATTACATTTAAAATTTAAAAAAAGCATGACAGGGAGATCTTGTAATGTGTTTCACGATTTTTGTTATGCTGACTTGCTGTGTTACTGAATATTACACATAGTTATTTTCTTCTACTGAGAATGACAACTTAGTTGGCGAAATACCTATTTAGGATACGAATATTAATTGTGGTAAGGGATTATGTACCTTTCTATAAATTCTACTGGATTATTTAAATAATTTTCCATATGTTCCTGTAATTAATAGAAAGACTTATAAATTATTTTCATAATACAACGTGTTTCAAAAAGAACTTCATCTCAGTAGGCACGGAGTAACTAGTAACTGACTTGTAAGCCAGTTGCCTTTTATTTATAACTTACTATTTATCTAATGTCATTTTGATATTTGCCATTTTGTGACTAGCATATATAATTTTTTCTTACAAATATTTTTTTTACTTAATAAACAATGCTAGTCACACATGCACAATTTCTTAACGGAGAATGGCTATATTCCTACGCGGAATGTAAGCAGTTTCACTTGCAATTTCCTGATAGAGTTGTAGAATAAAACCGCTTTACATCATCACATTCGTCTAGTCGTGGAGAAATTTCGGGCTACAGGATCTGTGTTAAAAGACAAAAGTTCTGGTAGACCACGTACACAGCAAAATATTGTTGAACACGTAGAAAACCTTGTTGAAGAAGACCCACATACATCAGTTCGTCGTTTCTCAGTTCAAACGAACGTATCTAGAATCGTTCATAGAATTTTGAAGCGTCGTTTACATATGTATTCATACAAAGTAGATCTTATCTAGAGATCACGCTAGTAGGCTTAATTATTGCAACTTCTTTCAAGAAAATTTAAATAATGGCGAAATCCCTGATCTTTTCTTTACTGATGACGCATAGTTTCATTTACGCGGGTTTGTATATAAGCAAAATTACAAAACATAATCTATAAACAATCCAAACAATCACATCGAAGTTCCTTTACATCCTATTAAAGTTGGAGTATGGTTAGGAAATGGTTATGGAAATAGGACCAATACTTTTTCACAATAACATTAACAGCCAACGATGCCGAGAACAGTTATTGATACCATTTTTAACTCAAGTGCAACGAGACAAATTCAATGGGGTTTACTTCCAGCAAGATAAAGCTACTGCACATACAACTCGTGAAAATTTAGCGCTTTTAGAATATTACTTCCCTCATCGAGTTATAAGAAGAAGTGGTCGGCCAGCAAGGTCACCAGATCTTACGCCGTTAGATTCTTTTATTTTCGGATTGCTAAAAAATTAAATATATAAGACAATAATGAATAAGTTAAATGACTTGATGAATACAATTACAATTAAATGTAATGAAACAACTCCAAATGCATTGCAGAATATTTTTGACCTACTCATTATTAAATAACATTGTTATTTTTTAGTATTTTAATTCGAAAATGGAATCATTTCTTAAGTTTGATTAAACAACATTATACCGGGCGGCTAGAAAAAAACGAATCCTGTTTTAGTCCTTACATCTCCGGAAGGCTATGAGATAGCGATTTCAGATTTTACTTTAAGAGACAATGCACTAGAAATTGTTCTTGCTAAATTACAAATGGATATTTTAAAAAACAAAGGAATGCTGAATTTTTTAATATAAACAACAGAAAATCACTTACACGTTACGGATATTCTTAAATAGACTACAATTCTACCTACATTTTGTATGCTGAACTCTACTTATAAACATGTTGTACGGGGCCTCCATTTTGTAAATTAACAGTTCTTAATCTATGTTTGAACTGTAAAATATCTCGCCTCATCAAATTTACAGACACTTCTGGCCACACCACTTCTAACTGTCGTCGCAGATCTTACAAGTTTGCAAATGGTTCCAGTCTTTGCGAATACAATGTTTGAATAAAATATGGTGTGTTTTCTAGTAAAAACTGTTGTGTGCTTACTGCTCTGTGGGATGGAACGTTGTCCTGGATAAAAACATAATCATTATTCAGGTATAATCGACGCATTTCCGGTAGTAAATCGTCCCGAAAATGTCATATGTAGCTGTCTGCGTTTGTTTTTATTAACTGAGGATCAGTAAAAAATAGGCGACTCTTTCCGTTCTAGGATATGACGCATGATACCATGAGCTTTTTAGAGTACCGCGACTTCCTGTGATACAAACGTTCTGGTTGAATAGCATTCTTTTTGGGTGTCGAATAAACCCTGTTATTTTGTCTATTTTGAGGTACTTGGAGCGTAAAATTCTTTTAATCTTGAACAATTACACAGCGTAGGTCAGCGTTCGAAGACCGCCTGTACAGTAGCAGAGATCTTGCTGATCGACAGTCTTTTGCATTAAGTGCAACTGCTGGGGTTTGCAGCCTTTTGTAGCATTTAATATCTATACGTTTCTGAATAACTTGTATAGACCTGCGACTAATGCCTAGCCTGGCTGTTACTTTACGCTGAGATAAGTGAGTTCCCGGTTGATTTTCCTGTGACAACGACAATTCTCTTACGATTTCTGAATTTTCATCAGTTGTAATAGTTATGGGTTTGCCGCTACCGGGTTTTCTGTAAACAGATCCATCCGGTTTCTACAAGCCGTCGAATAGCACAATTTATGCCGGATGGCAGCCATCTATTGCCTGGAAACTCTCGCAATTCTTTTCCCGCGCCAGTTTTTTTTTCTATAACACATGACAATTATGTCTAAATCAGGCTTCATCAAATGAGGTGCCATTATTACGAGAAAAAGAACTTTAATTTGTACGAGATGCCACTATACCAATTGCAAAGTGACAACTAACTATCAGTGTCACTCAGAACTTCATTTGTTTTAACAAAAGGTTGGTTCAATTTAAGATGCTTATTAAATTATTAACGTGTAATCGTTAATTTTTAAGTTAACTTCTGTTACTCCATTATTGAAGAACATATACAGTTCGGATAATATAGCTTGGAAACAGAATTCGTTTTTTTCTAGCCACCCGTATATAAATTTTATTAAAATTGATCAACTCCTACTGGGTGTTCGGATTTGTTTGAATGTCAGTATATACTGCGAAATATAATATAAGCGATGCCTCTAAGCTCCTTGTTGGGCATACTGAAACATATGTCTTCTAGGAAAGGTGAATTTATTTTAAAAATATGTAGGTGTCGTGAGTAAAGCTGGGATTATATGAAAATGCATATTTTTCTTTCATGATATGTTTACCAAAATTTTTGCAGATCTATACGGATCACCTAAAAAGAAGACCTACTTTTGTTTTGTATACCTTGCATATAAATACTGCTTTGAGCATATTTCATATAAAATTACATATTTGTTCATATTTTATCATCTATTTCTAAAGGGCACAGTAAAAAATATATAAAACCATTTATTTATAATTTATCAAAATTACACTAACAGCCCGCATGAGCATTTCCGTACAACGGGAATTCCCAGACTTGTATTTATCAAGTCAGGAAAGTTTCAATGAATCTACGAGCAATAGGTTGACCTATAGGTCAGTCATATCACCAGTTGTGTTTAGTTAGTTCTCGAAAGTATATGTACACGTAATTTTACCTTGCTATTTTGGATATATCGAAATCATATTCACATGTGTCGATATAGGTAAAAATTATCCTGAATTTTGTGTAGATAAAGGCAGAGTGCTTTGTAAGTATTGCAGTAAAATTATATGTGTATATCTGTTTACGTTTAATTTCATATTTTAATACCTGCAACTAATTATTGTAGATTCGTTGCGAAAAAAAATTTCAATTAACACAGCATGTAGGAACTGATTTGCATAAAATAAATATCATAAGATTTAAAAATGCACCTTCAAGCTACTCTGAATCAATCGTTTACCTCCACAAGTAAAAATATAGAACAGAATAGTTTCCGTTATGACTTGTGTAAGTCTTAAGTACAAACATTCAACTTTCAAAGTTGGATAATTCAACGTTTAAAATTTTTTTAGAGAAGTATACGAAACTGTCAGTTCCTAGTCACTTAACTACAAGAAAGAAGTATATTAATCTTTTGTTTGAGGAAACTATGATGAAAATTAAGGAAACAATAGGTGAAAAATATATTTATTGACGTTGACGAAAAACTTAACTTGTTAGAAAACTTAGATATTAATAGATATAATAATTTAGAATTAGCTTTAAATGACAAATTAGATTAAAACAACTCCCCTCTACTATAATTTATGATTGTAAAAATGTTTCCACCACCATTTTTCTCATTAATTTTTACATAAATATTCAAGCTTGTATTTAAATATTCAATATTTCATCCACTTGATGAAGCCATTGTATGGCGAAACAATATTGCAATGGATTTAGAATAAAATTTTTTAAACTAGAAGTTTAGTACTTATCTCTTAATATTTCAAAGAACCATGAGTTTGGGAAGATTGCGTTTTTAATGTGTTGCCTGATGTTTGATGACATAGAAAGGAGAAGTGAGAGAAAAAGAATCAATCGTTCTTCAGCAATAAGAAATAGTTCTAACGCATTTTTAACTAATTGCAAAAGAATCATACTTTTTAGGCCCAAACAATACATTTGTTGGCAGTACATACCTTCAAAATTGTCTAAGTATAGCGTAAAAGTTATTATCTTAGTAGATACCCGACTATCATACACCTACAGTATGAAGATATATACTGGTCAACAACCGGAAGGACCTTACACTCTAAGCAATAAACCAGTTGGTGTTTTTAAAACATCACAGTTAACAACTGGTACTTAGATTATAATTTAATGATAGACCTTAAGCAAAAAACTCTCTCTTGTTGGCACCTTAAAAATATAAGCCACAAATACTTATGGCATTAAAAGATTAAAAAAATTGGAGTGTTACGTCTAGCGTATATGCTTTGCCAAAATTCTAGTCTCTTATGTGCGAAAAGTGAAGAAGAATGTTATATTGTTATCAAGTATGTATTTAGATAGTAGCATTGATATACAAACTGGTGAACGACGAAAACCAGATATAATTACTTTTTATAACAAAAAAATGCGTGCAAGCTACAACGTAGTTAAAAACACCAAACACTGGTCGACGGTAGTATTTTTTTCTTTATTGAATACTTATGAAATTAAGTCCCAAATTCTTATTTATCGGGAAGAAAAACGAAGAAAGAGTAAGAAAAATTATTTCGAGAAATCCAGAGGCGGCGAGTGACAAACTCAGCAGCTTCACCGCTTGCCGAACCTTAAAATAACAAGGCATTCTGTATTACTTGAGAATGATAATTTACACAAAAAAATAGAAAGATGTACTACTTGCTATTCTCAAACAAAAAAGTCGCGTATTATGAAACTTTCTTGTGTAAAATGTTATAAATCCTTGTGCCCTGAACACTGTAAAAATATTTGTAATAATTGTGTTTTATTTTTATAAATTAAGGTATGCAATGAAAACAATTTTCAAATTTTTAGTATTTTTTTCAGAAAAATAGCAACGTATCTGTCAGATGCATCACCATTAATTCAGATAGTTTTTAGCCACAACTAACGGATGGTTAAGGAGATTTAATTTCCGTGAAAATTGCGGTAATTTACAGAGTAGTTCAAGTCGAAATGCAAAACAAAACTATCTTCATGAAGACATGATACTTACGCGAGCAGCAGGCGCAGCGATGGCTTCTGAAAATGATCGATAACTGATAAAACCGTAGTTGTATCACACAATGTCTAAGAGATTCTATTTTCGGTGTATGCCCTTAGTCAGTGGAGACGGGTGTGGGTGACTATAATAAATGTTAGAAGGTAGCGCCACTCAGTCTTGCTTACGGAAGCTCAGGCTGAAAACTGAGAAAAGAGATTGCGCGATCTTCGGCGCACGCGCATACAAACTACTCAAATCTCACGGATGTACTTACTACGTACTATTACCAAAGTGCTGCACAAGATACTTGAAAGAAATCTCTTAACCACCAAGGTAGGAGCTCGAATCCTCAATCACCCGCTGACATAGAAAAGCGATAGGGGGTGATACAGTTAACAAATTTAAACACAGATAGCGATATAAGTACCCGTAGACGTATTTAAATGATTCGCAGACAAATTAAGACACCGGAGCTTGACAATATATAAGGAAAACTAGAAATGGAAATTAAAGTGTAACAGACAACAAAAGTTGTCGCCAAGGAGGTGTATTGTCACCGCTACTAAGAAGTAGTGGATAAAACTCATTAGGACATTAAATGACCGGGGAATATGAACGTAAGTGTTTGCCGATCACATTGTCACTGTATCCCATGGAAAATTCCAGAGGATAGTGGCGAGCATCATGCGAAATGCTTTGCGACTTGTGAAGATATGGGAGGAGGTATTAATTGAGGAGAGCTTAATTGTTAATACACAAAAATAATTTGGTAGCATTTACCAACATCAAAAAAATAAATAATCTGGGCAGCATGCATAAGGTTGTTCGGACGAGTTAGAACTAACCAATCAATGGAGTGAAGTATCTAAGCATAACACTTGATGCGAAACTGAATTGGAGCAGACACCTAGGCAAAGTGGCTTCTGGAGATACAGAAGAGCTGTTGATTAAATGTGGACTAAAATAAAACGTGGTACACTAGTTGTACACACTAGTAGCAAGAGCAACGATTACCTATGGGGGCAGTTGTCTAGTGGTGGAGGACGGAGTTGACATGGTCGGCGAGGCTCCTTACAACTTTCCGGCGACAGGTTCTGTTAGATGAGCGGCACGGGAATCGTCTCCATGGACCGGCACCTTGTCCAAAGATGGATGACAATCCCATCGGGGCACAGGTGCCCTTCTAGGGCACATTTCACATATGCACAATGTGCCCCAGAAGGAAGATATCATTAAGTCTGGGAAAACATACGATGATTTTCGTGGCTATATTGTTTACAGTTGTAGCCTTCGCTGAGGAAATTCAGGAAGCCGGCTGCACAAACAAAAAAATCAACATAAGTACTGATAGTCTGGTAGCTATTAAGCCATTGTCAATCCATCCACCAGGTCTAAACTGGTTAAATATTGGAAACGGGTCTCAATAGATTGGCATGAGTCAATATTGTGCCACTGATATTGGTGCCACGACATCACGAGATTAAAGCAACGAGATAGCTGACGAACCGGCCAAGGAAGTCTCTAAGATGATCTTTATAAGACCAGAACTTCTAAATTGAATCGTCAAGGATTCCGCTAGGAGGGATATCGGGTTATGGTCAGAAAAAGAACATAACAAGAAATGGAGGCTAACGGAAAGTTAACTCCATAATAAGACACTACTTGAAGAGCTAAACGCTGGGCTTTCAGCCAACCTAATTCATAATAATAAAAAATAAATTAAAATGATTACCGACTTAATAATCGGACATTGTCGTCAAAGGAAGCATGGCCTTGATTAGCGAGCCCTGGTGTAGGAGATGTGAGAACAGGAGCAAACTAGCCTTCATATAACATGCACTTGTGAGGAACTGAAAGGACTCAGACAGAAACATTTCGGAAGAGATCTGTTGGATCCTACAAGGGTACTCAAATTTCTCCTGCGGAGGATAATAGCTTTTATCGAGGATACAAGACTAACAGAGTGGAACTGACATTTATTGGGGATTATACAAAGAGCCCTGTGATCAAGTGTCTGGACTTACTGGCGTTCAACCCAACAAAATAGAACAGAAGAAGAATACGACGATAATTTGTTGTAGATTTGCAAACATATATAATACACACCGTTTTTACTTAAAATTAATCTATGAATAGACATCAAATAATTTTTATTTCGTAAACATATTTTGACACGTTAGTGTAATTTTATGGAAAGGTTGTTTCTTTCACTGATATCCTGGATCAATAAATTTCAATGAAACACAATGAAAATATGTATCAAATAAGAAAACTTTATGAAAGACTTTATTATGAATTACATTATTATAATGAATTAAATTGAAGTAAGTAAATTTATTTCGATATACAAGAGTAACAGTATATTACAAAATATTTAAGAGCTTCACATATTTGTAGAATATATTAATCATTGTGATTCAGTATTATAAAACTCAGTATTTAGTAGCAAAACCTCAGGAACTACCAACCAGCAAGTACCAACAGTCTTTGAACTGAACTTAATATTTTCTGGTGTTGTTGCATGTGGAAGCACTTTAAAATTCTTCAGTATTAAAGACAGACCAATCATAACTTGCTTAATGGGAAATCGTCGACCTACGTTAACAGATATAACATATAATTAATTAATAGTTCTTATTGATGTTAACAATATTGCCTATGCAAACTCTCGGATCATCGCCAAATGGCAGAAAGGCATACGGGAGTAACTTTGCTTTATTCTGTTTCGAAAACCTCTCTGGACCAAACTTTACATGAAGTTTATGAATTTTATAATTGATATCTTCAAAAAAAAAAAAACAATTCCAATAGATCGTTGAAGCAGTAAAGACTTTATTTTTCAGTTCTCTATCTATTAGTAACAATGAAAGAGTAGAACTGTTTCGAAAATTGTAGCCCATTATCTTGGCATACAACCTGTTTACATCTGGGTACTGGAAAATCTTTCTCATCCCAGTAAATGATATTTTATAGCTCTTGTTACATCTTTTTAAAAAGCTTTATTTTATTTATTTAGAAATTAAAATATTTAGTTCAGTTTAATATAGTTTTATTATTTAGAATAATAAACTATGAATTATTAGGTTTTTCTTTTAAATTTTGTAACATTTTGTGCGGCGTTCGTTGAGTCTAAATTTCCCGTAATTTTCCGTTAATTATATTTTCTAGAGAATTAATTAATCCGTATCTGAAATGTTAATTATATCGATTTGTTTCCGTCTTTTTAGTTTGTCTTTATGTATTATTAAATCTTTGTCTGTAATTATTACTTTATCTTCATTTTCTTTTACGATATGTGGTGTGTAAATATCTGCTATTTTATTTCTATTAATTTCTTTCTTGAATACTCTTTGTTCAGGTGCATAAGTTGCAGCTTCTTTTCTTGTGAGATTACGATTTTCTAAAATTTTCATTTTATCTTCTTGGAGTTTTTTATTTAGTTGTTCTTACATGTTAGACATTATTTCTTTATGCGTTTTACCGTAGTCTGAACATAAACGTTCGGTTAAATTTAAATTTAGGGGATCATGAGTATCATCGTTATAATTTCAATTGGTTTCTTTATCGTGACTGAATTAATACTGTTATTGTAACCGAGTATACTATATAACATTCGAATAATTATGTTTTCTTTAGGAAATTTAATTTTTAATACACGCATGTGTTCGATTAGCGTGGAATGTAAGTAGAGTATCTCAGCCGATTCTAACACCTCCCCACTGATCTTGATCGCATATATATTGGCGATCAAGGTCATTGAGGGGGTGTTAGAATCGGCTGAGTGGTCAAGGTCATTTAAAGGTCAAACAAGGTTATTAAAAGGTCACACCAAGGTCAGTCAAGGTCATGGAAAGGTCAAGATCAACCAAGGTTCTTGGAAGGTCATGTCAAGGTCAAAACCATTTAAAGGTCAATCAAGGTTATGCGAAGGGCAAGGTCGTACAAAAGTCAATGTCATATGAAATCAATGAAAATCCTAGGTCAAAGACATTTGACTGTCAAGGTCATTTGAAGGATCAATGACATTTGGAGGGCCAGGACATTTGAAGGTCAAGTACATTTGAATGTTAAGGACGTTTGAAGGTCAAGGGCATTTAAAGGTCAAGGGCATTTGGAGGTCAATGGCATTTAGATGTCAAGGCCATTTGAAGGTCAAAGGCATTTGAAGGTCAAGGTCACTTAGACATCTATAAGGATCTCAAGATCATCACTTAAAGATTACATCGAAGTAGGGGCTCAACCGTTAATATATAAATAATAACGAATGAATTTTCCTATCATGAAGTGTTAAGTTTTCTTAATATTTGTTATAATATATAAGTGAATATGGGTGCTGCACACGAAAGAAAAAATAGAGTGATTATGTGGAATTAGAATGGAGTAGTGATGATGAGTTAAGTGAAGCTGAAGACGATATTGAGGACGACATTGAGGAGGAGCAAGGAGATGATATAGATGAGGTAGATATTGAGGAGGGAGAAATTGAGGAGGACATATTTGAAATAGTGACGATTATTTTAATCGATGATATGGACAGTAGAATGTATGACTTTGATTAATTGGATGGATTTCTTAATTATACATATAATGCTAAGATGTTTATTGTTGCTAGTATAAATAAGTAAATGTAATTTATAAGTTTGAAATGATTTCACACATAAAATAGTATATATTAAGCATTATCATCGATGAGGTGTATATAAGGTGATGGTCGTTCCATTCCAGCAACAGTTGAGCCGGTACAGTGGAGGTGTTGTTTCTATTCAATGCATATTTGGAAAATAATAAGTTAATTTGTTTGAATGTGAATACTGTGGGAAGACTCGAGGAGATAACAGAAGTCGCCATATGTTAACTTCTTGTAAAGGGAAGAGAATGAAATTTAGCGATAACGAAGTAGAATTAATGAAATGTGTTGTCTGTGATGTATATGTAGAAACAAATTGTTATACTGCACATATCCGCAGTACTTTACATCGAACCAAAGCGTTCGTAATAATCGATAACGGTGTAAAGAAGAGTGTTGGCACGTTCGGGGATAGAATAGTAAGTTATCAAGTATGTGATTCGTCTCGCATATACGTTGATGTGGAAGAATTTGCAAATAATATTAGGGAGAAAGTGATGGCATTTATGGATAGTATTCTAAGTATACATACTTCTATGAAAGAGAATTTGGAATTGTATGGTTTATATTATTTATTGACGAAGGAAAATTTAGAAATAAAATCGTTTAATACTCGAAATAAAGTCAAAACAGGTGGAAGTAATTTATATGGAGCTATACGCAGATTTTATTGATGAGATTAAGAATAAAATGAGTGAATTTCAGGAGAGCGATTCAGGTAAAATAAGATTATTGTTAATTCCTCACAGTGTTATAAATTACTATTTTTATTATATTTCAGTTTGGACGTTTAGCAACGTTTTATATTTTGAAATAAATATGAATAAGTTTAGTCCATTGAGAGGTTCCACTTATATGGACTTACCACCATCAATAAAGAAAAAGAAGGCTATAATAAATGTTCAAAATTCTGACAACAAATGTTTCGCTTGGGCCGTTACTTCTGCTTTAAGGGAACCAGTAGGACTCCCGCAAGGAGTTACATCGTATCCACATTATAGTACAGTTGTAGATTTTACTGATATACATTTCCCTGTAAATTTAAAAGATATTCATAAGTTTGAAGAGCAAAATAATATATATATTAATGTATATGGTTTAGAAGAATGTTTTCAGAATAATGTGAGAGCTCAAGAAGTAGTGGGCGTTATATTTTACGAAGCGGAGAAGAATAGCTCATATTAATTTATTACTTGTTACCTCGGAAAATGTAAATTTACATTACTGTTGGATAAAGAATTTGTCGCGACTAGTTTCGTCACAGAAATCTTTATCAGGACATCAAAAATACATATGTGAAGGGTGTTTAATTTTCTTCACATGCGAAGATAAATTACGAAGACATGAAAATGAAGATTGTAAGCAGGTCAAGGCAGTGTTTCCCGGCACAGAATTAAAAATAAATAAGTACGGAGAGGAACTACCAGAATATGTATTAAAATTTGATAAATTTGAAAGACAATTAAGAGTTCCTTTTGTGGTTTATGCTGATTTCGAAGATATATTAAAACCTATTGATACGTCAGAACCGGATCCTTCCAAACCATTTACTATGAAATGTTTCGAATATGAACCATATTCTTTTGCCTCTTATGTGAAATGTAGTTTTGATAATAATCTCAGTAATTGTGTTTATATTGTGGACAAAATGCAGCACCATCTTTTATTAGAGAGCTAGAAACTGATGTTACTTTTTTATATAAAATTTATTTAACTAAAAAGGTGTAAATGAAACCTTTAACTGATGAGGAGCGTGATAAATATGAGCAAGAGACAGTGTGTCATATTTGTGAAAAAGCAATAAGTCCCTGAAGAAAAAGTTCGTGACCATGATCATATGACTGGAATGTATCGGGGTGCAGCACATATGGTATGTAATATAAATTATAAAGAACCCCGATATATACCTGTTATCTTTCATAATTTATCAAATTATGATACACATTTGTTTGTAAAAGTGCTGGCACTGGAAAAGGAGGATGTAGATGTACACAAAATGAAGAGAATTATATTTCATTTTCAAAAAAAGTTCACTGGGAGATATAATAGATTGTAATGGTAAGAAAAGAAACGTGTTCTACAAGTTGAAATTTATAGACTCACTTCGGTTTATGAATTCCTCTTTGACGAAATTATCATCTTATTTAGACAATGAACAATGTTAGGAAATTAGAAGATATTATATGGGTGAAAAATTTGAATTAATGCGAAAGAAGGGTGTATTCCCATATAACTATGTTACGTCTTATGAAACTCTTTCATTCTCGGAATTACTCAACAAAGAGTGCTTCTATGATATACTATCAGATAGTGACATAAGTGATGAAGACTATTGCAGAGCTCAAAGGGTTTGGAATTTATTCGATTGTAAAACACTAGGACAATATAGTGATATATATATATATATATACAATCAGATGTATTATTACTAGCAGATGTATTTGAAAATTTTCGAAACATTTGCCTGCACAATTACAATTTAGATCCTGCACATTATTTTACTTCTCCAGGATTAAGCTGGGATGCTATGCTGCGTATGACGGGTATTAGTTTGGAATTATTAACAGATGCAGATATGTTTCACTTTTTTAAAAGCGGTATACGTGGAGGTGTGAGCATGTGTTGCAAAAGAATGGAAAAAGATAACAACGAATTCTTACCGGATTTTGATTCATCCGAAGCGAAAAAATATATTCTATACTTAGATGCGACGAATTTATATGGTTATGCCATGTCATTCAGTTTACCAGTTAGTGATTTTCAATGGTTAGCAAATAAAGAACTACCGACGATGGATATACAAGCCTTAGAAGACGATGGAGATTATGGTTATGTTTTCGAAGTAGATTTAGATTATCCTGCAAATCTTCACGAACAGCACAATGAATTTACTTTTTGCCCCGAACATATTATTCCACCTAATTCAAAATATGGGAAATTGATTCCAAACCTTGTCCATAAATCAAATTACGTCATACATTACTTAACTTTGAAACAATGTCTTAATAATGATTTGATATTACGAGAAATACGTCGAGGAATTAGATTTAAACAAAGTAATTGGTTAAAGAAATATATTGATTTCAATACAAAAAACGAAATGAATCCACCGAGTTTTTAAACAGTTTTATAAATTAATGGTGAATAGTATATTTGGAAAGACAATGTAAAATGTATAAAATCGAGTAAATATAAAATTGGTTTCACATTGGGAAACTATTCATAAAAGGCTTGGCGCTGAGGCGTGTATAGCAAAACCAAATTTTAAATCTTGTAAAATCTTTTGTGACTCTCTTACAGCCATCGAATTAACAAAGGTACGTGTAGATTACGTAAAACCTGTATATGTGGGATTCACAATTTTGGAACTAGCTAAGAGGGTAATGTATAGTTTTTTCTATGGTTTCTTAAAACCTTTGTATGATACAGACGTTTCATTATTGTATACAGATACAGATTCATTGATTATAAGTGTGCAAAATTATAATGTATATAATGATATGAAAGAACATTTACATATGTTTGATACATCGAATTTTATGTCGATATTATTCTTGGAATACCTCCCACTTCACCCAGGTTGGAGAAAATGAAGGATGAATATGCTGGAAAAATTATTGAGTATTTTTATGGAACAGGTGCTAAAGCTTATTGTCTAAAATTACTTGATAAAACTGTAAAAACTGCAAAGGGAGTAAAGAAATACGTTATTGATAAAAATTTATCAATAACTGATTACAAAAATGTGGTTGAAGATGATGGAAATATAATGAGGAGAATGTACATATTTCGTTCTGAATTACACACAATATATACGGAATTGAGAAATAAAGTTGCTCTCTCATCTAAAGATGATAAACGATATATTCTCCCTGATAAAAGCAATACTTTGGCATGGGGTCATTATAAAATCGAAAGTATTACACGGGACGAAAACTTACAAAATATACTTTTAGAACTAAATGCTCTGACATAGATATCAAATTATTTTTTGTAAATGTATTAGTCATTAATGTATTTTAGCAATGATATAAATTATATGCATATTTTGTAAATGTGTCTTATAAATAATTGTAAGTTGTTTAATCCAACTTGATATTAGTTAATTCTACTTATTTGTATTAATTATTTATAAAATAAAAAACATTTCAAACTTATTTAGTACTTTTTATTTTAAATTATATGAACAGCTAAACCTCTACAACACATTATCCTTAGAAATCCAAGAGTTGTGTGATGATGGCATGCCAAGCCACTTTACGAGAACTTTACCCTTCTGTCGTCGTATAATTTTTTCAACTAGATATACGTCCGGATGCTTCACTTTCAGCAACTCTGATTCGTAAAACCCACCTAAAATATTCTGTTATTGCGAATCTTGTAGTAGATAGGTACTGGGGAAGGTGTTTTGAACTTTTCTTACTGTGAATATCTCATTCGACAAATTTGGCGTATACATTTTTGAAAACACGTGCCTGTATTGACTGATACGAAATTCCTTTCATTGGTCGCTTTGAACATTCTTCGGAATATTTTTTTTCCCAGTTGAGGGTATAGATTTCACTTCAATCGCTGTCATATTTTTTATTGGACTTCCAATAGGCAAATTTCGAAAATGTGTTTATACATACGAAAATGTATTTGAAATTGTCGTTTTCTTTTGCGTACGGTATCATTTCAGCCAGATCGATTTGAAATAAGTCCCGCAATCCTTTTATGATGACCCGACGTCGAGTAAACCTCCTCCGAGCTGGTCTGTGTATTTCATTTACAACATCCCTCCTAATTGACGACATTTCCTTCGATGACTATTTCCTCAAATACTGCTTCTGTTTTTGACAGCGTAGGTTTGGTACCAACGTATATCAACCTAAACGTTGTTCCGTCTGTCAATTCTATCGGTCTCTTGGGATTAAATAGTTCCTTATTAATTTGCAGTGTTGTTAATTTCTCGTTAGAATAGTGGACATTTATAACCTTTCCACGATATAATTTATTCTTATATAAATAACTATGTTTCGCCGATGACGTACTTAGATAATAACCCATGAGGTCAATGGAACCGTCACTATATATTTGAATAATATACTTCGAAGTTGCTGTTGCGCTGGGAGAAGGAATATTTTTTCTATACATTTGTAATACTAATCTAGGATGTTTGATAAAGTCTGAGACTACGTCGATATCCATTAAATGTCTTTTAAGAACATGCTTGTGTATGTGTCTTCCAAATGTATCTATTGTTATCGTTATGTATCATTGGTGTCGAAATATAAACTGTCATGCAACCAAGACTTTACAGAGTATACAGAGAGACTATTTTATAATTTTTGACTCTTTTAACTCTTTTTGACTCTATTATTGTCAATATCTCGTTCTGGTGCCCTGAGTACTAGTAGCTTCAATCTATCACACAGTTCATTCACATCGTCCCAGTACTTATATTCAATTTTACTTTTAGGTACAACCATCTTTTGCATGGATACCTTATTTGACAAACCTAAGCCAGTCTTCCAAGTTCGACTCCACCAAACTTCAGGTTTCTTCCCTTGTATAATAGGTTTTATAATTGACTTGTATTTAAAACCTTTACTGGCTGCAAACTTCCTTTCAGGATCGTAATCAACTCGATGAGAGTGTGTATCACTGAGAATGAATTTATAATTCTTTACATCAGCATATAAAAAGTTCCTTGGTTTCTTCTTGTAAAGCAAATCTAGTAAACCTTTTGTTGCTTTATAAGTGAATTGACCGATTATAATGGTGGGTCCATCAAATCTTACATCAGCGTTTCCTATTTTTTTCTATTATTTTTCCTATTTATTTCGTGAACACCATACTTTTCATCAAATTCATCGTTTTCATCGTTCATTAAACCGATAAGATATGGCCTTATAGTACGATCATAATCTCTCAATGATTCTTTAACTTCACCCGTTTCTAGAAGGGTTTTATTCAACGATTTGTTAGCAATTATCGACTTAGCTGGAAGCGTACTCAATAGTGATACGGCATGCGCCATTGATATATCTAAATCCATACTTCCACTTGTATCTGTTTCGTCTTCTTTACTTTCACCTCCTTCCCTTCCTTCTGGCGTCTCTGGCAACAGGTGACCTATGTATTCATCTTCTAAGAATGTAGGTTGTGTGAATGACGTTGACATCTTAGGTGTTGGGGCATCTGGTTCAGAGTTCAGTGTTGCTAGAACTTTAGATGTTCGAGGTGTAGTACCTCCTTCCAATTTGCGCTTCGTCGGAGAAGAATGAGTATATTGGCTAATCCAGGACACATGTTTTCGTGAAGGTGTCCCTTGCCGTTTAATAGACGTTCCTTGTACTGCTGCATAGGATTTTTCTGGAAAAATTTCAGACCATGTGTCTGGTGTATCCTGCATAGCGTCCTTTGAGTGGGGGTTCTACTTTGCTTCGGAATGGTACTACCTAATTTCATGGCAATTTCTTGCAAAAGTTTGGATATAGGTGCATACTGTATATAATATCTCTTTGAGACTTCGCGATATCAGCCCTTAATGTTCTCAATTTTTCTTTTAAAACTATGCGAGCTTTTACTAAATTATTTATTAATTTATCATCCATATCTCTTTACTACTTAACGAATACTTAAATACTGATGTAGATTTACTAAAGTAGGATCCTTTTAATGGTGTTTTTAGAGGAACTTATTGAAAATATATGTAAGTATCAATACCTAAACCTAAAACCTAAAAAAAAATTAAGGAAGATACCTCCTTCATTATACTTACAGTCAGTATCGATAAATAATAGACCAAATGCTTTCTTCCAACACATTCTGCATACGTTTAAAAACTGTTCAAAACTTAACTCATGAATGTGATCGTTAAATATATGTTTCAAATTAGTACCATCTTGTTGAAATAAAATTAAAAGATTTGTATTATCCCTCAACAATTGTTTAGGAACAGCACTATATGTTTGAATTAAATAAAAACAATCTAAATTCCGATGCCTACTGAAAGAGAAGAACTGCTTTACAATATCCAAATTAGTAGTGGGTATATTGTCAAATATAACGACTGAATAGTCGGCAACTTGGTCTGGTGTTACCATATCAATCGGATCCGTATATTCAAAATAACCTATCTCTGGAATAGTTTCCATTACATGTTTAAGATATTCATATTTCTGTTGACGAAGAGATCCACAGTAGATGTACATATTTTTGAAGGGCAACCCATTAGGATGTAATAATAAAGTAAGGAGGGCATTCGTTTCACCACAACCTGAAGGGCCCACTATTAGTGCTCTCTTACAAGTACCGCCGAATAGATTGCTGTGTCGGTTAAAATTTTTCTCATTAAATACAGAATCGTAGTTGTATAAAGGTAACGATAATGGTTGTACTTCTAACTGCATACTGCACTTCACGAATTCACGATGTATACTGAACCATATTAGTTTTATGCGCTTTCTATTAATTGAAAAACAAATGCAGATCTATCTTCCCTAATTTATTAAATATAAATTTTACATTAAATGATATATAAATTTCTACATCTTAAATGACATAATGAAATTCATTATATTTTTACATATTAAATGACAAAGAAATTTCTTGTACAATATTTGCTTTATTATTTTTGGGGGTGCTAGCTGTATACAAGCTTTGACATCGGTCATATTCCTGATGGAAATGGTGGAATGGAAATAAAATTATTTAAGGGATATGAAAGGGATATGAAAATAATAAACAAAATTTTTGTTTATTATTTTCATATCTCTTCAATAATTCTTTTATGACCCTTTGCGAAGCCATTGGTGCCGGTTTTGGCACCGGTTGGTTTGGTGTTTGCGGACGAGGCTCCGGCTCATCATCGGATGATCCCCAATCCGAAACTGCTGATGATGAATGCGGTGGCGGTTGGGGTGTTGTTGGTGGCTGTGGCGTCGGTGGTGGTGGCGTTGATGCTGCAGGTGGCATCGCCGCCGATACAGATACTTTCAGTATCGGTGAACTGTGGGCGTCGTGGTATTGAACTTGAATTCCTGTAAATGTAATGTCTTTATATAGAGCTCCATGAAAAGGCATAAAATCAGCAAACCAACGATAATCAATCCGATAACACTATTTCTTCTGACGAATATCACCCCATTTCTTCTGACGAATACCACCCCATGGAAAAGATAATGTAAATATTCCCAAATCAATACTTGCTTACCAGATGTCACCCCAGGATATTGACACTTAGACAGTTATCCTTACAGTAATATATTACTGTAAGGATGACTGTAAGGATGTTGACAGTTATATTTACTGTAAATATTACTACTACTGTAAGGATGACTGGAAGGATGGACAGTTATATATACTGTAAATATTTACTACAAATATTACTGTAAATATTTCCAAATCATTATTCCCAAATCATGCTATTATGGTCTGTTTATGATCTGTCTACGTCCAAGGTCTAACTTCGTTATTGAACATATCAATAAATCAAAGTCTGCATTGCAAAGTTTAAAAGCATGTAATTAAGTACCAATAAATCAATTAAAGTTTAAAAGCATGTAATTAATTTAACTTTCATTCCAATAAATTATCCATTATCACTGTCATCATCATCATTACTATTGATATGTTCAACTATCAAAGCTTTGATTTGTCCGAATCGATTTTTCTTCCTACGGTAAGATTGAACTTTCTCATTAATATGAACATCTGGGATATTCATATTAATGGCACCATTATGGAGTTGAAGATACAAATCGAGGTCTGCTATCCAACCGGATACCTGCTCATTCATATGGGCAAGGGAGGCATCTCTAACTGACGAATTTCTCTCAAGGTGCTACATAATTTTGTCAGAAAGTTCTTTAAAATCGGCAGCGAGAGTGTTGCGTGGTTGGCGTTGATGTGATAGAACCTGTTCTGAAAGGGGTGGTTGTGTTTGAGGTGGTTGATATTCTGGTTCTAATGGTTGGTATTGAGGTGGATGATATTCTTGTTCTAATGGAAGTAGTTGTAGTTGAGTTTCTAATGGAAGTGCTTAAGGTTCTCCATTTGATCTAGGTTCGGAGGCTTGTTTTTGTCTTTGGTAGGTGGTAATCAAAGGCAAAGGGGTAATCAAAGGCGAAAGATGGGACAGTGATGAATTTTGATCTCGAGGATCTCGAGAAGGATCTGGTTGAGGATCTGATTGAAGATGATCTCGAGAGGAATCAGGTTGAAGCGGTGAATGAGCAGATAGAAATATAGCCGATTATGAAAGCGATGATGACTCATGTACCACTAC
Organism: Melolontha melolontha; assembly: GCA_935421215.2. Taxonomy (NCBI): domain Eukaryota; kingdom Metazoa; phylum Arthropoda; class Insecta; order Coleoptera; family Scarabaeidae; genus Melolontha; species Melolontha melolontha. The sequence goes on along the minus strand of OW285240.1, from coordinate 43,576,977 downwards.
TGGTTTTTTTATAGGTGTTAGGTCCACCGGTGGTGTTGTTGTTAACTGTAATATCACCGGTGGTGGTACTGCAGCTGACACCATTTCAGTACCAGAGTGTACCTGTCTACCCAGAAGTAGTCCCTTGAGACTACTACTACTACTCTTTCTTACACTAGAAATGGGTGGAGAAGCAATCGCATGCGTCCAAGCAACTGTTTGCGTCTGTGTATTTGTCAGTTGTCGTCGTTTTTGTTCTCGTTGTTGTTCTCGTCATTGTTTTTGTTCTCGTTTTCGTTGCTCTCGTCGTCGTTGTTGTTCTCGTCGTTGTTGTTGTTGATACTGTTCGTAGTGATCTTGTTGGAATTGTCTTGAGTTCATTTCTTGGAATTGTCTTGAGTTCATTTCAGCAGTTGCTCTACTCATTTCAGCAGTGCCCTACGGTGCAATAGTAGCAACTTGAGACAACACCGTCGGAAATTCTGTCTCTATCATAGCAGGAACAAATACGCTAGCAGTTCTCATTACAGCTGCCCTCGTAATTGTTGCGACTGCATCAGCAGGGACAGCGGTAGATAGTGCCGTCGATGGTGGAAAAGATTTCATCGATGATAGAGGTATCATCGATGGTGGGGGAGGTGTTGGAGGTATTACAATTGATGTTGAAGCACCTCCAATATTTTCAATATTTTCAGTTCCAATTCTATCTACCGCCATCGACAGTATTTCATCATCCATTTTTTCAAATTCCAGTTGCTCTAGTCCTTGCATAAAAGAATCTGAATTGGAAATATTTATGAGGTTTACAGGGACAGAGTTGTCAGTATCAGGGGTGTTTCCTAAAAATCAAAATGAGGAAAGGAATCAAATTAATTCAAATTAAATTCTTTCTGTCACTGTTTGAATACTGAATTATAATTTTACTGTTTGAATACTGAATTATAATTATATATTACAGTGAATTATAAATAGTCTAAATAAATAAATTATTTAAATACTGATACTAAACCTTCAATTTCAAATATTGAATTATAATTTTATTACTTTTCAGGATACATAAAGTAATTACTTTACTACTTTTAGAACACAGAAGAATAAAATATCACTGCAATGTATATTTATATTTTCTTAGTTACTTAAATTTGCTGAGTTACTTATATTTTAATTAATTAATTAATTGAAAGGGCCAGAACACAAAATTAAACACAATATAAAATCAAACTGAAACTTTAATACAAAAAAAAACTATCTTTCTAGAGTATAAAGATATTGTATCATTCAACAATTCCTGAGGTAAGACAATTCACTGAATATGACAGCTAAGTGAATCAACACTTCCTCTTAATTACTTCCGATCAACTTATCCAAAAAAATAATAAAGTGTATTCTTCATTTCTCCCCAGAGAACCACACTGTATAATAAACTTGAAAACACGATCAAAATCTAACACATGTACATTCATTAAACGCATTCAAAAAATACCCTTGAAACCAACGAGCAAACTTTTACAATTATAATTTTTTACGTAGAAGTTTAATAATACTCTTTATTATTTATTCTTACTAATAATAAAACTCTTAAATAACAATATGAAATACAATATGAATATTATTATAATATTAATCAAAGTTTTATGATATAAATAGAAAACTTACAGTTTTAGGAGACTTACAAGACACGTTGTTTAATAAAAAAAACAACAAATTACGAGAATACAACTCTCTACAATATACGGGAATTGAATATAAAATACCATCAACTAATTAACACAATCAAATCATCCCGAATAAAATTATATATATATATATATATATAGATATATATATAATAACTTCGTGACCTTGGTATGATATGGTAAACCTAATCAGTAGGCGATTAAAGGTCTGTATATTACTTCAAAATATATGTATTTAAAAAACTCTACATGTTTCGGCTGTATACGCCTTTTTCAAGAGAATACAAAATATGAATGACAGGATATAAATTATATATATTATATATATTTATATCCTGTCTTTCATATTTTGTATTCTCTTGAAAAAGGCTTATACAGCCGAAACATGTAGAGTTTTTTAAATACATATATTTTGAAGTAATATACAGACCTTTAATCGCCTACTGATTAGGTTTACCATATATATATATATATATATATATATATATATATATATATTTCAAAGAAATACAACGTTCTTGTCTTAGGGTAAAACTTGGTAAGCAAGTACATTAATTTTGAAAATGCTACATTTAAAATTTTATTCAGATATAAGAAATATATTACAGTGAATTATAAATAATTGAATAAATAAATACAAGAAGAAACAAATATAAATATAGTAATAATATAGATATTTACTTACCATTGTATAACTTCTTATGGCTATCCCAGTAAAACTAACTCGTATTTATATGAAATTAGTGCCAATTAATTATGTAAATTAACATTTTAGAAATTTCCATTGACGTCAATTTTGACCTATTACATAATATGTAGAAATTTACATTATAAATTTGCATATGTTAATAAAAAATTCCGTCGCATTTTTTGCAAAAGGTTAAGTTTCAATTAATTATGTAAATTTACATTTTAGAAATTTTCATTGACGTCATTCTTGACCTATTACATAATATATGTACAAATTTGCATTATAAATTTAGATGTTATTCAAGGTCAAGTTGACATTTTACATGTTAGGTGTGGCCTTGGGCACCGGTAAAATTCCCAAATTCTTCTGTTCTTCCTCGAAAAGTGGAGGGGGAAATTTTCGAATGTAGGTCACCGGGGGAGGGGAGCCCCCTGCCCCAATCCCCACCTTCGAGCCCTCACTCCGCGCTATCGCGGTCTGTGGCGTCGCTACGGTGTGGATTGGTTAGGAGGCTCGCCCAACCCCCATGTTGTCTCTCTTCCTTTTTTCTTTTTTTACCCTTTTTTCCTTTTTCCTTTTTTTCTCTTTTTTCCTTTCCCTTTTTTCTCCTTTCCCTCTTTTTCCCTTATTTCTAGAAAACCCTCCCACACCCCTCGTCCATATTCAATACCTAACATTATATTAATAAAAATATAAATTTTTAAACTCTAATATTTATTTATAACTGCATACATAAATAAATTACAAGCATTAATACACTATATTAATACAAAAACTATAAATCATTCTATCTACACATATAACAATTTCTTCTCCTAACAGGTCCATCAACAACATCACCGTCAATCACATAATGGCTTACACATGGTCTACATACAATTAAATCAATATCTCCTTGATAACTTCTAGGTAACCAACGCCAAACAAATTCTAAACTCAAACATCCTATATTGCTCATTAAATATGTCTTAGGTACATAAAATATATCATCATTATTCACTCCAGAAAAATTTCCATTAATTTCAAGTCGTCGCAACACATTAACAACCCTCTCCACAACATAACTCCTTATAGCACTCCACGCATAACCCATTACAACTATAATTAAATAAAGCCAACTTTATTAGCTTTCAACTTTATTTCTAACAAAAACTTATACAACCGTTCCACATTAGACAAAGCACAAACAACATAATTACTAAGGTGAAAACTACAACTTGGCTCTCCTCTTCTATTTTTTCCGCACATACTAAATCTATTATTCGTCGAAATATAATACGTTTCAAAAAATCCAATTTTTCTCTACCCTTAACAAACACTAAATCAACACCTCTACACAATCGTTTAATTATACTTGCAGCTAAATAACCATCTTCCCACTTCAAACCATGATGACAACTAAAGGCATATCTTGCAACTTGCCGATCTTCTTCTGCCAATACACCAAAACTCATATAATATAAAATGATAATATAAAATTACTCCTCTTGAATTCACTATCACAAGTAGCAAAATCCTTAGGCATCAAACTATAATTATTAAATCGATACCATTGAAAATCTATAATTATATATTTCTTTCCTCTTAAATCCAACATCTTTAACTAAGCAACCTTCTCACCCAATCAGTAACCATACACTACATAACCAGATTCCATCAAATATATTAACCATGTCTCCCACCACCCATCTTACTCCTCAAACAAACAAAAAATACTAATACTGTTGCAGTACCACCTTATTAAATGGTGAATACTGATACAATTTAATATGTAATATCAAGCAATACATAACCGTATCTTTTGGTATATTATCTTTCGCCGTAAATTCAATTCTAATCTCCACACCACTTCTATGTATAGCACCTTCCTGGTGTGAACAATCAATACCAATTAATGGACACAATTTAAATTGACTTAACTTTAACATCGGCTCAGAATATTCATGACCATAACAAACTTGTTGAAATCTAGCATACATATTATATATAAAACAACTACACGATTTTCATCAAAATCCACACGAACATTTTCATATGGATATTTTTTACCATTTAAATAAGCTGTCACATCAGTTAAATTAATTGCATCAAATTTACTCATATTTTGATTCACTTTCCCTTTATTCCAGTCTGAAAACCAAAAATAATATATCTAGGTGTCCCTAAATGTGGAGCTGTTTTAATAGCCCAACTATGTTTTGTTGTCTCTGGAATTCCAGGATTTTCATGAATTTCCCATCCGCTAAAAACATTTCCATTATAGTATTCTTCGTTGTTAATTTAGTTAACGCCAAATCCCTACTTAAACCAACTTTAACATGTGGTACCCGCCATACAATAGCATCAATAGTTAACCTAACACCCTCATTAACAGTAGCATTTGAATTATATATTACATCATTATCATCAGCACAACTTTTCAACACAAGCTCCTGAGACATATTTAAAATAACAGACTTAGAATCTTCTGCGAAACCCATTAACATCTTCAATGGTATACAATACTAAAGTTACCTTTATTATCTAAAACTGGAGCCTTTCCAGTGGAAAATTCCCAACCACAATTTTCCAATTTATTTATATAACTTGGACTATGAGAAAAATATCCTGTCATAGTCGAAGTAATACCTACATTTCTTACTTTATCCACCTCCACGCCACTAATCACATATCTGATATTACTGAACATAAAAGCTGCCGCATTATTAATTAAAAACGCTGTAGCACCAGCCTTACTTTCATCACTATACAATCGTAACTTCCCTTCAATTAATATATACGTAAAATATACGTATCTATTTCTGGTACCACAATTCTAATCTCATCATTATTTTCATATCTTGGTGAATCAAATGGAACATGATTATGATATTCCAACTCCACGATAGAATTATCTATTCGAACCATTCTTAAAACATCTAAAACTTCCATTTTTAAAATTGTAACTAACACACTTTTACAACGAACTTCATCCAGACAAATCTCTTACTATACTAAAGCATAATTCTCTCTTTATTTCTTAATATCCCAAAATTAACATACCAAAACTCCCTCTCATTTAAATAAATCTACACCAAAACTTTATATCCCATAACTTTCAAAAACCACCTATTCTCATTTGTTAAACGATTTCGTATCCTCGCCCCACCAACAATTCTCCACAACTTATTCACTAATTTCCGTGAAGAATTTATATTCCTCCTCCACATTTTATTAATACTACTGCTCCTTATTATTCTCTAATTTATAATAATATCAACAATTCAAATTAATAAATGAAATATCCAATATTCACCTTTGACATCTATTACTACACACCCTAGTTAATCAACAACTATACTAACACTATCCATTAATTATTTAAATATTCACTAATATATACAATCATTTTCCTCAATAAACCATTCACTATTCCTAAAACATAAAACATTTATTTTTTAAGACCTAAGGTCTCCTAATCCTCAAATATATTGTCATCTCTTCACCTCTTAAATCAATTGGTTGACCTATCTGATCTACAGCTCAAATAATAATATCAGATAATACATTAGTATTTACAGGCATATTAATTTTCTCTTGCGGAACCTCTACAATTTTAAAACGTGGTGAAATATTTGGATAGAAATGATACAAAACATGAGATAATTCACCATTAATGTATGATCCATCTACAATATTACACATAATATCTATAGCATTAATTCTATTTATATCAACTTTTTCATCACTATGAATCGGTATACTTTGTTCTATTACCCTTCTATAAAAACCTAACAAGGAACCAGTTGAATTTTCCACTCCAAAATCAATACCTACAGACGCTTTCATAAACACTTTCATAGTATTACTATTACCAGTTAGTAAAAAAAAATGTTTTGCAATCCAAGCACTTGACTGACTTTTTGACTTCAAAGAATATTTAAAAACATTATTTTTACTAGTAACATTAGGTATAGAATTATAAGTTTGCAAACTTAACATACACATCTCATATTCACCATTTAAATATATAGGTGGATTTAGCGCAAAACCCACCTCAGATCCCTTCCCTGTCAAAACAAAAGCCAAATTATTCACACTTCCATTACCATCTGCTTCCATTTCTAATTGGAATTCAACTTTCCAAAATCGTTGCACTAATATTTAATAAAACAATCACAACAATATCCTTCTTATTTAATAAATCCTTTCAAAAACAATAAACAAAAATGCCCACAATTTTCACTGTTACTGTCTTGATATCTTTCATAGTTATACTGTATAACACCACCACCATTCGATAATAAATACTTTTCAACCTCAATCGGAGGTCTTAAATCACCGTAACTATCAAAATAATTTATTACAGCATTATTTTTCTTATATGCTACCCAATGAGTCCCTTCCCCAACATCATCATCCAAATTTACTATTCCATTCTCTCTTTTGCGTATAATTCTCGGTAACACATCTTTACTAAAAATACCCCGAAATTTACCAATTCTCCACCTTTGAACATGCATCTACAAATCTTTTTCTGTTAAAGGGCTTCGAGGTAAACTGCTTATCAGTTTTTTGAACTAGCACCCTCTGATAAATAAACACCACGACCAGATTTATACGGTTTTACATATAATCCACTTCCAACAGATACACCACACCCAGACTTACATGGTTTCACATATAAACCACTCCCAGATTTTGATTCCATAGCAATATTATGTCGCTTTGCTTCATCTAATTGATCCCTTTCAGCTTTTGCAGAAGTTACTGCTTTTGCAATTGCTGCTGCACCACCACCTAATGATCCTAAAGCACCTAATGCAATAATGGGATTAACGGTAAAAATCCACCTTTTTTGGTATCGCAAGTACCCTGGATCGCGGATATTTTATTCTTCTTCCAGATTTTATTAAACTTTGATATGCAACTCTAGCATTCTCTAAAACACCCTTATTCTTACCAATCCGTCTTATTGCATTCCGTGCTTTCTTCATTGCTTGCAAAAATGAAATAGCACCACCTAATCGATACCCCTGCCTTCTCCTCCTATAACTTCTTCTACTACGCTTCCTTCCACTTTTACTCATTTCTTTCCGTTGTCTACTCCAACCCATACCTAATTTTGTTTTAGCTTTCATAGCAGCTGAAACCGCAGTTGCAGCTAACCTTTTTCCTATACCTGCGTCTCTACTCTTCACTCGTTCCACAGCTTTTTGATAGAATTTCTCATCCGCTTCTTGCCTTTTTAACAGTTCACTTGATTGAGAATATGATATATCGTGCTCTTTGCAAGCCTCATCCAAAATATTCACGCCCTTATCACCTCTTTTCAATCGTTTTTCTAATCTCGTTCCTGGACCAAAAAATCTATAACCCGGTATGTGCAATTCTACTGGCAGCTTATTTATCACAGTATTCAACAATCCACCTTACTTAAGTCAGTTCTTTATTTTTCTCCCAATATTTCGCATCAAGATTGTATGGTTCCTCAGGAGGTCACTTTAAGAACAGATGGAAACTAATTAACTACTTAGTAACTGAATAAAGTCGTTAATACTTACAAATGTGAACTATATGAGAACACTCTGGACGGCGTTTCGGAAAAATCACAATTACAATCTTCAGGTCTGCGATAACTGTCTGCTTCTGCTTATGGTTACTCGTGGAAGCAGAAGCAGACAGTTATCGCAGATCTGAAGATGGCAAATCTGATTTTGCCGAAACGTCGTCCAGAAGCCAGCACCAGTCTTTACGAAGACCAAACAAAGGAAACGCGGAAGAAAACCCGGAATCCAGTTAAAACACGTACTACTACCCGCGGCAACCTAAAAGAAAACATATATATATATATATATATATATATATATATATATATACATATATATATAGATAATTTCTTAGCCGTTCATTTAATATGTCAATTGATCATAAATTCTTGGAGTTTTTTGGCTTTTATATGAAATATTTACTAATATGATCAAATTAGTATGTAATTGCAAAGTAAATGTGAATGTAAACATTGCTGTTTACAAATTACAATGCAAATCATACGAAATCATACTTTCAAAACTGACGTCTGCTTTCAAATACTGACATCTGAATCATTAACACTGTTACTTTATAATGCATTTATAATTAGCTTGGACCAAGGTCTATCGTGGCTTGATTGGGTGGGTTCAAGTCCCAACATAGACAAAATTTTCCAATTATGAATTTCGTATGATTTGCGTTGTAATTTGTAGACAGCACTGTTTACATTCACATTTACTTCGCAATTATATACTAATTTGATAATTGTAAATATTTCATATAAAAGCCGAAAAACTCCAAGAATTTATCAATTGATATATATATATATGGAGTTTTTTTGGCATTTTGTAGGTCAAGCATAAAGCAATTGGTCATCTAAAGTTTCTTCATACATGCTTCGGAGAACTTGCTCCTTTATCAATGAACTGTGTTCTTTAAGTTGTGTTACATCTGTTGTATGTTGAGGTTCCTTTTGTGGATGTCCCTTGTGTGTATGAAATTATGTATGTACCTGCATTGTCAAATTATCAAATTGTTGTTTACAAACATATAAATAAATAAAATCCAGTACAATCAATGTGGACGGGAAAACATATTTTGTTGTAAATTAATGTGTAATGTAATAGATATGACGTTACATTACGCAAACCATAAATTTCAGTGAAATAGTATAAACCACATACACTTTTATCAAAAAAAATCAAATGCGGTAACGTTGTGGAAGATAACGAAAGGTAAACGTTTCGTTAGGAAGATATATATTTGTAATATAAAAAACAGGAATTACTTATTTTTGTGCATTCATGTATGTGTTTTGAAATACGAAATATCAAATCAAAGTGTTAAGAAATGTATTGTTTAAGAAAACATTTAAATTTCCTAACTTTGTGTAAGTACATTCTTACAATTGCTTATAATTAGTTAAAGCAATAGTCTAGCTTATCAATTCACTAACAAATCATGATCACTTATGTCGCTTCTGTTAATTGTTTATAAATTAATATATGTTAAATGAAATTTTGAAACTTATTTACAGTTTGTTTTAATGTTAGAACCTATTAACATTGGACAAATATCTGTACGAACATAAAAACATTGTATATTTAGTCAGAACCCTCTTCCAATTATTATAAAAATTTCAGAGACATACTGATTAATTAGGTATATGTGTGTGAAGGCCTCATATTTGAATCTGCGTATCACAGTTTCTACAATCAAATAGAAAATCGCAATAAAATTTTGTTTTAAATGGGTAAAAAATGTTTGTGTAACGTTTTCAATGATGCAGGTCCAGAAACGAAAGTTCAAGCTTTAGCAAAATATTTAAGTAGTGTCCACACTTAACTGGTGAATAAATATTTAAATGATACCGCAGCAATTCAGTATAAATGTAGGAAGCATTAACACCATTATAATTGTCTAAATTCGTTTCACACAAGCTAATTGTAGAGTAAAAGAGAAGTCGCAGCTGCACACAATTTTGTTGAATTGCCGGATAAAAATATTTTTTTAAAAATATCATGCTGGAGACGAATAATGGTGTTTACAATAAAATATGTTTGTTAAGCGGCAAATGACAGTACGGCATGATTCTATTAAAGAGCGATACGTGATAGTTAGCGGTTCGAAATATAAAAATGGAAGCGATGATAATTGTTTTTTAACAACTAAGATTTAATCAGCTCAGAATTCATCACTTGAGTGAAACAGCCAAAAATTTTAGTTTGTTTTTTGAAATAAATACGAAGTGTATCCGAAGTGTTTACCATTCCAATGACTTTCCTCTCCTTAACGGCAATATACTTCGTCTTCGCTACTCAGTTTTTAGACAAAATATTAATACTGTTGATTAAGTACACGCCATATTTTGAAGCATGTGAAGGGGTGGAAAATTCATGTGGTATTTTTTTGCGATTTACAGAAAGCATTCGATTGGGTACGACATAACATAATCCTTGATAAATTTAATCAGTATGAAATTGGAGGAAATGCTGCCGATTGGTTTTCTTCATACTTATAGGATCACATACAGTGTGTCAAGATTGGGCATTGCGACAATGATGGTCGTATGACAGCTGTAAGATTCAAATGACTGCCGATTCTATATGGTGTTCCGCAAGGATCTGTTTTGGGGTCACTTCTTTTTAATTTATGTCAATGATATCGTTCAGTTTCTTGATGATGTTTATCTGACTATGTATGCAGATGACATTTCAATTCTTGTAAAAGATGAGAAAGATCTTTTGTCGGCGGCCGGTAGCCTGATGGAATGATTATATATGAGTAAATTAAAGTTATACGTCCCTAAAACCAAATGTTTACAATTTCGCACTTACCAAAAGAAAACTTCTGCAACTTGTTTTCACGTTGATGAGGAGGATCTACTTGACTTGCATTCAGTAGAATTTCTTGGCGTTACTTTGGAATCCACGCTGACGTGGTGGATTCATTGTGAAAATATTGCAAATGAACTACATTCCAAGACGTATTTGATTCGCTGTTTAAAATTGCAAGAATCGCAGCCATGATTACGTTCTTTATATTATGCACAAATTCAATCACGTCTACAATATGGAATTTTTCTGGGTGCACCCAACAGTACGAGACAGATATTCATCGGCCAAAAGTCTGTTATCAGAAGTATTGTCGGAGTGAAACATACAGACTTTTGTAGACCCTTCTTTTCTCAAATGAAATTGCTTCTGGTGGCATATTTATATATTTTAGAAGCGAGTTGCTACATTTTAAAAAATAAACATCTTCTGAGAACAAATTCCGCATATCACCAATGTAATACAATAATTATAGAGGATCTGTATTTGTATACTGCCACACTCTGTGCTATAAGTTCTATATCTTACGCGCTTGGAATAAGAATATGCAATTTATTGAATATTCTTATTCAGAATCAGAAAGTAAGGAAGAAAAGCTATTTAACCGATTCAAAAGTACCGTAAAGAATATGCTGCTGGTAATATATTTTATACAATAGATGAGATGATTACACTTATACCTTCTTTTGTTACGAATATAGAATTCTGCAGTATATTTCTAACAAGTTGTTTGTTATTTTCATAGCCACGGAGAAGTGTGGAATTATTCTTGAGTTGATCAACGGTCATTGTTGTTCTTCGCTAGAGCTTTTTATTTTTATTTTGTTGATATTAATTTGAATATGTACTTGGGGAGTTACAATTTACATTTACTGCAATTCTTTACGGCATTATTTACTTATTAGTATTAATTTGATTTATTTTCATTGTTTATATTATGCTTCAAATTTGTATTCTGTTAGTTATTTTCTTGTATTATTTCTGAATTTGACTTTTTTTACACCTGTTTATATAGTTCTTTAAGATGCATAAATTATTATTATTATTACTATATTCACGGGGTCTAACTCCACTTCATATTTTTGGTTTAAAAGCAAATATTTTGCATTAGTGTTTCAGGAGCTCAATGAGCATTTAATTCAAATTAATTTCTATAGAAAAGGGAGAGGTATTTTTGTTAAAGTAAAGTTTTTGGTTTACTTCATGTTTTCTGTCCGCAAAAATGCCTAACTTTTGAATGCACAGTGTATAGAGCGGCAACAACTTATTAGGCATTCAATAAACCTTTGGTTCATCAAATATTTTAAATGTTTTAGATTTTCAATGTCTTAGATATACCGTCTGATTTTAAATATCTTGAGATACATTAAAATAGCTTTATTATAATGCATAATGTATAATATGTAAGAATGACCTTATAAATAAATCATGACTTATTCTCTACCCCCTTCTGTTATATCCTTGTCATTCATCTCGAGCCTTAGCAGAAAATGATCCAATAACATATTTTCGTTTGTGAAAAATCCAATCATGCGTGTTTGAAAGCGATAATTTAGATAGTTATGTGACTAGGGACCGGACGCATAAGGCCGAAATTACGATGGATAGTATAAATAGTCTATAACATAGCTAAGTACAACACCCAGTCATTGAAGAGCACTATATATTTGGTTAACTACACATCTGTTTTTTGTCGTTAAATTATGACGCAATTACTTCAATATTATAGTGAAATTCCTTTCTTCAAGGGCGTAGATAGAAGCGTGAGGAGTTTCTATAATTTATTGGTTAATATTTCGTAAGATAAATAAAGTACGGTGAGTTAGTTTCTTTTTTTCATTGTTTTAACTGTAAATTACGAAGCATGTATGAATTCATACTTCGTAATTTTTGTAATAGGTCCAGTTTAATATCGTTTCATCGAATCTACTTCTCCCAATTATTTTGACGTAAATGTAGTGAATTTCGTAAAGTTTCAATAACTTACGCATGCATTTCTAATTTTCATTTATTTAGATCTAGAACATTGTTTAAGTTACTTTATCGGATATGATATGGGACAACGTCGAGAATGACATCGTGAAACAATGGCGAGTTGGATTAAGGATCATACTGATTGTATGTCCATTGGCAGTGATTCCGAAAGTTATTACAAAGTTTATAAAATATCGTTAAAAACATCCAAGAAATCGCACATACACAGAAATTGGACCCATTGGAATCTGACAATTTTAACGAAGAACTGTGTGAAACTTTAATGGCGGAAAATGTTCCATTAAATAAACTTAATAATCCCACCTTCAAAACATTTATCCAAAAATATACTTGTCGAAATGTTCCTGATGAATCTACCTTATGCAAATATTTTATTTCTAAGTGCTACGCGAAAGCAGTAGAACGTATTAGAAGTCATTTTTCAAATCAGCACCTATGGATAAGTGTCGGCGAAACAGTCGATATATTAGGACGCTGTGTGGTAAATGTTGTAGCTGGTGTACTACATCCAACTATTCCATGTAACGCATATGTAACAGCAACAAAAGTTATAAATACAGTTGATGCGGAAACAGTAGCTAAAACCATTTACGAGAATATGCACCAAATGCTGCATTCGGATCACAGGTACAAAGAAAAATAATTTTATTTGCCAGTGACAGTGCTGCATATATGTTAAAAACAGGCAAATTATTAAAGGAAACATGTCCTAATATGACGCATATTACTTGTCTAGCATGTGCTCTCCACAGAATTTGTGAATATATCAGAGACACCTTTCCGGAAATTTATATAGTTGCTTTTAAAAAAGTTTTTAGAAAAGCACCATTGAGAGTAGCTCTTTACAGAAATAACTTCCATCTTTGTCACTGCCTCCCTCTCCAGAAACAACTAGATGGGGAATATGGTTGGAAGCTACTAGCTTTTATGCAGAGAATTTCGTTATAGGTTTAAATGACAATGCTCGAAGTATTTCTGAGCGCAAGCAACTAATACAAATTCCAAATTTAAAAAAACAGTTGTACTTTCTTCAGGAACACTTTGGAAATTTGCCGAAACTAATCTCAATCTAACTAATCAAAATCTAAATCTCAAATTAAATGATGGATTAACCACATTAGATGTGGCCATTAATAATTTAAAAAATATTCCAAGTGCCTTCGGATGTGGCCTTCGGCAAAAGTTAGACGCAGCTTTTAATAGAAATCCAGATTTAATGACATTGCGGAAATTGTGTATGGGGACAATACCTCAAAAACTAACTGCTAAATACGCTGTAATAAAAGAATATTTCCAGTATGCACATATAACCAGTTGCGATGTAGAAAGGACGTTTTCTATCTACGAGGATGTATTTCATTCAAAGAGAACAAATTTTACAAAAGAGAACCTTGAGAAAGTATTGCTAGTTAATATTAATACTTCTTTACTCAACTTGAACTACAAAATGAACAATTAAAAGTATTTTATAGATCACCACCCGGTTGTTTTCCAATTATATAAATAAAATTAAAAACTAATTAATTAAGCGACGAGTTATCGGCTTCTTGTGTCCGATCCCTAGTCGTATGTAGTAAAGTGACTCAAGTTAACTGAATGGCAATTATATTTCAAGTCGTATTATGTATTCGGACAAGATTATGGCGGAAATAAATGATATTAAAAGCAAACAAAAACTCTTTTTAAAATGTGAACTAAAAATTAATTTGAATAAAGTAAGATGTAAAACTAAACGCAAGTAAATGCCTAATCTCAACATAAATAAAATTAAAAAATAAGCACATTAGGTGTACACAATATTCAAATATAAATATGTATAACCTTATTATTCATAATAATTATTCATAAATGGAACTAATTTCTTTAAATTTCATCTTTAAAGGGTACAGTTTCTACTGCTAAATAATAGGAGATACGCTAATAAAGTAATTATACTGTTTTTACTTTTCAAGTTTTTCAATGAGTCAAAACGGTGTCCTTCGAGGTGAATCTTGGTAAAAGAAACAGGTCACAAGGACTCATATCTAATAAATAAGCGCCTGCAAAGTCACAGATATAATCTTACTTAAAAAAAAACCGTTAATCAAAATCGTTGTGTGCCTGGGCGCATTGACGGGATAGATTCTCCAAATTCGGTTACACAAAAAAGTCCGTGTTCAAAGTTACCAATAACTTTTCGGAATAATGCTGGGTTACACTTTGGCGTCGAGGCATAAATTTGTTTTGGACGATCCCCCGTTTATTAAAAAAGCAATTCTGGATGATCTCGATCCTTCATTTGCTCATTCTACCACTTTTGATTAGTATGAGTTCGGAGTGTGCCATTGCTGGTTCAGACCCTATGTTTCGGGGGTGGATAAAAAACTTCAAGATTTGCCACCGGCAATGAGATTTTCTAAAAAATGAGGATCACCTTCAATTTTCTAGAAAAAGTCAAGAAGTGTTTCCGTTCCGCCTGCGAAAATTTTTTTGGAATATCTTTCGCGCAGATTTTCTTCATCCCCAATTCATTGGTCAAAATCTGACGAATTAGTTTTGTTAGTCAAATTCAATTCTTTCCAAATAATTCTGACGGTCAATCGACGATCAGAACGTACAAGATCCCAGATTCTGTGGACATTTTTATTACTTTTTGCAGCTGAAGGATTTACACTGTGAGGCTCATCTTTAATACAGTCGGTTCGTTAGAAATGAAGAAGTTTATGCTCAGATGTTATTACACAATAACAAAACTGGGAACAGTTAAAATACCGTATGGAACAGAGCTACATAGACAGGTAACTGAAAAGTTCCAAAAGTTGGCGGATAAAACCATTCAAAATATCTTAGATCAAAGACGATCTATATTCATTAATAATAGATTGTCAGCGGAAATAATTAATCAAGTGAGACAAGAGGTTTCCTTAGAAATTGGTATGAGTAGTAATCATGAAGTGGAGGTTGAAGAACAGATTAACCCGTTTTCAGATGAATTAATAGTCTTGCCCGTACAGGAAAGTAGATTTCATTTAGAGTTTGAGAATAATTTTCTTAAATATCATGGAATTGTACCTAGTAAGAAGCCGCATCTAAAAAAGCTTATTTACCAAAAGGGAACATCTGATATTATAAACGAGGTAAACGGCATTATTGAGACAAAAATAAAAAATAGCACAACACTGGAAGAGCTCCACAGTTTAATATATACAGGTGCATGTACGGTTTTGATATTAAATGATCAAAATATAGACACCGTAGAAATGGAATTCGATAGTAGGAATAAAACTCCTTGTTGGGAAAAACGATTGACATGGAAAATAGAAAATCTGACACGGGAAATTGGAATATTAACTCAAAGCTTAAAGGACAATGCTAGCGCGAGGGTTAAGAGAGATGCAGAGGTTATATTGAGCTGTTATGTTTCACCTGAAAACTCCAATGTTGTAGAAATTTTAGATTTACTAAAGCAGAAATTAGCGGCATATGCAAAGAGGTTGAAACGATATAAAATCAGTAATACCCGAAGGCAGCAAAATAAACAGTTCGCTAGAAATCAAAAATTATTCTATCGTAGCTTGAGTGATACAAATCCTGGACAACAGATTCAGTTACCAACGAAAGACAAAATATCAGATTATTGGTCTGGAATATGGAGTACGCCGGTGCAACATAGAAATGCAAAATCTCTGACGGATGAAATAAGGAACGTAAGTAACGTTAGGACAATGATAAATTGGCGGATCGATTCAAAAGATGTGAAAAGAGCAATCCAAAAAGCAATGAATTGGAAATCACCTGGACCAGATAAAATACAAAATTTCTGGTTAAAAAGATTTACATCGACGCACCTGCAACTTGCTAAGTGCTTCCAATTATTGATAGAACAACAAACCGAACTGCCAGAATTCATGACCGAGGGAAACACCTTCTTAATTCCGAAATCTAATGTATCTGCGGAAAATCCCTCTAAATATAGACCAATTGCATGTTTTCCTACGTTATACAAGATGTTCACCTCGATTATATCTGAAAAGATATATGCCCATTTGTAGAATAACAACCTTTTAGAAGAGGAACAGAAAGGATGTAGAAAAGTATTAAGAGGTTGCAAAGAACAGCTACTGATTAATTCAGTTATGGTGAAGAATGTGGTGAAAGCAAAAGAAAATCTCTACATGGCATATATAGACTATCATAAAGCGTTTGATAGTGTACCTCACTCGTGGCTGGTAGAGATTCTTAGGTTATATAGGATTGAGGAGCATCGTATTAATTTTCTTAGTTACGCCATGACTAAATGGAAGACAAGTTTGTTAATGAAAACCCCTACAGAAAGTATTGATGCAGGTAAGATCAGTATTAAAAGAGGCATGTTTCAGGGAGACGCTTTGAGTCCACTGTGGTTTTGTTTAGCCTTGAAACCGTTAACAACTTTGTTAAATTCCCTAAATAAGGGATGTAATTTACTGCAACCTGTCGTACAAATTAGTCACCTTTGGTACATGGATGATCTAAAATTGTATGCTAGGAAAAGAATCATCTTCGCGATCTCCTAAACTCTGTTGGCCGTTATAGTAGAGATATCCAAATGAAATTTGGATTGGAAAAATGCAAAATAAGTTGCATAGAAAAGGGACAATGGGTTGAACATCGTGGGTTCGAAGTGGAAGGCGGACAAGGACTAGTTATTGGAATGGAGAGCAACGACTATTATAAGTATCTTGATTATTTGCAGGCTAGAGGAATAGAACACAATATTGCAAAAGAATCAGCGAAAGATCAGTATTTCTCTAGGCTGCGATCGTTGTTGAAAATCAGATTGTCGGCAAGAAATATGTCCAAGGCAATAAACAGCTTTGGAACTTCCGTACTTACTTATAGATTTGTAATAATTAACTGGACTGATACTGAACTTGAAGCAATAGACATCAAGACAAGAGTAGAAGCCAGAAAATTTAGAATTCATCACCCACGTAGTGCGATCGAAAGGTTCCACCTACCAAGAAGAGAAGGAGGTAGAGGAATACCGAGTACTTATTGCAGGCATTATACACAGGTAAATAATTTACGAGAATACTTTCTGCAAAAGTCGAAAGAAAGTAGATTGCATAATGCGATTGCTCAAATGGACAATTTTACGCCACTCAAACTGGCTAACGATGAATTCAATCCATCCACGAGAATCTTAAGTATACCGCAACAGAAAGAGAGATGGAAAAATAAATCTTTGCATGGCAAGTATCCGTTAATAATTGGATCTGAAAATTTTGACACCTCAGCGTCGCAAGCATGGCTGTATACAGGTAACCTGTTTGTAGAAACAGAGGGATTCATAGCCGCTATCCAAGATCAAGTAATTCCAACGCGTTCCTATAGGAAAAATATTCTTAAGGAAAATTTATCTGACATTAAATGCCGTGTATGCACAGATAAGAAAGAAACAATTGATCATTTGATGGCAGGATGCTCTGTACTTGCCCCCAAACAATACCTCGAGAGGCACAACAGGGTTGCGAAAATAATACACCAGCTGCTCAGACAGAAGCACTTGTCGTATTCTGAAAATGTCCCGTATTATGAATATGAAGCACCTTCAGTTTGCGAGGACGAAAATTCTCGATTATATTGGAATCGCCAAATAATCACAGATAAAACAATTCCCAACAATATTCCAGATATAATACTGACACTGAAGAAGGACAAGGTAACGTACATCACTGACATTGCTGTTCCGTTGGCAAAAAACACTGCAAGGAACTATAGTGAGAAGGTAAATAAATATTTACCTCTCAGCGACGAAATCAAGAGTATGTGGAATATGGACAAGGTCCTAATAGTCCCAATTGTGATTGGCGCAACTGGAGAAATTCCACAGAAATTACACAAGTCCATAAATACTTTGGATCTCTACCAAAAACTTTATTTAAAAATGCAGAAAAGTGTCTTGTTAGACACGGCTGCAATAATACGTCGCGTGCTGAACTGAAATTGCAGCGCGCGAACGTGGGCCACGTGGCCGGGAGGCGAAATGACGGAACGGGTGGGGTGCTGATGTGGTCCTCTACTGGGTGGTAGCCTAGCATATGCGCTACCAAACTCTAGGGGGGTCTGCCCGATGGGCGGGCAGGTGCCATTCCGCCTTTCCAGCAGGGGAGAGAGGAACCAAGCTACGCGGCGCAAAACACGGCGCCGCGCAATGCACACACCACTAGGGTCGGTCCTGGGCGGCAACTTTGCCAGGCTGGCGTGAACAGCACACACACGCTCGACGTGTGTGCAGTGCCCCTGCAATGGCGGAAAACGTAAAGATGGCACAAAGTGTGACCGTCGTCGACCAAAGTAGCCGCTAAGAGTGTTCCATTGGTTGGCGATGAGCAACCCCGTGCAGGGTGCGCTTCGCGCGTCAGGGCCTTGCCTCGATGGGGCGGGGGTCGGGCCGTCGAAGTACTGCATGGAAAAGTAAAGAAGTTGCCGGGAAAGGGTTGGCGGCCCTGCGCAACGGCTGGTTCTCCGATCTCTCAAAATTAGCGCGACCGGACACTAAACACATGCACGAGTGCGCTAAAATACAACACCCCTACACTTGCGCGCTCGCACAAACACAAAACAACACACCCAGAGAGAGAAGCAAGCTGCCAGCAGCGGACAACACGTAAGTTGACACCCTGAAAGTACTGGTAAGTATCTACTATAATCAATATTCATATAAAAATAATGAATGCTAGATAACTATGCCACAGATCTTGTTCGAATGAACCGATGGGGTAAGATAATGGCAACCAAGAGCGAATAGTTCTTTTGAGTGGAAGAGATAATAATAATAATAATAATAATAATAATAATAATAATAATAATAATAATAATAATAATAATAATAATAATAATAATAATAATAATAATAATGATAATAATAATAATAATATAGTATTTCTCTAGGCTGCGATCGTTGTTGAAAACCAGATTGTCGGCAAGAAATATGTCCAAGGCAATAAACAGCTTTGCAACTTCCGTACTTACTTATGGATTTGGAATAATTAACTGGACTGATACTGAACTTGAAGCAATAGACATCAAGACAAGAGTAGAAGCCAGAAAATTTAGAATTCATCACCCACGTAGTGCTATCGAAAGGTTCCACCTACCAAGAAGAGAAGGAGGTAGAGGAATACCGAGTGCTTATTGCAGGCATTATACACAGGTAAATAATTTACGAGAGTACTTTCTGCAAAAGTCGAAAGAAAGTAGATTGCATAATGCGATTGCTCAAATGGACAATTTTACGCCACTAAAACTGGCTAACGATGAATTCAATCCATCCACGAGAATCTTAAGTACACCCCAACAGAAAGAGAGATGGAAAAATAAATCTTTGAATGGCAAGTATCCGTTAACAATTGGATCTGAAAATTTTGACACCTCAGCGTCGCAGGCATGGCTGTATACAGGTAACCTGTTTGCAGAAACAGAGGGATTCATAGCCGCTATCCAAGATCAAGTAATTCCAACGCGTTCCTATAGGAAAAAAATTCTTAAGGAGAATTTATCTGACATTAAATGTCGTGTATGCGCAGATAAGGAAGAAACAATTGATCATTTGATGGCAGGATGTTCTGTACTTGCCCCCAAACAATATCTCGAGAGGCACAACAGGGTTGCAAAAATATTACACCAACTGCTCAGACAGAAGCACTTGTCGTATTCTGAAAATGTCCCGTATTATGAATATGAAGCACCTTCAGTTTGCGAGGACGAAAATTCTCGATTATATTGGAATCGCCAAATAATCACAGATAAAACAATTCCCAACTATATTCCAGATATAATACTGACACTGAAGAAGGACAAGGTAACGTACATCACTGACATTGCTGTTCCGTTGGCAAAAAACACTGCAAGGAACTATAGTGAGAAGGTAAATAAATATTTACCTCTCAGCGACGAAATCAAGAGTATGTGGAAGATGGACAAGGTCCTAATAGTCCCAATTGTGATTTGGCGCAACTGGAGAAATTCCACAGAAATTACACAAGTCCATAAATACTTTGGATCTCTACCAAAAACTTTATTTAAAAATGCAAAAAAGTGTCTTGTTAGACACGGCTGCCATAATACGTCGCGTGCTGAACTGAAATTGCAGCGCGCGAACGCGGGCAACGTGGCCGGGAGGCGAAATGACGGAACGGGTGGGGTGCTGATGTGGTCCTCTACTGGGTGGTAGCCTAGCATATGCGCTACCAAACTCTAGGGGGGTCTGCCCGATGGCCGGGCAGGTGCCATTCCGCCTTTCCAGCAGGGGAGAGAGGAACCAAGCTACGCGGCGCAAAACACGGCGCCGCGCAATGCACACACCACTAGGGTCGGTCCTGGGCGGCAACCTTGCCAGGCTGGCGTGAACAGCACACACACGTTCGACGTGTGTGCAGTGCCCCCGCAATGGCGGAAAACGTTAAGATGGCACAAAGTGTGACCATCGTCGACCAAAGTAGCCGCTAAGAGTGTTCCATTGGTTGGCGATGAGCAACCCCGTGCAGGCTGCGCTTCGCGGGTCTGGGCCTTGCCTCGATGGGGCGGGGGTCGGGCCGTCGACGTACTGCATGGAAAAGTAAAGAAATTGCCGGGAAAGGGTTGGCGGCCCTGCGCAACGGCTGGTTCTCCGATCTCTCAAAATTAGCGCGACCGGACACTAAACACATGCACGAGTGCGCTAAAATACAACACCCCTACACTTGCGCGCTTGCACAAACACAAAACCACACACCCAGAGAGAGAAGCAAGCTGCCAGCAGCGGACAACACGTAAGTTGACACCCTGAAAGTACTGGTAAGTATCTACTATAATCAATATTTATATAAAAATAATGAATGCTAGATAACTATGCCACCCATCTTCCCATGCCACCCATTGTTCGAATGAACCGATGGGGTAAGATAATGGCAACCAAGAGCGAATAGTTCTTGTGAGTGGAAGAGATAATAATAATAATAATATTATTATTATTATTATTCTATCGTGGCTTGAGTGATACAAATCCTGGACAACAGATTCAGTTACCAACGAAAGACAAAATATCAGATTATTGGTCTGGAATATGGAGTACGCCGGTGCAACATAGAAATGCAAAATGGCTGACGGATGAAAGAAGGAAGGTAAGTAACGTTAGGACAATGATAAATTGGCGGATTGATTCAAAAGATGTGAAAAGAGCAATCCAAAAAGCAATGAATTGGAAATCACCTGGACCAGATAAAATACAAAATTTCTGGTTAAAAAAATTTACATCGACGCACCTGCAACTTGCTAAGTGCTTCCAATTATTGCTAGAACAACCATCCGAACTGCCAGAATTCATGACCGAGGGAAACACCTTCTTAATTCCGAAATCTAATGTATCTGCGGAAGATCCCTCTAAATATAGACCAATTAGATGTCTTCCTACGTTATACAAGATGTTCACCTCGATTATATCTGAAAAGATATATGCCCATTTAGAGAATAACAACCTTTTAGAAGAGGAACAGAAAGGATGTAGAAAAAGATCAAGAGGTTGCAAAGAACAGCTCCTGATTGATTCAGTTGTGATGAAGAATGTGGTGAAAGCAAAAGAAAATCTCTACATGGCATATATAGACTATCAGAAAGCGTTTGATAGTGTACCTCACTCGTGGCTGGTAGAGATTCTTAGGTTATATAGGATTGAGGAGCATCATATTAATTTTCTTAGTTACGTCATGACTAAATGGAAGACAAGTTTGTTAATGAAACCCCTACAGAAAGTATTGATGCACGTAAGATCAGTATTAAAAGAGGCATATTTCAGGGAGACGCTTTGAGTCCACTGTGGTTTTTTTTAGCCTTGAAACCGTTAACAACTTTGTTAAATTCCCTAAATAAGGGATGTAATTTACTACAACCTGTCGTACAAATTAGTCACCTTTGGTACATGGATGATCTCAAATTGTATGCTAGGAAAAAGAATCATCTTCGCGATCTCCTAAACTGTGTTGGCCGTTATAGTAGAGATATCCAAATGAAATTTGGATTGGAAAAATGCAAAATAAGTTGCATAGAAAAGGGACAATGGGTTGAACATCGTGGGTTCGAAGTGGAAGGCGGACAAGGACTAGTTATTGGAATGGAGAGCAACGACTATTATAAGTATCTTGGTTATTTGCAGGCTAGAGGAATAGAACACAATATTACAAAAGAATCAGCGAAAGATCCGTATTTCTCTAGGCTGCGGTCGTTGTTGAAAACCAGATTGTCGGCAAGAAATATGTCCAAGGCAATAAACAGCTTTGCAACTTCCGTACTTACTTATGGATTTGGAATAATTAACTGGACTGATACTGAACTTGAAGCAATAGACATCAAGACAAGAGTAGAAGCCAGAAAATTTAGAATTCATCACCCACGTAGTGCTATCGAAAGATTCCACCTACCAAGAAGAGAAGGAGGTATAGGAATACCGAGTGCTTATTGTAGGCATTATACACAGGTAAATAATTTACGAGAGTACTTTCTGCAAAAGTCGAAAGAAAGTAGATTGCATAATGCGATTGCTCAAATGGACAATTTTACGCCACTCAAACTGGCTAACGATGAATTCAATCCATCCACGAGAATCTTAAGTATACCCCCAACAGAAAGAGAGATGGAAAAATAAATCTTTGCATGGCAAGTATCCGTTAACAATTGGATCTGAAAATTTTGACACCTCGGCGTCGCAGGCATGGCTGTATACAGGTAACTTGTTTGCAGAAACAGAGGGATTCATAGCCGCCATCCAAGATCAAGTAATTCCAACGCGTTCCTATAGGAAAAAAATTCTTAAGGAGAATTTATCTGACATTAAATGTCGTGTATGCGCAGATAAGGAAGAAACAATTCATCATTTGATGGCAGGCTGCTCTGTACTTGCCCCCAAACAATATCTCGAAAGGCACAACAGGGTTGCAAAAATATTACACCAGCTGCTTAGACAGAAGCACTTGTCGTATTCTGAAAATGTACCGTATTATGAATATGAAGCACCTTCAGTTTGCGAGGACGAAAATTCTCGATTATATTGGAATCGCCAAATAATCACAGATAAAACAATTCCCAACAATATTCCAGATATAATACTGACACTGAAGAAGGACAAGGTAACGTACATTATTGACATTGCTGTTCCGTTGGCAAAAAACACTGCAAGAAACTATAGTGAGAAGGTAAATAAATATTTACATCTCAGCGACGAAATCAAGAGTATGTGGAAGATGGACAAGGTCCTAATAGTCCCAATTGTGATTGGCGCAACTGGAGAAATTCCACAGAAATTACACAAGTCCATAAATACTTTGGATCTCTACCAAAAACTTTATTTAAAAATGCAAAAAAGTGCCTTGCTAGACACGGCTGCAATAATACGTCGCGTACTGAACTGAAATTGCAGCGCGCGAACGCGGGTCACGTGGCCGGGAGGCGAAATGACGGAACGGGTGGGGTGCTGATGTGGTCCTCTACTGGGTGGTAGCCTAGCATATGCGCTACCAAACTCTAGGGGGGTCTGCCCGATGGGCGGGCAGGTGCCATTCCGCCTTTCCAGCAGGGGAGAGAGGAACCAAGCTACGCGGCGCAAAACACGGCGCCGCGCAATGCACACACCACTAGGGTCGGTCCTGGGCGGCAACCTTGCCAGGCTGGCGTGAACAGCACACACACGCTCAACGTGTGTACAGTGCCCCCGCAATGGCGGAAAACGTTAAGATGGCACAAAGTGTGACCGTCGTCGACGAAAGTAGCCGCTAAGAGTGTTCCATTGGTTGGCGATGAGCAACCCCGTGCAGGGTGCGCTTCGCGCGTCTGGGCCTTGCCTCGATGGGGCGGGGGTCGGGCCGTCGAAGTACTGCATGGAAAAGTAAAGAAGTTGCCGGGAAAGGGTTGGCGGCCCTGCGCAACGGCTGGTTCTCCGATCTCTCAAAATTAGCGCGACCGGACACTAAACACATGCACGAGTGCGCTAAAATACTACACCCCGACACTTGCGCGCTCGCACAAACACAAAACCACACACCCAGAGAGATAAGCAAGCTGCCAGCAGCGGACAACACATAAGTTGACACCCTGAAAGTACTGGTAAGTATCTACTATAATCAATATTAATTTAAAAATAATGAATGCTAGATAACTATGCCACCCATCTTGTTCGAATGAACCGATGGGATAAGATAATGGCAACCAAGAGCGAATAGTTCTTGTGAGTGGAAGAAATAATAATAATAATAATAATAATAATAATAATAATAATAATAATAATGAAATGAAGAAGTTTATGCTCAGATGTTATTACACAATAACAAAACTGGGAACAGTTAAAATACCGTATGGAGCAGAGTTACATAGACAGATAACTGAAAAGTTCCAAGAGTTGGCGGATAAAACAATTCAAAATATCTTAGATCAAAGACGATCTATATTCATTAATAATAGATTGTCAGCGGAAATAATTAATCAAGTGAGACAAGAGGTTTCCTTAGAAATTGGTATGAGTAGTAATCATGAAGTGGTGGTTGAAGAACAGATTAACCCGTTTTCAGATGAATTAATAGTCTTGCCCGTACAGGAAAGTAGATTTCATTTAGAGTTTGAGAATAATTTTCTTAAATATCATGGATTTGTACCTAGTAAGAAGCCGCATCTAAAAAAGCTTATTTACCAAAAGGACACATCTGATATTATAAACGAGGTAAACGGAATTATTGAGACAAAAATAAAAAATAGCACAACACTGGAAGAGCTCCACAGTTTAATATATACAGGTGCATGTACGGTTTTGATATTAAATGATCAAAATATAGACACCGTAGAAATGGAATTCGATAGTAGGAATAAAACTCCTTGTTGGGAAAAACGATTGACATGGAAAATTGAAAATCTGAAACGGGAAATTGGAATATTAACTCAAAGCTTAAAGGACAATGCTAGCGCGAGGGTCAAGAGAGAGATGCAGAGGTTATAGTGAGCTGTTATGTTTCACCTGAAAACTACAATGTTGTAGAAATTTTAGATTTATTAAAGCAGAAATTAGCGGCATATGCAAAGAGGTTGAAACGATATAAAATCAGTAACACCCGAAGGCAGCAAAATAAACAGTTCGCTAGAAATCAAAAATTATTCTATCGTGGCTTGAGTGATACAAATCCTGGACAACAGGTTCAGTTACCAACGAAAGACAAAATATCAGATTATTGGTCTGGAATATGGAGTACGCCGGTGCAACATAGAAATGCAAAATGGCTGACGGATGAAAGAAGGAAGGTAAGTAACGTTAGGACAATGATAAATTGGCGGATTGATTCAAAAGATGTGAAAAGAGCAATCCAAAAAGCAATGAATTGGAAATCACCTGGACCAGATAAAATACAAAATTTCTGGTTAAAAAAATTTACTCCAATTATTACTAGAACAACCAACCGAACTGCCAGAATTCATGACCGAGGGAAACACCTTCTTAATTCCGAAATCTAATGTATCTGCGGAAGATCCCTCTAAATATAGACCAATTACATGTCTTCCTACGTTATACAAGATGTTCGCCTCGATTATATCTGAAAAGATATATGCCCATTTAGAGAATAACAACCTTTTAGAAGAGGAACAGAAAGGATGTAGAAAAGGATCAAGAGGTTGCAAAGAACAGCTCCTAATTGATTCAGTTGTGATGAAGAATGTGGTGAAAGCAAAAGAAAATCTCTACATGGCATATATAGACTATCAGAAAGCGTTTGATAGTGTACCTCACTCGTGGCTGGTAGAGATTCTTAGGTTCTTAGTTTATATAGGATTGAGGAGCATCATATTAATTTTCTTAGTTACGCCATGACTAAATGGAAGACAAGTTTGTTAATGAAACCCCCTACAGAAAGTATTGATGCAGGTAAGATCAGTATTAAAAGAGGCATATTTCAGGGAGACGCTTTGAGTCCACTGTGGTTTTGTTTAGCCTTGAAACCGTTAACAACTTTGTTAAATTCCCTAAATAAGGGATGTAATTTACTACAACCTGTCGTACAAATTAGTCACCTTTGGTACATGGATGATCTCAAATTGTATGCTAGGAAAAAGAATCATCTTCGCGATCTCCTAAACTGTGTTGGCCGTTATAGTAGAGATATCCAAATGAAATTTGGATTGGAAAAATGCAAGATAAGTTGCATAGAAAAGGGACAATGGGTTGAACATCGTGGGTTCGAAGTGGAAGGCGGACAAGGACTAGTTATTGGAATGGAGAGCAACGACTATTATAAGTATCTTGGTTATTTGCAGGCTAGAGGAATAGAACACAATGTTGCAAAAGAATCAGCGAAAGATCAGTATTTCTCTAGGCTGCGATCGTTGTTGAAAACCAGATTGTCGGCAAGAAATGTGTCCAAGGCAATAAACAGCTTTCCAACTTCCGTACTTACTTATGGATTTGGAATAATTAACTGGACTGATACTGAACTTGAAGCAATAGACATCAAGACAAGAGTAGAAGCCAGAAAATTTAGAATTCATCACCCACGTAGTGCTATCGAAAGGTTCCACCTACCAAGAAGAGAAGGAGGTAGAGGAATACCGAGTGCTTATTGTAGGCATTATACACAGGTAAATAATTTACGAGAGTACTTTCTGCAAAAGTCGAAAGAAAGTAGATTGCATAATGCGATTGCTCAAATGGACAATTTTACGCCACTCAAACTGGCTAACGATGAACTCAATCCATCCACGAGAATCTTAAGTATACCCCAACAGAAAGAGAGACGGAAAAATAAATCTTTGCATGGCAAGTATCCGTTAACAATTGGATCTGAAAATTTTGACACCTCGGCGTCGCAGGCATGGCTGTATACAGGTAACTTGTTTGCAGAAACAGAGGGATTCATAGCCGCCATCCAAGATCAAGTAATTCCAACGCGTTCCTATAGGAAAAAAATTCTTAAGGAGAATTTATCTGACATTAAATGTCGTGTATGCGCAGATAAGGAAGAAACAATTGATCATTTGATGGCAGGCTGCTCTGTACTTGCTCCCAAACAATATCTCGAGAGGCACAACAGGGTCGCAAAAATATTACACCAGCTGCTTAGACAGAAGCACTTGTCGTATTCTGAAAATGTCCCGTATTATGAATATGAAGCACCTTCAGTTTGCGAGGACGAAAATTCTCGATTATATTGGAATCGCCAAATAATCACAGATAAAACAATTCCCAACAATATTCCAGATATAATACTGACACTGAAGAAGGACAAGGTAACGTACATCACTGACATTGCTGTTCCGTTGGCAACAAACACTGCAAGGAACTATAGTGAGAAGGTAAATAAATATTTACCTCTCAGCGACGAAATCAAGAGTATGTGGAAGATGGACAAGGTCCTAATAGTCCCAATTGTGATTGGCGCAACTGGAGAAATTCCACAGAAATTACACAAGTCCATAAATACTTTGGATCTCTACCAAAAACTTTATTTAAAAATGCAAAAAAGTGTCTTGCTAGACACGGCTGCAATAATACGTCGCGTGCTGAACTGAAATTGCAGCGCGCGAACGCGGGTCACGTGGCCGGGAGGCGAAATGACGGAACGGGTGGGGTGCTGATGTGGTCCTCTACTGGGTGGTAGCCTAGCATATGCGCTACCAAACTCTAGGGGGGTCTGCCCGATGGACGGGCAGGTGCCATTCCGCCTTTCCAGCAGGGGAGAGAGGAACCAAGCTACGCGGCGCAAAACACGGCGCCGCGCAATGCACACACCACTACGGTCGGTCCTGGGCGGCAACCTTGCCAGGCTGGCGTGAACAGCACACACGCTCGACGTGTATGCAGTGCCCCTGCAATGGCGGAAAACGTAAAGATGGCACAAAGTGTGACCGTCGTCGACCAAAGTAGCCGCTAAGAGTGTTCCATTGGTTGGCGATGAGCAACCCCGTGCAGGGTGCGCTTCGCGCGTCTGGGCCTTGCCTCGATGGGGCGGGGGTCGGGCCGTCGAAGTACTGCATGGAAAAGTAAAGAATTTGCCGGGAAAGGGTTGGCGGCCCTGCGCAACGGCTGGTTCTCCGATCTCTCAAAATTAGCGCGACCGGACACTAAACACATGCACGAGTGCGCTAAAATACAACACCCCTACACTTGCGCGCTTGCACAAACACAAAACCACACACTCAGAGAGAGAAGCAAGCTGCCAGCAGCGGACAACACATAAGTTGACACCCTGAAAGTACTGGTAAGTATCTACTATAATCAAAATTAATATAAAAATAATGAATGCTAGATAACTATGCCACCCATCTTGTTCGAATGAACCGATGGGATAAGATAATGGCAACCAAGAGCGAATAGTTCTTGTGAGTGGAAGAGATAATAATAATAATAATAATAATAATAATAATAATAATAATAATAATAATAATAATAATAATAATAATAATAATAATAATAATAATAATAATACATGGAAAATTGAAAATCTGAAACGGGAAATTGGAATATTAACTCAAAGCTTAAAGGACAATGCTAGCGCGAGGGTTAAGAGAGATGCAGAGGTTATAGTGAGCTGTTATGTTTCACCTGAAAACTCCAATGTTGTAGAAATTTTAGATTTATTAAAGCAGAAATTAGCGGCATATGCAAAGAAGTTTAAACGATATAAAATCAGTAATACCCGAAGGCAGCAAAATAAACAGTTCGCTAGAAATCAAAAATTATTCTATCGTGGCTTGAGTGATAAAAATCCTGGACAACAGGTTCAGTTACCAACGAAAGAGAAAATATCAGATTATTGGTCTGGAATATGGAGTACGCCGGTGCAACATAGAAATGCAAAATGGCTGGCGTATGAAAGAAGGAAGGTAGGTAACGTTAGGACAATGATAAATTGGCGGATTGATTCAAAAGATGTGAAAAGAGCAATCCAAAAAGCAATGAATTAGAAATCACCTGGACCAGATAAAATACAAAATTTATGGTTAAAAAAATTTACATCGACGCACCTGCAACTTGCTAAGTGCTTCCAATTATTGCTAGAACAACCATCCGAACTGCCAGAATTCATGACCGAGGGAAACACCTTCTTAATTCCGAAATCTAATGTATCTGCGGAAGATCCCTCTAAATATAGACCAATTACATGTCTTCCTACGTTATACAAGATGTTCACCTCGATTATATCTGAAAAGATATATGCCCATTTGGAGAATAACAACCTTTTAGAAGAGGAACAGAAAGGATGTAGAAAAGGATCAAGAGGTTGCAAAGAACAGCTCCTGATTGATTCAGTTGTGATGAAGAATGTGGTGAAAGCAAAAGAAAATCTCTACATGGCATATATAGACTATCAGAAAGCGTTTGATAGTGTACCTCACTCGTGGCTGGTAGAGATTCTTAGGTTTTTAGTTTATATAGGATTGAGGAGCATCATATTAATTTTCTTAGTTACGCCATGACTAAATGGAAGACAAGTTTGTTAATGAAAACCCCTACAAAAAGTATTGATGCAGGTACGATCAGTATTAAAAGAGGCATATTTCAGGGAGACGCTTTGAGTCCACTGTGGTTTTGTTTAGCCTTGAAACCGTTAACAACTTTGTTAAATTCCCTAAATAAGGGATGTAATTTACTACAACCTGTCGTACAAATTAGTCACCTTTGGTACATGGATGATCTCAAATTGTATGCTAGGAAAAAGAATCATCTTCGCGATCTCCTAAACTGTGTTGGCCGTTATAGTAGAGATATCCAAATGAAATTTGGATTGGAAAAATGCAAAATAAGTTGCATAGAAAAGGGATAATGGGTTGAACATCGTGGGTTCGAAGTGCAAGGCGGACAAGGACTAGTTATTGGAATGGAGAGCAACGACTATTAAAAGTATCTTGGTTTTTTGCAGGCTAGAGGAATAGAACACAATATTGCAAAAGAATCAGCGAAAGATCAGTATTTCTCTAGGCTGCGATCGTTGTTGAAAACCAGATTGTCGGCAAGATATATGTCCAAGGCAATAAACAGCTTTCCAACTTCCGTACTTACTTATGGATTTGGAATAATTAACTGGACTGATACTGAACTTGAAGCAATAGACATCAAGACAAGAGTAGAAGCCAGAAAATTTAGAATTCATCACCCACGTAGTGCGATCGAAAGGTTCCACCTACCAAGAAGAGAAGGAGGTAGAGGAATACCGAGTGCTTATTGCAGGCACTATACACAGGTAAATAATTTACGAGAGTACTTTCTGCAAAAGTCGAAAGAAAGTAGATTGCATAATGCGATTGCTCAAATGGACAATTTTTCGCCACTCAAACTGGCTAACGATGAATTCAATTCATCCACGAGAATCTTAAGTATACCCCAACAGAAAGAGAGATGGAAAAATAAATCTTTGCATGGCAAGTATCCGTTAACAATTGAATCTGAAAATTTTGACACCTCAGCGTCGCAGGCATGGCTGTATACAGGTAACCTGTTTGCAGAAACAGAGGGATTCATATCCGCCATCCAAGAACAAGTAACTCCAACGCGTTCCTATAGGAAAAAAATTCTTAAGGAGAATTTATCTGACATTAAATGTCGTGTATGCGCAGATAAGGAAGAAACAATTGATCGTTTGATGGCAGGATGCTCTGTACTTGCCCCCAAACAATATCTCGAGAGGCACAACAGGGTTGCAAAAATATTACACCAGCTGCTCAGACAGAAGCACTTGTCGTATTCTGAAAATGTCCCGTATTATGAATATGAAGCACCTTCAGTTTGCGAGGACGAAGATTCTCGATTATATTGGAATCGCCAAATAATCACAGATAAAACAATTCCCAACAATATTCCAGATATAATACTGACACTGAAGAAGGACAAGGTAACGTACATCATTGACATTGCTGTTCCGTTGGCAAAAAACACTGCAAGGAACTATAGTGAGAAGGTAAATAAATATTTACCTCTCAGCGACGAAATCAAGAGTATGTGGAAGATGGACAAGGTCCTAATAGTCCCAATTGTGATTGGCGCAACTGGAGAAATTCCACAGAAATTCCACAAATCCATAAATACTTTGGATCTCTACTAAAAACTTTATTTAAAAATGCAAAAAAGTGTCTTGTTAGACACGGCTGCAATAATACGTCGCGTGCTGAACTGAAATTGCAGAGCGCGAACGCGGGCAACATGGCCGAGAGGCGAAATGACGGAACGGGTGGGGTGCTGATGTGGTCCTCTACTGGGTGGTAGCCTAGCATATGCGCTACTAAACTCTAGGGGGTCTGCCCGATGGCCGGGCAGGTGCCATTCCGCCTTTCCAGCAGGGGAGAGAGGAACCAAGCTACGCGGCGCAAAACACGGCGCCGCGCAATGCACACACCACTAGGGTCGGTTCTGGGCGGCAACCTTGCCAGGCTGGCGTGAACAGCACACACACGCTCGACGTGTGTGCAGTGCCCCGCATGGCGGAAAGCGTTAAGATGGCACAAAGTGTGACCGTCGTCGACCAAAGTAGCCGCTAAGAGTGTTCCATTGGTTGGCGATGAGCAACCCCGTGCAGGCTGCTCGTCGCGGGTATGGGCCTTGCCTCGATGAGGCGGGGGTCGGGCCATCGAAGTACTGCATGGAAAAGTAAAGAAGTTGCCGGGAAAGGGTTGGCGGGCCTTCGCAACGGCTGGGCCTCCGATCTCTCAAAACTAGAGCGACCGAGCACTAAACACATGCACGAGTGCGCTAAAATACAACACCCCGACACTTACGCGCTTGCACAAACACAAAACCACACACACAAAGAGAGAAGCAAGCTGCCAGCAGCGGACAACACATAAGTTGACACCCTTAAAGTACTGGTAAGTATCTACTATAATCTATATTCATATAAAAATAATGAATGCTAGATAACTATGCCACCCATCTTGTTCGAATGAACCGATGGGGTAAGATAATGGCAACCAAGAGCGAATAGTTCTTGTGAGTGAAAGAGATAATAATAATAATAATAATAATAATAATAATAATAATAATAATAATAATAATAATAATAATAATAATAATAATAATAATAATAAAGAAAGTAGATTGCATAATGCGATTGCTCAAATGGACTATTTTACGCCACTCAAGCTGACTAACGATGAATTCAATCCATCCACGAGAATCTTAAGTATACCCCAACAAAAAGAGAGATGGAAAAATAAATCTTTGCATGGCAAGTATCCGTTAACAATTGGATCTGAAAATTTTGACACCTCAGCGTCGCAGGCATGGCTATATACAGGTAACCTGTTTGCAGAAACAGAGGGATTCATAGCCGCCATCCAAGATCAAGTAATTCCAACGCGTTCCTATAGGAAAAAAATTCTTAAGGAGAATTTATCTGACATTAAATGTCGTGTATGCGCAGATAAGGAAGAAACAATTGATCATTTGATGGCAGGGTGCTCTGTACTTGCCCCCAAACAATATCTCGAGAGGCACAACAGGGTTGCAAAAATATTACACCAGCTGCTCAGACAGAAGCACTTGTCGTATTCTGAAAATGTCCCGTATTATGAATATGAAGCACCTTCAGTTTGCGAGGACGAAAATTCTCGATTATATTGGAATCGTCAAATAATCACAGATAAAACAATTCCCAGCAATATTCCAGATATAATACTGACACTGAAGAAGGACAAGTTAACGCACATTATTGACATTGCTGTTCCCTTGGCAAAAAACACTGCAAGGAACTATAGTGAGAAGGTAAATAAATATTTACCTCTCAGCGACGAAATCAAGAGTATGTGGAAGATGGACAAGGTCCTAATAGTCCCAATTGTGATTGGCGCAACTGGAGAAATTCTACAGAAATTACACAAGTCCATAAATACTTTGGATCTCTACCAAAAACTTTATTTAAAAATGCAAAAAAGTGTCTTGTTAGACACGGCTGCAATAATACGTCGCGTGCTGAACTGAAATTGCAGCGCGCGAACGCGGGCAACGTGGCCGGGAGGCGAAATGACGGAACGGGTGGGGTGCTGATGTGGTCCTCTACTGGGTGGTAGCCTAGCATATGCGCTACCAAACTCTAGGGGGGTCTGCCCGATGGGCGGGCAGGTGCTATTCCGCCTTTCCAGCAGGGGAGAGAGGAACCAAGCTACGCGGCGCAAAACACGGCGCCGCGAAATGCACACACCACTAGGGTCGGTCCTGGGCGGCAACCTTGCCAGGCTGGCGTGAACAGCACACACACGCTCGACGTGTGTGCAGTGCCCCCGCAATGGCGGAAAACGTTAAGATGGCACAAAGTGTGACCGTCGTCGACCAAAGTAGCCGCTAAGAGTGTTCCATTGGTTGGCGATGAACAACCCCGTGCAGGGTGCCCTTCGCGGGTCTGGGCTTTGCCTCGATGGGGCGGGGTCGGGCCGTCGAAGTACTGCATGGAAAAGAAAAGAAGTTGCCGGGAAAGGGTTGGCGGCCCTGCGCAACGGCTGTTTCTCCGATCTCTCAAAATTAGCGAGACCGGACACTAAACACATGCACGAGTGCGCTAAAATACAACACCCCGACACTTGCACGCTCGCACAAACACAAAATCACACCCAGAGAGTACTGGTAAGTATCTACTATAATCAATATTCATATAAAAATAATGAATGCTAGATAACTATGCCACCCATCTTGTTCGAATAAACCGATGGGGTAAGATAATGGCAACCAAGAGCGAATAGTTCTTGTGAGTGGAAGAGATAATAATAATAATAATAATAATAATAATAATAATAATAATAATAATAATAATAATAATAATAATAATAATAATAATAATAATAATAATAATAATAATAATAATAATAATAATAATAATCTCTCAAAATTAGCGCGATCGGACTCTAAACACATGCCCGAGTGCGCTAAAATACAACACCCCTACACTTGCGCGCTCGCACAAACACAAAACCACACCCAGAGAGAGGAGCAAGCTGCCAGCAGCGGACAACACATAAGTTGACACCCTGAAAGTACTGGTAAGTATCTACTATAATCAATATTCATATAAAAATAATGAATGCTAGATAACTATGCCACCCATCTTGTTCGAATGAACCGATGGGATAAGATAATGGCAACCGAGAGCGAATAGTTCTTGTGAGTGGAAGAGATAATAATAATAATAATAATAATAATAATAATAATAATAATAATAAAGATAATAATAATAATAATAATAATAACATGGCATGCTTCAGTAGACACAAAGAACGTAGGCGAGGATGTTGTTGAGATACCTTTATCTCAACCCACTTCGTCAACATAACAACTAAAGCGCCGGACCCTATGGGCCGTGAAAATGAATCCTCCTCCTACATGGTGGGAGGTGTTATTATCTGCTTACTAAGAATGAAGCATGCCATATGGTGGAGAGCTGCATAGTTAGGTTACTGCAAAATACCTGGAAATAATAAATAATAAACAACAATAATAATAATATTATGATAGTTATGCCAGCCATCTTGTTCTCACGAACCGATAGGTTAACACACTGGCAACCAAGGACAAATTGAATGTTCTTGTGAGTGGAGGAAATAATAATAATAATAATAATAATAATAATAATAATAATAATAATAATAATAATAATAATAATAATAATAATAATAATAATAATAATAATAATAATAATAATAATAATAATAATAATAATAATAATAATAATAATCTCTCAAAATTAGCGCGATCGGACTCTAAACACATGCCCGAGTGCGCTAAAATACAACACCCCTACACTTAACAACTAAATAATAACAACTAAAGCGCCGGACCCTCTGGGCCGAGTAAATTAACCCCCCCTACATGGGAGAAGTGTTATTATCTGCTTACTATGAATGAAGCATGCCATATGTAGTAGAGCCGCATAGATAGATTACGGAAAAATACCTGGAAATAAGAAATAATAAACAATAATAATGATATTATGAAAGTTATGCCAGCCATCTTGTTCTAACGAACCGATGGGTTAACAACCTGGCAACCAAGGACAAATTGAATGTTCTTGTGAATGGAGGAAATAATAATAATAATAATAATAATAATAATAATAATAAACTCTAGGGGGGTCTGCCCGATGGGCGGGCAGGTGCCATTCCGCCTTTCCAGCAGGGGAGAGAGGAACCAAGCTACGCGGCGCAAAACACGGCGCCGCGCAATGCACACACCACTGGGGTCGGTCCCGGGCGGCAACCTTGCCAGGCTGGCGTGAACAGCACACACACGCTCGACGTGTGTGCAGTGCCCCCGCAATGGCGGAAAACGTTAAGATGGCACAAAGTGTGACCGTCGTCGACCAAAGTAGCCGCTAAGAGTGTTCCATTGGTTGGCGATGAGCAACCCCGTGCAGGCTGCGCTTGGCGTGTCTGGGCCTTGCCTCGATGGGGCGGGGGTCGGGCCGTCGAAGTACTGCATGGAAAAGTAAAGAAGTTGCCGGGAAAGGGTTGGCGGCCCTGCGCAACGGCTGGTTCTCCGATCTCTCAAAATTAGCGCGACGGGACACTAAACACATGCACGAGTGCGCTAAAATACAACACCCCTACACTTGCGCGCTCGCACAAACACAAAACCACACACCCAGAGAGAGAAGCAAGCTGCCAGCAGCGGACAACACGTAAGTTGACACCCTGAAAGTACTGGTAAGTATCTACTATAATCAATATTCATATAAAAATAATGAATGCTAGATAACTATGCCACCCATCTTGTTCGAATGAACCGATGGGGTAAGATAATGGCAACCAAGAGCGAATAGTTCTTGTGAGTGAAAGAGATAATAATAATAATAATAATAATAATAATAATAATAATAGTAGAGCCGCATAGATAGATTACGGAGAAATACCTGGAAATAATAAATAAACAATAATAATAATATTATGACAGTTATGCCAGCCATCTTGTTCTCACGAACCGATGGGTTAACACCCTGGCAACCAAGAACAAATTGAATGTTCTTGTGAATGGAGGAAATAATAATAATAATAATAATAATAATAATAATAATAAATAATAATAAACCCGCACAGGGTAGCCTAGAGCTAGGTTACTGGGGACTAGCGACCCCACGGTTTCCTGAGCTAACCATTGGGTTGGGATAGCAGCCCCAATCAGGTACACTTGCTCCAAACACTGATTAACAAGCAAGGACTGAAACAGCGAATTGGGAATGAAACACAAATATGTCATGCTTCAGTAGAAAGAAAAGACTCAGGCGAGGATGTTGTTGAGATACATTCATTTCAACCCACTTCGTCAACATAACAACTAAAGCGCCGGACCCTCTGGGCCGAGTAAATGTAACCCCCCCTACATGGGAGAGGTGTTATTAACTGCTTAATATGAATGAAGCATGCCATATGTAGTAGAGCCGCATAGATAGATTGCGGAAAAATACCTGAAAATAAGAAATAATAACCAATAATAATCATATTATGACAGTTATGCCAACCATCTTGTTCTCACGAACCGATGGGTTAACACCCTGGCAACCAAGGACAAATTGAATGTTCTTGTGAATGGAGGAAATAATAATAATAATAATAATAATAATAATAATAATAATAATAATAATAATAATAATAATAATAATAATAATAATAATAATAATAATAATAATAATAATAATAATAATAATAATAATAATAATAATAATAATAATAATAACAGGGTAGCCTAGAGCTAGGTTACTGGGGACTAGCGACCCCACGGGTTCCTGAGCTAGATAGCAGCCCCAATCAGGTACACTTGCTCCAAACACTGATTAACAAGCAAGGACTGAAACAGCGAATTGGGCATGAAACACAAATATGGCATGCTTCAGTAGAAACAAAAGACTCAAGCGAGGATGTTGTTGAGATACATTCATTTCAACCCACTTCGTCAACATAACAACTAAAGCGCCGGACCCTCTGGGCCGAGTAAATGTAACCCCCCCTACATGGGAGAGGTATTATTTTCTGCTTACTATGAATGAAGCATGCCATATGTAGTAGAGCCGCATAGATAGACTACGGAGAAATACCTGGAAATAAGAAATAATGAACAATAATAATAATATTATGACAGTTATGCCAGCCATCTTGTTCTCACGAACCGATGGGTTAACACCCTGGCAACCAAGGACAAATTGAATGTTCTTGTGAATGGAGGAAATAATAATAATAATAATAATAATAATAATAATAATAATAATAATAATAATAATAATAATAATAATAATAATAAAATAGCACAACACTGGAAGAGCTCCACAGTTTAATATATACAGGTGCATGTACGGTTTTGATATTAAATGATCAAAATATAGACACCGTAGAAATGGAATTCGATAGTAGGAATAAAACTCCTTGTTGGGAAAAACGATTGACATGGAAAATTGAAAATCTGAAACGGGAAATTGGAATATTAACTCAAAGCTTAAAGGACAATGCTAGCGCGAGGGTCAAGAGAGAGATGCAGAGGTTATAGTGAGCTGTTATGTTTCACCTGAAAACTACAATGTTGTAGAAATTTTAGATTTATTAAAGCAGAAATTAGCGGCATATGCAAAGAGGTTGAAACGATATAAAATCAGTAACACCCGAAGGCAGCAAAATAAACAGTTCGCTAGAAATCAAAAATTATTCTATCGTGGCTTGAGTGATACAAATCCTGGACAACAGGTTCAGTTACCAACGAAAGACAAAATATCAGATTATTGGTCTGGAATATGGAGTACGCCGGTGCAACATAGAAATGCAAAATGGCTGACGGATGAAAGAAGGAAGGTAAGTAACGTTAGGACAATGATAAATTGGCGGATTGATTCAAAAGATGTGAAAAGAGTAATCCAAAAAACAATGAATTGGAAATCACCTGGACCAGATAAAATACAAAATTTCTGGTTAAAAAAATTTACATCGACGCACCTGCAACTTGCTAAGTGCTTCCAATTATTGCTAGAACAACCATCCGAACTGCCAGAATTCATGACCGAAGGAAACACCTTCTTAATTCCGAAATCTAATGTATCTGCGGAAGATCTCTCTAAATATAGACCAATTACATGTCTTCCTACGTTATACAAGATGTTCACTTCGATTATATCTGAAAAGATATATGCCCATTTGGAGAATAACAACCTTTTAGAAGAGGAACAGAAAGGATGTAGAAAAGGATCAAGAGGTTGCAAAGAACAGCTCCTGATTGATTCAGTTGTGATGAAGAATGTGGTGAAAGCAAAAGAAAATCTCTACATGGCATATATAGACTATCAGAAAGCGTTTGATAGTGTACCTCACTCGTGGCTGGTAGAGATTCTTAGGTTTTTAGTTTATATAGGATTGAGGAGCATCATATTAATTTTCTTAGTTACGCCATGACTAAATGGAAGACAAGTTTGTTAATGAAAACCCCTACAGAAAGTATTGATGCACGTAAGATCAGTATTAAAAGAGGCATATTTCAGGGAGACGCTTTGAGTCCACTGTGGTTTTGTTTAGCCTTGAAACCGTTAACAACTTTGTTAAATTCCCTAAATAAGGGACGTAATTTACTACAACCTGTCGTACAAATTAGTCACCTTTGGTACATGGATGATCTCAAATTGTATGCTAGGAAAAAGAATCATCTTCGTGATCTCCTAAACTGTGTTGGCCGTTATAGTAGAGATATCCAAATGAAATTTGGATTGGAAAAATGCAAAATAAGTTGCATAGAAAAGGGACAATGGGTTCAACATCGTGGGTTCGAAGTGCAAGGCGGACAAGGACTAGTTATTAGAATGGAGAGCAACGACTATTATAAGTATCTTGGTTATTTGCAGGCTAGAGGAATAGAACACAATATTGCAAAAGAATCAGCGAAAGATCAGTATTTCTCTAGGCTGCGATCGTTGTTGAAAACCAGATTGTCGGCAAGAAATATGTCCAAGGCAATAAACAGCTTTGCAACTTCCGTACTTACTTATGGATTTGGAATAATTAACTGGACTGATACTGAACTTGAAGCAATAGACATCAAGACAAGAGTAGAAGCCAGAAAATTTAGAATTCATCACCCACGTAGTGCGATCGAAAGGTTCCACCTACCAAGAAGAGAAGGAGGTATAGGAATACCGAGTGCTTATTGTAGGCATTATACACAGGTAAATAATTTACGAGAGTACTTTCTGCAAAAGTCGAAAGAAAGTAGATTGAATAATGCGATTGCTCAAATGGACAATTTTACGCCACTCAAACTGGCTAACAATGAATTCAATCCATCCACGAGAATCTGAAGTATACCCCAACAGAAAGAGAGATGGAAAAATAAATCTTTGCATGGCAAGTATCCGTTAACAATTGGATCTGAAAATTTTGACACCTCAGCGTCGCAGGCATGGCTGTATACAGGTAACCTGTTTGCAGAAACAGAGGGATTTATAGCCGCCATCCAAGATCAAGTAATTCCAACGCGTTCCTATAGGAAAAAAATTCTTAAGGAGAATTTATCTGACATTAAATGTCGTGTATGCGCAGATAAGGAAGAAACAATTGATCATTTGATGGCAGGATGCTCTGTACTTGCCCCCAAACAATATCTCGAGAGAATATTACACCAGCTGCTCAGACAGAAGCACTTGTCGTATTCTGAAAATGTCCCGTATTATGAATATGAAGCACCTTCAGTTTGCGAGGACGAAAATTCTCGATTATATTGGAATCGCCAAATAATCACAGATAAAACAATTCCCAACAATATTCCAGATATAATACTGACACTGAAGAAGGACAAGGTAACGTAGATCATTGACATTGCTGTTCCGTTGGCAAAAAACACTGCAAGGAACTATAGTGAGAAGGTAAATAAATATTTACCTCTCAGCGACGAAATCAAGAGTATGTGGAAGATGGACAAGGTCCTAATAGTCCCAATTGTGATTGGCGCAACTGGAGAAATTCCACAGAAATTCCACAAGTCCATAAATACTTTGGATCTCTACCAAAAACTTTATTTAGAAATGCAAAAAAGTGTCTTGTTAGACACGGCTGCAATAATACGTCGCGTGCTGAACTGAAATTGCAGCTCGCGAACGCGGGCCACGTGGCCGGGAGGCGAAATGACGGAACGGGTGGGGTGCTGATGTGGTCCTCTACTGGGTGGTAGCCTAGCATATGCGCTACCAAACTCTAGGGGGGTCTGCCCGATGGGCGGGCAGGTGCCATTCCGCCTTTCCAGCAGGGGAGAGAGGAACGAGCTTCGCGGCGCAAAACACGGCGCCGAGCAATGCACACACCACTAGGGTCGGTCCTGGGCGGCAACCTTGCCAGGCTGTCGTGAACAGCACACACACGCTCGACGTGTGTGCAGTGCCCCCGCAATGGCGGAAAACGTTAAGATGACACAAATTGTGACCGTCGTCGACCAAAGTAGCCGCTAAGAGTGTTCCATTGGTTGGCGATGAGCAACCCCGTGCAGGCTGCGCTTCGCGGGTCTGGGCCTTGCCTCGATGGGGCGGGGGTCGGGCCGTCGAAGTACTGCATGAAAAAGTAAAGAAGTTGCCGGGAAAGGGTTGGCGGCCCTGCGCCAAGGCTGGTTCTCCGATCTCTCAAAATTAGCGCGACCGGTCACTAAACACATGCACGAGTGCGCTAAAATACAACACCCCGACACTTGCGCGCTCGCACAAACAGAAAACCACACACCCAGAGAGAGAAGCAAGCTGCCAGCAGCGGACAACACATAAGTTGACACCCTGAAAGTACTGGTAAGTATCTACTATAATTAATATTCACATTAAAATAATGAATGCTAGATAACTATGCCACCCATCTTGTTCGAATGAACCGATGGGGTAAGATAATGGCAACCAAGAGCGAATAGTTCTTGTGAGTGGAAGAGATAATAATAATAATAATAATAATAATAATAATAATAATAATAATAATAATAATAATAATAATAATAATAATAATAATAATAATAATAATAATAATAATAATAATAATAATAATAATAATAATAATAATAATAATAATAATAATAATAATAATAATAATAATAATAAACCCGCACAGGGCAGCCTAGAGATAGGTTACTGGGGACTAGCGACCCCACGGTTTCCTGAGCTAACCGTTGGGTTGGGATAGCAGCTCCAATCAGGTACACTTGCTCCAAACACTGATTAACAAGCAAGGACTGAAACAGCGAATTGGGCATGAAACACAAATATGGCATGCTTCAGTAGAAACAAAAGACTCAGGCGAGGATGTTGTTGAGATACATTCATTTCAACCCACTTCGTCAACATAACAACTAAAGCGCCGGGCCCTCTGGGCCGAGTAAATGTAACTCCCCCCTACATTGGAGAGGTGTTATTATCTGCTTACTATGAATGAAGCATGCCATATGTAGTAGATCCGCATAGATAGATTACGGAAAAATACCTGGAAATAAGAAATAATAAACAATAATTATAATATTATGAAAGTTATGCCAGCCATCTTGTTCTCACGAACCGATGGGTTAACACCC
This sequence comes from Melolontha melolontha, assembly GCA_935421215.2. NCBI lineage: Eukaryota > Metazoa > Arthropoda > Insecta > Coleoptera > Scarabaeidae > Melolontha > Melolontha melolontha. The sequence goes on along the minus strand of OW285240.1, from coordinate 43,534,785 downwards.
TGGCAACCAAGGACAAATTGAATGTTCTTGTGAATGGAGGAATAATAATAATAATAATAATAATAATAATAATAAAGATTGGTTACTGGGGACTAGCGACCCCACGGGTTCCTGAGCTAACCGTTGGGTTGGGTTAGCAGCCCCAATGAGGTACACTTGCTCCAAACACTGGATGTAAAGGATACTATGGAGGGTCGGAGGAGCAGGATCCAGGTAGGATTAACCAGCGAAGACCGAAACAGCAAATTGGAAATGAAACACAAACATGGCATGCTTCAGTAGAAACAAAGAACGCAGACGAGGATGTTGTTGATATACCTTCATCTCAACCCACTTCGTTAACATAACAACTGAAGCGCCGGACCCTATGGGCCGTAAAAATGAACCTCCTCCCCCCCCTTCATGGTGGGAGGTGTTATTATCTGCTTACTAAGAATGAAGCATGCCATATGAAGGAGAGCTGCATAGTTAGGTTACGGAAAAATACTTGGAAATAAGAAACAATAAACAACAATAATAATAATATTATGAGAGTTGTGCCAGCCATCTTGTTCCCACGAACCGATTGGTTAACACACTGGCAACCAAGAACAAATTGAATGTTCTTGTGTGTAGAGGAAATAATAATAATAATAATAATAATAATAATAATAATAATAATAATAATAATAATAATAATAATAATAATAATAATAATAATAATAATAATAATAATAATAATAAGAACCAAGAGAGGAACCAAGCTACGCGGCGCAAAACACGGCGCCGCGCAATGCACACACCACTGGGGTCGGTCCTGGGCGGCAACCTTGCCAGGCTGGCGTGAACAGCACACACACGCTCGACGTGTGTGCAGTGCCCCCGCATTGGCGGAAAACGTTAAGATGGCACAAAGTGTGACCGTCGTCGACCAAAGTAGCCGCTAAGAGTGTTCCCTTGGTTGGCGATGAGCAACCCCGTGCAGGCTGCGCTTCGCGGGTCTGGGCCTTGCCTCGATGGGGCGGGGGTCGGACCGTCGAAGTACTGCATGGAGAAGTAAAGAAGTTGCCGGGAAAGGGTTGGCGGCCCTGCGCAACGGCTGGTTCTCCGATCTCTCAAAATTAGCGCCACCGGTCACTAAACACATGCACGAGTGCGCTAAAATACAACACCCCTACACTTGCGCGCTCGCACAAACACAAAACCACACACCCAGAGAGAGAAGCAAGCTGCCAGCAGCGGACAACACGTAAGTTGACACCCTGAAAGTACTGGTAAGTATTTACTATAATCAATATTCATATAAAAATAATTAATGCTAGATAACTATGCCACCCATCTTGTTCGAATGAACCGATGGGGTAAGATAATGGCAACCAAGAGCGAATAGTTCTTGTGAGTGGAAGAGATAATAATAATAATAATAATAATAATAATAATAATAATAATAATAATAATAATAATAATAATAATAATAACCCCGCACAGGGTAGCCTAGAGCTAGGTTACTGGGGACTAGCGACCCCACGGTTTCCTGAGCTAATCGTTGGGTTGGGATAGAAGCCCCAATCAGGTACACTTGCTTCAAACACTGACTAACAAGCAAGGACTGAAACAGCGAATTGTTCATGAAACACAAATATGGCATGCTTCAGTAGAAACAATAGACTCAGGCGAGGATGTTGTTGAGATACATTCATTTCAACCCACTTCGTTAACATAACAACTAAAGCGCCGGACCCTCTGGGCCGTGAAAATGAACCCCCCATACATGGTGGGAGGTGTTATTATCTGCTTACTAAGAATGAAGCATGCCATATGGAAGAGAGCTGCATAGTTATATTACGGGAAAATACTTGGAAATAAGAAACAATAAACAACAATAATAATATTATGATACTTATGCCAGCCATCTTGTTCTCACGAACCGATGGGTTAACACACTGGCAACCAAGGACAAATTGAATGTTCTTGTGAGTGGAGGAAATAATAATAATAATAATAATAATAATAATAATAATAAAATTGAATGTTCTTGTGAGTGGAGGAAATAATAATAATAATAATAATAATAATAATAATAATAATAATAATAATAAACCCGCACAGGGTAGCCTAGAGCTAGGTTACTGGGGACTAGCGACCCCACGGTTTCCTGAGCTAACCGCTGGGTTGGGATAGCAGCCCAAATCAGGTACACTTGCTTCAAACACTGATTAACAAGCAAGGACTGAAAGAGCGAATTGAGCATGAAACACAAACATGGCATGCTTCAGTAGAAACAAATGACTCAGGCGAGGATGTTGTTGAGATACATTCATTTCAACCCACTTCGTCAACATAACAACTATAGCGCCGGACCCTCTGGGCCGAGTAAATGTAACCCTCCCTACATGGGAGTGGTATTATTATCTGCTTACTATGAATGAAGCATGCCATATGTGGTAGAGCCGAATAGATAGATTACGGAGAAATACCTGGAAATAAGAACTAAACAATAATAATATTATGACAGTTATGCCAGCCATCTTGTTCTCACGAACCGATGGGTTAACACCCTGGCAACCAAGGACAAATTGAATGTTCTTGTGAATGGAGGCAATAATAATAATAATAATAATAATAATAATAATAATAATAATAATAATAATAATAATAATAATAATAATAATAATAATAATAATAATAATAGTAATAATAATAATAATAATAATAATAATAATAATAATAATAATAATAATAATAATAATAATAATAATAATAATAATAATAATAATAATAATAATAATAATAATAATAATAATAATAATAATAATAATAATAATAATAATAATAATAATAATAATAATAATAATAATAATAATAATAATAACTGCTTACTAAGAATGAAGCATGCCATATGGAAGAGAGCTGCATAGTTATGTTACGGAAAAATACTTGGAAATAAGAAACAATAAACAACAATAATAATATTATGATACTTATGCCAGCCATCTTGTTCTCACGAACCGATGGGTTAACACACTGGCAACCAAGGACAAATTGAATGTTCTTGTGAGTGGAGGAAATAATAATAATAACCCGCACAGGGTAGCCTAGAGCTAGGTTACTGGGGACTAGCGACCCCACGGTTTCATGAGCTAATCGTTGGGTTGGGATAGAAGCCCCAATCAGGTACACTTGCTTCAAACACTGATTAACAAGAAAGGACTGAAACAGCGAATTGTTCATGAAACACAAATATGGCATGCTTCAGTAGAAACAATAGACTCAGGCGAGGATGTTGTTGAGATACATTCATTTCAACCCACTTCGTCAACATAACAACTAAGGCGCCGGACCCTCTGGGCCGTGAAAATGAAGCCCCCATACATGGTGGGAGGTGTTATTATCTGCTTACTAAGAATGAAGCATGCCATATGGAAGAGAGCTGCATAGTTATGTTACGGGAAAATACTTGGAAATAAGAAACAATAAACAACAATAATAATATTATGATACTTATGCCAGCCATCTTGTTCTCACGAACCGATGGGTTAACACACTGGCAACCAAGGACAAATTGAATGTTCTTGTGAGTGGAGGAATTAATAATGATAATAATAATAATAATAATAATAGGTAAGTAAGCTAAACAATGTACCTAACTCTTTGTATTTATATTTGCCTTTGTATAGTATTGTAAACATTTACAATTAAATGCTTTTCTAAATTCTCAACTAAAAATGATCTTCTGCCATCAGTCAATAATAGCTTGTATGCTTCGCTCAACTTCAACTCATGTAATTGACGCATAATTAATTTGCTGATAATTGATGGACTCATCGCAATAGTTTCATCGTAGTTTCCTTGCAACACACTGGATATTCTACTAAGCTGATTAAAGCCCTCGTTTTTCTTTAGAACTTGTGTTAATTTAATTTTGAACCGCTCTCCTATGGTACCTCTCACACTATAAATTATCTTTTTCAAACTTTGACTTCAACACCTTGAGTTTCAAGTTTTTGTAGTGTTTCACTAATGAAACCATAGTTTGTTTTGATAAAAGCTAACTCTTGGCGCATTCGCGGTTTATTTAGTATATCTTCGCTATCTGAAATTGCTATCGAGTCGTTCGAGTCGTTTGAAAAAGAGATAATGAATTCTCTTATCTGTTCAAAGGTATCTGCATAAAATACAGCGGCATCAAGCCACGTGCCCCATCTTGTTATTATGGGTTGCAGTGGTAGTATCAGACCAGGTAACTTATCTTTGTATGCTTGAACCCTCAGCTGTGCTTTAAATTACTTTTTTGTCAAATTGATCATGAATTAATTTTTGGAAATGTGTAACGTATTTCTTTACTTATTTTGACCTATTGTTTCCTTAAATAATAGATTAATATACTTTTTTTTTGTATGTAGTTGAGCGACTAGGAACTGATAGTTTCGTATACTTCTCTAAAGAAAATTAATCGTTGAATTATCCAACTTTGAAAGTGGGATGTTTGCGCTTAAGAAGGCGTTACACAAGTCATAATGGAAAATATTCTGTTCTGTATTTTTACTTGTTAAAGTAAACGATTGATTCAAAGTAGCTTGTGGTCCATTTTGAAATCTTCTGATATTTCTTTAATGCAAATCAGTTTCTACATGCTGCGTTAATTGAAATTTCTTGTCGCATCGAATCTACAATAATTAATTGCAGGAATTAAAATATGAAATTAAACGTAAATAAATACAAACTTACAATTTTAATGTAATACTTCCAAAAAATTCTGCTATTATCTACACAAAATTCAGGATAATATTTTATAGATCACTACCCGTTTGTTTTCCAATTATATAAATAAAATTAAAAACTCTTTAAAAATACAAATTTTCAATAGTACGCCCGTGGGCGATGAGTCATGCGCCTCTCGTGTCCGGGTCCTAATTATTGAGAGCATTGTATTAGAAGTTAATGATCTAGCGCAGCGGTTCTCAACCTGTGGTACATGTACCACTGGTGGTACATTAAAGAACACCAGGTGGTATGCAAAATATAACAAAATATAAGGTCCCTTCCATTTCCTACCCACCGCGGCACCAGAGAAAAAAACGTCTCGCTGCGCGAACGTGGATGCGCGTACGAGATTTATTTACCATGCACGGATGAACAAGGCAGTGTAGAAGTGTAGTCTGCGTCTGCAATCAGTTATATACGAACGCGTGTGTTTGCATGTTACATTTACGACGCTCGCCTAAATTTAATGGAGTAATGTAAGTTTAAAAAGCGAATGTATAATATAACGGGTGTCCGTAAATGATTGAAGTTGACAGCATGTGTCAAATATTAGTCAAATTGGTATCGCTACACTTGATTTCGGTTGCAACTATAAACATTAGTGTCCCAAGCGGTAATCACCTTTGATGTAATTCTAAAAATTGTTTGTTAAAATCAAACAGAATAACCCATACTTTTTGGAATGTTTATTGCCAATAATAATTACAATCGTTTAATAACATAATATTTAAAATCATTGTAATGACAGAAATACATTCTTTACAATAACAGACACGCACGACTATGGCAGACGAGGTAATAATTCTCAGTGTGGCAAATGCAAAGCACATAAATTTCCTAGAGTCGACCAAACGTCAACTTCAATCATTTACGTTAAGTTTACATATTATAAGAAAAATTTTAAATTTAGAAAATGGATATGTGGCTAGGACTGGAATCGGAAGTGGCTCGGAAACCTGATAATGCACAGGAAATAGATTTACAGAAACAAACTACTACTACTTCTAGTAGTAGTAATTCTGAAAAGAAACGAAAAGTTACCAGAAAGTGATTCAAGTTATTTAGCATTTGGCTTCACTTGGAATGAAAATGAAATGGACCCTCAACCTCAGTGCGTTATTTGTTGCGACTTGTTCTCGAATCAAAGTATGAAACCATCTTTACTTAAGAGACATTTTGAATCCAAGCATGTCAATTAAAAAATAAATCTGTTGACTATTTTAAGGCGAAATTAGTTGAACTAAAATATCGTGAACAGGTAATGAAAGGTTTTGTTAGTGCTAATGGCCAGTGCTTGCATGCAAGTTATCTCGTAAGTTTAAGAATTGCCAAAACTGGTAGTGCTCATACTATTGGAGAAAATTTAATATTACCAGCTGCTAAAGATATTGTTTTAACATTATTTGATGAAAAGACAGCTAGTAAACTTGATAATATTCCTTTATCAAATGATTCTGTAAGAAGACGTATTGACGAAATGGCGGATAATATAAAACAGATTCTTATTTGTAAGGTAAACCAAAGTCCCTATTTTGCACTACAATTAGATGAAAGTACAGACATAACGAACTTTGCTCAATTGTTAGTGTACATTCGATTCGAGGCGGAAGAAAAAATAAATGAGGATATTTTATTTTGCGAACCTCTTTCTGGGAGAACTACTGCGAAAGAAATATTCAGGCTAATTGATAACTTCATATCAGAAAATAATATTCCTTGGAAAAAATGCATTGGTGTGTGTACTGATGGAGCTCGATGGAGCTTTAACTGGCAAAAATTCTGGTGTATTATCTCAATTAGAAGTAGTTGCCCCTGAAGCTAAATTTACTCATTGCAGTATTCATTGTGAAGCTTTAGTAACAAAAGAATTCCCCGAAAAATTGAAGACTGTTTTGGATCAATCTGTTAAGGTTGTAAATTTTATTAAGAGTCGAGCTTTAAACTCCAGAATGTTTCCAATTTTGTGCCAAGACATGGGAAGTGATCATGAAACCCTATTATTACATTCTGAAATTAGATGGCTGTCCAGAGGCAAGGTTTTAAATCGTCTTTTCGAACTTCGATTAGAAGTGCAAGCTTTCCTATTGACTTCAAAATTTGAATTGGGAAAGTGTTTTTTTGATGAAATGTGGTTGGCCCGTTTATCATATTTAGCTGATATATTTGGAAGGTTGAACGATTTAAATTTAGGCTTACAAGGACCAAACGTGAATTTCTTTACTGTTAATTATAAAATAACTGCAACAGTAAAAAAACTCGAACTAATTATCAGTGAAATAGATAAAAATAATTTCAGCCTTTTACCAACCCTAGAAAATTTTCTTACAGAAAACAATATGAACAATAATGACGAATTGGCATCAGATATAAAACACCATTGCTCCTTATTGATAAATAAATTTAAATTTTATTTTCAAGAAGATTTGGAAAATCAAAATTGGATCAGAAACCCTCTTCCTTCAAATATTCCAGAATATTTTTCACGTGAACAAAAAGAACAAATAATAGATATGTCAAGTGATTCCACTGTAATGGAAAACTTAAACAATAAAACACTGATTGAATTTTGGCTTCAACAAAGAACAGATTTTAAGGACATAGTAAACATTGCTATTCAGTTTTTAATGCCCTTCTGTACGATGTATGTGAAAAAGGTTTTTCACAAATGTTATATCTGAAGAATAAATACAGAACAAAATTAAAAATTGAACCAAACTTAAGATTAAAATTAACTGACATAGAACCAGAAATAGAAAAAATTGTATCTGCGAAACAAGCGCATGGATCGCATTGAATATTTTATTTTTACTGTTTTTACGTTTTTTTTTTTTGCTGTAAACTTTTAAACATATTTTATTTTAAATTTTAAGAATATATGTTTTGTTTAATAAATATATTAATAAAATGTAAAAAATTTTTTTTTCAAATGCTGGTGGTAATATAGTTTATGTCATGTGATTTCATTATGGTGGTACGCGATAAACAAAAGGTTGAGAACCGCTGATCTAGCGCATCGAATGCCTTCGAAAAGTCTGCCAAACTGCTTCCTGTCTTCCAATGCCTTATTAATAAATTGAGTTATTTCCAACAAATTTGATATGGTTGATCGACCCTTCAACCCACTTTTAAAGAAAGCATTTTGTCTGAAAGAAGATTTAAGAATTTAAAAAAATTCATGCAGTTAACTTGAAGATGTTTTGATAAATAATTATAATCTTGCTTTTCGGATGAAATAAGTATGTACGTAAAATAACTATCGCGTTTAATTCCGTCAGGGAATTCCGCAGATGGTGACGAAAGTATAAATGCAAATTTTAGAACCATATATATACCTGAAAGACTAGTTTCATCATTCTGACCTTCTCAACCAGTTCTGTGGGTAAAACATTATTAAACATAGATTCACGTAACAATACATGCAGTTTAAAAATGTATTTGAACATTATAACTATATGTAAGTATTATATTTTTTTTATAGTTGTTCGTATTTATATTACGTAATAATAATTTTATTCGTTTTGTTAGAATTGAGTAAAGATTCATTCATTTTTATACATTTTTGAATCTTGAAAAGGGCACACGTAATCGGAAACGAAAGTAAACTAACAGTCTCCTACCATTATTTCAGTTGTAGGTACTGTTGCATATCGTGATATACAGGGATTTTCGACATTACAACTTTTAAATCTAAACTATCTTAAACATATATTTTTACTTAACGCTCTTAATCTCTTAAAACTAATGTTTTGCCTAATGTAAAACTTTAAGTAAACTGTTTCGACTAATTGAACGACATTTGTTTCATTAATATTTTTGTTTTTAGAATGTATAAAAAAAATTGGAGGGACTTGGAAGAAACTCATGAAGTTAAATTTTATCTCCATTCAATATTTAATTTCATGAGTTTCTTCTAAGTGTTCTTTAGCACTAATGTAAATATGTCACGATTAAATTACATTTAATCTAAAATTCTTCAGTATATCAATATGTATAATTTATTTATGAATTATAATGGCATATGGTATTTACTTTTAAGTAGATATTGTTCAGTCAAGATTGAAAATATTTAATATCCTGTATATTGTGTATAGTAATTAACTAATTATATATCATATCGATGTGTTTAATTTAAGTTTATTTAATTTTATTTAATGGTGAAAATTGCAAAAGATATATCGTCACAATTTTCATAAAGTAATTTAACATAAGTTTTCAAACTTAAAACGTAATTAAGTTCATATTTAAAGTTTCATTTAAATTTTTAATAGGCATTTCCAATTTGCGTTTATTTAAATTTACTGAAGTTATTTATCTAATTTTATTTGTATGGCAACGCAGTGATAAAATAAAATAAAGGTAAATATGTATGTATTGTGTGTGAATACATATACCGTCTGGAAACGTGGTAAGTTAACGACACTGATGCGCAAGACGCGTACCCGCCAACTTTACTTCCCCGATATGTTTATTCAATGTATAGTGTAGCATTTGATTGGATGAGCAATAGGGATAGTTCAGAAGTAGGTGTGGTATACACATGCGTATTGCGTATGTACTCGTATTTCCATCGTATCCACCGCCGACGTATCTGATCAGACTGGGCACAGACACGCCCAGCGCCTGGTATAGTATTTCCCTTCTTTCCTATTTAGTGTACTGGTGGCGTATCCTTCACGTCTCCGCCGTTAACTTACCACGTTTACAGACGGTATACATATTGATGTGATTTAGAACTACGAGAAATAAATAAATAATTTATATAATTCATATACAATTATATTAATCATAGTTTATAAGTTTTAATAGCTTACATAAAGTAAGAGTCCATCAAGATCTAAGAGATATCAAAGTAATTTGGAAAGATAGACAACTAATAAAAATATTTAGCCGGCTGCTCTTTTATACAGTGTGTGTATAAAATGTCGCAAAAGTTACACGCAGTGACATTCACATATGATTTCTCCTGGTAATACCTAGTGAAGTGATCCACATTTACTATTGTACCTAAATAAGCATGTTCTTGTACCTTACTTAGTTTAATCGTTGCGCTTGTCTGGAGCCGTCCCATCAAACTTGTATAAGTTTTGTTGGTTTTACCACCGTACTATAAATCCATTAAACTCGTTTGGCTTGAGATACCATTTTTTATCGCATGAGCATTTGGCTACCATTTCACCGCTCTCTTTGCAATATTTTCCGGATGTTGGTTCCAGGCCCAGTGTGACCCTAAGATATTTTATCTCTCCCGCTATCTATAAGTCTTTTAGTTTCAGGTCAAAAGTTCCTTCGACTTCCTGTGACGAGTAAACACTGATCGTAGACTTGTTAGGACTCATATTTTAGCACTTTGATACAAGCATCAGATCCTTTTGCATGTCTTCTCTGGCTCTGATGAACTTGCTTCTGGTCATGATAACTAGTCGTCCGCATATCCGATGAGAGCTCCGAGCAACTCAGACAAGACTACTCTCTGAGGGCATTCTCTCGACACCCGGACAGCCAAGATTTCTCCCGCAACGGATACCTCTACTATTCCATCCCGCAACATGGAATAAAACAAAGTACAAGTTCTCTCAATTCCTCGATTCTTGACGGAATAAATTATTGCGTTAAACGGTGTGTTGTCAAAAGCGCCCTCCCTCAATGCCTAAGAAGGAGCCCGATATTATCTCTTTGTTTTGAAGTGTCTTCTATGTTGCCAACTAACCTATGAGTGCAGTTTCAGTGGGAGCTCTAGTGCGGTAGGCATATTAGTCTGGATGTTTATCAACAATTTCTCCAATGTCTTAAGCGCGAACGACATAACACTAATTGCTATTAGGGATTTTGCTGTATACCGTCTAGCCTTCATAAGATTTTGTTTAAATGTCACCCAATATTTCTCCTTGGAAACTATCTAAAAGCCAGACCACTTCGAAGAATAACGCAAACCGCCTCCATAATTCCACTCGAATTATATTAGATTCAAAACACATATTTTAAGAAATGAAATAACAACATATTTGAAGATTATGGGGTGACAAAGGTTGTCGACAACTCATGCAAATCTGTTTAATAGGATATAGGTAATGGAAAGGGCAAGTAAGTTAAAGCCATTATTAAATGGAGGAATCTAATAAAATGATATAAATTTCAAGTATCGTAGGTACTGGTGAGCACATTGTAGTTGGAAATTTAGTTATTTTCAACAGTAAAATTTTTGCAATATAACAAATAGATTGCAACAATACAATTCATTAATAAAATATCTTAGCTATTTTGCGCTTACACTAAACCACTGGTATGTTCGGTCAGCTTATCTCAAGGTCGTAGATTGTGTTTTCTTAAAGGTAATTACCTTAGAGAATCACACTCTTTGGCGCCTCTGTCTTTTGTGTTGCACACATACAGTAGATGATGTTATTAAACCAGAATATGGGCAGAACTCCTGATTTTAGTATACTGGCTGTTTCACTTTTATGGAATCTTGTATCTTATTTCATAGTCAAATAGACTTTTTATGACCTTTTCAACGATATCACATTTTGTATTACTGAACTAGGTGGTTAAGTAGTTATTCTCGATTAATATTAAATTTTTATGTAAATGTACATTTTTTTCTTAATAAAAATTGCAATATTTAAGGTGATATGTTTTTGGGTTCTTGTAGTTGTACCTGAAAGATATCAAATATACAAAACAAAAAAAAACATTAACCTATAAGCAGTGCATTAATCTTTAACAGAATTTCAGAGTATTACATGTAACACAGTAGGCATTTACTATGACAGATCACAGTTTGACAGTTGTATGTGAATTAATTAAGAATTAATTTTATAAAAGAAGAATTGATAAAAATGATTTACATTTTGGGCGAATGTGACAAAAATTGTTTATTGGCCACAAAAATTTACAGACAAAGGTTCCCGAATGCGAGACATCCACAGTTAAAATCTCTTGTGAAATTAAGAGAACTATTTGAAGTTTCGGGAAGTGTAAGTGGAAGCTACTGCAATCCTGCAAATATTCCACGCTCAGTCTTCTAGGATGATGAACTAGATGCTTTGTTGCCCTTTCAAGAAAATTTTAGTATCAGTATCGCCAAATTGCGAACAAACATAAATTCAGTACGGCTCCGATAAATCCACCCCTATAGTCTATCTTTGCATCAATATATATTATCTTTCATGATCCTATACATAGAAGTTCTCATTTAAAATGTTATATTTAACTGGAAATGATTTTCAAAATAGAGTAATTTTTTGCAGTACAATGCTTGTAGCCCGTGAACCACAACTTCCGGCTTTGATACTGTATTTACGGACGAAACAACTTTTAAAAATCATGCGCATGTTAATTGCCATAACATGAATTATTATGCCACGAAAAATTCACACTGAGTAAGACAAATTGATTTTCAACATCCTTAGTCAATAAATGTGGGGGATGGCATAATAAATGAGACAGTTATTAGTACCTTTTTTTCAATGGTACATTAACGGGTGAACGGTATGGATAATTTCTGTCCGAAGAATTGTCTCTCCTTTTGGAAGATGTTAGTATCCATTACCACCGTATTGTGGGTTAACATTTAAATAACTTGCGACCACATCGGCTGATAGGGAGACGAGGTCTGATTGCTTGGCCAGCATGATCCCCGGACTTCTAACTCTGGAGATATGTCAAGGCTAAGGTAGATAAGCTCCAATAACGCCTGAAGATATGAAAGATCGAATAAGGCAAGCTTTTCGTAGTGTTACAGCCGCTGTACTACTAGAAGCAAGAAGAAAATGAGTAAGAGTGTCTGGAATGAAATGAAAACATTTTCGAACACATGCTATAATTTAGAAATACAAACCTCAAATCGTTTTCTTAATTTCACAAAAGCTTTCACCTGTGGATGTCTTGCATTTGGGAATCATTGTCTGTAAGCTTTTGTGGATAATAAACTGTTTTCGTCACATTCGCCTAAAACGCCTCCTTTGGAAAAAATCATTTTTAATTAATTCAGATGCCTAGGCTGTCAAGATGCGGTATCTCTGTCAAACTGAATGCCTAATGCATTCAGTAAATACTCATCTGTTCGAAATTGCAAGATTTATGCACAGCTCAGTTTTCGGTCTATTTTTATTGTCTGTATCTTTTATATCTTCCAGGTACAAGCACAAGAATAAAAAAACATATGAATTTAAATATTGCAATCTTTACTAAAGCGTCAGTTACATTATACTTTTTTTCCTACTAGAAACTTGAACAAGTTCTTGTACAAGATTTCATACAAGTTTTAATTTATGCTATGTTAAATAGAGGGCACCAAACTTATGTTTGTTTATTATTATATATTTGACGTTTAGACGGGTTGTGGTTATTTATTAGCTCTTATAGATACAAAAATATTTAAAAAATGAATTCGAAAACCTTTATATTGGGGCCCCATATTTTGTTATTAGACATTCTTATACAATTTCTATTAATTTCCAAAACAAAACAAACACTACGTAGCCTGCAATTATTATATGATTTTTATTTAAAATGAACAGTTGGTACAAACGAAATGGTATTTAATGCGCAAGTCTAGTATGAAACTTGAATGAAAACTGGGATCGGATCTAGTCTATGGATCTAGTTTAGTAGTTTAGAATCTTTGTTGTGTTTCTTCTGAATTACGTATCAAAGTTTCGACAACTACATCTCGTTTGAAAACTTGCCCAAGTTTCTAGACGAAAAAAAGTCTAATGTAACTCAAGCTTAAGAAAGAAATGCACAGAAATAATACATTTACACTCAAATTTAGTATTAATCGAGAATAACTATTTAACCACTTAGTTCAGTAATACAAAATGTGGTATCGTTGGAAAGATCATAAAAAAGTCTATTTGACTATGAAATAAGATACAGGCTGTTCCATTTAAGGAAAGTGAAAAAAACTATAATTTGCGTTAGAGAGTCGTTCACTGGAATAGTAACTATTTTTTAAGAATTGAAACATTAAAAGCAAGGAAGAAGTGTTTTCTAAGTTGTAACTTTTGCATAAGACAGAAATGTAATTTGTTTACCTCATGATGCTGTCCTAAAGTCGATCTATTTTTAATATAAAATTCCCCATAAATTGGTATAGGTTCATAGTGCACCCATAGTATGCTATATTATTTTCTCTATCTTTTTAAGGCAAATTCAAATATACAATCAAATATAGGGATTGCCAATTTATTGATTAGGTAATTTATTTACATGAATATTCATTGTACTATTAATAATTTGATGAATTCTTAAACCAGGAAAGTTGACTCTATTTTCGTCAGAGTCAAGTACAGTGCAAGCTAAGTTGACTCTACTTTCGTCAGGGTCAAGTGCAGTGGAAGTTCCAAGCCTTTCATTTGAATTTACATCTGTCAAAATTTTTTCTGACGTGGACATTTTTTGAGCAATTGATTCGTCGATATACTGTTCTGTTACTGTTGTCAATAGCAGTGTGAATAAAGTGTTGCTAGAAACATTTTATTCACTGTTTTGATTAATTTTATTCACCTTTATGATTAGAATCTTGTTTTAATAATGAAATTCAATATATGTAATGATCATTTTAATAAGTAAAATTGGAAAAAAGAAAATAGTAGCATATACAAAATTGTCAATATGTAATATATTGATGTTATTGTATTCGACACAGTTAAAATGGTATAGATCGTTTACATTCATTTAAATGAGGCTCTAATTATAGTGCCATATTGATTATTAAGTATGGGTTTTAGTAAATTAAGAAAAAAAAGGATAAAAGCAAGTTCAAGAAAAAATACTAAAATTCCTAGACGAACAATGTAACTCGTTGCAAATCAAAGTAATTAGAATTGGTATGTCTGATGGAATAGGTTGGGCGGGCGTTAGCTGCGTTTGACATGTAATGAGGGCGTCTCGACTTCTAAATCCTCCAACCAGAGTTTGTAACAAAAGGGGCTGGATGCAACTGAATTGCAAAATTTCACCAACATAAAAACTAAACTTTTGTTACTATGTCATGGTTACATTAAATCCTGTTAATACAGTGTAAACGTAACACACGATTCGAGTTACACAGGTAGCGTTTGGCATGGTTTGGCGACTGTGTGCTAATTGATCGTCGTGGACGGGGTTTTCTCCAAAAACCTTGCTCGGGGAACACCCAGTAATAAGTTCGCAATGAACATAACTGTAAGGTGACGTAACATATACCGAAACGCAATACTGAATACATATAATGATATTGTGCATACTTATGAAAAAATTAGGCAATAATTTAAAAAAAGCCCTTTTCGAGTATAACAAGGATACATATAGCCACACCTTCCGTTGAAGTACCAATGAGATTAAAATTACGTCGAACACAAACAAACACTGCCTGAATTTTCTGGTCACTTGCTATGAATAACAATTGAAATAAAGCTGCTTCCTTTAATTCTAAAGTGGTCATATGTCCCCTTCATATGTTTAATCTATAAGATCCTTACCAATTTAAGAGTGTTTAAATGTCGAATTTGTGCTTATGATTTATAAATTACTGGTACTCTAACTTAAATGCAAATCTAATATTTTTTAGGCTAATTTATTAATAAACGTTTTCTATATTTTCAGGTGTCTTTCTTTCCTTAGGGCAAATCAACGCGGTTAAGCCAGGTATTATTTATGTAACTTAACTATAATTTATTATAAAATTCTACATAACAATTCTACGTTTAAAAAAATCGTTTACAGGTATTATTCGCATATTAATTTTATGACAGAACTAGTATGTTTTTGTATTTGAGTCATAATGTCTTCCTGCAAATCTAGAAAATAAGTATTAATAATATAGGACAGTAATTGAGATAAAATAGTAATTAAATTTATAAGAAATGTGTATGTAGTAGATTATAAGGTGTGAGCTACATAATTTTTCAAAGTACGCCATGAGATCGGTCATGTTTTAAATCTATTCTATCGCCATATGTTGACCAAAATATTTTCCCTATTTCAGTATTTAAATAAAAGGTTTCCCAATAAAGACAGTGTGTTTTTAAAATTAAATAAAATACAAAATGTTCGAAATAAAAGCAAAACTTTTTCTTTATTTTATAGTGCAAATGTTCCAAATAATCTATCATTCAAATATCCACCTCGGCTTCGTTCGCAAGATCGAAATCGATGAACCCAATTTTCGGTGAATTTTTGCAATAAATCAGACTTACTTTCATTAATGCATCATTTGATGTTCAATTTCAAAGCGTCTCTAGTTCGAGGCTTGTTGGCATACACCAACGGCTTAAAATATCCTCACAAAAAGAAATCTAAAGGTATGAAATTACAACTTCTTGGAGGCCAGGTCCATTTCTGGAGATTACAGGTTCAACAAACTTTTCTCCCAATAAGTCCACAGTGGCATTGGAAAAATGTGGTGTTGCACCACCTTGTTGAAAGAGCATGTCTTGCAAATGAATTTCAACTAATTTTGTCCACGAAAAATCTGTTAACATTGGTCAATAACGCTCGCCATTCACTGTTACTGCATCTCCATTTACACTTTCAAAAAAATAAGGTCCGATGATGCCACCATATAAACCACACCAAACAATATCTTTTTCTAGATGTAAAAACTTCGCATAAATCTGCTATGGATTATTTTCATACCAAAAACAACAATTTTGTTTGTTTACAAACCCGTTTAACCAGAAATGAGCTTTATCTGAAAAGATGATTTTAAAATTTGGATCAATTTCAAGTTGCGCTAGATGCCAATCAGAAAACACACGACTTTGATGATGGTCAAGTGGCTTTAGTTCTTGAGTTAATATAATCTTATACAGATGTAAACCCAAATATTTTCTCAAAATACGCCAAGTTGTCATTCCTGAAAGCCCAAGTTCTTGAGAATGTCGATTAATCCAGCGATTTGCATCTTCTATAACACTGACACTTACAGCATCAATATTTTCTTGTTTTTTTTTTGCGTTTCGTTGTCTTATTGGTGTTCTGGTATCGTGTAAAGTGAAATTTGTTTCGATTTTATCAACGACTAGACGAATAGCAAGCACAGAAGGACGATTATGTGGACCATAATCTTTACAAAGATCACGTTGAGTTTGAACAAAAGAATGATTATTTTTATAAAATTTTTGGATAATAACCAAAAGTTTGTTGAAACGTGTATTTTACCATGATGAATTGTCAAACAATATTAAACACAAATTGATAGTAATATTTTAAATATGGCTGTCATGACGTTTTAGAAACATGTCGTCCCTGTTGGGAGATCCGTCAGTATGTCGTATTAATGACGGGTGGCTATAAATGAGCGAAAATTTCTTTCTTAAGCTGGCTATAATTTTGCAACTTTATGTTGACATGTTGAATTCTTAAATATAAAATTGTTAAAAATTTCACAAATTAAAAGTTAAACAACTAATTCTAATCATATGACATCCATATCTATACAAAATATTCTAATCCAATTCTTAAATAAATGAAATCTCTTATATCATAGTCATTATTTTCAAGGAATTCTTTTCATACAGGTAGATATTTTGCGTACTTTTTGCCACTGAAATAGTGTACACTAGCGCCCGCATAATAAAAATATGTCCTTGAAAACGAAACTGAAAATCTGCTGATATATCTCGCATTAATTTTATAAACTAGGAAAGACAAACGTTTTAGCAAGAAAAAGCAATGAATTCTGTTGGTTAAGAGTTTATCAATAAAGTATTTCTTCTGGTACATAAGAATGTCATATTTTTGCAAGCTAATAACATATCTTGAGGGAATTCCCTTACCAGATGTACGCCAACAATTCTAAATGAAAGGAATTTAAGGAATCTTCAACGAATTTGGTAATATCAATGTGTTACAAGCATATAATGGATACTAAATTAACGCAGCGTACACCAGCTTGCTCAGTACATAAGCAAAATATAAGGATCTCAACAGGACTGCATCATTGAAGTTGTTAGATACAGACACATTAAAACCCAAAGACTTAAAAGCGTCAAACCATATATTGTTTATATAGAATTTGAAGGTAAGGTTTAGATCAAACAATACTCTCATTACTCCCCGAGTTGCGATGCTAGTTGGGAAGCATCTACGTAATAAGACAGGGTGAAGTATGAGAACGAACGATTGATAACTACATAACATTTGCCAAGTTTTAATTTGAGCTTAAACAGTTCGTATCACTCGACAAACACTTCCAAATTCGAAAAAGAATTTGAATTGATAAATAGAACAAATAGTGGACCCAAATTTGAGCTTTGTGGAACATCAGATGAAGGAACAAACTCAATGGAATCGAAGTCACCGTAGGTCACATTTCCTTTGATATGATTTGATTATAGTTATTGATTCCTAGTAAATTGTATCTATTGCAATAATAAATGTTGCAAATGTTTAACAACCTGTATTAGTTGTAAAACTAAGTATAAATTTTATAACAGGTGCATTATTCACAATCGCATGGTCAATCAAAGAAGGCGGAGAATATGTTAAAGACGAAAAGCCGTCAATATCATCAAATAAATAAAAGATTTCGTGATTAAAAGCACCAGTTGTCAATTAGAGACTTTGTAGGTAATATTAGAAATTCATTTAAATCGATTCAAGCAATTTTGAAAGACCAATTGGGCCTTGACATGTCTTGTCTCGATTGGCTCCGAAATCGCTAAATTATTTCCGAAAAATAGCAACGATGTGGAAACGTAGAGATGTGAAATTGTTAACAGGGAATATTTATGTGTCGTTTACGGAAAGTTTTATGTCTAAAACATCCTAAACTATGAAAAAACACTTCGCTGTTCGAGGCTATTAGACTAAGCATTTAACACGTTGTTTCATAGCCACCGTATTCCCTTTATTTTAGCACCATTGCATGTTATTTAACCGGTACCTATACATTTTGATCAAAGCAGTATATTTGGTTAAATAGAAATTTGATACAAACCTGGCACTTAGCTTATAGTAGTAAGGTTTCCGAGTGTGATAATCTGGTGTTTGGTGTCTCGACGACTGGGCATAATTATGTACTTTTGTATCTCACAAGGCGTAACTTACATATAAGTTTTTTTATGTTGTCTGGTGGTAGTTATATTGAAACTTAGGTGTGATTTTGTGTATTTTATATGTTTAACAAAAACGCTTAAACATCTCTTATTAAGGTTAAATCTCACAAATATTATTACTTAATGATAAATTCCTTAAATTCTCTACTGTTGATAAGCTTGAAATGATAAGTTCATACTAATATTGATACTCTTTCTTTTAATATTGAATGAGATTAGTGTCCCTTTATAGTAAGATGAAACTGTACGAATCTTATTGCTAAGATAAGACTCTACTGTTGGTATTCAAAAATACTGCAAGTAGAAAAAAGTTACCACTAAGCACAGCAAGCTATTGCATAATTAGTAAAAGTGTACCGTATTTGTTGTACGGCCAGATGACGACATAACTCGGAAAATTACTGATTCACATTGTGTCTACTGTAATAGTAAACGATATAAATGTTTAACAACCTATATTAGATGTCTATTAGTTGTGAAACTAACTATAAGATTTATAATAGTTGTGTTGTTCAAAATGGGATGTATTGTAAAATATCTAGTGAACTTGGATTTAAGAAACAATATTCACCTTACAAACTGTGTATTGAACACATTCATTAATAAAACAAGCTAGACACATAAGTGGTCTTATAAATAGAGTAATAACCTTGCAAATAGAAAAGATGTCGCTTCTTAAAATATTGACAAAGTTTTACATATCAAATATTGTAACAGAATTCTATTTATACAATAGTTTTAACTTGAAAATTAACAATGCATGTTGATAAAATTGTAAATATTATATTTGAATTCTGTATCCTAGATTCAATTCCGTTTAACATATATACACATGAAGAAATTTCGTGTTAAAACGAAACAATACATTTAATTTAGTTTAAACTTACATAGGTTTTAATGTTACGTTATCACATATTGCTGATACGGAATTTATAAACTGATATCATAGTGGTTTCCCAGAGTGTGGTTTTGATTTGAATTTTTTGCATATGTAAAATGATAATTCTTGAAATTCTAATTTAATAAGAATATCAAAAGTTATATAGTAAATATTATGTGTACTTTGTACAAATTATAAGTTTCACTATGTTTTGATTTATTGTTTATAATAATATTGCTTAGATAATTTCTAGCACTCTCAAGAAGGATTTTATTCAACTAAATGTATTTGTTTGTGTAAGTCATAGATGTAGTATACCATGTGGCCGTGTGCGTCTGCACTATAGCGAAACCTGTAGTGTAAGCAAAACACACAGAGGTGTCCGTGTGTTAGAACGGTAAAAGAAGTAGACGCAATGTTCCAATGGATTACAAGAGAGCCTAGTATTTCGCATATTCCTATGATGCAGTCGTATTTGTCCAATAAATTCACATTTAGACGGTGTAGCCGCGCAAGCGCATTAGCTGTCGCTCCCGCATATGGGTGTTAGTTGCAATGATTATATCGTCAGTGGAACTAGTCGCTCACAATATTTAATAAACCGCGTTGTTGGTGTACGTAACGGTCATTTAAAAAATGGAGTATTACACACCGGAGCAAAAACTCTTTATGATTAAACAATTTTACGGTGGTAATTCCGCGGAAGTAACTCGAGCTTTATTTGCAGCTAATTACCCTGAAAGTTAAATTCCCAAT
This sequence comes from Melolontha melolontha, assembly GCA_935421215.2. Lineage (NCBI taxonomy): Eukaryota > Metazoa > Arthropoda > Insecta > Coleoptera > Scarabaeidae > Melolontha > Melolontha melolontha. The sequence goes on along the minus strand of OW285240.1, from coordinate 43,514,364 downwards.
GCAAGCACCATTCGTAGGACAGTTAATCGATTCGAAACTACATTTTCTTTAGTAACTAATAAAAATAAAGTTGTTCCGGATAAGAATATAAGTGATATAGAAATTCGAGTATGTGCTTTAGTCGAAGTAAATCCCACTATGTCGTCTCGACAAATTGCCCGCGAATTAGGTATCTGTAAAACAACGGCTCAAAAGATTTTACGTACTAATAGATATCGTTCATACAAATTTACAAGTTCACAACTACTTTTTCCCGATGATTATTATCGCCGTATGCAATTTTGCGAAAGAATGATAAATAAATATCACGAAAATGAATTCTTTCTTAATAACGTATTGTTCACAGATGAAAAAACATTTCGGCTACACGGACATCATAACCGCGCAGTTTGTCGTTACTGGTCGCGTAAAAATCTACATTTGAATATACCAACGCGAACGCAGTATCCAGAGAAGCTAAACGTATGGGCAGGTATAATTGGGGATCATGTAATTGGGCCTTTTTTTATTGACGGTAATTTAAACGGAAATAGATATCTACAGTTACTTGAAAATAGTATTATCCCCGCAGTACGGGAGCGGTTCAATATTAATGAAGTTTGGTTCCAGCAAGATGGTTGCCCAGCGCACAATACCCGTTATGTAACAAACTTTTTAAACGTGGTTTTTGGAAACAGATGGATCGGTAACTCGGGTCCTATTAAATGGCCAGCGCGATCTCCTGATCTAGCCCCTAACGATTTCTTTTTATGGCCCTTTTTACATAATTCGATCTACGGATACGGTGATGAACGTCCATCAAATCTAGAGGACTTCGCGCGAGACTTACCGAAGTCACTAATACTGTCACAGCAGATATGTTAACAAATGTGCGTCGGAATTTTTATAATCGGTTGGGTTACTGTTCGTGTCAAGAAGGAGGTTTATTTGAACACTTAACTAATTAATTTATTTAGAATTTAATTATTGCTTAAGAATATCATTTTCTTTTAGCTAATTGCAGGTTTATTGCAATGTTGATTTACAATTCTGTTTTAAGAAGTAAATATTTTATTTTTAAGTATTTTATTATTGTTTTTAGAGTGTAATACTACTATAATACTAAATATTATTTTCGTTAAGAAGTTTTTTTATGTTAAAGTCTAGTAGTTCTGTTTATGTATGTTTGTTTTTTTTTTGTTGTTTATGAAGCTGTGATGAGTTACTTCACTGAGATGTTATCAGGGATTATCTGATGCTTCAAACAACTGCAAATATTTACTTCTATCGGGAACACAATACCTCCTACACTGCTTTTCACTTGATTTGCCTACGAATACATTTATACGTATAACTTATAATACGCCCGCTGTCGGTGTGGCAATTCAAGTTGGCACGCCCATTATAGTCGACCAGTAGTTACTAATACATGCATCGCGCTATCGATGGCGGCCACACTGTATATGGATAGCGCACATAGTGCACTCGATTGACTCCAACATTAGAGAGAGAAACTACCGAGTGAGATAGAGCTAGTACTGGCAAGAAAAGGCGCGTTCCGTATTAAAATTGGGCGTATTAAAAATGGGCGATCGAACGGGACAGGTAAATATACATGCGCCATATACTTATCTGGCTGTTTAACTGCAATACATTTATCAAGTTACTTTAAAAAAATATTCGTGAATTTGTTTGTATCTTTATAAAATAAATATTTTGTTACTAAATTAAAATTTTAATTTAATTTAAAGATGCGGTATACGGAATGTACAGAGTACAGCTCTAAAAAATCCGAATGAGTATGAATTAAATGCACATGTATTTATAGGATGAAATTAATTATATGTAGTTACTTAGTAATAGATGGCAATAGAAAACACATGGGAGTAAAACACAACTAGATTTAATTTTACCTTTACCTTTATTTAACCTTGTGTTTCAGATGCAAATTAATTGCATTTTTAATGTAAATGTAAATATTGCTATCTATATTTTAGGACGCTAATTATTCGAATTTTTTCATAGAAAAAATTTCGCCCGGGCGGATTTTTTCAATTGAAAAATTACAATAATTAGCGTCGTAAAATGTAGAAAGCAATATTTACATTTATGTTTCAGTGTTTTAACTACTTTCTGAAATGTTAACCAATATTTTTTTCTTTTTATGAGATATTATAAATGTTGTGATCCCCAAAATCTCTAAAGTGGTATGGTTCGGTTCTTTTTCTACAATATAATAATAATAATAATATAATAATAATATTTATTCATTTTAGACACAAACTTAGTGTATATGAGTCGTCACAATAAAAGAAAATACAACAATAAAGGACCAAACTGCCATTAGTCATACAAAAAAATTACTTAATACTTAAAGAAATATATCACGTATATCACAAAAAAACAAACATTAAAATAAACGAAACAAGTTCATATAGATTCAGGAACGTGTATGCATATGAAGTCTGTAAACCATTTGCTTACTATTCCTCCAGGAAATCTTTAACTGAGTAGTAACACTTACATAGGAGATAATGTTTCACAGTTGATTTAAACTTTCCCATGTCACGCACATCTTTTATATCTGATGGAAGTTTATTATATAAAATCTGACCCGCATATGCCGGTGATTTTTCAAAGCTCGCCGTTCTATGGCGATCAGTTCGCAACAAGTGCCCATAACGTGTCGGATAACTGTGTGGCCCACAATTCTGGCTGTCTAAATTGCCCCTTATGTATTCAATACACTTGTATATGTATATACATGGCAACGTTAATATTCGGCCTCTCCCAAAAATCGGTCTGCAAGATTCGTCACTAAACAAAATTAAAAATTAACCGCAAAATACGTTTCTGCTGTACAAAAACACGTTTGCAATTTACAGAATTACCCCACAGAACAGTATTATAAGAGAGAACCGAATACACCAAAGCATAGTACACAGCTATCAAATAATTTTTGTGAAGACTGGATTTCAATTTAAGTATTGCGTAGTAGGCACTATTAAGTCTACCACACACATAGTCCACGTGCTCGCACCAGGTCAAATGCTCGTCGATGAATACACCCAAGAACTTTATGTTCTCAAGAACACTCAGTTTATCACCATTAGGGAAAGCAAAACTATCACTTATTATATATATGTATATATTATATAAGGTTTATATTTTGTATAACTGATAATATATTTACTTGTTACATTTTCCTCTCATTAAAATTTTTCTTTTAGATACATTGGGAGCTTGAAGCCTAAACAATCAATTTTTCCACAGGTGCTTAAAATCTTGTATTTTGTGTTTCCTCAATTTCTCTATTGTGTAGCTCTTGAATTTCGTTTCCACTTTCGCCTAGATTTTAAATTCGTTGGTATAGAACCTTACTTCAAGATTCTATTGCAATGGACATTTATTTCGTAATCATTTGCACTAAAATGGGTACTACAACTACAAATTACTGCTGTTTTTGAAGGTTCAAAATCTTTTCTTTTTAATGTTATAATCAATTTTTTCCGTAACTGTGGATCACAAGGGAATCTACAAATTTAAAATATATGCTAATATGATAGAAGAATGTAAAAATAAGTACACTTACCTATGGTATTTTATGTTACTATTTTTAACAAAATGGTTTGTGCAACCGTAAGCGGAACACGAAATGACTATGTTTTACACAAACTATAACGCAAAATAAAACTACTACTGTTTATATTAATGATAGATACAAACAGTTGTAACTTAATGCAATTTCACCACGTGCTTAAAATAAAACGGATTTAACTATTCAAAATTATTCACTATGAGAATACAAACTCGGAATGTTTTGCCAGTACTAGCTCTATCTCGCTTACAATTTTCTCTCTCTAATGTTGGAGTCAATTCGTAATACGCATAGGCAATCCATATACATATACAAAAAAATTAATAGACAATTACCATAAGCACCTTTTAATGTGACGAGTAATTATCGGTAATTCGAAGATTAAATTAAATTATGACAAAGGAAACAATTTCCAAGTTATAAATACGCCAGAATAGTTCTGTCAGTCCTAAGCCTGAATAAAGTGTTAAGGAAGGTTATTGATTGTAGCAAAACCGAGTTATAAAAATACTGTAACTTTTGTACGATACTGTAAACCGGCTATCGCATAACTCCACCCACTCTAATACAATATGCGCAGACTGGCCCATCGCTATCACGAGGTTTTGGTCGTACTGTACTACATCCATGGTGTAAGTAGTGGCTATTTTGACCATTTTATGATTGTGTCTATTACAGGGGCGTTTAAAAACTCTTTTCGTACGTTTGTTAGACTTCTATTCTTAGAAATTGCTTTCTTTTTATTTCTAAGTAATCGACACTATTATTTATGAAAATGTTCTGCAAATTCTGTGCTTTTACTTCCTTGAATTATGTCTTTTATATGTTCTTCTAACCTGATATTTATATTTCTACCATTTTATACGACATAGATGGCATCTCAATCTTTAAAATTTATTTTATATACCTACTCTAGCCTTATCAAAATCTGTAATTCTGTCATTGCTGTTTGTTAATATGGTGCCCAAATTATTGCAATCATCATATGTGTACACTTATACATTACAAAATAAGTTGTGTCCCTACATTTAGTTAAATAAGATCTTTCTTTGAGAATGGTAAAAATTGCCAAAGCTATATTGTTAAAAACAATAAAATAAAACATAGTGAAACTATCTACTGTTTTTATAATTTGTTTTAGGTTTGTATAAATACAATGTTTTATTAAAAACTGTTTGCAATATGCTTTGGCAAGTAAATATGATATTGAAAACGACTTTTTAATTTAAGATGCTACACTAAAATTATTGGGATATTTGCTCTGGAACTTTGTATTAGAATATTAGCGCTGAATATTAGCTCGCTTTTAATATATTAACTTGCTTTAATTTATATCGTGCGTTCAAAAAAAAACAGCCTCAGAGTTGGGTATGAAATGTTTATGTAGGTTGTAACTTAACCGCACTGTTTTGAATTGTCAAATGCTACTGTTATTAGTAGAGTCGGCAAAGAGGGGCAAGTTTCAGTGCAGCGGCCTAGCGGCCGTATCAAGGCGAGCGTTCAGTAACGTTTACGTACTTGCATCATATATGTTCGTGACTTTCATGAGTGAGCATAGGCGATGCGGACGCATGAATGTTTACACATAAAATAATGATAAAAAATATATTATATAACGTACTGAAACACTCACTGTTTTCAAAAGCTTCCACGAAATCACAAACTGGTTGGCATCTATTAAATATGTTTCCACACTTGTTTCACTCAAATGAGTACGGCGTGCGAAATAAATATTTTTCAATGATGAAAGCAATCGTTCCACATCAAGTGAAGTTATATTTACAAATTTAAAGTAATCCTTGTGACAACTTAATGGATCTTTCGACGCACCTTCACAAATTTGTCTTAGTATGAGAAAATCACTTTCACACTTTCAAATTTTCGTATTATACACTCATTTTTTTGCCTTCCGCCGCACATAAGTGTGAGTGAACATCATCCACATTTGAACAGAATCCGCAAACGACATCGAAATATTTTGTAATTTTTCAATTCCCTCCGCTAATCCATAGTAGTTCTTGCGAATAGTTTCTAAATCACTTTTTACCTATCTTGAAACATTTTCTGGCTTGATAGCTTCTGCGTGTCTAGGATCGAATTGTAAAACTACCTTCTTTACATCATCAAAATGTAGTAGTAAATCGCAGCCTCTAACCATGTTCCCCAACACGTAGTAATCGGATGTTGTGGTTCTGGCACTTTGGGACAGATTGCCATTCTCTTCTTTAAGAGATCGGCCTAAGGCAAGCATGTTTGCGGCACCGTCACTCACAAACATTAAAAGTTGGTTAGTTGAAACTTGAAATTTGTTCAATGCGCTCAACACCACTTTTAAAATTTCACCGCCAGTAGATTTTGCAACTCTTTTGAAGCAACTAAGATAGAGGATGACGGTTCCAATTCTTCCATTGTACGTACCATCACATTGACCACAGAATTTTTTTGTCGATCGGTTGTTTCGTCCACACATAATCACAGTTTTTTATATTTTAATTTTGCTTTAATTCTTCTTTCAACATAGTCACGAGCAGATGGCATAAAGTTTCTTATCGATGTCCGACTTGGTAATATATAATCCGAATACTTGCTCCAGAAGGAGACAAATGCTTTTTGGTCTAGCAAAGTGAACGGTAAATTACATATAATAAAACAAACACCCATATCGAATGTTAATTGTTTGCTGTATTGTTTGCCACGGATTGCAGAACAGTGTTTTATACTTTTTAGTTGGCGTTCACACCTCCACTTGCTGGTACACGTCAAATAGTCGTGACACCTGACACATTTAATTCTATCACCTTCGCTTCTAAATCCGGTATACTCGCTATTACGTTTTTTAGTTTCCTCGAAATACGCCGTTTCCGAAGTGTACCTAAATGCGACATTTTGTAATTATGTGTGTACTGACATGCATTCACAACGACCAGTGGAAGAATACTGCACAAGTGTGCTTGAATACGGAGGCTTGAGTTTTCGTGCGCGCGCTTCTCCCCTCTTCGTTGCTCTCGGCACTGCACTGGAAATTGCCGCTCTTTGCTGAGTCTAGTCATTAGTATCATCTAATAAAAACGATAACACAGACTTTTATTTATTCACGACAGGAAGATTAGTTTTACTCAGATAGATGATGTTCAATGTTTGCATTGCAAGGTAAACTATATGTGTATACTGTATATACAAAATATACACTTTTATAGTTTTTAGATTTCTATGTTCTCCAGATTTTATTAACTAAATTACATATAAGTGCTTCGAAAAATTCGAAGGTTATGCAAAACAGCACCTTGATGAATAGCAAATATTGGTGTATTACAGAAAAATAGATTAAAGAAGAAACAAAATAAGCATTTTTGATTTTATAGATTACGTATTCATAAAAGATTAAAAAATGTTTGCTTGATTTATTTTTGTAGCCCTATACTGAGCACTGAGCACATGTATTTTGCAAAGTTTACATAGCAAGTTGAGCTAAATATTTTGTATATATAATTTTATAGTTTTTAGATTTCTACATTATTCAGGCTTAATTAACATACCGTGAGGTCTTCTTATCTTTATACATAGCCTATATTCAGTTTCAAAAAAAACGACTGCAATGCATGGGACTGTTATGCAACCAATATCGCTCACTTATGTGTTTCAACAATTGTCAAAATTAATGTCACTAATGTGCATAAACGAAATTACATTTTATATATTTTAGCATTATATATATATATATATATATATATATTCATCTTTTATATATATATATATATAAAAAAGATGAAAAAATAGAGAAATTTTAGAGAAACTAGTATAAAGCTGGAACCAGTTTAGGAAAGTGCGGGATCTGTTTTCTATCAAATACAAGTATCCACCAGAATAAACAGTACCGAAATTAAAAAATTTTATTTTTTAAACTTTGTAATTTAAATGATCAAAATGTTCACCATTACGACGCAAACAAGCTTCATATCGATTTTGTAAGTCACTGAACATATTTATAAAAAGTGGTTGATGTAACTGCCTGAAAAATGTTTGAATTCTTTCTCGTAGTTCTGCAATATTCTCCAGCGGATTTTCTGAGCGAAATATTTTGTCTTTCATCATGCCCCAAATGTATGCATCAGGTGGCGTCAGATCCGGTGAATGAGAAGGATATTCGAAGTCTGTCCTTCGGGAAATTATTCTATTATCAAAATGCTGACGGAGTAAGTTGAGAGTGCGCGCAGCTGTATGGCTCGTTTCACCATCTTGTTGAAACCATTGTGTGCGCATCCGTAAATTTCGTGCACGGCAAAAGTTCTGTAAATCTCTCACAAAAGGTATGATAATGTTCTCTCTGTAACGTTCTTGGTTTACAGTAAGTGGATTCTGATTATCGTCTTCAATGAAATATGGACCAATTATTCCATGACTAGAAACCGCGCACCAAATTGTAACTCGGACACTGTGGAGTGGTTTCTCTACAATCACATCAGGACGTTCAAATCCAAGGAATCGAGTTGTTTGTCGATTAATATAGCCGCTAAGATGAACGTGACTCTCGTCTTAAAACCATATGTTTTTCAAGAAATTGGAATCCTCGTAAATTAAGCTCAATATGCGACCACACTAAATTTTCCTTGCATGTTTGTCCGCAATGTTTAGTCGTTGTCCAACTTGAATACGTTATGGATAACCACCAATTGATTTGAACATCCGACGTGTAGATATTACACTGATGATGAGTTTACAGGCAGTTCTTACAAGGCTTCTTTGCGGTGACTGCACAACTTCTTCAAAAACACGTCCTGTGTTTTCGTTGGTACACACTGTTTGTCGACGACCTGAAGAACCTTTACGTTGACACAATACACTACCAGTGCGACGAAATTTCTCAACAACAGCTAATATCACACTTTTACTTGCGGCTGCTTTATTAAACTGTTGTTGATATCTTACTACCACCTGTTGTAAGCTTGGACCATCATTGCGACCATTTCCGTATTAGCGAAAATAATGTTCTACCAAAAACACTTTTTCTGCTGTTGTTAAAACCATTTTCAATTCAAATTCAACTCCAGCGTAACATTCATACGTTAACTAATGACAATTAAGTCAATAATAACAAATGCATATTACATAAGCAACTCCATAGCACCTTAGATTTCGGTAGTGTTTATTCTGGCGGATACCGTATCTTGACAGAGCCATACCATCTATTGGAAAAATTCAGGCGATTACTAGGAAACTTGATTCTGATGGCTGTATAATAAATACACACAGAAAAAAACCTCACATTCTTTCAGAAGACTTAAAATTAAATCTGTTATATTACATACATTGAAGAATGCCTCATAACACCATTAAGTAAAATACCACAACAATTTAATATTTCTAACACGTCTGTATTTAAAATTCTTAGTACAAGTACAAATCTTACAAGTTTTCTAATTACCGACAATTATTTCATGAAGATAGAATAAGACGTGCTGATTTTTACGAAACACTATTTAATTTATTAAATGAAAATTATAATATGTTGCAGAAAATAGTTTTCACTGATGAAGCGTGTTTTTCTTCGAACATGTATTGTTCCTCGATTTGAAAATTTAGCCATTGAAGGTTCCTGGTTTCAAATAGATTGAGCCCTAATTCATTCAACTGCAGCAATTACAAATTTTCTAAATTGAAGTCTTCCTGATCGATGTTTATCGACGAATTACGAACCAAACCGGATTTTTTAACACACTCTTTGCAGGAATTTCATAATCGACTCGAATATTGTATGGAATGTGAAGGTGAATATTTCGAATATTTATGAAAAAGTTAAAGAATTATAAATAAAACAAACTTTTTTTCAATTTACCATAAAATTCATTTTAATATTGTTTGTGTAAGTTAAATGTTCAATAAATTATTTTCACACTTTGTTGACTAAAATACCTTATTACGACAAGTGATGACACTCACATTGTTGGTTGCATAACGTTCCCATGCATTGAAACGTTTATTTTAAAGCCGAATCTAGTTGTATTCATGTGTTATGTTTAGTGATATAAAAAACTCACGGTATAATACTGTACAAACCTTATTTAGAAAATAAAATTTTTTATTTAGATTTGGAAAATAATCCTTTTAAATATAATATATATTTGTGTATATTAAATAGAAGGATAAATTGAAAAACAAATAAAACAAAGCTTCTTTCTATATAAGTTTATTCTTTTATTGAGTAAGACCAAATTTCGTCGATCTTAAGACCATTTCGAAAATAATACTCAACCATAAAAATTTTGTGCTCGTCAGTAAAATCATCGCTGCAGTAATAACTTGAACACCCAAAAGTAATTTAGTTTTGAAAAGAAGTTATTTTTTCAACTTTAATAAAACGACATGCTTTTTGATGTCACTTAGAAATCATAGCTCACTAGAGGCAGTTTTTTTTGAACGCATGATACATGCTACTTTGTCATTATAGAATGTGGTCTAAAACGAATTGGAGCGGAAACATTGGTTGAAGGAGAAACGGAAACAATTGAACATGAGTATCCATGGGTAGCCGGAATATATTCTTCAATAGGAATGCAAATTTGTGCAGGAACTATAATTTCAAAAACTTTTGTGCTGTCAGGTATTGTAACTTTCTCAAATTGATTTGATTATCATATGACACGTATACATTTTAACAATATTTATGAAATAGGGTAACTGCACCAGTAATGGACACCCAAGAGGAAATTTCAATTTCAAAAATTCTCAAAAACTATGATATTTTACCGAGACGAATATGAAATACGCCAAAGCGTAGTAAATTTCATATGGTTTATTTTAGTATTTGTTTAAGCTTATAATTTCTTATATATGAATATATATTCTAATAATTTATAAAATATTGTCAAATGTGCCAGTAATGGACATACTATCATCAATAATGGACATATTTTGTGTGAGTAATGGACACCTTTAAGCTTTTGAAGATTTATGCAAATTTTGAAATTTCAGGTACACTGTAGTGGCCCCTATAATTCTTTTGTTTAGGCTCTGCAATATTGCAAACAATGTCTTCCCTAAAATAATATAATATATCATCTTTGGCTGGCCACTTCCATGAATCCATCAGCCCTCTGGTAATCATTGATCGAATTTCTGCCCCTTGTAGGTCACTCTTCAAGATTACTCCTGCAAAGGTAAGTTATTTTAAGAATAAAAATAAGTAGATAGGTATTATGGGTTTAAAAAAAAGGCATTTCAAGGAAACATCGAATCACCGGTTTTATTTACTCACCAGGGTAATGTTTGTGTTCGTATTTGAGGATTACATATTTTCCCACCGTCAGATCTAAATCTTCGAGGTCGCTCATATCTAGATCCTCATCATTGTATCTGATACTTACGTCTGAATCAGAACTTTCAATGGCCGGTCTAGATTCCTTTTTCTTCTTTGTCTTAGGAAGTAACTTCTTATTTTGTTCATTTTCATAAAACTCTCTGTACTTCCCACTGGACACAACCGCAGGAAATATTTTTCTCTTGCGCTTTGGAGTTTTCATTTCAGAAGGATTAGAAATAGGAAATATTAAACATTTTTTAAATGGTGATGATATTTTACAACCTTCTCATTCCTTGCTCTCGTAATATTTTTTGCTGTTGTCTGGGGGTTTTCCACTGTGAACTTGTGGAGGCTTGTTCCTGAAGTGGAGAAACTTCTCGTGTATTATAAGATTCGCTGGTGTCAACTCTTGGAGCTAAAAAACTCATATTTTCTTTTGCGAGAGAATTCTCAACATCTGACTCTTGGCTAGCTAAGCTCATATCTTGAGTGGAAGTACGACTGTTATCGTTTTTTATAGCACACCACACTTTATACAAGTTGATTGACTCTATATTCCCAGTCCATTTAGAACTAGTTCTATACGTTTGCAGGAATTGATCCAGTTCTGCTTTTTCAATTTTTCCTTCCAGGATTTTTAGTGCCGTGTTGCTTGTGTTATGCTCGTTTGGAATATTATCAGAGGTTTTAATTATTATCGATTAGGAATACACTTTGTATAATCCACATTATTTTTGTCAAAAGGGAATATACCACTTTTTCTAAACCCGTTTTGAATTGTGAGCACTGTAGTAAATTGATCGAATACTACTTTTAAAATTGATCCAAATGTGTACCTGTTTACTTCTTTGGGAAAATTTTGAAATTTCCAAGTTCTAACGGCAGATTTCCATCCCGACTTAAGAGGCTTAAATACAGCTACATCTGCCGGTTGCATAATGTGAGTGGTATTTGCAAGTAGAGATATTAAAATGATACCACTTTCGTCACAAAGCTGGCTTGCTTGTTGAGTTAGGTGAGCACGATGCCCGTCTACAAAAAGTACAACTGGCCGAACGATATTTGATGATTTCACAAAAGGTATAAAATAATTTGAGAGGTATTCGTAGAACACTTCTGAATTAATCCACCCAGAATCCGACCTACCAAGTGCCCAATTTTTTGGAATCGATTCAACGATGGCCTTTGGCATTTTTTTATATGGAAAAATTAACATTGGTGGTACTACAGTTCCATTAGCTGAAAATGTGGCCATGACTGTAATTTGTTCTTTTTCAGAACTTACTCTTTCATGAAAATCTTCTGCTCTTTTGGATGGTCCTAAAACTTTCCCACTTTTTGCGCACAAAACAAATCCAGATTCGTCGCCATTAAATATGCGGCTGGGATCCAGAAGAATTGATTGCAGACCATTTTCTTTAGAATAATCTGATATTTCATCAAACCAATCATGAATACGATCTTTCGTAACTGCAGCTCGAGCCTTGCTTACTGATTCGGCATTTTTTTCTTTTATCTCAGGATGGCGTTTTAGAAAACCTTCAAACCATGATCGTCCTGGCGTTTTAGATTCTTTTAAGAATCGAATTTCTCTACCATTATCTTCTAGAAATTTTTTGACTGACAAAAGAAGATTCTGTTTATGTACTGGAAATCCTTTCTTCGCCATGGCAAGAATCCATGTAACTAACGTATTTTCTTCTGTTTCAGATAATTCCGATTGAGGCCCCATTTTCCTCTGCAGAGGAACAGTACCTGACAATTTCCTGATTAGTGTACTTCGGGGAACATCAAACTGTTTTGCAGCCTGTTTTTTACTAACACCGTTTTCCTTCACCGCTTGCACGGCCGTTTGCATATTCTCATCAGAATATGAAAAAAAATATCTTTTCGTCTGACTCTGCTTTTTTGTTTTTGCCATTGCTCTATAAATAAGAAATCTAAATCAACGTTTTTATAGAATTACTTAAGTATTTTCTTTGAAATTGGGTGGGTGTCCATTACTAAATTTCGTTACTTCAGTAATGGACACCATTGTGTCCATTACTGACGCAATGTTGAAATTCTTGTTTGAGTAATGGTCACCCCACTAATAATCCTCCATCATTGCGATTTTGTGGTCTTAACATATATTTTTGACTTACCGTCTTAAAGCACAAAACGTCACAAACCTACGTACTAGTCCCCGAACTTGATTTTTTGCAATATTTAATACCACGATGCGCGAACCTTCGGATGACTTCAAACACCGGTCGACAAAGCTGCCTTTTTAAAAAATTTCTCGAACTCATACAAGACTGAAGTTAGGTGCAAAAAACTTCAATAGAGATGCGTGACATATATAGATGAATAACTGGACTACCAAAACAAAACCTTTTGGCGCTTATTTTGAAAATTATTGGTCATTTTCAATCAAAGGTGTCCATTACTGGCGCAGTGTCCATTACTGGGGCAACTACCCTAGTAGGTAATTTTAACAATTTAATAAAATTACATTTGGTTAAATATTTAATTAAAACGGACAAAATAGAGAAAAGAAGTTACTCGTTTTTATGTTGCTTAAACTTTTATAATAATATAAAATCTCGTATTGAAAACAATAATACAATATGATTACAATTCATTCGTATTCAGATATATCAGTATACTTATTACGAAATTATCGACATTTTATAAAAGTTCTAACGAATTTTGTTGATTAAAAATGACAATAGCACATTAGACATTTTATAACACCAAGACAATTGGGCGTACGAGGGATATTTGACGGGGACGTGATTGAAAAAATATTGGTTGTAGAAAAAAAAATTTTAATTTCAAGAAAATCGTTTTTTTAAATTTTATGCACTTAGTGTAGGGATAATCTAACTTTATTCTTGATTTCTAAAAAGTAGAATATTTGAAACCTGGAAAAATAGATTTCTGTTTCAGCAATTGCGAATCCCCCTAGCTGAGTCATTCTTTTAGGTTCACGAATAAAAAAATTCTAGTCGGCCATATCAGGCAAATATGCCACCCAACCGATCCATATTCAAGTTCAGCACATACAAAGTTATTAATTTTCTGGGGCCATCAAAATCTCTGGTCACGTATAATAAAGCCAAGTGACTTGATAGCTGAAACTTCACTTCGGAGCCAAGAACTTTGTTTTTGTAAAAGATATCTTATATTTTTTTATCTATTTACATGGCGTTTTGATTCTCTGAAATGTTATATTAATTATTTAAAAGTATGACCATTTTGTAGCTTTTACCTAGATATTATGCTGTCCTCCTGCAAGGCTTTTACAGCTATTTATAAATTTATCTGGATTACATTTGTCAAAGTAAGAGGTTATTTTGTTTACAAATCTGACAGCTATATATACATATACGCTCGTGTATGTGTGCGTAATTTCTTAGGAGGCAGGGCTAAATTTGGGTAGATAATAGTAGTGCTATTTCAAGGATTTTCTTGATTGTGTCTTTCACTGTAACGGCTAATTAGTTTAACTTTATAGATTCTCTCTTTTAATTCTCTTTCCATTCAGGCTGGTTGTATTTTATTTGGTAATTATAAACTCGCTGGTTTTTCTTCTTTAATCACCTTTCATTATTAGTCAACTTTACTGTAATATAGCGGTATATATTTCTGGGTGTACATTTCGTCTGTTGTTCGTCAACTCTATTTGGACAGGTGTTTTGAGAATTACGACTCTAGGGGTTAATTCAGTAAAATTGCGATTGTTCGTTCTTCTTGGTTCGACAGTCACCGAAGTCACAGGTGTGGGCTGGTCACGTTCGTGGACAAAGTTAATTTTTATGAAAGTATGAAAGCATTTTTGTGTGCTGCGCCTTTGCCGGACTGAAGTCATATTAATTGTATTAGACGACATAATTTGGGTTGTTGTAATACCCGTATTGTTGTTTACGTCTAGCGGATATTTAAGCTTGTCGACCACGTGCTCTAATTTTGGTTTTCACTTAAGAAGCAAGAACGGATTCCCCTGTTGTAGAGGGTCTTCGTAGAAGGTTAAATAAAGCGGGTGGAGCTTTCACTGTTGTATGTATACCCTACTGGTTCGAAGTTGGGGGAAACCCATGTATAAGAATCTAATTTGAAAGATAGATATTTTTACACGGAGTGGAGTTGTAAACTGGACTTGCCGAAGGATATATCTACCTGGAATTGCCAGTTTGAAGACAGGTTTCGTATATTTTATTATTTATTTATGATCAACAACCAAGGTAGGATTGCAATATTTTCTATCGAAAATTGTAGACACCCGAACTCAACTTTTACGTGTATATTTTATAATCAAAATTTTATATCATAATTAACGTTAGTGTCAAGCGTCAAAGTTTTATCATTATAATCAAAGTCTATCGATAACCCCTGATTTTGCTGTAGACAGGGTGATCGAACTTCATACTGGACCAGGGTTATGCCCAAATTTTTTCTATTTAACACGTATTGTTTAAAACTTGCAAAATTTCATATATATACTGTATGTACCATTCAGACCAGTGATTGGGATAATTTTATTTTTATAATTTACAATGTTCACTATTTTCTTTTACAAGACTTTAAACTGTAATTTTTCTTGATATTTTTTTAATAATCTAGTAGCATATAAACTAGGTGTGTAAAAATTATATGTAAAATTCTCTTCAGATTTGCGGGTAAATTATCATTTTCTTTTATTTAGGTTAAGGCATTTTTATAATACGACCAATTACTTAATTACTGCATTCTTGGTGCCTTTGAAAATATAATTACCATTCATCTGATTTTTTTGGAATTTTAAATTAATTCTGTTGAACTCAAGTACTATTTTTGTTTTCTTGTATATTGCTCAATTATTTTATGATCTACCACATCGGGTGATTCACAAACCAGTCTTATTTTCTTCAGCTTCTGAATTAGCTGTACTGGTTAAAATCACAAACACGGTAACGCCTATTTTAAAAAGAACCTCTTCCTAGCTCGCCTCCTAAATGGCTAGCATTTCAATCTGAAATCTCCAGAACATTAGTGTTTGGTAACTTGTAAGTTGAAAGGGTTTAAGCTAAGTTAGAAGGGCATAAGTAAGTAAGTAAGTAGAGGTTATACGTCACGCGGAGTAGTAGCTGCGCTAACGTACCCACTGCAAATAATTGGTCCGAATACAGGAGATGATATGAAGTACAAGAAAATGTCTCACATCGAAGAAAAGAAGCAAGTTTATTAAGTACGTTTCCGTAGAGAAGAAAATTTACAAGTTAAAGTCGAAAGGAAAACAAAGAAAACGTATCTCTTTTCAACATATTGCAGTGGAATTTACTTTGAAATTGCTTATTTATTTTTTTATTCACACTACAGCTTATATCGCCGGCTATTCAGTCTAGTAGAATCCACGAACTGCCATCTCATGAATCGTTCCTCACGGAAAGGGATTTAATGTCGTTTTCCAGAATAAAACCATAAACACAAATAAAACACGAGTCAATTCCTTTATATTAATGTAATTAAAAAAAAATAAAAAAATCCCTCTACAAAGTGTATAGGGTGCTAAAGCATCATCAAACAGTAGCAATGAGGAAACACTCTTTGTGAATAATGACTCGCACACAGAGAAAAACCTCTTCTGAATCACGATCAAACATAAAACTAATAAATATTAGTGAAATCTGTCAAGTTTAACCTCTACTGTGACCCCTTCAAACAAATATCAAAAACAAATTAGTTTTCAAAACTCACGATAGTTGAAATTTACTCATACGCCAAAAATAACATAACAAGGTCAAACCCCACTACAGACACTCCAACCTTGAATTCAAAATGTTCTCGAAATATTATTTTAAAAAAAAACTTCCCTTATAAAAAACATGACAACTTTCGCTAATATCCATATACTACTTTCAAACATACATTATTACAATAAATACAAGAAATTATAACAATGAAAATAATCCTGATATCAAATATATATAAATAAAATAATTTTTATCAACTTACATAGATCTATGTGTGATTTTATAAAATACACGAGAGATATCTTTTTCACAAAATTTCAAATAAACATAAAACACTCGCATAAATCTAATTTAAATTAACTTGCACCTTACACTAAATGCAAAAACAAAATACAACCCGAATTTATACAACAAAGAATAAAATTGATTATCTTATTCTTTAATAAACCAAACACTTTAACAGTCAAGATATCTCTAAATCAAAAAAAAATCTCCATATCCGCTTATCCATTCCCACCATCTAAAAATCAAAATATATATAACCAACACATTTTAACAAATACAATATCCGAAAAAGCGGCAAGTTCAATTCCTTGGTCAACCTAAATATACGAGGGCTAATCATAATTTCATACATTATAAAATTTATTTCATTTATAAAATAATATATATATATATAACGATCCCCGTCTGAAATAAATAAACATACAACTGAAATAGTTAATTTTTTTAGAAAGTCCCTATTACAGAGTTCAAAATCGTTCAATCATTTTCCTTACTTGTCCAAGGAAAATCCATGACAATATGTACATGGGTGAAGCCCTGTGTAAAATTAAGTTTAGGTATCTAAGAATTCAAATAAATATGTATGAATGTTAAAAATAATCACTCTCTACTTATAAATTCGAAATGCAAAACGAAACAAAACTCTTGTACGGGCCGGTATAACACCAGACTATGCATCATAGGAAAACGGTATACGATTACGTGAGATCTCAGGTACGCATTTACAATCGAAATTAAGCCTTATGCATGAATACTTATTATTACATATCCTAGGGCACTAACTATAAGTAACAAAAAAAAAAAGAATTACATCTCTATAAATAGAAAAAAAAGATCACACATCTTTAGGAATGTACGTTTCTTAAACTAATGTGATACGACATACGTTATATAAACTAAATGCATCAACGTAAATCAAATATTCACAATATTAATTACTAATCGGTATTAACACTTCTAAACTTTAAACTCAAGAAAGAAATTATTTAAGGTTCAAGACTATAACAAAAAGGATAAATTAATGTGAACTATAGTAATCTATTTTACAAGCAAAGAAATTACTAATTGTTCAAGGCGAAAGGGATTGAATTAATGATTCTGTATTCCTTTCTTTGGTATGTGCCGATAACAACGCTAGTATATCTGACAAAAATGCTAGTTTTGAGAAATAATTAATCAGTCGAAACGGCGTAAGTAGTACAGCACTACCGTTTGAGTTGTAGATGAAGTTCAAAGATAAACCACATCAAATGGAGTCGTTTCCGCTTTGCACGTGGTCCTGGTTGAAACTTCCGGTCCACGTGATTTTATTCACTCCTTTAACAGATTCTCCAGTTTCGATGATTTAAAACTTGAACGATAAATCTCATCTTCAATTAGCTATAGAAGCCGGTAGCAGGAACCAGAATCTAGAACCCTATAGATGTTCAAAGGCACAATTAACCTGCGGCAAGACAACAAGGCCAATCCAATCATATAAATTGTAGTTCAACAAACACTGTATGCCGCCAAATAAACCACCTATTTCGGTCTAACTTTACTTGATCCAAATAACTACACAGCGGAACACAAACAAAAATACGACTGGTCTAGCTCCATTCTGCCTCTGCGCATAACTCGTTAAAGGTAAGAGGTAGGGTAAAGGGTTTTAATACAAAAAATGTTTGTTTGAATGAGTTTTATTAAGCAGTCAGGAAAATAAAACATTTACTGTATTTTTTCATTATATTAGGTTGTTTAGAGCACGCTACAAACTCTTTAGCTGTAGGTACCTGATGAAGCCACTATGCTGGCGAAATAATTGTCTTTTACGATTACGTATTAAAAAAGTGAATATTTTAACCATTAGTTTTATTTCTATTTTAAATTATGGATCTTCATCAAGTAAAAGCCGAATCAATTCAATAAATATTTGACATCTTTTTAACCTTTACAGGTGTATAACTGGTTGACTACTATACCACTAATGCATTGACTATTCCTTCTTTATCATTACACATAAGTAATGTATGTGTAATGATAAAAAAAGAACTCGGTATGTAGATACGTTCTGGATATGCGCATATCTATTCAAGATATTTAATATCAGAAGCTATGAAATACTTTCCTTATGTAGGTTGTTTGAAGGTGGTATCTGGTGAATGACTTGTATATAATGTTCAACGGAAGAAATCAATATTTATTAATTCTTTTATAACTTCTTTTCTCGAAATAAATTCACTAAATGTTTCGTTTAATATTTATTTTACAACTATGTAGCTGCTCATTGCTTCACAAATATAAAAGGCGTACCGCAGAATAAGGACAATTATACCATAGCAGCTGGTAAATATTACAGAGACATTAATGTGGTGGAACCATCATCTCAGACAAAAAAGGTTAGTATACATTTCCTAAATCTACATACTTTGTAGTGAAAAACCTGATATGTTGTTATATACCTACGCCATATAAATGACAGTATACTAATATTAGTATTAGTATTCTGTCATTCATATTTTAAATTTTTTTGAAAAAGGCTTTATGTGCCGAAACACTAAGATTATTTTTAATATATATGTACATATTAAAGTAAAACAGACCTTAAATCGCCGACTAATTGAATCTACTATATATATATATATGTATATATACATACATATATATATATATATATATATATATATATATATATATATACATATATATATATTTAGTGTTTAGAAGAATTTTATTTTTCATATTTATTTTATTGGCCGTGTCTTAATATTAAAAATAATAGACTTTTTATTGGTTTAGCGACCTTTTATTGAATTTTGATGTTTTATTCTACGACGTTTCGACTTTTATTATTATTCAGTCTTTTTCAAGTAACTAGAAACAAGAATTAATACAATGAAAACATGAGAACTGTGTTTGCTTTTGTGAGACTGAATTAACAATTAAATTAACAATTAAATTAAAATTAGATTAATTATAAGTAAGGGAAAATTAAAGTGATTATATCTGTATAAATGAATTGGGAATTTGAATTGAACTACAAATACAGTAAAGAAAACATTGAATGACAATAAACTCACTGTTTTTTTTGGGTTTCAAAAACACGCATTCTGTGCAACATGTGTTATCGGGGACATCCGAGATCTTTTTATATTAAGGACCGACACGCACTGGTTCGAATATTGTAAGTGACTGTGTCTTGGTTCAGAGAGTTTAATTTCTGTTCTATTTTGGAAATTAGCAAAGTGGTCAGGACCGTGTTTAGAGGTATATAGTTAAAGTATTTACAAATGGGAACTGATAAATTTTTTTTTTGGCTTAAAATAAATTTGAAACAAATAAATTGTTTGTAGAGTCCTTAGATTACAACCTTATAATAAATATCATAAATTGTAGTTGTATAAATTACCAACAATAATGACCATAATTATAAAAGATGTTGAAAATGTCCACCACCTTCTTCCAAGCATTTTACGCACCTCCTCCGAATGCTACTAAATACATTTTGCAGTATGGGACTATTTCTAATTTCACTAATTTTATTTATAATTCTGTCTTGGAGAACTATATAATCTTGTACTGGTACTTGATAAATTGAATTTTTTAAAAACAGGCCGTAAATAGTAATCACACGGTGTAAGATCACAAGATTTTGGAGGAAATTCATGATCGCTGTTCAAACTAATTAAACGATTTCCAAACACTTCTTGTAACATATTCATTGTTTCCCCCGCTGTGTGAGCTCTAGCACCATCTTGTTGAAAGTATCCCAAAGCTAGTTCATCATCGCGAAGTTGATTAAAGAAAGGCAATAGTATTTCCTGTCGATATCTTTCTGCAGTCAAGGTACCATTCAAAAAAATTGGACCAATAATCCTTCTTCTACTTATAGCGTACCAAACACCAGCTTTCTGAGGATGTAAAGGAGCTTCAACATAAAAATTATTGGGCTTTGTATCACTCCACATTCTCATGTTTTGCGAGTTAACATATTCACTAACATGAAACCATGCTTCGTCTGAAAAGAAAGTTTTGTCTAGGACATCATCATTAAAATTATTTGTAAACCATTCGCAAAATACTACTCGTCGCGGATAATCAATATCGAGGATTTCTTGCAAACAAGTTATACGATATGGGAATAACTGTAAATCTTTTTTTAAAACTTTATGGCAAGAACCAACTGACAACCCGGTTTGTTGAGCAAGAGTTCTTACTGAAGTTTTAGGGGCATCAGTCATTATTTCTCTAACATTCCCAATCACTTCTTCTGTCCGGACTTTTGGTCGCCCACCCTACCAGTTTGTCGAAAAACTGGAACAATTCTGATTAGTGTACACTGAAAAGTATTATAATCAAAAGCAAGGTTGGGAAATTCATCTCGAAATTCTTCCAAATAAGCTTGAATTGAATACTTCCACTGGCCATCGATCTTTTGACCATTTCGAAAATATGCTTCAACCATGAATGCTTTGTGTATGTTAGTAAATACCATTTTCAAAATTAAAAAATATAAATTAGTATCTTCGATATTAGATTCTAACAATTTTTGACAGACAACAGTTGACATTTAATAATTATTACAAATCAGATACTTAAGTAAAGATATACGATTTTTTGTTCAGAGCCCACTTGACTTCGAATGTTTCTGAACACCCGTTATTAATATTTCAATGACAGATTAGATGCATATATATTAAAAATTGAGATAGACATGATTTAGGAAAAACAGATGAAGGTTGCTACGATCACTACGTCGAGCTTGAAAAAAAAAACAGAAAACGCTCCCCGGAGCAGACCCAGTCTCGGTCAACTAAAACCGCACCTGCCCGTTCTTGCCAACGTCCAACGGCCCACCCGGCTTCTGAGGCTGCCTTAGTCCAGGGGTGGGGAGACCCAGATGTAAATAAGGTAACTAAAAGAGGTGGAAAAGGGCGCCACCGAATTTATGCCGCTGGACGTCGCAAACTCGGAAACTTGATAAAAGATATACTCTATAAAAAAAGAGGCAAGTTGCGTGGACAGAAGGCCATCTATTTGTTTGTACCGTTGATCGCCGTAGATAAAGTAGGTGTTTGCCAAGCAGTGTTTCACCAGGTTCATTATGTACGGTGGAGGTTGGTAAAATACCAACCTCCACCATACATATTGAACCTGGTGAAACACCTACTTTCATAAACTCCCTGGTTTTCTAAAGTTATTCTTGTTTTTGGATTCCGAAGGACTGTGCTGATTTTTCTGTCTGCCTTGAATGTGATTTCAATGTTGTGTCTTCGTAGGACTCTGAATATTCTGGAGGTTGGTAAAATACCAACCTCCACCATACATAATGAACGTGGCGAAACACTGCCTGGCAAACACCTACTTTATATACGGCGATCAACAGTACAAACAAATAGAAGGCGCATCGATGGGCTCTCCACTGTCACCAGTAATAGCGAACTTCATCATGGAAGACTTAGAAAAACATTAAGGACGGCCACCCATAAACCCAAACTTTGGCTACGATATGTTGACGACACGTTCGTGATTTGGACACATGGAGAAGATTACCTTAAGAGCTTCCTGGAACATCAGAATAGTATCCATCCAAAAATAAAATTCACAATGGAAGTAGAATCAAACAATCAACTACCAATCCTCGACGTTTTGGTTAAGAAGAAAGAAATTGGAGAATTAAGCCATACAGTGTACCGGAAATCCACACATACAGATCGGTACCTCAACGCACAGTCTCACCACCACCCAGCTCAGTTGCAAGCAGTAGTGAAGAGCCTAGTAGCAAGATCACAGAGATTAGCAGATGAAGACAACGTCATTCAATAAATGGATAAACACACATACACTGCACACAATGCACTCCAGCAGAATGGCTATAGCAAACGGGCAATCAACAAAGCATTAAAACCTAAACGAGCCACACCACAAGAGGAAAAAGCGGAATCAATAGCCAAAACCTACTTACCCTATGTCAAAGGTACCACCGACAGAATATCCAGAGTCTTACGAAGACACAACATTGAAACCACATTCAAGGTAGACATAAAAAATCAGCACAGTCCTTCGGAATCCAAAAACAAGAATACCTTTAGAAAACCAGGGAGTTTATGAAATTCCATGCCTTAATTGTGAGAAGACGTACATCGGCCAAACAAACAGAAGGGTAAACGTTAGAAGAGATGAACACCAAAATTCCGTAAGAAAAGACGAGAAACTTCATCTTTGACTCAGCATGCAAAGGAAACGTCCCACACGATAGACTTTAGCAATACCAAATTATTGGCAAACATAGAACATATGAAAACCAGAACAATCAGGGAAGCTATCGAAATTGAGAAACGTCCGAACAATTTGAATTCGCGAGATGATGCCCAGAG
The DNA here is from genome assembly GCA_935421215.2 of Melolontha melolontha. Lineage (NCBI taxonomy): Eukaryota > Metazoa > Arthropoda > Insecta > Coleoptera > Scarabaeidae > Melolontha > Melolontha melolontha. The sequence goes on along the minus strand of OW285240.1, from coordinate 43,491,135 downwards.
GCTACCAACAGCATGGAAACCTGTATTAAGCAAAGAAGTTGTCAACAACAAACAACAAACAAAAACACCTACACCCCAACCCAGCCAGTACACTCCTACAGGCCCAACGACACGGAGCCGCGCACACGCTCAACCAAGTGTAACCAACCAGAACGCTAATCGGGTATATAATCACCATCCTGAACTCGAATACGTCAGTTTACGAGTAACCACAGGCAGAAGCAGACAGTTACCGCAGACCTGAAGATGGATAATGTGATTTTTCCGAAACGTCGTCCAGAAACTATCACCGGTCTTTACGAAGACCAAACAGTGGAAGCGCGGAAGAAAACCCGGAATCCAGTTAAAACATATATATATATATATATATATATAGATAGATAATTATTTCGTGACCTTTGTATGTTATTTACTATATATATATATAATATAGTAAATAACATACAAAGGTCACGAAATAATTATCTATCTATATATATAGGTTAAAATAAATTAAAAACGGGCAACGGGTCACTCAATTAAAAGCTCATTTATTAATTAATAAATGAGTTTTTAATTGACAGACCGCTTGCCCGTTTTGAATTTGTTTTAACCAATATAGTACGGTCGATAATTTTTTTTCAATTATCTATATATAAATATATATATATATATATATATATATGGTAAATTCAATCAGTTGGCGATTAAAGGTCTGGCTTTACTTCAAAGTATATATATTTAAAACAACCCTACATGTTTCGGCAATGATGCCTTTATCAAGGATATAAAATATAAAATTTATATTTTATATCCTTGATAAAGGCATATTTTTTTCTGGCGTTTTAAATTTTTCTTTACATTTTGCTTTAAATTTTATTTTTTGAGTATATTGTAGCGAATTTCGATAACAACAGGATTTTATTTTATTCTATCTTAATTGTTGCAACAAACATGAAAATTATAACATTTTTGAATAGAGAATAAAGAGACCTTTACAACGATATATCACAAGCCTATACTTCCCATTTAAAAAAATGGGGGTTGTACCTGTCATTCGAAGGGGGTTGAAGGTAGGGATCGCATTTTCACGTTGAAGAATGTTAATTTATAAATTAAATATGACGTGTTTCGGGATTTTTTATAAATATGTACAGTAACCGAAATAATGAATTTATTCCATTTGGCTTATACACACTGTATATATATAGTCTGTAGTTTTTGTGAGTGTAATTCTGTAGTTGTAATTCGTTAGTGGGAAAGCAGTCAAAGGGCGGAAATAAAAGTAAACTCTTCTATATTATACCAAGCCTTCGGTTTAATTTTTAACCTTCATCAAGGCTACGTTTTATAAACAAAGGAAGAACATCAATTAGTTATTACAAATTCAGCAAACCGAGGAATTTTTAATAACTAATTGATGTTCTTTCTTTGATTATATGACGTAGCCCTGATGAAGGTAAAAAATTAAACCGAAAGCATGGAATAATATAAAAGAGTTTTCTTTTATTTCCGCACTTTGACTGCTATTCCCACTAGCGATATATATATATATATATATATATATATATATATATAAGGTAAACTTAATTAGTCGGCGATTAAAGGTCTGGTTATTACTTCAAAGTGTATATATTTAAAATAATCCTACATGTTTCGGCAATGATGCCTTTGTCAAGGATATAAAAAATATAAATAAATTTATATTTATTTATATATATATATATATATATATATATATATATATATATATATATATATATATATATATAGTATATTCCAGACCTTTAATCGCCGACTAATTAAGTTTACCTTATCATACCAAGGTCACGAAAATACTATATATATATATATATATATATATTTATATAGTATATTCGTGACTATATATTCGTGAATACTATATATATATATATATATATATTTATATAGTATATTCGTGACCTTGGTATGATAAGGTAAACTTAATTAGTCGGCGATTAAAGGTCTGGTTATTACTTCAAAGTGTATATATTTAAAATAATCCTACATGTTTCGGCAATGATGCCTTTGTCAAGGATATAAAAAATATAAATGTTTATATTTATATTTATATTTTTTATATCCTTGACAAAGGCGTCATTGCCGAAACATGTAGGATTATTTTAAATATATACACTTTGAAGTAATAATCAGACCTTTAATCGCCGACTAATTAAGTTTACCTTATATATATATATATATATATATATATATATATATATATATATATATATATATATACCGTATGAGGGAGTGATTTATCGCCTCTTCTATAGTAGTCGTTAATAATAAATAAACTTTTATATATACTGAAAGATGTTTATCCAAGACCCGTAACAAATAAAAAATGATTGGAACTTTTGAAACAATTTAGCATTTATTTCAACTAATAATTGTATATGTATAACCTTGAATATTATGATAAGTTTGCTATACTTCTTATATTGAGGCATTAATATTTTTCAGATAAAAACACTTTCAATACATGAAGGTTACAAAGGAAATCTACAAAGATATCGTGATGACATAGCTTTAATTGAAGTGGATACAGAGTTTACTCTGACAATGGCAGTAGAACCTGTGTGTCTGGATTGGGAAAATGTTTATGAAGACAAGGATTTCATTGAAGGAAACAAAGGAGTTGTAAGTAATGCATGCAATCAATTCTTGACATTCTCGCAAACGTATAATTAGGCCATAGTTTCTCGAGTTCTTTTCTCTACAGCTGATCTGCTGTTGACTAATGGTTTTAAGATTTTATACCGTCTACGGTACCTTGGAGGCAGCGGATTTCACATATGTTTGATACCTTAGGCATGAAACTAATATAATGGGACCTACTCGAGTAACTCTCACCACTGCTACCTTGCTTGATCTAATAATTATTTCCTATGAGTCGGATTTGGTTGAGTGTGGTGTAATTTCATGCGATTTATCAGACCACTGTATCCCCTATTGTAGGTTTTCTAAACCTGAGGTTGTTAACACGCCGAAATGTCAAACATTTGGATATTACCAGAGCTTTAATTACCATCTCTTCATGAAAGATTTAACCATTATTCCCTTCGATCACATGTTTTTTATGACTCTAAATGACAAGCTGGATTTCTTCAATTATGAAATTCATAATTTATTCAATGCTCATGCTCCCCTTAAAACGGTAAAAATTACAAAACCTCATAAACCTTGTGTAACTGAAAATATTAAGCTTCTGCAGAAATTACGCAGATGCTAAGAGTAAATTTTGGAGAATCAAACTGGAGTCTCACTGGATTTATTACAAACAACTCCGAAATTATACTACTTTAGCGATTAGAAATGAAAAGAGAGATTATTTTCTACATTTGTCTTATAATAGGAACAGTAAATCTATCTGGCGCGAACTTAATCATTTAAATATTGGAAAAAAAAGGAGAAATGAGATTTCATGTGAATCCTCAAACCCGCACTTGATTAACGCTGGGTTTATTAACAACAAACCTCTCGTTTCTGGAATGTGGAATGTATTAATAATTATATTAGTAATACTCCTCAGGACCTAAAAAATACTTTCGTATTTTACCCTGTCGACGAGAATGTCGTGTTCTGATTCATCTTAGCTATTAAGAGTACTGCTGTCGGTAGGGATGGCATCGGCATTCACATGCTGAGATTGCTCATATCGTATGCGCTTCCATACATAACCCATTTAATAAATTGTTGCATAACAGAAAGCGTTTTTCCTGTAATCCCTATACCAAAAAATGTGAACGATGCTAACATCGGCGACCTTCGGCCCATTAGTTTATTGCCAGTTCTAAGCAAAGTTTTGGAAAAAATACTAAATTCTAAAATTTATGAACATTTGCAAGCTTTTGATTTGCTTCCTCACTGTCAATCTGGTTTCCCAACTACTCACAGTTGTACTACTGCACTTTTGAAAGTCACAGATGACATTCTCAGATTTCGAGATGATAACTCTATGTCCCTATTGGTTATGCTAGATTATAGTAAGGCGTTAGAACTGTTAACCACGACATTTTATTAGCTATTATGTATCATCTCGGATCCTGCAGTGATGCTTTGAGTAACGTTGTGTGACGACGTAATCATCACCATTGCCTGTGACGAGTTATATTCCACAGGCTTCAATCCTTGGCCCTTTATTTTGCTCCATTTATACCAGTCCTTTACAGAAATGTGTCAAGTACTGCCAGGTGCAAATATATGCTGATGATACGCAGCTCTACGTTGGTCTCACAAAAAAACAATGTTCAAGTTGCTATTGATAAGATTAATCAGGATTTAGAGTGCATACTATCATTTTCGCAGAATCATGCACTAAAGATCAACCCGGAAAAGACCACTACCGTCTTGTTTGGTAAACCTGCATTAATTAAAAGCATTAAAGAACAAATCATGATCAAATTTAATAATGCAGAAGTGTCGTTGGTTTATTCGGGACGAAATCTGGGTTTAATCATTGATAACATCTTCAGATACAAGGAACATCTTTAAAAAATTTATTAAGTCAGCCTATGTCAACCTTAAAACATTGTATCCTTATGCAGTTAATATGTATCTGTCAATGCACAACAGAGCTAATGTAATAAACGGATTGATAACCGGCAGCAACTACTGCTGAAACAAACGTAATGCTCACAGGCGAATTGCGTATCGAATATTGAATAAAAACAATTTACAAAGAACAAAACTCAAAACTATGTATTTTCTGTGAAACACTGAAAGTGTAAAACATTACTATGAACAACTAAAATTTGTTCAAGGTGTTCCTGTGTTAAATTAGTTCTTTTAGATGTTAAAACATCTTTCAAATAGAAAATGTCCGTTCCACAACACAACTCGTGGCGGGTGAGTGATGTTGCAAATGTGCAATGTATAGATTTTTGAATCGGCTCTGTACAAATTGATATAATATATTCACATCTGGATTACTGCTAAATATGGCATTAACTTTTTGTCTCAGCTTTCAGAAATATATTTTTAAATAATGAAATTAATGAAACTAACTTATCAACTTTTGGAAAATAACCCCTGATGTATTCACATCACATTCTGTGTAGTGCATATGCTGCACAGGTAACGTGTAGCATATTGGGATAAGATTGCTTTAATAACCTCCCTGTTTTTAACATATAAACAGCCGCATCAGTCAAAAATAACAGCATCTTGTCTTTATAGTTGTTATCCGATGACAGAATATTATGAATTCATTGACCAATTACTTCTGCAACTGTTTCACCATTTACGACGAATGGTTGGTATGAAGTTATCGGATCAAGAATACCAACAACTACATTTAACACATATCGTCCCATTATATCTGTTGTTTCGTCTGCACTTTTCCGAAGATAATGACCATATAGGTTGGTTCGTATTTTTTCAATGGTTGTCAAATAACATTTTGGTAAGTGATATTTACGTAAAGTAGATTCATCTGGTATATGACGATCAGCATATTTTGTAACAAACCTCTTGAGGTCTGGATTGTTAAGCTTTTTGAATGGGATATTGGAATATTCACAAAGTTCTTCGTTAAAAGTATCAGGTGCAGATGGACATATGTTATGTAGATGAGTTTTCGAAGAAACATGTCCCAACACATTACACTTTTGTGGACGTCTTATACTTAATGAACAGGCACTGCAATATATCTCGGTATCATTACGAATATGCAACAAATCTGTATAGCCTCTAATCCATTCTATCATAGTTTCCCTACGAGAATTCTCCATTGTTAATGAAAATAAAGAGAAATAGTAAGAACAGAAAGAAATGGACTAAAAAGAAGAAACCAAACTACTTAAAAAATAAGGTAGTAAATTAAACTTAATATTTATTAAAGATTATAGGATACAATATACTCGTATCAATATAAAACAGATTCTTTAAAATACTAAAAGTTGTAACCAAATAACACTGAAAGAAACGAAACCAGAAACACTCCACTGTAAAATAGAATTTTATGAATGAATAGATATAATAACGACGGAAATAACAAGATCTGCTCGACGAATGCAATCGAGCAAGCAAATAGCGGGACTGCTATAACATTCATACTATACATGATACCGCCATAACATTTTATCGGAGCAATTGGTCATTCAATCGCTTCAGTCCGCTCTGAGATTATAACTTTAAAAACTCCATCGTACTTACTTCATGTTTGCAATGAGAAAAAAAAAATTGTGTTAAAATAAAGGATATTATTATTATTTTCTTCGTCAATCAAACATTTATGCAACTAAAGTGTCTGTGTATGAAATTAATTATGCGTTTTGTAGATCATAAGTGTTTGTTTTGAAGGTTGCTGGTTGGGGATATACACAACCGGGAGGACAGCCTAGTGCGGTTTTAAAACAAATTTTTCTTCCTTACGTATCCAGGGGTACATGTTTAGAAAACTTACCACGAGATTTTAGTGACCTGTATCTTAATCCTGAAAAAATTTGTGCGGGATATATAAACGAAAGTAAGTAAAGTAGATATAAGTTATTAATAAACATAAGGAATAGATGTGTTCAAATATTAATGTATAAAATCTATTTTGAATGAAAGAATGAAAAGCAAATCATAAAAAATAATAACTTTGTGATAATTCCATAAAGAAGCAAGGCTCTTTAATAAAAATGAAAGTATACAAGAATTGTCTAATACAAATTTTCGATACAAGTTTACCCCGTCAATGGGTATATAAATGGAACTGTTCCAAAAAATTCTAGGACGCCGTCGCCATCTTTTGTAGCGTTAAAATATTTCGCTCCAAAGTTCGATCCGTTTCAGTACACGTTTCTCAAAATAAAAATAGCGCTTATAACAAAGCAAATCAACGATTTCACCAACAACACTGAGGCTGATCAAGGATAATGGACAAATTCTACATTAATATTCAATACATAAACAAATAAATCATTCATTATTTTAGGTATTTTAAGATTTCAATGCACGGAGAAATCCACAAATATACTTTATCTTCTAGAGGTTGGGCCAATTCATTTATAGCATATACTGCTAAATGCAAATATAATCAATCATCATTCAATACGAAATTCGGTTTTTTAATTTTAAGTAATATAACCTACATTCAAAACAAAAAATAGGTTATGTTGCTCTTCACTTGTTTTGTTTTTGGTGACATGCGGAAAGAGATCGTTCACCCAACCCCAACATGTTCACGGAACTGTTTATTTGTGTCATAGTTCTGGTGAACGCAGCCACTGGGAGAAATTTAGCCTTGAAATTTAAAACAATTCGCCACTAATTTCGTTGAACTTCGTTAAGCTCGCTCGTTGAATGTTATTATGAATATGGTGACATGTTTCCTATCTTGTCTGGCGTACCAAAAGGCAGTATACTAAGTTCTACATGGTATCCACTACACTGTGTGGAAATTACTTATTGAATAAATTCGGCAATTTCAAAAAGAATGATATTTTTATAAAACACTAAAACAGATCAACCGTTCCTTTAAATTGCGCAGGTTTTAAATTACTGCACCTATTAGTACCGTCATCTCCTTCAGAGCAGTCACGTCATAAATAATTCCCGGCTTTTCTTGATACCTGCAGCTTTTGTCGCATTGAATTTTAAAACGACCTTCTTTATATTATCAAAATATTGATGATAGTAAAACCAGCCTTCAACCATGTTGTCCAACGCGTAATGGTGGTTCAGGTATTTCGGGGTCCAGTCTGTGAAATAGTCGAGTACGTTTCGGGGACTTCAGAAACACTGCCTTTGTACTAGCTATTAAATAATTTACTCGCGGATAACATTCACGAATCGTTTGTGCCACAAAATTCAAAGCGTGGATTTTGCACGTTACATGTACGAGATTGGCACTATGGTCTTTGAGAGATCGACTTAAAGACAGGATGTTTGCGGCACCGTCACTCACAAACATTATTTGCTTTGGCGAAATTTCAACTTTGTCCAATGACTTCAACATCACCTTCAAAATCTCATTGGCAATACACTTTCAACTCGTCAAGAAGCAAGTAACATAGCATGTGAGACTTGATGAGGTTCCATTGTACGTACCATAACATTAACCACTAATTGTTTTTTTCGATCCATCGTTTCATCCACGCACAACCACAGTTTTTTATCTTTCAATTCCGATTTAATTCTTTTTTCAATATCCTTCGAGCAGAAAATTTCGTAATGTCCTCCGACTTGGCAATTTACTTTGCGTATTTATTCCAAAAGGAGATAAATGCATAGCGGTCTAGTAAAACAAACGGTATATTACATACAATAAGAGTTGAACATTAATCAAAATAAAATCTATGTTTTTCTGGCACACCCCTTTTTTGTTGCCATGGGCTATGCTGTTTACGTGTATTTCGTAATCTCTTCTCCTACGACCCATCAAAAATCTATTGCACACTGTGCATTTTATACTACATCCATTGTATTTTTGATCCGGGAAATTGTCAATAAATTTACGCACTGTATGCCACATTGGACGGTTAAGCGAACTCACCGATCGTGGCACATTTATACACGGCACGACTGCATACTAATTTGTAATTCAAGGTTCTTTTCATTCGCATGGCTGGCTGCCGACATCAAACTCGATAACGCTTGACACATCTCCGGCTAATGTGGCATTAATATGCCATCTCTACAAATAGGGGCAAAAAATAGACAGACCACTACTGCGACATGCGCGAATACCACAGCTGTGTTGTTTTTGAATTAAAGTCCTGAGGTCGCTTCAAGTAATTTACGGAATCATGCTGCAGTGGCTAAAACAATGCGTATTAATGCAAATGAAACCTAATCAGTACCTATTACTTTCACTATAAGAATAGGCAATTGTCCCAAAGTAAACTTGAATGATTAGGAATTAAAAATTTACACAGAACACTTAAACAAAATTAAAGTTGAAAAAGCATATTTTCATGGAAAGAAAATACCTGAGATCACGATATAGGAAAATGTACTGAACGATGGGTGAAAAATCTCGATTATAAATATGTATATAACAAATTTTTACTGTAAAAAATTATCCTGAAATCAATCTGGCACATATGGTTTACAAAATTGGGGAACTAGCAGAAATATAAATATAGGCATGACAGAGCGAATTGAAAATAAAGTGTTTCGTTCATTAGTGAAAGCTGCCTGGTGTGTGTAATTAAAGTGATTTAATGGTGCCGTCAGTTAAAGAGAAAACATAAAAGTGCCAATATGTTCGTGAGAAATCTTAACCAAGAACGAAGACAAATGTCTGGAAGGATTTAAGCCATAGGAACTACCAAGCAGGTTTAATTAGGTTACTTAAATAAATAAAAATGTAAAAAGCAGTGTAAGCTTTAAGTAATACATTAAATGAATAGCGGAATAGGATATTGTTCGGTGGAACAATTGATATAATTGAGTCAAATTAATGTGCTTATTGTCTTTCAATTTAAGCTTGTACAGTATTGGAGTATAAATTGTATACTGGAATAAAAAACAAATAAGTTGGACTTAACTATATGTCAAAAAGCATTTTTTAAAAAAGGCCCCTATGCGACTCATTCCGAAACCTTCCATTTTTTAAGCTTTAAGTATTTGCTTCTTATGGGGTCTAAAATGATTGAAAAGTATGTAATTAACTGTTAAAACAATGAAAAAAGAAACTCACTGACCATACTTTATTTATCTTACAAAATATAAACTAAGAAATAAAATAAATTATAAAAACTTCTCGCGCTTCTATCTACGCCCTTGAAGAAGGGAATTTACATGTAATATGGAAGTAATTGTGTCACAATTCAACGACAAAAAACAGATGTGCGACTAACCGAATGAACAGTGCTATTCAATAACTGCGTGTTGTACTTTACGTTATAGACTATACCGCCCATCGTAATTTCGGCCTGATGCGTCCGGTCTCTAGTAATAACTAAACTAGGACATCCATTTCTACATATTCAATGTATTACTTGTTTGACGAAACACGTCCTCATTAATTGTTGCACTTTGCCATTCTTGTTTAATTGTATATCTAGGTTAATATAACATTAAGTAAGTAAGTAGGTTGGGACATTATATATAAACTGAAGACGGGAGAGAACGGGTTAATCAAATCTAATCTATAATAATAATAATAATAATAATAATAATTATTATTATTATTATTATTATTATTGATTATTTCTACAAAATCGCAGAAATAATTTTTAAATTAGCAATTGTTATGATTTTATTCTTGTACTTTAACTGCTTATTAATCGGCTAATATATTTGTTAATTTTAATTGCAGGTACGAACGTATGTAGCGGAGACGGCGGAGCAGGCTTGTATTTCAAATCGGATGGATCCAGATATTTCATTAGAGGCATCGTTAGTTTAACATTAAGAACACCTGTTGGCTGTGATACAAACCAATATGCTCTTTACACGCAAGTTTCAAAATATTTTCCTTGGATAGAGAATATAATAAAAAAAGGATTGTAGTTAAACACTTTACTTTATTTTAGTGATTATTCAAATATTTTAAAACTTACAGTTTAACATATAAAAAGTTCTATGTATTGATATGTTGGCAATATAAATAAACGCATTAAACTGAATCCTCAAGGCGCGCATTCTTTAATAGTTTCAGCGAAAATGAGACTAGTGGTTAAACATATTTAAATTTATATTGCTATCAATTTATTCTGAATAGTTTAATTTCTTAATAAATTTCTTGATATCGCGGATATTAATATTATGTTTCCCCTGTAATTGCTAGTTGTAGTATTGGTAAAAAAGCCTAATCCATTTGTGAAACTTTTTGAATAATTTATTGAAAAATTGTTTTTGGCATTAGCTTCTGCTTCATCTCCAACCACCAAAAACCAAAAAATTATTTTCATGGCACTCTTGTTCTATCATTAAACGACGTTTGAAATTTTAAAATGGGCCAAAATGGCTTTATTTAAAAACTATAGGGAAAACTAAAACTAATTTAGTATATTTTGGTGTTTAATTGACCTATTAAGCAGAAATAAATAATATTTAAAATCTATTTATAAGCTAAGTTAATAAAAAATTGAAATGAAAAATTAAAAATTTAGATTTTGGTAAAAAGAATGTTTCATATTTCCACCCTCGTTTCCTATGCACATAATAGTGCTGTTGTACAATTCATTTGACACATTTCTTAGGTATACAGGTGGAATTGTTGTACAATTCATTTGACACATTTCTTAGGTATACAGGTGGAATCTGAACAACACAGTTTCTCATGGTCTCTCCTAGGTGATCAATATTTATAAATGGGCGATATTTGTATACTTAATTTTTCAAATATCCCCAAAGAAAAAAATCACAAGGTGTCAGATCCGGGGATTCTTATAAAAGCGACCTATCCATTTTGTTGGAAAAAACTCATTTAAGAAATTTCTAACTTCGATGGTACTGTGAGCTGCACAACCATCTTGTTAGAAATACATTTTTTTTCTTAATTCAGAGGACCATTTTCAATTTCGTTGAAAAATTGATTTTGTAAAAATTCCGAATATCTTTCTGAATTTAAATTATTTCTAAAAGAGTATGGTCCAAATATTTGGTTATTAAAAATTCCACAGCACACTTTCGTTTTAGAATGGTATTGATTACGCGCTTCTATTTGAAAATGTGGATTTTCATCGACCCACCAACGACAATTCTAGGAGCTTACAACTCCATTGGAAGAAAAAGTGAACTCGTCACTAAACAAAACATAGTTCGCAAATGAGCTTTGTTCTTCCAATTTCCCTTGAAAAAGAAAAGGAATTCTAGACGCTGGTCGTAATACTGTTCTTGTAAAGTGTGAATAAATTTTGGTTTGTAGGACTTGAACTTGTTCATCTTTAAAATTCTTCTTACCGAAGTGCCAGAAATACCACTATTTAGCTCAATTTGTGATACAGAAGTTTTAGGATTCTCTATAACTGTTTGCAAAATTTGCAGCTGGTGTTCTTCGTCAGTGAACATGTGGATGTTTAAATTTATTCGCAATAGTTCCCGTACTTTAAACTTTCTAATAAATTCTTCCAACTGTTGTATGTGAGGTATTTTTACCAGGATGTCGGTGGTTAAAAATTAAAGCTGTCTCTAAACGTTTTATAATTGTCGCTACAATTAAAACAATTTCAAATTTTTCATCATGATTACACTGAATGCGACTGAATTAATATTTAAACTGTCAAACATAAAAGAGCTATTTGACTAACAAAACAATATCCATGGCTGCTTACGAATTTGTGTAAAATATGACGATGATATTATTATAACATTCCAGTTTTTTTATTGGAAAAATACACTTTTTTGTTGCATTTATTTACATTCATTGTTAAGTTACATTTATTTAGCGTAAATTATAAAACAAGTTGAAACTTAAAATGACGTTTACGTTTTTCCTGATAAAAAGGCTTTGCACCAAAAATATGAAATAACGTGAAAAAATTTCTTTTGTAATATTAGATTGTGCTAGTTTAATTTATTTTTTAAGACAAATATAAACAAACTATGCTTAGACTTGAAATAATTAAAATTCAAAATTACACGTGGAAATTGAAAATTGAAATTTGAAAAATAACAATTTCTTTGGACATCTGTTGAAGAAACTCACCTGGTTTCATAATTGGCATCGCATTTACTGAATATCTAACTATTGTTGCCAAAATTTCGTCAAAAATACTTTTCATTTTAAAATTAGACATAATGCACATCTGTTTTAACGCTTAATGTTTTATCCTGATTTGCATAGTATTACCTCCATGTACTTCTTGCATGATACTTAAAAGAGCATCGATTTGTACAAAATTTTAGAATATTTTCCATACCTTAATTTCTGGAGCACTGTCACAATATTGCCCCCATATATTCCTAGTATAATATTTAAAAAGGCATCGACTTGTACCTACATTCTAGAATACTTTCCAACGTTTGGTCTTTGGAGAGTTGTCACTAGAGACAGGCATTCTTGGTCGCCATACATAGGCGCAGGAGAGCGAGGGGTTTGAGTGATTCAGAGCTGCTGTCGGCTCAAGTTGTACGTCTCGTGTTTCCCACTCTAGTACGTGAACAGCTATTATAATGCGTAGTGACATGTTATCGATAAGAAATAATAAATAAAAAGCGCATTATAAAATTTTTAATCCTAGAAACGGTGAAATCAAGAGAAAATTCTTCGAGATAAAAGAAAAAATGGCCAGAGGTTACCTTAAGATAGGACATTTCAGAATTTTAATTAGCAAAATCCTCTTTGCTTAATATTAAAACTAAAATACTACTAAAAAGGATACACCAAAGATAAAAGAAATTATATTTTATTAAAAAAAAGCCATCGTAATATAATAATTCCAACTTCATTTAAATGGAATAATATCCATATCTACAACTGAAAGAAGAACAAACAGTTAAAAGTCAAGGAAGGAACCAAAATACACACTAACCAGCCAATAAGAATAACATCCGAAGAGAATTCATAGACATCGGGATTATACACACCAACAGAAGGAAGATTTTCACCTAAAAAGCAAATAAAATAAAACAATAATAGGTTTAAACTATTTAAGAGGGACTCAATTTACAAGAACAAGTAAAATATCAAAACATAAAAGGAATTTAATTGAAATTTTGGAAAATATGACTAGTATTTTTGAAATTTGTAAAATAAAGTAAAATATAATGAGATAACATTTGCTGGAATGGCATAAAAAAGGTCAAATAAGGGATACGTACTTCGTATTGCCTATGTTAAAAAAATAATACGTACTTCGTGTCATCCAAGTTGAAAATTACTTCGTGTAAAAAAGAATAAAAAAATAATGTCAATCAAGATTCAAAGAAGCTAAGCAATAGCCAAATAGGCAACAAGAAAAGTAACAAATAGCCATTAACCCTAGAATACTAACGCACGTAAAATTTACGTATTAAAATCCTAAAAACAATTGTCTCATTCGACGAATTGGAGCTAGCCGTTGGTCACGCCAGCAGTGCTTTCCCCTACTCTTCCTTTATGATTAGAATAAGTCGATAAGCCGATATTAGTTCTCATTTAACTCTGTTACGGACGTGATTAGAATACTGTACGTAAAATTTACGTGTACTTAGTAATCACGTTTGTAAACAAATACGTATATTTGACGTGGCATTAGTAATAAGCAAACTGAAAAATGCCGAAAGACAGTAAATTTGATCGTAATCGCCCTCTCACTGACAAAGAATTACAAGATATTGTTGAGGCCAGTGATTTTAGTGACTTAAGTGACAATGAAGAAGATAAAGTGGAGCAAGATCCATTCGACAGTGACGACAGTGTTGCCGATAGTGACTACGTTCCCGATGAACTTGACGATGAGCTCTATCAAGCCGAACTAGCAAGTGTTTGGAAACCCAAACAAAAAAGAATTTTAACTGACCCAGACGAACAATCTGATCATAACAAAAAATGTAAGCGTTCACAGCCATCAACATCTAAAGAACTTATACCTGAAGAGAAAACAAGAGAAAACATTTCCGTAAGTTCAAATAATCCTATATATTTAGGTAAAAATGGTCATGTTTGGAAAAGTGCTCCTGTGAATAACGCAAGCGGTAAAACTTCAGCTAAAAATATACTATATATTCGACCAGGGCCAACAGATCGAGCTAAAAGTATTATAGAACCAACAGATATTTTTAATTTATTTTCCCCCGAAGAAATTTTAGACGAAATATTACTACGAACCAATGAGAAAATTACTAGACTGCGAGAGAAATACAAGGTTAAAACTGCAACAGTTTCAGACACAACAATGGCCGAATTGAGAGCTCTACTGGGATTATTGCTTCTCTCTGCGAGTCTGAAGAGTAATCATCTTTCATCTAAACTTTTGTTCGATACAACTTATTCTAGTGAAAGGTACAGAGCAACTATGAGCAGAGAAAGATATAACTTTCTAATAAATTCATTAAGATTTGACGATGCAACAACCAGAGAGGAACGCAGAGAAAGGAACAATTTCGCTCCAATTTCTAGCATCTGGGATATCTTTATTAACAACTGTACCATCAATTATAGACCCAGTGCATATGTTACCATCGATGAACAGCTAGTAGGATTTCGGGGTAAGTGCCCCTTTCGTATATATATGCCTAACAAACCCAACAAATATGGCATTAAACTTGTGATGCTCTGTGACGTTGCTACTAAGTACGTAATAAATGCAAGTCCTTATCTTGGCAAATCTACAAAGACGGATGGAACACCATTAGCCTATTATTTTGTGACAAGTTTGACAACACCGCTACATGGTAGTAACCGCAATGTCACAATGGATAACTGATTTACCAGCATTCCTTTGTCCATCAAACTACTCGGAAATCCGTACAATTTAACAAATAGGGACCCTCCGCAAAAATAAATCGGAAATTCCTTTGGAGTTATTAGACGACAAATCTCGGAATGTTGGAACTTCCGTATTTGCATTTGATGATAAAATGACTCTAGTGTGTTATAAACCTAAACAAAACAAAATAGGATTCCACAGGATCGATAAATTAAGAAACAAAAACACCGGAAATAATTCACTCTTATAATGCTACAAAAGGAGCTGTTGATTCATTCGATCAGATGGCTCTGAATATGTGCGTGAATAGAAAGACTAAGAGATGGCCTCTTTGTTTTTTCTACAATATGCTAAACATTGCATCAGTGAATTCCTATGTGATATATCACCATAACGTAATAAAAAGGGGAATGAAACCATCATCAAGGCTACAGTTTGTACTTAAACTTCAAGAACAGCTAACCAGACCATGGCAACAAGAAAGACTGCAAAATTGTCCTTCCTTGTCGAGACAATTGAAGCATTCCATATCTAAAGTTTTACAATTACCAGATCAACCTATGGCACAAAATCAAGAAGAGTCTCAAAGAAAAGGGAAAAGAACTTACTGCAGTTTATGCCCTTCTGTGAAGAAGAGAATGACGACCACAACATGTTTTGTATGCCGCCGTGCCTTATGTGGTGAACATCAAATAAAAATATGCATGAGTTGTAGCGAACTAAAGAAGTGAATTAATCTTCCTCTGCGTATATGTAATAGTTCTCATATTCTTTACATGTTTACGTTTGTTTAATAAAAAGTTTATTTGTCCTATACTCATTTACCTTTTTTCCCGTAAGCTCTAACATACTAGTTAGAAACGAAAACACATAAAAATTAATTAAAAAATTAGACTGTAAAATATATCTTTTCATAAGAGCTAATTCATGAAAACGTAACGCACATACATGAAAAGTGATAATTCGTAAACTTGACGTGTCATTAGTAATAACGTACAAACAATATACCGTTAGTATTCTAGGGTTAAAGAAGTTAAGTACTGCCTAAGAAAAATAAACACAAATATTAAATAAAAAAAGAAGATTACCAGAATAAAAAGGAGCCATCTGTCATCAAGTAAAATAAGGTCAGATAAATGCCAATAACAAAAACAACTATTTTTGTAAATATCAAATAATTAATATAAAAATAAACCAAATTTAAAATTAAAACATCATATTACAGTCACAGAATTTTTTTTTTAAATAATTAATAAACACCTGAGAAAAAAAGAAGATACGAGTCCATGCGCCCACGACAAAAGAGCTAGTCGAGGAAAAAAAGAAATTAAAGAACACCACGTCCACTTATAATTATCCTATTTAATATACTAATGATATAATATTTGATATATTTTGTAAAAATAAAGACATTTGTAAAAAAATATATTAAAGTTTTATTTATTTTATATTATAAGTAAGAGATATTTAAGAGGTAGCAGGCGCGCAAGAATTACAAACATAATAGTAGATGTATTTACGAAACGTGTTGTGTAATTCGAACGTAAAGCATTGAAAATGTCGAAAGTTCAGTCGGAAATTTGTCTCCCGGCTTCCCGCATACAAACAATGCGTTTGGAATATTTAAATAATTGTAATTGTTCCGTAAACGGCGTCTAGGAATAATAACTTAATGACTTAATAAATTTAGAATAAATCGCAACAAAATATTACTTCAAAAATACAAATACAAAAATTACAATCTGAAGGAACTGCTGTGGACTCAAGTTGTGCGTCTCGCATTTCCCACTTTAGTACAGGAACAGCTACTAGCAGATTATAATACGTAGATGTTTTCACGAATACGCGTATGTGTAATGCGAACGCAAGGCTTTGAAAATGTCTTAAATGATGGGGTACATGGCTAGAGGCAGCATTTTATTATTTGAAACATTTTGATAAGTTTGTGATTTTACAACTAAGCCTTAAAGAAGCAGCTGCAATAAGGCTCAGTCAAATGCAACTTCAAAATCTTCAAGTTGCAGCAGATTTTAAAATTATTTACGAGAATTACGTTCCAGTAGTGGATGTAATTAAAAAATTAAAGAACGCTTCGTTGTCGTCGACTTGGTTGAAATTGTTGTAGAAAAAATGTTGATTTTACTAGATTAAGACAACTTTTTAACAACAGTATTGAAAATGATCCGTTGTACACATTTAAAGTCCACCTTAACTACGTGAATATTACATCGCCAGCTGAAGAACAATCTTTTAGGGGGAGACTACTGTAGATACGCACGCTGCAGGTGTTTACTAACGCACATTCGGAATTTTTTCTAAGCATCGAAGTCTATTGGATAAGTTGGTTAGTATATTTTATCTGCATTTTCAATCATTATACAATATTTTTTTCTAAATATCGCGCACTTTTATTTCGGTAAACCCCACGCAGTGACGCGAGTGCTGGCCGACCTAAGTGCCTGTCTCTAGCTATCGCATTATTGCTCCCATATTCTCCTTATACAATGTTTAAAAAAATATATTGATTTTTATCAAATTCTAGAGTGATTTCCAAAGCTCGGTCTTTGGAGCGTTGTCGTGGATCTTCTTCAACTAATATATATTTTATGTAAACTTTTTGGCTTATTTTATATTGTAATTTCCTTTTCTACGAATTTTTAGATGATTTGCACATTTCTACCTAGACATGAGCTGTGTCTATAAAATAATTACTTACGATTGTCAATTGTTTATGTTGATCAATAATATAGCAAACATTGCAAGAACATAGGTAATTTTTGTTTGCGAACTTGCTAAATACGTTAACCCTTTGACAACCGTTATTACTTTTACGAATAGTGCTCTAGTTACTTTATATTTTACAAACATAATTGTATTTTCAACATACAGTGATTCAAAAAATATATTATTATGCTTTTATTTGAAGTATAGTGATGGTAATACTATTTTTATTGTATAATAAACATTAAAATAAAAATTTATCAGAGTTCTATTATTTATATGTGCAAATTCTAAGTTCCCTGAATAAATAAACAGATCAAAACGTAATAAGAAAATTTAAGACAATTCAAAATGATGCTATGGTTATTCCATATGGTTATTTCACTCTGTTTCACTTTTCATGAGGACACCCAAATAACTTTTTTATATTGAAAACGATCAATATAAAATTTTCATTGCGCAAGTGCATCTTTTATATGAATAAAGTTTTTTTATTTAATCAAAATGTGGATTAAGATAAAGCAAAGTTGTAAAATAGAACTATGGAGGAATAGAACCGTAGCAATATATTAGACAACTATTAGATATTTATTTATAAAATCGCACGCAATTCTTAAATTAATGTGTAATGTAATAGACGTCTACATTACATTATACAAATCATAAATTTTAGCAAAATAATATAAACTGCATATATTTTTATTAGAAAAATAAAATGCGGTAACGTTGTGGAAGATATCGGAAGGTTATAGTGTTGCTCAACAGATATTTATAATATAAGAAGAGCAATTATTTATTTTTGTGCATTCCTGTATGTCTGTTGAAATACGAAATATTAAATTAAAATGTTAAGAAATGTATTGTCTAAGAATACATTTAAACTTCCTAACTTTCGGTTAGTACATTTTTACAATCGCTTGTAAATAGATAAAACAATAATTTAGTTTATTATTCATTTACAAATCATGATCACTTATGTCTCAAGTTGTCAGATTTTCTCCGCATTCCAGGATCCTACTCGGTGTAAGTTAATTTACAGTGCATTCGTAAAGTAGGTCGAGCTCGTGTGTATTGCTCCTTTCACCCCATTTCACACAAATTATCAGCATACGAATCCATGATACACAAACTAATAAATGTACCTTTAAATAAGAACAACTTTGATATAGAACTCGATAGAATATACACAATAGCTGTTAATAATGGATACTCAGTAAATTTAGTTAGTAAAATTCTGCAACGTAAACTAAGAATTCAAACTCAGTCTTTAATTTACCCTAGAATATCGAACAAGACGGAAAATAGATATAATTCAATCACATACATGGGACCACCATCTGTAAAAATAGGTAAACTAATTAAAAAAGCAAACAATGAACTTATATCCTTTAAAACAAATAATTCAGTCCAGAAATATATTAGAAATGATAAAGCCAAAACAGAAAAGAAGGCGAACTCAGGGGTTTATATGTTGACGTGCGAGTGCAATAAGGTCTATATTGGTCAGACAGGATGTACCTTTGAACAGAGAACCAAGGACTATGAAAGAAGCTACAAAGACAAAAAGACGGACTCAACTTTAATAAAATGCAATATAGACCCAAAATATACGATCTTACTAATGAAAGCGCTGTAAAGATGAAGAAAGCAATACAACGTATTTTAATGCAGTTAAAAAAAGAAGAATTGTAGCAGTAAATGAATAGAAATCGGAAAAACTTCCCTTTCCACAAGAAAGAAGAAGTTGCCCAAAATATTATTGTCCACCAACTGGAGGTAATTAGAGAAGTAAGGCAAGCTAATGTGATATACGAAACTTGAAACTTATTGATTGACGATACAATGGTATAGGATATTGTTGATTATACCAATAAGTACATTGGAAGTACACCAGAAGAATTCATTCGACCTAGACATGCTAAAAATTGAAATTAAACTGGTCATGGGCTTATTACATTTAGCTGGCGTTTACCGTGCTAATAGGCTAAGTTTAGATAAGTTATGGTCAGAGGATGGCGTACAAAGGTTTAGGAGAACCATGAGTTTGGGAAGATTTCTTGCATTGCCTGAGTTTTGATGGCACAGAAGCGAGAAGTGAGACAAAAGAAATCGATCGTTTGGCAGCAATAAGAAATATTTTTGAAGTATTTGTAACCAATTGCAAAAAATTATACTCTTTGGACCCAAATGTCACCATCGACGAGAAACTAAATTAAAAGAGGTTAGAGGATAATACATTTGTCGGCAGTACATACCTTCGAGACCGGCTAAATATGACGTAAAAATTATTGCCCTAGTAGATAGTCGACTATTTTACACCTACAGTATGGAGATATATGTATTGGTTAACAGCCGGAAGGACCTTATGCTCTAAATAATAAATCAGTTGATGTTGTCTAAACACTTGTTGTTTCCATTTATAATACTGGTCGCAACATGACAGTTAACTGGCTAACAGATTATAACTTAATGGAAGACTTTAGGCAAAAAAAACTCTCTCTTGTGGGCACTTAAAAAAATAAGTCACAAATATCTATGGCATTAAAAGATTTAAATGATAGAAGTGTTCCGTCTAGAATATTTGCTTTTTCAAAACAATATACTCTAGTCTTCTATGTGCCAAAAGTGCAGAAAAATCTTGTATTATTATCAAGTATACATTTAATTATTTTTGTTTTATATATAGTTTTAGAGTTTGTTAATTTTTTTCTCTGCTTATACTTTATCTTTATAAATTAAGAGTATGTAAACAAAACAAATTTTTAGAATTTTTTTTCAAACCTAAAAATAGCAGTGTATCTGTCAGCTACATCACGACTAATCTTGAAAGTTTTTAGGCGCGACCAACGGATGGTTAAGGAGATTTAATTTGAGTGAAAATTTAATAATAATAGTAATAGTTTCCGTAATTAGCCTTGCAGGCTCTTGGAGTAGTAACATGGAAGGAAAATATAGTAATTAATTTAATAAATGACGGTGATTTGCAGAGTAGTTCGAATCCAAATGCAAAACAAAACGATCTCCAACAAAAGGGCAACAAAAGGTGTCTCCAAAAAAGAGTATTGTCACCGATAATATGGAGTCTAATAGTGGATAATCTCATCAGGACATTAAATTACGAGGGAACATGGACGCAGGGGATGGCCGATCACATTGTCATTGTATCCAATGGGGAATTCCCTAGTATAGTGGCGAGCATCATGGCTTTGAAGTATGCGAAAGCGGTCCCGAAGCCAAGGCGTAGACGAAAGGGTTTTTTTAGCGGGTATAGTGAAGCTGAACAACCACGCACAGGACTCCTGCACTACCAGGGAAAGGGAGAACAAGTACCTGGTGTCCATAAAGGATTTTCCCCAGGCAAAAAAAATATATATGAAATGTGACCTAGAAGGAAAATATAGTTAAGTCTGGGGAAACATACGATGGTTTTCCTGGCTGAATTGTTTACAGTCGCAGCATTCGCTAAGGAAATTCGGCAAGCCGGCTGCGCAAACAAAGAAATCAACAATGACTGATAGTCAGGGAGTTATTAAAGCCATTATGAATCCATCAACCAGGTCTAAACTGGTTAAACATTGTAAACAAGTCTGAATAGACTGGCACAAGACGATACTGTGTCACTGATATGGGTTTCAGGACATGAGGAGATTAAAAGCAACGAGATAGCCGACGAGCTGGGCAAGGAAGGTTCTAAGAGGAACTTCATAGGACCAGAACCTGTATGTAGAATCTTCAAGGATTCCGCTAGAAGGGAGATCTGATTGTGGCCAGAAAAAGAACACAAAAAGAAATGGAAGCTAACGGAAAGTCAACTCCATACTAACACACTAATCGGGGAGCTAAACGCTAGGCTTTCAGCCAACCTAATTTCATAGTAATTAAAATGATTACCGACTTAATTAACTTTTGAGGACATTGTTCTAAAAGAAGCATGTGTACAGCATGGGCTTGTTTAGCGAGCCCTGGTGTAGGAGATGTGAAAACAGGAGCAAACTAGGCTTCATGTAATATTCACTTGTGAGGAATTGAAAGGACTCAGATCTATTGGATCCTACAAGGGTACTCAAATTTCCTCTGCGGAGGATAGTGGCTTTTATCGAGGACACAAGATTAACAGACTGGAACTGACATTTATTGGGGATGGTACAAAGAGCACTGTGATCAAGTGCCTGGACTTACTCGCGTCCAACCCCCGCAAAAAAAAACAGCAGAAGAAGACGTCGGTAATTTGTTGTAGATTTGCAAACATATATACACACCGTTTTTACTTAAAATCAATCTATGGATAGCAATCAAATAATATTTATTTCGTAAATATATTTTAACACGTTGGAGTAATTTTATCGAAAAGTTGTTTCTTTTCAGTGACATCTACTAATCAATTGCAATGAAACAATGAAAATATGTATCAAATAAGAAAACTTTATTAAAAACTTTACTATGAATTACATTATTATAATGAAATAAATTGAAATAAGTAAATTTATTTGGATATACAAGAGTAACAGTATGTTACAAAATATATGAGCTTCACATATTTGTAGAATATATTAATCACAGCGAAGTATTATAAAACTCAGTATTTAGTAGCAAAACCTTCTCAGGAACTAAAGTACCTATATTCTTTGAACTGAATTTAATATTTTCTGGTGTTGTTACATGTGGAAGCACCTTAAAATTCTTCAGTATTAAAGACAAACCATCTTAACTTGCATAATGGCAAATCGTCGACCTGCGATAAAAGATATAATATACAATTAATTAATAGCTCTTATTGATGGTAACAATATCACCTATACAAACTCTCGGACCATCGCCAAATGGCAGAAAGGCATACTGGGATAACTTTGCTTTATTCTCTTTCGAAAACCTCTCTGGATCAAACTTTTCAGGATTGGGAAAGTAATCTTCGTCCATTTGAAGGGAGTGAATGTCTATAATAACGGATGTACCTTCATCTATTTTAATATCTGTGTCTGATATTAGGTATGTTTTGGAGCATTTACGATTTAAAAATGCAATGGAGGGATATTTTCGTAGAGATTCTGAAAAAGAATTACTAGTACAATCCAAAGTATATGCAGATATATGTAGGTGTAGGTTTCCGCGGTCGTTCTCTAGATGTAGATCTCGGTTTCCGGATTGGAACCGCGTCGAGTTAGGCGTAATTGCCAACGTTTCGTCCACTGTTTCAAGGGACATCTTCAGGGCTGTACGTAGATGTTCGTCGTTTCGCAGTAGCTTGGAGAATGTTATGACAGAGACCGGTACAACTTCTATAGGGGAGACCGGGTCAAATGGTGGCCTGCTATTGGCTGGGGACAATGAGCCAATGGCATGCGTCGTATGGGCGTGGTGATTCTTAGTAGAGTGCAGTAGAGTTTGCCACGTCGGATGTAACGTATAGCCATCGTCTTTATTGAGATTGCGGGGATGTTTGTAAATTTCAATAGATTCACGGATTTTCCTAGGGAAATAATGCGATTCACGGGACAGCAGCTTGCATCTTTGAATAGAATTTGATAACCGGAGTTGAGTTTGTGTTCTGCCGGCGCTGAACCTGCTATATGTAACAGTCTAGTATAACGTTCATGTTCGGACACACCCCAAACCTCGAAGTGAACCCGATCCTAACATCAGCACCGCCTTCTTACTGTATATTCAAGGTATCACCGATCATATAGGAAAGGTTCTACATAGAAATAAAATCAAAACTGTCTTCAGACCCCAATCTAAAGTTTCGGACCTCTTACCCTCGGTTAAAGACAAAATATCTCCGCTCTAAGCACAAGGAGTGTATCGCATTCCGTGTTCGTGTGGCACTGTGTACATTGGCGAAACTAAGCGGCCAGTCGGCGTGCGTGTGTCCGAACATGAACGTTGTACTAGACTGTTACATATAGCCGGTTCAGCGCTGGCAGAACACAAACTCAGCTCCGGTCATCAAATTCTATTCAAAGATGTCAAGCTTCTGTCCCGTGAATCGTGAATCGTTGAAATTTACAAACATCCCCGCAATCTCAATAGAGACGATGGCTATACGTTACATCCGACGTGGCAAACTCTACTGAACTCTACTAAGAATCACCATGCCCATACAATGCATGCCATTGGCTCCCATTGGCTGCCATTATCCCCAGCCAATAGCAGGCCACCATCTGACCCGGCCCCCCCTATATAAGCTGTACCGGTCTCTGTCATAGCATTCTTCAAGCTACTGCGAAACGACGAACATCTACGTACAGCCCTGAAGATGTCCCTTGAAACAGTGGACAAAACTTTGGCAATTACGCGGTTTCAACCCGGAAACCGAGATCTACATCTATATATACAGATATGTATATACATTTATAGCATTCGTATATTATTCTTATGTATTCTTGTAATAAGCGAGTAGAATGTGTTAAATGAGT
The DNA here is from genome assembly GCA_935421215.2 of Melolontha melolontha. Lineage (NCBI taxonomy): Eukaryota > Metazoa > Arthropoda > Insecta > Coleoptera > Scarabaeidae > Melolontha > Melolontha melolontha. The sequence continues at coordinate 43,466,708 of OW285240.1, read as the reverse complement.
AATTTTACTAAAAATAAATTCAATGTAGTTATGTAGTTTACTTATTGATCCATAAAGATATTAACTTCATAATTAATATTTTCCAAAAAAAAGACTTTATTTTTCAGTTCCACATTTGTAACAATGAAAGAGTAGAACTGTTTCGAAAATTGTGGTCCATTATTGGCATACAATCTGTTTGCATCTGGGCACTGGAACATCTTCATCCCAGTATATCTACACGAGCAAATAAATAGTAATCTAATAATTTTAAATTTCGAACTTTGACCTATATTACAAATGAAACAGATATGCATTACACACATCTGTATCTGTACACATGAACATACACCTTGTACTTTCCAACATTTACTTCTGCCAAAGACACGTGTTTCTGAAACACAATAGATTTCGTCAGTTTGGCTAGTGAAGTAAAGTTTGATGGAACGCTGCATAGGTATAGCAAATCTTGTGCTAGGATAATTTGGTGACATCTGACGGACAAAATAGACAATGCCGAAAATTGCGATTTCTCTCGTCCAGCTATACCGGTACAGGAGGGAAAAAATACGTATATAGGTGTAAGTCTATTAACACGATGCCAGATGGCTGCAAATATACAAATAAAACAAATATGCATTATACACATCTGCATCTGTACACATGGATATACACCTTGTACTTTCCAACATTTACTTCTGCCAAAGACAGCACTGACAGGACTGATAGGACAAGATTTGCTATGGCAATGAGAGCCGACGAACTGACCAAAGCAGATACTAATAGAAACTTCATAGAACCAGAACCTGTATGTGGAATCGCTAAGCATTCCGCTAAAAGCGAGATCTAGTTATGGCTAGAAGTAGAACATAAAAAGAAATGGAGGTTAACGGAAGATTAACTCCTTACCAAAAAACTACTAAGGGAGCTGGACGGAAGGCTCTCAGGCAACCTAATTCGTAGTAACAAAAAAGAAATTAAAATAATTACCGGCTTAATAACCGGACATTGTCCTTTAAGGAAGCATATGTACAGCATGGGCTTGGTTAGCGAGCCCTAGTGTAGATGTGAAAAACAGGAGAAAACTAGCCTTTATGTAATATGCACTTGTGACGAACTGAAAGAACTCAGACAGCAATATTTCGGGAGAGATCTATTGGATCTTACGAGTGTACTCAAGCTTCCCCTTAGGAGGATAGTGTCTTTTATCGAGGACACAAAGCTAACAGAGTGGAACTGATAGATATATTGGGGATAGTACAAAGAACAGTGTGCTCAAGTGCCTGGACGTGTTGACGTCCAACCCAAAATAGAAGAAAAAGAAGAAGAAGAAGATTTGCTATACCTATGAGGCGTTCTATCAAATTTTACTTAACTAGCCAAACTGACGAAGTCTATCGTGTGACAGAAACACGTGTCTTTGGCAGAAGTAAATGTTGGAAAATACAAGTTGTATGTCCATGTGTACAGACACAGATGTGTGTGATGCATATTTGTTTCATTTGTAACAAATGCGCAATGCGTGATTAACGTAATGATGTACTCAAATTTCGTTTGAGCTATTTAATAATGTTTTATACTATAGAACTTTTTTCAAACTGCAATGTTTATTGTTAGTGAAAGTACAATATTTAACCTAAAATCTACTTAGATTAAATATTATACTGTTGACATGTTGCACTTTATTTTTAGACTTATATTATTCTATTGCACTGTTTATTAAATTTTAAATTAGAATGCGAGTTTTTAAAATTACACCATAAAGAATAGGTTACATATTAAAATTAGGTTATTTAAAGAGAAAGCAACTATAGGTAATATGTGTGTTGTCGGTTTGTATTTCAAACTAAATCTGCTTAAATGCTAAAGGCTTTTAAGGCTTAAATGCGAGCGCAGCAGAAATTCACAGCCTAGTAGACATTTGCAAAGAACAAAATTTCGCGATTTTCTTTAATCACCTCTAATTATAAATATATAAATTTAAATAACATTTGGAAAATGACCCCCACGTATTCACATACACTGTATAGTGCATGCGCTGCACACGTAACGTATAGCATATTGGGATAAGATTGCTTTACTAACTTCCCTGCTTTTAACATATAAGCTGCCGCATCAGTCAAAAATAATAGCATCTTGTCTTTATAATTGTTATCCGATGACAGAATATTATGAATACATTGATCAATTACTTCTGCAACTGTTTCACCATTTACGACTGGCAATATTTTAGTTGCAATTAAGTATGGTTGGTATGAAGTTGTCGGATGAAGAATACCAACAACTGCATTTAACACATATCGTCCCATTACATTCTTTGTTTCGTCTGCACTTTCCCAAAGATAATGACCAGATAGCTTGGTTCGTATTTTTTCAACGGTTCTCAAACAACATTTTGGTAAGTGGTATTTACGTAAAGTAGATTCATATATATGACGATCAGTATATTTTGTAAGAAGCCTGTTGAGGACTGGATTGTTAAGTTTTTTGAATGAGATATTGGCCGCCACGAAAGCTTCACAAAGTTCTTCGTTAAAAGTGTCAGGTGCAGATAGTCATATGTTATCTTGATGAGTTTTTGAAGAAATATGTCTCTGCACATTACACTTTTGTGGACGTCGTAAACTTAATGAACAGGCACTACAATACATCTCGGTATCATTATGAATATGCAACCACTCTGTATGGCCTATAATTCATCCTACCATGTTTGCCCTATGAGAATTCTCCATAGTTAATGAGAATAAAGAGAAATACTAAGAACAGAAAGAAATGGAATAAAAAGAAGAAACGAAAACTACTCCAAAAATAAGGTAGTAAATTAAACTTAATATTTATACAAAATTATAGGGTAAATATAAAATATAACAATATAAAAAGGATTTTTTGAAATACTAAACGTTGTAACCAAATAACACTGAAAGAAACGAAACCAGAAACAATCCCTCATAGAAGAGACTAGAAAATATACTATCTCAAGAACAATAAATGCATACTATTAAACTTAAATAAAACACCTTATATTTCACAAACAATAGTATATTGACTATATGTACATTTCATGTGCACTGCACACATCCTCAGTAGTTACTAAATTTAAAAGTATTATTTTTTAAGTACATGTATAGTAATAAAAAGAAGAAACGAAGAGACCTACATAGCGCTACATTTCATATACCAAAGGAAAATAGAGCAGCCTTCAACATAGAATCAGCCCAGATGCTTGAACAAACCATCAAAAAGACAAAAAACAAAGAATACAAACCAAACAGGAATTATAAAACAGTCACATGTTTAAAAAGAAACAAGGATTGCGTCTTCACAAAATCTGATAAGGGCAATGCAGTTGTAATTTTAAATAAATCAGATTATATTAATGATGTAGAGCTACTTCTAGAAACCGACCCGTATATTAAAATAAAAAAGGATCCTCTGAATAATTTTATAAAAAACAGACACAGCACTTTTAACGAATGTAATTTATTATTAGACAATAAACAAATATTAAAATTAAAAACTAGTAACCCAAAAATTCCTCATTTATATTGTCTACCTAAAATACATAAACCAGGTAATTCTTATCGTCCTATAGTTTCAAACATAAACTCTCCCACTTACGAAATCGCCAAATGGTTAGTCAATAAATTTAGTAAGTTTAAATTTGATCAAGACCTTTCTATTTTAAATAAGGGTGATCTCATTTCCAAATTAAGCAAAATTGATATTAAGCCAAATGATAGACTCATTTCTTTTGACGTGGTTTCATTATTTCCAAGTGTACCCATAGATTCCACCCTAAACATGCTCAGAGAATTTTTAGAGTTTAATGCAGTTTCTACCAATCAAATAGAGGAGTACATAAAATTAACTACTCTCTGTATGCACCAAAACATTTTTTCTTTTAATAATAATTTTTATAAACAAACATTCGGCACAGCCATGGGCAACCCTTTATCACCATTCCTAGCGAATTTATTTCTGAACAACTTTGAAAACAAAGTCAAAACCATGTGCAATTTTTTTCCCAAATTTTGGGCAAGATACGTAGATGATGTTCTGGCAGTGATACCTGATTCTTTCGATACAGTTTCGTTTTTAAATATATTAAATACCCAATATCCATCAATCAAGTTTACGTATGAGGTGGATAAAAACAAATCTTTACCCTTCTTAGATTTAAAAATTACTATTTTAGACAGGAAGTTTGAATTTGACATTTACAGAAAAGAAACACATACTGACAATTACATACATAAACAATCAGACACTTTTAACAAATATAAAGAAAGTAGTTTTTATTTTTTAATTAATAGATTATTATCAATCTCTCTATCACCAGTGAATTTTAATAAAGAACTAGACCACATAACAAAAGTAGCAGAATCCAACGGATACGATAAACAATTGGTGGATAAAATCAAAAACAAACTAGAAAAGAAGAAGCTAAAAACTTTTAAAACCAGATTAACTCCAAATACAGAGAGTAATACCAAAAAATATTGCAAAATTACTTTTCACAAAAGTTGGCAGAATAACGTAACTAAATTGTTAAAAAAATATAATCTAACTCCTGCATTTTACAACACTCATAAGTTACAACAATATCTTCAAACAAAGTTAGTTAACACAGACCCACTGAAAGAATCAGGTATTTACAGAATTAATTGTAATTCCTGCCCAAAATTATATATCGGCCAAACAAGAAGAAATATTCAAACCCGTTTCAAAGAACATTTAGCTCATGTAAAACTTCACAATGTAGATAAATCAGCATTAGCTCTACATCATTTAGATACCGGACATAATTTCAGCTTAGATAATGTAAAATTAATTAAAAAATGTAATAGCAAAAATTTAGACATGTGGGAGCCATACATATGAAAAAATACAAAAATTACCTCCTTAACAATGACATGTCACCTATTAATAATAAACTTTTAAATTGTATACCTACAGTATCTAATAACTAATTTTCCTTTGCACGCTACTATATTGTTATTTAATAGAACCCGACATGCCAAACACAGTCAGATGTCTTGTTTTTCATAGGTAACGGTCTTTCCCATAATTTGTCCTTCTTGGAATTACAATAGATTTTAGCAGGCACTATTACAATATACGACCATAATTTTTTATTTTTATTTTTATATTTTTATATGCATGTTTTTTGACCATTTGTTGACCATTTATAATTGTAATTTTTACACCCCTAACCAAAAAAATAGATATTTTTTACTATACATGTACTTAAAAAATAATACTTTTAAATTTAGTAACTACTGAGGATGTGTGCAGTGCACATGAAATGTACATATAGTCAATATACTATTGTTTGTGAAATATAAGGTGTTTTATTTAAGTTTAATAGTGTAATAATTTCACAAGTGCTCAACATATATACTACAATAAATGCATATATGTATATGCATGTATAACAGCATGTAAACATGAGAATACACTTTGGAAATTAGCGGATATAATTTTTTAAGCGATTATTTCAAGGAAGTCTAACGAAATAATATATAAATGTGTATTCCGTTTTACACGCCACTGTTGAATTGAATTTATTAAGGAATAGACACAATGTACTATTTATAAAGACGGAAATAACAGTACCTGCTCGAATGGAATGCAATCGAGCAAGCAAATACCTGAGACCGCCACGTTTTATCGGGGCAATTAGTCATTCAATCGCTTCAGTCCGCTCTCCGCTCTCCGCTCTCTACTTACTATATGCTATATATATCTTAAATTAGTAAAATAAGTAAGTTTTACCGTCAATAACTTGATCCATATATTTCATGTCCATTAAACTATCGTAGGTCAACTGATTGTCATAACAATTTAGTACTTCCAAAATTTCATTTCTTACTTTTTGTTGAATCACTGGTTGTAATGCTAATTCGTATAAACAAAATGTTAAGTTTTTTGACGTTGTCTCGAAACTTGCCAAAAAGAATATGAACGCTTGGGCTAACATTTCATCAAATGACAGCGAAGTTGGTGACTGCCCGTGACTTCCACTCAACTCTAGAAGCAACTGTACGAAGTCGTTACGTTTTAAATTTGTCGAAATCCTGTGATCAACCACATTCTTGAAAGCATCGCAGAAAAACTTGGTCACGTCGCTTGGGAATATTTTTAGTTTTAATATCTTGTTTAGTTCCGGCATCACGAATGTAATAAATGTTCTAATAGATGAAATGAAATTAAGCTCGGTCAATTTTCGACCATATTTTCTAAAATCGGCATCGGGATTCTTAAAACTATTACACTCAATTCCAAAAGCGCAAGTACCAATTACATCTGTACCGTAACAACTAATAACTTCTTTGACATCTAATGGTTTTTTCTGGGAGCATAGATAATTTATATGTTCTATTAATTGTTCACCACAACTTAACATCGCGTCAAACATGATTTTCATTTTTCCCGAAGTAAAAATGGGGCTTAGTTTATTCCTCATATTCTTCCACTTATCGTCCTCCAAATTTAACAAGTTTGCACTAAGCGGCTCATTTTCCTCATCGACAAAATTTCCATGATTTCTAAAATATTGGAAATCTTTGGTGAGCATTTGTTTAATTAAATCAGGATCGACCATTAATAAAAATGGTTTATAAAGAATAAATTTGCCGCCGAATTTCTCCTTCTTCGATTTAATTTGAAAGTACGCTTCGTTGAGCACTTTATTGAAACCTTTCTTCATAAATAGAGGATTTTCTAAGTTTCCCATTGGCATTGTTGGCTCGACATAATATATATTTCGTCTTTTCCAGTATCCATAATTCCACTTGAAATACAACACAAACGTAGTTACGATTAATAAAATAAATCCGATAACATATTGAGTAATTGCCATAACGTTGCCGTTCTCGTGAACTTCTCGGTACTAAATAAAATTTGTAGTAATCTGATTTTGTAAGGCATAGTCATATCAATAATATTGTTTATAATCACCATGATTTGCAAATGATATCCATCTAGTGTTTGTTTCGTCTCAAATAAACGAATTTATTTACATGACAATCTCAAATTGTATATGTAGACGATACAAAATGTGCGTTCTCATGAGGATTTTTAGATAAAGTTCACCTCTCAACTATCGATTTAAATATCATCATTATATCGTAGTTTCTGAAAGGAATGTTTAAATATATAGGCTTCTAGATACAATTCACGCTTCTGATAAGTAGAGACCGGACACGAGAGGCCGAAATTACGATGGACCATATAAATATTCTATAATATTGCTAAGTACAACATGCAATTATTGAATTCGATTAACCGCACATCTGGTTTTTGTCGTTGAATTGCGACGAAACTACTTCAATATTACACTTAAATTCCTTTCTCCACGCGGATAGGTAAAAGCGGGAGGTGTTTTTATAATTTGTTGTATTTATTAATTTATATTTCCTAAGATAAATAAAGTACCGTGAGTTAGTTTCTCTTCTTCATTGTTTTAACTATTAATAACATAATTACATACTTCGTAATTTTTGTAATAGATCCTGTTTAAAATCGTTTCCAATAACTGACGCATACATTTTTAATTTCCATTTATTTAGATCTAGAACATTGTTTAAGTTACTATTTCAGATATGATATGGAAGAATATCGAGAATATCATCCTGAAACAATGGCGAGTCGAATTAAGGGTCATACTGATTGTATGTCCATTGCCACTGATTTCGAAATTTATTGCAAAGTCTGTAAAATATCGTTAAAAAATTCTAAGAAATCGCACGTAACATCATTTAACATCGCACACACATACACAGAAATTAGACCCGTTGGAATCTGACGATTTTAACGAAGAACTCTGGGAAACTGTAATGGCGGAATATATTCCATTAAATAAGCTTAACAGCCCCACCTTCAAAACATTTCTCCAAAAATATACGCGTCGAAATGTATGTTTCTAAGTGCAACACGAAAGCAATAGCACGCATTAGAAGTCATCTTTCAAATCAGTACCTATGGATAATTGTCGACGAAACTGTCGATATATTAGTATCTTGTGTCGTTAATGTTGTAGCTGATGTACTGTATCCACGCATATATGACAAAAGTTATAAATACAGTTAATGCTGAAACAATAGCTAAAACCGCTTACGAGAATATGCAGCAAATGCTTCATTCGGATGACAGGTACAAATAAAAAATACTTTTTTTATTTGTCAGTGACGGTGCTGCAGATATGTTAAAAACAGGCAGACTATTAAAGGAAACATATCCTAAAATGGTGTATATTACTTGTGTAGCACATGCTCTCCACAGAATCTGTGAATATATCAGAGACACCTCTCCGAAAGTTGATAGATTTGTAACCACTTTTAAAAAAGTTTTCAGAAAAGCGCCATTGAGAGTAGCTCTTTACAGGGAAAAACTTCCATCTCTGTCACTGCTTCTCCAATAATAACTAGATGGGGAACAACTATTAGTTTTTATGCAGAGAATTTCGATTGTATACATAATTGCGTTACATGTTTAAATGACGATAGTCGAAGTATTTTGAAAATCAAAATCTCAAATTAAATAATGAATTAACCACATTAGATGTGGCTATTGATAATTTGAAAAATATTCCAAACTTCGGATGTGGCCTTTGCCAAAAGCTAGACGCAGTTTTTAATAGAAATCCAGATTTAATAACACTGCGGCAATTGTGTATGGGGACAATGCCTCAAAATCTAACTGTTAAATACGCTGAAATAAAAGAATATTTCCAGTATGCACCTATAACCAGTTGCGATATAAAAAGCACGTTTTCTGTCTACAAGGAAGTATTTCAAGAGAACAAATTTTACAGAAGAGAACCTTGAGAAAGAATTGCTAGTTAATATTAATACTCCTTTACTCAACTTGAACTACCAAATGAACAAATAAAAATCTATTTCGTATTTTATAGATCACCATCCGTTTGTTTTCCAATTATATAAATGAAATTAAAAACTCTTTAAAAATACAAACTTTCAATAGTTCGCCGGTGGGCGATGAGTCATCGGCCTCTGGTGTCCGGTCAATACTGATAAGGTATGCATGAGGGATTGGTATGCAAAAAATACTTTGCGTAGAGCCTGTCTAGCAGGCATGATATTTTGTTATGTTGTCAAAAATATTTGCAAGCATATTTGCAAGGGACAATTCAAAAATATCCTTTATAGATATAATTGTGTTATAATTAAAGACGGCAGATTATGTGCCCCACACTGTTAAATTTAATAATACACATAAGGTGTATTAGATAAAAATGTAGATTTTACAAAATTAGGGCAACTTTTTACCAATACTGAAGATCCATTGTACAGATACAAAGAGCACTTTAACTATGCAAATATAACATCTCTCAACGTCGAACAATCCTTGTTAGTATATAAACATATTATTATTAAATTTGACAATGTGTCTGATAATCCAGGAATCCCTGAATATGTTGTACAAATACTGGAACATGGTGAGCTAAGCAGAATATATGGATCCTTAAATTAAATATAATCTGATTACACCTTTCAAAATCTTATTAACAAGGTTACTCAGAAGGCAATGTTGTGCTACATCTTTGGAAATCTTATCGACAGTTGGCATCTTGAAAAAAAATTCAGGTTATCACCTTAAAGGTGACAGTCTTAACTAAAATTGAGATTATATGAAAATGCATATTTTCTATTTATGATATATTTACCAAAATTCTTGCAGGATGACGTAAAAAGAAAGCAATTACGACTACTTTTGTTTTGCATACCTATATATTTCATACTTGTCCTATTTTATAATTTATTTCTAAAGTGCACCCAAAAATATATAAAACCACTTATTTATAATATATCAAAATTACGGTCCGCATCAATCTTTACCGTTCAGCGAGAATTTCCAGATATGTTTATTAAGTTGGGGAGGTTCAAGTGAATCTACGAGCAATGAGGTTCACCTATAGGTCAGTCATATCACCAGTTGTGTCTAGTTAGTTCTCGAAAGTTTATATACACGTAATTTTACCTGGTTATTTTTGGTATGTCGAAATCATATTCACATGTGTCGATCTGGATAGGAGATTATCCTGAATTTTGTGTCGATAATGGCAGAGTGCTTTGCAAGTATTGCAGTAAAATTGTAAATTTATATTTGTTTACGTTTAATTTAATATTTTAATACCTGCAATTCTAATTATCGTAGATTCGATGCGACAAAAAATTCCAATTAACGCAGCATGTAGGAACTGATTTGCGTAAAAGAAATATAACAAGATTTAAAAATGCACCACAAGCTACTCTGAATCAGTCGCTTACTTCAACAAGTAAAAATATAGAACAGAATAGCTTCCATTATGATTATGACTTGTGTAACGCCTTCTTAAGTGCAAACGTTCCACTTTCAAAGTTGGTTAATTCAACTTTTAAATTTTTTTAGAGAAGTACACGACACTGTCAGTGCCTAGTCACTCAACTTCAAGAAAAAAGTATATTAATCTATTGTTTGAGGAAACTGTGATGAAAATTAAGGAAACAATATATGAAAATTATATTTATTTCGCAACAGATAGTTGTGGACGCTAGATTGCCTTATTGATTGGCATTTTAAATGAATTTTGCGCCGGCCAATCCTTTTTAATTGGTACAGAAGAATTGGAGAAAACAAATAACTTAACCATGACAAGATTTATAAACGATGGTTTAACGAGATTTTATTTGCCGAATGCCGTTCCAAGTGACAAGGTATTACTGATGTTATCGGATGTTGCGACATATATGGTGAAGTCAGCACAGAATTTGAAGATATTTTACCCGAATCTAATTTCCGTAGCATGCTTGGCCCATGCTATTAATAGAGTAGCAGAAAAAAATACGTTACACATTTCCAGATATTAATTTATTGATCAATTTCCCAAAACAAATATTTATTAAAGCACCGTTGAGGGTTCAAGCATACACAGATAAGTTACCTGGTCTGACACTGCCACCACAACCCATGATAACAAGATGAGGCACGTGGTTTTTTTCAAACGACTTGATGGTAATTGCAGATTGGACAGATATACTAAATAAATCTAAATACACCAAGAGTTAGCTTTTATCAAAGCAAACTATGGTTTTATTACTGATACACTACGAAAACTTGAAACTCAAGGTATCGCACTCAGTGAATTGATAGAATTGATTCAAAGTTTCAAGAATAAAATTTACCACAGGAGAGCGGTTCAAAATTAAATTAACACAAACTCTAGAGAAAAACGAGGGCTTCAGTCGGCTTAGTAGAATATTTCGTGTGTTGCGAGGAAACTACGATGAAACTATTGAAATGAGTCTATCAATTATCTGCAAATATAAGTATGCGCCAATTACCTCAGTTGACGTTGGGCGAGTCTTTTTAGCATACAAGCTATTATTGACGAATCGCAGATGGTCATTTTTAGTTGAGAATTTAGAAAATAATTTAATTGTAAGTGTATACAATACTATACAAAAGAAAATATAAATACAAAGCGTTACATTGTTTAGCTTACTTATTTTTTTTATTAATTATACACGTATTTTGTAAAATTTCGAATAAAATATTGATATAGTACATATTTGTGGTATCTCTAAACTTTTATTGACATTATTTAATATTTTGACAATAATTTAGATGTGTAACTATCTTAAACTGTAATACTTCAAATTCGACCCTCGTACAATTTAGTTCAGCTATATAATATTTACTAATTATCGTACTACTTTAGTTGCTTAAAAATTAGTTTACCTTATTCTGTAATTTTTTCGTTCGTTATTTTTGGATAACACTGTAGATTATACTAGGTTTCTGGAATAATTAATAATTATATTTATAAAATTTACTAAAGAAAACACTCGGTATATTTGTTTCACAAAATATATTATGTGAAACAAATATTTAGTAAATTTTATTCATTATGTTTCACCAAGAGCCAACCGTGGATTTTATAAATTATATTAAATTATATTTATTGTACTGCTTGATTCATAATAATTAACTTGGTTATATACGTACTATTGTCAGTTAATTGTTCCTATTGTAACTAAAGCCTCTCTTTTAATATCTTAAGGCAGTTGGATTTATTTTCATTGACATTGCTTTTATAGGAACTTGGTATTTTATCGGAATTTTTGAAGATATAATTTCATTAAAAATGATTAGGTATTTAATTTCGTTCAGATACGATATGTAGGCCTAAAGAGTCAGCTATTACTTATTATTGGTGAATTGTACTAATGTTCGATAGATATACAGTGACCTTTTATTAGTAATTATTTTGGTTTTGTACGAGCTAATTAATGCTTAAGCGAATTCCTTTATGATAGATTTCTTTCCTGAATTAATTCAATGTGGGGTAATTGGAATACTCTTTCGAATATGTTTTTTTCTATAATGACGTAGATCCAGCTTCATATAAAATTGGACATGGAGTGGGTTTCGCTCTCATTTATTGTGCTCTTGTTATAAAGCCTAAGTGTGCTTGTTCCATGATGATAAAGAATCATCTTTATGAATCTATCTTTCATCAAGTTAGAATTGGTTAATACAGGGACACTGTTCGCACATTTCTAACTTGGAGTATAGGAAGTAACGAGATATATTATTATAGCTATTTCCTCGTGTAACTACACGGATAAATGAAGATGTAAATTCTTTATCATGCGAACATCGGCCATGTGGTCACTACGAACACGTTTTATACGAGGCGAGTGTTTTCGAGAATATATTTGTTAGATTTTATTGTTATTTCTATTAGATTTGGTTCCATTAATTAATTCGAGTATTTCATTATTATTATATATTTTTTTTTCTCTCTTCCTATACAATAGGGCAAGAAAGTTGGTACGGGCGCTTTAACCCCCAAAATTAAGTTAAACAACGTATGCTGGACATGAGGTCGGCTTCCATTTTGTTCCTTCTTCTCTGCAGACGCCATAAGAAAGGTAGTAGTCCGTAACGATATAATCAATCGTCAGCATCACACGGAATCATAAAAATTTTTATTAATTAATCACTTTTTTCTGGTATATATTAAAAATATTTATTGTCATTCAATTTAGCTGAGATAACTTAGCCCTTTTGTTTTTCCCGTAGTGGAAAAATTATAACTGATTTAATAGCCAATTTTATTAAAATCATTGTGTAAGATTTATTTCTACATATACTGTGTGGAAACATAAAATTTATTTAGAAATAATTTTGATGTTATAATTTCTGTAATTATCATCAGTAAAATTTACTGAACAATTCATTTTTTTATATAAGTAAAATATCTCTACATATAGAGTGCCGACAACGCTTAATAGATAAATTTTGGTATAAACCTTTATCCAGTGAGATTTTCGCCATTAGTTTAAGTACTTGTGTGTATTATATAGGATATTATTGCATATACAAGGTGTGTAAATATCGATGTAAGTTTTATGAAAGATCTATGATAAATTATTGATGCAATTCTTAGAACTAAGATTTTTAATTAATTTAATTGTTTTCCATATTTGTCAAATCAGTTCAAACGTTGACCTTCAATTTTTTATATATACCATCTGGTGATCTGATTATTTGTTAATTTATCTAAACCACATTATTTTATGTGCATTTGATTTAATTTCACCTTTGTTTCAATTTTATTGTCTGCATTTTCAACTATTTCATTAATATATTATACTGGGTGAGTCTTTTACTCATAACCAGAATTTATGTTGTTACTTAGATACCTGTCACTATTATAATGTCAGGATCGCTTTGATCATATTAAATTATAGTTAGTTTTTTTTTATTCATTCAACTTTTTTTAATATCCGAGTGAATTGGCGAGATATATATTTGTTTGTGACATTCTGGATACATTATCTTTTTTTTTTCTCTTAATGTTGTTCTGGATTACAATAAACCCTCCTTGTTATTGTTTTGATTTGAGTTGTTTTAATTGATTTAACATCGATACTTGTACGTTACCGAAATTTATTCAATTTACTACGGTAGAGTCTGTGTTCTCTGTTGGGGCTAAAGGGATAACGTGGCGCCCTTTTAGATATAAGATCCCCCCTCCACTCTCCTCTAAACTGAGGTGGTCTTTAGCCGAAAGATATCCGTGGCAATCATGTGTTGCGGTAAATTGGGTAAGTTCATAAATAAAGGTAGTACATTAGCAGGCGCAAGACTTAGTGCTCGTGGGGGCACATACGAGCTGGTAGGTAAACTTTAGATATTTTTGAATATTTTAATTAAAGTTCTGCATATTTTCATCGAATTTTGGAAACATATATGCGCATGTAATATAGTTTCCCTGTGCATATAATTCCCAGCTTTAATGATAACATTTTTCGGTCTTCTAACGAAAAATTAGGCAGATAAAATAGGTTTTTTGTACGTTGGCAAGTTTAGGGCTTTTTAATATTTTGTGCATATGAAGAATTGTCCTTATTTTATATTGCTGTTCATTAGAATTTCTGTTCATTTATTGTTATGAGTATATAGGTTATTTTATTTTATTGCAAGAATATTGCAACTTTTTATATATTTGTTGAATTTTAAATATTTATTTTTTAACAAAATTAATTTGTATTTATATGCACGTAAATACGTGTCTGTGATTTCTATATTTATAGATATATCGCACTAATGAGATCGAAAAAGATCGAAACACGTATTTAGAGCATACTTAGAACAAAAAAAATATCCACGTCAGAATGCGCTAGTGTAAGGTTTAATTTTTAACGTGGAACGAGACACTCTTATCTGATATGCTCCTTGCTCTACAATAAAATATAAAATATTAACATGAAAATTGGCTAAGTGCTCTATTTTATAATCCGTGGTATTACCCGAGAATGAAAATTTATACAAAAAGAGAAAAAGGTTTTATACATTTTTAGAGTTTATTTATTTTTTTCTTCACATGTTTTGTTTTTATAAATTAAGAGTGTGCAAATAAAGTAATTTTCAAATTATTTGTATTTTTTTAAACCTAAAAATTGCCAATGAATCTGTCAGATAAATCGCTACTTATTATGAAAGTTTTTAGGAGCGACTAACGGATGATTAAGTGTATTTAATCACCGTGAAAATTTAATAATAATGTGATGTGAATCATCCGAGGGTACGTCAGGCGATGGTGTCACCGCCCATCACGTACTGGTATATTTCGCGAAAACTCTAGAAACAGCATTCATTCAACGAGTAATCGCCGTCGTGCTGATATTGTTATATAAATACTGATATATAATTATTGTTAAATAAATTTAATATTTATTAGTTATTAAATGTTATTTAGTGCGTTTGATTATTAATATAGTGTTTTTTTTAAATTACCGTTAGTTTTATTTAAACGAACCCCCAAAAGACAAGTATTTTACAATAAAAATAGTCCCCGTAATTAGCCTTGCAGACTTGGGGATAGTCCTATGGTAGAAAAATTTAATAATTAATTTAATAAGTGACGGTAATATGTTGTAGCGGTCAGATTCCGAACCTTTGCCCATTTTAGATTCGTAGATTTTTGCTTATATTTTGTAATTTCGATCTTTAAAAATTTGTATAATGTTTTTCATTTGCGGATGTTTACTATATCGTTGTATTGAAATAAGAAATTTCATTCAAGCAATTTTTGAAGTATGTATTAATTTAATTAAAATTGCGATAAATAGCAAGGATATGTATGCAACCTTCTATACATCAAAGTTTGGATTTACTTTCGTTCATATGCTACGCTTGTACATGCCGTTGGAATTTTCGATAAAGATGTTAGAGTTAATATGGTAAACATTTAATTTAAGTAATTTGTATTTTAAAATTAATTAGAATAGCTTACGGCTTCGTCTTTAGTGAATGTAGTTAGAATTGTCATTCGTATTTTCTTTTAATATCTCCTTTGTTATATTGACGCATCCGAGACATCTTGTGTCTATTTTCTGGACAGTGGTCTTTAATTAAAATTTCTTTATTTAGAACATAATTAATAAGATTCTTTCTCAGCTGGTTTCTGTATTTTATTGCCTTAATTTTGATGTAGCACAATATTTTTCTAATTATGTAATTATTATTACATTTCTTCTCTACAGTGGCTTTAATTTGTTCTTATAAGAACGAATCGAGTTTGCGAAAGATTTATTTAGCTACCGAAATTTTCATCTATTAACACATGTACTCAAGACGTACTTTGCAATTAATGGCTTTATAAAAGTATCTAATTACTTCGTAATGTAAGAGATAACTCTCATTTTACTTATACAGGGTAGTCGAATTTGCCGTAACGTAATAGGGTTTTGTCCATTTTATTTTCTGTGAATTAGTTTGGTTAACGTAAGAAAGATTTCTAAATTTTAAGTATTAATTATGACTGTGTGGAATGATATAGACAAACATACTGTTAACCTTTATAGTATAATTTTATTGTCTCATTTTTCTTATTACGATTTTAAATTGTTGATTGATTTTTTTCCCTAATATTTAATCATCTAATTAGTATACTGAATGTACAAGAATCTCGATGTGAGATTTATTGAGAGATCCTTAGATAAATTACCAACCGATTTATTATTTTGACTGATCAAACAATTTACCTATTTATGGCGTAATGATTTAAATACTGAGATCTTATTGCCTTTTTTTGTATCACTTTCATTCTATTTTTCTAAATTCATTAGTATACTTTTACTTCAATTTAATTCCAGTATTTAATTGTTTTCTGGTGCATATTAATTGTGCATGATTTTTCTATAATATACAAATCACTATACTGGGTGATTCATCAACCCGGTGTCAATTTACTACTTCTAATTCAACCTTATTTATATGAATTTTGTATCCATTAAGCAAGTTGGTCATTGATATTTTGTTGATTTCTAATTCGTTATTAATTGTGTTTAGTGAGCCTTATTAAGATCTTGCGTTATTTTGTTTTGCTGATTTATTTACTGCTGTGTTGTTTAACATAAATGCTTGTTGTCGTTAATAAATTACATCTTGTTATTGTTATATTATTTGGTGTTCTATTGTTGTGATAGAACTTGTCCACGTATTATCTGCTATTTACTTAGTTACTTTCGGTGGCGTCTAAGTTAGCCTCTCAAGCGAAGATCTCCGGGCCAATCATGATGTTGGGTAAGTGGGTAAATTATTATGTAGTACGTTGTGTAGGAAGGCGCAGAACTAGTGCTTCAGAAAGCACTTACCAAGATTTGCAAATATGTATAGCACACCGTTTTCACTTAAAATCAATATATGGATAGAAAATAAATTATTTTTATTTCGTATATATATTTTCACGTTTTGGTGTATATTTTATCGAAGGGTTGTTTCTTTTCACTAATTTCCTGGAATATTAATAAATTGCAATGAAACACATTGAAAATATGTATCAAATAAGAAAACTTGATTACAGATTATGCTATGTATTATAATGTATTAAATTGAAGAAAGTAAATTTATTTGTATATACAAGAGTAAGAGATATGTACCATACGTATGTTACAAAATTTTTAAGAGCTTCACATATTTCTGGAATATATTAATCACAGCGAAGTATCATAAAACTCAGTATTTAGTAGCAAAACCTTTTCAGGAACTAAACTACCAACATTCTTTGAACTGAACTTAATATTTTCTGGTGTTGTTGCATGTGACAGCACTTTAAAATTCTTCAGTATTAAAGACAGGCCCGTCTTAATTTGCATAAGGGCAAATCGTCGACCTGCGTTAAAAGATATAACATACAATTAATTATTGTTTTTATTGATGGTAACAATATTACCTATGCAAGATCTCGGACCATCGCCAAATGGCAGGAACGTATACGGGAGTAATTTTGCTTTTTTCTCTTTTGAAAATCTGTCTGGATCAAATTTTTCAGGATTAGGAAAATAATCTTCGTCCATTTGAAGAGAGTGAATGTCTATGATAATGGATGTACTTTCATCTATTTTAATATTTGTGCCTGGTATTAAGTATGTTTTAGAGCATTTACGATTTAAAATTGGAACGGAAGGATATTTTCTTAAAGTTTCTGAAAAAGAATAAATTATTAGTATAATCCAAAGTATGCAGTATACAAAGTATATAAAATGATTTTGTAATAAATTAGTTAACTAAAAGAAATTCTTTATTATAAATATAAGTTTTTATGAAATATTTTCTAATGTATATAAATTCGAATATGTTAAATAATAACAAATAATTTATAATACAAAAGTATTTTTAATAATATAAAAAGCGTAGAAGTACATTCAGCGCTGCATATTAGCAAACAGCCGAAGCAACAAGCTCTGTCTACATAACAACTGCCGAACCAACAAAGCGTTTCCTACTAATGTATGTTTCGAATTATTCTGACAAATAATTTATTCAACGTAATTCCCACCTACTCCCACACACTTTATACCTTTACCTAAAATATATGAAAACGTTCCTAAATGTTCTTATATCAATCTCACTTATTCGCTGTTCGTATTTTATTTTTTAATGCTTCCAAATTCGCACCAAAATTATTATTTTCATACACCCTTTGTTTAACGTGTCCCCAAAAATAAAAATCCATCGATGTTAAATTGGGCGAGCAAGCTAGCCAATGAATGTGTCCAAAAGGATCGATCCATATTTCAGGAAATTGGTTGTCAAGGCAGTTATTAATTAAATTAGTTGAATGCGCAAGGCATATATCCTGTTGAAAGTAGATAACATCATCTGTGTTAATATCCTCCAGCGATGGTCAAACAAAATGTTGTAATATATCCTAATAATTGTGCTGATTTAAATTGCTTTCGAAAAAAAGGGACCAAAATTTTTATTGAAAAAATTCCACACCATACATTTACTTTCTTATAACGCTGATTAATACGAAAATTTGGATTCTCTTCTTCCCAGTATCTGCAATTTTGTCTAGTCAATTTTTGAAAATCTATAGAAAATTGCAGATATCCTACAAAAATTTGTGTTATCAAATACTAATATTTACAAAACAGAATATATAAAATAAAATATAAATTTTTATAAAATGTAAGTAACTAATAATAAAATCATATGTGAGACTAATTATATAAATAAATGTTTTTAATAAACTTTTGTATTATATCACCATAGTTGTCAATGTTAACATAAAACAACTTAAACTAAAGTAATGGAATTGTTCTCATTATAATATATATATATATATATATATATATATATATATATACCGATAGGACCAGCTCGGAACGGGCCATAACCAGCAATAAGTGGCAACAGCGAATCCCCTCTACGCGCAGTAGCTTAAATTGCCGCAGATTGCAGTTATGAATTTAGTAAGACTTAAACCGCGCAAGGATATAGTCGTTTGCATATTCGTTCTGTATACGTAATTTGCCCATTTGCTTCAGACATAACAAGGTCCAATTTGTTATTATTATTATATTCTTAGCTGCTACGGAAAAGTAATTTTAAGTAATAAAAAAACAATAACGTTTTCTAAAAGATAAAAGTAAAAAAATCAATAATTCTACAAAATAAATTTAAATTTTAAGAAAGTCATATTTCCTAAACGCATTTACGATCCTTTCAATCGTCGAATGCGAAGGAATAGGCCGATTTACGTACTCTACAGCAAATAAATCAGCGGTTGTTCGACAGGAATTGCCGGCAAGATACCACGAAACTATTTGTACCTTCTCTGCGGTTGTATACACTGACATGATAACTACCTTTACGTTTGCACAGCTAAATACGAATGACGGGCAATCTGTTGCTCTCGATCATCGGACTTATGTATGCGCACGCGGAGTGGCATCGTACACACGTTGCCACATCGCATTACGTTCCATACGTATATTGTTGCGTATGGCCCATAGCGGGCTGAACCTATCGGTATATAATATATATATATATATATATATATATATATATATATATATATATATAATATATAAAAATGTAAAATAGAAATAAAACTACGGTTCTAATCTTCACTTTTAGTGAAGATTACTACACTAAAAGTGAAGATTAGAACCGTAGTTTTATTTCTATTTTAAATTATGGATCTTCATCAAGTAAATGCCGAATCAATTCAATTATATAAAAATGTACTTACATTAGCAATTTAATTCATAAGTGATGTTATAGAAAGAAAATACCAAATTTGCAATCATATTTTGGTTATACTTACATTATATTAAAACAAAACTATAGCGAAAAGTGCGAAACATTTGAAAAGAAATTTCTTTTCAATGTTTTTTTGTAAGTACTTTTTTATATTTTATTTTACTTTGTATGGCGAATCCGTAAATAATTTAATAAGTCTGATGAAGAAACCATAAAGTTTCGATACCTTACGTAACAACGAATCGATTTATTTGATTATTTATACATTGACCCAAATTCTGTTTTCATTAACAGTAAATATATATATATATATATATATATATATATATATATATATATATTGTTGTAGTACAATTACTGCTTCAATTATTCCTGTGTTGTTTTTTTTTTATTTTATCGGCTATCTTGTACAGGAAAGTTATATCTGAAATTACATGTTTGGAAAATTATTACCCTATTGTTAAGTTTGTATATTTGATGTTAAATCATAATTAGTTTTTTTTAATTAATGATCTCATTTAATTCATATATGTTGTTATTTGTCTATTTTTAAGTCTCGTTTATTATTGTACCTTTCTTTTCTATTTCGCAAGGTATTGAGTTTTTTCTTTAGAAAAAAAAAAACTGATTGTGATTCTTTCTTTTACTTGTTTACATTTATATCGATATTTACTTTGTTCTTTTCCTTTACGAACATAATAAGGGATAACGTGAGTGGATTTAATTAAAATTTTAACTTTAGTTTTACAATGAAGTTACTTTTTCCAGATCTTTTCTTTTATTTGTCAAAATTATTTCAATTTGACTTTCCGAATACTATGTATAATTTTCCATGGAAAGATTATTTAGCTATTTTTAATATTCACCTAGACGACAGTAAAACACGACAGATATAAATAGTTTTTTTTGATAGCATCAAATCAAAAATTGATAAATGTGATGTTTTTAAAGTTTATTCTTCGAGTTTGCATTTAGAAGTGATTCCATCCTGCTCCTTTTCGTGACCAGAAAGAATATCATATATAATCACTTAGTACATTAACCAAACCTGAAGTTCTACCATATGTAACGAGTTCCAGGTTCCCTTCAAATACCATAAAGAAGTTCAAGCATTTTTTGGGTAGTTTTGGAATGTTACTTCGCTCTAAGGGAATTCTAGCAGTTTGTAAACTTAAAATATCAACTAATCGGACTTGTCCCGCTTGGCGTAACACACCTCGTCTGTAATAGGGTGGATTTCTTCTAGAATTACTACAGTTAGAAGATACCTAGGATTGTTTTTCTTGTCAGATCAACCTATAACTTCAAAGGTACTCTGTCATTTATTTAAGTTATTTAAATTTTCCAAAGATATAACTTTCCACCGAAACTTAAGACAGTCCATTTACACTCACGTTATTTCTAGCCATTCGTTTCTCTTAGTTTTACCTATTTTACTACAAATTTATTTTAACGTAACTTCAATTTTATTACCTTATTGTTAAGTTTGTATATTTGATGTTAAATTGAAATTGGCGCCCAACGTCGGTACATAATAGTTGTGCTCGGGAGCCACAATTATTATGTACCAGTGCTGAGCACTGTTAATGAAATAACGTTCGGTGTCAAATTAAGAAAACAACTGAGTTCGAAGACTAAATCAAAATTATAATAATTAGTATGAATACCCCTTTATAGGCTAGCTCAGTTGAAGAGTAACAAATTAAATAAGTCAAGAAAACTACTAAAAATCTCAGGGTCGAATATTGCAAATAAAAATAATAAAGTAAAACGATTTAAACAAGTTCAATATATATATTCAATTTATAAAATGGAGATAAATACAATTAACGTAAAGTACGTATATTGGGAAGCCTAACCCTAATAACCGACACAAAAATCGAGATATCAAAATGACATAAAATTGAAGTTACGTTAAAATAAATTTGTAGTAAAATAGGTAAAACTAAGAGAAACTAATGGCTAGAAATAACGTGAGTGTAAATGGACTGTCTTAAGTTTCGGTGGAAAGTTATATCTTTGGAAAATTTAAATAACTTAAATAAATGACAGAGTACCTTTGAAGTTATAGGTTGATCTGACAAGAAAAACAATCCTAGGTATCTTCTAACTGTAGTAATTCTAGAAGAAATCCACCCTATTACAGACGAGGTGTGTTACGCCAAGCGGGACAAGTCCGATTAGTTGATATTTTAAGTTTACAAACTGCTAGAATTCCCTTAGAGCGAAGTAACATTCCAAAACAACCCAAAAAATGCTTGAACTTCTTTATGGTATTTGAAGGGAACCTGGAACTCGTTACATATGGTAGAACTTCAGGTTTGGTTAATGTACTAAGTGATAATATATGATATTCTTTCTGGTCACGAAAAGGAGCAGGATGGAATCACTTCTAAATGCAAACTCGAAGAATAAACTTTAAAAACATCACATTTATCAATTTTTGATTTGATGCTATCAAAAAAAACTATTTATATCTGTCGTGTTTTACTGTCGTCTAGGTGAATATTAAAAATAGCTAAATAATCTTTCCATGGAAAATTATACATAGTATTCGGAAAGTCAAATTGAAATAATTTTGACAAATAAAAGAAAAGATCTGGAAAAAGTAACTTCATTGTAAAACTAAAGTTAAAATTTTAATTAAATCCACTCACGTTATCCCTTATTATGTTCGTAAAGGAAAAGAACAAAGTAAATATCGATATAAATGTAAACAAGTAAAAGAAAGAATCACAATCAGTTTTTTTTTTTTCTAAAGAAAAAACTCAATACCTTGCGAAATAGAAAAGAAAGGTACAATAATAAACGAGACTTAAAAATAGACAAATAACAACATATATGAATTAAATGAGATCATTAATTAAAAAAAACTAATTATGATTTAACATCTAATATACAAACTTAACAATAGGGTAATAATTTTCCAAACATGTAATTTCAGATATAACTTTCCTGTACAAGATAGCCGATAAAATAAAAAAAAACAACACAGGAATAATTGAAGCAGTAATTGTACTACAACAATATATATATATATATATATATATATATTGAGGCATTGCAAGAAGGGCTTTTTCTCTGAAAGAAATAAAGAATACATGTAACCGTAATGTTTATATCTACTATGTACTTTAATACTAAGAAGGGGAAAGATTGATTCAAAGTATAAATACTTTATTTTGACGACAAATTTGCCTTGAAATAATTAACTTATTTTTCTATTTTTTTATTGTAATGTTTATATTCATTTTTATTTCAAATTAATATTTAACGCGTTTTTATTCAAACAAATTTAACGTATTTATATTCAAATGTATTTGAACAATTAAGCCCCGCCCACAATTTTAACGGTGCAATAACCCGAAAAGAAACCGATATTGACAGAGTGATTGTAAACACATCAACATATGTTACCTAACTAAAGTTATTTTATAAATCAAATTGTAATTTTTTTAACTGTTTTACACTGTAAAAATGTCTAATTTAATAATATTCAAAAAGATAATGCAAGTAAAGAATGGAGCGATTTGCGGCAAGTTATGCAATTAGAAACAAGTGAAAAGATTGGCGTCGGTAATTAGTAGTTGCAGCGAGAGGTCACGTTTTTTTGTGCTCCGAAGTAATTAAAATAAATTGGCGAAATTATTAAGTGCTCGAGATTTTTAAGTCTACCAAACGTTACACCTACCTACGAACTACCTGTAGACCAAATTTAACATCTTCCGACCAAACAGTTCAAGAGTTACGAATTTTTAAAGTTTTCAATACGAAAACTACCCGCCTAAAAAATTTCACCGTACATCGAACAACATCTTTGAACGCTCGAGACCGGTCATCCGCTCAAGCCGCCGTCGGACTTGGAGATTTTAAAAAAGTTCAAGTCATCCCGAGGGACAGTAGCAGAAATATTCTCCAGTTTCCCGCTGTGAAGACTTCTCCAGAACACAGGCGCAGGAATCAACAGAGGTTATATCCGAAGATTCAGGTTTTTGCTAATTTTACAAATATTATACGCGCCATTTTTACTTGCTCATGAACATTTCTAGAACTTTTCTTTGTTTATTCCATAAATAACTATTTACATTGCTTTCACCGATATTCTACCACTGTAATTTTTATTCAACTTATTTAAATATTAGTATCCACTACTTTTAATTTTAAAACTTGATTCTATTTCACTTTTATAAACTATTTTAATAAAGCAACAATTATTTGCACTTGTCTTACACCATATTGTTTGTACTGTAAGAATACCAACCGCTGAGTGTGTCTCCCTTATGTCATATGTGTGTCACGAAACTGTTTATTTAAATTTCCCAAATTTTTCAAGATGTTTTCTGATTAATAAAGTTAATTGTCAATATTTTACTTTGGTTTTTTTTTGTAAAATACTTGAGATATTGTTCTGTTTCCAATTCAATAAGCGACGTAAATCAATTCAAAGTGGAGAGAAGTGAACCTACCTTAACCCTGAAGGAAAAAAAGAAGCTAGCCGATAATAAAAAACAGATAAGTATTTAATGGGCCCGATTTGAATGAATTTTTATATACATCGAATAACATAATCATTCATTTTCTGTAATATAACATTTGTCAGCCCAACTTAGTGGGGCATTTATAACTAACATTCATTTTACATTTATTTATATACGTAGCCCACACGGGAAGTATAACAATATATATATATATATATATATATATATATATATATATATATATATATTGTTGTAGTACAATTACTGCTTCAATTATTCCTGTGTTGTTTTTTTACGTACTTTACGTTAATTGTATTTATCTCCATTTTATAAATTGAATATATATATTGAACTTGCTTAAATCGTTTTACTTTATTATTTTTATTTGCAATATTCGACCCTGAGATTTTTAGTAATTTTCTTGACTTATTTAATTTGTTACTCTTCAACTGAGCTAGCCTATAAAGGGGTATTCATACTAATTATTATAATTTTGATTTAGTCTTCGAACTCAGTTGTTTTCTTAATTTGACACCGAACGTTATTTCATTAACAGTGCTCAGCACTGGTACATAATAATTGTGGCTACCGAGCACAACTATTATGTACCGACGTTGGGCGCCAATTTCAATTTAACATCAAATATACAAACTTAACAATAAGGTAATAATTTTCCAAACATGTAATTTCAGATATAACTTTCCTGTACAAGATTGCCGATGAAATAAAAAAAAACAACACAGGAATAATTGAAGCAGTAATTGTACTACAACATTATATATATATATATATATATATATAATTTGACAGAAACAGAATTTGAGATAATGTATTCAAATAAAACCATTTATTGCTACCTAACGTTTCGAAACTACAGTTCATAAAGTATAAGTTTTTAGTTCGTACTGCCCAAGTGTGACCGCAAATTGTACTTTAGCTGTAATACTACACACGTTTGTCATTTTAAGTTGAGACGAACGTCTTTGAAATATTATATTAAATAAAAAGGATAGGTTGTCTAGGAGATAGTCTTATAATATTCGACTTGTTGTCAAGTTATTTCAATATTGTTGTTTATTGACTTTGTTTCCGGTATTTTGATTTCTAGGTTAAGCATTCTTCTAATTTGAATATTTAGTTTATCAAAAATAACAAAACTGTTCTTTTGAGAACAATACTGGTGTTAATTCTTTTTCAAAGAGTTACAAACATAACTTTTATATTCTTTTCCAATATATTTAAATTTATTTAAAATATAAACAATATATAAATTAAGTTATACATCGAATGAATATATTTCCAATCTTAGCCCAGATATAGTGCAAGAAAATGATTTCGGTAGGTATGTCTTAATAATGCAAACATTTTTTAACACTAAAGATCTTCTTCCTTCAATACCTATGCATTTCACTATTGATATCTGACTTAAAATATTACTTTTTAAATCAATTTTTGATGGAATATTCTCGTGAGTTTATAATTATAAATAACATAAAATAATTTGTTCGAATATTAAAGTAATAATTTCCGCATACTTTTCTTGGATAAAATATACTACTAGAGCTAGAAAAGAAACAATACTATTGAACTATTCATGTTCCCACTTTACTCATTATTATTATTTTGACATGTAGGTTATGTATATGCTATTTTTTGGTTATATTGCAAGTAACATACTAAAATTTTGACAATATTGCGAAACATGACGTTTATATTTTATGATGACAGACTGTTATTTCCGCGATTGAATACTAACTTCTTTGACTTTGCAGTACTGATTTGAATCAGATGCTTCGAATTTGACCTTGAACTGAAAACTAATACTTTAGGAACTATATATTTGTTTCTTTATCAGACCTGGTAAATTATTAACAGATTAGCCATACACAATAAAATATGCTAATGTACTAACACTAGCAATTAAAAATTCCTAAACGATTTTATAATAGAAAGAAGGAATCTAGATATGAATTTTAATTGATATTTTTCTTCTATACAGCTTAATTTAAAATATTTTGAAAAAGCTGAAGATATTCAAATAGCTGTATTATGAAATACGTATATAAGGACTTTGCAAGGAAACCACGCCTCATTAGTTATGCCCTTTGTTATAACATTTATTCACTAAAAGGATTAATATCGTATGGTAATGAGCTTTATAGACTTATCTTCTTTGTAAGCCTCGCCCACAATTTTTGCTGGGCTGAAGAAAAATTTGTGAATAAAACGCCTCATTATATACTTAGCTTATATAAATAGCTATTACAATCCTATCTAAAATTAGTAAAATAATTAGGTTTTACCGTCAATAACTTGATCCATGTATTTCATGTCCATTAAACCATCGTATGTTAACTGGTTGTCATAACGCTTTAGTACATCCAAAATTTCATCTCTTACTTTTTGCTGAATCTCTGATTGCAATGCTAATTCGTATAAACAAAATGTTAAATTGGTTGAGGTGGTCTCGAAGCCTCCCAAAAAGAATATGAACGCTTGCGCTAACATTTCATCCATCGACAACGGTGTTGATGACTGTCCATGACTTCCATTCAATTCCAGAAGCAACTGTACAAAGTCGTTGCGTTTAAAATTCGTCGAAATCCTCTGATCGACAACATTCTTAAAAGCATCGCAGAAAAACTTAGTCACATCACCTGGAAATATTTTCAGTTTTAAAATTCTGTTTAGTTCCGGCAGCACGAATGTGAGAATTGTTCTAATAGCTGAAGTGAAATTAAGCTCGGTCAATTTTCGACCATATTTTCTAAATTCAGCATCCGGATTCTTAAAACTATTACACTCAATTCCAAAAGCGCAAATACCAATTACATCCGTGCTGTAACAACTAATAACTTCTTTGACATCTAATGGTTTTCTCTGGGAGCATAGATAATTTATATGTTCTATTAATTGATCACCACAACCTAACATCGCGTCAAACATGATTTTCATTTTTCCAGAAGTAAAAGTGGGGGTTAGTTTATTTCTCATTTCCTTCCACTTATCGTCTTCCAAACTTAACAAGTTTGCGCTGAGTGGTTCATTTTCCTCGTCGACAAAATTTCCATGATTTCTAAAATATTGGAAATCTTTGGTGAGCATTTGTTTAATTAAATCAGGATCGACCATTATTAAAAATGGTTTATAAAGAATAAATATGCCGCCGAATTTCTCCTTTTTCGATTTAATTTCACAGTACAATTCATGGAGTACTTTATTGAAACCTTTCTTCATAAACAAAGGGTTTTCTAAGTTTCCCATTGGCATCGTGGGCTTGACATAGTATATATTTCGTCTTTTCCAGTATCCATAATTCCATTTAAAATACAACACAAATGTAGTTACGATTAATAGAATAAATCCGATAACATATTGAGCAATTGCCATAACGTTGCAGTTCTCGTAAACTTCTTGGTACTAAATAAAATTTATAATAATCTGATTTTTTAAGACATAGTCAAGTCATTTGAATAATATTGTTTATAATCACGTGATTTGCAAAAAATATCTCGCAAGTGTTTGTTTGTTAGTCGATAAAAAAAATAATTGCGTAACAATCTTAAATTGCATGTGTAGACGATATAAAATGTTGTGACCTTAAAACATCACATCTCAGTTATCGCTTTAAATATTATCATTATTTCTAGCTACTTCTGTATTAATGGAATTCATAAATATTCTTACATTTCTCACTGCCGTAAAAGATGTATAAACTTCCTTCAGCATTTTTGTTCGAACAATATGTTTTTCTTTATTACAGTAACTTATAGAATTTGATGATATTTAACACATAGACTGTCAACCGTAAACATTTGTACGTTCAGGCCTATTAGTACTTACTCGACATGACCGCTAACGGTCAAGAGTACATTTTTACAAGAGCACATGAAATTTGCAATGCTTTTTTTTATTAAAGGCTTTTCGGGATCTTTGTCCTTAAGCTCACCAAATAAAATCCAATCTCAGTATTCCAATAATGTGCCAAAAAAGCACTAAAAGAAGAGAAACAAAAAAACTTTGACGTTAATACTTCGATACCGAAGGTTGTAGAAATGACGCGGTTGACGGAGGGGTACATTATGCACCCAATATTGCAAGTAGGTAAGTATCAAAAATGCTCATACAGCCGCCGATGAAAGTGAAAGGGAATAAAGAAGGCAGCAACATTTTTACTAAAAAGAATATTTATGTACTGACTGAAGCGATTGAATGACCAATTGCCCCGATAAAACGTTGTGGCGGTCTCATGTATAGTATGCATGTTAACAGCCCCACTATTTGCTTGCTCGATGGTATTCCTCGAGCAGGTGCATTTATTTCTGTCATTATTGTGTCTATTCATTCATAAATTCTATTTTTTTCTATTTATATATTATTTCGTTAGAAAAATATATATTGCCTAATTTTAAAGTGTATTCTCTCTCGTAAGTGTATTCCTGAGATGGTATACTTTCTATTCTCTTCGATAAGGGATTGTTTCCGGTTTCGTTTCTTTCAGTGTTAATTGGTTACAACGTTCAGTATTTTAAAAAATCCGTTTTATATTGTTATATTGTACATTTATCCTATATTATTTTATAAATATTAAGTTTAATTTACTACCTTATTTTTGGAGTAGTTTTCGTTTCTTCTTTTTAGTCCATTTCTTTCTGTTCTTAGTATTTCTCTTTATTTTCATTAACTATGAAGAATTCTCGTAGGGCAACCATGGTAGGATGGATTAGAAGCCATACAGATTGATTGCATATTCGTAATGATACCGAGATATATTGCAGTGCCTGTTCATTAATTTTAAGGCGTCCACAAGAGTGTAATTTTCAGAGACATGTTTCTTCAAAAACTCTTCAAGACAACATATAACCATCTGCACCTAACACTTTTAACGAAGAACTGTGTGAAGCTTTCATGGCGGGCAATATTCCATTCAAAAAGCTTAAAAATTCAGTCCTCAAGATGTTTCTTACAAACTATACTGATCGTCATATACCAGAAAAATCTACTTTACGTAAATACCACTTACCAAAATGTTATTTGAGAACCATTGAAAAAATGCGAACCAACCTATATGGTTATTATCTTTGGGTAAGTGGAACGAAACAACGGATGTAATGGGACGATATGTGTTAAATGTAGTTGTTGGTATCCTTCATTCGACAACTTCATACCAACCATACATAATTGCAACTAAAAGAGCGTCAGTCGTAAATAGTGAAACAGTTGCAGAAGTAATTGTTCATTGTATTCATAATATTAAAGACAAGATGCTATTATTTTTGACAGATGCGGCAGCTTGTATATTAAAAACAGGGACGTTATTAAAGCAATCTTATCCCAATGTGCTACACGTTACCTGTGCAGCACATGCACTACGCATAGTATGTGAATACATTTGGGTTCATTTTCCAAATGTTGATAAGTTTGTTTCATCATTTAAAAAGATATTTCTCAAAGCACCTTCACGAGTGGCACGCATTCTATAGAGAAATACTTCCAAAATTGCCTTTACCCCCAGTTCCTGTATTAACTAGATGGGGAATATGACTAGAGGCAGCATTTTTCTATGCACAACACTTGGATGAATTAAAAAACTTTGTTTTTCCTCTTCAAGATGATACGCAAAGCATTTCTAATTGTAAACACCTGATACAAACTGAAAATTTACAAAACCAGCTAAACTTTATTAAAGCTTATTTCTAGTGTCTTACAGATACGATTACTTACATGCAAAATCAAGATATTAACCTAAAAGGCGACAATTAACTTAGAAACCGTTATCGATCGAATGAAAAGTATGCCTTCTGAATTTGAAAACAACTTGAGATAAAAAGTTGATGCTATATTTAGCAGAAATCCAGATTTGAATATATTATATCAATTCTGCACAGAGCCGATTGAAAAATCTATACATTCGATGTATGTTGCACTTTTGCAACATTCTGATCACGCTGTAATGTAGGGCCTTATGCTCTAAGGCAGAATCGCCCTAAGGCAGAATCGCCATGTAATGTCCTATGTGGCTGGAGGATCGCCATGTAATGTGCGCCGTTTGTTCAACACATTGTTGTGCAAGGTTCGTGGCAGGGTGAATAATCAAACAATACAAGTACGAAGTTTGTTTAACATACTATAATTAATTAACACTTAAAAATGGTTAACAGTAGTATTTACAAGATTTATACATAATAACTATATCAACTAAGACAGGGGTAGAAAGGGGTACTATGACGTATCCACAGTTCGTACCAACTGACTAGTTGAGACTATCCTCTCTACTTAATCTATTACCTTATATACATAGGAGGATCCTTGTGTTACTTACAAGTTGTTCTAGATGCAAGTGTATAACCCTGGTGCATAGCCTTGTGTATGTAGTAAATATGGAGTAAGGCCGTGTTTATATAATACACTAATGTTTCGTATTAAAGTCGAGGCTATCGCCTTGCTAAAGTGTTACATGCACATGACCATGTACTGAGTTATTACACCTACCCCCTTGGAGAAAAAGGAAAACCAACAGAGTGTGTTTGGTTTTTCTTTTACCAAGAATCTCTATATCTATATAATTTCCTTAGTTCCTATATTCAGATACGACATGCATTACTTAAGCATTACAAATAAAATAGTTGTTCATTTATTATATACATGTTCCTTATTTCCTATTTGAATAACATATATTTACTTAGCTTAATAACATTATAAATAAATTCTCTGTTCATATCTTATACATGATAATGTTTGAGGCGGTTTTTGTGCACTTCGGCATATTTACCGTCTATGCAAATTGTTATATTTGGCGGCTTGTTTGTTTCGGTAATGACAAAAGTCTAATCTAAATAGTAATAATAAATATAGAATAAATAAATATATAATATAAATCGTAAAAAAACTTTAAATAGTAAATGATAAATCTTATACATGATAATGTTTGAGGCGGTTTTTGTGCACTTCGGCATATTTACCGTCTATGCAAATTGTTATATTTGGCGGCTTGTTTGTTTCGGTAATGACAAAAGTCTAATCTAAATAGTAATAATAAATATAGAATAAATAAATATATAATATAAATCGTAAAAAAACTTTAAATAGTAAATGATAAATTTTAAAGGTAATGGTAAAATAGTAAATCTTAAATGGTAGATGATAAAAAAAATAATTGGGCCGTTGTACACTGTCTCAATTTTGTTAGTCTGTTCGCTTTCTTAAATTTTATTTCTATATCTTGTGTAACTTATATAAAATAATAGCCTTGTTTCGCAGTTCGCCATTCTTGTCTTTCTTTTTCGCGTTTGGTTCTTGTTTCGATTCCTCATGCTTGATCTTGTGGTTTCAATTCTTGTGCTCGATTGTTTGTTTCCAATTTTTTGTGCTCCCTTTTTAACCATACTTATTTTAACATAATTCGACTCTCTATTTTTCTATTTCCCTCCATGGAAAAAATTACTTTGGAAATCACTCGTTCGTGTATTTCCCTGGACAACACATATTTCGTGTATGTCATGTTCCGCGCAGAACTATTCTGTGAAGCTTATTCTGACTACAGTAAGGGTGCTCGTACAGCGGAAATTCCCTTATACTGTAAGCCTTTTCTTCAATACAGAAAATCTAGAGACCAGTTAACAAAACACACTTTTGTTATAACTGTATTCTCTTTAAAAAAAAATCTGATAGCGTTTTCGTCGTATCGGACCATTTCCTCACGACTTAGGGGCGAATTGAAGTTTTCTTTGCCTTTCTTCTACTCTTGAAGTTCGTCTGATTCGGTTGGTTATCGTTTTTGACAGTTCCACAACTCTAAGATGATCCGTCATTGAGTTGGTGGAAACTGCACTGCTGTTGGTTTGGTAATGGTACAATCGATAGGTCTCTGTCGTCTATTGAGCTCCTGACGTGATTAGGATGCTATCGGTCGTCCCGTTATTAACCATTATATCATTGAAATCAACTTCTGGTGGTGATGAGGTGTTTTTGCAATAAAATTTTCGGAACTTTTGTGTACAATAATATAATCATGTTCCTCGTATATTAATTTCTCATTTAATATTAATTCTCTTTGTTTGCGCAACTTTGAATGTGTTGACAATCATTTCCGTTCAATGTCACATATGCAATCGTTTACAAAATAAACAATGCCCGTGCATTTTAAACGCACTTGACCTTGTAGACTGACTAGTAAGTACATACATATTTTAAATCGATGTTTATTAGTTCGCGATAAGTTTAAATATACTTGTTATTGTTTATATACTTGCTTATAAACAATATGAAATATAATACTTATTAAGTGGCGCCTATTTAAAAATATAAATGAAAACGTTTGCATTCTATATATGCATTTAACGTAATGAACTTGTGAAAAGTATAACATATTTTTCTCTGTTTTATGTAGGCGCCTTTAAAAGGAAAAAAAATAAATGTGTATGAACTTCTGCGTTTATAACAAAATTGCGACAGGTTTTTAAATTTGAAATGTACGGCCATAATGTAGTATTTCTAAATTACATTGTACAAACATGCCTGACCTTTAAATATAGAATACGCTGCTACGCTATTTGCAACTCCTGCATTATGTTTGCGTAGGCAGAAATACTTAATATTGTGTACACCCATTAAACTAATATTATTGTTCCTGCAAATAAACATTTTCACTAATGTAATATACACAGCTTATGCGTGTGAAAGTTTTGTATTGTTCATTCACTTTTATACACCGTAATTGTCTGTACTAGAATTTATTTTTAAAAAATACCTGCGTCTTCTCTTGAAGTGGTAGTTGACTGGGCTGACCTGTGTACGGCTTCCGCTTGCTCCTTGGCAGGGGATGGAGATGCCTTCTTCCATCGCGTAGTACATTTTCTTTAGTGGTTTACCAACTTTCCGTTTCCATGATTCATTCCAGTTTCCTACTGGTTTCCTTCAGCTTTAAATGGCTGGTAGGGTCCTATGCCGTAGGTAGGCAGTATCGCCATGTAATGTGGGGCCTTATGCCCTAAGGAAGAATCGCCCTAAGGCAGGATCGCCATGTAATGTCCTATGTGGCTGGAGGATCGCCATGTAATGTGCGCCGTTTGTGCAACACATTGTTGTGCAAGGTTCGTGGTAGGGTGAATAATCAAACAATACAAGTACGAAGTTTGTTTAACATACTATAATTAATTAACACTTAAAAATGGTTAACAGTAGTATTTACAAGATTTATACATAATAACTATATCAACTAAGACAGGGGTAGAAAGGGGTACTATGACGTATCCACAGTTCGTACCAACTGACTAGTTGAGACTATCCTCTCTACTTAATCTATTACGTTATATACATAGGAGGATCCTTGTGTTACTTACAAGTTGTTCTAGATGCAAGTGTATAACCCTGGTGCATAGCCTTGTGTATGTAGTAAATATGGAGTAAGGCCGTGTTTATATAATACACTAATGTTTCGTATTAAAGTCGAGGCTATCGCCTTGCTAAAGTGTTACATGCACATGGCCATGTACTGAGTTATTACAACGCACCCATCACCAGTTGTGATGTGGAACGGACATTTTCTATTTTTAAAGACATTTTAACATTCAAAAGAACTAATTTAGCACAGAAACACGTTGAACAAATTTTAGTTTTTCATAGTTATGTTTTACACTTTCAATGTTTCACAGAAAATACATAGTTTTGAGTTTTGTTCTTTGTAAATTTTTTCTATTCAAAATTCGATACGAAATTCATTTGTCAGTATTACTTTTGTTTCAGCAGTAGTTGCTGCCGGTTACCTAACCGTTTATTACATTCACTCTGTTGCGCATTGTCAGATACATATTAACTGCATATCAGAGACTAACGAGACCGGCAACATCATTGAAAATTTAATCCGATTTTCTATCCTTATCTTTGATTGAAAATATGTACTCTTTTCATCCTTATCGTTCAGTTGGGCAGTCATTTAAAGAGGGCACTGTAATCGTACAACTTCGTCTCTAATTGTTATCAATCGTGTAAGTTCGGAGTATAATTTTGAAATGTTCTATAATTTAAATTTTATTGGTTGTGTTATTTTCGTTGTTTAGAGATACTTACAAGATGTTCCATATCGTTCCGAATTATAATACAATATCGGAATTTGAATTGAGTTATTGAAATATTTGTTATACAACCAAGTATTGACCAGATCAGTTTTTATCTGGACTAGGTAGTGTTTTTTTGCTGTTGAAAAAGTAAGTTGGATTTACAAGAAATTTCATCATACACCACGCCATATTGTTTTACTCAAAAATGCTTTGTTTGCCCAAAATTAACAAGTTCTTAAAAAAATATTTAATTACTCTCATTGACGCTTTTAATTATGCTACAAGTACTTTTTCCTTTCAGCATATAAATTTATTTGAAAATTGCTTCAAATTTTTGTATATCGTGTGCGGCAAAGGAGATAATAGATGTGGAAAAAGTACATTATTTTCCACGAAATCCTTAAAAGCCAGTAATAATGAATATATAACAAAACAACTAATATTTAGGCGTCCATATTTTTGATCCAAGACTTGGTTTGGAAGTAATGGGTTTAAAATTTGTCATAGGAAGTACATATTAGGAATTTAAGTTAAGAATATGTGTTACACATTGTACTGTGGAGCTGTACCATCCTTATATCTAGCACAAACAACCATGTCAATATCAAAATGTTCTGAATCTCAACTGTAAGAAGAAATATATATTCCACAAAGATTACCATTGCAAGCAATAGAAAATAAATAGGTAATTGATTGCAATTTACCTACAGTACCTATAGAACACCTATTTGCAATTCAGTTTGTTTCTTATTACCCATTAGCAAGCAAATATATCGACAGTAAAAAGAAAGAAAAAAGGAAAAGCATCTGTGAATGCAATAAAGAAAGAACATGCAGCCCATTTGAAAACTAAAATTAATATGCACAAAAAAGAGGCTGTACCATCAAAAATATATAAAATTAAACTTAAATGAGTCTTCAATGATCAAAGATATATTTGAAGGTAAATTATTCTTCCTCTTTTTTTTTATCTGTCTAATTATTTTATTTATTCAACAGGAATATCATCAAGTGCACAATCATTACTGTTTCTTCAACTTCGTTGTGCGAAGCATCTTCCAAAGGTAAGGGAATGGACAGTAAAAGACAAGGTATTGGTTTAATGATTGAATTAGATTTTTCGTGGATGTCTTCCAGACAGCATTATCATTTTATTTGATGCTCAATAATAGATGGTTTGTCAAACAGACTTCCTTGGTACTGCACAAGGTTAGTAAGGAATTTACGGAACGAAAATACTACAAAAATATTAAAAACATTAAATCATCAATTATTTATTAAGAAAATATGTTTTTTTTTATTGTACTTTTAAAATATGTCTATTTTATACCATTATTGATATTAATTTTCGTAGGTCTATATTATTGTATATTATTTTAGTTATTTAGAATTGTGTAGTAGTTATAATAAAGTAAATTTTATGTGAAGTATTCCAATTATTTCATTGAACATAATAAAGTGTACCACTAAAGAAGAATACAAATGTTTGTACGATATGTTTATACATTTTCAGTTCTTCTTCATTATGTATTAAACATGAAGAAATTGCTGAAAATGTAAAAATAAACATTTCGTATGAACATAAAATATAAATACGACAATAAACTAGAGAAGCAAATTTAAATTTTGGCGGGTAAATGCGTCATCGTTGGACAGTGCCATCTTTAATTGACTGCCCAATTACTAGAGAAGGACGTCATGATCTTGCATTTCACTAGGACAAATTTTTGTTATTAGTTGCCGGTCTCGTTGGTCTCTGCTGCATATGTTTATAGGTATGTGCCACCTATGCATCTCGCCACACTTCAAATCAAATTGTTCGAAACTTGCGAATCGCTTACAGAAACAAATCTATTGCGATTAAAAGGCAGACGCCCACGGGCTATGAATCATCAATCGCTCGAGTCCGCTCTCTGGTAATAAACATATATTTATATGGCTCCTCTATTCCATTTGATGCAATTGGCATTTAGTACATGTTATTTATTGTTTGTACAGTTGTTTGGTGTTCCGCATAGACAGTTTTTACACGAATGACGTGTACTTTTGCGATCTTTATTACGTGGTCATAAAACACACCGTCCCAAAGATGTCAGTTGACCTTGTGTGTTGCTAATTTGTGTCTATGGCAAGGTAACCAATTTGTACATGGCGTCCACAACACGTTTGTAGAATTTTTTTAGATTTTCCAGTCTTTTAGCCACATCTGGTCTAATAAGTTCTTGTCCTAAAGAAAGAAGATACTGCTTGCATCTCTGAGAAGCAGTCTGAGATGAAACATAATTTTTTGTTGTCCGTATGACGTAAGAATTGACACAGGCGATATCTATTACCTTTTGAATTAAAACAAATGGCCATCTGTTAGAAACTCTCTTATAGCTATACTCGTTGGCCATTTCGTCCATGGTATCAACGGCGCCATTTGTTGAATTATAATGCAAGATTATGTCTGGCTTGTAATCTTTATCTTCACCGCTAATTTAATCGTCATGGTGTCCAGTACTCAAAATAATTACCGTTTTTTTTTTTTTTGGAGTATTCGAAACCAAAGTAATATCTTCCAAAAATGCAAACACTGTTGACTTCGCTTCTCTAGAATGTCTTTCTTCTTTTTATGAAGCGTTCCGCATAATCTCAGACGCCTATTTAGCAATGCTTTTGCTAAGGGACAACTAATTGTCAGTGATTATACCATAACCAGACCCGAGACAGAATACCAAATCAAGAGTTACTCGTTTGCCTTGTTCTTTTTCAAGCTTGTTGCTTTCGTTGCCAGTATAGATCTGAAGGTTGACAGCGTAAACAGAATTTGAAGCTTTGTCGGCACTATACGTAAAAATCAACGTGAAATGCCTCAGTACGTTGTTGCAACTAAAAAAACTAGACTAGGTTCTTTAAAATTTGTTTTTACAAGCAATACAACTTTAGTGTCGTATGTACCTAAACAAAATAAATATGTTCTACTATCGTCTATGCTCCTTGACAAACTGATAGACGAAATATCGAAGAAACCTGACACAATTGTATACTACAATTCCACATAGGCTGGCGTTGATGCATTAGATCAGAAGTGTGCAAATTACAACACAGGTCGCAAAACAAGAAGATGGCCTTATGCCCTATAATATGCTATAATCAATATAGCTTCAGTAAATTCTTATATTTTATTTTAAAGTGTCACCCAGAGCTCGTTGAAGGGACGAAATTTTGTATTTGAGTTAGGGAAATCATTAATTGAACAAGACCTCATTGGAAACAAGACTTCTTAAAGAACTTCACTGAATTATGCGAAGAATTCTAAAGTGCGACGAATCTACAGTGAATCTAAGCCAGACCTCCACGTCTCAGGTAGAGCATCTTCAGTTAGAATGTAGATCAAAACAAGTCATGTCAGATTTGTCCATCCAATAAAGATAATAAACATCCTACAGTTTGTGACAAATGTTGCAATCACGTCTGTAAGGCTCAAAGTGCAGTTACTTTGTTATGTGAAAAATGTGAGAAGTGACCAGTAAGTGCGACAAATGTGACTGCACGTTTCCTTATGCATTAATAAATTGTTATTTTCTTGTTTTTTTTAATTAATCCTGTTGTAAATATCGCGTTAATTTTTCAATATAGTTTTCAATTTAAGTTATATTTGAGTTTCAGTTTCGAGTAGAATATTTTGTTATGAATTTGTAATAAGAAAAAGCAGTATTTCTATTAAATAGATTAAAATAAAATATTTTTTAGATAAATTTTTTTTTCTATGTGGATCTGTTGTATTTACTGCCAAAAATCGAGTAATGAAATTAAATTGAAACAAAACAAACACAAGTAGTATCGTATGATCAAAAAGTCTTTGGATCACTATTGCCGTGGAATTTACGAGATATCTATGAAATTATTTATTTCAATTAGTTTTGACATTTACTTGACAACTTTCAAGTCAGCTGGTTATAATTCAAAATGTTTCAATTAGAACATAAAATTTTTATTATCAAATCATACTACAGTAATGGAAATATAGGTGAAAATAGTAATTGGGTTTATTCACCTCGTTTATGTTTGAATGAGTTCCGTGAAAGATTTCCCAACTTCGCAATAATCGAACGAGATTTTTTTCGGCAACTTCAACGAACTGTGGATAAATTTGAAGGAATTGGTAATATCAGCGATAGTGTTCGATCTGGAAGAGGACAGGCTAGAAATGATTATGTTATTGATCTCGTTAGGCAACGCATGCTGGAAGAACCTACCTTATCCTTGCGTAGATTGAAACAAAAAATCAATTTAAATTATGGGACGTGTCAAACCATTGTTAAACATGACTTGAACATGTTTCCTTATGTGTCAGAAGTTACTGCCATTAGATTATCAGAAGAGAGCATCGTACTGTACCTGGTTTAATGACCATATGAATAACGATATCCTTGATTTAACATTTTTCACAGACGAATCTTATTTTTACCTATCTGGATACGTTAATAAACAAGCGTACAACAATATGCGTATGTGGAGCGGGAATAATACGAATTTTCATAGTGAGGCTCCTTTGCATAGTCCTAAGATTGGTGTTTGGGTTGCAATGCCCCGTAGACGGGTCAGAGCGTCAATATTTTTTCAAGATACCATAAACGCTGAAAGATATATAAATCAAATACTGGATCCTTTTATCAATCAATTGCACGATGATGAACTTCATAATGGATACTTTCAGCAAGATAACGCGAGACCGCATGTTGCTCGAGTAACCGTGGAATATATACGTCAATTTTATGATGAAAGGTTAATATCAGACGGACGTTACCCACCTAGGTCTTGTGATTTGAGTCCTTTAGACTACTTCTTATTCCCATTGCTTAAGAATTACATTTTTAAAACTCCAGTTCACACTTTAGATGAATTACAAGAACGTAGTGTTGAAAACTGTCTCACAGTAACACCTGATCTTTTAATTAAAGTTTTTAATAACATGGGCCGACGTATTAACCGGTGTATTCAAGAACAGGGAAGACATTTTCAACATCTTTTATAATTTTTTATTGTAAAAGTGTACCTACCTGAATGTTATTGTTTCATTGTGGGAGTTCCTTTCTTAACTGTAATGAGCCTTATATTTTTTATTAGTTATTAAAACTTCGTTTATTTATAAATGCATTCTGTAATCTCTATAAATTATTAAAATTTATTAAATTTATTAAAAATTATTAAATATAACATACATAAAATGTAAATAAATACCATAACCTAAAATCAATTTTATTTGTGATTTATGCGTACTTCAAGGTAATGAATCATAGAAGTAAATAATTTTATAGATAGCTTTACGTTTCATGCTATAACGATCCAAAGACTTTTTGATCATACGTACTTAGATTCTTCTTAAAAAGTTACTGATCCAAAATGACCCGACGATACCAATTACGACAATAAATACGACGATACCAGTCAAGGGTTAAATGCAAGTTAGAACAAAATAGATTCTACCACAGTTCATAATTTTTCCTTAAAAAAAAGATCGCTAAATATCAGCACATCCAGATTTGACTTATGTGAAATTATTAGTTAAATTAAATGAAATTAAACTGTTAGCGCCGCTAAAAAAGATATTACTGCCTATTGTCTAATTACGAAAGCTTTAACTTGAACCAACATATACTTGATTGGGAATTTAGCGCAAAGCATCATTCGCTTTCAGTATTTTACTGTTTTTTTTTATAGATTTTAGAATTGCTAATTTGAAAATGCGTGCTTTTTGTAATAGCAGTGAAAAATATTTCTCCATTAAACAACGGTAGAAATTTCTTAAAAAATAATTTTTCGTTTTCATTTTCTGAATATAATATCTATAATTTAAATACTTTTCTTCGGTGCATATTTTTTTTTTAATTTTCTTCAAGTTACCATATCTTTTGTATTAGTATTCGTATGATAAATACTATTTTAGTTCACATAATTTTCAATATGTCACGTGTTTTGGTGTTATTTGTAATTGTCAATTAACAAGGGTCATTCAAAAATCGTTATACAGTTATATACAAAATATTTGAACATTAATTTTTTAATCATAATTAGTTTTAGAATTTTTGATTTAACGCGATAAATAAATATAATGAAAACATTAATGACAAAATATATGATGAATATATATAATGAAAATATGTAAATTAGAATACAATTAATCGCGGTATCGAAATAAAAAAATTTATTAAGATTTTACAATTCGGTTAGATTGAATTTTCTTATGTTCTATTGTTGCTATCTTGTTGGATATTACTATTTGTTACCAATCTACTCTTCTTGATGCTTGTTTTAGGGTCAACTCTGTCCTAATATATATATATATATATATATATAAAATAAAAATTGTTGGGGAATCCGGCAATAAAAACCTTTAGTTAGTCAATTAGAGTCCTTTATTTTTTACCTTATATTACGCTCTGTAGATTTAGAGCTTCATCAGAGGTCAAAAAGCGAAACTAGTTTTTGTGAGAGATATAACATTTTTAAAAAAACAAAACCTATAGAGAAACAAGCAGTCCACGTAATACAAATAAAACTTTATATTAATTAAAAATTGTTACTTTAAAAGCTTATTGTTTTTACATATTAAAACCATTTAAAAAATTATTATTTTTTCAACAAACACATCTAAAAAGAAACACACACATAGTAAAGAACTACTTGTCTTGATGTAAATTACATTTTAACAATTCAAGTGTCGACAAGGTAGTCTAATTTACATCAAGACAAGTAGTTCTTTACTATGTGTGTGTTTCTTTTTAGATGTGTTTGTTGAAAAAATAATAATTTTTTAAATGGTTTTAATATGTAAAAACAATAAGCTTTTAAAGTAACAATTTTTAATTAATATAAAGTTTTATTTGTATTACGTGGACTGCTTGTTTCTCTATAGGTTTTGTTTTTTTAAAAATGTTATATCTCTCACAAAAACTAGTTTCGCTTTTTGACCTCTGATGAAGCTCTAAATCTACAGAGCGAAATATAAGGTAAAAAATAAAGGACTCTAATTGACTAACTAAAGGTTTTTATTGCCGGATTCCCCAACAATTTTTATTTTACATACTTGTTTTAACGGCAAAGACTCTTTGTCTACTTATATATATATATATATATATATATATATATATATATATATATATATATATATATATATTGAGGCATTGCAAGAAGGGCTCTTTCTCTGAAAAAATACAAAGGATACATGTAACTGTAATGTTTGTATTTACTATATAATTTAATACCAAGAAGGGGAAAAATTGATTCAAAGTATAAATACTTTATTATGACGACAAATTTGCCTTGAAATAATTAACTTATTTTTCTTTTTTTTATTGTGATGTTTATTTTCATTTCTATTTCAAATTAATATTTAACGCGATTTTATTCGAACATATTTAACGTATTTATATTCAAATGTATTTGAACAATCAAGCCCCGCCCACAATTTTAACGGTGCAATAAACCGCAAAGAAACAGATGTTGACAGAGTGATTGTAAACACATCAACATATGTTACCTAACTAAAGTTATTTTATAAATCTAAATATAATTTTTTTAACTGTTTTACTCTGTAAAAATGTTTAACTTAATAATATTCAAAAAGATAATGCAAGTAAAGAATGGAGCGATTTGCGGCAAGTTATGTAATTAAAAACAAATGAAAAGATTGGCGTCGGTAATTAGTAGTTGCAACGAGAGGTCACGTTTTTTTGTGCTCCGGCTTAATTAAAATAATTTG
Source organism: Melolontha melolontha (assembly GCA_935421215.2). NCBI lineage: Eukaryota > Metazoa > Arthropoda > Insecta > Coleoptera > Scarabaeidae > Melolontha > Melolontha melolontha. The sequence continues at coordinate 43,424,379 of OW285240.1, read as the reverse complement.
GCGGAAATATTAAGTGCTCGAGATTTTTAAGTCAACCAAACGTTTCACCTACCTAAGGACTACCTGTAGACCAAATTTAACATCTTCCGACCAGCCCGTTCAAGAGTTAAGAATTTTTTAAGTTTTCGATACGAAAACTACCCGCCCAAAATTTCATCGTACATCGAACACCATCTTTGATCGCCCGAGATCGGCCATCCGTTCAAGCCGCCGTCGGACTTGGAGATATTGAAAAGTTCACATCATCCCGAGGGATATTAGCAGAAATATTCTCCAGTTTCCCGCTGTGAAGACTACTCCAGAACACATGCGCAGGAATCACAAGAGGCTATCCGAAGATTCAGGTTTTTGCTATTTTTACGAATATTATACGCGCCATTTTTAACTTGCTTATGAACACTTCTAGAACTTTTTTTGTTTATTCACTCAATAATTATTTGCATTGCTTTCACTGATATTAAACCATTGTAATTTTTATTCAACATTATTTAAATATTAGTATTCACTAATTTTAATATTAAATCTTGATTCCATTTCACCTTTATAAAACATTTTAATAAATCAACAATTATTTGCACATGTTCTTACACCATATTGCATTTGTACTGTAAGAATACCAACTGCTAAGTGTGTCTCCCTTATGATATGTGTGTCACGAAAACTGTTTTTTTTTAATACTGACTGAAATTTTTCAATATGTTTACTTAATTATTAATAAAGTTAATTGTTAATATTTTAATTTGGCATTTTTTTTAAAGTACTTGAGATATTGTTCCATTTCTAATTAAATAAGCTACGTAAATAAATTCACAGTGGAGAGAAGTGAACCTACCTTAACCCTGAGAGAGAAATAAGCTAGCCGATAAAAAACAGATAAGTATTGAATGAGCCCAATTTAAATAAATATTATACACAATCTACGTTCACAGAAATATAACATTTGGAGCCCAACGTTTTGGGGCAATAGAATTCGTATGTCAATATCAATATTACATTAGATTAATCAATAATAAACATTTTATATATTAACGCCCATTGACATATTACATTTGGCCAGCCCAATGTGAGGCTTAGCAATATTACATTTTGAGCCCAACGTTTTTGGGGCATTTATAACATTATATTCATTCATTCATTTACCATTTACCGGTAATATTACAATATATATATATATATATATATATATATATATATATATATATATATTGTTGTGGGGCGAATTGCACCATCATTCCTCCAGCTAACTGCAAAGGGAAAGACAGAAATTAACATAAACATAACACACAACGGAATGGTTAAATTGGCGGACATAATTTGTAAAATTAGTATCGAAATGTAAATAAATTAATATTACGATAACTTTGTATATTTCAAACTAATTTATATTTATTTCAAAATTTACTTTTTTATATTTATTTAAATTGTCATTTTCAGAATTAAAATCATTAGCGCGAAAGTTACAGATAGCTAATTTATCTACTTTAAAATTTTGTACCGATACTAATTAGACACACCCACTGTTTAAATGTAAACAAACCCGCAAATAGGTTATTTTCTTCCTACGCATAAAACATAACCTCACATTCAAAAACTCATAACAACTATTTGTAAAATATTATTTTGATTTTGTTTTCATGTTTAAACAAATACTTTATTTATATTCAAATTATTATTACCTGTAATTTAAAGTAAAATTCGAGGCTATTTCATAAATGCATAATAGGCTTTGAAAGAAGCAATAATTGCCATCAAGGCGTCAGTAGAAATTTTTATTACAAGTGCCAGGAAAAAGTGCTACTCCAAAGTTTAAAATTAAATCAAATCTAAAATACCTGAGTTAGAATTTTAAAAATGTCCGGAAAGAAACACATAAATTCGGAGCTACTTTTAAACCAATTTTGAAGACGATAACATCAAAGAACGGTCAGTAATCGATTATAGCATCTTTTCGATTGAAACACCGCCCCGAGAACAACCAACGCCGTCGAAGCACGCCAAAGCCGGCATCGCAGTATCGAAGACTCCGTACTTGAACCATACTACGAATTTACTGATCTACGCCGACATCATCCAAGATCCTGCCCTTATTCTTCTAGAAACAGGTTTTATTAATCTAAATTATTTCAAAAAAGGACTTATTAAAACACTTTACAACTAAAATAAAATTTTACTAAATCAAAAAAAACTCATAATTTTACTTTAAAACTTACATTTTCCACATTACTCATAATTTGTGAAAGAACTTTTATATTAATAAGGATTGTAGTACTCACCTGAATTTGTTTGTCGACTAATTTATATTATAACTTACATAAAAATATCATAACCATTGTAACATAACCTTTCTTTTTCAATTCACAGGTGCACTAAATATTAATTCTATAATTTGTCGTTTGGCACGTTTTATTGGTTATTGTTTACCGACATCTTAGTTTAATAAACTTTTATACATATTTCCTTAACAAACTCTTATTTATCGGTGCTTAGCTGGAGATAACTTAGTTATTCTATTATACAATTTTCTACCATATACTTAGGGATAAATAGATCGACGAGGAGCCTGTAAGGGCCAACTTTGCAATATTTCTTGCTCTCCGACACCTAGCCGCAAATACAGAAATTATATGAGAAGAGCTGGTGAACTTATGTAATAGTTTCTTTTGTAACAAACCAAGGCGCCCAACCTATAGTACAGTTACCGTACTATTCCAATAATAATTTATATTATTAAAAATCACTGAATATCTCTTATTTATATATATTATTATTCACAGCACATCAGCATCTGTTCAATATATATATATATATATATATATATATTATTATTCACAGCACATCAGCATCTGTTCAATATATATATATATATATATATATATATATATATATATATATATATATATATATTTTCTTTCAAGTTTCCGCGGGTAGTAGTATGTGTTGTAACTGGATTCCGGGTTTTCTTCCGCGTTTCTATTGTTTGGTCTTTGTAAAGATCGGTGCTGGTTTCTGGACGACGTTTCGGCAAAATCACATTTGCCATCTTCAGGTCTGCGATAACTTTCTGCTTCTGCTTCTGGTTATTCGTAAACTGACGTTGTCGAGTTTAGGATGGTGGTTATATACCCGCTTAGCGTTCTGGTTGGTTACACTTGGTTGAGTGTGTGCGCGACTCCGTGTCGTTGGGCCTGTAGCTGGAGTGTGCTGGCTGGGTTGCGGTGTAGGTGTTTTTGTTTGTTGTTTCTTGTTGACAACTTCTATGTTTAATACTGGTTTCCATGCTGTTGGTAGCCTCTGGGTATCACCTCGCGATTTGTTGATTGTCCGATTGCTAAAGCCTTTCTGCTGGAGTGCATTGTGGAGTTTATTCATTTCTTGAATGACGTTATCTTCATCTGCTAATCTCTGTGATCTTATTACTAGGCTCTTCACTACTGATTGCAACTGAGCTGGGTGGTGGTGAGACTGTGCGTTGAGGTACCGGTCTGCATGTGTGGGTTTCTGGTACACTGTATGCCTTAATTCTCCGTTTCCTTTCTTCTTAACCAAAACGTCGAGGAATGGTAGTTGGTTGTTTGATTCTACTTCCATTGTGAATTCTATTTTGGGATTGATATTATTCAGATGTTCCAGGAAGCTCTTAAGGTGATCTTCTCCATGTGTCCAAATCACGAACGTGTCGTCAACATGTCGTAGACAAAGTTTGGGTTCATTTTCTCCAAGTCTTCCATGAAGAGGTTCGCTATTACGGGCGACAGTGAGGAGTCCATCGGTGCCTTCTATTTGTTTGTAACGTTGATCGCCATAGACAAGGAAATCCAAAAACAACTCATTCCAAGGGAGAAGTCATTGAGATGTCCAAAATTCTACGGCTTACGAAAAGTCCACAAGGAAGGCGTTTAAGACCATTAACCTTTCAGTGGTCGCGCACGGTGTAGGAGACCGGTGCAATACTTTCTGTGTGATATTTCAAATAATCGGCTAAGCTCGTCAATTTCCGTTTGTGTACCTTTCCCAGATTTAAATTTATACGTTACAACAGATTTTATTATGCGCAGTGTTAAAATAACTGTTATAACCGTCAAAACGGTGTGTCAGACCGGGTGCGACCACTGATGTAATAAAATCTGCAAGGTAGTTGTTTTAAGTTTCTTAGTGTAAAAATTGTGTATTTTCGGGTAAGTGTGTATCTATTGTTACTGTATCATTGCTTTAATTAATTTATATATAGACATGGACTATGAGAAAGAACAAGCAAGGTTATTGAGACTATTTGAAGAGGTGAGTAGTGGAGAAGAATACGATGACGAAGAAGAAACAGGAGAAGAGGACAATATCGAAGAAAGACCTGACGATAGCGATACAGAACAAGAGTTTAATGAAGACATAGCTGAGGAAATGGATGTAAAAGGACCATATTTTGTAGGACGAGATAAGAAAACGAAATGGAGCAAACACTGTCCACCCAAAAATGTCAGAACAAGAAAAGAAAATTTAACTATTCATTTGCCTGGAGCTAAAGACTATGTCAAAGGAAAAACTCTCACTGAAATTTGGGAATGCTTTTTTGATAGGGAAATTCTCAGTAAAATCGTGAATTTTACCAATATTAAGATACAGAATGAAAATAATAATTACAGTCGTAGCAGAGACTTGCATCCAACAAATATTGATGAAATAAATGCATTGCTAGGCCTCTTATATCTAGAAGGAGTAAGAAAAGCTAACCATTTAAATACTGAAGATCTGTGGAAGACGGATGGAACTGGTATAGAAACATTTCGTCTCACAATGAGTCTGAGAAGGTTTCAGGCACTACTTCGTTTTATTCGGTTTGATAATATTACTACTCGTCAAGAAAGGGTCACACAAGATAAACTAGCTCCCATAAGAGATTTGTTTGGTCATTTCAATGAAAACTTAAAAAAATGTTATAGCCATTCTGATTACGTCACAATTGATGAAAAATTGGAAGCTTTTAGAGGGAAATGTCGTTTTAGACAATATATACCAAGCAAGCCGAATAAATACGGAGTAAAAATATTTGCAATATCGGATGCGAAAATGTTCTATACAAGTCATATGGAGGTTTATGTGGGCCAGCAACCAGATGGTCCATATAAATTGGATACAAGTGCAAAGTCAATGGTTGAAAGGCGTTGTCAGCACATTTTTAGAACTAATAGGAATGTAACCACTGACAACTGGTTTTCTAGTGTTCCTCTGGCACTTAGTCTTAAAGATAATGGACTCACTTTTATAGGAACTATGAGAAAAAATAAAAAGGAGATTCCAGATTTGTTTAGACAACAGAATGGGCGTCCAATAGAGTCAAGCATGTTTGGATTTGGGTGTGGCGGTACATTAGTATCGTACATTCCAAAGAAAAACAAAAATGTTTTGTTGTTTTCTACTATGCATAAAGGAGACGATATAAATCGAGTAACAGGGAAACCTGAAATAATTCACACATACAATGAAACAAAAGGGGGAGTTGATCTAGTGGACAAACTATGTGCTCAATATAATGTTGCTCGAGGGACAAGAAGGTGGCCCATGGTCATCTTTTATAGCATGCTAAATGTTGCAGGAATTAATACATTCGTAATTTCTAGTACAAACAATTCAAACTCAACATGTACCAGAAGAGAATTTCTAGTCGCCCTGTCATCGTCATTACTCTATCCCCACCAAAAAAATCGTGCTATGCTCACTAGTCTGCCAAAGACAATAAAATTAAGACTTCGAGAAATATGCCATTTAGACGTTGAAGAACAACAGAATTTGCCACCTCCAGGTACAGTGGGAAGGTGTAGTTATTGTGGATGAAAAAAAAATAGAAAAACCAGATACTCTTGTAAACAGTGCGGAAAATTTATGTGTTTTGAGCATATACTTGGTGTCTGTTCTGAGTGTTATGAAAATAGTCGCTAATATTTTTATACTTCTTTGTACTCTGCGTGGTGTTTAGTTCGACGAAGCCGACGATTTTTGCCTGAAAAAATAAGTTACCTAATGTCTTTAGAAAACAAATCTGCAATTAGTTAAGATTTAATTAGATTTTTTTTGTTGATATGTACTATAAGATATAGCGAGTCAAAATTTTGTTATTTTATTTCTGTACATTGAAGACTGAATGTTACGTTTAATAAATATATTGATATTAGTTGGCATCTGTTACTTATGTATCTAAGTTTGAATTGCTACAGGAATTATTTGAAAATTTTAGTTAGTTTTTTAAATTTGTAAACTGGTCTCTGAGACCGTGTGCGACCACTGACGTACAAAAAGTTCACGCGACCACTGAAAGGTTAAGATCCATTGGGTCACCTCTTCAACAGTTGGCGAGATACCTAGCACAACAACTACAACCACATGCTGAAGAAGCCGAGTCTTACGTCAAAAACGCAAGTCACTTCATCGAGATATTGAAGAAAGAGAAAGTGGAAACAGATTGGCTATTAGTAAGCTTCGACGTAGTGTCACTGTTTTCTATTATACCAGTAACCGAAGCTCTAGGGACCATCGAAAGAAAATACCAACCTCCACTATACATAATGAACCTGGTGAAACACTAGCTGGCAAACACCTACTTTATCTATGGCGATCAACGTTACAAACAAATAGACCCCACTGTCACCAGTAATAGTGAACTTCTTCATGGAAGATTTGGAGAAAACAGCACTAAGGACGGCCATCCATAAACCCAAGCTTTGGCTACGATATGTAGACGACGCGTTCGTGATTTGGACACATGGAGAAGATCACCTTAAGAGCTTCCTGGAACATCTGAATAATATCCATCCAAAAATAAAATTCACAATGGAAGTAGAATCAAACAACCAACTACCATTCCTCGACGTTTTGGTTAAGAAGAAAGGAAATGGGAAATTAAGCCATACAGTGTACCGGAAACCCACACATACAGTACCGGTACCTCAACGAATAGTCTCACCACCACCCAGCTCAGTTGCAAGCAGTAGTGAAGAGCCTAGTAACAAGATAACAGAGATTAGCAGATGAAGATAAACACCCATAACATTCTACCATCTTACCGGTCGGGTTTTAGGGCTGGTCGCAGTTGTGAGTCGGCTTTATTGAAGATTACGGTTGACATATTGACTGCACGTGATAGAGGTTACGTTCTTCCGTTCTAATACTATTAGATTTGAGTAAAGCATTTGATACCGTGAATCATGATCTGTTGTCTGCTGTGTTCCATTATGTGGGTCTCTCCGATGATGCAATCAAATTATTAAGTGGTTTCTTGCGGGACAGATCGCAATCGGTTCGAGTTGATGGTCGGATGTCTGAACGTGTTGGTCTGGCATCTGGTGTGCCTCAAGGCTCTATCTTGGGCCCAATTTTCTTTTCTATATATACTAGTACCCTTTTTGAATCGGTAAAATCTTGCAATATACATATTGCTATGAATTTTTAATTAAAAATAATTTAATTTAAAAATGTACATATTTTGTGAGATAAATTGTATATTGAAAATGTTTATAAATTTTACTAGCGAGAAAAACTGGTTTTCCCGGCGTGCATTGGATATGAAAATTGTAGAGACGAGGAGATGAAATTTATAGTTTGAACAAGAAGGTCGCTTTCTTTTAAGAGAAATATATCATAAATATATTTCATTAATTCGGGAGTGTTTTATTGTTGTTTAATTATGTATTAAAGTCCCGATATATTTAGAGAGAAATTCTCATTGTATTTGATGTTTAAAGTTGAGTAAGCACCTTCTTCGTTAGAATCTCCATTTTAGTTTTTGTAAGTATTTAGAATTGTATGACGTCATAAGCATAAATATAGTAACTATATTTCTATTATATTAATACATGTAATTAAGAGATTTAATTTAAGAATATAGATAATACAGTTAAATATTAAAATTCTATGTTAATATTATAATTGAAAAGTTTGTTCGAGAGGATTAAAGGGTTTTTGTGCGTGTCGATAGCACACGTGTAAGTTTTTGTTCGTGTATCAGTATCTGATTATACAGATTAATATTAAACTTGATTATTTTTAGATAAGTTGTGATCGGTGTCATTTAGAGGATGTTTTCTATTTATTTAGCTGTCAATTTTCAATTAATGTTTTTACCTCAAGTATTTTTGTATAATACAGCATCTTTATATTTTGTAAAGATATATTTTTTATTTTTTTTATTTTGTATTAAATTTTATTTCATCTTTTAAACTGCGTTTGTTTTACTTACTCACTCCATTTTTGTTAAATATTAATTATATATAAAATAGGTAAATAAATTTTTGTGAACATTTCACTGGCGCTCAACTTACTGTTTAGACACGTATTTCCTAAGTGGAACTCGAGAAGTTAGAGGTCTCACATTTGAAAAGTCACCGGCTGAGAAACCTAGTGTGGAAAACTAGTTGTGGATGGTGGCGTGCTAAATTTTCAAACCACTATTCATAGCAATATGTATGCGGATGATACGCAGGTGTACTATTCATTTCCAAAGCATTCCTTTAGAGAGGCTCTTAATGTTGTTCAATGCGATTTGGATGTGATCTCCGATATGTCTTCACTTCATTCGTTGCGTGTTAATTCCTCGAAATCCGGTGTTATGTTTTTTGGTAATGTGCCGACTTGCGACGAGTTGACACGTAGTTTTCGTTTGTCAATGGCTGGTGAGATCTTGCCTGTAGTGACTGAAACCAAAACCCTTGGGCTATTTATAGACACCACGTTCAGATATAGAAAGCAGGTATCGAATTATATTAAGCAGGCGTATGGAAATTTGAGACCTCTCCACCAGCATAGGTCTTATCTGTCCATAGGTACTAAATTGTCTTTGTGCAACGCCTTAGTTTTATCTACTTTTATGTATTGCTCCTCTGTGTATGGTCCATGCATAGATGTTAATGATCAAAAAAGAATTCAAAGAGCACAAAATTCGTGTTTGCGGTTTGCGTACGGCATTAAGAAATATAAACATATTTCGCACACTTTGTCTTCCTGTAAGTGGTTGAATATGAGAAATTGAGCTGTACTACGGGCTGCCTGTCTGTATCACGCAATTATTATAAGCAGGGTTCCATCATAATAAAATAATTTTCCGAACGGACGTGCATCAGATTAACATTAGATCGCAGGGATTGATTACGCCACCATTGCATAAAACATCACTATTCGAGCGCTCGTTTACATTTAATATATATAAAATATATAACGTTTTGCCCTGCAACCTGAAGGAGTTGCCATGTTCTACATTTAAAAGGCACTTGCGACAGTATTTATTTGATCATCAGCAATTAGGGATTATCCTTCTCTGAAAGTGTGTTGCGCCAGCTTGCAGTGATTTCTATATTTTCATTTTTATTTTATTTTTCCGTCATCACAGAATTTTAGAATTAAATTACATTAGGCATGCAACTATTTTGTAAGTTTACTCGTATTACAAGGTTAAGTGGAGGAATGGTTGTGGTGTCTTACACCCAAAGCCAAACTTAACCTTGCGGTTTTTTTTTTCTTTACTTTTTTTTCTTATTAGCTGTGAATTTATTTTTTTTTACTATTATTTAATTTTCTTTATCGTTTAGTCTCGTTGTATTATGGATGTAAAGGAAAAAGAAAATAAACTTTTTATTATTATTATTATTGTTATACATATTGCCATGGATTTTTCTCGTCAGAAGAAAGAAAAAAATAACAGAATTATTTTGAACTTTATTTGAAGAACATTTATAAATATATATACTTTATTTTGGTGTTTTTATATTGTATTTCAGACGCGGAACGATAAATTTAAATTTAATTATAATTTTATTGTAATGTATAATTTTGTACACTTCTGTAGGTTGAACGAGCGTGGAGTGATATTTGTAGTACGCGCCAAACCGAAGATATGATCAAATATATATAGTCATATATTTTATTCTTAGGTCGCCAGTTTGATTTATATTTTGTTAGGTGGGAGTAGCTGGCTGTTTCTAGGAAATTTATCGAGAGAGATTCGATAGAGGTTTTCAAGTTTGGTTGTGTTTTTGATAAATTAAATAAAACTTAATTTTATTTAATTCTTTTGATAGCTACGGTGTGTTTTGATTGAGTTGTTGTTCTTTAAGTTCATTACGTATATTTTGATGTGTTAAATTTGATATTTTGCCTATCAGAATCTCTCGTGAAATAGTTTTTGCAACGTACGTGAAAAAAACTAAAAATGTATGTATTCTAATCTGATATATTGATAGATATAGTTATAATTATTATTCAATTGATATTTGAAGCTTCTTAAATTGATAAATTTAATTTGTAATTGTATTGTAATCATTAGAAATATTTACGAAACGTATTAGTCTGTTTTTGAAGTTAGTTTTTATGTTCATTTAATTGATATAGTATATTAGATTGGCGGGAAAATTATTTTGTGACAAGCTGATATTTGTGCTTGGGTAATTTGAGTTGCGTGCGAAAAATAGAAAGTTCTATTTTTGACGTTTGATATTTTGTGGGGATAAAGTAGTAAATGACAGCTAATAAAGTTTGTTTATATTGTGTTCTGAATTATTGTTCGGGTTTCATTAAGAGTTTTTTGTTTACTCTTATTCGAGTCATTATTTATAAGAGTTTTTTTCTCCTTCATTAAGACGCTATTTAGTCGAAAATTCTGCTTTATATTTGATAAAGTAGATTTTTTTTTTTTTGTTTTTTTAAAAAGAAAATTATATGTTTGTGTTGTTAATGGTTGTTTTATTACTTGAGTTTAATTTGTATTATTTCTTCGTTTAAAACACGACTTTCGAAAGAAAAAACCCTGACGAGGAAGGAGTTCAAGGAAGGTGCCCACCTGACTGAGTGAAGTTCGGAGATATTGCTGTGCATTGTGAAGATAAGTCATTAAGAAAAATTAAGATAACAATTCAAAAGCACATTCCACTGCAATATGTGTTAATTTGTATTCACAGCGATGGAGCATTTTACACTTTACAGCAATTGCGATGCTATACACACATCACAAAATAAATCCGAAGGTTATTACATCAAAACAATGAGGTGTGAAGAAAAACTACTTCAAATTTATAAGAACTTTAAATTTATTATACTTTATAAATTATTTTTGAAAATCGGTTATATTTGTTATTTTGACTTTTAGTTTACACTTTTGATTTTTTATCGACAAAAGACTCCTCCTGACTATTTAAAAAAATAATATGATATTTATTCTAGTCTTAATAAACAATAAATCAAACAAAGAAAAAGTATGTGTATATTTAGCAAAATTGATATTAACAACAATACATTTCAGAGGTACATAAAACGAGAATTAAAACTTAAAATAGACTTCAATATTTCATGTTGCCTCCTCCAGACTTAATTACTGCTTGCATATGGCGTAGTATACCACTAATGTGCTCAAGAATTGCATTGTGCGGAATATTCTCCCATTCTTCTTTAAGAGCTACGTGAAGGTTGTTTATTGTGGTGGGTACTATTGCGCGAGATCTAACACGTTTATCTAACATGTTTTACAGGATTTGCATCCGGAGAACATGCTGGTCAGTTGATTTTTTCAAAGGCAACTTCTGCCAAGTATCCAATGACGCATCTCGCTGAATATAGTCTCTTATTATCCTGTAGCAGGACAAAGTCATCACCAATAAATAAAGCGAATGGAACCACATGATATAAAACCAAAACTTCCTCAATTTTACCGTTGTGCCGCCAGTGAGCCCTAATAATGAAGGCTAATTCTGTAGTGGCCGCCATTGATATGCTTGCCCACACCATTACGGAACCTCAGTTACGACTAAGCCTGGGGCTGAAAACACATTCTGCGAATCGTTCCTCCGTTTGTCTCCGTCCGTCTGATGAATGGAGAGAGATGCTAGACTCATCAGTAAACAGTAAATTACTCCATTTCTCCAGCAAATTGTAATCTCACTACCTGGTGATGTGGGACTAACTTAGACCCAGTTGCTGGCCTGAAAGCTGAATCCAATTTCATGTAATCTTCGGCGAACTGTCCATTTACTTACATTTTCACTACAAACCTCCAGAAGTCGATTTTTTTATCTGTGTTGAAGTTAAATGACGATCCCGTAGAGAATTAAGAAAAAGGAATCTGTCGTCTTAAGCGGTAGTTTCCCGTTTTCTGCCACTACCTCGCCTTCGTGTGTTTGTACCAGTCTCCCCAGATGTTGTCGCACTCTTTGAATAGTACAACTACTACTCTTGAGTATCCGAGCTTCATTCCGTTGAGTTCAACCATCTTCCACGAGAGCTACGGTTTTGGCACGATCTTCCGCATTTAGAACCATAATTAATAACAATCTTTAGAGTCACGATTAACAATTAACTAGTCTGTCACATTGCCAACAAATTGCCTACCAACCCAAAAATTCGTAAAATTGTAAAACACAGATACTTTAATTGAATGAATAGAACGTGGAACGGTTGAATCTGAATTTCCGAACATGTTTATTGTTCATTTGAAACGAGAATAAGTACGTAACATATCCTTCTGTGTGTTTAGTTAGTCCAACAGGAAGTCCTTTGTGGATAAAATATCAAAAGTGTAAACTAAAACCTAAAATAGCAAAGAAACAGCCCATTTTCATCTAAATTATAGTATATTATAAGATTTCGTATTGAATACATATGCATAGATTAATATTATCGTAAAAGCATCTTAATTACTTACATAAACATTATTTATATAAAAATACAAATCATAAAAGATTATATTTGACAATTATTAAAAAAATATACATATATAGGTATATGTATACAGTTACAGTCTTAATTTTTAATATACTCAAACAGGGTCCAATGTATGCCTCAAAACAATATTTAACTCTAAAATAATATGGGTTTGTCGAAAACATTTTCCTCTTAAACGTTTGTCGACGGAAATACAGGGTGTTCAAGTTTTACTGAAAAATGTAAATCCAACTACAATTCAGAATTGAAAAAAATATTCATTTTTCCTGGTCTACTTTTTGATAGTAACTTCAAAAGAAAAAGCTGACCAATAGGCATACATAGTAAATGAAATCAAATATTTTATTTGGAGAAAACGTTACGTCACTAATAACTGGAATCTATGACATATTACCTAAAAAATAATGTTATTGTTCAATTTTTGCAAATATCGCCGCTTTCGAAATAATTACGACTGAAATTATAGATGAGTCTGAAAAATACAATATCAGAGAATGACTACATAATTAATAAGTGCAATTTACTTTAAGTTTATTTTTTGTTAATAATTCTAGAATACCAGGGTATATCAAAATATAACGAAACTGGTACTATAACTTCTTTCGCAATTAGAATTTCATAACACAAAGAATAGAACATAAAACCCCCATCGCTAATGTACTTATCCTCAAGTAGGCCTTGATTTAACTTTTGACGTTCATTACAAATTAATTACTGAATTGTCAGTGTTTGACATACCCATCGAAACATGGTTGGGTAAAACTCCAACTAAAATTTTTGAAATGATTAGAACTGCATTCCCCAATGCTAGTTTATGACAATGTAGAATGTCTGAATGGCATAAGAAATCAAAAGGTGGTTGTGAATCAGTGGAAGATGAACCTCGACGCGGGCGACCACCAACTGCACGGATTGATTCAAAAATTGCAAAAATTAATGACTTGATCCAAAATGATCGTCGGATTGGCATATATCGAATTTCTGACATTGTTAATTTGTCTTATGGCTCCGCTCAAAAAACTATTCACGAAGATTTAGCGTACCTAAAGGTGGTGCCAAGAGGATTCAAAAAGTGACGACCGATGAATAAAAAGATAACATAATGCAACACAGTGCAACATAATCCACAGTTTTGAAGCAATGTGGTTACATGTGACGAGAGTTGGTTTTATCATTACGATCCTGAATTAAAGTCTTAAATCATGCAATAGAAGCACAAAAGCACTCTAAGACCGCAGAAGGTGAAAACTGTAAAAAGCGTCGGTAAAGTGATGCGCTTAATTTCCTTTAATAAATGGGACATTATTTATGATCACATTATATTTAGTAACAGTACATACAGTAACTGGAGAGTACTATTCTAATGTACATCGAGGAATCCTAAAAGCAAAATTAAAGAAAAAACGGCCGCTTTATCAAGATATCGTTTGAATTCTGCATCACAATGCTCCGGTCTACAGTTTGGCCCACAAACACCTGAAGAATTGGAGGTGGAAATTATGGTTCACTCTCCCTACTCACCTGATCTTGCTCCATATGACTTCCATTTATTTCCTGAAGTCAAAAAAGAATTCAGAGGTCGAAAATTTGAGTCGAATTTAGAGCTGAACAACGTGGGGATGGATATACTAAACAGATTCTCGAAAAATGGTTCTTCAGATGTTAATGATAAGTGGACTCGTTATTTTCTGATATTTCCTCGTAATATAGATTTTTGTTTCCAAGTAATTATTTCGAAAACCGAGAAACGGAGAACAAAAGCTTAGCATTAATATCATTTTTTAGAGAACATGATATATATTCTTAACTTGGATGGGATTTTGAAAAAAGTAACATTTTTTCCAAACGAAATATTTGGCTTCATTTACTATGTATGCTATGGCGTTATTATGAAAACCTAGACTAGCAAAAATTAAAAATTTTAGGTCAAGTTTGTAAAGAAATATGTTTTTTTTCAATTGAGAGTTATATTTCTGAATTTACATTTTCTTGGATAAACTTTAACACCTTCTATCTCAGTCCACAAATATCTAAGAGAAAAATTTTATAGACAAACCAATATTCTTTTAGCGCGAGGTATCCTCACACAATTTTTTTTGAAGCATAAATGGGACTTCTGTAACTAAACTACTATAGTAACTAAAAATATATTTTAACATTTTAACCCTAAAATGCATAAACCGGGATTATCAGGCCAGGGTTAATATTTGATTGCTTATAATTTGTAGTAAATATTCTTAAATTAATCCAGCGTCCTGGTATGGCTCAAACAGATATTCATTCAATAGTTTGACAGGTCAAATATATTTTTTTTAATTTCCTAAATTAGAAAATAATTTTTTAAAAAGTCATTTGCTTAGACCGGGCCTGCGAGGCCCACAAGCCATTTTTTATATATTAACACACCTCAACTTATTGCTGGCGTTTGTTGTCAGACAATTTGAAGTAAAAGAATCTCTATGTACAAGTTGGAGGTTTTTTACAGAATGTGGGCTTACTTTCGGGATTACATTTTATTTATCGAATAGGCGTCTGTCTCAAACCAATCGAATAATTACTAGACATAAATTTGCGTCAGTGTCACAAACAAGGTGTTACAATTTGTGTCAAATTTTATAAAATTTTTCGGTAGTATGGATTATTCAGTGCAACAACGTGTATTTTCCGTGGAAATTTACATTAGAACTGGTTCAGTAGAAGTTAAGCGTGCATTTAGACGCAGTTTGGTGATAATAATAGGGGTAAAATGCCAACGCGCAAAACAGTTACGGCATAGGCTTGAAAATAGTTCTGTGCAGAACATTAGAAAACCTGGACGTCGAAGAACAGTTCAAACGTTTGCAAATATTGAACGAGTGAGAGCTGCTTTCACGAGCAGCCTACCAGATCTGCTAATCGGTAATCACTTGCTCCACGAATGTTCAAGTCTTTACAAAATCTTTCACAATGATTTAAAATTCCATCCGCACAAATACCAAGTGGTACAGCACCTTAACCATCGAGATAAGGAGGCAAGGTTAACATTTTGTCAAGAATATTTAAATCGGTATAGAGAATCAATACACAATTTGTTAATGACCGACTAAACAAATTTTCATTTGGATGGCATTGTTAACAAAGAAATTTAAGATATTGGGAAGTTGTAAATCCAAAGGTCATTGTTTGGTGTGGTGTAGGATCATTTGCTATCATTGGTCATTTTATTTTTTTGAGAATGAAAATAACCGTTCTATAACGGTTAATTCCGCGCGTTACATAAACATGTTACGAACGTTTCTCATCCCAGAACTGATTAGTCGGAGATTACTAAATCATGCTGTGTTATTCTAACAAGATGAAGCAACAGCCAGAAACTCCATGAGGATTCTGCGAGAATTTTTTAACGGCCGTATAATTTCGCGATTTGGAAATTTGCCTTGGCCATGATTTATTTCTATGGGGGTATTTGAAGACAAAGGTGTATGCAAGTAGTCCCGCAACAATTGAGGAACTAAAACACCGCATTCAAGAAAAAATCATAGGAATAAATGGAGATTTACTTCTCCGGGTGATGCACAATTTTGTATTTGGAATTGAAAATTGTTTTCAAGTTGATGGAGGGCATTTAGAAGACATGATTTTTAAATAATCAAGAAAAGTTTAAGTTAATTAAAAATCCAAGAGAATTACTTGTGCATTAGTGTATTAAAAGCTATTTTTACTCTACCCGCAACAATTGAGGAACTAAAACACCGCATTCAAGAAGAAATCATAGGAATAAATGGAGATTTACTTCTCCGGGTGATGCACAATTTTGTATTTGGAATTGAAAATTGTTTTCAAGTTGATGGAGGGCATTTAGAAGACATGATTTTTAAATAATCAAGAAAAGTTTAAGTTAATTAAAAATCCAAGAGAATTACTTGTGCATTAGTGTATTAAAAGCTATTTTTACTCTAATTACAAGGATTTTATTCGAAATAAAAATGGGCAGTCTAAAATGGGGAACTCTGTATAATAAATATCTACATTTGCTTTTTTATGAAATGATCTCTTCAATGTGGCATTTTAATAAATTTGTGTTGTTGCATTGTGTTTTAATAGCCGCGCTCGCGAGGCCTAGTTTACGTAGAAGTAGATATTATCAGATATGCAACCTAGAGTTAAAGTACATATTTGTTGTAACAGAATCGTTTTTTAGTTTCTCGTATACGTACATTAATAAATTATAATGAATCGTTACAAAATTCAATATTTAATAGTAAAGTTTTATTAGGTATTAGACTGCCAACATTTTTCAAACTGAACTCAATAACTTTTGGTGTTGTTTCGTGCGGACGCACCTTAAAATTCTTCAATATTAGGGACAAACCAATCTTAATTTGCATAATGGCAAATCGCCGACCTGTAAATAAACATACGACATTCGATTATTCGATCTTAATAAATATTAAGTAAACATATTACCAATGCAAACTCTGGGACCATCACCGAAAGGAAAAAATGTATGTGAATGTAGCTTTGCCTTGTTTTCCTTCGAAAACCTTTCAGGATCGAATTTTTCTGGATTTGGAAAATATTCTTTGTCCATTTGAATACTATGAACATCTATAAGAACGGAACTATTTTCTTCTATTTCGAAATCTGTTTCTGGTATTGAATACGTTTTGGAACATTTACGATTTAGAAAAGGAACTGAGGGATATTTTCTTAGTGATTCTAAAAGACAAAAAATTACTAGTACGATTAATATATGTAATAATATACTGGGTGGCTTAGATAAAATACACGTTCGTAATTTTTAATGAAATTTTCAGGAAATATGTATTTTATTCGTATTAAGAAACAGTGAAGTTTTCAGCAAGATATGATTGTAACAATTAATATAAACTCTAACAATGTATTGATCCTTCGCTGATTCTTACGTATTTAGTTGATCTGTTAAGCATACTTAAAATTAATGAACCAATGGCAGCCCGTGTTATGCTAACTTAAGCTTCGTCTTGACAACGGTACTTAATTATTTGATTGTTTGAGATTATTTGATACATTTGTAATAATTAAGATAAACTTTCCGCCGGTCCTTCTCAAAGCTCGTAGTCGATGCAGAACGATGACTATTGAGGATTGGAAAGCTTTGACTTTTAATCGCTAAATCTTTTTTAGTCATCTTCATTATGTAACTATGTCGACTTTGGAGGAATCACCACTCCTTCCACAAGTAGAAACAGGAGAAGAAGCTATATTTTATAGGGACAAAACCTATGCTTTTTCAGTACCCGTACAACAGTACGTTGTGACGTGCCCGCATCCGTTTCAATTTCTCGGGTTGAAATCCATGGATTTTGCATTACATATGCCAATACGTTTACCTCTGCCTCTTCATTAATACCTCTTGCAATCTTTATTGGTTTACAGAAAAAAACATACTCTTTTTGATGGCACAAAATATAACAGTCAATCACGCTTTTCCTGATTAGAAAAATTCATATTGATATTTTACGAAACTTCAATTGACAATAATTAGCATCTAAATGTCAATAATTGACATCTGCATTATTACTAAACGCGATGTGCATCTAATAATTGTTTTCATAGTATACTACTAGAGCAGTTCGAAAACTAAAAGAAAGAAAAGGCCATAATTTGTTTATTTATAAAAATAACTATATCAATTGGTACATCATTTCAATTGTCGCAAGAAGGCCTTTTTTTAAAGTCATAGCCAACTATGGTTTCACAAGTTTGTGTTATAACTCAAAAATTATGGCTTAAATGAAAGATTAGGTTATACAATATTATTAAGCACATAATTACATATAACTTTCTCTTTTACATATTTTTTCTAAAGTCAATAATAACAGAGATATAGGTGCCGGACAAAATAACAAAAAAATCACTTTTGCCATATATATAGTTAGCCATGCATTTTTTCCAAAAAAATGCTAAACATCGAAAAAAAACCAATATGGTCACCCTGATATAGCGTACTAGGGAGATGACGTCGCCTTAATCGCAAATAAAGATAAAGAAGATAATCTGCAGAGGTTACGATTCCACTTTAGTATAGCAGCGAAACAATATAATATGCAAATCTCGACACAGAAGACAAAATGCATGATATTATCCAATAATCCCACAAGGTGTAAATTACAACTCAAACTATAAATAACTGAACAGGTAATGAACTTCAAAAACCTTGAAGTTGATATTACAAGTCGTCGAAACCTAATTG
The DNA here is from genome assembly GCA_935421215.2 of Melolontha melolontha. NCBI lineage: Eukaryota > Metazoa > Arthropoda > Insecta > Coleoptera > Scarabaeidae > Melolontha > Melolontha melolontha. Next base: position 43,405,475 of record OW285240.1, on the reverse strand, counting down.
GGAAAACGAAAGCGCAAAACACAGAAGCATTATAAGTATCCGATGGCCTAATAGATACGTTATGGAGAAATAACTATATGAAGATCGAAGAAAAGATTGGCATTTATAAGGTGATGGTAAGACACACACTAACATACACCACCGAGGCCCGGGAAGAAACAAAGGAACCAACACAGAAAACAAGAACGACAGAAAAGAGGATGCTGAAATCGTTAGTAACTGCAACCATACGAGACTGGCAAATGAGCAAATCCATACGAGAAAGATGCAACATCGAAAATGTGGTTAAATTGTCGTAAACATGAAAAAAAAAATAAGTAGAAAGGACATGGGAAGGATAGATAAAGAAAGACTAGCCAATATATTCCTGTGTATTTCATTTCAAAGGTAAATTAAATAAATGTAATACAGCAAAAACAGCTGAAACGGGCTGTATTTTCAAATACACCCAGTATAATTTTTAGTAGAGAAAAAATGTAAACAAATTTTTAATTAATGTCTTACGATAAATTAAACACAGAGAAGTAGGCATCGAATGTAATTATACAGATTGTGTTTTGAAATTCATCTGTGTATTACATGTCAGAATTTTGTAGTTAATATGCAATGTTCATGGGTTACGGTTTAGGACTAGAAATAATAAATAATTAAATTTAGAAAAATACATGCTTACGTACCAAAATTAATTTAAACGTGTATACCAAAGGTATATATGGTGACACAAAATTCATATCTAATGTATAGCTTGTATGTTTTTCTTTATAAAAGTATCCACTGTTTAAACGTTCAAATAATACGATCAATCATCTAAATAGTGAAATCTTTAATCGAAATTAAATGAAAAGAGGCCCATACATGAACAATCCAGTATTTATTAGCATAAATAAAGAAATCTGAAAGGAAATAAACGCCTATAGCTAATGTAAATATTGTTTGAAATGTGTTTTGACAACATTCGTATGCACTTACGTTGATGAGTGTCAATCATTATACCTAATTGTTCATAATTAGGAAAAACATATACAATATGTCCCGGAAATAGAACTAAAATACTGACAAAGCTTCGAAAGAATATTACAATGTTTAAATAATTCTTTATATGGTGCATGATATCTGTACAGGAGATTTATGTGTATTTTAAGTAATGCCAAGAAAACTATAGATGACATTTACTTATATTTAGAGGTTATGTATTACTAAAATTGTGTGTGAAAACTTCGTTTTACCTATTTTCAAATGCGAGTTCATGTTTTTTTAAAATGCGTTAAACACATAAACAAGACATACAATACTGTGAACAAGAAGAAGAAGGAAATGTATGACAAAAATACAAAATCTTTATGCTTGAACATACCAGATATGAAAGCCAATGAAAATATTCACATCATAATTTTTCACCGTCGACAAACTTAATTGGATACAAAATTTATAAAATAATTTGAATTCAACGTAAGAACGCAATTTTTTAGAATGCAAAAGAGGACGTTTTAAAAGGTTTTTCTACGTCTGTAAAAGTCTTGGCGTTACCGAGATTATGAAAGCACGGACTGAAGGAATATAATATATATATTGCGAGCAACGTTTAGGGAATGGCTTAAAATTTTACTTTGTTAAATAACGTGTATTTCATTATTAAGTACTGAATCATTTTTTTAGGTTTATTTTATTAAGTAGATATAATTTAATTTTCTGTATTTTCAACGTAAAAATTTTGGTTTGATACTATTGATTTATTTATTATAAATATTAAAAGATGAAGACAATGTATTACGAAGAATTTGAAAAAGTTATATTAGGAATGAAGGTCTCTATGAAGCTTAATACATGATAGTATCGAAGTTCATAAATTTAGATTCAATATTTTTAAAAGCGTACATGGATAATTAGTTTGAAATCGATTCATTATAATTTCTGTAGTTCTATAACAGAATAACGTAAGATATCTTGGTGAACATTTATATACTTTTTTTTAAGAAGGATCTAATGATATCTATGTTTTATTTGCAATAAAAGATTAATGTATTAGAAATCAGATTTTTAAACTATATAGAGTGGGTAGGGATTATTTTCCACTAAATGAATAATGAATAACACACTCTTTTAGCAGAACAATATCAGTAAATTCGAAAATCCATAAATCTTTAACATAGCGAATTAAACAAAACACATTATGCCATGGCTTAAGTATTTGGAGGATTTTACATCCCCTAGGCTAAGATAATACACAACGGTGCTGAATGAAAAATTTATAAAATCTGAAAAAGAACTTCAAAGTTATTTGTGTATATTCGATTATATATATGAGTGTGATTGTGTTTGATTTAGATAATTTAGATTAATAAATGATTCATAATGCTTTAATGAGTTCATGAATTATAAATGTATATCGAAAGTATGAATAGTAAATGCATTTAATTTGACATCTTGTTGTCTTATTTCTTTACCTCTTACATTGGATGCTAGGCCTAGTTACAAAGAACCCGAAAGCAAACCCTGAGGGCTTACTTACTTATTCAAAGAGTCAAACATTATATATGCGTGTGTAAAGATATACATTTAATATAATTGGAGCCCTATTTATTAGAGTAAAACAACACAGCAATATGTATGAACAAATGATCCATAGGGAAGAGGCCACCTGGGCGACCGGCCTCGAAATAGACACAAATCTGGCTTTATTTATCCACGGAATGAGGCAGAAGACATCCCTAGTCGAGGGTAGAAGAAGAAGAATTATTTGTTTGGGAGATTTAATATACTGAAACTAGTTACTACTTACTATTTACATTTAATAAAATAAATTATTACCATCGATAACTTGGTCCATATATTTCATATCCAGTATGCTATCGTATGTTAATTGACCATCGTATTGCTTTAGTACCTCCGAAATTTCCTTCCTTACTCTTTGCTGGATTTCTGGTTGTAGTGATAATTCATACAAACAATACGTTAAATTAGTGGATGTCGTTTCAAAACCTGCTAAGAAGAATATGAACGCTTGAGCTAACATCTCATTCATTGACAAGGATGTCGATGATTGTCCATGAGTTCCACACATTTCCAAAAGTAACTGCACAAAATCGTTGCGTTTATTGTTGGTTGAGTTCCTATGATCAACAACATTTTTAAATGCATTAGAAAAAAAGTCGGTCACATCTTTTGGAAATAGTTTCAGTTTTAGTACTTTGTTCAGTTCTGGCACAATGAATGCAATAAATACTCTAATCATTGTGAAATAATTCAGTTCCATTAATTTCCGACCATATTTTCTAAACTCGGCGTCTGGATTTTTGAAACTATTACACTCAATACCAAAAGCACAAGTACCTATAACATCTGTGCCATAACAACTAATCACTTCTTTAACATCTAGAGGTTTTCTGTGACTGCATAAATCATTTAAATGTTCTATTAATTGATCACCGCAAGTTAACATTGCATCAAACATGATTTTCATTTTTCCAGAAGTAAATGTGGGACTTAGTCTATTTCTCATATTCTTCCATTTGTCATCTTCTAAGTTTAATAAATTTGCACTAAGTGGATCGTTCTTTTCATCAATAAAATTTCCATGGTTTCTAAAGTGTTGGAAATCTTTGGTAAGCATTTGTTTAATCAAGTCTGGATCGACTACCAGTAAAGTTGGTTTATACAAGAAATATACACCCCCAAATTTTTTCCCATTTGATTTGAATTTGTTATAGGCTTCGTTTAGTATTTTATTGAAACCTTTTTTCGCAAATAGAGGGTTCTCTAAATTTCCAAAAGGTATTGTGGGCTCAATATAGGCTACATTTCGTTTCTTCCAGTAACCATAACTCCACTTAAAATACAATACAAATGTACTTAAAACTATTAATATAATTCCAGCGATATACTGAACAAAAGCCATTGCGTATATATGTTGTGGCTCTCACGATATTCACAGTTACAATGAATAACAATTTTAATCTACTTTCATAAAATGTATTTGTCAGATCATATCACTCATATTTAAATAACAACTGTGACTTGCAAAATAATTTCGTTGTTTCATCATTAAATTACATAATTGAATAAAATATATTAAATGTATCAAAATGCGCAATTCGGATGATATTTTATATATACTACTGTTATCAGAACGTTGGTTAAGTGGTGTTTTACCACACGTTAGAGCTGTTGTTGCGTAGACGCTAGTTTATTTTATTATTTATATATATATACAAAGAATTCAAATAAATTTTACCTCAAAGTAGCCCTTGGAAATTATGATTATGTCTTAGCTTGTTACTAATTTTAATAGGAATTTTGTTGGTTATGAGATGAGATATTTGATTGAAATTCTTCTAAACAATCTTGAAGAGAATACTGCCATTGTCCGTCAATCTTACGTCCGTTTCGAAAAGAAGATTCTAGCATGAATGATTTGTGTTGTATAGTAAAAACCATGTTAAATCAATTTTAAATTACAAAGCAATTTTTGTCAACTCTGCATCTGTCTAATTGACAACTAATGCAAATTTAAATTATTAATAATCATACGTTTTTAAAGGCATGGCCTACTAGAGGCAAAGCTTATTTGAACGCTTTTTATATATATATATATATATACAGTGAAATCTCCCTTGTCCGGACACCTACCGGACTATTCCAATCTGTTCGCTCAAGAGAGGTGTCCTGTTAAGGGAATAGTTGGTGAATTTTTTGGGAATATTAAAATAAGTAAGCTCATAATGAACCAATGTGATTTTATTAAATATATAAAACATAAATGTAACCTCTGTAAACCAGCACAAAATTTAAAGTAATTGAATTGTACATATGTACGTAATTCCTTGTTACTTATATCTAATGCAACATTGTAAAATAATTCAACAGGGTTGCCTGACGAGTAGTTTTCTTAATGTTTTGGTCGTGATAGTGTAAATCTAGTGTGGTGAGTAACTCTAGTACGGCTGCATCTCCTCGATCTTGACTAAATTTTTTTAAATGTTTTACCATATTTATGGCTTGTTGATAAGTCGTTAGTTTCATGTTGCTCACTTCTTCCACATCTTCATCCGATCCATCCAGTTCCACAATATCCGACGACTGATTTGTGACAGAGGGCATGTCATTCGTATCTTCTGTTACTAGATTTTCGTCGAAGCTCAAAAAGGCCTCTACGTTGCATTCTTCAATCCCTAATGCTGGTGGTACTTTCCACAATTCAGCTAATAGTGATAGAGGAACATTATCATCAGCCGTAAATTCATCTTCTGTGGACATGGTTTTTTGATTTCCAACAATAAGCCCAGCCTTTTGAAAACAGTTTTAAATCGTTTGTTTTGATACTTTGTCCCAAGCGTTCTTTATAAAGTAAATAGCATCTAAAATGTTAATTGATTTGCAAAGTTCATGAGCTGAATTTGAACAATCAATTTTTGCTAAAATAGCTTTAACGACAATGGTCCTATAGTGCATTTTAAAATTTTTTATTATACCCTGGTCAAGGGGTTGACATACAGATGTGCAATTATGTGGAAAAAACACCAATTTAATGTTATGCAGTTCTATGTCTCTTGGATGCGAACAGGCATTATCAACAAATAGCAAAATGTGTCTCTTTTGTCTTTGCATTTTGCTGTCTAGTTCCTTCAACCATTCCGTCATTACAGTACCAGTCATCCATGCCTTGCTGTTGGCCTTCCAAATAACAGGCAATTCAGTTACTTTTATATTTTTGAAAGCTCTAGGTTTTTAGCCGCATGACCTATAACCAACAACTTTTCTTTGTCACCAAGCATGTTAACACAGTGCATGATGGTGACTCTTTCTATTGAACATTTACCGCCAACGCATTTTTCCTGTTTTAAATGTAAAGTCTTGTCAGGAAGAGCACGAAAAAACAGCCCGGTTTCGTCGGCATTGAATACATCCCTCGGTGAATAATTTTTCAAAATTGACGGTAATTTATTTAAAAATGTTGCTACATCTTCCACCTTAACACTAGCTGCCTCACCAGAAATAGCTTTGAAGCTTATATTATGGCGCTTTCGAAACTTATCTAACCATCCATAAGATGCGTTAAATCCAGTATGGTCTATACGCTCAGCAATTTCTTTCGCTTTACTCTGCACTATGGGCCCTTTAAATTTGAGAACATTAAAATAAAACTTACCTTAGTATCCCAAATTTTTACCTGACAGAGGAATTCCTTTACTTCTTGCTTTGATAAACCACTCGTAGCACATTTTGTCTACATCTGCACCTCCTTTGTTAATAAAGCATCGTTTCTTATTAACATTAACATTGGAGTGCCATACTTTCAATAGATCGTCTCTATTTTTTATGATATTAGCCGTCTGTGTTTTACCAATACCAAAACGTTTAGCTAACTCACGAACACTAAGTTTCTCACTTTTGTATACTTCCACTATTTCAATCTTTTCCTTGAGTGTTAAATAATTTCGTTTAGATGCCATTGTTATTGCTACGTATATGCAGAAACACGCGACTGTATGAATTCGGAGTCTCCGGGAAATCCCTATCTACTAACTAGCGTGCGTGCGAATGCCGTTGCGCATACCGATTTAGCAGCCCGTTTCATACCATGTGGCCGCGTGCGTCTGCACTATAGCGATACCTGTAGTGTAAGCAAAACAAACAGAGGTGTGCGTGTGTTAGAACGGTAAAGAAGTAGACGCAATGTTCCAATGTGTAGTCGCGCAAGCGCATTAGCTGTCGCTCCCGCATATGGGTGTTAGTTGCAATGTTTATATCGTCAGGCTAATGCGTCAGGCAAATTACACTTGTTTTTATATAAAAAAAAAAATTCGTTTTATCCAAAATACATTCCATTAATTTAAGTGCAAAAATTATTATCCCCCAATTGTTTCAATAACTCACCATGGCAACCCAACAGCTTTTTCTGTTTTTGAAGCTCATTGGTCACTTTAGTTATATAGAATTTTCCAAAATATTTGACATTTATACAATAATTTTGATTTTTAATTAATATTATGAACTTATTGGTTTACAATTAAATTTTCCTTCACACATAACCTTTGAAGTACACAAAATTAACTAGATTTACATAGTTCTATAATTTTAGTAAATGTAAGAAAGTCATATACTTTTGAAATTTAATTATTGATTTGACACTCTAAATTAAAAAAACAATACAAATATAATAGACTTCCAACCTTCTAAGAAATTCCAATAACAGAAATGTAACGAATTAAAGCTAGTGTTTTCAATAGGTTTATTAACATTTTTATTATAATATATATATATATATATATATATATATATATATATATATATATATATATATATATATATATTGAATGGCTATGAAGAGAAAAGCCACCACGTTCGGGCGACAATATAATATAAAACACCACCCTCGAAGCTTATGACAAAATGATGTAATTCTCTGTTAAAGGTAAAGAGAATTATGAATAATAAAATTTAATAAAATATCTTTATTACTAGCTCCAATTCGTGAATCTTTAAATAGGCAAAAATTAACAAAAGCACTTCTTAATATCTCAGGTCTTAAGGTAGGTTCTACATCCTCAGACAGTACATATACATACATAAAATAAAAAACGATTTTATAGAGTAAAATAAATATATAATTAGAATGATTATTAATTGTTTTCTTTACAAGATACGAACAACAGGATATAAATATGCACTTAAAATGCTAGATCATACATTAATCAAAGTTGGGTTGCTTGTATACCCCTTCTTACAAATTATATTAGGTTGCCTACACAGTACACGTATGGTTCATAAAGTAAACACAACAAATTCAGGTTATTTAAGAGATTATTATAAAAAATATTGTTTGAAAATGGTATTTTGCCCCTCAAGATAACGTGAGTTTAAAACTTTATAATATGAATCAAGAAATGAGTTAATATCTTTTAAGAAAATAAGAGTATCTATTTCCACTTGTGTACCTGTTGTATACGAAGAGTATGGAGTTTTCAGGCCTTGTATATGTAAAAGATGATGAAAGTTCTGGAAATATCAAACGGGATCTGGAAGGTAGGGAGTTATGGTGCACTTCTCGTACGGCTGGAAAATATCCTCTTCGTAGAACTGCTTACGTGCCAAGTTCTTGAAGTTATCCACCCGGTTATGTTAATTTAATCCTTTTATAAGGTTCTTGGTATTCCGAAAAGGATCTAAGTTCTTCTTATAAGCCAATGCTTTAATAATTAACTGGCTTAGATATATTCTTGGTAATGATTGTTATATTAAAAAAAAAGAACTTTTTCTGTCGAAGTCAGTCTTCCAATAAGATATCTATATTTTCTATTATCATTAACACGACATTTATAATACAATTAGGTATATATAATTAATTTTAATTAATTTTTTAAAAGATGCGTTGAAAAATCGTCGTTTCTATATCACCTCATGCAAAAATCTCTCGTTAACCACTTTTGTTTTGTTGTCCTGACTACAACAGGAAGTTGTTGAAAATTAATTATATTTTCCTAAAATTCTGCAATAATTCCAAATAATTTAGATAAGGTAATTTTGTCAATTTTGATAAGGTAATTTTGTCAATTTTGATAAGATAATTTTCTGGATATTTCTATATGCTTCTTTTTAGTTTGCCAACATTGGATATTTCTCTTTCAGCCTATTTTCATTCTATTAAAACACTCTCACGTGATCTCAGTTGCCTATTTTTAACAGGGTTCAGCCAATAGTCAAATTTACCATAATGTTTACAATTATTTGTACAAAAATATTTTAATCATAATTAGTTTTAAAATTCTTGATTTCTTGCGATATTAAGTTATGATAAATTAATAAATGACCGAATAAAATAAATAAACAAATAAAAATATTCAAATTAGTTCGGCATCGTGATTTAAAAAATTAATTTTGATCTTACATTGTTTTTACATATTATTTATTTAAACATTAACGTTTTTCATACCATTATTTTTAAGATATTACGACCTTGGGACATATAAAATTATTAAGTTATGTATATACTGTGGGTATAAGATGTACTATATCAAGCCCTTAACTAGCCTTCATGTAATATGCACGTGTGAGGAACTGAAGGAACTCAGACAGAAATATTTCGGGAGAGATCTATTGGATCCTTCGAGTGTACTCAAACTTCCCCTGAGGAGGATAGTGGCTTTTATCGAGGACACAAGACTAACAGAGTGGAATTGAGAGATCTATTGGGGATAGTACAAAGAGCAGTGTGCTCAAGTGCCTGGACGTGGTGGCGTCCACCCCAAAACAGATAAGAAGAAGAAGAAGAAGAAGCTATTGCTGTTGCAAACGTTATTATGGTACGAAATAAATAAAGTATCCGGCATTTTAGAACTAATCATATTTCACATCGCTGACACATTAATCGCTTTATTCAATATTAATCGACAGAGTTTTTGATTTCGTGGTGAATTTAATTGTTAATTTATTCGAAGTATGGAATACACGTTTGTTTGGTATGCAGATATGAATCTGATGTACGGTCTTGCGTCTTGCAATGCTTTAGAAGCCAGAAGATTATATCACGAAAGATTTCCTAATCGTGTTCTACCAAACCAGAAGACATTTCAACGAGTTGACCAACGTCTAAGGGAGAATGGTGGGCGATTCCAGTTAATAATGTAATACATATTATTGATTTTCTTCATAATTTTAGGAAAGTTTGGAAAAAGTAGTAATGATGCTGGTGTGAGAAGAACCGTACGTACACCACGATTAGGGGAACATACTTTAAATGCTGTACATGACAATACATCAACGAGCACTCGACAATTATCAGTTTAATACTTCGAAAACAATAGTACATGAAGTTCTTCGTGAACAGCTGTTATACCCATATCATTTGTAAAAAATACATGAACTCATTCCTGAAGATTATCCTCGTAGAATGCAGTTTGCAAACTGGGCATTGCATCAGCAATGAAATAATGTAAATTTCATGAGTATTATTCTTTCCACGAATGAAGCAAGGTTTACCAAAAATGGTATCAGCAATTTACACAGCACACATGTAAGGGCTGATGTAAATCCTCATGCCACTATTGTTTCGCATCATCAACATCAGTTCCAATCAATAAATTTTGGAATCGTTGACAACTTGTTGATTGGACCATTCGTATTGCCAGAACGATTGAATGGACAACTTTATTTGGAATTCCTTCAGAACGCTTTTCGAAATTTAATAGAGCACTTACCACTTTATTATGAAAATAAACGTAAGGAACACTCATTGTTAGTCGAACAGAATAAAAATGCCGATATTATAATCAGCGTTTTTATTTGTCTACACCATTGATTCCCAAAGTGGTCCAGGTGGACCCCCAGGGGTCCACGGGAGACTCGACGGGGGTCTACGTTGGCGTGACAAAAAAATGGGGGTTCACAATTCGTAAGCGGGGGTCCTCGAAATTTTATCTGGTTTCGATAGTGAAGAACTAAAATGTTGGCTTGAGTTCACCTATCAATGTAGGCAGATAATATTTTTAGAAGCTCAGCGACTGTTACTTGTAAAAACTTGCATATTCCATATTCAGTACAACGTGTCGAGACTTGCAAAGCGCTGCCGCTGCCGCCGTCCGCAATGCTTGTTCAGACATGCAAAGGGACGAAGTACGACTTGTGGTGTGTGTGCTTGCAATCTTGCATGAACTAGTTTGATTCTTCACCAATATAAAAACGAATGCCACGAATAAACGTTACTCATTCGTTTCCCGAATTTCGAAAAGAAAAGTAAAGTAAAGTGAATCGATGTTAGTGTTTGCCACTGTCGGAAAAGTAAGTACTTACCTGCCTATTTGTTATACATACTTTTATTTTATTTATTATTTATCTATTTATTTTACAATTTATCGTACACGTAAGTAAACAAAAAATGGACAAATTACAAAAAAATACGTAGGTACAAAAGGTGAGGCTTATTCCTAAAAGAAATCTCTTCCAACCCACCTGCGATAGGAGATATATTTATGTTGTAATAAGTATATTTGTAATGTTTGCGTGTAGTAGGTACGTATTAAAAATTAAATACTGAACAGAGCCATTATTAGATACTTCCATAAAAGAACTGAAAGCCGAGAAAGGTTGAACTTCTTGTCCCTACTTTATTAGTATTTTTTTTTATTACCCGACTGTGTGGTGGTTCACTAATAATTAAATATATTTTCATAAATTGTACGTGTCTTTATACACTACATACTCGTAACGTGCATCAAAGTAATAAATAAATAATTAAAATCGCGAAGTTTTGAAATCAAAATATTATTTACAAGTATTTTCTATCGAATTTACAGAAATATATCAAAATATAATTAATGAAAAAATGTTTTACATTATATTAAAATCGGTTCAGCCGTTTTCATAAAACTCAATTATTGATCTTAGCGATTGATTGCTTTTAATAATTAGAATCAGTTTGCCGCCGGTACTTTGTTTATTTCATTGCAATAATCAATTAATCCTGTTAAAATAGCCATATCCTGTTAAGTAAGACCGCCTTAAGATTACTACAACAAAGTTTTTTTTTTATTTACAGGTAGGTAACTAATACGAAACATGGCTGAATCTAAGAAGAAATGTCGACAGTACAGTGTTGATTATTTAAAATTTGGTTTTCTTCCATATGCCTTTTATGCAACAAAGTTTTGAGCAATGACTCTATGAAACCATCGAAGTTCGAAGATCATCTAAGAAGGTGTCATCCTGATAAAATAGGTAAAGATTTGAAATATTTTCAAACATTGAAGGCAAAATATGAAAAGAGACCCACCGTGCACAGTATGTTCGCTTCAACTTCGGAAAATAACGATGATGGCTTGCAATCTCTCATTACTTATTACTTATAGCCAAATCTGGAAAACCGCACACCATTAGAGAACAGTTAATTTACCCGCTGTTGAAGAGGTTTCAAAAACTATTCTGCACAAATCTCCATTTGACATCCTCAAAAGAATTCCTTTGAGTAACAACACTGTACAAAGACGTATTGACGAAATGAGCTCTGACATTGAAAGTTTCTTGTGTAATTATCTGCAAACAACTCATTTTCTATTCAACTGGACGAGTCAACTTTACCTGGTAATGAAGCATTATTATTGGCATATGTTCGATTTGTTATGGACGAAGAAATTCATGAAGAGCTACTATTCGCGAAAACTTTGGAGACGCACACTAAAGGTGAATCAATATTTAATGTCCTGAGTGATTTTTTTAAGGAAAAATCGATTCCATTCGCAAACGTTATTTCGGTGGCAACGGATGGAGCTCCTGCCATGGCCGGGCGATGTCGTGGGTTTATAAGCCATCTTAAAGGAATTATACCAGAGGTAACTGCAATTCACTGTGTCATCCACCGACAACACCTTGTAGCGAAAAATTTGAGTGCTAAATTGCACCAATCGCTTCAATTTGTGATTAATGCTGTTAACAAAATAAGAAGCAATGCATTGAATACGCGTTTATTTGCACAATTGTGCGATGAAAATGATGAAGACTTCCAACGATTGCTCTTACATACTGAAGTACGCTGGTTGTCGAAAGGTACATGTTTAACAAGATTTTTCTCACTTTTTGAATCAGTTTTAGAGTTTCTGGAAAGTAAAGATCCAGATTTAAAAGAAAACCTGATCAATTTGAAAGCAGACATCGCTTATTTCACAGATTTGTTCAAAAAATTTAATGACATTAACTTACATTTACAAGGGGACAGCCTCAATTTAATAAAAACAAAGGGTGTAATTTCAGCTTTTCTTGGAAAATTGAAATTTATGAAGCAAAATATTAGTCGGCGCGAATTTTCCCATTTTTCAAACTTGACACAGGTAGAATGCCTTAATGAGGATATTCACACATACGTTCAACATTTAATTGCCCTGCATGATGACTTTAAATCAGATTTGAAGGTATTCTGACGATGGAAATACCACCATGGATCATAAATCCACTTGATGAAACGGAAGTGGAGAACGTGATATTACAAGAGGAGCTACTCGAGCTTAGCACTAATGAGGAACTGAAGGTGAAATTTAAAAGAGGGTATCAAACATTTTGGCTGCAGGCAGAAATACCCGAAAAATATCCTGGACTGTGGGGAATTGCGAGAAAGCTTTTGATAGCGTTTCCCTCGTCATATCTTGTCGAGAAAAGTTTTAGTGTCGTTACAAACCTTTTAACAAAAATTTTTAACAAATATTGATAATTTGCTGTCAATCCATCAAGTACATCCCTCCCACTAAAATTATGACTATTTTGTGACTGTCATTGTAGAAGTTACGTTGCGTTATTAATATTTAATTTTAATTATATTACGACTGTTATCATATTACAATGGAATATGATAACAATAATAATTAATAGTGTAATAATTACATATTTGAATAAATACAACACAAGGAAATATACTATTTTTCTTTTTATTTTTACCACTCCGAATGGGGAGTTTTCTAAATAAAATATGTGAGAATTGATTGGTTTCTTGTGCTGTGTGTAGATGTCAAAGGAGTAAAGTTGGATGGAATCACTTTTTTGATTGGCTAACTTTTTTAACTTTTTTGACATCCACTCACAGAGCAATCAATTAATTAATTAACCAATAACTCAGCCGCAACGCAAATTTCCATAGTTAGATCTAATCTTCACATTTTTTGTCGAGTTTTGGGAATATGGTAGAAATGTAGCTGCAGGGGGTCCACCGGAACCAGCAAAACTTTCAAAGTGGTCTATGAGAAAAAAAAGTTTGGGAGCCTCTGGTCTAGACCTTCAACGCATGGTGCCTTATTAAAGTATTAGTGCGGCACAAATCTATTTTATTAGATTGTGAAAAATACTATACCTGCCTCCGAACCCAACTGATTATTCATCAACGGTTACATTTGCATCTGGATTGAAACATGAAAAAAATCCACGCGTTTGTCTAAAAATTTATTCCGGGCTCTTTTTTTAGTTTGTGTTTGCAAAGACGATTGGAGAAGTCACTTACTCAGCATGACTTAAGAGTAACTACAGTTTGCGTTGTATTTTGTATTAGATATCTTGTGTTATCGGTAAGGAATTTTGTTTATATCAATAATACACCGTGACATTCTATTTAAGTTTTAGCTTTGGCAACACTTATCTTATCAATCAATGACTTAGCACGTTAGAACTTTTGCTACTTATTTATTTATCATCAATCATCACTATGACTTGCAGAATATTATATAAGCGTGTCGTGTTATCAACAGGTAATTTAGTTTTGTATAGTATGTTCAAATTGCCCATACATTAAATATACTACGTGACATACAGAATTCGACGTAATTACCTGCTATTGTAAAGGCCACTTAAAGCAAGTGGTGTGACATATTTAAAAGTATTATTTGCGAATATTTCTTTTATTATATTGTCTTTAATGCTGTAAATACTGACGCTTTTAATTATAACTTATTGGTGCTGTTGATCACTGCCTAATTGACCATAATAACTACCCCTCATCCCATCGGTTCCTTTATCAAACGTTTTGAAATTTTTCATTCGGTGACAAACAATAACTAAACAACAATCTGTCGGTCGGTATGAATCACGCTGTTCAGTGTTTTGCCACGTACGAGGGAGTATTGATATATAGTTCGCCTAGGACATTTTTCTTGAACAAAACAAAATCTTGTTATAATGGTAAGAAATAATGACATTTTAAAAGTGTCACTGTAAAATCTTACGTCAAGAAGTTGACGTATTGCTGTGTTATCGGTAAGGAATTTTGTTTATATGAATAATACACCGTGACATTCTATTTAAGTTTTAGCTTTGGCAACACTTATCTTATCAATCAATGACTTAGCACGTTAGAACTTTTGCTACTTATTTATTTATCATCAATCATCACTATGACTTGCAGAATATTATATAAGCGTGTCGTGTTATCAACAGGTAATTTAGTTTTGTATAGTATGTTCAAATTGCCCATACATTAAATATACTACGTGACATACAGAATTCGACGTAATTACCTGCTATTGTAAAGGCCACTTAAAGCAAGTGGTGTGACATATTTAAAAGTATTATTTGCGAATATTTCTTTTATTATATTGTCTTTAATGCTGTAAATACTGACGCTTTTAATTATAACTTATTGGTGCTGTTGATCACTGCCTAATTGACCATAATAACTACCCCTCATCCCATCGGTTCCTTTATCAAACGTTTTGAAATTTTTCATTCGGTGACAAACAATAACTAAACAACAATCTGTCGGTCGGTATGAATCACGCTGTTCAGTGTTTTGCCACGTACGAGGGAGTATTGATATATAGTTCGCCTAGGACATTTTTCTTGAACAAAACAAAATCTTGTTTAAATTGGTAAGAAATAATGACATTTTAAAAGTGTCACTCTAAAATCTTACGTCAAGAAGTTGACGTATTGCTGTTCCGTAAATTTTGAAAGAAAGCATGTCGAATACTAATGTGAAAATCGATAAATTGAAGTATCAAGGCATCATAAAATACTTGTATTTGAAGAGGTTAATTGGTAAGGAAATCACGAAGATATGCTTAACACACTTGGCGAACAATGCATTATATGCGACTGTCAAAAATTGGATTACGTCATTCAAAAGAAGAAAACTTTCCGTTTGAAGAGAGAGAAAAAGCGACCAGGAAGACCGATTTCGGTGTCCACCCGTGAAAATATTGACGTTGTTCATGACATGATATTATCAGACAATCGAATTGCTGAAACATATAACTGAGGCACTAAAGATTTTATGCAGAAAAATTTCTTTAGAATGAATTCCTGAATGCTTGAACGCCGAACACAAACGGCACCACGGTCAATAGGTGCCCGTTCTGAAGGAGATCCAGACTTTGAACCGTCTTGTGACTATGGATGAAACAGGGGACCATTTTTACGACCCAGAAATAAAACAGCAATCGATAGAGTGGAAGCATCATGATTTTCCAAGGCCTAAGAAGTTTTGCGTTCAAAAATCCGCTGGAAAAGTTCTTGCTTCAGTTTTTTGAGATATCCGTGAAATAATTATGATCGATTACCTAAAAAAGGATCAGACCATCACTTAAGATTCTTATTCTAAATTACTTACCACCCTGAGAGAGAAAATTAATGAAACAAGACTTGGCATGTTAGCGAAAGGTGTGCTGTTTTTTGCAGGACAATGCCCCTGCACACAAATCGCGCATTACCATAAATACAATTCGGGATCTAGGATTCTAATTACTGGAATACCCGCCCTATTCCCCAGACTTATCCCCCTCAGAGAATTATTTGTTCCCTCGACATAAAAAAAATTTAAAAGCACGTCAATTTTCTGCAACGAAGAGGTAATAGAAGCTGTGGAAGGCCGGTTTGCAGACCAAGAAGAATCTTTCTTTTGGAAGGGTTAAAGGCGTTGCAGGATCGCTATATTAACTGTATTAACTTAACTATGTTGAATAATAAAATATTCTAAGTCCCTACATGAAATTGTTTCAATAGTAGACTAAGAATATATCAAACCTGGCCCGGCTGAGCATCCAAGCATGCTGTATCGTTCCGCTAAATAAATTAGCACAAAAGACAGCCAGATAATTCAGAGTTACCTAGATCTCCTGGCTACAAGCACATAATCTAACAAAATTATATTCACACCAAATTACCAGGATCCAAATTACTACACTCGGCAAAGTGAGACAAGATTAAACTTTATAAGGTTAATACTTCATACAATAGTCATTCTTTACAAACAAAAACAGCCATCCATACGTCGGGTTGGGTACTTCTCATCACTTTGTAATACATATATACAGATAAGTTCACATGAATTTAGTATAACCTAACTTGTCAAAATTGTCAAAATTTTCTAATATTGCTTAGTGTTTATTAAACTTTTTTGAAAGACAAATCAAATATCAAGTAATTTTTAATACAATTAAGTAATCACAATAAACTAATGCTTAATTGATCTGCCATTCGCATCAATTTCTGTCTTTAACCTTCTAGGTACAGAATCAATAGGACTTCCTAAAAACTTAGGGTTTTCAACAATGTTTTCCCAGGTATTTTCAATAGATTTAGATTTCCAGAATTGTTCCCTATTAGTAAATCTTACATGAGATCTATGAATTTGCTTTGTCATTTTTTGATTTTCTTTCAAATATTCAAACAAATTGTGATCTATATCAGTTGATATTCGTTTCCTCGTTTGCGACATATACTGCCTTCATTTTCTCATCTTGTTTAACTTTGTTCAAATGAAATTCTTCTGCGAATTGTTTAATGGTGCAACTTTTCAAATTTAACAAAATTTATACTTAGTCTGCCGGAGTCAGTTTTCTTGCCATTTTGGATATCAAAAAGTGACAAATGTCATTCTGACGTTACAAGAATGAATTACTTTTAAAAATTACAAAACACTTCGGATTCATATGCTGTTCATCAAATTCGATTTTGCATAGGTAGGAATAAAAATCTACTATTAATAATTTATATATTAAATGGTTATGCTAACATAAGCCACAAGTACGCGACCCGACGTACAGATGGCTTTTGTTGTTTGAAAAAGTACCAACCTTATTAAGCTTAAACTTACCGCTCTTTGCCAAGTCTACAAATTACCATGTAAATCATGGTCAACAGAATCCAGTCAAATTGTGAAAGGTGCATAGACAGCCTCCATAGGAGGAGTAAAGCTGCTTACTTAGGATGTGATTTTCGAGCTGCGCGTAATATTATACGCCATACGAGAGTGAAATAGCCTTAAATCCTTAGATGTTAGTTTGTAAAATTTTGTGTTGCAGATTTTGTGTAAATTTTTGGTATTTGCAGATGTACTTAGGTGCCATACGCTAAATAAACAATAAATAAATACGCTATTTGGTTATGTTTTGTTTTTGTTCATTGTTACTACTTTAGCTCTTAAGTTACAGTGATCAATACAGCTTGGTTTCCTTATACACCAATGTATGTAGTTTATGTCTTTTGTCAGCTGATTCTAAAGCTGATTTAAAATTTGCTCCATCACGTGAGGAGTTTGAGATATTTCCTTGAATAGTTTTTTCAAAAACCGCAACTAATTTTCCAAAATTTCAAAGTTACTTTTATACAAGACCGATACTGGACCGGTCTGAACATGTCCTTGCATGTTTTCTACGTCAGAGCATTTAAACCACTCCCATTTTTGCTGTGGAATCAATCAAATTAAGAATTGATACATATTAGGCTATTGGGTATCTAAAAAGGCTCTTTCGATTCTATGTAAGTCGGTTTGTGATAACGTCTTTTTATTTCATAATGTCGCGTACGTGTATAAATAATCCAAACAGTTTCCGTTATGTATGTGGAAAATTCACTACCCACCAGCAGTCTTCCCTCTGCTACTTGTCTAGTATTTCGTTCGAAAGCCTTGCTAGTACGAAGACCCATAGATGTTCCGGATAAAGAATGTGATGTTACAGAACCAGGAGAAGAAAATATCAAGTTATCAACCAGCGATGATGAATATTGGCCATCTGAAGAGAACGAACCACATTTATTCGAGACCTGAATTTGTCAAAAACATAAAGCAGAAATACTATGATCCAGGCTCAAAGAATGGAAACTGTTAGCTCTTGAAACACATATTTCTATGTATCGTAGTCTCCAGGAAGAAATTTTAACAAATTTTGTTCGTTAAGACTTAATTGTATCGAAAATTAGCACGAGTTCTCGTTAATTTTGTAAAATTCAAACTGCGACAAAACAATTATGATCTTTCGAGGTGTCCTCGTATATATATTTGTATATATTTGTATTTAAAAAAATTGTATTATAATATTTTCCAGCGCAAGGTCATGTGTGATAGCCGTAACTGCATCGCAGCTCCCACCGTTCACATAAACGCAATTTCTATGCGCCAGCGACTCCCTCAGACGAGTCTTTTCGTTTTTCTTGGTCTTCGAATCATATACATACCCCGTTTTCCGTATAATTCAGGACGATTTTTCGAAATTTACGTCGAATCAGCCGAGAAGGCCTCTATCGAGAATTACAATGCATGGACTCTTCAGACTTTTAGTTTTTTTATAAAAATATCTTGGAAACAGTTAGGCTGTAATTACTCAGCTTCTGTCATTTATCAGACAGTTAAGTTGGAATTATGCAACTTCTGTCATTTCTTCTGGTTCTCTTTAGATCTACAAGCATCGTAACCCGACCCCGTACCGATTGCAGACGCCGAGACGCTTGCACCGGCCGATTTAAAGAACCCGACGCTCCGTAAGTTATTTCCATCTTGTTTTAAGTTAGTGTAATTATTAAATGATCATGCCGTTTCCCGGATCATTTAAATGTCGCCCGCCCACTTAGCTTAGGAATAACCAGCATCACACGAAAACTTCTTTATTGAAGTAATTAATTTGATTAGCCGCCTCCCCATAATTATTTAAATAGATACCGCCCCGTGAGCCGTTGAGTGTATCACAGTTAAAGTATTGTAAATCGTTTCCATATGCCATTAGTAACCAAATTTTCTAAGCAAGTTAACGATTTAATTATCCAGAGTCAAAATTTAAAAGATAAAACCCCGTAGTTTAGGGTAAAGCTCCGCCCCGAATTATTAAAAGACAGAAATAAATCACACATGACCTAAATAAAATGTAAGACGCTGGAAAAAGTGTAATTAGTGTAAGAGGATTTTCATTTTAGTTAAAATAAAGAAAAACTGAAGTACAATATTATTCTCGTATGATATTTAAATATTATTTGTTACATTGCCCGCAATTACTCGTTTAATATTTCCTGATCGCAGTAGCTAATTTTTGTTAAAAATATGGGAAATTTATATGTCTATTTAACAACCAGTTGAAAATGTCGAACTTAGTGAACAGTAGTGAAGTGAAGTAGTAGATTAAAAATTTGAACGTGATATTTCGAATAAATATATGGATTTTCGGCTAAAGATAAGGACCTTACAATGCACCGGAAATTGATAAAACTTTCAGAATCATTAAAGGACCTCAAAAGAACTAATTTACGATGTAAACTAATGGGGGGTAACGTACCCTTTGGCCAAATTAAAATTTAAAAAAATAACCTAACCTTACATTTTGTATAATTTTAATACGTCCAGAGCACGTCAAAATACCGGATAATCGTGTTATTTTTGTGTGCTAATGTTTATCTCAAATATAACTTTTAACTATTTATGCTATACCAATCTTCGTTTTGTTTAAATAATCTCGTAAAACGATGTTAAATATTGTTATTTTTAGGGTCCATTTTCGCAAAAAAATTGACGTAATAACGTTTGCAAATCCAGGCTGCCAACTTAACCATTTACAAATAAATATTAGTGTTATTATCTATATCAATTATTTTTTTTCTCTACGTCAATTGTTTAAAGCATCAATTGCGTAGCGATCGCAAGTCACTGTCCCCCCCCTCTGTTTGGGTGTTTTGGAAGCAGGTTTACTGTTCATGGCGTCGCTTTGGTTCAATCGTGGCCTCTGGCACTAGGTTTTTTTTACAATTGAGGTAGAGAAAAAATTTATTGATATAGATAGATATCATAACAGTAATATTTATTTGTGAATGTTTAAGTTGGCAGCCTGGATTTGCAAACGTTATCACAATGTCAATTTCTATGCGAATATGGACCCTAAAAACAACAATATTTAACATCGTTTTACGAGATTATTTAAACAAAACGAAGATTAGTATAGCATAAATAGTTAAAAGTTATATTTGAGATAAACATTAGCACACAAAAATAACACGAATATCCGGTATTTTGACGTGTTCTGGACGTATTAAAATTATACAAAATGTAAGGTTAGTTTATTTTTTTAATTTTAATTTGGCCTAAGGGTACGTTACCCCCCATTAGTTTACATCGTAAATTAGTTCTTTTGAGGTCCTTTAATGATTCTGAAAGTTTTATCAATTTCCGGTGCATTGTAAGGTCCTTATCTTTGGCCGGATTTTCTAATTATTTACATGTAATTTGACGTTTTCGTTTTATTAAAAATTTATTACCGTACTAGCAGTCATAAAAAAGACACACACAAGTTTTATGTGTATTTGCAACACAGCTGTTCTTTCATTTGTTTTTTCTCTCTCTCATGTAATGCTATTAAATTATTTTTTGTACATTTATATTTTCGAAGGTTATATTATTTTAAATAAGTACATTTTTGTTGTTGGATAATGTAGTAATTTATGTATATATTTATTGGAAGAATCATATTATGTTTGTTTAATAAAATCAGATTATTTGAAAGTTACTTACGCTTTTATTTATTGAATATCCACACGACACTTATCTATGAAATAAAAACAATCCACAAAAGAAAGCACTCGAAACATAAACATTGGATTAAAGCACGTCCAACTAGAAAAAAAAAAACACACAAAAACGCACAAAACAACCCGTAATTCGAAAGTCTCCGATTAAGCGACCGGTTAATGAGCTTATTAAAAATTAAGGTAATGTTACAGCTGTCAGTTAACAATTTTAAACCGCTAAGACAGTTTGGTTTCTTTAGAAATACCAACCTTATTTATGCATATCAGGCAATCCGTGTCAACGCCATCTCTAGGCATAACCGTCAAACCCGCTAATAATAAAATAATGAATTTTATTAATTTACCGATTAATTCAAAGCAAGGATATCGTTCTAATCACCTTTCTAGTTATTCTAAATACATTCCGAAACCCGCAATTTGTATTCAAGCCCGAATCAAGGTGCAAGCATATCCATTCATCGAATTAATTCCAAATCTTTCAGTAATTACATTTTTCTCGATATTAAAATTAGCTAAGTTCAGCATTACAAAATATCGCAGTATTTTTCAATCGACGAGGGTCTTTCATACTGCAACAATGTCGACGATTTGATGTTGGCATTAGGTCACCAACACCATCCCGAAGAATGGCATCTTTTTATCGCTATTTCAAAATTGAGTTTGAAAGTTGTCCTTCTTCACATAGGAAACGTTTATCCATCCATCCTCGTTGGTCACACAATCCAGTTAAAAAGCGTATGAAAATATGACTTTTCTTTTAGACAGAATTCAATATAAAATGCACAAATGGTATATCAGCACAGACCTCAAAGTTGTAGCAATTCTCTTCAGTTTACAACTAGGTATACAAAGAATTGCTCTTTTCTTTGTGAGTGGGATAGTCGATCAATAAATTCCTACTACATTGTTAAAGGCTGGGCAGTCAGGACTCAGGACTTCCTGGATAAAAGTTTATACTTCATAAGTTACTAGTTGAACCTGATAAAATAATTCTACCGCCATTACACATAAAATTAGGTTTGATGAAAAATTTCGTAAAATAAATGTATAAACGCCCTGGATTCCAACGCCTTAAACAAACATTTACAAAAATCTCAGATGCAAAACTTAAAGAGGACTCCAAATTAAACCTCTACAACAAGATTAAAAATTTTAAGAAATCTCAAGTGACAATGTGACCCATAATTTTCTAGAAAACAGAACATCTGGCAATTATATAGCACTTGTTAATGAACTTCTTAGAAGTTACCATAAATTGGGCTCTAACATGAGCCTTAAAATACATTTTTTTGCACTCGCATCTCGATTTCTTTCCTTCGAACCTCGGTGACGTGAGTGACGAACACGGCGAGAGGTTTCATCAAGACGTTTCTGTTATTGAAAAACGTTATCAGGACAAGTGAAACAGTGAAATACTTGCTGATTATTGTTGGACATTAATATCAGAAACTGCCCAAGAAAAGTATAAAATAAAAAGAAAATATTTTAAACAGGACGATACCATACATCTCCACAGTGGCGGCTGGTACTAAATGGTACAAGGGCACGTGCCCACCCAACCGCTAAGATAAACACACAGAAAGAAATGCGCATGTAATTCAGTACATTATTTTGTTTTATTATTTTTACGTATTTTTATAATGATGGTATCAAGTTTCCTTCCGCACCACAGACACTATGCCAACGCTCAAAACTATGTTTCGGGGCACGATTTCTGATGTACCTATTTCGGGTATGAATCGGCCGGCTCCGCTTATCTTCGCCATATGCGCTTATACCGTCAGTTTGGGGCACAAAATTGCCCGACTCCAGTTAACGTCTTACATTCATTGCGATTGCATTGTTCTCGGCGCGTACCGCGCGTTGTGATTTCAAAGACTTGAAGTGACGTTTATTATTAATGATGGAAGTTAATTGTGTTCAAAATCTTTTAAAAAACCCGCTATCATTTGAGGAAAAACTTTTAATTAAGAAGAAAGGATGGTCTATTCCTGAACTTCAAATAAACTACACTTCCACAAGTAAAACTCGATCATACAATATAGTATTCAATAAAAATATATATGAAAAATATCAGTGGATTTGCGGATGTTCACTAACAAATAAACTATTTTGTTTTATCTGCTTATTTTTTAAGAAAGAGGTTAGTGCGTGGAATAAACAAGGGTTGAATGATTTAAAGCATATCGTAGAAAGGGCAAAGAAACACGAAAATGATGTTTCTCACATGAATGCATGCGTGAATTTTAGTGTTTTAGGTAAAATGGACATACGTGTATAACGAAGATGTGAAAAAAATCGTCATATGATGACATTGACGTCGGAAAATCAATGTATTTATGTAAACTTAATTAACTTTGCAGCTGAATTAGACGCTGTGCTTACAATACATATGAAAGGTTTACAAGTGTTTAAAGGCGCCTCAAAAACTATTCAGAACGAATTGCTAGATGCAATGTGACAAATTTACAAGCAGGAAATATTAAAAGAAATTAAATCTGCAAATTTCATTTCTTTGGAGGCCGATGAAACTACCGACACCTCTAATAGTCAGCAAATGGTTGTTTATTATTCGATACGTGTTTAACGGGCAAAATTTTGAGCGCTTTCGGTCTTTTTTAAGCCGGATGGACATAATGCTGATGTATTAGCTAAAACACTGCTGAATGAATTGCAAACTATTTTAAATTCTTGAACGAGTGGCACAGTGCAATACAAATGTAAAAATTTTTTTTCCAAATTTGCAGTCATTTTCAAGTTTTTTTACTCGATCGCCAAAACGAGCGGTAATTCTTGATGAAATAGTCAAACATAGGTTACCACGCGCTGCTCCTACACGCTGGATTTTCAAAGTCGAACTGTGAACATATTATTCAGGATTCTTTCAAAGAATATTTAGACAAAATTATTTACGAAGATGGGATGGATTCAGTTACTATTAGTGAACCAAGTGGTTTATTGAAACATTTTAATTGCCCGGAATTTCTCTACCAGATGAAAATATTTCATTTTATCATGTCATATGTTGAAATATTATTTAATCAGACTCAAATGCGCGGCATTGACAGCGCTTAACTGCAAAAGGCAATTGAACAATTCCAACAGCAAATTATTCACATTAGAAATTTAAGAAATTCTACTGACACCGACAATCATGAACGCAATAATGAAAAACCTGCAAGGAAAAGACAAAAAACGACAGCTGGAGATAACAGAGTTATTATTGCACAGGAAGTATATGATACTATTTTAAACCAAATTAGCGACCGATTTGATTTTAGGGATCACTTAAGTGCAGGAAAAATAATTGATTCCAACAAAAATTTTAAAACTTAGTCATTCATTCCCACAAAAAAAAATTTATGAAACTGTGAAACTTTATCCTATGTTGGACAACGTAATTTATGAGCGCGATGACATGTGTGGCGTAGGTGGTGTTTTGCCACTTTTAGTGTTCATAGCAGATAATAACCTAAAAAAGGTTTTGAAGGCAACATTCAAACTGTTGGATATTATTTGTGCAACACCTATATCGACACCAAAATGTGAACGATATTTTTCCACCGTCAAACGCATTTAAACTTTTCTGAGAAACACAATGTCACAAGATCTACTGAACGCATTGGCGGTCCTATCAATAGTGTGATGAGAGGGCCTTAAGTGATAGGGCCCTACGCGTCTGGAGGATCGGCATGTAATATGGGCCGCTTGGGCGGCCCCATTGGAAAGCAGGTTGAGCGGCTTATGGTCGTAAATGATACTCACAACGAACGGGTAACATAATATAATATAAACAACGCTTAAAACTGGTTAACAATTATATACATTCTTACTAACTAGTATGTAGACTGAATGTGTGAATGTGAACGAATGTGAACGTGAATATGAATCTGAATGATCTTGCTTACACTACAGTATATATACATAAGATAAGATCCTCGGACTACTTAGGGAATATTATACAAACCCTGACATGCAGTTTGTGTTTGCAAACAACTCGCGTTAGCGAGGACGTATTTGTAACACACGTTACACTTGCGTTACGGGAACGAGGCTGTGACCTGATTGAGATTGTTTGGATACACACAACTGCATTGCGTTATCACAATAGAACACATGTTCATCCAGTTTGTCCGGGATTTTGACAACAAAGTCATAGACATCTTTTCCAGCATAAAAACTAGGAGAATGGATTTTATATACAAAAAAGTAGGTAAGTTCTTTTTTGTGTTCACACTCTTTCATAACTCACGAGGCGCCACTGCATCTCCATATAATGTGCATACCTAATTAATATTATTTCATTTACTTTTAAATATTTTTTTTCCAAAACCTAACATGTCAGAAAAAATTTGTTGTTATTACTATTGTTAGAACTATAAAAGAACCAAAAATTTAATATGGCTCTAAAAGAAAAATGAAAATTCGTTGACCGGTGTTATTTGTTAATTTGAATTTATATTTCTCATTTAGTATTCTTTTTTACTTTATTTCAGAGCATTAATTTCTTTTATTTAGGTATATTAAATAAAACTTTAACGACAGAATCGTGGTTTTTTTCGCTATTAATATTTTATCTCAGCTTCCTAAATGTCCTGGATCTTGGATACGCATAATAAATTAATCATTCTTAAAATGACACAAGTCAACTTTCTTTTAGCTCCCTTTTTACCATTTGGCACTGCGACATAGAGTAATCAAAAAAACAAAAACCACACATTCGAACTATGTCGGCACAATTTAAGATATAAATAACTTAATATCTGAAGGATGCACTGATTAATAACGAAAACATGTACAAAATGTTGTTTCGCAATAACATGTATCAAGACGTACGAATATGTATATTAGAATCATCAAGTTTTATTTAGTTTAGATAAATGTAATGGTATCTTGACAGTAAAAATATAATTATGTCGATTTTTCCATACATCACCGGATTTATATCAATATTTATAATAACATTTGTGTTGTATTTTAAGTGGTGTTATGGATATTGGAAAAGACGTAATGTCTCGTACATTGAACCAACGATACCTTTGGGAATTCTCGAAAACCCTTTCTGTATGAAAAAAGGTTTCAATGAAGTTTTCCATGAAGCGTACCGTGAATTCAAATCAAAGGGGAGGAAATTTGGTGGAATGTATGTGTTACGCAAGCCTGGTTTATTGCTGATAGATCCAGAATTGATCAAAGCGATACTTGCCAAAGATTTCCAACACTTTAGGAACCGTGGTAATTTTGTCGACGAGGAAAATGAACCGCTTAGTGGGAATTTATTGAATTTGGAGGACGACAAATGGAAGAATATGAGAACAAAACTAAGCCCCACCTTTACTTCTGGAAAGATGAAAATAATGTTCGACGCAATGTTAAGTTGTGGCGATCAATTAGTGGAACATATAAATATCTTGTGCTCTCAAAAAAAAACCTTTAGATATTAAAGAAGTTGTTAGCTGTTACGGTACAGATGTAATTGGCACTTGTGCTTTTGGAATCGAATGCAATAGTTTCAAGAATCCGGACGCTGAATTTCGGAAATATGGTCGGAAAGCAACTGAAGTTAGTGTTTCCGCTTCAATTAGATTCTTTCTTGGATTTGTGATGCCGGAACTGAACAAAATAATAAAACTGAAATTATTTCCGAGTGACGTGACTAATTTTT
Source organism: Melolontha melolontha (assembly GCA_935421215.2). NCBI lineage: Eukaryota > Metazoa > Arthropoda > Insecta > Coleoptera > Scarabaeidae > Melolontha > Melolontha melolontha. Next base: position 43,378,561 of record OW285240.1, on the reverse strand, counting down.
TTTGTGATGCATTTAAAAGCGTTGTTGATCAGAGAATCTCACGTAGTTTTAGACGTAACGATTTCGTGCAGTTACTCTTGGATTTAAATGAAGATCATGATCAACCATCAAAATCGTTGTCGATGAACGAAATGTTAGCTCAGGCATTCTTATTCTTCCTAGCAGGGTTCGACACTACATCGACTAATTTAGCATTTTGTTTATATGAGCTAGGATTACACCCAGAAATCCAGAAAAATGTAAGAGACGAAATTTTGGAAATGTTGGATAAGAACAATGGTCAATTAACGTACGATGGCTTGATGGACATGAAATACATGGATCTAGTTATTGATGGTAATTATGTTTTACGTTTTCAAACAAAAAAATTTCGGCAGACTTTTTTTTATAGAAACAAGTACTATTAACTCTTATAAAATCGGATTTTTTTTATCACACGTAATACCAATTGAATTGCACATCTCTATTAACCCCACATATATCTCCTACATTTCTTCCAAATCGAAGTTAAGTAAAGGCACACTTGAGTAGCAAATTAATACAGATATTCTTTTGTACCAAACACATAAGTTTAATACACCGATAATATTTAAAAAATTGATTTTGTACATGCCTAAATATCTTTTGTTTTACTTTCCGAGCAAATAACAATTTGGTTTCCCACTAGATCTTTTGAAGTCCATACTACCTGTCATTTCTTTCCATCCCGGAATATATATTACAGTATTTATTACATTTTTAACATTTACTGGTATATTTTCTATCTAAATTTCTGAAACATTCCCAACATTTTCGTAATTTTTTTTTTATATTTTTGCTTGATTTTGGGAAGAAGATTATTTTAAAATTAATAAATAAAAAAATTAAAAAAAAATTAATTTTCATATTAAAATATTTGCAGGGTCCTTTGCATTGATCACTAATTCTTTTCCTAAATGCGTCAGAAATTATTGCCTTTTGTAACCTTTCATATTCGCTGGAATGAAGATATAAGTGATAACAAATGACATAAGCGTTGCGAACACTAAAATCGATTAGGTAAAGGATTTTAAGAGGCCATCTTCACGTTTGTCTTTTCAAAATTTGCGTTCGAATAAATTTATTGAAGGTCTCTACACCTGATTTTGTTTTATTGTCGTAGATATTATTAGTGACTTCTTTTCATCCTCAAAAATGCACGACAGTAAGACAATAGCGTGGTACTTTTTCGATGGCCAAATCTAATTGAATTAACCTCTCTTTCAATCGATGTTACTAATTCTTGAGGAAGTTCTGCATTGTTTTTTCTAATTGTACCAAGCAGAGAAAGATTTTCTTTTCCCAGGGCCTTTTGCGGGTTCTAAGCTTGTAAAAAAGTTATCGGTAATAACTTTCCCTACTGATTTTTTTCATTACTTTATCATATCTATGACTACCTGCCCCTTCTGGTTTTGTTCGACAAAGGAATGATGGCCAGCAGAATGTAAAATAGGCAACATCGTAAAAACTTCGAAAAAACAGGACACACTATGAACATTGAAGACTAACTACAATAGATCATCATTAATCAATTACAATTAATCATAGATCATTTAAATAACGTCTCTAGACAAATTACTAGCCTTCCTAATCACTTGGCTTTAAACCTGTTTTGTTCTTTCTCGTGTGAGAAATTTTGAGTCGAATAGAAGCAGTGAAAATCGAAATTCAGTAACTACTATTTGTATGAAACTCATTGCCATATTCACTGAAATCGTAGATGATAATTTTAAACAGGTACTCTATCGAATGAATTCTAGAATTATAGTTTCGAATTGGCAAATATTGTTTACAATTAGACCCTTCCTTGCGTATTGTATTTCGTTGAAATTTTTCGGCAATAACCTCAAACACTCTGTATAACTATACCAACATTCCTGAACACTATAAAAGGGTAGTATGAAATGTTTTCGGCCTGATGGTGGAAATGACAATTTATGTTTCAAAAACTTTTTATTTTTCAACATAAGCTCCTTTAATATTAATACATTTCCTCCAGTGGTCTTTCAGTGTTTTAACACGGTCCCTGCAGTTTTCCACAGAAAGTGCTGCAAATTGCCCATGTACAGCTGCAAGCGATTCTTGATTGGGCGAAAAATGTTGACCAGCAAAGAAGATTTTGAGCATTAGGAAGTTATGGAAATCCAAGGGAGGGAAATCTGGGGAACAGGTTAGATTCTAGAGCATTTAATTGTGCAAATCCCTCCATTTTCAACCGTTTTCACCGTCATATGCAAAAGTCGAGGTAATTACCCCTTCGCTGGTTGGAAGTTCAGTTGTGAAGATTAGGTATAATGTAGGTCTAGGAAAGCTACCCTGAGGAACTCCCGATCTTATGGGACGTAGTCCTGTTATTTCTGGCTAGAACCTGATTCTAAAATACCTTTCTTCTAAGTAGAATCTAAGAAGGATGCCATATTGTGGGTTATTTTTAAGTTTATATAGTAACCCCTGATGCCAAACCTTATCAAAGCCTTGGGTCATAACGAGGAAGATTGCTGCGCAGTTTCTTGTTTCGAATGTTCTGTATATTTGATCCACCATCCTGTGAGCCTGTTCAATCGTAGAGTCGCGGCTTCTAAAACCGAGCTGGTGTTCAGGTATCAAGTTTTTGCCTGTGATAGTGTCCATTAATCTTTATGCCAATAGTTTTCCATAATTTTAGACATTTACCGACAGGAGACTTGTCTTGATGGCAGATGATTTTTTTCTTCTGCAAATCGAGCCTGTCTTCATGCAATTTTGCATTCAGTTTCGTTAGAATTTTAAAATAGTGTTCCTCAGTTATTATTTTACCTTTGTCAAGATCGTCAATCAACAGAATTTCTTTCGCACTCCGGAACACCGACGTCATTACCTTTCCTGCCTATGGCACCGTTTCACCTTCTACGGAGCCCAAGAACCGGCTTCTGTCGACTGTATAGTCTCTTGAATTGATTCTATCGTGTTATGTTGAATCCACGTTTCATTCGTTACCATATATCGACGCAGAAAGTCACTCTTTTTAAAATGTACTATTGTTCGTTGTTCCTCAGTAAGCTCACGCGACATCCTCTTGCACAAAGCTTTTCCGTGTACAGTTCCTCGTGCAGAATGGAACCCACTCGTTCTGTTGCTATACCAACAGTATTAGCAAGTTTACCTTGTAATGCCGATTTTTCAAAATCACATCGCACACTTTTTCGATGACATAATTGCACTTATTGGACGTCCTTCACGTTGATGATCTTGGATGCTTTCACGGCCACGTTTAAAGTCGACCGCTCATTAAGTGAAGGAGATATTTGAAGGAGAATAGTCACCATAGACAGTTATGATCCTAGACTGAATTTCGATGGGCGTTAAGTCTTCTTTTACGAAGCGTTTTGTCACCGTAGGGTTCTCGATTTTTTTAAATTTCCAACACACAAACTGCAACTGATTCAAAAGACGTTCTACAGCCAATTGCTAGTTGGAATGATTTGCAATTTAATATGGCGTCTACTCAACATAAATGAATAAAAATCATGCGAAAATGTTGCCATCTATGAACGAGGGCGAGAACATTTCAAATCACTCTCGTATTAAGATATTAGTGTAGCTACTATTTAACTAGGAAGAAGTGAGAATGATATGTAAGCGCTTAATTAGACTGTGCACAGATTGAAAATTGGTATTATTGCGCAAATTATAATCACTATCACAAGCAAAATTAATATTTTTGTTTCATCCCAGAATCATTAAGAAAATATCCGTCAGTTCCATTTCTGACTCGTAATTGTTCCAAAACGTACACAATACCGAACACGAACATTAAAATAGAAGAAGGCATAACGATTCTAGTGAATGTTCATAGCCTTCACATGGACGCCGAACATTTTCCAAATCCCGACAAATTTGATCCAAATAGATTTTCGAAAGAAGACAAGGCAAAAATACATCCATATACATATCTACCATTTGGTGATGGCCCTAGAGCTTGTATTGGTAATATATCTAATTAATATATATGATTTTGGTTAATTAATTAACCATATGTTTTGCAGGTCGACGATTTGCTATAATGCAAGTTAAGATTGGTTTGTCTCTAATATTGAAAAATTTTAAAGTTCTTCCACACGAAACAACGCCAAAAACAATTAAGTTTGATAAAAAGAATGTCGGTACTATGATATCTGAAGAATGTGTATTACTAAATACTGAAGTTTATACTAAAGAAGCATAAATGGAAATATGAAAACAATTCATCTTAAAATTTAAGATATTTTATAGCTTCTAAATATGTTCGTGCTGTATATGCGCAAAAATTAAGATGTAAATTTTGATCGATACTATCATATTAAGGATACCCGATTAAGTATTATCAAGTTCTTGATACTGGTTCGTTTATTTCCGTTGCTTCTATTGTTGTTTGGAGATGCATATTAGAAGATTATTATTAAGTTTTTCACCTCATCTAACAAACCTGCGCTTATTAGCATCAAAAACCTTAGGTTTCATTGTACGTTGTTCAAAGTACTTTTGAAGCGATTGGTTCATAGAAGACATTATTCTTCAGCTTACAACACCAGCAATCATGGAATACACTTCTCATGTATGGTCTCCCCATTACATTTATCTTCAACTTTCCATTGAAAAGATTCAACGACCCTTCCTCACATATCCTTCAATCAAAAAGGATGGCATTTACCCGGGACAAGGTGCTAACTATACTGCGTTGCTGAACAGACATAGTATGTCGTCTTTAACTCTTCATCGGGAAATTAATAGCTCCCGTTTTATATGGAAATTAGCCCATGAATATACTAACTCCCTATCACTTCTCTTCTTTCTTAGCTATCGCGTTCCTAGGTTATCCTCTCGTTCATCCTCTACCTTCTCTTTAGGCATATCCAGTTCGAATATTCTTCATGCATCACTGATGGCTACAATGTGCCGGTCTTCAGATCTACATTATGAGGACATCTTCCACAATGGTATAAAGAATATTTAGTTTTTCTTTTACTATTCTTGTATGTATTTATATTTCATACAGTAAATAATAAAAATAACTTTTAAAATAACTATTACTCAACTACAGATTTATAGATCTCTTTGAGAATGGCATAACAGCCGAAACAAATGTTAGAGAATTTAAATAAATCTCATAGTGAAACAAGCCAAGTGTTTTAATTTATTTTTATTATTTACTGTATGAAGTTAAAATGTTTCACCAAGAAGTATCTGCAACAACAGCCGAGAGTATTTATATTTATTTTTTATATTTTTGTCCCATAAATGGGAAACTATAGGACAATAAACAATTATTATTATTATTATTATCTCTTCCACTCACAAGAACTATTCGCTCTTGGTTGCCATTATCTTACCCCATCGGTTCATTCGAACAAGATGGGTGGCATAGTTATCTAGCATTCATTATTTTTATATGAATATTGATTATAGTAGATACTTACCGGTACTTTCAGGGTGTCAACTTACGTGTTGTCCGCTGCTGGCAGCTTGCTTCTCTCTCTGGGTGTGTGGTTTTGTGTTTGTGCGAGCGCGCAAGTGTAGGGGTGTTGCATTTTAGCGCACTCGTGCATGTGTTTAGTGTCCGGTCGCGCTAATTTTGAGAGATCGGAGAACCAGCCGTTGCGCAGGGCCGCCAACCCTTTCCCGGCAACTTCTTTACTTTTCCATGCAGTACTTCGACGGCCCGACCCCCGCCCCATCGAGGCAAGGCCCAGACCCGCGAAGCGCAGCCTGCACGGGGTTGCTCGTCGCCAACCAATGGAACACTCTTAGCGGCTACTTTGGTCGACGACGGTCACACTTTGTGCCATCTTAACGTTTTCCGCCATGGCGGGGGCACTGCACACACGTCGAGCGTGTGTGTGCTGTTCACGCCAGCCTGGCAAGGTTGCCGCCCAGGACCGACCCTAGTGGTGTGTGCATTGCGCGGCCCCGTGTTTTGCGCCGCGTAGCTTGGTTCCTCTCTCCCCTGCTGGAGAGGCGGAATGGCACCTGCCCGCCCATCGGGCAGACCCCCCTAGAGTTTGGTAGCGCATATGCTAGGCTACCACCCAGTAGAGGACCACATCAGCACCCCACCCGTTCCGTCATTTCGCCTCCCGGCCACGTTGGCCGCGTTCGCGCGCTGCAATTTCAGTTCAGCACGCGACGTATTATTGCAGCCGTGTCTAACAAGACACTTTTTTGCATTTTTAAATAAAGTTTTTGGTAGAGATCCAAAGTATTTATGGACTTGTGTAATTTCTGTGGAATTTCTCCAGTTGCGCCAATCACAATTGGGACTATTAGGACCTTGTCCATCTTCCACATACTCTTGATTTCGTCGCTGAGAGGTAAATATTTATTTACCTTCTCACTATAGTTCCTTGCAGTGTTTTTTGCCAACGGAACAGCAATGTCAATGATGTACGTTACCTTGTCCTTCTTCAGTGTCAGTATTATATCTGGAATATTGTTGGGAATTGTTTTATCTGTGATTATTTGGCGATTCCAATATAATCGAGAATTTTCGTCCTCGCAAACTGAAGGTGCTTCATATTCATAATACGGGACATTTTCAGAATACGACAAGTGCTTCTGTCTGAGCAGTTGGTGTAATATTTTTGCAACCCTGTTGTGCCTCTCGAGATATTGTTTGGGGGCAAGTACAGAGCATCCTGCCATCAAATGATCAATTGTTTCTTCCTTATCTGCGCATACACGACATTTAATGTCAGATAAATTCTCCTTAAGAATTTTTTTCCTATAGGAACGCGTTGGAATTACTTGATCTTGGATGGCGGCTATGAATCCCTCTGTTTCTGCAAACAGGTTACCTGTATACAGCCATGCCTGCGACGCTGAGGTGTCAAAATTTTCAGATCCAATTGTTAACGGATACTTGCCATGCAGAGATTTATTTTTCCATCTCTCTTTCTGTTGGGGTATATTTAAGATTCTCATGGATGGATTGAATTCATCGTTAGCCAGTTTCAGTGGCGTAAAATTGTCCATTTGAGCAATCGCATTATGCAATCTACTTTCTTTCGACTTTTGCAGAAAGTACTCTCGTAAATTATTTACCTGGCTTCTACTCTTGTCTTGATGTCTATTGCTTCAAGTTCAGTATCAGTCCAGTTAATTATTATTATTATTATTATTATTATTATTATTATTATTACCCGATGTGGTCGTAATAAGACCTAATCAAATTATACCATATAGAACCCATTTAATTTAACATATTTAACAATTTAACAAACTTAACATTAAAACTTTGCATAGGTATCAATGTAAGAAATATTTTTGCGTATTCTTTGAATTTTAATTTTGCTACATAAATTTTAAAATCCATTGCCATACTTCGAGAAACACGTAAATAGTTTAAACATAATATTATCTAATATTTTTGACTGCTCTATAATGTTTAAGACTACATTAATTATACAGTTTTAATTAACCCATTTATTCCTATAGTATTTTTTTTCGTACTAAGAAGTAATAATTTTGAATGTACCTACTGTCAGTAGCATTGCGTTAATAAATATTTAAACAACCTAATAAACATTTTGGGCACGGGTAATCGCATTTTAAATTTTGAATAAAAATAAAATAAAACTATGGAATTTTCAAGAAAAAAAACTTCTGTATGTAAGTTTAAATTAAATAACATACAGCTTACTTTTTCATTTATCATTAAGAGGTTTCATGTAAAAGATACTTCACGTAACATTATTCTGGAAAAAAATCAATCCCCTTTTTTCCGGAAATATTTCTCAAACGGATTTGAAACATAGCGTTGCGAAAACGCAACATTGGGACAAATGGTGTAATTGTAGTCATGAGTAATACTCCTGTCTGAACATGCTTTTTCACGTCTGGGGGAAGTTTATTGGGTATCCGTTGTGTGATGCGAGTTTATTCAGTTCATTTACGCTGTGGGATAGAGAAGTTGAAGAAGTTAGAGTTCATAATAGTGTTATCTTGAGGATTACAGAAATATTATACAATTGTAAGTACAACAATTTCTGAAGTATGTGTTGGTCGTTGATGTTGATAATAAAATTATTTTAGAGTCACATGAAATATCGCGATGATCCTACCAGATCGTTGACTTTGAAAGAACTTGAGGCAATTGTTGAAGATCTTGATCTGAATGAAGAAATTGATGTTTGCTATATACAACCCGACGTCGATGATATAACGGACGAGGAGGACATTGATGATAATGTTATAGGTAGAGTAGAAACTTTGCATGTAGATATAGCGGGAACTTTTGAGATAGTGTGTCCGAATAACGAAATTGAGATAGAGGATGGTATACATAATGAGGCAGCTTTATCTACACCAAGCAAAACGGCCAGAATTGAAGGCATTATTTGGTGTAAAACGCCCGTTGACTACGAGGAAGATGCTACGGCAAATGAGGAAGGGAATGTACAGAATATTGTTGAGGCGCTACATGGAAAGTCTGTGCTTGATTTCTCTATGCAAATGTTTGATAAAAATGTTGGCCAGCTTATTATTTCAAACTCCATAAAATATGCAAGAGATAATAACCGTACTCAATTCGCCTTAGATTAAAATGATCTAGAAATTTTTTTGGGAATATTGATTTTGAGTGGGTATCACACTCTTCCACAGGTAAAACTTTACTGGTCATCTGATGAAGATAAAGGTGTTCAATTTGTGAAAAATTCGATGTCTCGAAACAGATTTCTCGACATAAAGCAGAACATTCATGTTGCAGATAACAATCAATTAGACAAGGCAGACAAATTTGCCAAAGTAAGACCGCTGGTTGATTTATTAAACAGCAATTCCTTGAAGTATGGTGTTTTTAGACATCACTTATCAATTGATGAGCAAATGGTACTCTACTTCGGTCGCCATTCAGCGAAAATGTTTTCGGTACGTTTCGGGTTTAAAATGTGGGGTCTGGCATCTAGCGATGGGTATTTATATCAATTTATACCTTATGCTGGAAAAACTGGTGAAAATGCTAAAAGAGAATTTGGTTTAGGTAAAACAGTGGTCATCAATCTTTTGAACGTATTAGAAAAGAGGTCGACTCATAAGGTATACTTTGATCACTTTTTTACGAGATACAAGCTATTAGTTCATCTGAAACGTCAAGGATACTTTGCTACTGGAACTGTACGTGAGAACAGAATGCTGAAATGCTCTTTAGAGACTTGTAAGTCTATAGAAAAAAAAACCTCGTGGTACAATGGATTATCGTTACGATAACGTAAATGAAATAAGCGTGGTCCGTTGGAATGATAATTCTGTGGTTACAGTAGCAACCAATTGTGAGTCTGCACTGCTTAATGTGTTTGTGAAGCGGTACAATCGTAGAGATAAAAAAGACATCTCCATACCACAACCAAATATGAGCCAAATATAACAAATATATGGGAGGCGGTGATCTACACGATAACGCAGTTGCAAATTACCGAATAAATATTCGTGGAAAAAAATGGTGGTGGCCGTTATTTATAAATATGTTAGATTCTACTATGGTGAATGCTTGGAAACTGCACAGACTTGTATACACAGAGAAACCCATTTCGCAGCTAGATTTCAGGTCTGAACTTGTACGAAGCCTCATTAGTGCTAACAAATGTAAAACACAATCTGTTCGAGGACGTGGTTCCAGTGCGTCTCTATCATCCAGTGCACGTTTAGATAATGTGGGTCACCTAATTGAAAGAAATCGTGAAAATTGGAGGAGACGTTGTAGAGTATGCAAAAGTACAACCGTATTTATGTGTAATAAATGTGGAGTTCCATTACATTCACACTGCTTCAAAGACTACCATAATTAATAATTGTAATATTTTTTTGTGCATATAGTCCCATTGTTGCGTTAACGCAACGCAAAAAAAATATAAGAATCAATGGTTTGTCTTTTTTTTACCTTAAAAGATGTTTATAAATACCTAAATAAAAGTTTATTCCTTAGAGAATTTGCGTTTTCCTTGATTTGTCTAATCGTGGTCCTAAATGGGTTAAATGTTTGCGTTATCCAGAATGGTTACCGGTATAGGTTGTGGGTGCCGAACACGTCGCCTTAATGAATCCCAGAGATTTTCGATAGGATTCAAGCCCGGGCTTCGAGCTGGCCATTGCAAACGTTGCAAGTTAACTGCATGCAAATATTGTTCAACCACCCGTGCGGTGTGAGGTTGCGTCTTATAGTGCATTAGAGCAAAGTTGTCACCTACTAATGGAGTAAATGGTACAACGTGACCAGCTAAATACTCAATGAATTATCTAATAGCCACCATAGTAACATTTTCAATGAGAACAAGCTCAGTATTCGTGTACAGTGAAATGCCAGCCCAAACCATTATACCGCCTCCCCCAATTCCATACCATTCTTGCAGATATAGGCTTTCCTCACACGTTCTCGTCCATCTGGTGAACGCTGACAAAAACGAGACTCGTCCGTGAACAATACAGAGCTCCATATGAACCATTGTCCAATGTCTATGTTCGCGAGCAAATTGTAGTCGTTGAACGCGATGATCTGGGACCAAAAGTGAACAAGCAGCAGGTTTTCTTAACATAAATCCGTATCCCTTCAATCACCGGCAAACTGTTCGTATAGAATCTGCACTACCGTAGACGTATTCGCCTTGGCGAGACACAATTGTTGATGGTAAACCACGATCGAGTAGTGTAGATAACACCACAAAACGATCTTCTCGCCGGTTTGTGTTCCGAGCTCTGCCTGATACTGACCTTCTTGTGTATTCCTCAGTTTTACGATGTCGCTATATTGCGTCGTGGACAGTACTCCTGGGAATATTCAAGACAGTAGCGATGAATCGAATACCGCGTCCATCTTCGTTCAAAGCCACTGCTCGGGCTACATTTTCTGCTTGCATTTTGTCAACCAATAAGTGCCAGTACTGACAGTTCAAATAACATTTCAACACAACATATAAAAGCTGAATAAAAAGCACACCTAATTTTTTTTTGGTTAGGTTGGATTTTTTGGGTTCGTCATTATTTTTATTTTTCTTTTGACTGTTTTGATAAATTCAATTGTTTGTATCTTCTTTAATTTCCAATTCTTATTTGATAGATAATATTTCATGTCTTGTGAAAAAAAAAATTAATTATGATAGACATTTATTTCAGCGTCCGGAATTTTTTGTCATTGCATGTATTTGTACCGTTTACGCAACTGACAAACTCTATGCTCATAATAGTTGTACGGGTTCTATGAGGGCGAATCAAATATAAACCGTAATTATTCTTTAAAACTTTATTGGGAAATGATAAAAATACAAAGGCTTAAAATTATTTTTCTAAGTAATTTCCTGATATCGTGACACATATTTCAAAACGGATGGGTAATTTTGTTATCCCGTTTTCGTAAAACAAAGTAGTTGTGCCATAAGCCAATTGCGCACGAAATCTTCAACTGCAACATCGTTATGAAAACACTGTCCCCCAAGAACTTCTTTCAAACAGGTGGTAGTCAAAAGGCGATAAGTCCGGACTGTAGAAGTTCAAATGCTGTTGGCACACTTCCATAAGATCCCGTTTTTGATTTTTGGTGAGAACACGAGGCCCCAACCTTGCGGACACCTTCCAAAACCCGAGATCGTCAGTAAGGATTTAGGGACCGGACACGAGAAGCCGATGTTTAATTGCCCACGGGCGTACTAGTAAAAATTTTTATTTTTGAAAAGTTTTTAATTTTATTTATATAATTGGAAAACAAACAGATGGTGATCTATAAAATACATTGTATTTGTTTATTTTGTAGTTCAAGTTGAGTAAAAGAGTATTAATATTAACTAGCAGTACTTTCTCAAAGTTCTCTTCTGTAAAATTTGTTCTCTTTGAATGAAATACATACTTTTAGATAGAAAACGTCCTTTCTACATGACAACTGGTTATAGGTGCATACTGTAAATATTCTTTTATTTCAGCATATTTAGCAGTTAGATTTTGAGCCACCATACACAAATGCCGCAATGATATTAAATCTGGATTTCTATTAAACACTGCGTCTAACTATTGCCGAAGGCCACATCCGAAGTTACTTGAAATATTTTTGAAATTATTAATAGCCACATCTAATGTGATTAATCCATCATTTAATTTGAGATTTTGATTTTCAAAATAAATGATTAGTTTTGGAAAATTTCCAAAGTGTTTCTGGAGAGAGTACAACTGATTTTTTAAATTTGGAATTTGTATTAGTTCCTTGCACTCAGAAATGCTTCGAGCATCGTCATTTAAACATGTAACGAAATTTTGTAAACAATCGAAATTTTCTGCATAAAAGCTAGTAGCTTCCAACTATGTAGTTCCCCATCTACTTATTACTGGAGAGAGAGACAGTGACAAAGATGGTAGTTTTTCCGTGCAAAGAGTTACTCTTAATAGTGCTTTTCTGAAAACTTTTTTAAAAGCGGATACAAGTCTATCAACTTCCAGAAAACTGTCTCTGATATATTCACAGACTCTGTGGAGAGCATGTGCTACACAAGTAATATGCAGCATATTAGGATATATTTCCGCTAATAGTCTGCCCTTTTTTAACATATACACAGCACTATCACTGACAAATAAAGGTATTTTTTCTTTGTACCTGTCTCCCGAATGAAGCATTTGGTAAATGGTTTTAGCTACTGTTTCCGCATCAACTGTATTTATAACTTTTGTTCCTATTACATAAGCGTTATATCGAATAGTTGGATGTAATACACCAGCTACAACTCTTACCACACAGCGTCCTAATATATCGACAGTTTCGTCGGCACTTATCCATAGGTACTGATTTGAAAGATGACTACTAATGCGTTCTACTGCCTTCGTGTAGCACTTAGAAACATAATATTTTCGTAAGGTGGATTGTCAGGAACATTTCGACCAGTATATTTTTGGAGAAATGTTTTGAAGGTGGGATTGTTAAGTTTATTTAACGGAATATTTACCGCCATTAATTTTTCACGGAGTTCATCGTTAAAATTGTCAGAATTCCAACGGGACTAATTTCTGTGTATGTGGTTGCGGTGCTAAGTGACGTTCTACGTGCGATTTCTTCGAAATTTAACAGACTTTGCAAAAAATTTCGGAATCACAATGGACATACAATCAGTATGACCCTTAATCCAACTCGCCATTGTTTCACGATACCATTCTCGACGTTGTTCCATATCGTATCTGAAAAAGTAACTTAAACAATGTTCTAGATCTAAATAAATGAAAATTAAAAATGTAGACTGGACACTTATGTTAAAATAATTGGGAGAAGTAGATTCGATGAAACGATATTAAACAGGATCTATTACAAAAATTGCGAAGTATGAAATTATGTAATTAACAGTTAAAACAATGAAAAAAAGAAACTAACTCACCGTAATATTTATCTGACGAAATATAAACTAATAAATAAAATAAATTATAAAAACTCCTCACTCTTCTATCTACGCCCATGAAGAAAGGAATTTAACTGTAATCTTGAAGTAAATGCGTCCCAATTCAACGACAAAAGACAGATCTGCGATTAACCGAATGAATAGTGCTATTCAATAACTGCGTGATGAACTTAGCGATGTTATAGGCTATTTATATGGTTGATTTCCATCTCGGAAGAAATTTCAGCTACTGCTAATCGTCGGTCGTCCTCTAGAAGTCGGCGAACCGTACGAATGCTCTCCTCTGTCACGCTGGTTCTTAGTCGACCTTTATTTTCGACTGCTTCTCGTCCTTGCCCGAAGTCTTCTCAAAATTTCTGATAGTTTTACGCCTTCTTTCGTACTTCTCGCTTAGACATCGCGATAGTTACTGAACATTGTGGTAGTGTGGCGTTCTATAGCGGTGCAAAGTCCTCTAGGCATTCTCTCCAGTGAAACTTGGACGCTACGCCCCTCTTTGTTCGCTTCACTATCGGTACGAAATGAATTCAAGTTTATATTTGATTCCCCCACGTATATGTCGCGCAGTGAACAAATGTGCTCTCGAGATAATATATATCAATGTACACTGGAATCATCAAGTGTTGTTTAGTTTAGATAAAAATGTAATGGTATCTTGACGTACAAATATAATTATGTCGATTTTTCAATACATCACAGGATTTATAGGAATATTCGTAATAACATTTGTGTTGTATTTTAAGTGGTGTCATGGATATTGGAAGAGACGTAATGTAGCATACATTAAACCAACGATACCCTTGGGAATTCTAGAAAATCCTTTCCGTTTGAAAAAAGGTTTCAACGAAGTATTCAATGAAGCGTACCGTGAATTCAAATCAAACGGGAGGAAATTTGGTGGAATGTATGTGTTGCACAAACCCGGTTTATTACTGATAGATCCCGAGTTAATAAAAGGAATACTTTCCAAAGATTTTCAACACTTTAGGAACCGTGGTAATTTTGTCGACGAGGAAAGTGAACCGCTTAGTGGGAATTTATTGAATTTGGAGGACGACAAATGGAAGAATATGAGAACAAAACTAAGCCCCACCTTTACTTCTGGAAAGATGAAAATAATGTTTGACGCAATGCTAAATTGTGGCGATCAACTAGTGGAACATATTAATGTCTTGTGCTCTCAGAAAAAACCTTTGGATATTAAAGAAATTGTCAGTTGTTACGGTACAGATGTAATTGGCACTTGTGCTTTTGGAATCGAATGCAATAGTTTCAAGAATCCGGACGCTGAATTTCGGAAATATGGTCGGAAAGCAACTGAAGTTAGTGTTTCCGCTTCAATTAGATTCTTTCTTGGATTTGTAATGCCGGAACTGAACAAAATATTCAAGCTGAAATTATTTCCGAGTGACGTAACTAATTTTTTCTGTAACGCATTTAAAAGCGTTGTTGATCAGAGGATCTCACATAATTTTAGACGTAACGACTTCGTGCAGTTACTCTTGGATTTGAATGAAGATCATGGTCAGCAATCAAAATCGTTGTCGATGAACGAAATGTTAGCTCAGGCATTCTTATTCTTCTTAGCAGGATTCGATACTACGTCCACCAATTTAGCATTTTGTTTATATGAATTAGCATTACACCCTGAAATTCAGAAAAGTATAAGAGATGAAGTTTTGGAAATATTGTATAAGAACAATGGTCAACTAACGTACGACGGTTTGATGGATATGAAGTACATGGATCAAGTTATTGATGGTAATTATGTTTCATGTTTTCTAATGAAAAACCTTCGACCAATTTTTTTTAAGAAATAGATACTGCTAACTCTTATAGCAGTTTCTTGCTGTTGGGTGTAACACCAATTTCTACTCGTAGACGGATACTTTATTAAGAAAGTAATACACACATTGTTTTATAATTTACATATAAGTTCGATGAATTGATGAGAGGGGTTATTAAAAAAATCGATAAAATTTAGTACAAGCCATAACATATTTTGTTTTACATTTCAAGAAAATAATAATTTTATAGTTATTGTCTAAGTATTTCTTCACGGTTGAAATTTAAGAAGAATAGTTACCATACATATTTACGATTCTCGACTGAATTTCGATAGGCTTTTAAATCTTCTTTCACGAAGAATTTTGTCACGGCACGGTTTCCGATTTTTTTCATTTCCAATAAGACACGCCGCAGCTAATTCAAACGACTGCCTACAGCCCAGGGGTGGGGAAGTTAAATGGAACGAAACAAGCACTGATTGCAGCACTATCTGACGATTCTGCTAGCGTAATTTGGGGTTTGTAGTATTTGAACGCGATAGGTGACAGCTGTGTTATTTAGAGTTCCTTAATATTATTTGAATCACTTCATAACTCAATAATAACAAAATCTATAATGGGTATGTATTATTTATTATTACAAGCCATTACATTACAATCTACATTCCATTATGAACTAACATCATAACATGATCATAACTAATTAACTCGTAACTTACATAACATCAACTCCCGCGTGTCACATGACTAAATCTGTTCACGCGTGAAATGCAATACCAACCTACATAACACATCTCCCCTCTTACAAATTCAGTCTCTGTGGTTTCTATAGGTACAGACTGACTAAAAAACGCCAAAACTGGAGCGTTTGTTAATAAATTCTTTAATGGAGTAAGTGCATTATCTTGAGAATGATTCCACACCCACTCATTATCATTTTGGGTTAAATATCTTAAAGGTGCAGTAACTTTTGAGATGTTTGGTACAAATTTACCTAGACACTTTGCCATACCTAACAATCTCAATAACTCAGTCTTGTTCTGTAGTTTTAGCATATCGACTGTTGCTTTAACATATGAATCACTAGTACTAATTCCGTTTTTTGAAAATATTTGCCCAACAAATTTAACTTGTTTTGACTTAAATTGAATTTTATCTTTGTTGAATTTAATATTATATTTTTCAGCTCGCTCCAGTATTAGTTGTAAATTCTGATCGTGTTCTAGCTCAGTCTCACCTGTAATAATCAAATCATCAAAATATATTCCCACACCATGCAGGTCTCCAAAAAAGTTCAACGTTCCTTCTCTGGAATACTTCTGGGCTGAACTAATACCAAAAGGTAATCTTCAAAATTGATACCTCCCAAAGGGAGTACCAAATGTGCAATAATCTGCAGATTCATCGTCAATCTTCACTTGGAAGTACCCATCCTTCATATCTAAAACAGTAAAATATTCTTTATTACATAACTCACTAGCTATCTCATCAGCCGTCGGAATCAAAAAGTGTTCACGTTGAATCGCTTCATTATTATTTAGAGTTCCTTAATATTATTTTAATCACTTCATTTAAAAATGTTGGGTCCAAGCACAGTCTTAAGTCACCATTTGTCTTCTAGACAATAACCAAAGGATTAAGCCACTCCGTGGATTTCTCAACTTTCCGAATAATGCCCTGATGTTCAAGGTCATTAAGCTTGCATTTAACTCTATCATGTAATGCTTGTGGGATACGTCTTAAGTTTGCAACATGTAGTTTTATTTTAAAGTAATCTCATGTAACTTGGGAAATTGACCCAAACCAACAAATTCATTAGGATATGAAGCAATAACATCGTTTAATATTTTAAAATGCATGTGAATACTGTCTACTCTCCTTATTAAATTAAGACTTAGACAACCAGATAAGCCTAGAAGAGGCATTTGATCAACATTCTGAACTATTACAAAAGGCAAATCTGCCACATGCTTATTAACAGTATATTTGATTTTAAAACTAGGACTACCATAAGAAACTAAAGTAACATTTGAAGGCATAATGCTCTTATTATGTGTAAATTCTATCTACAAATGACAGTGGTAATACACTAACCTCGGCTCCAGTGTCTAACTTAAAGTTTATATTACACCCTTCTACGCTCACTGTCTTTGTCCACATAATATCATTTGTTCCATCGACTGCATTCATATTTTTCACCACTAAACTTATGAAAAACTGATCTTCTTCATCGCTCTCCTCCAATCCTTCTTCTGCAGACACCTCATTGCCTCGTTTAGTCCATTTTTTCTTCCTCGTACCATTTTTTACATTATCTATCTAGTTACCTGCCTTATTCTTTCTTCTTCACATTGATGCAAAATGATTCTTCATATTACATTCATCACAGTTTTTTCCACATGCTGAACATCTTCCTTTTTCATGTTTGTAACCACAATATCCACATTGTTGAGAACACTTTTCATCTCTCATTTTTTCGTTTCCTTATTTCTCCTATTTTTTTTAAAATGTTTACTATTGCTTCATTTTGTAGAGCTTTAGATTGCAGCTTGCTTGCTTCAACACCACGACGATACTCTAATGCTTTGTCTAAGGTCAGATTTGATTGCCTCAGTAATTTTTCCTGAGTTGCCTGGTTCAAAATTCCCATAACAATGCGTTCCCTCACCATGTCCTGATACTCAGTCTTCACTGCTTTTATCAATTCTGTTAAAAAAGTATCGAAACTTTGTCCTTCTCTTTGACTAATGGAGTTGAATTTAAACCGCTCAAAAATAACGTTTTTCTTAGGTCCACGATGTTCATCAAATTTTCCAATTATACTTTTCAAATTTTCTCTTTGTGTTACAGTTAATGCGAATGAATTATATAATTCAAGGCCATCTTCACCAATTAGACTCAAAAATATAGCTATTTTCTTCTCTTCCTCTTTCTTATTCAAATCGTTTGCAGGCATAAATAGCTCAAAACGCTGTTTGAATTTTTTCTGTGTTCCGTCAAATTTCCATCTAAGCTCAATGTCATAGGTTTTGGTGGCTTAAAAACAGTCTCCATATTTTCGAATTTTCAGCTTATTTCACCTGACACCATGTATTATTTAGAGTTCCTTAACATTATTTGAATCACTTCATAATTCTATAATAACAAAATCTTTAAAGGGTATGTATTATTTATTATTACAAGCCATTACATTCCATTATGAGCTAACATCATAACATGATCATAACTAATTAACTCATCTCATAACTTACATAACATCAACTCCCGCGTGTCACATGACTAAATCTTTTCACGCGTGACATGCAATACCAACCTACATAACACAACAGCACTTGCTCTTTTCCTGTTTGTTGCGGTTCGTTGTCGGTTGTCGGATTGTCGGTGGATTGTCGTATTTTGTCATATTCGAGCCAAAAAATTTGTATCCTAGGTAGGCCGCGAACAACTGAGATAGACACATAAGTCACATCTGAGTTTAGAGAATTGACGAAGTTTTATTTGTAAATAATCATAAGTCAAATTGACAAATTACTATTTAACCTATTACTAATAGTACGAAATGTAGGTTAGATCACTTAATCAATCTAAGACATAACTGATTTAAACCACGGCATACTCTGAAAACTTTTTGTGGCTCACTCCTTATAAGAGTGTCACATTTCACGTTAAAAATTAGACCCTTACGCTAGCGCCCCTGACATGAATATGGTAGTACTAAATTCGTAAACAACCGCGATAGCGGCATTTTTAAATTACTATAACGTTTTTTTTGCTCTAAATACGTGTTCCGATCTTTTTTGATCACATCAGTGCGACATATCTATAGATATGGAAATCACAGAAACGTATTTACGTGCATATAAATAAAAATTAATTCTGTTAAAAAATGAATTTAAACCCTATGTAAAAAAAATAAATATTTAAAATTCAACAAATATATAAAAAAATAATATTCTTGCAATAAAACAAAATAAACTATATTGGGATAACAATAAATAAATAGAAATTCTAATAAATAGCATTATAAATTAAGGACAATTCCTCATATGCACAAAAGATAGAAAACCCTAAACTTGCCAACATACCAAGAATCTAATTTATCTTCTGCAAATGCATCAGCTGCCTTATTTTTCTCGAGTTTTGATTCAGAGATCTATCATTAGAAGACCGACAAATGTCATCATGAAATTTCGTAATAATTAAACTCATAGATATGTTAATCAACTGCTCTTCAACTAAGGCTTGATGATCGGATTTAACACAAGTATATCATGAAAAACTAACTTTCTGCAAAGTTACTAACATTGTCTTGTAATGAAATTTATATGGCCAAATGATTTTAACGACACAATTATCTTATCGTAAATGTTATTAACATATAATACCAAACTAAGAGTGAGATAAAGAAGATTATGTGATTCACTAAATTCGTTAAACATTGTAAATGTGTGATGAAGTTCTGCGTTAACAGAAAATAAACTAGATTTTCTAACCTCACAATAGGGTAAATTAAACTTTTTTATGAAGAATCCACATATATCGTTGACAGCTTGATAATTAAAATCATTCTCATCATTACTCGGAATACCTCTAATTCATTCGTACCCAATGTACTAATTAATCTTCGCACTTTTGGGGCTCATTAGAAGATATACATGATTGCAAATTAGTTAAGATATGCCCACTATCCTCCTCACAATTGAACCCGGCGGAATGAGAAGACACTAAACTATTTAGATGTTCAAAATGATCCTCGCAAACATACATTTGTTTTGGATTCGAAGAAACATCATTACCTGAAAACCTTTTAATAGAGTTCAACCATACCTGTTTTCTACCATAATCAGAAGGGAGAGTGGAGACATGTTTATTTTGATAACACGAATTAGGAAAAATATTGGAATAATATCGACTTTTGCAACCTGGAATTTTACATTTACATTTGTGAATACTGGGAAAAGTCATTATAAAAGTAAATTTTTATGCAAAATATTAAAATTAACATAAAAATAACAAAACCTACCCAAAACTTGTTCCTCGTCAAAAATCATTTGTAAACACTACGTCATTATGATTTCCATTTTTATTGTATTCTCGGTACCGTGCACTGCTGCCATGTCGCATACTCTTATAGTTAACCATATTTATTCATAGTTTTTTTTAAGAATATGAGCAACGTAGACTTTTGGTGAAAATAATGCTAAAAACTGTATCATTCTTGATATCAAAACCTTATTTAATGTTTGATTATAATCTCTTTAGATACAGAGACTACAAAGACTTCGCAACAATACTATATCTAATTTAAACGGGCACATCTTGCTCGAAATTTCGTATTTGAATGAAACGGTCGTACTACAGCTAACTGCTAGCTCGATGACTTGCAATTTCACATGGCCTCTACTAACAGTTGTACCAAAATGAAGCAAACAATCTTGCTATTAGTGCTGTCATCTATGGGCGAGATCAAGAACATTTCATACTATCCGCGTATTAAGTCACTAGTGAACTGCGAGGTGGGTAAGGAATGTAAGCGCCTAATAATTCTATGCACAGACTGGAAATTAAGATTATTGCACAAATTTTAATCCTTACAATAAACAAAATTAATATTAGTGTGTTATTTAAGAATCGTTAAGAAAATATCCATCAGTTCCATTTCTGAATCGTAGCTGTTCCAAGACATACACAATTCCAAGTACGAATATTAAAATAGAAGAAGGCATAACAGTTCTAGTAAATGTTCATAGCCTTCACATGGACGCCGAACATTTTCCAAATCCCGAAAAATTTGATCCAGATAGATTTTCGAAGGAGAACAAGGCAAAAATGCATCCATATACATATTTACCATTTGGTGATGGTCCCAGAGTTTGTATTGGTAATACAGCTAATTACTATGTATGCTTTTGGTTAAATAGTCTAGCGAAATAAATTTTACAGGTAGACGATTTGCGATAATGCAAGTTAAGATTGGTTTGTCTCTAATATTGAAAAATTTTAAAGTTCTTCCACATAAAACAACACCAAAAACTATTAAGTTAGATAAAAAGAATGTCGGTACCATGAGACCTGAAGAAATTGTACTATTAAATACTGAATTTTATACTAAAGAAGAAGAAGAAATGTAAATATGAAAATATATCAATTTAAAATATAATATATTTTATAGGTAATATAATTGTTTTAAATGTATTCATGTTATATACACACAAAAATTGAGATGTAAGTTTTGATAAGAAAAATATACGTATGTACAATACCTTAAGATATCGATACCATCATATTAAGATTAATCCATATGCTCGTAATAAGATCTGATCAAGTTATGCCATATGGGATCCAAACTTTGCACAAAAACACTTTTGTGTATTCCTTAAATATTTACTTTTACCATATAACTTTTAAAATCAATTACCATGCTTTGAGAAATATGTAAATAGTTTAAACAGTTTTAAATAGTTTTATGTAATATTTTTAATTTTTTTTCGGGTTTTCGGTTACCTTCATTAGATATTTTTAATCAAATGTTGCGTTGGGTATGGATGATTTGCCATGCAAATATACACATTTAATTTACCAAATTTTCTACATAGTGGTTTTTCAAAGCGCAACATTCATTCCTGATATTGATTTATAGTTTTAAGAAGATATTCCTTAAACATATTTTTCTCAAATAGTAGCTGTTTCTTATTTTAATAGCCAGAATGGTATTAGATAAATTGTGCCTAAGTAAGCGAACTTCACGTGCTAATTTATATTAGTTCTGGGATTTAATTTTAATAGTAATTACCTAACATCTGCTCCCGCGTGCGCGCAGGCGCAGTCTTGACGTAATGAAGATGTTCGAGATCGGTAGTCGTAACGCACAATTTAAAATTGGAGACCCTATTTATTGTGTATACCCTTAGCCAGTGGAGCGGGTCCTGGACTGACTAAACAGATGGGGGGACCGAAAACTAAGAAAAGTGTTGTGCGTTCGTAGGTGCATGCGCTTACACACTATTAAAAGTGAAACAAAACAACGAGCTAACGAGCAAACTAAAGGAGAAGCGGGTACATAAATACAAAATAAGGAAACGAAAATAGTTAATTCGTATATTGGCAAAAAAAAGCAAGTATTAACAAAGTGGTTCTTTTTTTATTTAGTTATTCAAGCAATTTCAAAATAACTTATATCTAAGATCAAAAACCTAGTTCTACCTCAGATCTGTAGCCGAACCCTACAATGGAATTACACACAGTACATTACCTAAGCATTAGTAAAATGGTATCAAGAAAAGTAATTAATTTAACAGAAATTAAAAATTATTTAAATCTTCTAGCGTGGCTTGCGTGGTGATAAATTAATGCAATACATTTCGAGAATGTTTCATTAAGTTGTCGTTAAAATTACTTAATTGTGTAATATCTGGTTTGTTGGACAAAGAAAGCCTATGCTTAATTACGTCTGCTTGCTTCGTAGTAAGACGTCGAAATTATTAACGGTAGCAGGCTGCTTTCTAGTAACTACCACACACACCCTTTTTGAATCCGCGACAATTACCTATTCACACTCGCGCGTCTAACAGAATCTATCGTAAAATCGACCGGCCGAAGCGGGGTAAAATTCAGTGCACACCATCTATGGCTCAGCCGGGATCACAAAGAAAATAACGAATATAATGAACTAAATTTGATATATAACTTTATCTACAGGGCGGTAAAACTTAAATGTAACACATCCTATAATTAAAATGGAATCACAGCTTAACATTTTTTACATTTAAGTAATACAGTCCTCATCAATTTTCGTTAGTAGCAAATATAAATTATAAAGTGAGAAAGCATACATTTTATTATATGAAAATGTGGAGACCTTGGGACAAAGACAGGGAAGGTGACCAATATTAATTAAGTAATGATAACTGTGACTTGGTGACGAAAAATATAATTAGTGGCAATAAAAAGATTCATTTGTTAGTTCAAGCTAAGCAAAAACTGTTAAATTTGTATACTAATTTACAAGAAGAAAATGTAGAAATTATAAGAAAATGCTATTATAAACAAAACATGGAAGTTAACTGGTATCTGCTATAGCACATAATATAGTGAAACACGTTATTACAAAAAGAGAGTTACATAAAGGGTATATAAGAGAAGTACCAAGTTGGAACGTTGATATCATTTGACAAACAGTATATAGTATCTACAAGCAGGGCGAAATTGACACATTCAATAGTTTACAAATAAAAAATAATACCGAAATAGAACCCTCTAGAACAACAATATGGGCAACATTAAAGCAAAATGGCCTCCGATTTAGGACAATAGACGACGTATTACAATGGAGTCGCCGCGGATGCAAAAACTACGCCAAGAATATTTAATTGACACAAAAAAGTTCCAAGATGAAGAGCGGTTTACTTATCACGTAAACGAACTTGATATGACACTCACGATACGACAACAAAAGGTTGGATTAATTATACCACCTTCCAAAAAAAAAAGAATTATTATTTTACACGCTGGCTCTGAAAGCGAAGTGTTACTTTTAGCTAGAAACTTATAAAAAATGAAATCTTGACTATCAAGAAATCTCTTACCTGTATTACTCTTATAACCTGTTATTATTTCAAACAGTCGCTAGTTATATTTTAATGAATCGTTTTCAAAAATGTAGAAATACGTGTTCAAGAAATATGCTCAGTCTTATAGTTTTTTTTGGTTGGACGCGAGTCCGTGCACTTGAGCACCTCCCCTTTGTATCACTAGAAACAGGTTTATTTTTAAAAGTTTTCATTTTTTCAAATAATAATATTTTGAAAACCAAAAAAGTGAAGTAAAAGTGAAATCGTCTAAACAAAGTATCATGTAAATCGGAGGATAGCTATGCAGATGTCCTTGAAAGAAAGAGACAACGTTTGAAAAATGGAGAGATGCAATTATATGGAATATGAATCCAAAAAATTTTCAATTACCAATTACAATTACAATGCAAACCCCAAAGTTAAAACCCCACTGAAAATTGTATTATGTGCCTCCTATGAATTAAAAATATCTATAATCAATACATGTCTATAAACAATACATACGCAACAGCGTATGTGTGTGTGTTATATACGTAACAGCTGCCCATGTTATAATAACATTTTTGTACGCTAAGGGTTCAATAACCTCAATATATTTATAGCAAACGCCAATTAAGTTGGCGCGGGGAGGGGTAAGTTCGCGCAGGATTAGAAGTAGTTGGGAGATTTGTATTTGGTTTTACATCAAATGTCAGATAATTCTAACCTCTGAGCGTGTATCACATTATGATCCCTTAGCAGACATTATGTTCCGTCAAACGTCAATGACAAATGTATTCTGACAATTACTTGAGTAGTGGGGGTGAGCGTTTTTAAAAACGGCTTCTGCGCACCCCCTCCTCGCGCCAACTTAATTGGCGATTGCTATACGTGGGAAAATATCAGCTGTTCAAAATTTATATTTATATATTGTATGCAAGTGAATTATTAAAAATTAAAATGCGTACCCTACGGGCCATTTCACGTCTGCAACCTTCGTAATTTGGTAACAATCCCTCGCTCGCTCTCTGAAATATATTTTATACGACGGAGAAACTGAATTTATTGATAATAAGAAAATCTAGTAGGCTGTCAAAAACATCATACTGTGTTTATTTAAAGCAAGTTTTTATCTGTCATTTGACGTTTTGTTGTTGAAGCTACGTTCTTTATAACTTAGCAACTTATTTTTTGAAGTTAAAGAAAATGGAATTAATCAGAGAGCACTTTCGAATCATCATTTATTATGATTTTAAAAGAAGTTTAAGCGCTTATGAGTGAAAAGAGAGTCTAGATTCAGTTTTCAGTGAACAAGCATCTTTCTTGACTACAATTTATCGATGGTATAAAGAATTTTAAAGAGAAATGAATTCTGTTCAGCATCAAAAAGGAGCTGCATTACCTTTCTGACTTCCAAAAAGCAGACCGTATAAAAATTTTCCATGGAACTATAAATTTCTTAAATAGTGGCGGGCACCAATTTTTTTCCCAAATAGTGACAGGTGGCGAAACTTCTATTCCCTTTTTCGACCTTCCTACCCGCCAAGAGAGTCGTCTATAGATTCACGAAGATGAGGAAGCTCTTACAATGACTAAGAAGCAGCAAGCTGTGAAGAAGGTTATGTATGTGGTATTCTTCAGAAGTACGGGCTTAGTAAGTGCAATTAAGCTAGTTGGACAAAAGACAGTTACAGCTAAGTGGTACACTGAAAAATGTTTGCCTGAAGTGTTCAGTAGAGTTCCAGACAAAGGAATTATGTTCCACCATAATAATGCATCGTCCCATACGACAGTTTCAACTGTCCAGTTATTGTCTGGAAAAAATATGAAAGTAATAGGACATCCGTCGTACTCACCTGATTTAGCAATGTGTGACTTTTGGCTATTTTTTGGGCTTAAACGCAATTTGCAGGGTAGAAGGTTTTCGTCTGAAGAAGAGACTGATACCGCGGTTCACGCTTATTTTTTGAAGGTATTCCAAAAGAAGATTTGTTGGGAGCTTTTAAACAGTGGAAAAAGAGAATGGTCAAATGTATCACTGCTGAAGAGAATTACTTTGATCATATTTAAAATAAAATCCTAGAAAATATTAACCTTGTTTTCTATTCCCAATAATTTCAGCTTGTCCCTCGTATGTGTAACAAGAACAATAGTTAATAAGTTAATAGAAGGTGAAATTTTCTGCATAGTTCTAAAATTAAATCAAAAGTAGTAAGACTGGGCGTCATTTAACACGTAAATGTAACTCATTTCGAACGTACACATGGATACATGTAACGGTCGAAACTGACTATAGTCGGCCGCACTTCTTGAAATGGAGTGGGGGACAAATATTTTATAAATATTTTTGTCATTTTTCACACGTCTGCGAGGGAATTTGAGGAAAATATTTTTATTCAAGGATACCCAGTATATACATGTCGCAAGAATGAATTAGGAATTTGTTTTTTATAGAAAATAATTTTATTTTAAATTTACATATTTTCATACTTCATATTCATATTCTTCAAATGTCAGTAAGTCGCAATTATATATTATAAATTTCAGCATTCAATAGTAAAGTTTTCTCAGGTACCATTCCACCAAAATTCTTGATGTCAAACTTCCGTTCTTCTTTGTTTCCTTTACAAGATCTTTTATTTCGTGTACCTCTTCTTTGCCGGGTCATTTCCTGTGTTTCATTTATTTTTTTTTTATTATTAGTTTTTTGGCCTGTCTATTTTCTTCCTGGAGTTTTCCAGCTTTTCTGTCTCTCTGTTTCAATACCATATCATATTATCAATTATTTGTCGTTGGAACCCGATTTTAGTAGTTTTTCCTCTATCATGTTCATCTCTTGCAATTTTTCTTATTTTTGTCTGGATCTCTCTTTCTTCTTTTGTCATATCGTCATTTATATATATTTTTTCTTTATGGGTTTGCAACTTACTCTTGTTTCTCATGACTGCACTTTTATCTGCCTTATTGTTAAGTTCATCAGGTGGATGAAATACCACCTGATGAAGCCATTGTATGGCGAAACAATGTTGTAGTGAATTTACAATAAAAGAACTTTTGAAACTAGAAGTTTAATACTTATTTCTTAGCGTTATACTGAAGTTTCAACAAGTATCTCCTTCGTCAATTAACTATTTGAAATTTTATATTACCAGATTCTTGATTAAAAAATCACCAGAATTTAAATTTATAGTCAAATTAAGAGAAAGAAATTGAACATTTTCAATATGTCCTAAATATATTTATTAAGTAAAAAAATATATAACAATAAAAACAAAGTAAATTCTATCTAGGGATGAGGGAATATATTTATCACAGTGATTATTCACAGTTAATTCTTAATCACCGTTTTCATCGTTTCGTTTAACGCGCCAATCACAGTGATTACAATTTTAATAATAATTTTCTGTATGGTAAATGTGACTATTTTTTAAATAAAGTACGTCAAATTGAGAATATTTATATGTATGTAATAATATACCTACATTATCTATGATCACTCGAAAATCCTAAATTATCTTTGCGATAATTCCTAATTTTAATAATAATCATTTTAAAAATCAATAAAAATATAATTTATACATCTATGCTTTTCTATTCTTATAAGGTATTTTAAATATATGAAAAATACGTAAGTAATTATGTACAAATTAAATTTATATTAAAACAATAAAACGAAATTAAAAAGTATGACTCGTATTACATAGTCAAAAAAGCCCTGAATATTTAACTACAAAACTAACGAATAAATTGTCAGACAGTTACAGTTACGTTTATAATCGTTAGAAAATGAATTTAAGCGTGCCAGGAGCAGTTTAGAAAATGATCTTCGCAATGGACGGCCGAAAACTGCTACAAGTCCAGAAATGCTGGATAAAGTCGATGATTTGTTGTTAAGTGATCGACGATTGAAGGCGTTAGAAATAGCAGAGGCAGTGGACATTATTTCAATGGAACAGGTGCTTGATATGAGAAAGTTTTCGGCAAGATGGGTGTCGCGTTTACTGACAACAGAACAAAGACGTGTTCGCTGTCAAATATCGATGAATAATTTAGAAATTTTTAAATGCAATACAACAGATTTTTTGCGTAAATTTGTTACTTGTGACAAAACATGCTAGGGTAAGCTGAAAAATTCGGTAACTAAAGTATAACAAAAATCAATATTTCAATGAAATGTGTTTTATTTTTCGACATAATCTCCCTCAAGAACAATACATTTATTTAGTCGATGCTCAAGTTTCTTTATGCCTTCACAGTACTCATTTTCCTCGAGCTCCTCAAAATAGTGGTCAATGGCAGCTATCAGCTCCTCAACCAAAGCAAATCTCATACAGCCGAGGTATTTCTACAATTTGGGGAACAGATGATAGTCCGATGGAGCTAAATCCGGCGAATAAGGGGGATGGACGCTCAAGCGAACTTTAATTTGGCCAATTTTGCTAATGATTTTTTTATGCTTTCTTCCGGGTTCTTTTTTCGACGATAGCTGTCTTCAATCGATTCAAAAGTTTAGAATAGTATAGTACAGTAATCGTGTGTCCCTTTGGCAGGTAGTCGATAACCAAGATTCCCTTAGCATCCCAGAAAACGGAAGCCATCACCTTTCCTGCCGATAGACTGACTTTGGCCTTTTTTGGAGCCGGTTCACCACGTTTAGTCCACTGTTTTGATTGCTGTTTATTCTCTGGTGTGTAGTGGTGAACCCACGTTTCATCGCACGTCACAAATTTGCACAAATAATCTGTTGGATTTCGCCGAGACCGCTCCAAAATGGCTATAGAACATTCCACGCGTTTGAGTTTTTGCTGTGTTGTTGGTAAACGCGGCACCTATCTAGCACACCGCTTCGACATGTCTAATGCAACATTTAAAATGTACGAACCCGTTCTCTGGAGATGCACACTTTCTGCAGAAGTGGGTGTTTTAGGACGTCCAGAACGGGGATCGTTATTTACGCTCGTACGACCTTTTTAAATTCGTTCACCCATTTGCAAACAGTCTTAAAACAAGGAGCTTCCTCGCCTAACACATTTACCATATCTACATGAATTTCTCTTGGCGAAGAATACTTTTTCCACAGGTATTTAATCAATAATGGATATTGTCCATTTTTAAGAAGCAACAAAAGTACTCTGCTTTAAACGAGTGTACACAACAAACTACTTGGACAGATCGACATGAAGTTTAACGAGTATATCATTGAAACATCAAGCTATGCAATAGCGTCAAAGATTACTTTTACATAGCGCCATCTCATAGTTAGTTACCGAATTGTTCAGCTTACACTAATAGGTTCATTATTATATACCCGACTCTAAACAACAGTCGAAAATGTGGACCAAACGTGGAGAATCAACTCCAAAGATGGCCGAGGCAGTTTTATCGGCAAGAAAGGTATTTTGGAATGCAAAAGAAATATTGTTGACGGACTATCTTAAAAAAGGGCAAGACCGCAAACGATGAATATTACGCAAATCTTCTAGATCATTTGAAGACAGCTATCGCTGAAAACCATCCAATAATTACTAGGAATAAAGTGCTCTTTCGCCATGTTAATGCAGCTGTGCATTCCAGTAAGGTTGCTGTAAAAAAAAATTGAAGAATTAAGGTTCGATATGTACCGCACCCCGATATTCGCCAGACCTAGCATCAATTCTGCACAAATGAAGAGCTAACTTCAACAGTAGACGATTATTTTGCAGGGTTAGAAGAAAATCACTTTCGAGACGGAATAAAGAAGCTTGAACACAGATGAACCAAATGTATCGAATTAAGAGATTATGCAGAAGAATAAAGTTTGTTTATTTAAATTATTCCTTTGTTTCCGTACGATCACGCGAATTAATCAACCCGCCCTCGTATGTATGTTTTCAAAAGTAAATTCATTTCCAAGAATGTAATAAAACAAAATCATCTATTAAAGAATCTTTATCTTTACAATATCTGTGAATAGGGCAATATTTTCAAATAAACAAGGTTAATTATTTTCATCCAGGCTACGACGAACAGTTCTAAGAGCAAATAGCTTATGAATGAAATATTTATAATAAGAATCACCATTCTCCATTAATATAAAAACTATTCTTTTCACCGTTCACTGTATAAAAATACACTATATTTTTACAAAGTGAAGGGTGAAACGCTCACTTATTGTTAACGGTGATTATAATAATCACTGTTAAGAATCACTGCTCTTTTGATTTCGGTGATTTTAAAATAAATCACAGTTTGTATTTTCACTGTGAATGTAAAATCAAAAGATCATCTCTGAACGGCGTTGCCAGGTCACATGATTTTTTAAATTTCAGCATGGCAAATATAAAATTTATGCTTGGGAAAAATCCCCCAAAATACTAAATAATAAATGTTTACACATGTATTTTATTAAAATAAAACTATTCATAATTTGGTAAACTAAGCGACTTTGGCGACATCTCATGAGTTTGTCGCGAATTCTCATGAATTTCTGACCGTTTTCTCATGAATTAAATTTATCCGACCTGGCAACGTTGTCTCTGAACTGTCAGCTCCAGTCAGCGCAAGTGAACACTGCATGCGCTCATACGCATGACACAACGGTATCTAGTTATCTCGGACTTACCTTTTTAAGCGATAAATGTTTGATATTCTTGGTAACCAAGGAAAAAATTAATAATATCAAAAATTACCAGATATAATTATTTAAAAAAATAATTACCAGGTAATTCAAAATTGGAGGAAAATAACCAGAACTGGTGATAACCCACCAGCATTGGCAACACTGCACATAACCATTAGTGATAAAAGTAGCTTCATTCAAAAACAAAATTTTATGATTGAAAATTGATCATCCACAACATTTCCTCCAAATCAAGTACAAAATTCTAATCTAACCGCCTTGTCCCCGGGATCCAAATTTGGTTTTGTATGGATGAATCTTGTTTTTCTTAAACAGTTTTTGCAATAAGCTCTTGCTTACATCCAACTCTGTCGCTCTTTTACGTAGTGATATTTTTGGATCTTCTAATACAGATCCCATAGCTAGAACAGTTAATCCGTCATCTTCATTGTATTTTTTTTTGCTTTCTTCTTTCTAGACACAGAGCGGGTTTCATCAAATTTCTTAACAAACGTTTTTGAAGAATTAATGTCGATATTAATGCCGGGGAATTTAATATAAAATTTATTGATCGCTGCTTGATATGAAATATCACCAATTCCATAACACTTAGAGCGAGTTGTATAATGATAGGTTAAACATGAGTTGAACAAAGCCAGGTTTAACATTTAAGTACGGCTTAATCAGGAATGCGTTGTAGAAATATATTTTAAGCAGAGTTTAAGTAAACCATTCATATCGAAGGTTGGCAACGCAAAAGTAGGGATTTCTGTGCAAAATTTTTATTTGATATTGGTAATCGACTGTTATTATGGGATCAGTTTGCCAATCAGTGGAGACCTCAATAAAACTAAAACTTTTAAGCAACACAAGTATTTAAAGTATCCTATATAAATATATATAATTAAGATATTTTAATTTGTTTTCTTAAAATTTTCTTATGCATTATCTACCCTATAAAGTTAATATCAAGAAACTAACCTTTATAAATGTAATTTACACGAAAAAATTAATTGCAAGCGAAATTATTACTTGTAAACGATTAACGATCATGGACCACCTTTATAAAATAGTGCAGTATATTTGTCTTTTTTCAACAGCATAGTAGATTTTAATTTAAATAAAAGGAAAATCAAATATCCAATATTTATTTTCATACGCTATTAGTAATATATAGGTATACATATAACAACACAAACATAACATAAATAATCATATAAAAATATGAATCTTATAGCAGTCTATTAATTTTTGTATCAATTCTATTAATGATTCCTCGATTAATTAAGGTATGTCAAATAGCATTGTTGTTATTATTAAATAGGTACTCCCTTACCTTATAGAGACAATATCAACATATCCAAAATATATTGCTTGTTACCCGGTGCCTTAGTCGTTCTCTATATAATTATATAATTAAATAATTTATTTTTTAATATATAATGTCAATGAATTTTTTTCTTCAAAATACCTAAATAGATTATGTCACTCACTTAACTCTATTAAGCTTTCGTTAAACTCGGAACGTCGGGGGCTTAGCTAAACCTGAGAAATATTCGAGCTTAAACTCTAAACCTTGTATGTACAACGCACAACTGTCACTAAATTTACATTAAGTACCGCTAGAGGTTAAACCGATCCTAAACTCGAATTGTACAGTTGCGGCCCCTACAAACTCAAACAGTTTGACAAATAATAAATGTTGGCTTTGTAACATGGTCTAAATATTGAAGTTTATAAAAAAAGTCACCTAGCTGAAAGAACGTCAGTGGCGTATAAAATAAGAAATTCGAAAAATGGAAAAATTCAAATACAAATAATGTTTTTGCAACAATATATGCGTTGTAAAAATGAAAATGCATTACATTTTCTTTTTCTAGATGAAATCTGGATTTTTCAAAATGGGAACTCTCAAAAACCACGGCAAGATGAGAAAATTAAATCTGTAAAAGCAAAGCAAGTAGGTGACAAACGGTATTAATTATTTAAGAAGTATTGGCATGGGCAATATATCATTGACTTTTGTCTTGTTTTTATCAACTTTTGCAGTTCGTTTAATTGAGGCATTTTAAAAATTGTGTACGCTTCTGACTTACAATAAACTGACACTAACATAACCATGCCGGATAAAAGTCAAATTCACAAATCACAATTTTTTTAATTTGACAGAACGTGTTAAAAGTCGCTGTCTGAGTTTGTAGAGGCCGCAACTGTATGTGTCATGTCACTTAAATCTGAAACTGACAAATAATTAAATGTCAACAGCATTTCAATGCAATGCGATTATAAATAATAATTTGGACGTTTTCAACATTTATATGTATATAGAATGTAATCAATGCATTTCAATATGATTTCTAGTGGTTTTAAGGCAAGCAAAAACTTCAGTCGAGAAGTTCAAGAAATTTTAGATCAACAGTATCCTGATTGATGGATAGGTCGTGACAGTCCACGACACTGGCTTGCGCATATCTTCTGAATTTCTTTCTTTGGAGCAACATTAAAAATGTTGTATACAGGCATCCTATTGCTACAGAAGAGAGTCGCGTTCAGGAAGCTTTTGCTACTATTACAATGGCTACGAATTCTAAACTGAGTCTTTTGTGGTCCGCAAGGTTATGCTTGCAGCTTTGAGCACTTGCCCTTATTAAATTTACTTTTCGTTTCATTATCCCTTTTGACTATGTTGTTTCTGTTATTATTATGTATGTATACATTGTATGTATTATTGTATGTATTGTATGTATTATTGTACGTATTGTATTATTGTATGTATTATGTATGTATACATTGTCTCCTGTTTTTTTATGATAAATTCACGTGTATTAGAATAAACAAAGTTCTTTTCAGAACCGCCATTTGTTGTTTTATTAAAAATAATAAAAATAGATTAATATGATGGCGACTGTAACATCTTCAATGATATCTGCCTTAATCTAACATGTTGATGTTGATATTTTGGCAGGCTTGTCATTCTGACAGTGTGATAATATAAGCTTAGCAGCCAATTTTATTCACATTAACACCTGGAGTGTCCTTTCTAGGATCTTAAACATCTCACAGCTCTGTTATGCAAGCAATTAATTTTTCTTCGTTTTAATTGTCGGGATCTAGATTGTCGCCGGCATTTGTCAGTTATCTCTGAGGCACAGGTTCTGGGACAGCCTGTATAATATATTGAATAACGACATTTGAATTTCTGAGATAGCAATTCTCTTATAAAAAATTCCCTAAAAAACACAATAAACCATTGAAACCTGTTTTTAAACTCCCTTGTTCGATGCCGAGTCTATCTGATTACATTTTAATAGAGTTTTCTAAGAAACGTTATCTTTTATCACATTATTTGATAAAATATTACTTTTTGATGTATATATATATATATATATATATATATATATATATATATATATATATCAAAATCAATATCCTCTTTATATTTTATCAGTCGTGTAGATATTATCAAACAAGATATCTAGTGTGTCAACAAATTTTAGAAAAATACGAAATAATTACTGATGAATTATAATTAGATGGATAAAAAGAGACCGGTTAGACCAGTTTGAATGCGAAATAATCTAGAAATCTCAAGATGCTAAAATTAATGCGCTTATAGTAAAAATTGAACAGAATTATGTTATTTTGATCAAAATAATCAATATACAGGGTTTTTCACATAACCCGTTAGTTAGAAGTTTTCTATGTTAACGCCTTAGGACACTTTTGAAAATTTGTGGCACGTAATCTTGATTCTTGGTGTGTTAAAATAAAATATTTACACTCATGGACCACTTTCGGTTATAGCGGAAATCATAGCTTTGATATTTTAAATGGAATGTTACATTTTTTATTGTTTTTTTAGATTCATTGTAAAGTGAAGATTTATTTTGTAAAAAATAAACTGTTTTTGAATGATTTTAATTTTTGTGATTTTTTTTGGGTATTTCAATGCATTTTTCAAAACCACATATCTAAGGCGTATTTGAACTAAACTATGTCATGTTTCTACTGGAGACAAAGAAAGGTATAAAATTCTGAGTAATGTCTAAACATTTAATGAATCTCTTACAGAATGTTCGAAATTTATTGATTATTTAAGTAATCTTTAATGAAAGAAAATCGTTTTCTTTAATGCAACAACTGTAGATGAGCACGCCATAGTAAGTAGAAAAATATTGTGCATCGCACAGGTATAGGTTTCCTTATGCCTATCTCTCGTAGAGGCGCCCTAAGTAATGCTGTTCGGAGAAAACCCGTTGTTCGATTTCGAAAGGAAGGGACTAAGGCGTTCAGACCGATCATTAGCGACCTAGTCAAGAGCACCACGCCACTTGTATAATTCGACTCGTGTGTTACGTACATGCTGTACTAATAGGATTTCACGTAACCACGACAAAGTAACAAAGGCTTTGGTTCATTGTGTTGGTAAAATTTTGCAAGTAATTGCATCCAGCTCCTTTTGTTGCAATCTCTGGTTTGAGGATTTGAAAGTTGAGCCGCCATCATTACACCCCTGGCAAACATAGCTACCGCCCGACCTAGTCTATCGGGTACATCAATTTTTACTACTTTGATTCGCTTTGAGTTTATTTATAAACTTTAGTATATTTTTTAACTTGCTTTTATTATTTTTGTCTTAATTAGTTAAACTCATACTTGATAATCATTATGTCACTTTAATTAAGGCCTCACTTAAATTTATGTAGATTATCTATAAGCTAAATTAATTAATTTTGTACCATTTTAGCTGTGTCAAATACAATAACATCAATATATTTCAAATTTATAATTTTATATATGCCACTATTTTCTTTAACACTTCACTTTATAATAAACTTTAATATTTCATATGTTTTCAAATAATTAAACGAATTTGTTAAAAGTCAGTGATTCTTTTATTTAACACTTTTGAAGCAATGTATTCTTACCACTTTTATATGAGCAAAATTTATTACACTAAAATCAGGAGTTCTGCCATTATTCTGGTTTAATAACATCAACAAATGTATGTATGTAACACAGAAAGGCAGTGGCGCTTCTAAAAGAAATTACCTTTAAGAAAACAGCAACATCGTAGGTTGTGTTTGAAATTAACTGACCCGACACATCAGTGATCATTTTGTTATATTGTTCCTTTTAATAACGGCGTTTAACTTGCTTGCAATTTCCCTCCTTTTTACATTTGATATTCATCTCGTCTGTTGAAGATACATTCAATATCCTTTTGTAATATTTTAATTTCAAACATTTTGATTGTTAAATATAAGTAAATTTAGGATATTTACAATTTTATAAATATTTAACGTTCATGTTCGAATTTAAACCACGGTATAATATACTTTTATTAGCACATTCAAATTGTAAAACTTTCTGTAAGTTCTAAGAAGGCGATGGCTTTTACATTTACAAATTTATTTATTACCTATTTTATAATTTAGACCACTCGTTTTATTACCTAGGATTATTAATAATCGGCATATTTTTCTTAATTTCTGTATTACCTAATACATCATACCGCTTGTTTTATTACCTTGGATTATAATGAACAACATGTTTAAACTGGATATTAATTCTCAAGATCACGGTTCCTAGATATGTATAATAAATTTTATTACTTTAACAGCGGACAATCCGGAAGTACATACTTAGATTTATAACACCACTACCTAATTAGTAATGATATTTTATTATTTATTAGTTAAGATTAGATTTTTAACCCTTATCCGGGCAAGGGGGGCCTGCCAGGCCCGAGCGACGATAAAAAATTCGATATCTTAATGAGTAATTTTAGTAGGACTTAATGCTATTTAGAATTCCTCAGAAATGTTAATTACTGTTTTCTTGTTAAGTAATATTTGTTAAATTATGAAAAATCGTTAGTTAATTGACGGATTGTACTTAAAATCCCATTAACGGGCAAGCCGGGCTTAGCAGGCCCATACTTTAGGCAATTATGGTAACTTTATTTTCCGTTTTTATTTTCTAATCCTCTTTACGTAATTAGTGTTACCGATCATTTTTGTGTCATTTGTGCAGCAAATACATATGATGACGTATATAGGAATTTTTCGAGGAAAGTAATATTAGGTAAAGTAGGGGTTCCCTGTCTATTTTTATATATATACGAGCATTTTTTGTTCATTGCTTTTAGTTTATGCATTATAGTGAAAGTGTTATAATCATTAATGTCGAGAAAATTTTTATCGGACGCCGAACTCGCAGATATACTGGAAAACCTATCGGACGATGACCAGGTGCCTGTAAATTTTGAGTCGGATGTCGAAGATGAGGACGAAGAGGACCACCTTTCTAATGCTAGTGAAACGGAAGACGTGCAAGAAGGCAGTGAGGGACTGTGTGACACTCCTGTTGTCAGTATTTCCAAATTTGTTGCTAAAGATGATTCAGTGTGGAGCAGCCAGCCTCCTTCGACAGGACGGGTTCGTTCGTGCAATATAATAAAATCGCAAATGCATAAAGTTATCTCACCGCCGGGAAAAATTGTTGAAGATCCAATTGATGCATTTCTCTTATTTATTGATGAAGCTGTACTTACCGAAATTGCTTCACATATAAACAAGGAGGCAGAGAGGGTACTGATAGATATTCCCTGGAAACCATGTGATAATATCGAAATTCGCGCTTTTCTTGGTTTGCTTCTAACTGCCGGTCACCTAAGTGCTAATGATACTAGCTACGATGTGCTATGGAGTCGATTATATGGCCCTTCAATTTTTCGAGCAACGATGGGATTGAAACGATTCAAAAGCTTGTTGCGATTTATACGATTTGATGACAAAGGTACACGTTCCGAAAGAAGGAAGAACGATAAACTTGCATCTATTCGAGTTATTTGGGAAGAAGTAAATAACAATCTGAAGAAGCACTACCTCCCCGGAGAAAACATCACAGTGGACGAACAACTTGTACCCTTTCGAGGAAGATGTTCATTTAGACAATATATGCCTTCCAAACCAGACAAATATGGAATGAAGGTCTGGTGGGCGTGTGACTCTGAAACCTACTATCCTCTAAATGGTAGTCCCTATATTGGAAAGGAAGGAAATCAAATCGCCAAGGGCCTCGCAACACAGGTAGTGGAGCAGCTCGTACAACCGTATTATAATACAAACAGAAATGTCACATTCGACAATTATTTTACGGACTTATCATTAGCAAAAGCATTATTGACAAATGGGTTGACGAGCGTTGGTACCGTTAGGAAAAATAAACGCTTCATCCCAACCGAATTTTTGCCCAATAGAAAACGTGAAGAACAAACGTCCATTTTCGGATTTACAGAAAAAGCATCTTTAGTGTCCTACGTTCCAAAGAAAAACAAAAGTGTTTTGGCTCTGTCAACGATGCATCATACTAATAACTGTAACGATGACGATAAAAAAAGCCAGAAATTATTCTGTATTATAACAGCACAAAATGTGACGTGGACAAGTTAGACCAATTGGCTCATAGATACACATGTAAACGCAGAACAAATCGTTGGTCATTTACAATTTTTATGAACCTTCTCGACTTAAGCGGCATTGCAGCATATGTTACTTGGATGAATTTGAACCCAAATTGGAATAAAGTTAAACACCAAAAAAGGAGATTGTTTCTAGTAGATGTATCTGAAAACCTAGTTCTTCCGCACATTCAAAGAAGGAAGGCGAATGGACTTCCTCGTACCATCCAACACTGTGTCAGCGAGTTTGTAGGTGAAGAAGCAACGCCGGAAAAGAGAGGAAGAACTGAAACTAAAGCAAATTCTAGAAGAAGGTGCTACATGTGTCCTAAAACAAAAGACAGGAAACAAAGACAATGTTGTGATGAGTGCAATCAAAACATTTGTAACAAACATTCTTCATCAAAAGTTTTGTGTTATAATTGCAAGAAATGAATAAAATTTAAGATCAGTAAGTAATTAATGTTATTTATAAATGGTATTAAATATATAATTCCCATAAACTCTTTGTTTCATTAATTCTGTAAGTAAAAACATATACTAAAAGCACCGGGCCTACCAGGCCCGAACTGCCCGGTTACGTTAGTAAAATGTCTTGCCCGGACAAGGGTTAATACACTATCGTAAACTTTGGATATTATTGCTTGTAGGTACAACTTCCATTAAGTAATAACACAAAAATTCCTCGTTACGACGTCAAACAATACAATGTAGAACAATACGCGTTTAATACGTAATAGTTAGGGGTAGTGGTATATTTTTACCTTCCCGTAAAACAGTACAAGATGGATCAATATGAACTCAACATAAGTACAAGACAGTCTTATATTAAACATCAGCATAACAATCATACTTTAACAAGGGACACCAGTCTCAACAGCACATTGTAAATAAATATATTTAGATGAAAGTACATTTATTCATTTAACTAACAGTCACCCTATTTAAGATTTAAAAAGTGAAGTATATACGGCCTGCGCACTGTGAAGCAAGCATCGGGGTCGCCAGAGCCAAATCCCCCACATAATAGTTTGGTCCTTCGGCCGGATTCTCCCGAAAACAGATAGATAAATGTTGGTCTGCTAGCCGCATCATTTTGGTCTTCGAGCCGCAACAACATTTAGTCCTTCAAGAATCATCATTGCCCGCAACACCGTCATAAACTAGCAAGAACTCGGCATGCGTTGCTACGCCACAGTAGTTTGTACGTTATAGCCCCTGGCATTCTCTCCAGTAGGTGTTTTGTCTGTCAATGAAACCTGCACGAATATTGGCATTTAAGGCTTTTTTCATAACTGTTGGTTTATACTTCGTGAAGCTTAACTTACTACCCTACCTGGCATCTTCAGAGGGTTCTTCGATATTTGCACCACAGGCTTGTTGTCAGCTTAGTTTTTTCGATAAATATAAAATCATTTAGCAGCTCGTTATGTCTCTTCATAACAACGTCAAAGCGAATTTATTAAGTTGACAGCCCGTCGGGTCATTTCGTAACAACGGCCTCTCCGCAACAGCGTGTAAACGTATTTATTAATTTATGACAGCTAGTTCTGCAACTACATCACTATGTCAAAACACACTCCAAGCGATCAATTTTTACAGGAATTTTTTTTTGTTAGTTATACCTTTGTTTTGCGGAAGCCATCGCCGACACGAAAGCAACAATTTACCAAAGGTTCATCGCAATTGAATGAACGGTATAAGAACCCATACGGAACGCACAAACACATTGATTTTTATGTATTGGATTACAACATTACAACAGGGTTTTACAACATACAATAGTTGGATACCTTTCTGCAGAAAGGAACCAAGACACAAAAATAATATTATTGAGATCTTGCAATATTTGTTTTATTACGTACCCTAGAAGCTTATACAGAAAAGATCTAACCTATACTGTAATTATAGGAACATAATAATCAAGAGTGAACCAACCAACAGTCCAGTATCTGGTGTTGCGAGATCTGTTGAATAGATCTCGCAACACCAGATAGAACCCACAAAATATCAAATTTTTCTGTCTAATACATATATAATTTACAGAACTTGCATATTATGGAATAGGTAAAAAAAGTGTTGTCATGGAGATCCATTCAGGAGTACATCTTTAATAAAGCATTTTTAGTATAGAGAAAAGTTTGTTTGTTTATTTCTCAGTTTCATCTTTGCGTGGCTTGGTTCCTTTCTGCAGAAAGGCATGCAGTTTACTGCATTAATCAAAAATATTAAAAAAATGAAACGATACATGCATCACCTTTTGTTATATATTTCGAGTAAATAATAATTTGATAGTTCGTTTTTGTTAGAGCGCTTCGGGCATTCCAATTTCCCTAGCGTAAACCAGTAGCGACGCACCTATAGTAAACAAATAAAGGAGAATATGGAAGATAAAGGGATTGAACACAGGTCACGCATGAGACTCTACCAAAACGACTGTTGTTTTTGAGTCGAAATTCAAGAAAAAAAAAATTTCAAACTCGCGAAAATTACGCTAAAATTAAAACCTCGATTTTAGGCCACCAATGTATCTCCGAAACTAAACCATCCAATCGATTGCTGAAAACCGAAAGGTCCCGCGACGCACGTCTTTTGAGTTATGTCTTAAAACTCGAAATGTCACCGGAAAAATCCGGAAATTTTGTGAAAATCCGAGCTGCATTAACCACTAGACGATTCAAAATATGGAGACGCACTTGAACTCATTTCAATGATTTAAATGAAAACTTTAATTCTACGCAAAGCTCACGATGATCGGGCAATAAATGAGGGAGTTATGGCATTTTGAAAACAAAATACAACTTTGTCCAAATTTTTAAGCTAAACTTTTCGTTAACAAAAGAGAAATGCAAAAATAGAACTAGATTTCATTAAAAATATTAGGAAAGAATAGTTTTCATAAAGAAATAATTAATAAATTAATTAGAAAAACTAATTAAAAAAAAGACAATCCGTGATTCCACTTGTCTCAACAAAATCGTGACAAATACTTTATATGTGTCAAACTACGAAAAACCTAAATAAAGTTATTAAAAAGCGGAGTCTCCAAGTGCTTTTCGGTCCAGAAACTGAATTAAATCTTTTTGAGAAACGCAACAGATAAATTAAATGTAAGTCAAAAATCTGGTATATATGAAATTGCCGCGATTGTAAATTGAAATATATTGATCAAACAAAACGTTCAATGGAAGAATATATATTACATATTAAATTCAATAGACTGGAAAAATCGGATGCTACCCTTCAGGCATTAGAAATCAATCAGAATATTACGACAGATTATTTAAAACTAATTAAAAATATAAACAAACCATGGGAATTGGACATCTATGAATGTATACGTATAATTAATCACGAAAGTAATACTTACAACGCAGTTAAGATCCATATATTTCATATACCTGCTGGTACGATATATACACAAGGAGAGGGTGAAAGAGCACATGTTTATCATTTTTGAAGAGGGTTAAGCAATATAAATTAATATGACTTTGCCATTGCTCAATCGGTTTTATAAGTCCTCCATATGGCAATTGTTGAACCCAAGATGGAATGCTATAGCTATGGTTTTGTTTTACTTTATAAGTAAATTGTTCCAAAATTGTATTTTTTTAAAGTTTATTTTTATACTTTAGTTTACCATCCTTGCACACAGCATACCTAGACAGGGAACACAATATTGGAAAAGCTGGAGCTGTAGGTTTCTTGGTGTATAGAAATCTACTTTACTAGTTTTTAGTTTTTATCGGTTTTTATGATCTAAAATAGGGACGTAGATATAATAATGCTCTAAATATCGAATAGGTATAACGAATATCAACAGCATAAAATAGTAAAGGTCTTCTGTCGCCGAATAAATTATGGGAATAATGTGAACATACTTAAAGACGATTAAATTTGGTTAATCAATATTTTAAAATTAACCGTAAATTCAGCGAAATAAAATACAACCGCATTAGTTTACTTAAAACTGATATCTACTAGAACCTATATATACATTTGTAATGAGAATAAATACTAAAATAATTAAAAAATGTCCAAATGTATTGTTTTCATAGAAACGTTTTCATAAGCCATACATTTGCACCCAATTTTTTACTACTTCACAAGTCATTTTCATTATAAATTTATACCTATACAGGTACTAGTTTTGAGTTTACTAATTCTGCTATTATTAGAGACCGGACGTATCAGGCAGAAATTACGATTGACCATATAAATAGTGTATAAGATCGCTAAGTACAACACGCAGTTATTGAATAGCGCTATTCGTTTGGTTAACCGCACATCTGTTTTTTGTCGTTGAATTGTGACGCAAATACTTCGATATAATAGTTAAATTCCTTTCTTTATGAGCGTAGATAAATAAAGTACGGTGAATTAGTTTCTTGTTTTCATTGTTTTAACTGTTAATTACATAGCGAACTTCGT
This sequence comes from Melolontha melolontha, assembly GCA_935421215.2. NCBI lineage: Eukaryota > Metazoa > Arthropoda > Insecta > Coleoptera > Scarabaeidae > Melolontha > Melolontha melolontha. The sequence continues at coordinate 43,336,337 of OW285240.1, read as the reverse complement.
TAAGTTTCAATAACTCAATAAACAATTTCTAATTTTCATTTATTTAGATCTAGAACATTGTTTAAGTTACTTTTTCAGATATGATATGGAACAACGTCGAGTATGGCATCGTGAAACAATGGCGAGTTAGATTAAGGGTCATACTGATGTATGTCCATTACCAGTGATTCCGAAATTTATTGCAAAATCTGTAAAATATTGTTAAAAAATTCCAAGAAATCACACGTATAACATCACTTAGTATCGCAAACACATACACAGAAATTAGACCCCTGGGGATTTTACAATTTTAACGAAGAACTCTGTGAAACTTTAATGGCGGCAAATACTCCATTAAATAAACAAAAATCCCACCTTCAAAACATTTCTCCAAAAATATACTGGTCCAAATGTTCCTCATGAATCCACCTTACGCATATATTATGTTTTTAAGTGGTACACGAAAGCAGTAGAACGCGTTAAAAGCCATCTTTCAAATCAGTACCTATGGATAAGTGCCGGCGAAACTATCAATATATAAGAACGCTCTGTGGTAAATATTGTAGCTCGGGTACTACATTAAACTATTTCATATGATGCATATGTCATAGCAACAAAAGTTATAAATACAGTTGATGCAGAAACAGTATCTAAAACCTTTTACGAGAATATGCACCAAATGCTTCATTCGGACGATAGGTACAAAGACAAAATACTTTTATTTGTCAGTGACATTCCTGCATATATGTTAAAAACAAGCAGACTATTAAAGAAAACCTATCCTAAGATGCTGCATATTACTTGTGTAGCACATGCTCTCTACAGAATATGTGAATACATAAAATACACCTTTCCGAAAGTTCATAGACTTGTATCCGCTTTTAAAAAAAGTTTTCAGAAAAGCACCATTGAGAGTAGCTCTTTTCTGGGAAAAACTTCCATCTTTGTCACTGCCTCCCTCTCCAGTAATATCTATATGGGGATCATGGTTGGAAGCTACTAGTTTCTATGCAGAAAATTTCGACAGTTTACAAAATTTCGTTAAATGTTTAAATTACGATGCTCGAAGTATTTCTGAGTGCAAGGAACTAATACAAATTCCAAATTTAAAAAATCAGTTGTACCTTCTTCAGGAACAATTTGGAAATTTTCCAAAACTAATCACTCATTTTGAAAATTAAATGATAGATTAGCCACATTAGATGTGGCTATTAATAATTTGAAAAATATTCCAAGTGATTTCGGATGTGGCCTTAAAACTAAAATCTAACTGCTAAATTCACTGAAATAAAAGTATATTTGTAGAAAGGACGTTTTCTATCTACAAGGTTGTATTTTATTCAAACAGAACAAATTTTACAGAAGAGAATCTTGAGAAAGTATTGCTGGTTAATATTAATACTCCTTTGCTCAACTTGAACTACAAAATGAGCAAATAATAGTTATTTACGATACAAGTGTTAAAAGTGCGATTTTATTTCACGAGTAAAAGTTTGCGACATGAGCGTTAGCGAGTGTCGCAATTTACGAGTGAAATAAAATAGCATTTTTAACATGTGTATCGTACAATATTTTTTCTACAAACACAATTTTTATTATAAAATATAATGAAAATCCACTGACCAAATTTGACAGCTCATGAATACGTTTTGACACAACTGGACGCAACCGTAAAAATAACGTCAAATTAATTTGTCACAATTCATACAAGAGATGAGTTCGTGTTTAAGTTCGTGTAAAGAAAATGAAGTAATAGCGAGAATAATAATTCTGAAAGTACTGCAACACCGGTAATAAATATCTCGAATTACACAAACTGTACATTTAATATTAATTGTCCAAGAAATATGTAATTTTCATTTAGTAATAAAAATCACTTTAATATATGTTGTCATTTTTGACAAACTGTCATGTCAATTTACTTTTAACACTAGTGTTAAAAGTACTACTTTTAACACGCTACGCTATAATATCGCATTTTTAATTAAAGTTAGCCGTGTCAAAATGTTAACTTTTAACGGTGTTTGTAGAAAAAAATGTTTTTCGTATTTTATAGATCACCACTCGTTTTTTTCCAATTATATAAAAAAATTAAAAACTCTTTAAAAGTACAAATTTTCAATAGTACGCCCGTGAGCGATTGGTCATCGGCCTCTCGTGTCCGGTCCCTAATAATGACATCCACCTGAATTACTTGTACACCCTCTCTCCATCCTTACATGGCGATTTAACATAAAAGACTTCTGATTTTCGAAGTCACGTTATTTAGTTACTTTCCTTGTATTATTATTCTTTTCCGGTTTTTCGCATGTATCGGATTTTAATATTCAAACGAAATTCCTTTTTTTTTTGTTTATTTTAACCTGGGGCTTTCACCAATATTTATTTAACTTATAAATACAATACAAAAAAGTATGAAATAAAATTACAGTAATATAAACATATTAAGAACCTCATAGATCTCGGTTTCCGGGCTAATTAAGCACCTTGTTAACAATATTGTTTGTATTAATATGTATATATCTTACCAATATTCTAAACTTCTTAAGCTAAGGAGCTCTAGAAAATCAAGAGGTATATATAAAATTATAAAATAGGATTAGCTTTAGGTGGGTGGATGTTTTAGTGCGAAAATAATTATTATGTGTCGTAAGATTCAATATTGAGTAGCACAGGTTTCTCAGGTACCATACTTCCAATATTTGCCGTACTAAACTTGATAACTTTCGGCGTTGTTTCATGTGGTACTACTTTAAAATTTTTCAGTATTAAGGACATTCCTATTTTGATTTGCATCAGGGCAAATCGTCGACCTGTGTTAAATATACAACATGTAATGACTTGTACTTATGATTAGTAAGTCAATATATTACCAATGCAAACTCTAGGACCATCACCAAATGGAATAAAGGCGAATGGATGCAGTTTTGCCTTGTTTTCTTTCGAAAACCTCTCAGGATCAAATTTTTCAGGGTTTGGATAATATTTCTCATCCATATGAATATCGCGAGCATTTATGAAAACGGAAGTACCTTCCTCCACTTGAATATCTGTTTCTGGTATTGTATACGCTGTATTACATCTACGATTTAGAATTGGAACTGGTGGATATTTCCTCAATGTTTCTAAAAAAATACGACAAGTAAATTGTTAGATATTTAGTAATAAATTATTTGTTTGTATGTGTAACATAAACTTAGTATATTAATTAGATTATCAAAATACTGTTTGTTAAAAAATAGTGGAACTTTTTAGCTATTCTTAAACAGTGGTACGCGAACCGCTGGTGGTATACAATACATCCTATGATGGTACACAAAGCATAAGCTAATGCGAAAACCATACCGTAGACACGATTAGATAAAGTAACGTGTTTACGTCCAACATTCACAGCCTAGCGCAGGCATTCTCGTATTTCCGAGATATTTTTAGTGTAGACTAGAAACATCGATTGCCTTATCAATTGTTGGCGGGGTGACTGGCGAGTCATTTAATTATAATTATTACAATCGTGTGCGACGTCTATTATTATACTTCTTAAGCAGGCAAGTCCAAATTAAAATTAGTTAACTTAAATTTATATGTAAATATATACTAACCCTTAGGATATAAGTATTAATTATGCAATCTAAATGACACTAACGAAACTATACCTATAATAATAAATGAATTATTCCTGGTAAACTATTTTTAATAGTAATTTTAGTTTCGATGCCAGTAATAAATTAAAGCTAATTAAATCAACAATGACGCGTAAATATTAACACAACCATATGTATAGATTTTGACCAGGTGAATCCTTGAATAATTTAAAATTAATAATAATAATTAATACCTTAGCACCTCTAAAAAGCTTAATGCTAATTACAGGGGGGTGCATTACCAGGCCATGAGTTATTATTACACCTGCCCCCGAGCAGCGACTTAAAATGTTTAGCTGTCGGCACTCAACTTGAAAAATGTGATAAAGCGTCTCGCATAACCGATCCTGGAACCCATAAGCTCATAAGCTAGTGTATTACTACTACTGTCCCTGTCGGATTTTATAGACATGATAGGTATACCTCCGTTTAGTTACCTCCCTTCCACGGTTTATGTACATCCAAAGGTTGTGTAAATTATTCAGGAAATTGGATTACGAAGATTGAGTGTAATATATAAGTGTCCCTGTAGCAAGTGCGAAGGAATATGCATAGGCCAAACAAAACTATAATTAGACAACATTAAAAGTAGCAATATCAATGCCATAGTTCTTCAGAGCATAGTTTTGATAAAGTTAAAATAATAGAGACGTATACAAGTTTCAATAAAAGGCAGATAAAAGAAATGTTTAACATGAAAATCACCCAAATACAATATGTCACAATTAAGATATTATAGACCTCAAGACAATAACAAGGTCATAAAACAATAAATAGAAACGATAAACGAGAAATTTCGGTTACATCTTATTCATCTTTCCTAACGCATTAAAGAAAAAATAACAAGAATACGCAATAGTTCGCTAACCATAAGAGATAGGACAATAAATAATTTGCATAAAGGACTCGTTAATGAGAAATTCAATCAAATGCTAGGGTAGTCTGAAGTATTTGGAGCATTGAAACAAATATTTTTTATGTCAAATTTAGTTTTATTTTTTAAGTAGTCACTTTTTAAGTCCATACAATTTTCCCAGCGATGCTCTAACCCCTTTAAACGCTTTTTGGTGTCTTGCTTCGCGAAATAGGTGTTCACCTATGCAATTATTTGCTGTTTCGATAAAAATCTCTCCAAGCGAAACTTTAAGCTGTTATTGTTTCATCTTTTTCAAGATAGTCGACGAACGCAATTCCGTGACTATGCCCAAAAAATCACCATCACCTTCCCAGCCGACCTTTTCACGGTGGCAAATGAGTCCCAGTAAAGAGCGTCCAACACAGTTTTAGTTTGCGCAGTCGTATTGCCTACAAATAACTCTTAAACAACATCTGAGCGTCCAAAATGGTTAAAATTTCCACAGGTATCTTTGAAAGCACATACGATTGTACTACCAAAATGGTTTTGACGAGTAACGCCATCTTCATGTTGGGCCTCACAACATTTCCCCCATTCGCATCCTTCAATATATCCGTCAATAGATTGAACAGCCTCTGACCAATTGAAACCTAAAATACTTTCGTAGTGTTTAATCTATTGTATGCAGTGTATATTCGTGTTTTAAGAATTTTTTTTATTTATAAAAACGCAGAGGGGAAAATGACATTCTGTGAAGTACTACCTACAAGACATGGTGGAAGGTATTTCTGTGCTAGAAACTTATCATTGCCATATTGAGAATATCTTCAGAAAATGATGCCGTACGAGATCCTGGAATGTACCTGTCTGTAACAAAATTCTATCAAATTCTCGATGCTCAGTGAATTCCTTAGAATTCTTATTTGATAGCAAGAGACGTTGATACCGTTTACCTTTTTACAATGATCTTGCCACTACAACAATTTATCTAACTGAACACCAAGTATACTTATCGATAATTTACGATTTATTGATACACCACAAACACGTCAACGTTAAGATTTGCCTAAGTTTGTGTGATGTGGAAAAATAATTTTTTTTAAATTCTTATACAAATTATTGCATTGAAACCATTTTTTAAGCTAATCGAGAAGTACATTTGCCTTATGTCGTACGTGCAGAGGATCAGCCCCCGAAACTAATAGCACGTATTGCTACCTACTCGCGAAGCTGACGCAGCGAAGACGTCTGAAGATGGTCGAGATAAAAAAAAACTGCAGTTGTATTGCACAAAGCATGGGAGCTTTTATTTATTATATATGTCCTTAGTCCGTGGAGGCGAGTGTGGGTGACTAAAATAAAAGTTAGCAGGTAGCGCCACTCAATTTTGCTTACGGAATCTCAGACTGAAAACTGAGAAAAGAGATTGCGCGATCTTCGGCGCATGCACATACACACTACTCAAATTCACGCTATATATCTGGACTTACTAAGTACCTACGTACGAACTCCAAAAAATGCTGCCCAGGATACTCGAGATCGCTACGGGGAGTGCCAAGGCAAAAGGAAAAAACTGATGAACAAATAATTCGTATATCCACGATCAAAGAAAAAAAGAAATATTAAGCAATTGTAATCTTCACCTTGTATAATTATACCGACTGTATATTAAGATAAAAAAAGATATATAATTCTACACATAATTCAAAACTAGATATCGCAAAAAGATGAACACAGTACGGTAAACATAATATCTCAAAAATTTAACAAAATAAAATAATAAACGGAAAATATCTACTTAAGTTAATACATATTTTATTCCCGCAGATTGTTTTCTAAAAGTACCATTAGAGATATATTCACAATAATTTTATAAACAGAAATAGGGATAGTCTAAATATCCTAATCACAAATACAAATGATTTAAATTCTAAATCAAAATTATGAAATTACCAAGAATGCGTAATGCGTCGTCATACTATCGATATCTGCATGTATAAAAAAAAACATCTGTAGTCTCGTACGACACGGCAAAAACAAATGTGACCGCAGAAGAAGTTATTATTAACTTATTATAAAATATGTCGATATCGGAATATGCTACAAAATTTAGATCTATAATTTCCAATTTACGAAAGAATAATTAATAACTAAAGAATTAAACGCAAGTAAGAAAATAAATACTATTCACAAGAATGAATTCTGTTAAATTATACTCTACAAGATAAATTAAATTTAAATGAGTTAGGCTCTAAGTCGCTATGCAAATTGATTCATATGACGTTGAAAAACTACATTAATATTACGAAAATGAATTTAAGTTATGCTAAAAGAATTTAAATTGATTACGACAAAATATGTAAGCAATATATATATATAAATTAAAAGATGAAATATAAATTACGAAAAACACTAATAATTCGATTTACTTGTTCTCTTGTCCATCGAAGGTGGTAAATAAGGCCTCAGGTAAATCGCTGTTGTATGACCATAAAATTGCCCTAGAAGGATAGGCTGCAGTGCTACTGGAATCATCAGTCGGAAGCTATTTTTGTCGTTTTTGAAAACGAATTGGAACGCCTTACAGAAACCAAGGTTGGGTAAATTCTCCCCAACCCCACGTAAGTCGCAAACGGCAATTGGCTATTCCAAAATTTAGACTTCACTCTTTGACATTAAATTACTAAAAGTCAAAGATTTGTGAATTAAACATCCATAAGAAGATTCTCACTCGTAATTTTTATACGACTTTACATTCCCAAGGTCTGTCTGCTAATCCCGAATCTCACCCCCGTGTAAAACGTTAGAAGCGGGATGCAATTTTCAAATTCTACTCACAGATAGCGGAACATGCATCCGAATAACGTATTTAATATATAATATACTGGGACTCGTCAATAAATAATGAAGACTATTAATCGATATTAAAAGGGGACAATTAAGGCATAACAGTATAAATAACGAAAACTCAATAAAAGGAACTAAGTCATTTATAAAAAATAAAAACAGCACCAGGCCGAGAGCTGATCTCTGCAGGGCACCCAATTTCACGAGCAAGACTGTTGAATAAAAGTATTTATGTTATTTTTGTTTTAGGATATTCTAGCAGAGTGTACTGTGTTAGAAAAATAAGATATATTATTTGTTTAAGATGTACATGAAAACAAAGCTTGTGCCACATACACTCGCCACCATACACAAACAACGAAAAAATAATTTCGAGAACAATTTGAAACATACGAGAGTGAGAGATATCACTTTAGGTTAAAAAATAGATTATTTAACAAATACAAACAGTTCATTAAAAAAAAATAACTTAGTGCTTGAAAATGCTGTAAATATAACACGAAACGTTGTGAAGAGTAAGGACTGTGAATCTTCACAACGATTGGTTTATTTTTTTAGTGAATAAAAAATATACAGTGTGTCACAATAACTATTCCTAACTTTCAGAAATGATATAGGGCACTTAAATAAACATTTTTTATTCGTAAACTACTGTACTTTATTAATAAACTAGTTTGTTTTATTAATAAACTAGTGATTGAGATAAAATGAAAAAAATCATCACTGGTCAAGTCACCCCAGGACATTCCCGATGGTATACAAAGTAAAACTAAAACATTTTAGAAGTTGGCATTTTACGCCTGTCACAAATTATTCCTTATTAGAGAAGTGTGTTTAATTTGTCATTTTACGTGTTACAAATTAATCTTTATTAGATAAATTAGTGTTTGATTGAAAATGCATAATTTTACAAATATTGAATTAGCAGACATGCATCTTGCCTACGGAGCAGCTTACGGTAATGCTAACGAAGTAAGGCGAATTTAGGCGGAGCAGCAGTCTCAGCGTCCCATTCTCTGTCATACATCATTTTCAATATTGGATCAGCGTATTTGAGATACTGGTGAATTCCAGGTAAAAAAATAGATTCAGGAGTCAATCGTACTTTCCGAAATGTTGACTTTTAGGATCAAGTTCTCCAGCAATTTGAAAATATCCCGAAAACAACCACACGTGCCATTGCCCATGCGATTCATACAAGTCACACATCTGTATGGAGGGCATTGAAGGAATACCAGAAGAATCCGTTTCATATTCAAAAAGTGCAAATGTTAATTGCAGCTGATTATCCAAACAGAGTTCAACTTGCCGAATGGTACTTGAATAAAATTAACGTCGAACCAAGATTTCCTAGGAGTGTATTATGAACAGACGAGGTATGTTTTACAAGTGATGGCTATTTTAATACACACAATAGTTACATTTGGAGCCAAGAAAAGTCCTCACGTCGTTCACAGGTTAGATTATCAATGGGAGTTTTCTATTAATATTTGGGCTGGGATTGTTGGCTATTATGTAATGGGACCATAGTTACTGTCTGCACGGTTAGCTAGTCATGTGTATAGGATTTTTCTGGAACATACTTTACCAGAATTGCTTGAAAATGACCCACTTAAAATTCGAAGAAATATTATTTCCCAGCATGATGATACATCAGCACAGTTTGGAATAATTCCCAAAATTATCTAAATGCACAATTTCCGAGGCATGTTTTACAAACGATGGCAATTTTAATACACACAATAGTCACATTAGGAGCGAAGAAAATCGTCACGCCGTTCACAGATTACATCATCAATGGAAGTTTTCTGTTAATATAATATTTGGGCTGGGATTGTTGACTATTATATAGTAGGACCATATTTACTGCCTGCACGGTCATTTGTATAGGATTTTTCTGGAACATACTTTGCCAGAATTGCTTGAAACTGTCACATTGAATATTCGTAAAAATATTGTTTTCCAGCATGATGGTACATTAGATTAAATTGCTGAAATTATCTAAATTCACAATTTCCAAATGGATGGATCGGAAGAGGTGGGCCGATTTCTTGGCCTGCACGTTCACCAGATATGATTCCTGTTGATTTTTGTATTTGAGGTCATATTAAATCACTGCTTTATGAGACACCTGTTAATACAGAAGAAGAGTTAGTGGCTCGAATTATTCCAGCGTTTGATGATATTCGTGAACGTTTGCAGCTACTTCAAAGAATGCGGCAGTCGATTGCACATCATTACAACTAGTGTATCGAAAATGGTAGTCATATATTAGTACAATTTTAATAAAGTTTGAGGCTGTATTATTTCTAATAAAATGTTCCTTAACTTAACTCTTTCCGGTTGTAATTGTAACACTAGTTTATTAATAAAAAGTGTTTATTTAAGTACCCTCTACCATTTCTGAAAATTACGAATAGTTATTCTGTATGTACCTTAACTTGTAGGTCATACACCATTTGGAGATAATAGAAATAGGAATAGTTATAGTTGAACATAGTTTCCTAAGTAAAATTTTTCAAGTTCAAAAGATACAGGGTGTTGAAAGTGATACTTCATTTTCAAGCAGTTCCCCAGATTTTCGCATTTGCATGTTATATTGCACATTTTGCGTATTCATGAAGAATATTTAATTCACAAAGTGTGCGTTTAATATAGCCAAACCATTCAATTCTTTCTACCTTTTCCTGTTATAGGTACATCAAGAACTAGTTTTTACATTATCCAAATACTGCAATCTTTCCAGTTAAAAGCGGTCAGGCTTAATAAGTTTTCTAACCGAGATTTACGGGATACGCTCTGCGTTTATGCCCAAGAAAATTACAATGGACGTGCTGCACTCGGAAAGTATTAAGAACTCTATCCTACCAGAATCATTCCAGGCCTAAAAAGATTTAAAAAAACATTCAATCAGTTAGGTGAGACAGGTCCGCTTTATAACCAAAATCCTGGCGGACGACTGAAACTGTCGAACAAGAAAAGGAGCTCTTGATTAGAATCGCTAAATTTCCTAAATTAAGCACTAGGCGTTTGAAAGCTTCTACGGGAATCGGTAAATCAACCGTCTCAAGAATAATCCATGCAAAAAATTTGTTTCCCTACCATTTTACGCCCGTTCAAAATATAATGCAAGGAAATTAGCAAGCTAGATTAGAATTTTGTCGAAATGTACTAAATAAAAAAAAACTAAAAAAGTATTATTTACAGACAAGGCAACCTTTACAAGATGCGGAATTAGTAACTGAAGAAATAGTCATCACTATGCTTTGGAAAATCCATGATTACCTAGAGAAAGACATTTCCAACATGAGTTTTTCATAAATATTTGGTGTGGTGTTATCGACAATTTCTTGATTTACCCATTTCAATTTCTGCAGAGACTTAATGGAGAACAATATTTGCATTGTTTACAAAACAATTTACTTGACATTTTGGATGGCAAGATGGTGTCATACCACACTTTACATTTATTGTTCGAAATCATTTGAATCAGTGTTTTCCGTATCGATGGATTGACGTGGTAGTGAATTTCCTTGGCCAGCTCATAGCCGAGATATTAGTTTTTTATCTGTGGGGTCACATGAAGACTTTAATAAACGGTGATGAAATCAATACATGGGAAGAACTTGAACAGAAAATTTAAGAAGGCGCCATTTATTAGAAAATCTCAAAATATTTTTCTGAATATGAAGCATCATTTGAAAAAAATCATAAGAAAATGTATTGAAGTTAACGACGGATACTTTCAACATTTACTAAAGTAGATTAAAACAATTTTTTAATATTGAATAAACTGAGTTGTATTTTCATTATTTTCAGTTTCAACAACCTGTATCTTTTTAATCTGAAACATTTTACTTAAACAAGCTAGGCTCAAAATTACTATTGATGGCAGTTGTATAACGCTCATTGACAGCAGAGTTGAAATAAAATCTGTTATTTCTTCAGAAGTGCTGTCTATGCTCTTTCCACTTTAAAGGTTTGTCTGTTCCACAATGTAGCGCATTACCTCGAATGAGATTAATTTTGTAAAATTTGAATATCATCTTCTAGCCATGAAAACTGAAGTCGCGTAGGCTTCATTTTTTTGGGAGGAGTAGGCTGAACCTCAACTGTATTATCAGAATCAGAAAAGAATTCATTATCACGTGAGCATCGGGTGTTACCTCATTTTTTGGGTCGTCCAATTTACATTCGTGGGTTTGTCTTCAGACTCGAAGTCAGAAAGATATGACAGAAATGAACTAGCAGGAATGATAGCAACATTTTTCTTTCTGTCAAAGAAAACCGAAGTACTAATTGGAGAAAATTTGTTCGCCATGATTTTAAAGTTTACTTAAAACAATTTTTACCACAAAATGGCAATGCTGTCATTCGAAGTATATATATATATATATATATATATATATATATATATATATAGTAAACCTAATCAGTAGGCGATTAAAGGTCTGTATATTACTTCAAAATATATGTATTTAAAAACTCTACATGTTTCGGCTGTGTACGCCTTTATCAAGAGAATACAAAATATGAATGACAGGATATAAATGTCAAGTAATTAAGTTGCTATGGTTTAAATTATTCAAAGATACATTCTAGTAATAATAATAAATCATGCCTTAGTATTCCAAAAAATAGATAACACACCTTGTTATCTATTTTTTGGAGTAGAGTTTTTTAAATACATATATTTTGAAGTAATATACAGACCTTTAATCGCCTACTGATTAGGTTTACCATATCATACCAAGGTCACGAAGTTAATTATATATATATATATATATATATATATATATATATATATATATATAATAGACAGCTCTAATTGTAAGCTATATTCAAAGCAAATAATGTAGTAAAGCAGAAGTAGCAAGCTTATCCTACAAATAAAAATAAGATGTGATTGTACTTTTTACTCTATTCTTTTACAATATTCCGTATATTTTACACTTCACTTTCAATGGCGCGTCTCACAACTAAACATGTACCTGCAACTATTACTCTGTCTATTATCTCCAAATACTGTACGGCCCATAAGTTATAGCCAGAGAGCGGGCTCGAGCGATTAATGATTCATAGCCCATAGGCGTCTGCCTTGTATTCGCAATAGGCTTATTTCTGTAAGCGATCCGTGAGTTTCGAACAATTCGATACGTGTGGCTAGCTAAATTAGTGGCACATACCTACATCTATAGCTACTCGTGTGTAGCTAATATGTATCTGTCAATGCGCAACAGAGCGAATGTAATAAACGGTTTGGTAACCGGCAGCAACTACTCCTGAAACAAGAGTAATTGCGAATTGCGAATTTTGAATAAAAACAATTTAAAAAGAACAAAACTCAAAACTATGTATTTTCTGTGAAACATTGAAAGTGTAAAACATTATTATGTACAACTAAAATGTGTGCAAGGTGTTGCTGTGTTAAATTAGTTCTTCTAGTTGTTAAAACGTCTTTAAAAATATAAAATGTCCGTTCCACATCACAACTGGTGATGGGTGAGTGACTAAAATGTTGCAAAAGTGAACCATACTTCGAATGTATAGATTATTCAATCGGCTCTGTGCAGAATTGATATAATATATTCAAATCTGGATTTCAGCTAAATAAGGCATCAACTTTTTGTCTTAACTTTGAGAAATACCTTTTTAAATGATGTAACTAACTTATCGACATTTGGAAAATGACTCCTGACGTATTCACATACTCTGTGTAGTGCATGTGCTGCATAGGTAACGTGTAGCATATTGGGTTAAGATTGCTTTAATAACTTCCCTGTTTTGAACATATAAGCTGCCGCATAAGTCAAAAATAATAGCATCTTGTCTTTATAATTGTTATCCGATGACAGATTATTATGAATACATTGATCAATTACTTCTGCAACTGTTTCGCCATTTACGACTGGCAATATTTTAGTTGCAATTAAGTATGGTTGGTATGAAGTTGTTAGATGAAGAATACCAACAACTACATTTAACACATATCGTCACATTACATCCGTTGTTTCGTCTGTAATTATCCAAAGATAATGACCAGATAGGTTGGTTCCTATTTTTTCAATGGTTCTCAAATAACATTTTGGTAAGTGGTATTTACGTAAACTAGATTCATCTGGAATATGACGATCAGTATATTTTGTAAGAAACCTCTTGAGGATTGGATTGTAAAGCATTTTGATTGTGATATTGGCTGCCATGAAAGCTTCACACAGTTCTCCGTTAAAAGTGTCAGGTGGAGATGGACATATGTTATTTTGATGAGTTTTCGAAGAAACATGTCTGCAAATTACACTTTGTGGACGCCTTAAACTTAATGAACAGGCACTGCAATATATCTTGGTTAGATTGCGAATATGCAACCTATCTGTATGGCCTCTAATCCATCCTACCATGGTTGCCTTACGAGAATTATCCATAGTTTTAATGAAAATAAAGAGAAATACTAAGAACAGAAAGAAATGGACTAAAAAGAAGAAACGAAAACTACTCCAAAAATAAGGCAGTAAATTAAACAAATATACAATATAACAATAGAAAACGGATTTTTTTAAATGCTAAACGTTGTAACCAAATAACACTTAAAGAATCGAAACCAGAAACAATGCCTTATGGAAGAGAATAAAAAATATACTATCTCAAGAACAATAAATACATATATGTATGTATATGCATGTATAACAGCATGTAAGCACGAGAATAGACTTAGGAAATTAGCGGATATAATTTTTTAAGCGATTATTTCAAGAAGTGTAACAAAATAACATATAAATGTATATTCCGTCTTACACGCCACTCTTAAATTAAATTTATGAAGGAATACACACAATGTACTATTCATGACATCGGAAATAACAACATCTGGTCGACAAATGCATTCGAGCAAGCAAATAGTGGGCAAATGCATACAATAACTGAGACCGACACAACGTTTAATCGGGGCAATTGGTCAGTCAATCGCTTCAGTCCGCTCTCTGGTTGTACGACAGCCTGTATATTAAAAACTAAACGCTCGAAGAAATTCAAAACTAGCATAGCAATTTACATGATTTTCCAAAGAAGCTCCAAAACTGCTCTAATACTACTTAGTGTTTATTATTGAACGGTTAAAGAACATACTTACCATCAATAACTTGATCCATATATTTCATATCCATTATACCATCGTATGACAATTGACCATTGTCACGTTTCAATACTTCCAAAACTTCATCTCTTACTTTTTGCTGAATTCCTGGTTGCAATGCTAATTCGTACAAACAAAATGACAAATTGGTGGCCGTAGTCTCGAAGCCTGCTATAAAAAACAAAAACGCCTGAGCAGTCATTTCAGTTAGTGTCAGGCCGGGCGAAGATTGTTCATGACCTCCTTTTATTTCCAAGAGCATTTGCACAAAGTCGTTCCGTTTAGAATTTGTTGAGATTCGTTGATTAACCACAGTCTCAAATGCTTTAGTGAAGAAGTTGGTCACATCGTCTGAAAATATCTTAAGATTTAATATTTTGTTCAGTTCTGGCATAATGAATCCAACGAATATCCTAATTGCAGCAGACAAATTTACTTCAGTTGCTTTCCGACCATATTTACGAAATTCCGCGTCCGGATTCTTGAAACTATTGCAGTCAATTCCAAAAGCGCAAGTGCCAATTACATCAGTACCGTAGCAACTAATAACTTCTTTAACATCTAAAGGCTTTCGTTCAGAGCATAAATAATTTAAATGATCTATTAATTGATCTGCACAAGTTAAAATCGCGTCGAACATTATTTTCATCTTTCCAGAGGTAAATGTAGGACTTAATTTGGTTCTCATATTCCTCCATTTGTCATCTTCTAAATTTAACAGGTGTCCACTAAGGGGATCCTTATCCTCGTCAATAAAATTGCCATGATTTCTGAAGTGTCGAAAGTCTGTAGCAAGCACTGACTTAACCAAATTGGGATCCATTACAAGCAAAACTGGTTTGTGTAATAAGTAAATACCCCCAAACTTGTTTCCCTTTGATCTGAATTCCTGGCACGCGTCATTCATTATATTATCGAAACCCTTTTTTAGAAATAGAGGATTTTCTAAATTTCCAAAAGGCATCGTTGGTTCAATGTAGACGATATTTCTCCTTTTCCAATATCCATAACTCCATTTAAAATACAAAACGAATGTACTTACGATTACTAGTATAAACCCAACGATATAGTGAATAATTTCCATTATATCCTGATGTTCTTGATCTCATGAAATTGTTGTCTGAACTGAAAAAAGTATTGCTGTCAGTTAATGATAAATTTATCACTTCATATTGTCTTTATGTATAAATATGTAGCTTTATTAGTAAAAGTACGAAGTCTTCTGTTAAATTCGTCTCAGAATAATATTTACAATATACAAGTATTATATTTACGACAACAAATTTAAAGATATTTTAATAAATACATATTTCTGTGAGTTTTAGTTGGGATAAGTGAAGTAAGTGATTGTAGGGTTGTATAGGGAGTCACTCTCTTTTAGACTCTTAAAGGTTATATTTTGGGTTTTACTTAACTAGGCTTAGCATATAATGTAAATTTAAAGAAATAATACAACAAGATGTAAGGTGTTAAAAATTATTTTATTGTATATATTTGTATTTTTACATGCCATGTATTCTTAATATTAAATATCTCATTATTTAAGCCAAAAACCTAATTACTATCATAAAGTCTTAAGAGAATTGTTTAAAAACACACATATAATTTCGAAGTCTATCTTTAGATTTTTATTAAATCCTACCACACTCGAGGATTTCACTTAACCTTGGTGGTATGTACCCTCCAAACGTTAAGCTGTGACTCAAGATATCTGTTTTGACTCTTTAAAATATAAATTTTTATGAATATCTTGATTCTACTGATATTTTTGTTTTCAAGAAAAAGTGTTATTCAATGTTCGTCTAGTGGAAGTCGAGTTCCTACAGCACAAAAGTCTATGCCCACACTGTGTATAGATATTTCGTGCCTATCAATGAATCTTTGATTACAAAGTTCATGTTTTTTTAAATTTGTTTATGGAAATTTTAATTCCTACGCAGTTGCTTAGTTATTTCGCATAAATATACCTTCACAGTGGTGTATTTACTGTTATTAATTAATTTTAGACTAATAATCTATATACGCTTTAAAATATTTAGTTTGAGTTTTACAGACTTCAAATTAAATAGTGTGTTCTATTTACGCTGCTGTTCTTCGTAATATATTCTTTGAATAGGTTTTAATATAACTATAAATTAAGAAGTAATTATACAAAAGAAAATATGAAATACTATACTAATAATCTAAATTGAAAATGTTCCAAATTATAAACGTAGATATATATAATAAATGCTTAAACTTCCTAGATAGATTTTATGCTTGTTTAAATCGTTGCTAGCGTTAGAATCAAAATAAGAATCAGAATGAATGACGAATGATGAAATGAATCCTCTTGACGCCTTTCACCCTAATATACACTCGGTGCCTTTTATACTTTCTTGAATAACGGCAGTTTTTCTTGTCCACTTTCTTGTATTTAATTCCAAATTTTCTTTATTTTCGTACATTACTTAAATTTCAACCCTCATATAAAAATATCCTACTACTGCTAAATATAATAGTATGATAGAACTTTCAGGTTCAGACACATGCACTGAAGATGGAACAGTTAACGAAACATTGGCAATTATGCCTAACTCGACTCGGTTCCAACCCGGAAACCGAGATCTACATTTAGAAAACGACGTCGGAAACCTACACCTACGTTTACGTATTTCTTATTTTATAAATTGCATGTGTATTTTACAATTCTGAACTCACAATAAATGTTCAATTGGATGATGCCATAGACACGTTTAGAAGATCAGCGATTGAATTTTTTCAGCATTGCTTTGCACTATTTTACGCGATCATTTTTTTGAGTCGTTAAAAGATTAAGCGGTATCCAACGAGAACAAAGTTTCCTCACAGCTGGACTAGTATGCAAAATTAAATGTACTGTGTCCCTAGAAATGTGCAAGCACGCCTGAATCTCATTATACGTTACATGACTATTTTCTCCAATCATTTGATATACAGCTTCTACATTTTCCGCAACAGCAAATGCTCGAATTCTGAAACCACCGATGATATACCGTTGTCTTCGATGGCGCTTCATCACCAAATGATATTGAGTTAAACCATAACAAAAAGTATAATAAATCATAACGCGAACATTTTCACGAGTTAACTCCATTTCCAATGCGATCAGCAAACACGAAAACTGCACTGTATACAAACTGACTGATATTTTGACAATCGAACAAAAACGTTATATTTTTGACACATCGCAGTATACCAGTGCACATGCGTCATTTATCAAAATGAACAGCATTGCCAGATTTCCGAAATTTCTCGACTGTTCCTCGTATATAGGAGATAGGTATCCAATCTTCTTGTCCATCACTTGTAATGACATGCTTCGTTAATTACGTCGTCAAATTCTCTTTTCATAAATACAAGATATTCAAAACCCGAGGTCCGATGTAAATAACCTTTGCTCTTTTC
Organism: Melolontha melolontha; assembly: GCA_935421215.2. Lineage (NCBI taxonomy): Eukaryota > Metazoa > Arthropoda > Insecta > Coleoptera > Scarabaeidae > Melolontha > Melolontha melolontha. Next base: position 43,318,459 of record OW285240.1, on the reverse strand, counting down.
CGCTGTACATAAGCTACACTTAAAATAAAATGCAAACGTAGTTTTTATCGCTAGAATAAATTCGATGTAATATTGTGTAAACAATGTAACCTTCATAACGTTTTAAATTATCATGTACACTAACCGGATGTTGTGTATGTGGGTATGTTTTATTTATGTTTATATCAAATATATGAAGTCATGGTCAGACGCTTTTGATTTTATATAAAATATTTGTAAATAAACTGCTTTGTTAAGAACGATACATATATATTTATACAAGTCTAAATTGTAACAAAGATTGTGCTAAAGCAAAAAATTAATTCCCCAAACTTAGTTTTAGACAGGGACGCCAGACCTAGGGATTTCCCCCAGATCTAAGGGCTTTGGCTTCTTCTAGGGGAAAGGGATTTCTTTCGAAAATCTAGGGATTTACCTATGTATCAAATAAAACTTGCTTAACGCTAAGAAATAAGTAATTAAACTTCTAGTTTAAAAAAATTCTTTTATTATAAATATCACTACAATATTGTTTCGCCATACAATGGCTTCATCAGGTGGATGAATACTGAATATGTACAATGCAAGTTAGAATATTTATGTGAAAATTATTGGGGAATAGTGGTGGAAAAATTTTTACAATCTTAAATTTAGTAGAGGGGAGTTGTTTAAATCTAGTTGGTCATTTAAGGCTAATCCTAAACTATTGTATCTATTAATTTCTAAGTTTTCTAACAGGTTAAGTTTTTTACTTTTTCCTTGAACGTGTAAAATTTTGAAATCTATGATTAATTTCTAAACAATGATTTGCGAAAGTTGAATCTGTTTTCTTTTCCTTATGGTTTCTCTCGTGTTCTTTCATCCTAATTTTGAATGTCCTCCCCGTTTGTCCTATGTATACCTTATTGCAATCTTCGCATGTTAACTTATACACACCAGAGTTTGATTCTTTGTCTATTTTATCTTTGTTATTTTTAATAAAGTTCTGTATAGTATTCTCTGTTTGAAATGATATATGTTCGTTATTAACTTTTTTAATGAAAGTACCAATTTTTTCTGAAATTTTTCCTAAGTAAGTGATTGAATTGTAGGAATTAATTATCTTGTGTTTTATTTTTGGGTAAACTAAGGAAAGGGTTTTAGATTTTTGTTGGCTATTTAAGATGTTATTGATAATATTTATAGAGTAACCATTGTTTAAAGCTATTGTATATATTCTATTTAGTTCAAGGTCGAAATTACTATTACTCATAGGTACATGAATTAATCTATATACCATTGATTGGTATGCTGACAATTTGTGTGTTATAGGATGAAAAGAATTAGCGTGTATTGTGGTATCTGTATGTGTTGGTTTATGGTATATAGCGAACTCGTGTTTATTAGTTTTGTGTGATATGGTTAAGTCTAGAAAATTAATGCTTTTGTTTATTTCTGTTTCTATAGTAAAATTTATTTTGGGGTGAATAGTGTTGATATAATTATGTAAAGTTTTCAATTGTCTATCTGAACCGTTAAAGCAAATTAATATGTCATCAACATACCTAAACCAATGTACACAATTACCAAACAGGGGATGTGTACTAACTTAGTACACACATACTTTGTGAATTCTAATTATTCTGTTCGAAAATCTATGAATAGAAGTATCGCTCAATAAATTAAAATGTTAGTATATCTAATCGTGGTTTTAGAAAATATGGAAGTAAGTACATTTTTTAAATATATATATACCTCTATACGTGCTTTATTATCGTGCTGATTTTTTTAATTTAATAATTGTTCTTTTTATTTTACAAGAATACAGAATGGATAAAAAAGAAGGAGCTCCTTCTACATTGAAAAGGCTAAGTGATTATTCTTCTTCTGAAGAAAGCCAGTAATTACATTTTGAAAAAAGAAAAAAAAATCCTATACCCAAAGGTATCAAGAAAACTGGGAACAAGAAGATGTATTTAAAGGATTGCTGCAGAAATAAAGAAACGACCCAAATACGCTTACTGCAAAGCCTGGAAGAAAGATTTGGTATGTGGCAAGTCTGAATTAGTAAGACACTCAAAATTCATCGTATATAAAAGAATGGCAACGACTTTATTATCTCAGCAAACATTAGATCCCATGGTAAATTTCCAAAAAAATGTAAATTGCGAAAAAAAAAAAAAACTTGCTAATACAAAAAAAAATGTAACTTACAAATTAAATCAGCATATTTAAATTAAATTAAATCAAGTGTTTGGTTAGCACGTGTTTGTAATGGACGTCAAAACATACATCAAACAAACAAATAGGTTATGGTCTCTGTCATTTTGTTTGGCACGTTACAAATTAAAATTGATGAAGTCATGTGTCATGTGTAACACATCCTAACCAAGGTCACCACGGACCAATCAGTAACAGTCTGGTACCAAACCTTACTATTCCCAATCGAATTCACCTTATACTTTAGTGGAGCACGGATTAATAACTTTACGCAGTTATGCGCATGCGTAAAATGTAAGATTTTATCTGCGAACTTATTTGAATTGTAAGCTTAGAATTAAGCTTATTTCAACATAATTTAATGAGATATAGCTATTAATATAACGAGAACATTAAGCGATTTATAATACTCGAGGACGTTGCCAGGTGAAGAGGCGCTAGCCGAGTCACCTCGTAACGTCCGAGAGGGTTTAAATCGCTGATGTTCGAGTTTATATTCAAAGCTTTATCGTATCATCAACGATATCAAGATTAAAACAAAATCAACAATTTGTCTGTCATACAAAATACTTACGTCAAAGCTTGCACGTTTTTGAAATAAATTAATAAATCATGGAAGAATTTGATGTTCCCGCAAATATTGTAGAGGCTGCAAATAGTGCAAAATTAGATTTGTTGCCAGCGAAGTCAAAACTGCATTACGAAAACGAATATCGTCTGTTTTGTAAATGGCGAGTAGAAATTGATAAGTATGGTGATTTGATAAGATTTATCAAGAAAAAGAATGTTGGATATCGAGTTAAAAAAATCCAAAATACTCACTAGAGAGCAAGTTAATGAATTTATGCGTACAGCTCCAGACGAGGTATTTTTGATGATAAAAGTAGCTTTTTTGATTGGTCTAGGAGGGGCTTGTAGAACCATTGAATTAGCGAGAATGTCTACGGACGATGTTGAGGTTTTAGAGACTAAGGTAGTTGTTACCATTCCTGACACAAGAACTCACAAAAAAATATTTTTTGTCCTTGTACCTGACAGTGACATTAATTCCGTACTTGTATTTAAAAAATATGTAGCATTGCGACCGCGTCATGTTACGCATAAGAGACTGTTTATATCGTACAGAAATGGAAGGTGTACAATTCAGCCTTGCGGTATTCATTTCTTTTCTAAAATACCTGAAAAAATCGCTACATACCTCAAACTAGAAAATCCAACTTTGTATACTGGTCATTGTATTAGAAGATCTTCAGCAACTTTTCTGGTTAACGCTGGCGGAGACATTTTAGATCTGCAAGAGCTGGGCGGGTGGGAGTCGAGCAAGGTTGCTAGGGGGTATTTAGAAGACAACGTAAGGAAGAAAACTGCAATTGCGCAGAAGATTCAGATGGGAAGGGTTTTAATAAGCAGTGTGTCAAACTCTGAACAATGAATTGAGTTTTCACGTAAAAATGAAAATTTGGAGGACGTAAGCGGCTTGAACATCATGTGTGTTGAATCATCCGAAAAAAAAAGGTTGTGAAGCTGCAGAAGATCGCGGATTTAAGACAGATGTGAAAGACATATCTTTCAAAATTGAGAAATTGAGAAATATAGAAATTCATGTTCACAAATAATGTACAATTTGACGTATTAAGGTTTTGTTTCTAACGTATTATGCTGCTGTATCTAACGTGTTATTAGTTCGTTACTAACGTATTATGAGTAACTAATAGTTATTTACGAACCAAGTGCGTGAAATCATATTTCGTGAATGAGTAACCAGTTTAAAGCGAGCCGTAGGCGAGCGCTTTATGGACACGAATTCGCGAAATGTTTCACGCACGAAGTTTGTACAATATTTTTTGTACGAGAACTATAATAATAATACATATTGTTAAATACGTTATCGTTTATGACACACTACTAATCTCTTGTTTTTTATTTAAAAAATTTGGGTTGGCAGTATTGATTATTTGAAGTGACATTTAATTTAAAATTATCAAATTCAAAAAATTCCATACAAAATAAAAACCTCACCAACAACATGAATTCTGATAATGAAATGCAATGTCCACCGCCTGAAATTCGCGAAGCTGCCAATATTGCAGTGGATAATTTATTACCCATAAAATCAAAAAACATATACAAAAGCACTTACACTAAATTCGTAACTTGGGCTAGATCTAAAAATATACAAAACACTCCGAAAATTGTTTATTAGTTTATTTTCAAAATTTACAATCAAATAAATCATTATGGTCCACTTATTCTATTTTAAAATCATGCTTAATTATATATGATAATACGGATATATCTAAATATGCAAAACTCATAGCGTACTTAAAACAGATAACAAAGCAACATCAGCCTAAAAAATCAGCAGTATTAACCGAAGAACAAATTACTAAATTTATTGTTGAAGCACCAAATTCTTTGTTCCTACTAATGAAGGTAAAGTTATTTCCATATATTTAAATTCCATACAACACTATATGTATTTATAGGCTGTATTAATATTGGGTATTTCTGGAGCGTGTCGACGTGAAGAACTTTGCAAAATGTCATTGCGAGACATAGAATTTAAATCGAATTTAATTATCGTGACAATTCCAGAAACTAAAACAGGTAACAGCCGTACATTTGCAATCATTAAGCCTGAATGGATTGCATTAATTCGGCAATATGCAAATTTAAGACCGGACAGACAGCAGCGATTCTTTTTAACATATCGCAATGGCAAGTGTGTTTGTTCACCTGTTGGTCTTAATACAATTGGCAAAATTCCAATGCGAATAGCTGAGTACCTTCAGCTTGATAGCGCAAGTAATTTCACAAGTCACTGTTTTCGAAGGAGTTCAGCGACATAGTTGGCAAACCAAGGAGGTGACTTGCTTTCAATTAAAAGGCATGGTGGAAGGAAATCATCTACTGTTGCAGAAGGATATATCGAAAATTCTCTGCATAGTAGAATTCAATTAGCTAAAACAATGGCCCCGTTAGAGATATCGACTCCGCCTGCAACTTGTTCGACATCTGAAATACAAGATATAATACAATCGACGTTACTCTACCTTCGCAATCAAGATCAATTCAAACAAACCAGTTAATCCCTGGGGTATCAATCTCTGGTTGTCAAAATTGCCCAATCAAATTTTTTAGTAATTATCCGTTTCAATTTCTGAAAAGAATGAATAATGGTAATTTATAAAATATTTGTTGCTGTTTTGACATTGAATTACATACCTTCCAAATATAACAATTTCTATTTCATTTCTTTTTATTTTCATAGAAAAACAACGAACTGGGTAGCATATTATTAAGGTTATGGATTTATGATTTTAAAATGTCACTAAATTAATCAAGTTCCAGGAAGTGCCAACTTTACTTTTACGCACTCGTGTTTAAAGTGACTTTTTACGCACGCAAATCGAATCGTGAAATGACAGGTTTTGATAAGCGAGTACAAAATAGTATATTAAAAAACAAGTTTCATAAGGCTTCATTTTGCCGCACGAGATCAGTTTAGAAAACGAGCCGCGATAGCGGCGAGTTTTCTAAAGAGCGAGTGCGGCAAAAGGCCTTATGAAACGAGTTTTTTATACTATTTTTTCTATTTTGCGTTTGTTACATTAATAAATTGGAATTATTTAATTTGAAAGTTAAGTGATTTATTTTTATATAAAGCATGCAGTTGGTCACATTGATACTTGACATTTTCAAATTTAAATCTTGCTATCCGCCAAGTATATTATATTACATATTATTTATTAATTTTCGTTAACATTACTTAATATTTTATTTAAAAATATAAACATGAGTAACATAGAAACTAATATATCTTGTTGTCAATTGTATACAATATACGTTGTTTGGGTAGAGTATGTAAATATATCATATCTGTCAAATGTACTTAAATTCTTAAAATCAAATGACAGCAATGATATTTATTTCTATATTCGACCAACGCCAACATTGAAAAATGAAAAAAAGTGTATCGAAATGAAGGTCATTTCGATACTGTTTTGGGTTTCATAATGAGTTCATTTCGAACGCAAAATAGAAAAAGTATTATTAAGATATTGTAATATTATGTTCCTAATAATTATTATCAATAAATGTTTCACATAAGGATGGCATAATAGTTGATGATACGATAAAATAAATAAATCATGACTTAGATACGAGTGAATTTTATGTGTCAAATTGAAATAATAGATTTTTATGAATATTTTAAATACGTTCTTTACATGAATTAAAGGGCTATTTTAATTTATTTAATACTTTATAATACTATGAGGTTGGTCTATCAAAACTTGTGCTTTTAAATGTAATATATAACAATATATATAAAACATTCCTGATTAAATAATATTTTTCTTGTTCCTCGAATATATATGGTGTTCAACAAGGTGAAGCACTACAATATATTTATATATAGTTCTTTAAAAACTATGACCTAACTCCAAGGAGAAAATTGAAGTAGGACAAAAGTCTGATATCTATGAAATAAATTGTAATGATTGGAACCAAAAATATAAGTATTTAAAAACTGAAAATAAATTAATAAATAATTTGTAAATGTGTTTAAAATAATATAATTAAAAAATAATACAGTTACTTGCTTGTGTTCGTTCGGAACAGGTAAATAAACTTGTAACGCAACGCTAATCAACGTAGTTCACTACATGGGCTGGAATTCTGGTCGGTACTGTGGCCGAGAAACGAAAGATTCTCTAAAAATCAGTATAGTGTCGAGGCAGTTTAAATGACCTAGTTAGGGATAATCAATCCTGTTTCAAATAGCGCCGTCAAAGAATTAAGTCTTAATTAGAGACGCGAGCTAATGATTTTGCCTTCAATGAAATTAATATCATTAAAAGATTCCTTGAAGAAAATATTGATGTGGATATGATGTAGATAACCTCAAGGTTAACTAAAACTAAGTCAATTGATATGCGCTCGGTATAATTTTAACAAGTAGAAACATATTGTGTAATAACACTAATAACAAGTAAAACTACTATTTAATGTGTGGTTAGAATAGAAATATAAGTAATTGATATAACTAAATTAAAATGTACATTATAAATACCAAAGGAATGTTCGAGAAATATTAAATGTCTGTCCGTTCGGTTGTAGGCAGTTTCGTTTGTTTGATGTTATACAAAAGAAAGACTTTTTCTTGAAATTATTAGTAATAAGCCACAAAGTATCTTACGAATTTTTAACATTTTTAAATTTGATTTATTTATGAATATGTAATACAATTTAAAACGGTATTAAAGAAATTTTTGTTATATTCGAAGTAGGGGAAAGACGGGTAAAGTGGTCAGAGCAGGCAAAGTGAAGAACTAAATTTGAAAAGTTTTCTGCACTTTTATTCAGATTGTTAGACTATGAAGATACTTTTTTATCTTAATAAAGGTCGCTGAATCAAAAACTGATTCCCGCTAATTTATATTGTGTTCATTAGACCACGGGGTATTCTCTCTTACGGCAACTATTGGGCCTGTATTCATAGTTGGAGATAAACTCTGTAGATATCACTATAATAGCGAATTGCATGCTGTTCTATGTAATTGAAAGTATGTGATAACAGAGCGTCTATTTTATTTGGCACCTACTTTATTGTCAACTTGGTGGTCTCTGTTTTGCATTATTATTAGGGACCGGACACAAGAGGCCGATGACTCATCGCCCACGGGCGTACTATTGAAAATTTGTACTTTTAAAGAGTTTTTAATTTTATTTATATAATTGGAAAACAAGCGGGTGGTGATCTATATATAATATATATACGAAATACATTTTTATTTGTTCATCTAATAGTTCAAGTTGAGTAAAGGAGTATTAATATTAACTAGCAATACTTACTCAAGGTTCTCTTCTGTAAGATTTGTTCTCCTTGAATAAAATACATCCTTGTACATAGAAAATGTCCTTTCTACATCGCAACTGGTTATAGGTGCATACTGGAAATATTCTTTTATTTCAGCGTATTTCGCAGTTAGATTTTGAGGCATTGTTCCCGTACACAATTGCCGCAATGTTATTAAATGTGGATTTCTATCAAAAACTGCGTCTAACTCTTGCCGAAGCCCACAACCGAAGCCACTTGGAATATTTTCCAAATTATTAATAGCCACCTCTAATGTGGATAATCCATCATTTAATTTGAGATTTTGATTTTCAAAATAAGTGATTTGTTCTGGCAAAAAAGTGTTTCTGAAGAAAGTACAACTGATTTTTTAAATCTGGATTTTGTTTTAGTTCCTTGCACTCAGAAATACTTCAAGCATCGTCATTTAAACATCTAACGAATTTATGTAAACTATTGAAATTCTCTGCGTAAAAACTAATAGCTTCCAACCATGTTCCCCATCTTGTTATTACTGGAGAGGCACGCAGTAACAAAGATGGAAGTTTTTCCATGTAAAGAGCTACTTTCAATGGTGCTTCTCTGAAAAGTTTTAAGAAGCGGATACAAGTCTATCAACTTCCGGAAAGGTGTCCGTGATATATTTACAGATTCTGTAGAGAGCATGTGCTACACAAGTAATATGCAGCGTATTAGGATATGTTTCCTTTAATAGTCTGCCTGTTTTTTAACATATATACAGCACTGTCACTGACAAATAAAAGTATTTTTCTTTGTACCTGTCGTTAGAATGAAGCATTTGGTGCATATTCTCGTAAATGGTTTTAGCTACTGTTTGCGTATCAACTGTACGCAACATCTACCACACAGCGTCCTAATATATCCCCAGTTTCGGCGGCATAGGTACTGATTTGAAAGATGGTTTCTAATGCGTTCTATTGCTTTCGTGTAGCACTTAGAAGAATAATATTTGTGTAAGGTGGATTCATCACGAACATTTCGACCAGTATGTTTTTGGAGAAATGTTTTGTAGGTGGGTTTGTTAAGTTTATTTAATGGAATATTCGCCGCCATTGTCACAGTGTTCTTTGTTAAAATTATCAGATTCCAACGGGTCCTATTTCTGTGTATGCGTTTGCGATGCTAAGTGACGTTTTATGTACGATTTCTTGGAATTTTTGAACGATATTTTACAGACTTTGCAATAAATTTCGGCATCACTGGCAATGGCCATACAATCAGTATGACCCTTAATCCAACTCGCCAGTGTTTCACGATGCCATTCTCGACGTTGTTCCATATCATAACTGAAAAGTTAACTTAAACAATGTTCTAGATCTAAATAAATGAATATTAAACATGTATGCGTAAGTTATTGAAACTTAACGAAATTCACTGGACACTTACGCCGAAATAATTTGGAGAAGTAGATTCGATGAAATGATATTAAATAGGACAAAAATTACGAAGTACCTATGTAATTAACAGTTAAAACAATGAAAAAAAGAAACCAACTCACCGTACTTTATTTAGCTTGCGAAATATAAACTAATAAATAAAATAATTTATTTATTATTATTTTATTATTATTTATTATTATTATAATTTATTTATATAAAAACTTCTCACGCAATCTATGCCCATAAACAAAGGAATTTAGCTGTTATATCGAAGTAGTTGGGTCACAATCCGACGACAAAAACACATATGCAGTTAACCGAATGAATATTGCTATTCAATAACTGCGTGTTGTACTTAGCGATGTTATAGGTTATTTAAATGGTCCATCGTAATTTCGGCCCGATGCGTCCCGTCTCTAGTAACATGACAATTTCAACTTTCAAAATGATTACTGCCATATGCCTGCTATAAAAGACAAACTTGCAAAGCAGCTTACGACGCTTGTAGTCCACAATTGGACAGCTCGAATTAATAGAATATTAAATTACAAAAACTTTAGGTACAAAAGTACAGATAAAATATATATAAGTGTGCAAAAATATGCTTCTAAACGTAAGAAAAAATAAAATCTGAAACATTTTTTGAAATGATATCTTATTGTGCGTCAAAGTTTTTCGTGAGGAGGTTTTCAAACAATTTTAACTTTCCAATATAATCTCTAAGAACATATTTAAACCGAAAGCTATTTTCATGTATTTCAAACATGTAATAACTTTTTTGGCGAAGAATAATCAATTTATAATAATGTATGTTATTTTTCATTCATTTTCATTGTAATTGTAATGTATTTTATCTTTTTCAGTATGTAGGTATATGTATTATATTATGTACAAAATATGGTGATGCGTACATTTTTTTGAAGAAGCAATAATTTTTTTTGTTTTTAAATTTTTGGTTTTATATTATTTAATGCTTGCAAAAAAACCTTTTCTAAGTTAAAATATTAATTACATTTTGTTTTTGCAGTCAAATTGACAATATCTCTTCTTGACTGGAGAAAACAATTAGAAAAATATTTCAATGAGTGCATAAACAGTAAATAACTGCTTTCTTTCGTACAAAATATTTAATCACGATTCAAATTATCCAATCAACGAATACATTTACCGAATCATGATTAAATGTTTTGTACGAACGATATAAACCCTATTAATTATATTAGAAATTTAAATTTTGGCGCCTTTACTGAATAGTTGGATAGTTAGAGAATACCCCGTGGTATAATGAACGCTACATAAATTGTTGGGAAGCAATTTTTGATTCAGCGACCTCTATTAATATAAAAGAACATCATAGTACAACAATCAGAATAAAAGTGCAGAATACTTTTTAAATTCAGTTGTTCACTTTGCCTGCTCTGACCACTTTACCCGTCTTTCCCCGACTTCGAATATATCAAAGTTTCTTTAATACTGTTTTAAATTGTATTATTCATAAATAAATCAAATTTTAAAATGATAAAAAATTCGTAAGATACTTTGTGGCTTATTACTAGAGTGGACCAATTCGGAGCGAAAGCAGAGGCGTGACTAACGTATTGGTTCCCGCATGCGAAACATTATTAATATTAAATTGATTGAACTCTCGCTTGGCACTTGGTGAAACATCTTGATAAATTCACGATGAAATAAGAACACTTGGTTATATGTTTCACTAAATTTTATTTACATAAAATAAGACAATTGTTTCGGACTCTGCAGTCCATTTTCAATTAACATAACAATAAATTTTCTAAAGTATAAATAGATGTATGTAACTACAAAATAGAGAGGGGATAACGTTATTAACAAATATTCGTGCAAATGGAAAAGGAGGGTAATTTAAGATATAATATAATTATTCAATAACTATTAACATAAACTAATAACATAAAAACATAAAAACTATTTCAGTAAATAAATTTAATTTAGGTAAATTATGGGCCAACAATAAAGATAGATTTGAAAAAACACAAAAATGTGGAATATACAAAGTCAATTGCATGACCTGTGATGCGTTTTATATCGGGCAAACAGGTAGAAGTTTTCACACTCGTATTACTGAACACAGAAAAGCCATTTTAAATTCTAGGAAATGCTCAGGGATTTCACAACACTGCATTGATAACAACCATATGATCTCATCGGATAATTTTAATATATTACACTCTTCTTCAAAAGGATTACGATTAAATCTCCTGGAAATATTAGAAATTTCAAAGGCGAAAAATAAGTTAAACATTGTAAACGAGCAAACAGAGTTTAGCCTTTCGCCGTTAATGAGGGCAGTTATTTGAATTTAATTAGTTATTGAATAATTATATTATATCTTAAATTACCCCCCTTTTTCATTTGCACGAATATTTGTTAGTAACTTTATCCCCTCTCTATTTTGTAGTTACATACATCTATTTATACTTTAGAAAATTTATTCTTATGTTAATTGAAAATGAACTGCAGAGTCCGAAACAATTGTCTTATTTTATGTAAATAAAATTTAGTGAAATATATAACCAAGTGTTCTTTTTTCATCGTGAATTATTAATATCTAGAGATATACTATCACGAACGGTGCTGTTATTATGTTAGATACAAAAAAAAAATGTAAGACGGTTTTTCTAGATTATGAAACGTTCTCGATGATACGTATAAAAAATAAAATCTAAAATTTATGTAATTAGATGATTAAAAAAAATTTACCGTCTTATGGGTTTTCCGTGACTTGAAAATCTGGAGAAGCGCGATGAAATATTGTTAACATAAGGTGCGTCTCCAAAGTTATTTCTCGAAAACGCGTCCGCCGTGAGGAAAATATGTGCTTGTATAAAGAAAACGATCGCTTCACATCTAGTGATGTGATGTTTGCATAATTAAAATAATCTTTGAAACAACTTAACACATCTGTAGACGAACCTTTACAAATTTGCCTAAGTCTGGCAAAATCTAAATCTTTATCTAAAACACTTTCAAACTTACTTAAAATACACTCATTTCTTGCGTCTTCTATCAAACATAGCTGTGCGTGTGTATCTTTCACAACTAGCACTGATTCCTGTAACGATAGCGAAGAATTTTGTACACCACTTTTGAAATTACCAGCGCAGTACATTCTTCTATTTGTCTGCTAGCTAATAAAATTGAGGATGGCGATTGATTTGGTTCCATTTTACACACCATAACATTAATTACAGATCTTTTTTTGCTATCAGTTGTTTGATCCACACTCAACCACACCTTTTTGTTTTTCAGATCAGCCTTAATTTTATTTTCTAAATGTACACGAACAGATTTTAAATAACGTCGTAAGTAGGTGCAGCTCGGTAATTCTACATTGCCATATTTTTCAAGAAATGAAGTAAACGAATTATTGCGTAACAAAGTAAACGGTAAATTACACACAACCACCATTGTACACAAATCAAATAAGAACACTTAGTATTTTGTATCGGCACCAGTGTCTCTATCTTTATGGCTTGCGCTATGCACGTGGCGTTGCAAATTTGATTTTGTTAAATGGTTTATATATATATTGCACACTAAACATTTTACATTTACCCCATTGTAAGATAAACTAGGATGGTTCTCAATAAACCTATTGACTAACTTTGATGATAGCGGTTTTTTTACTGTACGCTCCTTCAACATTATTAAATACACAGAATACACTTTCCTGCTGCTATTATACGTGTACAAACGATGACCGTGAACAACATACTAAGTAATCGTATGTGCGATGGGGCAAGCGGGAACCAATACGTTAGCCACGCCTCTGCTTTCGCTCCGAATTGGTCCACTCTACTTATTACTTATAATTTAAAGATAAAGTCTTTCTTTTGTATAACATCGAACAAACGAAATTGCCTACGACCGGACAGTCCAGACAAACTCAGTAGACGGCGCTTATATTGCCTCCGTTATTATTGAAACAGTTGTCCATCTATCCGTTTATATTATCTATGCATTAAGATTGCTTTACACTTATGAGTAAATCGTATACGAATGTCAGAAATCGTAAATGTAAACGTAAAATCGTAACTCGTATAGGGTTGTCAAATTGAATAGAGCGTAATCCGATTAGACGTACGAGTTTAGTAAATTAAGAATGGCGGAAAGTAAATTTTCAGCGACGGAGAAAGAAATTGATTAACCTTTATGAATCGTTGGAGTGTTTATGGAACGTAAAAATCAAGAAGTATCGTGGCATTAATTCCCGCAATAAAGAGTACAAAATTAATTGCCGATATTATTATAATGAATATTTCAGTAGATACGGTAAAGAAGAAGATAAATAATTTATGATTTACGTATAGGTAATCAGGAGAAAAAAAGAATAACTATGTCAAAATTATTTTATTTTATTGTCCAATAAACTTTTTTGTGTGTGTTTACCATATCATGCAATGAGTGTAGTTCACTCTCGTGAAATTTTTGTATCCACCTCTATTTTCAAATAACAAGTCTTTCAGCAAACCTTCAATTCAAAAAATCTGTCTTTCTTGTAGTGTTTCTTTTAGCAAAATTTCCCCGAATCTTCTACGGCCAATATCATAGCTCCTTTTCATTGTTATTAATAAACTCGCACTTTTTCTTATTTGGAGCCATTTTTAAAAATACAATATCGTACCTATACGACTTTGCTACAAATGTAAATGTCAGGTATTACTCATATACGATTTATCGTATACGAATACTCGAAGTGTAAAGCCTGCTTTTAGGCAGAGTGCAAGTGTTTAGGGGTTGCAGAGGTAAGATTTTGTGCTATCTTTGTAAGCTGTATTAACAAATATACCGTAAGCAACAAATTTCAATTCCGTATAGAAGTATTAATATAGGCATTACCATGGCAATACAATGTATTGATACAACATTCATGGCAACTTGCCACACTAACGTCTAATGTTATTAATTATTATTATCATGACATTTGTCATTGTGCTTATGACAAATAACGCGACAATTAATGACATTAGACGTTAGTGTGGACCTAGGATAATTTTGATTATATTTGATTAAACAACGTTTTCTTGTCTACGTGTCTCATATAATTTTTTTATGTAAGTAAAAATATATAAGACGTCTTATTAATTCAAAAGATTTGAATATTGTATTTCAATTGTATTAATATTGTTATTTAGAGATTTAGTCTTAATTAGTTGAGGTAAATGACAAAGAATATTTTTTAAATTTCTACGTAAAAAAATATAACTGTAAAAATTTTATACGTTGGGAAGTTCAAGGTTATTTTTTCATGTGTTTGAAGTTTAGCACATGTGTAGATTTTTGATCGTGTTTTCAAGTTTGTTTATTTTATGTTGTTCTCTGAGGAGAAATTAAAAATAAACTTTGTTATTTAATTAAGTTGATCGGAAGTCATTAGAGGATGTTTAAATTCACATAGCGGTCATATTCAGTGAATTGTTTTACCTCAGAAGTTGTAAATTTGTATATTACACAGTCTTTATACTTTATAAAGATCAATTTTTTTTCTTTTTTTGATTTTTTTTGTATTAAATATTCATTTAAATTTTATATTGTGCTCATTATTTCTTATACCTTTCATCGTGCATTTTTAATAAGTAACTTAAAGAAATATAATTATA
The DNA here is from genome assembly GCA_935421215.2 of Melolontha melolontha. Lineage (NCBI taxonomy): Eukaryota > Metazoa > Arthropoda > Insecta > Coleoptera > Scarabaeidae > Melolontha > Melolontha melolontha. The sequence continues at coordinate 43,303,382 of OW285240.1, read as the reverse complement.
ACATTTATCAAGAATCTTTGATTGGCGCCTAAATAACATTTTTATTTCCACGTTTTTCCGATTGGAACTCTGAGAAGAAAGAAGTCCCATTTTTTGGTAATAAACCGACCGAGTATCCTAGTTGGGTAGATTAGTCGTGGATGGTGGTGCAGTAAATATAAAAACCACAATTCATAGCATATTTTTGGCTAAGCCAACCGTGGGGCGAACAATAGCAGTACTGGTTGAAAGTAAAAAACAGAGCACAAAGATGGAAGGTATCACAGCAGCACAGCAAAGAAGTGAGCAACTTGTGGAAGAAGCAAAGAAAGGGATAGGTCCAGTAATTACCATATATGAAGAGGGGCACGACAGGGTAAACAGGGATAAGATTATAATGGACATGTTAAAAAGAATGGAAGAATAGATGGATGTGATGATGGGAAAAATAATGGCGTTAAGTAATACAAGCCAAGAAGAAGTTATAATAAGGGGCATGGACTCCTTGCAAGTGTTAAATGAACAATATATGGAAGAAAATATAATGGTTTTAAATAGTAAATTGTCAGAAGAAGTGGAAAAAAGAGAATTTGCAGAACTACAAATGAAGAATATGGAAAACAATTAATAAAGAAAATAGAAGAAGTAAGAAAAGAGAAAAATGAAATAAATGTACCTACTTATATTCCTGTACCTGTACAAAATGAAGTGTTACCTAAATTTTATGGGATGTTAAACACAAATCCTATGTGTTTCTTAAAGAAAATAAAAGCCAGCTTGGAAGATGTGCCAGAGGACGAAAAAAAGTTGCAAAAGATTGTAAACTGTCTGAAGGATGACGCTATGGTTTGGTGGGAGATGGTGTCAGATGATGTGACAACAATGGATGAATTTGAAGCCAGGTTCATAAATCAATTCTGAGGACGAAACAAGCAGACTAGAGTAAGACAAGAATTATTATTTGGTAAATATAGAATCGGAAATTAATGAAACAAGAGAGACCTATGTCATGAAAAGGTACTATGTATTAAAATATTTAACCCCTAAGATAAGTGAATTAGATTTGCTTCCACAATTAAGTAGACACTTTGATTCTCAAGTCAGTCAGGCAGTAGCAATTCATAATATAAATGATATGCAACAGTTTATAGAATTATTAAAGAGGTTAGATGATGCGGAGCGTGGTAATAGATATAACAATAATTATTCAGAAAGTAATAGTAAAACAAATAAATATTCAAGATTTAATTTAAACAATACACCTCTGAGATTAGAAAGACCTATGCCTAATAATAATACTAAAATTAATAGAAATAGAATGGCTTCCCCAAAAGAGTAAGAAATAATTCAAATAGAGATAATGTAAAAGATAGAATAACAGATCAAAAGAAATACACAGGCACGAGGTATAAAGATACAAGGCCTAATTTTAATTTAGAATCTGTAAAAGTAGATGAAAAAAATAAATTAGAACTTGCTAGTAGTAAGGATTTTTGTTAGGGCCAACCAAAAAGAAAGAAAGTTTTGCATTGTTGTATGATAAGTCAGATTGCGCGATAAATACGAGTTTGCCACACATTAAAGTTAATATAGGAAAAAGGGAATGTTATTGTTTGATTGATTCTGGTAGTGAAACGTCATTTTGGATGAAAAAGTTGTTGAATGGTTAGTTAAGAATAAGGAAGGGAAATATGTACCCACAAGTAAAATTACAATTGTATCAGCTACGAAAAAGATTATAGCTGTAGTTAATAAGATTTATGTAATTGAATTTGAAATAGAAAACCATAAATTTATTGGAGAATTTATTGTAGTAAAAGGTTTAGGAAGAGATGGGATATTGGGAATAGATTTGTTAGATAAAATTCATACAACAATAGATATTAATAAAAAGAAAATAATAATTAATAATAAAAATGTGCAATGGATCCAAGAGGCTGGAGAGGATGAGAAAATTATAAATAATATGGAGAAAATGAATTGTATGGATAAAATAAATAATATGGAAGAAAATGAAGTAGTAGGAGTATTGGAAGAAAAGGGGTTAATGGTGTTAGAAGAAATAGAGAAAGAAAATGAGGGAGAAGTGGAGTTTCCAGAAGTAATTGATTCGTTGAAAATAGATTGTAATAAAGAATATGAAGAAGAAGTTAAATTAATAATAAAGAATAATATATAATTAGTAAACAAGTTTCCCAGTATCGCCAGAAATTATCGGCATTCGTTAGAAGTAGATGAGACAAAACCTTTTAAAATTAAAAACTATCTAATTCCAAAGAATATTCAACAACAGGTAGAAGAGGAAGTGAAGAAGATGTTACAAGATGGAATAATAGAACAAGGCAAAACGAGGTATGTAAATCCGTTAGTTGCGGTAAAGAAGAAGTGAGGAGATATTAGATTATGTTTGGATCGCGCAGACTTAATGAGCGAACAAAAGCTCAATTTGAAGCTCCGATAACAATACAAGCATTATTGGCGAAATGTGGCAATGTAAAAGTTTATAGTAAATTGGATTTGAGGAGTGCTTTTTGGTTGGTACCATTAGAAAAGGAATCCAGGAAATATTGTGGCTTTATGGTTAACGGAAAAGTATATCAATTTAGGACTGTACCATATTTTTAAAAGTGAAATAAAGTTTCTAGGGTATAATATAAGTCCTAGATATGTCAGTGTGGATCAAAGTAGGCTGCAGCTAATTAAAGAGTATCCACAACCTAAAAATGTAAGAATGTTAAGAGGGTTCTTAAGCATAATTAATTATTATAAACGTTTTATACCATACCTGGCACAGACAAGTGCACCATTGTATGAAATGCTTAAAAAGAATGTTAAATTCAGTTGGAATGATGAAAGAATGAAAGCTTTTGAGAATTTAAAGAAAGAATTTTATAACCAATTAGTTTTAAATATTACCAGATTTTAATAAACAGTTTATATTAAGAGTAGACGCAAGTGATGTCGCAATAAGTGGAGTTTTAATCCAAATTAATAATGAAGGTATAGAAGAGCCGATATGTTTTATATCTCGAATCTTAAAAAGCTACGAAATTAAATATACTATTAGTGAGAAAGAAATGTTAGCTGTAGTACACGCGGTTCAAAAGCTTAGATTTTATTTATTGGGCAAGAACTTCATAGTAGAAACAGATCATGCTGCGTGACATCACTTTTGAGTACAAGGTTTAAAAATAATAGAGTGTATATATATAATACTAAATGTTACTGCCGATGCGTTATCGAGAATGTATAACAATAATAGTAATTTTAATTATGTTGAATTAAATGAATATAATAGAGAATATGCTGAGGGGGCTTTTGAGTATGAGGTGATCCTTCAGGTCCAACAGGATGAAAGTTTTAATAATTTAAGAGAGCTATTAATAAATCAGGATAATTATAAAAGTTTTATTATGCGTGATGATTTAATAATGAAAAATATTAGAGATCAAAATTATGTAGTAGTTAATGATGAATATACTCGACAAGCAATGTTGCCAATACACGAGAGTTTGGGTCATATTGGTGGATACAAAGTATGGCTTAATTTTAGAGAGGCATTTTACGCCAAGAAAGATAGAACTATTGCAAAAGAAATAGTAAGAAATTGTATTACATGTAGGTTAGGTAAACAAAAAAACCGCACATGTCAATTTGAAATAAAGAGTATAGTGGCACAAGCGAAGTTAGAATTAGTCGCTATTGATTATTTAGGAAATCTTATTCCTGGGGAATTTGAATATAGAAACATTTTAGTTATGGTAAATATATTCTCGAAATATGTGAAACTATTTCCTACTTCGCAATATAATACTGAAACCACATTACAATGTATTGATTCTTGGATTACCCATCAAGGGAAAATTAATACAATTCTTGCAGATAATGCAACGTATTTTAATAATGCTGGGTTCATAAATGCTTTAAAAGATCGTGACATTAATATTTCTTTCTCTTCCATACGCCATCCACGTGGAAATCCATGTGAGAGATACATCCAGGAGATAATCAAGTTCCTGAGAATCAAAACTCACGACAATCATGAAGGATGGGTCACACATGTCCAGGAGGTTGAGGATAATATCAACCATTCTCCGAATACTGTTACTCTGGAGTGTTCTACGTCTGCGATGTATGGGACATGGCCTATTAATATGTCAAAACACAAAATGACATAAGCAGAATCAAGTTTTGAAGTTAGCAATTTCGTTATTATAAGAAGATTTAATGATATATCACATTGGTGCTCTGCAACTGTTCGCTTCACAGGTGCACATCGAGGAAGATGGTCCAGAATGAAACTGTGCATCGCCTGAGTGCGGGGAACGGTAGTGACAGTGCGAGCTACTGTTAATTTTCTGCGAGTGCGGAAAACTATATGATGAATAAGATTTTGACATGTCCAGGCTTATCCATTATATAGTTTTGGTGAAATGCTATAGTTTTTTCCCTAAATTAAATTTAAAATTTATTAAAAATGTATGTACCATTATTTTTGAACTTGATTGTATATTTATGTGTAAGCAAAAACTTGTATTATTGAAGGACGGCTTGATGTGCAAACCATAGCGGGTGATGTGAACAGAGAGACGAAGAAAAACCTTTAGATAAGAACGTTCTTTTTATTTGAAAAATATATAATTATATATTTAAGTAATTTCGGGTTGAATTTATTGTGTTAATCAGTTGTTGGTGGTTTATATTCAATTCCCGTATATTCTACGAGATTATGTTCTCCTAATTTTGATTATATTTGATTAAACAACGTTCTCTTGTCTAGGTGTCTCATATAATTTTTTTTATGTAAGTAAAAATATATAAGACGTCTTATTAATTCAAAAGATTTGAATATTGTATTTCAATTGTATTAATATTGTTATTTAGAGATTTAGTCTTAATTAGTTGAGGTAAATGACAAAGAATATTTTTAAAATTTCTACGTAAAAAAATATATCTGTAAAAATTTTATACGTTGGGAAGTTCAAGGTTATTTTTTCATGTGTTTGAGTTTAGCACATGTGTAGATTTTTGATCCTGTTTTCAAGTTTGTTTATTTTATGTTGTTCTCTGGGGAGAAAATAAAAATAAACTTTGTTATTTAATTAAGTTGATCAGAAGTCATTAGAGGATGTTCAAATTCACTTAGCGGTCATATTTAGTGAATTGTTTTACCTCAGAAGTTGTAAATTTGTATATTACACAGTCTTTATACTTTATAAAGATCAATTTTTTTCTTTTTTTTCTTTTTTTTGTATTAAATATTCATTTAAATTTTATATTGTGCTCATTATATAATTATTCAAAGATACATTCCAATTGAATAATAATAAATCATGCCTTAGTATTATTCAATTGGAATGTATCTTTGAATAATTTTATCCATAGCAACTCAATTATATGACATTCGTATACTGTCATTTATATTTTATATCCTTGATAAAGGCATCATTGCCGAAACATGTAGGGTTGTTTTAAATATATATATACTTTAAAGTAAAGCCAGACCTTAAATCGCCTACTGATTGAATTTACCATATCATACCAAGGTCACGAATATTATATATATATATATATATATACAGGGTGTCCCAGTTATAGAAAAAGCGTATGTAACTTTATTATTTTAAATGGATCACCCTATATATTATATTTTTTTTAGATTCTACATGATATTTTAAGTAACTTTTATTAAGACCTACCTATACCTATGTGCTTTTGTTTTCGAGAAAATAAATATTTTATCAAAAATTTTGCAATTGCAGCGCTCTCGTTAATGAGCTGTAGGATCAAAACTAAAAAAGGTAGAAAATTTTGGTTTGCGCAAATTGATACGTATTGAATTGCTTTACTATTTCCAATATTAACATGTATGGATCCTTTTGTTGACATACAGTTACTGGCGCCAACATTTGGAAACATTTAAATGCCAGTAACTCTGTTTTTTTAAATAGGACACCCTATATCTGTTTACAGGGTTGGATGTAAGATTAAATTCTCTTTCTTTCAATATAAGAATGTACCCATTTATCTTCAACCGTTTTAGAGAAAAATGTATATTTCTTCTGCTACTGTCGAAACAGACCACTTCAATTTGCACGAAGTAGGCTACGTAACAATAATATTATGGTAGATATTATATTTAATAACCATTTCAACCACTTATAATTATACACAAGTAATAAGCTTAATTTAAATTTGTATAATAAACAATTTTAACAAAACAGGACTTCTCAACAAATAAAAACATAACATAAACATAAAACGCAACAAAAACAGTTTTAAAAAGACATAAGGAAATGCGTGAAATAGGAAACGCACATTACAAATGTAGTGTTCATTAATTTATTTTTCGAAATGTCTTCCATTTTGGTCGAAACAATTACGAACACGTTTTTTAAACGATTGTTCAGCATGATTGGGCTGATTTCTTGAAATGCCAAGGTAATCCGCTGACACATATCTGCCGGTGTAGTCGGTGGCGTAACATAGACTTTGTCTTTAATGAAACCCCATAAAAAGAAATCACAACTTGTCAAGTCTGGTGATCTCGCGGGCCAGCTTACTGGACCTCCACGTCCAATTCATCTATTGGGGAATGTTTCGGTCAAGAACCGGCGCACTTCTACGGCATTATGTGGAGGTGCTCCATCCTGCTGCATCCGCATCCTACGTAGAACTGTTAGAGGAACGTCTTCTAATAAATTATCCAACTTATTTTGTAAAAAGTTCAAATATATGGCTCCAGTCAGATGTTGGTTCAAAAAAAATGGTCCAATTATGCGAGTACCTAATATACCTGCCCACACATTTAGGGACCATCTTTGTTGGCTACCAGTTGTCTGGAATTGATGGGGATTGACGGTGTCATAATAATGATAATTGTGACGATTAACAAAACCGTTTTTGTGAAAAGTTGCTTCATCCGAAAACATAACAAAACTAAAAAAATGTTCATCGTTGTCAATTTTGTCAATGGCCCACTGGCAGAAGTTCTGTCGACGTTCAAAATCAGTTGGAAGTAATTCATGATGAAGTTGAATGTGGTAGGGATGAAATTTATACTTTTTTATAATTCTATGCAGATGTTTTACTAATTTCTGTGGTTCTGCTTACTAGTCGCACACTGGTATGAGGATTTTCTTGAATGCAGCCCAATACTAAGAATTCATTTTCTTCCGTTATCGCCATACTAATACGGATTGGTTCTTTTAGAATTAATACTGCCTGAATTTTCAAATCTTTCTCGCAACAACTCAAACGCTGTACTTCGCGGATGCCTGCGTTCCGGATATTGCTGGGCATAACATCTCGACGCTAACAGGGGATTACGGTTGCATTCTCCCAAAACAAATATCATGTCAATCATTTCCTCTCGAGTCAATGACATTTTAAATTGGCGAAATCGTTTAATTTTTAAAGAAAAATTGGTATTTCGTATCCCCTTCATGAAAAATGTTCCAAAATTCAAAATGTCTGTTGGATTGTGGTACTCTTACTACTATATGTGTTTGACATTTACAAACGTCATTTGTATGATTTTGTAACTTTTGTTTTTTTGATAGTATTATGTCAGCCTACTCAGTTGTATTTTGTCACAAAATAGAAAGTGATTACATTTTTTATAAAAGGATTGTGAACAAATGTTATTCTTAGAAATTGCTTTATAATACAAATTTAAATTAAGCTTATTACTTGTGTATAATTATAAATGGCTCAAATGGTTATTAAATATATCTGCCATAATATTATTGTTACCTTGCCTACTTCGCGCAAATTGAAGTGGTCTGTTTCCACAGTAGCAGAAGAAATATACATTTTTCTCTAAAACGGTTGAGGATAAATGGGTACATTCTTATATCAAAAGAAAGAGAATTTAATTTTACATCCAACCCTGTAAACAGATATAGGATAGGGTGTCCTATTTAAAAAAACAGAGTTACTGGCATTTAAATGTTTCCAAATGTTGGCGCCAGTAACTGTATGTCAACAAAAGGATCCGTACATGTTAATATTGGAAATAGTAAAGCAATTCAAGACGTATCAATTTGAGCAAACCAAAATTTTCTACCTTTTTTAGTTTTGATCCTACAGCTCATTAACGAGAGCGCTGCAATTGCAAAATTTTTGATAAAAAATTTATTTTCTCGAAAACAAAAGCACATAGGTATAGGTAGGTCTTAATAAAAGTTACTTAAAATATCATGTAGAATCTAAAAAAAATATAATATATAGGGTGATCCATTTAAAATAATAAAGTTACATACGCTTTTTCTATAACTGGGACACCCTATATATTTGAAAATATTTTCTAGCAATGCGTAGTTTAAATAGGGACAACTTTTATTTGAAACTTTTTTCTCTATACTGTAAAATAAACAAATTATCAAAGAAACCGCGTCAGCTGGGACAGCCTGTATATATATATAACAAGTGTTCATTTGAAAAGTCAATCTAGTAGCATGTGATTTACTGAGAACATTTTGAAGTATGTCGTAAATTAAAATTTACTACTTAACCTACGAAGTCGTATATTTTGACAGTTTCATACATACAAATAAATAACAAATGTGATTGACATTATCAAATGTTATTTGGATTTACGTTTACGAAATAACAAACACATACTAATATATATGCGTCTTATTCTTCTTATTCTTATTCTTATCAAAATTTCAAAGTAACTTAGATTGACTTTTCAAATGAACACACGTTATATATATATATATATATATATATATATATATATATATATATATATATGTTTGTGTGTTTAGATAATTTCTTAGCCGTTTATTAAATATAACAATTGATAAATTATTGGAGTTTTTCGGCTTTTATATGAAATATTTACAAATATTAAGTTAGTATGTATGTAATCGCAAAGTAAGGGGGGATGTAAACATTGCTGTCTACAAATTACAAAGCAAATCATACGAAATTTTTTAATTGAAAAATATAACTGATTTCATTTATATTTTGTATTCTCTTGACAAAGGCATCATTGCCGAAACATGTAGAGTTATTTTAAATATATATACTTTGAAGTAATGAACCAGACCTTTAATCGCCGACTTATTAAGTTTTATTTATTTATTAAGTCACGAAGATATTATATATATATATATATATATATATATATATATATATATATATTTAAATTAGGTGAATACAAATGTCAAATGCTAAAATATTTAAAATGTTATTTCGTTTATGCACATTACTGACATTGATTTTGACATTTGTCGGAACACATAATCGAGTGATGTTGGTTGCATAACATTCCCATGCATTGAGGCATTCTTTTTGAAACTGAACATAGGTTATGTATAGAGATAAGAAAAACTCACGGTATGTAATATAATTACCCCGTTGTTCCAGAACGTGGACAAATTGTATACGTAAAAACACCAAACCTGATACTAAATGCATTACGCAAACGCTTGAGAGAGTTGTAGAAGAGATAAAGAGTGGGCTTACAACAATATATAGGGCCGGTAAAACCTATAATATCCCCTATCCCACTCTATATACTAATATAAAAGGAACCAGAGGAAAAATCCAAAAGAAAAGCGGACGTCCAACGTACCTGTCATAGAAAGAAGAAGATAACAACAGCAACAGGTTTAGAAACTATGAAAACGTGGCGATTTGAATTGAGTCGTTCGGAAGTTTTAGAAATGCTAGGAAATTATATTCGCGCTAATAGTATACAAAGTAACTTCAAAGATGGAGTTCCAGGGGAGGATTGGTTTTTGGGTTTTAAAAAAAGACATCGCTTAAGTTTAAAAGTTACACAAAACGTAGAATATGCAAAAAAAAACATTTAAAATTTCTGAATATTTAAATCTGTTGGACAAAAGTATTATTAACCTAGATTTGCAAAATATACCGCACCGTATTTGGAATTTAGATGAGACTAATATAAGTCTAGATCTAAGAGAATCTGAGGTGCTTGGTGCGATTAATAAAGCCTCTTCACGGACAACAAGTGCCCCAGGCAAATAAAATACATATAAGCATATTACACAGCCGGTGGTAAAGCTTCACTATTAATTATATACAAAGGGTTACTTGTTTGGGATCAATGAATGCTGATGATGGACAAGGATACCCAGGAACAGTTTAGGCGGTAAGCAGAAAAGGATGGATGGAGACAGATATCTTCAGAAACTACTTCACCAAAACTATCTTACCTACAATTGGAGAAGAACGATCCGTTTTGATCATTTACGACGGACATTCAATCCATGTTAGTTTACCTGTTATTGCCCTACAGGAAAATATCACAATACTCAAGATACTGCCGCATTCAAGTCACCTACTTCAGTCTCTGGACATTGCAGTATTTAAAGCATTCAAAATTTAATTGAATCAAAAGTTATTTCATGGCAGCGTCAACACGTGGAACTCAAACTTCCGAAAAAACTTGTTTTTCCAGTTCCTGGGTGAAACATGGGTCCACATTTCCTCCAAAGTAATAAATAATGGCTTTCGACAAGCAGGAATTGTGCCACTGAACAAAATTGTTGTATCTGATGATAAATATTTACCGAACGCGCTACAAAGATGGGAAAACATACATGCTAATAATCCGAGCGCTTCGCAAATTACGCTGAATATTAGTGAAGCCACAAATCCTCCCAAAGGAAACACTACAACGGGATTCTCCGGAGTGCCTGGCACCGTTAGTCTACAAGCTGAAAAACAAGAATTCGTTTGCAATCTTTTGTAATTATTTATTTATTTATGTAGAAAAATGTCATACTCTATAGAAAAATTGTAATCTGAAATTAGCCGTAATGATGTTATATGATATATGTAAAAATTAATCAACAGGAATACCTATTTACGAGTAACATATATTATTTTCTATTTAAAAATTTTCTCTAAAATAATTAATTTCTATATTATCTTTTCTATATTTTAATAATCATTTTTATTATCACTATTTCAAATATTTATAACCGTTTGCAACTATGTTGGCGTACAGGTAAATTTAAGAAAAAAAAGATGATCGCAATGAAAATCCTTTCATCGGGGGTTACAGCAAATACGTGAAAAAAAATTAAAATAGTGCGGAAATATTCGTTGTTCGATTATCGAATTAGCAGAAAGATAGCTATTATATCTCAACGCATCTCCACGCAAAGTTACTGTGCGGCTGTAGCTCATATGGAAGCCGAGATATTTCAATTTAAAGATCTACTATCGACGCCGAAGAAATATACCAATAAAAAAATTATGTTACTGCATAAAATCAATGAAATCAGAGAAAAAGTGCCGATATATCGAAGAAGTATTGTTCCAAGATTAAATACGTTCAAGGAGATTGATCCCAGGCGATTCCAGTAAGAAAATTTGGCTGTTTACAGTTCTGGAGGGAAAACACGAAACATCGACAATTTCCCGCCAATTTCGAGCTGTATTCCCTCGCGTTTTGCAAACAACCAACAAGGAGGCTGCTATCAAGACCAATAGAATCGTAGCGTGAGAAGAAAAAGCACCAATCTGAAAACTGCGAGTTCAGGATCAGGAATTTTGAAAAAGAAATATGAAATTTAATTTAAACCTGTTCTTAAATTATTTATAAAGTAATTTCTAAATCAAATATTTTTAATTTACTATAAAGAGAGAATACTACATCTATCATTTTAAAATTATTATATTGTTATACAAAGATTGCTTATTATTGCTATAATCATCAAACGTCCGCATGTCGATGATTTTGACATAACATAAGGCACTCATTTTATGGCATTACTTATTTGTGCTCATGTTAATTCATTTCCCACTATAAATACCAATATTGTATAGTATTACATTACATTTGAAAGTAGTTATTTACGTATTACTTGTGAGTTATTTGATTTTGTTTCTGTTTGTTTACTTGTCATGTGTGCGCATTTAGTTGTTTGTTGATGATACTGACAGTTACTTTTATTGAGACTTTTATTAATTTAATGTTCACCAGCGTTTTTTTTTTAATTTCTACCTGAATAACACTCTGTTTGAAACCAACTAAGCAAAATAAATGCACTGTTCGTTACCCTTGAAACGACATTAAGAATCTGGTAAGTACAAAGTAAGATTGATACTGTATTTGACATACAACACTAGAACCCCCCCTGTAGAAGATAGAGCACTCTCATGTTAGTCCGGAGCATTAAAATAAAATAATAGTTTATGCACGAACCTAGTCCCGAGTCAAATAACACTCCAAAATCTTTGGCTGTCATACTAGAAGGTAAAAGGTAATGTTTTCGAGAAACACAGCAGTTAATAAACCATTATTATTATTATTATTATTAATATTAAAATTATCGCTCGCGCTCACTCAATAGAATCGGTTTTATACTGTAGAAATTAGTAAACAATGGAATATTGTCTGTTACTTAAGGTCATTATATGATTAATCTGATATCTTAATGTTTTATAAATCTGTATCAAAAACCACGTCAGCCCGATATTTTACCAGTCATGATGAGATTAAATATTTTATAAAACACAATTAGATGTGATAAAAGAAACACTGTCATTGTTTCGTTAAGTATTTATTTTTCTATGTTAGTTGCTTTCAACGGTCCTCAAGCTTTTTTATACTCTATTAGCTAAACCCTGCAACGCTTCGCTTTGGCTCAGTTTGATATGAAATGAATGGGGATGTGAATAAAATTATTGTAGCGAACATAGATTCATCGCGAAAACACATTATTCAATTTAATATCTTGCCTGTCGTTGCTGTGACTATGTGGAATGAAAGGAAAGGAAGAAAACAGATGTTTTTCACAAAAAGTTATTTTTATTGTAAAGCTAGTAGATTGACTACATTTTTTGTTTGTCCGGTTTCTGCAAAAACATAAAGATCAGACGGTTTACCGACTCTGGAGCATGCGATGTATAATTGCTCATGAGAGAAGCAATCGTTTTATAAATTTAAACCGCACATTTGCGAGGATTGCCCTTGCACTCTATTAATAGTTATAGTGAATGCAATGCGTATTGGAAATTGAAGTCGTTTGAAATCGAACGCCATGTCGATTGGAGCGAGTGGTATTCGCCTTCACCTTTATGAGGTGCAATCAGAATTGTTACTTCAATAGATTATTCTTCAATTTTTTAACTACTAATCGTGTGCTTTGCACTTTGTCCATTTTTCCGATTTGAACGAAACTACATGAGGTATTTTATTCAATATCCGGTTCGTATCAAAAAGCAATTCTTAGCGTTGTTGAGACGATTGTTGTGCTCTTCTTCTTCTTCTCGATTCAACTCGAAAGACTTCAAGTCTTTCTTCCCGTTGATCTGCCGATTCTTCTGCTCGCCTTTGAGAAGTTCTGACCATAGCACGTTAACTTTCATCTAAACATTTTGATCAATGCAGTTTGATTTCCTTTGACGGTCTGTGATTCCGTGTCAAGAACGGCGGCCTATGTTCGATCGCGAACGCAACATCTCTATAAAATCGATAATAATTTCTCTTTCAAAAACTAGCTACTTGTTTAATTGTTCTTGAAATATCTATATCATTAATATTTTTGCCTTTAAAATTTGACATTTGTTTGTCATAATTTTTTAAAAGATATCATCTTCTTGACATTTACATGTAACCTATACATATTATTTTATGTTTTCATATAAGACAATTCATTCAAGATTAAATCAAAGTTATATTCCTTTTTATCATTAAGATTTCATATCAATATATTCATGTAAATAGAGCATGTATGATTAGCAAACGTCAACTTGTAATAAAAAGGTACCTACTACCAAATCAAGTAATTGACAAATTTTTGCGCTACTTATTTCACCGGTACGAGAGACTTTTGTCGCGCCATGTTAAATCAAAATTCATTATACTATAAAAATACGCGTATGATGCAACATTGTGTCAAAATTTCAATTCAATGGACCGATTACTTTTCGCGTTTTGCAAGTGCAAACATAGGCAGGCTGAATTTTATATTTATTTATATATACATATACATATATATTAAGATCATTTCTTAGCCGTTCATTTAATATATCAATTGATAAATTCTTGGAGTTTCTCGTCTTTTATATGAAATATTTATAAATATAATCAAATTAGTATGTAATTGTGAAGTAAATATGAATGTAGACATTGCTGTCTACAAATTACAATCATACGAAATTTAATTGAACAATTTTGTCTACGTTGGGACAGTTATTGAAAGCAAATTTCAGTTATTGAAAGCAGATGTCAGTTTTGAAAGCAGATGTCAGTTTTGAAAGTAGATGTTAGTTTTTTGAAAGCAGAAGTCAGTTTTGAAAGCAGATGTCAGTTATTGAAAGCAGATGTCAGTTTTGAAGGTTTGAAATTGCTAATTATTACTCCATAGCTATATGTATATTAAGATATATATTTCATATACAAGCCGAAAATCTCCAAAAATTTATCAATTGATATATATATATATATATATATATATATATATATATATATATATAAATCTATATATCTATGTATATATATATATATATATATATATATATATATATATATATATATATATATTTATATAATTTAAACGAAATTATCGACCGTAATATATTGATAAAATAAATTAAAATTGGGTAAGCGGTCTCTCAATTAAAAAACTCCTTTATTAAATAACCCTATATTTATTTTTTGTTGTACGTCAATTTTATTATTTTTCAACTCTACATTTTTATCCCCAGAAGAAGCAACAAATTTGTTGCGAAATATAGCGTTATTTAATTATGAAGTTTTTTAATTAACAGACCGCTTACCCGATTTTAATTTATTATATATATATATATATATATATATATATATATATATAACAATTTATAAATTATTGGAGTTTTTCGGCTTTTATATGAAATATTTACAAATATCAAATTATAATGTATGTAATTGCAGAGTGAGTAATTTCGTATGATTTGCTTTGTAATTTGTAGACAGCAATGTTTACATCCCCACTTACTCTGCAATTACATACATTCTAATTTGATATTTGTTAATATTTCATATAAAAGCCGAAAAACTCCAATAATTTATCAACTGTTATATTTAATAAACGGCTAAGAAATTATCTAAACACTTATATATATATATATATATATATATATATATATATATATATATAAGTGTTTAGATAATTTCTTAGCCTTCTTGTAGTAAACCCCGACAGCGAATGTGCTAGAAATGCTACTGCAACAATATGATATCCCACGTTCGGTCGAATAAATAATGTTCGATGCGGAAGTTTACAACATTTAGTAATATTAATGAGACTCTTACAAATAACTTATAAATATCTCAGGCGTGTGAATTGGTCCGTTTCTAAAAGCTGAGGAAAGAAAACATACACATAAAAAAAAACAATAAATCTTTATTTTCACCAATTTCTATAAAAAGATATTTATCGATTAGGAAAGGATATTTATCGATCAGTTAAACCTTTTGTCGGACAAGCTGACATCTATATCAGGTTAGAAGTAACTCACTTAGTGTAATCAACTAGATTTAGATCTACGCTAAATTAGGTAGACAAAAAAAGAAACCTACCAGTAAATTTTTACGGTTAATCATAAACAATAAAACTTCTACTTCAGACAATGTGATATAAAATATTTATTTAAAAAAAAATGCTCAGAAAAGAAAGTAACAAATACGGTGATTGTATAATGAACACCTTAACAGGTAGGTATTTGTTTTCAATACCTACTCTTACTCACTATAATTATTATGCTACAATACCCTAAGTTTATATGTTCTTTGAGGAAATGTAATAAAACAAAACTACAGAACGTTAGATTGTTTGCATCAAAGGAAATATAAATTATTTAAAACACAAAAAGCATCAGTCAAAAAAACTTTGTGATGCAATAATACACTGTTAACAGTATAACCGATGTGTACGGAAAAGGAATTGCCTTGATGAGGTAATTCACATCTAACTGACCCAAAATAAATGATAGATAGCTCTAGAATGGACTATAAACTTTAAATTAGTGTAATAAGTATGATCCAATTGGTTTATGGAGCAACGTATTCTGAATAGTTTCCAAGTGTGATTAAGTTATGACTATGACAAGGTTTATCGATTTATTTTAAACTTATTACCAAATGATTACTCTCTTATGCGTGTAATTTTAGGTACCTTCTAAATCGGGGTGCTAAGTTGAATCCGGATAAAAGGAAGGATCTTTTCTTCATCAACTAATACTGGAAACAAGAAAAATCGCTCGGATCTTCTAAACCTGGATCATGAATGAGTTTTAATTACATATACGGTATAGATAGGCTGCTCTGCGAATTAATTCTTCGGGATAGTCACAATATTGAGTAAATCTTCTAGGATTTCTTAAAATACTAGTTTTGAATAAGGACAGTAAGTACAGGATGATTAATTTTCTACTTGAAGTTCCCAAAATACGGTAATCTTGATATATTGAGTTTTAAAACTAAAAATCGGTAGTCGCCATGTTGGATTTCTAAATTTAAAATGATGCTTTCGATGATAAATTATATAATCATGGTAATCATATAATAATAATAATGGTGTACGCCGTTCAAATGACTTTTCATTAATTAATTAAACGTTAAGCTATCTTTTGAATATATTTTAAACACTTTAAATCGTTGTAATTATTTTAAAAATCTATTTTAGTAATATGCGGACTAGGAACAACGCTGATATCTTTCGAAAAATGGCGTCCGTATCTCACGGGATTGAAAAAAAAGCGTCTACTTAAAATCTTTACACATCTTCTCATTGGTTTGTTTGAACAACGGAAATGAGGTGGAAATTATAAAATGTTCAAATTTGTATCGATTACAATTTCCATCAGAATTACTTACATATAACTCATTACATATTCTAAATTTGGATATTAAAAACTATTCATAATACTATATTTATATTTCCTTTGATTTTCCTTTACTTATACTTAGTGTTTAAAAAGGTATAGGTATACATAATAATATTTTTAAATTTTTCAAAATTTTATTTATATATGAAATAACTAAATTCAAATATATCGTTGGAGGTAATTTGCCTCACAACAATATATATAGATAGATAGATAGATAGATAGATAGATAATTATTTCTTGACCTTTCTATATTATAGTTGATTTAGATATTCGGCGATTTAAAGTCTGTTTTACTTTAATATGCATATATTTAAAATAATCTCTTACTTGTATCGGTAAATATTACCTTTACTAAAGAATTATGAATGGCAGTATATTAATGTCAAAGTTATATAAGTGATGTAGTCATGGTGAGAGATACATATTCATAAATACATTCAATTCAAATAATAATCATTCATGACCTAATAGTTTGAAGTCAATAACAAAGAGATCGGAAAGTCATGAGTTATTATTACACTTGCGCCCGTGGAGCGACTTAAGATGTTAAGCTTTCAGCATTCGCCTAGAACGAGAAGGAAAACCACGAAAACCTACTCGCACAGCTCAGACGCGGGTTGAAATCGGGACTGCCGGGAAGGTAAACAGTGCTCTAGATATCTATATAACACAAGATATACCGCCTTATTCTGAGCAAACCCAACAATCCGAATGTATGAATATTTCTCCTGCTCCGAATACAAATCTCCTGAAAATCACAAAACAGTCTGACGCGCCTACAGCATTCAGGGGAATTGTATTAGGAGCGAGAGAAATAACTGCACATTCGGATCATTGCGTTTGCTCGGAATGAGGCGGTATATTTAAATATGTACAATATATGATGGTAAATTTCAGACAGTTAGATTCTTAAGTTATAGTATATACTGCTTAGATTTTTGATGTCACTCCTGTTGTAAATTGAATTTTTTTCTTGTTCAATATTAATCATTTATTTAATTTCCCTCTTCATTGTGTGTTGTTCTCTATCAACTATTTGTGTGTTTTCAAAGTTGAAATGGTAATCGCGTTGCAATTTGTGTGTAAATAAAGCAGTTATAAAATTTCAATTCAATGGACCGATTACTTTTCGCGTTTTGCAAGTGCAAACATAGGCAGGCTGAATTTTATATTTATTTATATATACATATACATATATATTAAGATCATTTCTTAGCCGTTCATTTAATATATCAATTGATAAATTCTTGGAGTTTCTCGTCTTTTATATGAAATATTTATAAATATAATCAAATTAGTATGTAATTGTGAAGTAAATATGAATGTAGACATTGCTGTCTACAAATTACAATCATACGAAATTTAATTGAACAATTTTGTCTACGTTGGGACAGTTATTGAAAGCAAATTTCAGTTATTGAAAGCAGATGTCAGTTTTGAAAGCAGATGTCAGTTTTGAAAGTAGATGTTAGTTTTTTGAAAGCAGAAGTCAGTTTTGAAAGCAGATGTCAGTTATTGAAAGCAGATGTCAGTTTTGAAGGTTTGAAATTGCTAGTTATTACTCCATAGCTATATGTATATTAAGATATATATTTCATATACAAGCCGAAAATCTCCAAAAATTTATCAATTGATATATATATATATATATATATATATATATATATATATAAATCTATATATCTATGTATATATATATATATATATATATATATATATATATATATATATATTTTTATATAATTTAAACGAAATTATCGACCGTAATATATTGATAAAATAAATTAAAATTGGGTAAGCGGTCTCTCAATTAAAAAACTCCTTTATTAAATAACCCTATATTTATTTTTTGTTG
The DNA here is from genome assembly GCA_935421215.2 of Melolontha melolontha. Lineage (NCBI taxonomy): Eukaryota > Metazoa > Arthropoda > Insecta > Coleoptera > Scarabaeidae > Melolontha > Melolontha melolontha. The sequence goes on along the minus strand of OW285240.1, from coordinate 43,284,685 downwards.
TACGTCAATTTTATTATTTTTCAACTCTACATTTTTATCCCCAGAAGAAGCAACAAATTTGTTGCGAAATATAGCGTTATTTAATTAAGAAGTTTTTTAATTAACAGACCGCTTACCCGATTTTAATTTATTATATATATATATATATATATATATATATATATATAACAATTTATAAATTATTGGAGTTTTTCGGCTTTTATATGAAATATTTACAAATATCAAATTATAATGTATGTAATTGCAGAGTGAGTAATTTCGTATGATTTGCTTTGTAATTTGTAGACAGCAATGTTTATATCGATTTTTTCTATTTTAGGTTTTATTTTTGAAAATAGATGCTTATTTGTATTGCTAAGTTTATATGTTGTAGCTATATCATATTTTTTCTAAGTATATTTTATTATTTCTGATAATTGTGGAACAATATGGGATCGTGATATCTGTTGTTTCATTGTTTAAATTGTTATTGGTGTCTGCAGTGTTGTACATTTGGTGATTTTTTTTTATTGTTTGTTCTATAAGTTGTGTTGGATAGTTATTATCAGTTAAGATCGTTTTAATTTTCTTGATGTTATCGTTTCTGTATTGAGTATGTATGTAATAGTTTTACTGCTCTATCAGTCAGATTATTTATAATCATTTTATTGAATACTGTAGGTGGATTTGGGTGGTAACTCATATATCGAGAAGAAGCTGTGGGTTTGTTGTACCAATTTGTATGTCATCATAGGTTTAAGAAATATAAAGAAAATTAATACTGTTATTATTAATTTCTTCTTCAATTGTGAATTTCAATTTGTTGTGAAAGTTGTTCAATTTATTTAAAAGGTAGTTTATTTTATTTGTCGGTATGCATGTTATGATGTCGTCTACATATCTTTTAAAGAAAATGAGGTCTAAGTCTAATGAATTGATAATGTTTTGTTCCATATGTTCCATTACCAGATTTGCAATAGGAGCAGCTAAAGGAAAGCCCATGACAATACCAAAAGTTTGGCTGTAAAAAGAATTATTGTATTGAAAATATGTGACGTCGAGACAGAAATGTATACCTTCAATAAATTCGTTTTTATTTTGTGATGTATGTGGACTAATTTTATCGAATTTGGATTCTATTATATTTACACTAACATTGTTACAAATCTAGCTATAATAATATAATAGAATCCAAATTGCATGAAATTAGTATAAAGATTGTACACTAACATTCCAACCAATCTACTTTTGGAAAAGTAGATTTGTAAAGAAGAAGGTATTCAGTATTTGTGTATCAAAGTAAATATTTTCTTTTGTTTGTTTGGTATAGGGGAAATATTATATGTTGATTCCTGTTATTTCTCATTGTGCATTTTTTCTGTTAGATATTTGTAATTTGTAATTGTTTTTCTTTTTGAATAAAATTATCAGAAATCTCATAATATATTAAATAATAATAATAATAATAATTTATTTGTCCAACAGATTAACAGAATCCAGTTAAAGCGTAACAGTAAAAGTAAATATAGAAAACTTTAAATTATTTAAACAAACTAAAGAGACTAATTAAGAAAAAAATAAATCACTTAATTAATTAAATGAAAGCAAAGAAAAAAAATAATAATAATATAACTATACTTTCCAGAATGGATCAGGATACAGCCGATGAGCATTACAGCACATATGCAACAATGGCGATTTTTGGAGGACTTTAGTATGTAAAATATATCCGTTTACCTAATACACCAGAAAATTGATTTATCTAAGCAAGAAAGGTGAATTCCCATCATAGTAAACGAGTTTAACCAGAAACTTGCCGTTTGCTTCATCTCTTCTTTGACTTTGACGTGTCTACTTAATAAACTATCGTAATCAGTGCCACGAGGAGGATATATGCCATCTAATTTAAAAGACAAGTACTTCAAGAAACATTTTTGGACACGTTCGAGTAACAGTTGCTGATATTTATATATCGAGGATACCAAACTACAGACGCATACTCTAGCTTAGTTCTAACAAAGAAATAGAACAACATTGTCAATGTGTAATTGCCAAATGTACAAGATAGAATGAGGAAACCTAGAGACTTAGATGCGGATGAGCAGGTGCTAGTAATATGTGGACTGAAAGACAGATGTGAATCAAAGAGCATGCCAAGATCTCGAAATTCCGAAACCCTAAGAATTATGTCATTGGAAGCTGTATAATCAAAGTAAATAATACTTGAACGTCTAGAGAAGGAAGGAATAGCATAATTTCTCAACATTTGAGCACACTCGATTATGTGCACACCATTCTTGAATAATTGTAAGATTTCTCTGCAGAAGTAGGCAGTCTGGTGGAGAAGTGATATTATTAATTTTTAAATCATGTGCATACGTGAGAAATTTGCAATCTAGCAGCATTAAGAGACCTTTAATGTGTACATTGAAAAGCAGGGGGCTTAAATTGGAGACTTGGGGTACGCCAGTTGTAGCGGTATAAGAATTGGAATTAAATCCGTTATATTGTACATAGTACGATCGATTCAATAAATAGGTTTTGAAGAAGGATACAGTTTTCGGTGAAGCACCTATAGATTGTAACTTCAACAACAGTAGAGAGTGGAATTGTTTCGACCGCTTTACCAAAACAGGTATAGAAAACATACACTTGTTGTCGAGCATCCAATGCTTCATCTATATACTGCGTAAGTTCCACCAAGTTAGTGACAGTAGATTTACCTCTAACAAAACCACGTTGATTAATTGAGAGAAAAGATTTAATGTTGCCATATAACTTCCCATAGAGTACGTACTCAAACACTTTTGCAAAATTGCGAAAAATATTAATGGTCTGTACAAACAGATATGACAATCACCTTTATAAATATCTACAATACAATTTAACATAACTAACTTAATTTATAATCTTGTTAATGGATGTCGCAGTCGCTTCTTGGAAACATTGTTTAAATAATCAACTTGGGTAAATTATAAAATTAAAAAACACTTGTTCTGTTTATTGGATTCTTACTCCAACAATTGTTTTGGTCCATTCGACAATTCTCAAGTTGAGTAAACTCTGAGAATGGTCGAATGGAACGAAACTGTTAGCGTAAGAATTCAGATGAAAAGAATTAGCGTATATAGTGATATCTGTGTGAGTAGGTTCATAATAAATAGCGAATTCAATCTAATTCTTTTCATCCGGATAGTCACAAGCTAGCCGCCTACCAATCTATGTTGCATAGGTTAATTAATGTTCCTATGAAGAAGGATAATTATAAATAGGGACCAGACACGAGAGGTCCATGACTCATCGCCCACGAGCGTACTATTGAAAATTTGTATTTTTAAAGAGTTTTTAATTTTATTTATATAATTGGAAAACAAACGGGTGGAGGTCTATAAAATACGAAATATATTTTTATTTGTACATTTTGGAGTTCAAGTTGAGTAAAAGAGTATTAATATTAACTAGCAATACATTCTCAAGGTTCTCTTCTGTAAAATTTGCTCTCATTGAATGAAATACATTCAAATTACTAATAGCCACATCTAATGTGGTTAATCCGTCATTTAATTTGAGATTTTGATTTTCAAAGTAAGTAATTTTGTAACTAATCACTTATTTTTAAATTTGAAATTTGTATTAGCTTCTTGCAGTCAGAAATACTTAGAACATCGTCATTTAAACATGTAACAAAATTTTGAAAACTATCGAAATTCTCTGCATAAAAACTAGTAGCTTCCAACCATGTTCCCCATCTAGTTATTACTGGAGAGGGAGACAGTCACAAAAATAAAAGTTTTTCCCTGTAAAGAGCTGCTCGCAATGGTGCTTTCGGAAAGGTGTCTCTGATAAATTCACAGATTCTGTGGAGAGCATGTGCTCCACAAGCACATATGAAGCATATTACGATATGTTTTCTTTAATAATCTGCCTGATTTTAACATATATACATCACTGTCACTGACAAATAAAAGTAATTTTTCTTTGAACCTGTCGTCCGAATGAAGCATTTGGTGCATATTCTCGTCCTAATATATCGACAGTTTCATCGGCACTTATCCATAGGTACTAATTTGAAAGATGGCTTCTAATGCGTTGTACTGCTTTTGTGTAGCATTTAGAAACATAATATTTACGCTAGGTGGATTCATCGGGAACAGTTCCACCAGTATATTTTTGGAGAAATGTTGTGAAGGTGGGACTGTTAGGTTTATTTAATGGAATATTTGCCACCATTAAAGTTTTACAGAGTTGTTCGTTAAAATTGTCAGATTCCAACGATCTAATTTCTGTGTATGTGTATGCGATGCTAAGTGACGTTTTACGTGCGATTTCTTGGAATTTTTTAACGATATTTTACAGACTTTGCAATAAATTTCGGAATCACTAGCAATGACCATACAATCAGTTTGACCAGTCTCGACGTTGTTCCATATCATATCTGAAAATGTAACTTAAACAATGTTCTAGATCTAAATAAATGAAAATTAAAAATGTGTGCGTAAGTTGTTGAAACTTAACGAAATTCACTGAACACTTAAAGTTAAAACAATGAAAATAGGAACTAACTCACCGTACTTTATTTATCTTACGAAATATAAACTAATAAATAAAATAAATTGTAGAAACTCCTCACCCTTCTATCTACGCCTATGTAGATAGAATTTTTACTCTAATATTGAAGTAATTGCATCACAATTCAACGACAAAAAACAGATGTGCGGTTAAGCGAATGAATAGTGCTATTCAATAACTACGTGTTGCGTGTTATACTTAACAATGTTAGACTATTTATATGGTCCATCGTAATTTCGGCCTGATGCGTCCGGTCTCTAATTATAACATAGAATTAAATAGAATTTACACCATAGCCCAAAATAACGGTTACTAAAAGCCTTAATTAAAAACCTCCTTTATAAAAAACAAAAAACAAAAATGGTTTTATTAATCTAGCCTGTAATGCCTAACACTTATTCAAAATACGCATCTTTAACATACATATAAGGGCACACCTTTCATTAAAATTAAAAAAATTTTGGAAAAACCAACGAATACACTTATTTCATTTAGAACTAACAACACACTTCATAATTATGTTAACAATAGTAAAGATAAAACCGATAGGAACTAACAGTCTGATGTTTATAAATTAAATTGTTAATGCAGATTAGCTTACATTGGACAAACAGGTAGATCCTTTTTACACGCATAAAGGAACATGAAAGAAGCTACAAATTACAAAAAACCGATTCTACTTCCGCAAACCATTATATAGAACATATAAATAACTTTAATAATAAATTTGACATATTATAGGTACATACAGGATACGAGCAATAAATTGAATTTATTAGAAAGTTTCGAAATAAATAGGTTAAGGAAACTAAATATTATTTTAAGTGATCAATTAGAGGTTAATAAACCTAAATATTTAAAATCATGTTTGTCGAATAAATGTTATTATATTATATATAAGTATGATATTGGCTTAATTTTGTACGTAAATTATAAGCATTAATTCGCCGATTGATATTTGGCACAATTTATTGTATATTAAATTAATAACATTAAAGTTATTATATTTCTATAATTATAGTCATAAGTGGAATGTAACAATTTGGTATTGATATCAATTAGTCGTAAACCCCTCCCCCTTTCTTGCCTTTAGTTATAAAGGCAAAGACTGTTACGGTTTTTGTATTACAATTATCATCACCTGATGAAGCTTTAGTAGAGCGAAACGAACGTAGTGAATTTTAATAAAATTATAATTTAAACTCAAAGTGAAATTTTATTTCATCAATTATATATTATTATGGAGTTTCAATACGTATCTCCTTCGTCAATAAATCATATACAAATTTGTAGAATGTATTTCGACACATTTACAAACACAAAAATTGAATGACAATTCAAGGAGAGAATATAATTATGTATTCTGATGTAGACATGTTACACGTACCTACATCTTGTAGAAAGTATAGGAAGTTGCTTAGAAGTGAATGAGATTTATTGTATAGCAAACCATTTTCTGCATTGTATCTAGTTAATTAGGAATTTGCACCCCCTCATTGTATTATTTTGGATAACCTCTCTAGTATTTTAGGTAAATATTCTTTGTCCGTCCATTACGTCATATTTATAAAAATACGGTGTGCTATAAATACAGGCAACTACATATATATAGCAGTTGGCACCACTCCCATTGCGCCCATTTCGAATAAAATTGATGTTAAATAGTTCTTCTATCATATTCTAGATGGCCCTAGTAAAAATTGGGTTGAAACTATTTTCCAACATTGCCAAATATTATTTAATGTTTTTTGTTCTATTTTCTATTGTTCTCTATTATATTTACATAAATCCGGTCATTTACATTTATATGATTGATATGTTCATATTTGTGTAGTTTGCGTGCTTTATATATCTGCTTTTATAAATATACAAGATCCATATAAAAAGTATTTAATTTCCATTTGTATTATTTATTTAATGATCTAGTGATAGTGGAATTATATATATTATATGTTCTACAAAAGCCCGAGTGCATATAAATTCTTAAGAAGTAAAAGGGTAATTTTACCTTCTGTGTCAATAATTAAAAAATGGAATGAGAAATTTAAATGTCATGTTGGTATTAAAGCAAAACTCTTTTATTTTTTAAAATTAAAAGCAAGTACAATGACAAATATGCAAAAGAAATGTGTACTTTTATTTGATGAAATGGCACTGAAAAAGCACCTCGACTATAACAAAAACTGATTTAATTGAAGGGTATCAGGATTTGGGAAGGGTTGGTAGAAAAGCAGTTTCAGTTGGACAAGTCCTGGTTTTCATGATACGTGGAATTTATTCTAAATGGAAAATGCCATTGGGATATATTTTGACAGAGAAGGGGATAAATAGTGCAAATTAAAAAATATATACTAATAAGTTTTATTAAACAAATTGAAATGAGTGGATTTCAGCTTTTAGTGATAACTTGTGCTCAGTCACGAGTTAATCAAAAAGTGTTTAAGTAAAGATTTAGGGATTACAACAGAGAAGCCTTTTTTGAGCTAGATAGAACAAAATACTATGGAATGTTTGATCCTCCTCATTTGTTAAAAAAATATAAGAAATGATTTCTTATACAATGACAAATTTAATAATGAAATATCATTTCAGTATATACGTCAAGTTACAGTCAAGTATATGATATAGATAAAAACAGCAAAACTGGCAAAGCTTTGCTTAAAATTAGAGACATTCATTTAAGCCCTAATGCTTTTCAGAAAATGAATGTACGATTAGCTCCACAACTTTTTAGTAATAGTGTTGCATAAGCGCTTAGAACTGCAATTAAATCCTATCAAATAAGTGCAAGTGCAGTACATACTGCTGACTTTGTTGAAAATGTGGACAACTTTTTTGATGCTCTAAATAGCAATCAATATAAATCAAAAAAGCCTTGTCGTAGTGCATTGTCGGCAAATAATGTGTTTGCTAATCTAACATTGGAAAAAATAAAAGTTGTCATGAAAACTATTACAAAAATTGATAATAAATTTGTAAATAAAGAAACAAGACCTGATTGCTTTGGTGGTACCATACTTACCATAAATGCAATTCAAATGTTGGCTAATGATCAAAAAGCAGAAGGATATGATTATTTGTTGATATCCAGATCAAGATGCTCTTGAGAATCAGTTTTCTATTTACCGTCAGAGAAGTGGATATGATAGAAATCCTACTGTTAAAAATTTCATTGCTTCATTTCATGAGGCCACCTAAAAGTGCAAATGCATATTCTGAAGAAGAGGATCAGGAAGAAAGTTTTCTGGAAGTAGAAGAAACAAATATAGTTTCCGAGGAAAATTCTTCTGTAAAGAATATTAATTCATCCCCATCATCATCGCATTCTATAAGTAGTATATCTGATGAAAGTAATAGTGTCAAATTGGAAGATTGTGCAACAGTTTATTTTGCAGGATATTTGTCCAAAAAATGCATTGACAATTTTAATTGTAATTATTGTAAAGAAACTCTCACAGGTGATAGTATGTTAAAAGATACAGATCATTTATTTATTTTATATAAAAATTACAATATTCAAAAACCTGGTGTATTAAAAACACCATCACAAATTTTGAAAAAATTTACCAAATTCTCATTAAAATATTTTGCACGTTTTAACATAAAATATTTGGAAGGTAAAATATTTTACAATACTAAGAAGAAAATATTGCAGAAGCTCTCGATTAATTTACCTGAATGGTTTCGCATCAGCAACGAATGTCAAAAACAGATTTTATGTTGGATCTACTAATAAGATCACAAATATACAAAGATTGTAAATTTACTTCAGGGAAGTACAAAATAGCTCAAACCACCAAAAAGCATCCCAAAATCACTATTCTCCAAAATCAATGATATGGATTAGATTTGGGAATACTCAAAATTTTAAATTATTTATAATATATTTAAGAGAATTATGTCGAGTTGTATTTTGAACGTGTATATTACACAAATAAATTTTTGAATGTTGGAAATATGAATAAGACTTTTTTCTATTTTGCGTTCGAAATGAACTCATTATGAAACCCAAAACAGTATCGAAATGAGCTCCATTTCGATACGCTTTTTTTCATTTTTCAATGTTGGCGTTATTCGAATACATAAATAAATAGCATTGCTGTCATTTGATTTTAAGAATTTATGTACATTTGACATATATGATATATGTCCGTATTTTACACAAACAACGTATGTTGTATACAACAACATATATATGTTTCTATGTCCCTCATGTTTATATTTTTAAATGAAGTATCAAGTAATGTTAACGAAAATTAGTAAATAATATGTAATATAATATACTTCGCGGATAGCAAGATTTAAATTTGAAAATGTCAAGTATCAATGTGACCAACTGCATGCTTTATATAAAAATTAAACTCTGAACTTTCAAATTAAATAATTCCAATTTAAGCAATTTATTAATGTAAAAAACGCAAAATAGAAAAAATAGTATAAAAAACTCGTTTCATAAGGCCTTTTGCCGCACTCCCTCTTTAGAAAACTCGCCGCAAGCGGCTCGTTTTCTAAACTGATCTCGTGCGGCAAAATGGTGCCTTATGAAACTCGTTTTTTAATATACTATTATTATATCCTAATTTAGAATTTCCGTTTCCTCAATTTTTAGTGAAACAAAAAAGTTTCTTCCTTAAGATGTTGCAAACTAAATAATAATAATTATCATCAACTCATGTAATTATAGCATATTCCCAATTTTTGATAAACAAAAAAATACTAAATTGTATTAAACACGTTAACTTCTTAAAATGTATGCGTACATTATAAAGCGAAACAGGGAAAAGAGATAGGTATACTATGAATAAGACCAGGGGGAGGGCAGTAGATAGGATTTACTGTATCCTTGTGACTTCGTAATTTTAGTTGGGGGATACAATCCAAAAGATGACTCTTATTGCAGAAAAATAGAATCCTGTTTCGTGAAATACGAATAAATTTTCTTCACACTTTAAGGTTATGTTCGACATTGTTTATGTTTGTATAATATGTATTTGTTCTGACGCCTTGTATTAAAATTTATGGTAGTTATAGTGTCTGCAGTTAATTGATATTTTGGTGTAAATCTTGGTTGAGTATTGTGTAAATAGTGTATAATAGTTATTGTCTATAAATTTGTAAATGTTAATATTGTGCAATTATTACTAGTGGAAATAGTAAGTTAATTTTAATAATTGTGCAGTAAGTGGTTGTAAGGATAGAATGTCGTCTAGACATCGCTTCCCTAATCCAAATGTCGATTTAACAAGATATAAGGAGTGGCTGAAGGCTTGTGGAAATGATAAATTAATTTTTGCGAAACCTGAAAAAGTTTATAGTAATTATAGAGTATGTCACATACATTTTAGAACTGAGGACATATCTTCCAATGTGTTCTTAATAAAAACAGCAGTGCCAATATTATCGTTACCCTCATCGAAATGTGGAGAAGGTAAAAATTTTTATTGATTATCAACTGCGAATATAGCATTTATTAATTTGCAGAACAAGACTCATCACCGATTCCTATGGATGGTATTGTATCTGCACTGCCAAGCACTTGCACTAGTATAAAGGAACAAGCATTAACAGGTGAGGAAAACTATTTAGCTAACATGTTAATTTAGTGTATATTTTCCTTTTGTACTTAATTAGAATGATAGATATTATTGTTTAATAAGAACATATACTTATTTGATGTTGAAATATTGTATTTTTTTTTACAGAACATACACTGTCCCCAAAATTTTCCGAACCGTCTACATCAGCTAAATCATGTTTGCCCTCTACCTCAGGCGATAAGTAAATATTAATAGGTAAACTGAATACTTTTGATAGATAGAGATTCAGAATTAATTATCACTTTTAATTAATAATTATGTAAGTAGGCATTCTTTGGGATCTAATTGTGAAAATGAAGATTCCAGCAATTTATTACATAATGTGATGGATTTACTTTCACATACATAATTCTAATAATGATGAAGTGGAAGTTGTAGAATCAATAGATTTTCAAATAAATGAAGAAACAAAAGATATTCCATATGTGAATAAAATTGCTATTACATATATAAGCGGTTTTATTTCTTAAAAAAAATGGCACATTTTATAAATGCCATGTTTGTAAACAAAATATAATTGCGAAAAACAAAATAATGGAATGGCATGATTTAGTGTCTGAAAAAGACTTTGTAAATAACGTTCCGTATAGATTAAGATATTGCACCCTGAATTTTATTAAGGGATTATGTACATCATACAATATTATATTAAGAGTAATACCACAAATATGCTTTAAAAAATCTTTTTTTGATATTTTGTTTAACATTTTTGTTGTGAAACGTAAAAGGTGTTAACTATCTTTACTATTTTATATTTTGTTCTAATAATTTACAAAAGTGTTTATACCATACATGTCATTATTATTTTATGTAACTATTATCTACTTGTCAAAAAGAAAAAAACAAAAGTAACCAACTTATTTCCTACCACCAACATACCAGAAATAAATGCTAAAATAAGATATAAATAACTTATTTCAACACTCCCTCCTTTTAACATTTATTTTATCTCTTATATATTCGAAACGATATTTTGTGAGTCCTTTAGTAAATATGTCCGCCAGCTGATCTTCGCTACTAACATATTGTAATTCAAAAACTTCATTAAGTTTATCTCTTAAGAAGTGAACACGAACGTCTATGTGCTTTGTACGTTTATGTGCCGTTTCATCACTTAACATTTTTAATGCACTTTGATTGTCAACTTTTAGAGTTGCAATAGATTCACAAACACTAATTTCCTTACACAATTTCATCATTGGTATTGCTTCCTTTATCGCTTCTGTAGCTGCCACATACTCTGCTTCAGCTGTTGATAAAGAAACTGTTCCTTGACGTCTTGTATACCAATCAATTATTCCATCTTTTAATATTAGTGCATACCCTGAAGTGGATCTTCGTGTTGACACATCTCCAGCATAGTCTGCATCTGTGTAACAGAGTAATGGTTTTTTTCTCTTCTGAATGGGGGTCAAATTTTAAACCATAGTCTTTTGTTCCACTAAGATATCTAAGTATTCTTTTAACTCCCTCCCAATGATTTGAACGTGGTATCTCCATATATCGAGTTAACTTATTGACTGCAAAAGTAATATCGGGTCTGCTAACTGATGACAGGAAGAGTAAACCTCCTATAGCTTCGCGATAAGGTGCTTCACACAAAGAACTGTCCTCATTTTCTAAATCCTTTGTTGAACAAGGAACTGACACTGACTTACAATTGCTCATATTAAATTTGTCCAAGAGTTTATTAATATAATTTTCTTGTTTTATAAATATTGTTCCATCTTCCATTTTATTAATCTCCATACCTAAATAGAGTTTTAAAGGTTCAGTTTTTATTTCAAAATTGCTTTGAAGATAACTTAAAAGTTTTTCGATTTGATCTTTACTGCTAGATGCAATCAGTCCATCATCTACATATATCACTAAAAATAATATTTCTTTTTTGAAATTGAAAAATACACAAGGGTCATTTTCAGATTGCACTAAATTGAATTGCTTTAGTGTTTCAACAAACTTTCTATTCCAATTTCTAGGAGCTTGTTTCAACCCATATATGCATTTGTTTAACTGACATACTCTTTCAGTTTCATCTTCAAATCCTGTTGGCTGTTGCATGTAGATCTCTTCTTCTATTGGACCATTCAAAAATGCTGTTTTGATATCAAATTGTGCTAATTCCATATTATGTAATGCAGCAATTCGTAAAATTAATCGAATAGATTTATACTGTGCAACTGGACTGAAGGTTTCCAAATAATCTTTACCATACACCTGACTACATCCCTTGGCTACAAGTCGTGCCTTATAAATACCAGTTTCCTTCTTTCGAAATACCCATTTATTGTTAATTGGTTTCCTATTTTTAGGACATTCTACCAGAGTCCAAGTTGTGTTAGTGTTTAATGCTTCAATTTCTTCTTTCATTGCCAATTTACATTTTTCGTCTTTTACTGCATCTGAGTATTCAATTTGCTCTGATGCCATGAAACATACATAATCATCATATTTACTTGGTATATTTATCATTGTGCGATTTCTTAATAACCTTTGTTCTGGGGAATTTTCTTCTAAAACAGTTTCCAAACTTTCTACAATTTTGCCATCTGTAAAAGCTTCTTGTTCCTTTGTTCTTGTTTGTGTAGCTTTTTCTTCTCCAACTATCAGTAAATTTTCAGACTTCCTTTTAAATATTACATCACGACAGACATCCATTTTCTTATCCACAGGAAAATATATTTTATACCCTTTTGTTTCTTCTGAATAACCAACAAAAATGCCTTCTTTACTTTTCCAATCCCATTTTTGCCTCTTTTCCTTTGGTATGTGAACAAAAACTTCACTGCCAAATATTTCAAATTTATCAAGATCTATCTTCCTCTTAAAAATTAATTCAAATGGTGTTTTATCTGGAATTGAGCTAGTACCAGTTCTATTAATAATATACACAGCAGTATTTATAGCCTCAGCCCACAGACTTTTATCAAGCTGTTTCTGATATAACAAAGCTCTACCAGCTTCCACTAATGTCCGCATTTCCCTTTCAGCAGAACCATTTTGTTCTGGAGTATATTTTACTGTTAACTGATGTCTTATACCATACCTGTTTAAAAGTTGCTTAACATCTCTGTTTACAAATTCCAAGCCATTGTCTGACCTAAAAATCTTTATTTTGTGGTCTGTGTCTAATTTGAACCTTATTATAAATTCTTTCATTTTTTCATATACTTCATTCTTATTTTGAATGAAATACACGGTCCGGTAATGGGAATAATCATCTTTAAGTAACAGGAAATACCTCGATCCTCCAACAGAAGGTTTCTCCATTGGTCCACAAACATCCATGTGTATAATTTCTCCAGGATGACTTGTTTCTGAAGTTGAAGTTTGAAACGACTTTCTAGTATGTTTTCCAAAAATACAGGAATCACACTGTATATCCTTTTCTTCTGTAACATTTATATCATGCTTTCTTAAAAATTTTTTACATTGCTGGATGTTTTGATGTACCAAAATTTGGTGCCATTCTTCTAGTGAGCGTTCCTTTTTTGCATTCACAAAATTAACACGATTACAATGCTTGATACCCATTTCTATTTCAAACAAATTTCCATTTCTCTTTCCAATTAAAATTGTTTTATTTTGCTTTTTAACATGGCATTCCTCTTGAAGAGTTATAATAACATATCCAAGATCAACAATTGCACTTGCTGATAACAGATTACATTTAAGTTTTGGAACATGCAAAACATTTTGAATTGTACAACTGGTCATGCAATTTCCATTTTTAATATCTACCTCTATATTTCCTTTGCCAATTGCTTCTAATTTAGTACCATCTCCAATTATGATGTATTCTTTATTTGTTAATGTTTCATAATGACTAAACCATTCTTCATTTGCTGTCATGTGATGACTAGCACCACTGTCTAAGTACCATTTACTTGTGTTATCAGTGATATTACTGACAAGTGCATAATGATCATTGTTCGTTGCAACATTAGGACTACTATTTTTACCTTTCTTAAACCAACATTCTCTTTCGAAATGACCTTGTTTCTTACAAAAATGACATATTACATTTTTCTTTGAATATTTTCTATCTTTAGAGCCATATGTTTTATTTGTTTTTGTGCCTACTTTCTTGACCGTTAATGCTCCAGCTACGTTTGGACTAGTTTCTCTTGTTTTGATTCTATCTTCTTCTGAGATTAGTCTCGATGTTAATTTGTTCAATGTTTTATCTGTTGAACTGTCCCATGCTGAATGAAAATGTTTAAATTCCTCAGGTAATGTCATGAGAATTTTATTTATTAACATATTCTCACTTATTTCTTCACCACACGTTTTTAACTCATGACTTAAACTTTCCAAGTCAGCTATATGCTGTGCAACTCCTTCTCCCTTGTAAGTATATGTATAAAACTTTTGTTGCAAAGAATGTAAACTTGTTTCCGTTTTTCTACCATATAGTGCTTCAATTCTCACCCACATCTCATTTGAGGTTTTACATGCTATTAAATGTGTAATTACTTTTTCATGAACTGACATAATTATGGTTCTTTGAGCTTTCAAATCATTTTCTTCCCACACTTTCTTTTCTGCTTCATCATTTGAGCTTTTTATTTTACCTTCCACAATATCATACAAAGCAGAGGTTTTTAGTATGATAACCAACTGGAATTTCCATGCTTGGTAATTTGTCCCGTTTCCATCTAGTGAGATAGTTTTCTTTAATTCAACTACATCCATAATTTTTAAGTTGAAATTTCTACCTTTTGCTTATAACGCAACTGGGCCCATAACCTGTTGTGAAACGTAAAAGGTGTTAACTATCTTTACTATTTTATATTTTGTTCTAATAATTTACAAAAGTGTTTATACCATACATGTCATTATTATTTTATGTAACTATTATCTACTTGTCAAAAAGAAAAAAACAAAAGTAACCAACTTATTTCCTACCACCAACATACCAGAAATAAATGCTAAAATAAGATATAAATAACTTATTTCAACAATTTTAAGAGATAAAGTAAATTTTAATTTTACGGAATGTCTTCACACATATGAAGTTATTGAAAGAATTTTAATGCAATTCTTGATATTTACTATATATAATTGGGTAAATGGAGTCAACGGAGTTCTTCAAGGGAAAGATTTGAGGGTTAAGCGGCCCAAAGATGCCATTTATATTCAAGCCCTAATAAGTATGTATCAGAAACGCCGCAGATAATGATTTTATTAGATAATATTCTTCTTTGATGCAGTTTTCAAATATTTAGATATAATATAGTAGTAATTCATTTTTTTTATTATATCAATGTATTATGTGTATTATTTAAATGTGTCGAAATATACAAATATACTTGTGACAATAGCATTTTTTTTTTAATTTTTCAATATATTAAAATGTTGAGGCATAATTCTGATGCAACAAGCAATGACTATTGCTAATTGTTTGCAAATAAAAGTAATTTTATTACAATTATTAAAGATGTGCATAGAAGAATCATATGTTTATTTTTGTTTGGAATACAAACTTCATAATTATATATATATATATGAAATTTAATTTGTTAAAAATTAATCCATTAAATATTAGTGTAAACTAATGTTACTAGTAGGTTAATTCTTAACAAAGAAAATACTAAATATATTTTTATTCAGTATGTAGTCCAAATAAAAATAAATATATGAATGATTTTCAGTAAATATTTAAATTTCCCGGGTTTGTAAATGCCTGGTTTAGTTGGGGGATACATATCAAGAGATGGCGCAAATAACAGTTCCAATAATTTATTAATAGTGACCTATGAATAAGACCCATTCCTCTATCATGTAATATAAGAAGCAAATCCTTGTCTATAAAACTACACGATCTTTGCCGCCCTCTTACCTCTTCAGTATTTTGGAAAAACCCATCTAAAGGGCAATTTGGCAGCACAGCATTTAGGAAGAGTTTTTGTTTAAAATTAAAAAAAATATTTAGCTAACAATTTCCATAATACTAATTATGTTAATACAAGTAAATATTAAAGTAAATAAAGGAGATAATTTAGTTCTAGTTCTATAAAGGTTTTGTAGAATCAAATAGATATCTACGATACTGATCTTATAAGAATTAAATAATCTATTTGTCAATAGAGTGCAGCACCTCCTAGAGGGAGAAAATTACCTACTGTACCACTATGAGGTTGATTAACAAGTATATTCAAACAACGATTGTTACACATAATACAGAATGTCTAAATAGAAAACATGGAATCTACTTTTATTTAAGAGATCCGTTTCACGGTACTGTAACTTTTCGAAAGATGGCGCCGGGATTCAATATCCGAATTTACAAACACCGATAATGTTGCATCTCCCAAATTGCTTTTTTTAAGTTCTGATAGTAAGTTATTAAAAATCTAGAGGCAAGTTTACTTTAATCTTTCGAACCATGTAAAAGATAGCATATTGATATTTACCTATCATAAAGTGTAAAATACAGTAATACAAAAATTAAATAACTAAATACACTGTACAGATTTTAGATTCAAAGTAACGTGCCTTCAAAAACCTTCCTCATTAGAAACGTCCATGCTTTTTGATAATGGTTAGCAACAGTGCATGTAATCTATCACAAACGTATAATTTTGAATGAGGCCGTCTCTAATAAGGAAAGTTTTTGAAGGCACGTTGTATCCCACTACAATATTATTTCACCGTATTACGGCTTCGTCAGATGGATGAATGATGTCTTAACGACAGAATATAGGATTTATAGAATGTGTTTCAAAAAGAATTACATCTAGTGGTCCATGAATTTCTCCTATAAATTATTATGTTCTGCATTCTTGAAATGTGGATATAGATTAAATGGTATGAAGGTTATCTATCGGTCGCTGCCAAAATTTGTCATCGGGAGATATGGTGATAAAATTAATAAGAAGTACAATTAGATTATTAACTTCTTTAATAAGAAAACTTTAAAGACGGGATATTAATAAAACAGCCAAGGTAAATAACTAATTTGTAGAAATTTTAAATATTATAATTTATTAAGTGTTCAAAATAGTCACCATTCTGTTGAATGCATAATGCAATACGACGTTTCATGTTGTCAGAAAGATTCAGCAATACATTTGATGTTATTTCAATACATTTAATTGTAATTGTATTCATAAAATTATTTAAGTTATTCATTCTTGTCTTAAATATTCCATTTTTTAGCAATCTCAAAATAGAAAAATTTAATAGAGTAAGATCTGGTGTACCTTGCTGGCCAAACACCTCTGCTTATAACTCGATGAGGGAAGTAATATTCTAAAAGTGCTAAAAGTTTGTGAAATCGTGTTATCGAGGACAATACCAAAATTTAAAAAAATAATTCAATTTAAAAAAGTGTAACTTTAGTACGCAACATTTTTTTTGAACTTTCTGTATATTTCAAATTTACTTCAAATGATGGGTCTTCAATCCTAATTTTCGTTTCTAAATTCACAGAGGAAAATAAATCGATGTGATACCATTGGGAATGATCACGCGGTAATGTGCCTCCCAATAACATTCAAGAAACCGATATGAAAGCTCCTTCTATAAATTAATTGACAATTTAAAAGGAGGCTAATTCGCCTGTGGTATATTTCATGTCAAAAGTTCGGCTTACCTTCAAAAAGGTGGTATCTGTAACTAAACATCCTATTTAAAATAATTCGAAGTATAAGTTTCAAGAAATGTTCTAAATAGTCTAATTATAAATTCCTTTATAAGAAAAGTTATTAATTTGGTCATATTAACCAACAGAAAATATTATTCGCTTCCTGTATTAAAACATTAAATATTTTAATATTTCTAAAGCAATTTTCCAAACGCATTCGACGCTAACGTTAAAATGAAGTTAATAATATTCCGTTTGAAACGAGAAAGTTGGAGACTATTTGTTGAATCATAGAAAGTTACTGAAAGTTGCAAATTCTTCACTATAAATAACCACAAGGCGAGATTCAAATAAGAATATTATTACTTTTCCTTTTTTCCATATATTTTCAATTGGAACTCATCGAACGATATCATCAAACAAATCTTATACGAGAGTGATTCAAATTTGAACAGTATTTTATTTTTGTTCTAAATTTTTTTTTGCAATATCTTTTTTAATTTAGTAGATATTTAGATGGTTACTCGCATTTGCCCATAATTGTATATGAGGACACTAGATGTAAAACTGTGTATATACAGGAAATTAAAAAATTGACTTTATTTTACCGTTAAATTCGTTACATTTACTTTTATATGATTTGATATACCTAGTTTACGAATGCAAAAATTTGGTTTTGATACAAAAAACTGCTTTAAAATCTAATAGTATATGCAAAACTCTGTATTTGTTTTGTCAATTCGGATGCAAAGATGCGTATGTAAAATTCAACTAATGATAACGCATGGTTGGTGTCACGTGATTTCTACGAATAACGTGTTTACAATGTGCTGAAGTTATTTTGTAATCATTTGCTTACTTGTGATTAGACTGCAAGAAATATAACTACCTTAAGCGCCAAGCGAATTGAAAGAGTGGCCAGAAATGTTAACATTACTTCTCTAATGCCACAAGAGAAGAAGGTCACCACCCTTTCTCTCTAATCGCATACTAACTAAAAATGATGATCGAAAACAAGCAATCAAAAAGTTCATACAGAGCTTAAATTGTGTTGAAAGTCATTATTGTAGAAGGAAGAGCTCCACAAGAATGTATTTCCCGTGTACTCTCAACTTTACAAAACTGCATACAATTTGTCCTAATAAACCTGTGAAACTCAGTTACTTTAGGGATTATGTTAATTCCAATTATAATATTGCTTTTGGGACACCTAAGACCGACATATGCTCTACATGTCTTCGGGCAAAATAACTGATTCAGAAATCAACAACAACTACAGAACAACAACGAACAGAGCAGACAATCTATTCACTCAAGGCTAAAACTTTTTATGATCTACTGAAAAGCGAAGATGATACTATACAGACTTTTAATTTCATTGCCAGAAAAATTTGAGTCGATCAAGCAGCATATTTTAACCAACATATTAACTACTTCAATTTAACAGTAGAAAAAGGAAACTCCAAAACCACCCTTACCACGAATAATGTGTTTTCATACCTCTGGGCGGAAACATATTTCCTAAAAGATTCGATTGCTTTTGCTATCCACAACCTTTTAACAAGTTGTACCTTGCCAGAAACTATAGAAACAGTACGACTGTATGCAGATGGTTGTGGAGGGCAAAAAAAATTGGGTGATCATGTCTATGCTAGGGTATTGGTTAGTTAAAGAAGCACCCAAACACATCAAAATTGTGCAAATTATTATCAAGAACAAGTTCGATCAGTTCAAACCCAAACTATTACCCATTCAAAATATTATTAATACTGTGTTACGACCGTCGCGCTTAAAAAAAAAAAATAAGGAAAATTCTAAACGCTCCCCGGAGCAGACCCGGTCTCGGACAACTAAAACCGCTCCTGCTCGTTCTTGCCAACGTCCAACGGCCCACCCGGCTTCTGAGGCTGCCTCAGCCCAGGGGTGGGGAGACCCAGAGGTAAGTAAATCAACCTAAAAAAGATGATGGTCAAGGGCGCCACCGAATTTATGCCGCTGGACGTCGCAAACTCGGAAACTTTGACGAAAATAATATATATATTAAAAAAAAGGCAAGTAGCGTGGGGCAGAAGGCCGGTTCCGTGACCGAGACTCGTTCCACTGTCGAGGATCGAGAGACGAGAAAAAAAACTACGTTGTTTCAACCAAATAAATCCTATTTATTGTCTCACTCCGTAAATGAGATAAAAAAAACTTGTTACAAATATTGAAGTGGTGAACTTATGATTAAGTTATAAATTCACTTAGTAACCAAGTGTAATATATATTAAAGAATACTTAAATGGATACATTGAATTTAAATTATGCGGCTGAAGGCCAGTCAAAAGGAAAAAAAAAAGATTAATTAGGAACAATGTGATGTAATTCAAATAAATCGATATATAGAATTATTTACAGTGCGGCTGATGGCCTTAGTTCGCCCTAAAAAAAAAACAAGGATTCTTTCTTCCTGGTTCACAATGTACATACAAGTTCAACAATTCATTGAAATAAATCGATCTTAAGCTAGGAAGTTTTAAATTCAAATAAGTTTTAGCAAAATATGTAACGCATATAATTAAAGTATTCAAATCAATTAGCAAAAATATGTAAGGCATACAATTAAAGTATTCAAATAAGTTTGCAAAAATATGTAATGCATATAATTAAAGTATTCAAATAAGTTAGCAAAAATATGTAATGCATATAATTAAAGTATTCAAATAATATACATGAATAAAAGCAAGTTAATATTGAAAAGTTTACAACAGTTCGTGAAGCAAACGAAGAAAAGTATAAGAAATGCCCCCAAAAAAAACAGGTCAGGCAACACAGGTTATTTCGTTTGGAAATCACCTGGGAATTTATAACAACGATCTATTAGTTAATGGTAATAATAATATATATATGAAATAAAATAAGAAAACGGCGAATGACCAGAGAACAATAAATTAACAAAATGAGAGCTTATCTGGCGGGTAGAACGGCTATTGTATCCCTTCTCCCTTCCAAAAAAGCGTCACTTGCGGGAACAATCAGGTGGTTTTTTGTTATTCCTCGCCCGTCGGGTACACCATCTAAATAAAGAAATAAACAGCGAAATAAGCGAAAGGGAAAAAAAACAAAGAAAGCCCATATACATACCGAAGAATGCGTTCGATGGCGGTGAAATTAATGAGGTGCTGTTTAACGTGCTATATATTTCTTATCCCATCACTTCAAATCCTCTAAGTGAGATATCGCATTAGCGAATAATTTCGATATAATGATCGATTAAATCCCTCACGGGGCCGTAATTATAACAATTACAATAAGGCTACATCGATCAATATCGGTGATGGGAGAGAACGTAACCACGTTTTAAAGATCGGCCACTAACGACGGAGTGTCTAGAGCGAGTCTCGTACTTGTCTTTTGAAAAAAAAACGAAAAACTGGAAAGAAATTAAATATGTATTAAAATAACGAATAACGATACCTATACGGTAGGTTCGTTGGAAATGGAGCGAAATATATTGAAGATATCATTAATAATATTACAAAATAACATGATGAAGCGTTGAGCGTTACGGACACGTAACAATTGGTAGCCGTAACTTTGTGGTAATTCGTTTTGAAAATAATAAAATAAAATAAAACAATAACTTTGTTATACCACTTTATTCACATGTAATAGTGACCGCGGTTTCGACATACAATGTCATTATCAAACTGCAAAAATTACAGGCCTACATAGATCTTATAAATGACACAAAAATACAAAAACCAGTTTTTATTACACGTAAAATACATTTTGAATACAGTGAAAGTCAAAAAATATGTACATTTATTTTAAATTATTTTTAAAATATTATTTAGGAAAAATCCATAGCAATATGTTACTTCCAATGTGCTTGTTTAGCCAGTTGCCAAATTCACTTTTTGATTCATATTCTGAGCCTAATCCTATGGACTTTATCTTTCTGTACCATGCTTGGTGTAAGTGAAACCGGCAACCATTAATTTCAACATTAAGCCAAGCATTGAATAATGCTACATGTACGGCCTTTTCAAAGTCTACAAAAACTTTATTAGGATTAAGCATGCGGCGATATTTTTCATATATATTGAACTTTAATACAGAAAAACAGGTTTTGTAACATTCAATAGTCTTACTCTGTAACAAACAAAAAACTAAGGAAATATAGTGGCCATTTTGAAGTCCATCTATTGTGAAAATTGAAAGAAATACCTAGGACAAAAGGAAAATGTGCCGTCCATCAACATAATTTAGTTACTAAACATTTTATTATACATTAATAGTAGGTAGAACTAGAAATATGGTAGTAAGACATTAAGTTCGTAAGTCTATGTCATTGTCGCACTCAAAATAATCGTCCTCCACTTCATTTTCTTCAATTGCCTTTATTGTAATTATTTTATTTTATTATTTTCATTCAAAATAAACTTAAAGGAGATAAATCGATAATAGACCCTCTGTCGAGGAAGCATTATGGAGATAATTGAAGGCAAAATCCAAAGCTGACATTTTATAAGATTATCGATCAACGTACTTCAGCAGTTACTGAAGAGGCAATTGAAGAAAATGAAGTGGAGGACGATTATTTTGAGTGCGACAATGACATAGACTTACGAATTTAATGTCTTTACCCGTAATCCGTAATTAGAGCGGAAATCTTAGATTTGTTAAATATTTTTTTTTCAAAATCACTTTCAATTTAATAATTCAATATACGAGGGTAGCACCGATTATTTCTGCAAACTAATGAAACAAAATGTTGTAGTCAAAAATTATTTTTATTATTGTTTTTCAAAATATTCGCCCTTAAACTCAATGCATTTAGACATTCCATAAATCCAGTTATCATAGCATAAATGCTACTCTTCTTGAGTTACTTCAGATATAATGTCATCGAAGCTCACCACTGCATCTTCTGGACTTACAAATTGTACACTATGCATTTTATCCTTTAGTCTTGGAAATAGAAAGAAATCTGAAGGTGCCAGGTCCGGACTATACGGCGGATGATTTAGTAATTTTAATCCGGAAGCTTTCAAAAATTCATTTGTTTCAAGCGTAGTGTGACTTGAAGCATTATCGTGATGAAGGACACTCTCCAATCTAGGGCGTCGTAAACGAGCCTTTTGAACAACATCTGGCAGACATAGTGTCGTGTACCATTCTGCGGCAACCGTGCGTTTATTTTCAAGCACAATCGTTGTGGTATGTCCTGATTTTGAGAAGAAACTAGCTACCATTTTCTTTCCAACACTTCGAGATTTTTTTTACTTTGACTGGATTAAGTTCTGTTGGAAACACCCATTGAGCCCATTAAGACTGCCGTTTTGATTCCGATTTAAATGCATATATCCAGCTTTCGTCACCAGTAATGATGATGTAAACTGCTTTAGACCTATCTCCATCATATTTCTTAAGTGTTTTTTACACCAGCGCACTTTCACACTTTCTTCACACCCAAATTAGTATATAAAATCTTCTTTATTGCAGTCATGCCAATACCCAAGGTGCTCCTAATAATCCTATACGTGACTTGATTGTCGTTTTGAATCATTCCTCGTACGGCGTCTACATTTGTTTCAGTAACGCCTGAGATTGGCTTTCCTTCGCGAAAATCGTCACTAAGTGAAACCCTTTGAAATTTAAATTCGTTCTACTAGTTGTAAACACTCCTCTGAGAAGGAGCTTGATCACCAAATGCAGCACGAAGTCTTAAAACACTTTGTTTTGGAGTTAAAGAACTTTTAAAATTATAGTAAGTTATTGCTCTAAAATTTTTTCTCGTTAAATGCATTTCTACTGCAGACTACTCGGTTTGAAATTAGCTTGCAAAATAACTGTTGCAGTTATCAAAACTAAATTCGAACTGTCAAAATATAAAACAATAAACGTTTGCTTTATAGCATGTTTGATTCCTTTGATTCAATAGAAATATTAGTTTTCAGAAATAATCGGTGCTACCCTCGTACACTTGCAGTGATGGACTAATAATGGGTAACCCTTTAAGTACATCACTATCAGAAATTTCCATAAACCACTTGGAATCAATTATTTTTAATAATCTCCTAAGAAAGCGCATTTTCTTTTGGCATAGATATGTAGATGATATTGTACTTTGTTTCACCGGAACACAAAAACAATTAAACTTGCTACTGGCATTCGTCAATTCTATTCATAAAAATATTAAATTTACCATGGAACAAGAAGTAAACAATAGCATGAATTTTTTGGACCTAACTATTAAAGAAATCAAAAATAAATTAGAGTTTGACATTTACCATAAAGAATCTCATACAAACATAACTATACATAATTCGTCAACACATCCCATACAACACATATTAGCAGGTTTCCATAGTTTTTTACATAGATTAATTAATTATCTACTATCCAAAGAAAATTATGAAAAAGAACTAAATTTATTCAAACAAATAACAATAAATAAAATAACGGCTACACAGATACTCTCATTGAATACGCTATCAAAAAATTTTTTGAAAAAAGCTATCTCTGTGATACATCCTGTAATAAAGGATAAGCAAAATTCAAAATTTAGATTACAAATGTACACTGGGAAACTTAATGAACATATTTCAATGTATTTAGAAAAATTTTATTTTATTTATCAAAACATATTAAAAACAATAAAGATAGAACAGATAAAAATAAGAAATTTGGAGTCTATAAGTTAATATGTGAATGCGGTAAGATATATGTCGGTCAAGCAGGAAGATTTTTTGAAAAACGCATTGTTGAACATCGTGCTTCGTTTAGAAACAAGAAACAAGATTCCATTTTTGGTAATGATCTATTAGAGAAAAATAACACTTTCAATAAAGATTTTCAAATTTTACATCTAGAAAATTAAGGCAATAAATTAAATTTACTGGAGAGTTTAGAAATCAATAGACTAAAACAATTACAAATTTTACTTAACGATCAATTAGATTTATTAAATAACTCACCTTTGTTAAATTTACTCATTTAAAAACTGTTTAGACGATAATAGAAATGTACATTTACTTTATTAAAACAAATTTTATGTTAGGGCCGAATAGATAGGTCACATTTTCTCACGACCTACAATATTTGTTTAATTTTAAAATTAAAAAAAAAACGTAAAATAATACTAACCTTGTTCATTTTATATTTTTAATTTAGTTTGTAATGTGCTCTTTAGCTGTGGGTGCCTGATGAAGCCACTGTGCTGGCGAAAAGAATGTCGTTTTACGATTACGTATTAAAAAAGTGAAGATTTTAACCATTAGTTTTATACAAAAGTATTTTTAATAATATAAAATATTATTAAAAATGGGGTGTGAAGAACACAATACAAGTTATATATTTGTGAATGTATCTCCTCTCCAGAGACGCAGATACGTATTTCACCTTTCTACAGGATCGTCGGTACGCCCCTGCTGAAGAAGAGATACATTCAACCAAACATAACTACCTTGCTATCAACCAGAAATTATTAAGACAGAAGAAAGGTGAAATACGTATCTGCGTCTCTGGAGAGGAGATACATTCACAAATATATAACTTGTATTGTGTTCTTCACACCCCATTTTTAATAATATTTTATATTATTAAAAATACTTTTGTATTATACAAATTGGTGTGGTTTTTACCCACTCATGTATGTTTCAAATTATTTTATTATATACCATTAGTTTTACTTCTATATCTATTAAGTTTAAATAACATGTTAATGATTGTACACCACTCCGCTAGATGATCAATATCTCTCCGAAGCGATCTATCATCATAATCGTTTCAGATGGATAGTGAATTTCTTGGGAATATTGTACAATCAACAACATGTTATTTAACCTAAATAAATGCTATTTAAGCACCTTTTCGAGAAAAGATATTTTCATGAAGTAACAGCCGAATCAATTCAATTAAACTTAGTAGCATCCACATATATAAGTATTTTTAAATCATCTGCGTAAGTCAGATACTTAGAAGATGTGAATTTTTGTACGGTTCATTTATAAAAAGTAGAAAAAGAATTGGAGCTACATAACTGCGTTGAGTCACACCAGAAGTCACTGCAATATATCTAGAGGCCAGTGATTATCTTAGAACAAACTGAATTCTATGATATAGATATGAAGTGACACACGAAATTAGATTGCTACCAATCTCATAAAGCACGAGTTTGTAGAGCAAGAATTTGTGACGAATACCGTGGAATAATTTGTAGATTTTTTTTATTTAGTTTCTGAGGATGTTGTGTATGTTTCTAGCATCCAATGAGGTTTATCTATTGACCAATACATACAATTATGGCGATTAGTGATACCATTCAAACAAAACTTAGCCTCGTCGGAAAACAGTAAATTGTATGGAAAATATTGGTCATTTTTTCAAATCACCATCATTCTTTCGCAAAATTAAATCCTAGAATCATTATCTCCGATCAATAATTCTTGCATTAGATGTGGTTTATACGGATGATATACTGTATATACGGTCGAATGCTATAGTAGTCGACCGTGCGCATCACACACTGGTGCTTTATGGGATACGTGGTAACATAATTTCGTGGATCAATAGAACTCATTTTTTTTTGAATATCAGTGTATACGACATCCACTTGAGAACATTGTTACAGTGTGTCGCTAATGAAATAGGAAAACTAATAAACTGATTTAAACGCTACGGCCAGATTCGAAAGCATATTGATTTAAATCTATCACTTCGCGAGAAATACCCAAGATGAGCTCTGATATAGTCTGGTTAAGAGCTTTAGAAATATTTAGTATGAATTATTATGAAATTATACGATTAGTAAGCAAGTGATGTGTCCCCTGAAACATGAAGATTGGAAAAATATGCTAATTTTCGTTTGACGTTTAACCCTTAACAAACCGGTATGCAATTGCAACGTAACTTACCAGTAGTGTCCGTTAGACACATTGCAGTTTTGTAATTTTTTTTTTTTAATGGAATATTTTATATATTATGAACAAATGTCATTTTGTAATTACACATTTTTACGACAAATTGACAATACATATTTATTTACGTGAACATTTAATACATACAATTTTTTTAGTAGAATGTTCAGAACACACATTAAGTTTACAAATATCACAACACTGTTTTGAATTTCTTGATATTTTTGACGGGCAAATATGACAACGTGTTTTTCTCTTGACAGATTCGTTGGATTGAATTTCATTTGATTGTTGACTAGTTCCTGCAACGTCTTGTATGGCAACAAGGTGGTACTTTGTTAGTCCTTTTTTTCCTCGTCTTAGTACATGAGGCTTCACCAACTGAGTTGCAATTTCCCTCAAAAAAATTTTTCTTTGCGAATTATGATTGCGTTGTTTCCAAGTAGGATTCAAATTTTTCCATATAATTAGTGATGCAATCCCAACAACGTCTAAAATGTTTTGAAAAAAAGCAACTGGCCACCTATTTGTTTTGCGTCGAACCGTGTATTCATGAACCATTTGATCTAGTGTATCTACACCACCTTTTGTAGCATTGTAGTATAGATTTATTTCAGATTTGTTTTTGTTTTCAACATCTACTTTATTGGAATGGTGCATAGTAGACAGAAAAATAACAGCACGGTTTTTTTTTTGGCACATACGAAACTAATGTCCTTTTTTTACAAAATCCGAAGATATTAGTTTCAACGTCGCGTGATCTGTTCGGCTGAAAATCTTTAGGTATGCAACGCTTGTTTTTTCTTATAGTACCAGCTATTGTCAACCCGTTTTGAAGCAAAGATTTTGCAACTTCTAGGCTCGTAAAATAGTTATCAAATGTTATATTTCTATTTGTTTCGTAATAAGGTTCAGACAACTTGGTTACAACAATTTGAGCTAAATTTTCTGCTCTTGTTCGATCTTTTCCAAGATATGGTATTCCAGATAAAGGATAACTTGTTCTGCTGTCACAAATCCACCACATCTTCATTCCGTACTTATCAGGTTTACTGGGCATATACTGTTTGAAAGATACTCAGGAATCAGCTGTTCGTCGATTGTCAGATTTTCTCCTGGTAGGTAATATTTTCGGAGGTTATTGTTTATGTCTTCCCAAAGCTTTCTAATAGGAGCCAGTTTATCTTTTGACTTTCTCAGTGATCTAGTAGTCTTATCGTCAAATCGTAAAAAACGTTGGATCGCTGCAAATCTATTTTTACCCATCGTAGCGCGAAATATTGGATTGCCAAATACTGGGTCCCAGTACTCTCTAAAATCTACTTTACTCTGTTTATTTACACCTGCAGTTATCAATAGACCTAAGAAGGCTTGTAACTCTATTGTGTCAATTGCTTTCCATTTATTATTTACTGCTCTTGTAGCTTCGGCATTGGTATGTTTTACAATAAGATCTAGTACATATCGAATGAAAAATAAATTGAAACAATCAATAGGGTCATCAATTATTTGTCCTGGAGGAAGAATCACCTTATGAATACCACCACGAATTAAATTATGCTGTGGAGTTCTACCGGCTTTATCCGGCTGTGCTTTCCAAATAGTTCCATCTTTAGCCACGTATTCATTGTCTAAATTATTTGGATTTGTTCTTTCCTCTTCTTGAATTGTTTCTTCCTCCTCGTTGTATGATTGTTCATCATCGATCTCAGACGCAGTTTCTGTCAAATCATCTTCACTTTCAGAAGCGCTGTCTACAACGAATTCTTCACCTCCATTGTCATTAGTTTCTCTGAATACATAGTTTTCATCGTCACTATCTTCTAAAGCACGCCGAATTTCTTCATCAGTCAAAGCTTTTCATTTAGCCATTTTACAATATCTAAGAAAAATTTAATTGAAAAGCTACAATAAAAACTAAAAATTTTAGTAATTACCTTGTATTTGATTGTTCAATTACACACAACACCAAGTACGAGACACTGCACGCTTACAAACGCATATACCACAAACGAAATCAACTGCAACGCAAAACATCTGTTACATTCCAGATTTGACCGTTTCAAACCGGCAAATCTGTGTTACTATCTTATGAGTGTCCAACAGACACAACTGAGTTGATACGTTACTTTTTTGAAAAATTGTTAAAAACAAATGAACAACTTATTTTTAGAGAATGTAGATGACTGAATCTAAATCACAGAGAAAAGAGGATAAAATACATAAAACCATTTTGTGATAAAGTATATACTTTAGATACAGTTCGTTAATTAATTTAAAAATGTGTCCGACAGACACTTCTGGGTTGTTTAGGGTTAACAACAGGGGGTTGTAAGAGTAATGCGATTAAAGCAATAGTTCTCGCTTGTTGCAATAAGATATTTTGAAACGTTCTAATTAATTCACACAGTTAGAGCTCTAGCAACATTGGCGACCTTCAAAGTGAAGATCTAAACTTTTTTTTGTTTACACAAATGCTGGCGTAGTAGAAAATGTTTTCTCTTAATTAATATTTAGAGAACAAAATTGCTTGCGATACGCATATCCCATGTATGGTAAAATATAACCTTCATCTGTCAGGAGTTTAGATAGTTAAACAGCGGCAAACTGTAAGCTTAAAAGTTATCTCCGCACGATGAAGTTAAATTCAATGAATTGTTCGACGAGCAATTTCAGGGTTGGGAGAAAGTTCGAAACAGTATCTTAATAAGTTACGTAGGTGACTGCAAATTACTTGATAATCCGGTGTAATTGCGAATGAGAATTGACTTGGATGATGCGGCCACGCGTTGTCTTGCTTCGCCAACTTCAACCGTCATTTAAATATTCATCACATAATTGTAAAACGGTTACATTACACAAAGTTATAATTGGAGAAATTCAATTCTCCTGTTAAGCTTAACATGCGTGAACTTTTAATCATTAATCTTTATAACCAATAATGGCCATGAACTAACAGGAATTTCAAAACATCCATAAAATAATTTCAGAAACAAATATCGATTACTTTTGGAAATTAATTTTGTCCAATTATTTGATCAAATATAAATCTGGTATACAGTGTGGGTATTATGTATGGAAACGGTCAAGTATTTTGAGAACAGTTCGAGATAGGTACCTTAATGAACTTTGTACACCAACATAAGGAAATGTTGGGATCTTTTTGGCTATATTTCCATTCTCTTTCTTATCGCATATTTTAAATCCAAGGCTAATTTGATTTTTTAAAATGGCAATAGCGCTTGAATTTGGCATCGTTTTTTCCAAATTCATCAATGTAAATATAGTATATCAATTTTCCAAAATAGTTTAAAAGAAAACGGATAAAAACTGTTTCGGTCTCTTTTGGGTTAACAACAATTTAAAAAAACATTTATTAAATAAGAAAGTATATACAAAAGCTGTTCAAAGGGTATTAACTTCCCTACAGTAATGGATACATCGAATGAAGCCTCGAATTGCGTTTTCCCACCAAATCATTGGTGTATCGGAAATTTCTTGCCGAATTCGTAATTGGAGATTTTCTGGCCTATTAACGTAAACCTGACTTTTTAAATACGACCACAAAAAAATCAGGTGGTGCCAAGTCTGATGACCTTGCCGGCCATTCGATAGTTCCTCGTCGGCCGATCCATCGGTTTGGGAAAGTAGCGTTAAGAAAATGTCTAACATTAATGGATATGTACTGATGTACCATCTTGATGGAACCATATTTCCTGTTTTTTTGTACCTTGAGCGACGATATTTTCTTCCAATAGTTCTAAATATTTCTCTGCTGTCAAGTTGCAATCAATGAAAAAACATCCTACATTATTGTTGCTACTACAATATGACACAAAATAAAGTATACCGAAACTAAATCATCTCCAGTCTAGGCATCCTTGATAATTTAAATATTACTTTTATATCAAGTGACAATAGTTAGTGCTGCGTTAAACTAATATAAAATTCAATAACCATGCCCTTTAGAAAAAGCGTTTATTGTAGAATGTTATTTCAAGTCATACGGAATAGAGCGAAATGGTGGACCCAGTTTGCAGTTTGTATTTGCTCAGTTCGGGGAACGTTTCAATGAACGTCCACCAACAAAGCGCTCCATATTATTACTGGTACGAAAATTTAGAATTCAGAATTGTCGTTCAGATAGTAAGAAAAGTCCAGAAACAACGAGAATATGGATCGGATTTTCGACAAGATTTTACAGTTTCCAACAGAAAGCCAACACCGATTATCGAAAGAGCTTAATTTGGGTAGATCAACTGTACAACGCGCTGCAAAGGAATTAAGGGTCTATCTCTACCGTATTCAAGTCGTTAACAAGTTGCGTCAAGCTGATAATACACACACAGAGAGAGAGTAATACTGTAATAGTAGTGTTTTCAACTACTTTAAAATCTTTACTAAAGATCATTTCATAATTTCATAATATGAAAATTGATAAATCAACAATAAAACATTAATTCAGCAAACTTTATTAGATATGATGAAGAGGAATGAATGTATACAAAACAGTTTTATGTTGCTGCCTATATACAGTCACTTATACCCCTGTTTCGATTTTTACAGATTATTAATACCGCACGTGCGCTATTAATAGCTTGTCGGTGTGTTTCACGTTGTAAACTGGAGGGTGGACGGATAAGTTCATAAATTTACTCCTAATGGCTTTTCACTTCATATTAATACTATTTTATTTATTACTGCGATATTAATTTTTAGAAAATTGCACTGACGAATCTGCATTGTTTATACATTTGTTATTACATTATTACGATGTTAATCAATCAAATCGGCGCTATAAAATGAAACTAACGTCTGCCATTTCCAATATTTAATAATAGTGAAATATAAATTGGTAGAATTCAAGTTTATGCCTAACAGACACTATTATTAATTGATGCCAAATGTCAGCAATATTAACTTATTGATATTGAATTGATGCGAATGAAATTTATTGAATATAACATTGAATTAAAAATTTGAAACACCTACGCTAATGTAGCTTAAAATTTCATCCACAGAAATTTCAGGCCTATTATTTAAATATTAGGAAGAAACAAATATTTCTTTCGTCTTAATAGCAAAAACCCAACAGGATAAGCCCAATAACAGGGTACATTACATATGCATTATGCACATTAATATACCATTATGCCCATTAATATACCGCTTGCGGCAATAGTGTGTCGGCGGAGCTTAGCATGGAAACTAATAAAGTTGTAGCAATTAAATTTTACGTACATATTGCAGTGAACTGTGCTTTTGCTTATAAGGTCAGTGCACAACAAAAGTCCGGACTATCTCAGACGGAAATTCTTCTTGCTTGAAACTTCTTACTTCAGGTCTTGCTCTCGCACGAGCAAGAACGTGGCAAAATAAAAATTCAAAGTGGCATTAAAATAAAGTCTCAATTTGATTTTACAATGTTTATTAAAAGAAAAAAAAAAGAAAAACCCTTTACCAAATGTAAAGAGAGCTAAAGCATGATTAACAGTAGCTTGGAGGAAAAAGTCTGTGTGATAAAATACACGCACACAGAGAAAAGCCTCCTGTGACTCGCGAGAAAAATATAAAACTAATAGATTGTTAAGAAAATTCTCAAATTTAAAATCTAAATTAAACCCCTAACTTCAAACGTAAATAGACTAAACGTCAACTCGTAATTTACTTTACTTGTGCGAACTTAACACAAGTACAAAAATCTCCCCTCCAAAATCCTGACTTTCAAAAACTTCTAGAATAACGTGACAAAAAAAACTCCCTCAAAAAATATGGTAATTTTCTTAATCATCTATATTTTAAAACTAATGACATTAATAATGCAAAATTACCAAAAAATACAATTATGGGATTATAATGAAATAGAATTTATATAAAGCAAATGTGTAAAGTACTGACATCGACGTAACACTTTTTATACACAAAAAAAAAACTAAAACGAGAGATATCAAATATAATAAGAATTAACAATAATACGAGATCGCCACCACTCGTAAAAAACGTATTTGAAATTTAAATACACATAAAACACTCTAAAACAAATAAACCGACATTAAATCAAATCTACATGAAAGTAAAAAATTGTGTTTTTTACCCCCGACTGTGCAAAGCAACGAACCTGATATCTCTATCTATCATATGCCGGAAAAGATCGGACATCGTACGACAAAGCTACAAAATAAGACCGCAAGACGGACTACATCCTATACAAAATAACTATACAGTCCCGGTCATTACAATAATTCAAAAATATAAACATTTTTAAAATATAAATCAATAATTAAATAAATGTGCATGTTAAACAAATGTAATAAAATTTCTTATTGTTCATAATAATTTTTCTTCGGGGAAAAGTTCATTCCAATATGTAGTATACTACAGTGCATTTTCTATTTTCATTTATATATTTACAGGCTGTTCCAAATTTCCGCAACCACTTTCAATTTTTTTTTTAAATAGATTGCTATACTTTCTTGTTATTATGATGATAGCCACCCAAATTATCTTTGCAATGATATATGACAATGTGCACTTATAACTGTTAGTTTTTGGATTTATTGCAAATTTTGTTAAAATCTTGCAGTTGCAGCGTCTAACATTTTAAGTCTTAGCCTGAAAATGGGTGCAGTGCCTCACGTAACTCTTTTGTTACCAATTTATGGACTAATACATTATATGTTTTGAAGGTGAACAACGTGACAAAATATACAGGGTATTAAACATGTTGTGCCAAAGTTATCGAAGTTTAAAGGCTATTTTCTCTTTTTGTTTTTTAATTGAACCTATAATTTATTTATTAGTCAGCAAATTCCTTGTAAAATTGCCGTTAAAATGGTACCAATAACATAGTACTTATTTCTAGTATTTTCGAAGTTATAACCCTTTAATGGGATATACCTATGTTTATAATATTCAATATACGGTGCATCTAATAGTTGGTTGGCCATGAAATGATATCAAACAAAGTAACTTTTACAAACACTTGTTTTTTAATTCTTTATTATTAGTTTTAGAATTACATTTTGTAATTTTTCCATACGTTTTCCATGACGTTATCTGGTAGGCCTTCTAACAGCAATGGTAAATTATTTTGTAGGAAATTTGTGTAGATTTCACAATTTACAGTAGTATTAAAAAAGAATGGACTTATAATAGTGTTTCCTATGATGCCTCCCAGATGTCAACACTCCATCTTTGTGTAGTTTTAAAAAAGAATAGACCTATAATAGTGTTTCCTATGATACCTCCCCAGGTGTTAACACTCCATTTTTGTTGGTATAAAATGGGTTGCACAAAATGAGGGTTTCTAGTGTCATAATAATGAGAATTTTTTCTGTTTGTTATTCCACAATTAGCAAATGTTGCTTCATCTGTGAAACGCACATGATCAAGAAAAGTTAGATCTTATCGTAATTGGAAAAGTAGCCATTCACATTAAACAAGTCTCCTTTCAAAATCCGTTTGTAATAAGCCTTGATGATTTTGAATTTTGTAAGGGTGAAATTTATGTTTTTTTTAAATCCTTCTTACAGCAGAGACTTCTATCCCGTGTTCTTTCGAAATTATCCTTGTAGATACGCGCGGATTTTCCACAACGGACTGGAAGACTTTCACTTTATTATCTTCTGTAACCATAGTCTTAGTTCTTTCATATTTGACGTAATTCACTAAACCCGTCAGAAGAAACCTTGTCAACAAATTTTCAAACGTCTTAATATCTGGTGCTCTTCGGCGAGGATACTCCATAGCATATGCTCTTGATGCTAAAAGTGGATTTCTATTGCTAGCGCCAAGAACAAATACCTTGTCTATTAGCTCCTCCTTCGAAAAATTCATTCTAAAGAAACACAACTATAAAAATAATGACAACAAAACGATATAACTGACAACAAGATAACAACTAATAACGAACAAACGGAAATTGATAATTAACTTGCCGAACTAAAATTATAACAATTAAAAAAATTATAACAATTAAAACAATTAAAAAAAAACGCGATTACAGCAAAGAGGAACTACAGAAAAACACTTTATACGGAAATTTTAAATAGATATTTGACGTTTGGTTACACAGCAATTTTTGCTTATATCATTTCATAGCCAACCAACCAACTATTAGATGCAGCACCGCATATTGAATATTATAAACATAAGTATATCCCATTAAAGGGTTATAACTTCGAAAATACTAGAAATAAGTACTATGTTATAGGTACCATTTTAACGGCAATTTTACAAGGAATTTGGTTACTAATAAAAAATTTCAATTTAAAAAGAAGGAGAAAATAACCTTTAAACTTCGATACTTTGGAACGACATATTTAACACTCTGAACAGACATCATTGTAAACACTTAAGAGACATTATACAACAAATCGATTTTTTTTGTTAAAAGATTCTTTTATTGGTTAATATATACAGGGATAAGCAAATTTAAGAATTCATTCGAATATCTTTGACATAGCTACTTAGATTTTAATAAGACTTTCCACAATCAACTAAATACAATTCGGTGATTCAATGAGTATATTTTTACGAATTTCAATAGAGCTGTACTCTGGGAGTTCAGCAATAATAAGGTTTGGCACACTTTTGTTCAACAACGAGAAATATATTTAATAAATTTTTAAAATTTATATTTTAAAATCATGATTATGTTTGGTAAGCCATGGAATTAAAATTCAGTATTTGACTTAAACTGCCAGAATTAACTTTGTAGACGTCAAAATATTAATATTAATTAATTGAAAAAGAACGGATTGAAATTTCGATGATTGATTTTGGTGACTGCGTCAGAAATCATGAAGACCTATGCGATTTATTTAATAATTTTCATCAAGATCGGCATCCAATATAACGAACTGTAGTTGGTAAAACTTTTAGAAGGTATAACTTGACCGGAAATGTTAGAAATTTACCGAAAAGCGGACGACCAAATATCGCAATTAATGAAGTTATTGCTCAAGATATTGTTATAGCATTGGAAGAATTACCACAAGCGTCTACTACCTTCCTCGCACTAAACTATGATATAAGTTGTCGATCAGTAGCCAGTATATTGAAGCACGAAAAATATCATCCATATAAACCACATTTAGTGCAAGAATTATTGGAGGAAAATTATGATTGTAGAATTGAATTTTGCGAAAGAATGATGGTGATTTGCAAAATTGACCAATATTTTCCATAAAATTTGGTGTTTTCCGACGAGGCTACGTTTTGTTTGAATGGTATCACTAATCGCCATAATTGTTGGTATTGGTTAATAGATAACCCTCATTGGATGCTAGAAACACATACACAACATCCGCAGACTCTAAATTAAAATTAAATTAAATTATTGGTCCTTTCTTCATTCATGGCACACTAACTGGACAGAGATATTCCGGTCTCCGGATTTAAATCCCCTAGGTTTTTTCTTGGGATCATTTAAAAATCTGTGGTTTATACTAGACGACCGTATAATCTGAACGAGTTATGACAGAGAATAATTAAGGAAGTGCAATTAATTCGAGAGGAGGATTTGGTAAATGTCATCCAAGAATTTGTCCACAGATACATATTGTCAAGAAGTGAACGATCATCACTTTGTTTCTTTTAATGTAGGTATTTTGTCTTGTAATTTTGAGTGTACATTATTATTTATAAAACTCAATGCAACGACTGCAAAGGTGTATACATCGGCCTAACAACGCAATATCTACAAGAACCTTGAAGTGGACACAAATTTTCAAGCAATAATACAGCCCTAAAAAACATATAACACAAAAAAAACACACTTTAAATTTCGATAAAACCTCAATAATTACATCAGAAAAAAATAATATTGCAGGAAATATATTAGAAAGCATCCATTGTTACGTGTTCGTAGAGCCTTAATTATTTTTCGCGAATTAGGGGTCTTTTTTTACTATTTTGTTTTACTAATTTAGAAATTGCCTGTAGTTTTCCCTTTGTACTAGCACTGTCCTCGTATTTTTTCGTATTTATCTAGCGTATTTGTCGCTCAGATGTAAGGCTGACACCGGCATATATCCGTCGTTGATTCTGTAGACTGATTTCTCTCTCGCCCACCACGTGGTTATTTAAATATTAAGGACTTTGTAAGAGTTATCGATATTGTAGCGTGCCTTCCTGCATCTAGGGATTTATTATTATAAGTACCACGCATTTTTATTGGAATTGCCAATTCTACCTGTAAAGGGATTTTAAGGTGGCGAGAAAGATTTGTTCCCAATTACCGAAAACTAAGTTTTTGTCAAACCACTAGTTACATAATGGGAGGTATCTCTTTTTTTGTAATTAATTCATTTCTTGTAATTATCATTCGTTTGTTTGTACCCTTGAACTTTGTCAAACTTTGTGTATTTTTAATCTATACCATATACCAAACCATTTAAAATTTAATTTATTTTTTGTTTGTTTGAGTAATACAGATAAGTGTCAGTGTTATACAGGGTCTGCTTAATAGGCCATACTTATAATTCGTATATAGGTTCACGCCCACCATATGTGAATCCTGACAAATATGTATTCTGATGGGGGTTATTTTCTCTTTTCTTTTTTGATTATTGATATTTAATTGTCATCTCGTGACATTTAATATATTTCGGAGAATTTTGAATTTGATAGCTTTTGGATGAGTCGGTTGCGCAATTTACCCGCCGCGTGGTGGAGGCTCACATGATTTAGTAGCGTTTCCGGATTTGCGACGTCTAGCGGTGTCAAATTCGGTGGTGCCCTTTTCCACCTTTTTTTGTACCTCTGGGTATTACCACCCCTGAACGGAGGCTTCGTGATAGCCGGGTTGGCCGCTAGACGTTGGCAGGAGCGGGTATGTGGGGCAATCGAAGTTACCCGAAACCTAGGTTTGTTTTCTTTTTCCTTTTCTTTCCTCTATCTTTTTCTTTTTATTGTTACACCATATACAAAAAAACAAAAATTCCATTTATAACAGAACAGATATAAACATCCTGTCGACAATATATCTGCCCATTATATAAACATTCATATATTCATAATATAAACACCAACATGAAATTTGAAAAACACATGTCCGAGAACAGATTATACTGCCCCCCCCCCGTGCATGTGGTAATATTACGTAACATTCCGCCCGTCAAAAACGATAATAGCCGGACGTTCCTAACACGGTCAATAAGAACTTCAGTTGTATTTTGAAATGAAACTATACAATAAGTATAACGCC
Source organism: Melolontha melolontha (assembly GCA_935421215.2). Taxonomy (NCBI): domain Eukaryota; kingdom Metazoa; phylum Arthropoda; class Insecta; order Coleoptera; family Scarabaeidae; genus Melolontha; species Melolontha melolontha. The sequence continues at coordinate 43,246,840 of OW285240.1, read as the reverse complement.
GTTAGTCATAGTTGAAATGTAACCAAACAGTATAATATAATGTAAGTATATTTAATTTAACATTATTTTCACCATTCTAACATTTAAATAAATATTTGAGTTGTGAAAAAGGCTCTATATATAGAACCGAAACGTAAACATAAATTAAATATTGTTTTAATTACCCGGCCGTCATTCCCAAGAAACACTTATTCTTTATCCGGCGTTATAACCACGGCCAAGAAAATAAAAAATTCCTTCTAATATATATATATATATATATATATATATATATATATATATATATATATATATATGTCAAATGTTTATGATCGAACGAAAAGAATTGTGACTAAAGGTTGTCAGAGTATAGGAATGTGAAAGGATTATTATAGTGAGATTCGTTAAAAAGAAAACAAATAGTTGACTATTAAAGAAGAAGATTATTATTATGATTATTGATAGCAATATAAAAGGAAATTTATTCATAACTTAATAAATTGAGTTAAGAATTATAAATTCAATATTTAAATAGATTTAATGCATTAAATGAGGAAAAAGTTAAAATCTCTTAATTAATAATATTTTATAATATTAAAAGTTTGTTAAACTATTTATTGCTACGAAAAGAAGTAATAATCTGAAAACAAGAAGTATTTCGAACAAGGATAAAGTAATATATAGTGAATGGTTAAGGGAAACACAAGAGTTATTAAGAATAATTGTAGTGAAAAGATTTTAAAGAAGAAACAATATTGTTATAAAAATATAATTTCAGGATAAGAAATGGAATATTAAAGAAGAAATAATGTTATAATATAAATAATACACTCTAAGGACAAGAATATTGTAAAAGAAAATGCACAAATCATATCTTAAAGGGAAGGAAGATAAAATTGTTAAATATGTGATGTACATTTTTGACAGGAATATTAATTAGTTTTAAAACAGGTTTTCTAAAAAAAATAATATTATAGATAAGTATTATTTTTTTTATATAAAATAGTTCATTTGAAACATTAATAAAGTTATAAATTAGTACATTTAGGCCATTTTTTTAAGCTAAGATATTCAATTTACGACGAACCTGAGATGGTTAAATTTTTAAGCCAATCATTTGTTACATTTTATAGAGCAGTATAAAAGTGGGGTTTTCTATTACTAAATTTATTTGGCACCTCAACGTAGTACAATAAGTATTTAATTCAATAAAATTATTTATATATTATAACTAGGGACCATACAGGAGAGGACGAAATTACGATGGGCCACATAAATAGTTTATAACATTGCTAAGTACAACAAGCAGTTGTTGAGTAGCACTATTCACTCGGTTAAACGCACATCTGGTTTTTGTCCTTGCATTGTGACGCATTTACTTAAATTTTATATTTAAATTTCTTTATTCATGGGCGTAAATAGAAGCGGGGGAGATTTTATAATTTGTTTTATTTATTAGTTTGTATTTCGTACGATAAATAAAGTACGGCGAGTTAGTTTCTTTTTTCATTGTTTTAACTGTAAGTTACATATACACGTAATTGTCCAGTGAGTTTCGTCGAACTAGAACATTGTTTAAGTTACTTTTTCAGATATGATATGGAACAACGTCGAAAATGGCATCGTGAAACAGTGCGAGTTGGATTAAGATTCAAACTGATTGTATGACCATTGCCAGTGATTCCGAAATTTATTTCAAAGTCTGTAAAATATCGTTAAAAAATTCAAAGAAATCGCACGTAAAATGTCACTTAGCATCGCAAACACATACACAGAAATTAGATCCGTTGGAGTTCTGACAATTTTAATGAAGAACTCTGTGAAACTAAAATGGCGGCAAATATTACATTAAATAAACTTACCGATCCAATTTTCAAAACATTTAACACCTTACGCAAATATTCTGTTTCTAGGTGCTACACAAAAACAGTAGAACGCATTAGAAGCTATCTTTCAAATCAGTACCTATGGATAAGTGCAGATAAAACTGGCGATATATTAGGACGTTGTGTGGTTAATGTTGTAGCTGCTGTACTACATACAACTATTCCATATAACGTATATGTAATAGCAACAAAGTTGTAAATACAGTTGATGTGGAAACCGTAGAGGGGAATATGCACCAAATGCTTCATTCGGACGCAGGTACAAAGAAAAAATACTTTTATTTGTCAGTGACAGTGCTGCATATATGTTAAAAACAGGCACACTATTAAAGGAAACATATCCTAATATGTTACATATTACTTGTGTAACACATGCTCTCCACAGAATCTGGGAATATATCAGAGACACCTTTCCGCAAGTCGATAGACTTGTATCCGCTTTTAAAAAAGTTTTCAGAAAAGCACCATTGAGAGTAGGTCTTTACAGGAAACAACTTCCATCTTTGTCACTGCCTCCCTCTCCAGTAATACTAGAAGGGGATCACATCTGGAAGCTACTAGTTTTTATGAAGAGAATTTCGATAGTTTACAAAATTTCGTTACATTTTTAAATGACAATGCTCGAAGTGTTTCTGAGTGCAAGGAACTAATATAAATTCCAAATTTAAAAAATCAGTAGTACTTTCTTCAGGAACACTTTGGAAATTTGCCAAAACTAGTCGATTATTTTGAAAATCAAAATCTCAAATTAAATGACGAATTAACCACATTAGATTTGGCTTTTGATAATTTGAAAAATATTCCAAGTGACTTCGGATGTGGCCTTCGGCAAAAGTTAGACACAGTTTTTAATAGAAATCCAGATTTAATAACATTGCGGAAATTGTGTATGCGGATAATGCCTCAAAATCCAGGTGCGATGTAGAAATGACGTTTGAGAACCTTGAGAAACTATTGTTAGTTAATATTAATACTCTTATACTCTACTTGAACTACAAAATGAACAAATCAAAATGTTGTTCGTATTTTATAGATCACCACCCGTTTGTTTTCCAGTTACATAAATAAAATTAAAAACTCTTTAAAAATACAAATTTTTAATAGTACGCTTGTGGGCAATGAGTCATGGGCCTCTCGTGTCCAGTCCCTGATTATTACATTTTATAACGCATCCAACGTCATGCAACTATAACTAATACAATATATTTATATCCAGTAACACACTCAACAGTTATGACGAAGCGAAAGCTTCACATTTTTACAGATTCACAAGAGCGAGATTAAAATTTGGTCGCGTACAGCATCCAGCTGCAACTTAATTTAATTGAAAGCTTTATTTATATTTGCGAAAATGAATACGGAGACTTTAATTAAATTTTTTACAACTGGAATAATCTAAGATATACTTTGAATGAATTTGTTCAAAACATTGTATAACTAAAAATATCTTTACGTACAAATATTTTCTCAACACTTTAATAAGACACTAAATTTAAGTATTATGTGATTACTAAAACGACAGTTGGCACTAAAGACATTATTTGAAGAAAATGTGAAGTGTTTCTATCATATCCGTTTTTATCGGTGGTCGAAATCTTGTTTGTAATATTCTAAATGATTTCTACAAACTTCAATATATTAAATGTGTGTCCTTGTATACTAGGTCAAGAATTTAAAATAAGATACCTTGCTTACATATAGGTAACACGCATTGCAGACATGTAGCAAGCTGATCCCTACGTACGTTTTGTTATGTGTCGATTTCGACTGCTGTATATTTTCAGTATAACATATAATTATTGTAAACCGTTTGTTCTAAGTTTAATTTCTTAAAAATTACCTTACCTAAAATAGCATTTTGCCTTGCCACATAATTTTGACTGTCTAGGTAGACATCGAGGCATTTCCAATTTTTATTTTTTTGTTCTCCCTACATTTAGCATCGTTCTGTTTGTATTAATATTCTACACATTTATTAAGGACCTATTCTATAACATTTTCTTTGCTTTTGCTATCTGTAATGAGGTAATATCATTTACAGCTCTATTGTTTCTTTTATAATTAATTTTTGATACGTACTTAGTATACAAATTTAGTAATATATTGTATCTCGTGCAATATTATTTAAATATCTTAATTTCCCTTTCTGAATATTTTCTAATTACGATTTTTGTTTACAGCATAAATCTGAGGTTATGTTTGATATATTTTCTTTACATCTTTTGATATCTTGCGTTAGTTACCTGAAAACTATTTTGAATTAGAAAAAACTAGGCTGGATATTGTATTCTAATTTATCATCGATTCACTTTGAATTTTTTTACGGTTTTCATAGTTAACTAAGCCATTTTTCCGTTTATGTTGATCTGTTTGCAAAACAGATAAGCTAGATAAGTTTGACAGCAGTAGCGTATGAGCATTAATGATTCTGTCAGCAATATTTACACGTAAAGCTGAATTGAGCATGTGTGTGTATCTTATGAGTACAAAATGGCGAACTCATATATTTAGCGCAGATTTAATTTTTTAGATAATTCAATATGATGTGTTTAATGTAATTTTATAATTGTAATTTGGGTCTTATTGATTGTGGAAAATTGAAAATGGGAATTTCTTTAATTAGAATTTTCTTTATTGGGTCTGAATAACAGAGCCATCATTGAGTAATTAGTCTGGTTCAATAGCTGATTGTTCATTAACAATTTTTCCTTTTATTAATGATATTTAACGACTTTCAGTGGGTTCGGAAAAATTTTTGTGTTGGTTCTTCGATCTACGTGGGACAGTCCCTTAATACTTTGTTAATTAAGAATTCGTTTTTATCTTTTTTTTAGTGAATGCTTCAACGCATCGACATGCAATTTGTTTTTGCTATACTACGCCACCTGGCGACGAGTTAATGGACTCACAATAATATGCGTATTTTTTCTTTTCCTGTAATAGCTTAGCTATTCGAGAAGAAACACTTTGCACCGGCGTAGTCGGTTTTGTCCGTCAGATGGCATGAGGTTATCTGATGTCTTCGGATAGGACAAAACTTGCTACATGACCTACAAGTGTGTACCTACAGTCGTTTGTCTTCGTAAACCTATCATTGACAAAGTGGTTACACAGAAACGCATGCGTCTGGTAGTTGAAGCAAACGCTGGTAAATACGTACTGTGTGTCCATGCATATACAGATACAAATTTGTTTTTATACAGATTTGTATTATTTTGTAACAAAGCTTGATGTGAATTGTCGCATCGACATGCAATTTGTTTTTGCTATAACTTTTTAAAGTATGGTCGTACTCGCTTAAAGCGGATTATAGTTATTTCGGTTAATGTAAAACAAATTTGGAAAGTAGTCTACGAAATTGTTTAGCCCTTTGATGTAACGGTTTTAAGAAGACTAAATTTTGCATGAACACGGTCTGAAAAACTTCATTTTTGTTTCATCCGAATTTAGGGGCACGAGATGAGTGTTTATACTCAATGTTCTTGTATAAAGGCATTGTTTCCATCATTATTTTGTTGCTGTTCCTTATATTGGTTTTATTTCCTGAATTTATTAGGGAGCTTGGCAGGGCTTAGTCAAGGAATTAGCAAAGTTGGATTAAGATTCAAACTGATTGTATGACCATTGCCAGTGATTCCGAAATTTATTGCAAAGTCTGTAAAATATCGTTAAAAAATTCAAAGAAATCGCTCGTAAAACGCCACTTAGCATCGCAAACACATACACAGAAATTAGACCCGTTCGAGTTCTGACAATTTTAACGAAGAACTCTGTGAAACTAAAATGGCGGCAAATATTACATTAAATAAACTTACCGATCCAACTTTCAAAACATTTAACACCTTACGCAAACGGTCTGAAAAACTTTATTTTTTTGTTTCATCCGAATTTAAGGGCACGAGATGAGTGTTTATACTCAATGCTCTTGTTTAAAGACATTGTTTCCATCATTATTTTGTTGCTGTTCCTTATATTGGTTTCTTTCTTGAATTTATTAGGGAGCTTGGCAGGGCTTAGTCAAGGAATTAGCAAAGGGACTAATAAGAAGCGGTTATCAAGAACGTAGCCAGAGCTTGAGATTCCCCGCACGAGGTATTAACTTTGTCTCCATACGAGGTTAGCAATTTTTTTTATCACACCAATTGCACACTTAAGGTAGGAACCAGTTTGCTTTAAAATACTGAAGACTGCAGATAGTTTCAATCCACGTCTCATAAGGGAAAAGACGATTATAAATTTTGTAGATTCGTTGATTAATTTTCTTCTTCTCTGTACAAAATATCTAATTACTTAGTTAGTTTATGATATCGAGACTTATAATATTTAAGTCAGATATATAGGGTGATCGAACATTTCAGGTGACACTAGGGTCATGCTAAAATTTGGTAATTGTCATTTAATTATCATTTTAATAAAGTAATTTCTTACCACATTCTTTTATAAATAAATTCAGCGCATTTAGTGTAAAGATATATATCACAGATTGTCATAAAAATTCATTACAGATTTACTTTGTGCAATTTTCTTTTGTTATGTTTAATAACTGCTGCAAAAATAACTATCGATTTACTTTGTGCAGTTTTTTATTAAAAATTGAAACTATTGATTATTTAATTTTGTGTTATATTTAATAATTTCTGCATATACTGTGTGTGCCAGAATCTCGATGTCAGATTTATCCAAGATCTTAGATAAATGACTTATGCAATTTTAAGTTAAGCTTACTATTTAATTTAGTTTTGTTTACGTATTATTCAATCATTTCAATACGTCGATCTTATTTTTTTAATTAAATCCTATGAACTATTTTTGGGATTTGTCTAAAACGCAGTGATATTCTGTGCAGATATTTCAATTTAACGTATTATTCAATTTATTGTATACGATTTAGTTTTTTTTAACTTACTATACTGGTTTAACTCAGGTCCAGTCATTCGTTGCTTTCAATGTGAATGAATATATTCCATGTTAATGTAATTATCGAATTGGTCAATGATATATATATATATATATATATATATATATATATATATATATATATACAGTGTGTTTCTGAATTTATACGAAAGATTTCGAAGGGTGATTCTTTAGCAAAAATTAGGGGGGTCTTTCATATAACTTTTTGTTCAACACCTCCAAGTTACAGCCCTTTAAAATTAGGTAAAAAAATTTGTTTTTATTTAATATATCCACTTTGGAAAAATTTAGAAGAATGAAATTTGGCAGATAACTGATGCTAATAAAATGGCAGTTTTTGAGTGTTTTTGTTACCCTAAAATGTAATCACAAGGGGCTGAAAAAAACAACCCCTATAATATTTTGCATTAGAACTTTTTAATGCGCCTATATTTTCCTATTTACAAAATTTATTTCAAAAGACAGGCTCAATCTGCAACTTTTTTATGTCTTGACTTTTTATCATAAAATTGTTAGTTTGATCACAAAAAAATAAAATACTGCTCAGACTCTTTTCCCATAAATTCACAGAGAGGTTATTATTTATTTAAAAAAAATCAAGTAAGCTGCTGTCAAATGAAGTCATATGACAAATAGTTTTATTGTCCTGATTTTCTCTGTTTTATTCTTTAATTTCTGAAGAACTAAAACTAATTAAGTAAATAAAATGGCAAATTACACAAATGCCGAAATGGCAGATATGCATTTTTTATATGGTGTGCTAATGGAAATGGATTAAGAGCTCGGAGGCTGTACGCTGTTATATCCAGAACGAACATTACCCCATCATAGCGTATTCGCCCGTATTCATCAACGTTTACGAGAAGTAGGAAATTTTTCAAGAACAACCGTCGATTACGGACGTTCTCGAGAAGTTCGAACTGTAGCACTAGAGAAGGCTGTTCTTAATTTAATTGAAGAATCTCCCGGAACAAGTACGAGACAAATTGCCCGAGAGTTAAATGTGAGCCATTGCACAGTATTTAGAATTTTAAAAGAACAAATGCTGTATCCCTACCATATCCAACGAGTCCAAGCGCTCTTACCTCGAGATTTTCTACCTCGTTTAATTTTTTGTCAATGGATAATTCAAATGATCACACAAGCTCCGCAGTTCTTATCTCGTATTTTGTTTACTGGTGAGGCAAGCTTTTCTCGGGAATCTATAGAAATTTCCATAATAATCACATATGGGCAGATGAAAACCCACACGAAATTGCTGAATCTAAATTTCAACATCAATTTTCATTGAATGTGTGGCTTGGTATTAATGATGATTATTTAATTGGGCAATATTTTCTCCCAATAAGATTAAATGGAGACGCATACTGCCATTTCCTTGAAGAAGAGTTACCCCAACTTTTTGATGATGTTCCTGTGCAAATTAGGCAAGAACTATGGTTCATGCATAATGGCGCTCCAGCCCACTTTAGTAATAACGCTCGTCGCTACTTAGACGAAGTTTATGCAAATCGCTGGATAGGACGAGGAGGCACCCAGAATTGGCCTGCCCGATCTCCAGATTTGAATCCATTGGACTTTTGCATTTGGGGTTTTCTAAAAACACTGGTTTATTCCACTCCCGTTGCAAATATCGATGATTTAAGGGATCGTATCATCGTAGCACGTGAGACTATTAGAAATACACCAGGATTATTTCAAAGAATACGGAATTAAATTAGACGAAGAGTAGAGTCCTGCATTTTGGTCGGGGGGCGCCATTTTCAACATTTATTATGATTTTTGTAATTGAAATTTTGTCCATGTTATTATTAGTTTTTTTTTGTAATTTGTTAATTGTTATTAGTAGTACAATTATTGTTCAATCCGTTCTAATTTACAATATTCTTCAACTAAATAAAAAAATGCCATTTTTTCAATAAAGTTTTATTTAGCTGTGAAAAATGTTTGAAGTCCTTATAAAACTGTCTAGAAATTAGAGAAAATCAGGACAATAAAACTCTTTGTCATATGACTTCATTTGACAGCAGCTTACTTGATTTTTTTTTTAATAAATAATAACCTCTCTGTGAATTTATGGGAAAAGATTCTGAGGTGTATTTTATTTTTTTGTGAACAAACTAAGAATTTCATGATAAAAAGTCAAGACATAAAAAAGTTGCAGATTGAGTCTGTCTTTTTAAATCAATTTTTTAAATAGGAAAATATAGGCGCATTAAAAAGTTCTGATGCAAAATATTATAGGGGTTGTTTTTTTCAGCCACTTGTGATTACATTTTAGGGTAACAAAACACTCAAAAACTGCCATTTTATTAGCATCAGTTATCTACCAAATTTCATTCTTCTAAATTTCTAAATTAAAAAGTGGATATATTAAATAAAAACAAATTTTATTACCTAATTTTAAAGGACTGTATCTTGGAGGGAAAAGGGTGTTGAACAAAAAGTTATATGAAATTTTTGCTAAAGAATCACCCTTTGAAATCTTTCGTATCAATTCAGAAACACCTGTATATAAATATAATATTTTCGTGACCTTGGTATGATAAGGTAAACTTAATAAGTCGGCGATTAAAGGTCTGGTTCATTACTTCAAAGTATATATATTTAAAACAACCCTACATGTTTCGGCAATGATGCCTTTGTCAAGGGAATAAAAAATATAAATGACAGAATATAAATGTCAAATAATTGAGTTGCTATGGTTTAAATTATTCAAAGATACATTCCAATAATAATAATAAGTCATGCCTTAGTATTCCAAAAAATAGATAGCAAGGTGTGAACATATGTTTTGTTCGCTGCCAGCAGCTTGTGTCTCTTTCTGGGTATGAGCCTGTGTGTTGGTTGCTGCTGGCAGCTTGCGTCTCTCTCTGGGTGTGTGATTTTGTATTTGTGTGACCGTGTAGGGTTTTGTATGTTAGTGCGCTCGTGCGTGTGTTTAGTGACCGGTCGCGTAAATTTAGAGAGATCGGATAACCAGACATTGCGTAGGGCCGCCAACCCTTTCCCGGCAACTTCTTTACTTTTCCGAGCAGTACAGGACCGGTCCTAGTGATTTTATATCAATCCTTTTGTTTATCTGCAACGACTTTGCAATTTTGAATTGATGCCCATATCGTTAATCGCCAAGGCCTTGTACTGCTCTTGACATTTCCTGAAGATAAGCCAGCAGAACTCGTTCATCTATAGCTTGTTGCTTTTCTATCCACTTGATAAGTCTGTTGTACTCATTTTTATAAGCGGTTTTCGGCTTTTGCGATATTAATCTACACTCGGCTTTATTACTAAACAATTAATCTTAAAATTCAGCGTTACACACCAATAATCCAATAACTGTTATGTGGCAGATTGTTTACAAATTAATTTTTAGTTTACTTATTTCCATGGCAGTGAAAGTTATTTTGATATCACATCACGTCCAAAAATTTTAATGTCGTTAAAATCCACTCATGTTTTAATATACAAAAAAACAGTCAACATGAAAAAACTGTATGATAAAACTGATTGCACTTGACGATGATATAATGTAAAAGTCTCACGAACTGTTGAAAATAGATTTAACTAGTGCAAGTTCGTTAAAAATGTTTTTAGTTCCTAATTATTATCTTCTAATTTACAAAAAACATATAGTATTCCAAATTAATTGCATTTTCGCGAATTAACGTCGTAAAATGTAGAAAGCAATATTTACATTCACATTACTTCGCGAAAATGCAATTAATTTGCAACAAAGTGCAAAATATTACATCTGTTTCCTTAATGTGACTTAAGGCTTCCCAAGTATTCGAAACCCCACAGTACTTAATAGCATAGTGGTTAGAGCAATGGTTCGGCAAACCATGGATGTGGCTTCGAATCCTGCTTAAAGGCGAATTTTTTCTATTAAAAAATTCGAATAATTAGCGTCGTAAAATATAGAAAGCAATATTTACATCTAGCATTCCATTAACAAATATGTATGATGTCACTGCTCTGAAGGATAGGACGTCACAAATTGGTGCAGGAATTTAAAATCAGCGCAATTTAAAATAAAAACTGACCTGTTCTAACGTTTTACAAAAATACTATTCATTTTGAAATTACTTTATTATTTATTCGATAAGTAGTTTCCACGCAGTATATGTATAATTAGGTGTCTTTTCAATTTACAATACGAAAACTACCCCACCCAAAAAGAAAATTTTATGATCTCATGATCTATACGAGAATATGCTAATTTTGTTAGATTATTATTAAGTTAATTATTATTATATAGTTAATTTGTAAAAGTCAGTAATTGCTAGAGCTTCAGTGCGAAATATAGACTTTGATGTAAGAAACACATTATTAAGAGCTCAATGAGTTATTAGTATTGATTCTCCTACGACCTAAGGAGATAATATCAGGGAAACAGAAATAGACATTCCACATATGAGTGTTTATATACGAATCAATTGAACATCGCCAAAATCAAACCACTTCGAGGAAATACATTGAGATCTTCCTTGTACCTCAAATGTCAGTATTAATTTTAGTTTCTGACTAAAAGCTTTCTAATTGAGTATATTTAGAAAACATGTTTCATTTAGTATGAAATACAGTATTGCCATTAAGCATGTTTAATATATTAAACATTTTATTCTTCTTAATTAAAAATTAAAAAAATATTAGTATGTTAAGTTTAACAATTTTAGAACAAATTGAATGATATTAATTAATAAATTGGGGCATTGGTAAGCCCATGGTATATATATATATATATATATATATATATATATATATATATATATATATATATATATATATATTGAAGTAGTTCTAATTATGTGTGCACAAGGATTACCTGGGAATGAGAAAAGTTGTAAATTAATATAAGGTAAAGGCATATTATAACACAACTGTATATGGACGCAACATGTGAAAATTAATTTCGAACTGTTAATCAATTAATATCCCGACAATTCCTGATATTTAACGCATAATTATATTTAATTCAAAATTTACTTTTCATTTTTAATCATTTATTAAAATCATTAAAGTCATTAACGCGAAAATAAAAAGATATTTAATTTATTTACATTGAAATCTGTATCGACATTAGTTTAGATACGCCCATTTTTAAAAACAGGAAAGCGCGCGAAAAGATCAGTTTGTAATACACACAGCATACATAACCTACTATCTATGGCACACGCAGTAATACTTGTAATTTCTAAAACTAATTTTATAAATCTATTTAAACGATTTTTACATTCAAAATTCTACTTACATAATAATTTATGTCAAGGTAAAAATCAAGATAATTTGCTTAAAATAAGGCTTTGAAATAAACAAAGGACAACTGGCGTCTATTTTCGAATTATATATCATTCGAATCAAAAATACACTTGTCCGTATTTAATTCATCAAAATTTGGTTTAAAACAATAATTTCAAAATAATTACCGGTTATAAAAGTGCATAAACCTTTATATCATCATTTAAACACAACATCAACATTTAACAAAGCATCAGGTGAAGCTCGCCCAAGTGGCCAAGTATTTACAACGAAATAAAGTTAAAACGTACCTGGAAATGCATCCAAATTGTACCACAGTACCGAACATAAAGAAAACCATTCGATTTATCCAAACTGAAAATACCTTAACCTTTAATCTTCCTAGCGGCATATTGAGACCCAAGCCTAATCCACCTTCCTCCTGCCTGCAGCAACTCCTACAATCACAGGTCCTTAATTATATTTAAAGCAATTATCGTCATTCTATATTATTACATTTACAAATAATTAAAAAGAATTTTGATTTTAACTAAGAGATAGTAATTTTTTAAAGATAATATATTCGAGACTAAGATTTATTAATATAAATTCACTTACCTGTATTTGTTGCATATTTTAAACAATAATATTAGTTTACTTGGTACTTGATTTATGAACATAACCATACTATTATTAGTATTAATTCAATTTCATGACAAAGATATAATTCACAAATCGACCGAAAAAGTATTTAACCATATCTGTACAGTTTTCTTTAATCTAATAAATTGTTCAATATATAAAACATAAAAGTGGAGTTATTCATGTTCAGTGTTAATCATTTTTGTGTCATTTTTACAGTTATATTTGAATGTCACTACCGACTATATCCCAATATAAGAAAACTCAAACATTCTTTATTAATCTTTTGCTCTCCGAGACATCTATGCATAGCTGTGGATACTGCTACTAATCAGCTGATTATATGAAGAGATACAAAATTTAAAATATTTGTTAAATTTTAGAAAGGCGACGAATTATTATACTTATCCATATTCATTATCTCATATGTATTTTATATCAGCCATCAGCTGTACTTCTTGTGGCGGCCCATTGTGGTGCGTATTGTAATTGCTGCATATTGTCATGGATTTTTCCCCGAAGAAAAATAAAATAAACATTAAAAGACTATTTATAATTATGTACATTTTATTTCAGGATAATAATTAGAGATTTTTTATATTTAATTTAAAATTTGATTATAATGTGTATTTTTGTCCACGACTGTAGGTTGTCCGAACGTTGTCTTGAACTGGGTAGTTCGACCGTTGCCGGTTGCAGATTCACCGTAGTCGGTCTTTTGATTTATATTTTAGGCCTGGATATATTTCATTTCCGAGAGGGAGATTCAGAGGTTTCTCATCCTTTAGATAGATAGGTCGAGTTAATTTTTTTGAATAAGGACCTCCTCTTTATTCAAAGTATTTGAGTTAATTTCGGTTTGTGTTTTTAGTTGTGATCTTTGATGTGTTTACTGTAATTTTCGATTTATTACAAGTTTTGGATACTTGTAAATTTTGATTTTGTGCGACCTATCTGAAATCTCTCTTTAAGTATATTTTTTTTAGTGATGTACGACGACCACATTAATTAATGTACATGTGCATTTGCAAGTATATTTATATTTATATTTATTTCTTTAAGATATTTGTATATGATATGAGCTCGTAAATTCATTAATTTTTATATATAATATAGATGTATTTAGAGTCAAATAATAGCAAGGAAAATTTTCAACATTTCAGTTTTTTTGCTAGTTTTTGCTTTCTTTGGTTGTAGTTGTATGAAGGTCAAGGTATTTGGAGGGAAAGTTGATCATGTTATTCAGCTCATGATCCAGTCATTTGAGTTGCTGACAGTTATTTTTCTGTCTGACGTTTGAGGTTTAGGTTAACGTAATTAATTAAATTTGAAAGTTTTTCTAACTATTTAATTAGGTTAGGTTTATTCGCGGTCAGTTGAGGTTTTTTCCTTGTGTGCGAGTAAATATTCATACAAGTTTTCCTCAGTCTATTGCATTTCTGTTGCATAAGACACTCTTAATACTTTGTTAAGAGAGTTTTTCTTTATTTTATTTTTTGATTAAATGTTGTGTTGTTAATGTGACTATTATTTCTAATACCTTTTTATTTAACACATACCCCTTTGTGGGTAACCTGAAGATACAAGAGCTCCTGGAAGGCTGAACCGACTAGAGTTAAACCGAGCAAGCTGTTGTGTATTGTGGGCCAATTCAACTCTTTAAATCAACACCATAGTTCATAGCAATATGCTATCACTGTCGTGCAATATAATTATTATTGTAATTCACTTATTTACATTAATTACCTCTTCTAGTTTCTTATAGAACTTCAGCTATACTTCAATAAATATATATATATATATATATATATATATATATATAAATATAATATTTTTCGTGACCTGGGTATGATATGGTAAACTTAATAAGTCGGCGATTAAAGGTCTGGTTTATTACTTCAAAGTATATATATTTAAAACAACAACATACATGTTTCGGCAATGATGCCTTTGTCAAGACTATAAAAAATATAAATGACAGAATATATTCTGTCATTTATATTTTTTATATCTTTGACAGAATGACAGAAAAAGATAAAATGAAAAAATGATAAATGACAGAATATATTCTGTCATTTATATTTTTTATATCCTTGACAAAGGCATCATTGCCGAAACATGTAGGGTTGTTTTAAATATATATACTTTGAAGTAATAAACCAGACCTTTAATCGCCGACTTATTAAGTTTACTATATATATAACATTTGATAAATTATTGGAGTTTTTCGGCTTTATTTGTAAATATTTCATATAAAAAAAGCCGAAAAACTCCAATAATTTATCAAATGTTATATTTAATGAACGGCTAAGAAATTATCTAAACACTTATATATATATATGAAGAACTTCATGCGCATGAGAATTAATAGCTACTAAATTCTCACATTACATCGAATTGTCGCTATAATTTGTTGTATTAATTTCTACAACTGACAAAATCACATTTGCCAGTTGTAAAAATTAATACGACAAATAAATGTTTTGACAGGGATGATAGATAATAATGTTATTGACCCTTTCTTCATTGAATGTACTCTTAATGGACCCCGGTATTTGGATTTATTAAGAAATAATATTGTACCGGGTATTACTAGGCATCATCTTGATCCAAACAATAATTCCTGTTGAGAACATATGGTATCAGCATGTCTGCCACTTATTCTAGAATTGTGCGGCAGTATTTAGATCAAGTTTTTCCTGATCGATGGATAGGGTGAAGGGGTGCCATTGAATGGCCACCTCGTAGTCCTGATCTAACGTCTCTTGAGGTTTTTTCTTGTAGGGTTATTTCAAAAAGAAGGCGTATAGATGTAGACCTGCAAATTTATATGAGTTAGAGGGACACATAAGAAACTTATTACTACAAATGCCGGACGAAGTTTTAAAAAATTCTTTGCGCGAATTTGAAGACCGTTTAGGATATTGTTATTTAGTAGAAAGGCAAAATTTTGAACATTTAATCTATTCAGCAAATCATTGTTTTTTGTTTGTTAACATACATAAATTGTTAAAATTCCGAGTTTAAAGGACCTGCTTTTAGACGTACTAAGACACTACTAGAAGATCTGTATGCTAGGCTTTCAGCCAAAATAATTCGTAGTAATAAAAAAGAAATTAATACCGGCTTAATAACTGGATATTGTACTTTAAGGAGGCATCTATACAGCATGGGCTTGGTTTGCGGCTCTGGTGTAGGAGATGTGAAAAACAGCAGGAAGCTAGCTTTAATGTAATGTGCACTTTTGAGGAACTGAAGAGACAGAAACATTTCAGATCTATTGGATCCTACAAGGGCAATTAAATTTTCTCTGAAGAAGGTAGTGGGTTTTGTCGAGGACGCAAGACTATCAGAGTGGAACTCAGAGATCTATTGGGGATGGCACAAAGGGCACTGTGCTTGAGTGCCTGGATTTACTGGCGTCCAAGTCAAAGGATTGGAATAGATAGGATAGATAGAAGTTCACTTAGTTGGTAGAGTATGCCATTTTTGAAAGAGAAAATGGGAGTTATTGAAAAGAGAAGAACGATCATAAGTATTATTCTAATTTACTGGACAATTTCAATGCAGAACGAAAGAAAACCAAGAATGCCAACATTCGGCCAAGAAAAAAGTATTGCTTGACTGTGATAACGCACCAGCCCAGTTATCTGCAATTGTAACTGCTAAATAAATAAAGTATAAAGTATTTCTTATTCTATAAGGCCATATATGGCGTAGAATACGTCAATAACAATATAAAAACAATTATTTTATACAAAGATGCACATTTAAAACTACAAAAAATAAAATCACAGACAAAATAGTTTTTGAACATCTATAATCTAAATGATTCTTATATGTTCCAAAAAAATCATCAGCAGCATACAGATTCATTAAGAGATTTTTTAAATATTTTTTTATAGTTTTTCAAAGAGTTAACTTTGATGTCTTCAGGAATATGGTTATAATTTTGATACATCTAAATACAACACTTTTTTGTACTTTTGTTAAGCGTGTTTGTAGCGAAACCAAATGTGCACGTACGCTACCCCTGGTACCATGACTGTGATCCATCTCAAACGCCTTGAAAAATTCATCGTAATGTCTTTTCACAAACAATGCACACTCCAACACATAAATAGACGGCAAGGTAAGTATATTATTATTTTCAAATACTACACATTTTCATAGTTTCAATCAAACTTTCAGCTGCCTTATCTTGTCGCCCTAAATCAATATTGAAATCCCCTATAACAGGGTCACCAGCGCAAATGTGGGGAGTCGCAGACATAATGCTCTCAAATATGACAAAAAATCCCTCTAAATTCCCATTCGGAGGTCGGTAAATGTGGATAACTAATTTAGGGTTTTGTAGTTTTATAGCACTGCACTCAAGAATTAATGCACTGCTCATCTGTTTTAAGTCTGCTAATTCTTTAAACTCGATACCTGTCCTTACCAAGATGCAAGACGTTGAATAATAATTGAGTAAATATAGTTATATCATCTGTTTCATAGCGTAGACTTTGTATATTTTGATGTATTACAGTAAACGGCTATGCGTTGGACACAACCTTCGTTACAACTTTTTCACCGGCACAACCGAATTTCGAAAATTCTGAGTTCTGAAGAGCCTAACTATTACATCAAGTGGCCATAAATTAGGATCAAACATCTTTTCATATGACTTGTTGTCTACAGTAACTTTGAAAGCCGATATTTCTGGACTTTTTATACGTAGTTTATAGCAATTTACAATATTTATTTTATTCTCTAATAAATAATCTTTTAAATCATTTTCAGTAGTAGTTTCAATTAATTGGGAAACAAATATCCATTTCCTACTTTCCGCAGCCTTTAGAGCTGTATTATTTCTAGATCCACGAATAGTTCTTGCTTTCTTAACATACTTACTGTTTATTATTGTATCCTGCTGAAGTTTTTCTGGAATTTTTATGGTGCTGTCCGTTTTTAGAGATTGTTGACTGTTTTTAATAGGTGTTTCATGTTTTTGTTTCTTTTGCTTTTTATTTTGTGTATTGACCGATAAATTTACTTGAGATTTCGTATTACTAGAAATCTCTGTTGAGGTCTTAGAACGCGTAGTAGGTCTGTGTACAGAATCCTCCACAACTGTAGTATTTTTCTTAGATTGAGGTTATTAATTGCAATCGCTTGACTATCAAGTTTCTTTTATTGTTCATACATTAATTATCGTAATCTTTGTACTTTTTATTTAATTCCTTCATTATAACATATAAGTCTCTTACCGATATGTCATTTTGAGTAGAAAGAGAAGTATTACAATACTATATAATATTTTTACCATACTGCTCAAGAAACTTAAATTCCGACGGTTTAAATGTACTGCACATTTGATGAATGAACTTTTTACAATATCCGGAACATTTAATCAATTTATCATCCCGATTTTCACATTTATTATCGCATTTCACACAAACTGAACTTACACTCTCCTCCATATTCTCTGTCATTTTTTGGTGAAATTGCATTTAGAATTACTGTCTTATTCGACATATTTACCTGATCTACCCGTGTGTGATTTTCTTATTCCCGAACTGGAAGAAGTAGCTCTTCGGACGGAAATTATTTTCAATTTAAAAGCCGCTTTCCCGTCAAATATCCCTCGTACAAGTCGAGAGAATAAATTTTAAGAGTGCATTTCTGTTAAGTTAAACAAAAAATATTCGTATATTTGTCTGCTGATGAAGGGTAATCGCATATGAATTAACTATTAAAATATTGTAAAATACCTCCACTTTCAAATACTTTTCCGAAAAATATCTGTGGAAATCCCGGAAAGACACAAAGCGAAGTCTATGTAAGTATGTATATAGTACTTCCTACGCGTGGCGTTTATCTGAATCCAAAGAATAAAAGGAATTTCCGCTTTAAAAAACGCAAAAATAGTTGACAACATGATTCAAAAGAGATCTGTTTAGTTGTCTGTAGAGGTGAATGTGCGTTTGATCATTGAACTTTGAGTTAGTGGAAGTCTTAAGGGAAAAGTTAAAGTCATCGTTCTCTGCATGGATGCAGACACTTTACAGATCCTCCTAATACGATCTTCCGATTTACTTAGACATGCATTGTTAAATACAGGAAGCATTCTATGAAAAGCAACTTAAAGTTAGTAAAGAAAAAAATCAATAGTTAAGCAAACAATCTGTAAACTATTCAAATTTAAACGAGTTTTTTATGTTTCTGTGATAACAGATGTGTATATGATATTCATTCATAGTTATTTGCGTTTCTAATGTTAAAATAAAGATTAAAATCGTTTTTATATTTGCCATCGGATAATAATTATGGAAAATTAATTATTTTTCTTTAAATAATAACAAATTTAAGAAAGAAATATAATTTACAGTCGTCTTTAATATGAAAATCTTTCTGTTTGCCTTAAACCGTCTATTATTACAATACTTAATCCGTAATACTGTGAATAATTTATTTTTGTGACATAATTTAAAATTTATGTAATATTTATGTTCAAATCACAACAGAATTTGTAATTTATTTCGATTGGTACACAAAAGTTTTTGTAACTTTAAGTTTAGATAGGTAACGCTTAATAAACATCAATTATATTTTCAGGACTTCAAGATCAGCAAGAGAATAACAGCGGCGAAAGTATTATACAATGCAATGAAAACATCATTCCTGTCCAGAAAACATATACGACTACCAATAAAAGCAATGGAAGCAAGTGAATCAAAAGCAGTTTAAATAGAATACCTATAAATGAAATTTTAAAGTACAATGTAAAGGAAAAGAAAACGAGGCAAAATTAGAAATGAAACGATAGGTTGTTACAGCGTGAATGTAACGACAATAAGAAGAAAGGCTCGAAAATAATGAGTGAAATTTCATCGAAACGTCGAAGCGCTTGATATTAAATCGACAGAAGAACCAAGTTTGTGATTTCCATATGTGAACGATACTTTTGCAATTTGGAAACACTAATTATTAAAATTTCGTGAAAGTCACACTATCCTGGAATGCATGGATGCATTTCGCGCTTATTAGAGCTTGTCAGCACAACGGTATCCTGGAGACAGACATGAGTCCTCACTTCTATACTTCGTCTATATATAGTTAACATTTTTAACTTACTGCAAATGAGAATTAATCACTATTAAATCTCATTTCTACATGCAAATGTCGCCTAATCTGTTGCGTTAATTACTACAATTGAAGGGTTTGGTGCAACAATTGTCTAAATGCATTCTTTGGCTAGAATGAGTTAGTGTTTGATCCTTGCGTTAAAAAATATTCTCCGCCGATGAGAATTGTCGTACATAGCTTGGTGTTTTTCCCAATAGCACTATGTATGCACAGTATGAACGCGCCCGAATTGGTGGAAATAGCAGTCTATGTGCAGCAGATATTGACCCTTTTCATAATTCGGATGACAATAATTATGATTCAGTCTACCCCGGCGACATTTGTGACAGTGAAAGTTCAGCAAATGAAGAGTCCATGAGGTCTCAGTCTGATGATGGTGAAAAAGCACCATCTAATACTCATGCGCTTCATGTTGATGAAAAGACATCCCGATATTCAGCATACAAAGGTTAGTTTGATAAATAATTTATTTACTTTCCTATATACTGATACTAAAATGCTTAATGAAAAAACACTTAGTAATACAAACACTTGAAAAAGAAGTAAGAATAAACTGCTCAGAAACCGTGGTTGTATGTTACCAGGAGAGGCAAGAAAGTTGAAGCAAAAAAACCGGGTCCTAGATGTCAATGCAAACATAAATGTTTAGAGAAATTTACCGAACTTGAACGTATTAAACAGTTTTTACACAATTTTATGGGATGAAAGAGAAAAACATTCGAGACGCTTACTTAAGTATTCTAATAGTAGTAAAAAAAGACGAAAATGCACCAAGGGTCCTGGACGGTCTGAGGCGGATGACATAGTTGCAAAACGTAATTACTCGTACACTTACACAATTAAATTAGGAACGAAAAATGAAGTGGTTTGTCCTACAGCATTTTGCAATTTACATACCGTGCATACATCGAGAATTCAGCAAATAGCCCGATTGTGTGCAAGGAAGACAACTTTACTAACAAAGGATTATCAAGGACGTCACAATAACTGTCCTAACAAAGTGCCTGAGTACATAGTGGCTTCTGTCCATGAACATATTTCAAGTTTTCTGCTTCGAGAGTCCCATTACTCCTGAAGCGAAAACAAAAAAAAATATCTACCAGCAGAATTAAACGTCAAAAAAATGCACGAAATGTATTTAGAAAAATACAAACCTGATCAGTACCAACAACTTAAAAGGCTAGAATCCATAAAACCAAAGGCTTCATACGACTATTATTACAGATATTTCACGGAAAAATTCTACATTAGTTTCGGGCTTCCACGCAGTGATACTTGCTCAACTTGAGATGCGATTAACATGCAGATTGAAGCGGTTGAAACGGAACAAGAAAAAGCTGGATTTCTACAAACAAGGGAGTTGAAGTTACGTAAGACACAGCCGAAAGCCATCTCAAAGCAAAAAAGGAATTAGCTGTAACAGATCCAACCGTTGAGACTCTGTGCTTCGATTACCAGCAAAATCTACCTCTACCAACCTTAACAACAGACGATATATTTTACGCAAAACAGCCGTGAGTATTTAACCAATGCTTTCATTCCTGTTCCAACAAGAAGGCAGCAATGTATATGTTTCATGAAACTGTAGCCAAGAAAGACTGTATAGAAACTGTGTTATTTCTGAAACACTATATCTAAAAGAATTTAAGTAAACCTGTTATAATTTTATGTATTTTTACAGACAACTGTGGAGGACAAAATAAAAACTCTAGTTAATGTCCTTAATAAGAAATGGCACTTCATCCAAAAATTGTCCATCATTTGCCTGAACCAGGGCACAACTTTTTGCCGTGAGATAGAAATTTTGGAATCATTGTAAAGAAGAAACGTAGAAAGGAGCTTATATACATTTCTGAGGATTAGTATACCCTAGTTAAAATGTGTGGAACAAATTTTGTTGTAGAACGAGTAACCCAATATACGATATTTGATTTGAAGTCCTATCTCAACATTTTTTTAAATAAAACATCTGTCGTAAATAAAATACGGTTCGCAATATCCAAATACAGGATTTTATATATGACAGAAAACCACTCTATGGAATTATTTATACGTAGATACCCTTTACTGAAGGACAAGGACATAGTTCAATTTTAATAACGCTCCGTTGGCATATTCTGCAAGTTTACCAGTAAACTATAAAAAATATGACAGCATCATGCCTGTTATCCAAAAGTATGTGCCGCAAGCATACCTAGCCTTCTACGAAAACCTGGAAAGAACCCAAGAGGTCGATTTCGACTGAAATATTTTTATAATTTAGTATAGTCTTATTACAACATTTTAACGTTACATGCATATTTTTATGAATAAAAATATAAAAGTTATTTTGCTTTATTGCAACTTTTCGCAATTTTTATTAAAGAACTAACACCAATGGCTGGCAAAAACCGTCTATATGCAATTTAAATAAGGATAATTCAAAATTTGTGAAAAACCACATCTATCCCGGAACGTGTTATCCATTTCGCTTTTATTAGAGCTCGTCAGCACAACAATATCCTGGAGACAGACATGACTCCTCACTTCTATACTAAGGCGACATTTGCATATAGAAATAAGAATCAATAGTTATTAATTCTCGTTTGCAGTAAGTTCAAAATGGAAACACGGACCGCAAGCTCTTCTTGGAACATTTTATCAGCAGGCACCCCAAGATACAGTTCCCAATGCAGACAGAAGAATTCCTCTAATAATATTACCATTCTTACACGTATTAGTCATAATGAACCGAGACGACTCTGAAAGGCATACTGTTTATCAAAATCATAATGAACTGAGACGACTCTGAAGGGCATATTGTTTATCGAAAAGAGACACATGTAAAGCGATACCTGAATGCGAGATCTCATCACGAATCGGCTTAATCGGACAAACAAATAGAAGAATTCAAGTTCACAGAGATGAACGTATGAACGCTAAGAATTCAAGAAGCCAAGAAAAAGAAAACGTCATCCCTGGTTTAATATATAACATTCTAAAAATCAATCGTGTGCCCTGTCACGATTGATTTTTAGAATAGAAGAACTTTAGCCAGAAACACGAACTATGTGTTTAGAATAATAAAAAGGTTGCCTCTTTTATTATTCTAAACAAATAGCCTAAATAAAAGAGGCGATGCCTTCGACTGTCGATGATGCAGAAGCACGTGTTGTGCGATAAGGGCATGTC